>OX392407.1:9098566-10504191 GCA_947623395.1 Synanthedon tipuliformis | reverse complement strand
CCATTTATACATATTTGGAATTTAGAAAAATAACTGAATCCAAATTTTTTTAAAGATAAATCTATAAAGCTCGTCAATAGGCATTAAAAAACTGGTTCACAATCAAATACGAATTAGCTATTGAACTGTTTGACTTTAGTTATTTAAATATTATTACATAGTTTAAATTAAATCTCTCATAGTATTTGTAATTCGGTTACAAAAGGTTAAGTGCACCTTTTGATTATTTATGAAAATATTTACTCAACACCGGTTAAATTTTGATATATAATCTGCCATTTTTTGATCTCCAGGTTACATTCAACAAACGCAAATTTGGTGTGATGAAAAAAGCATATGAGCTGAGTGTGCTCTGTGACTGCGAAATTGCACTGATTATCTTCAGTTCCAACAACAAACTCTACCAATATGCTAGCACGGACATGGACAAAGTAAGTACTTATATTGATATTCAAAATAAATTTAATTGAAATGCGAAACAGACGGGATAGTTTTAATAACGCTTACAATAAAAATACTTAGTAATTAAATAACGGTGTATATTGAAAATCATGTTAAAGGATACATTTTATTAATTATTTTTATCAGTAGTATTATTCTAATTTTAAAATCATAATTAACGTTGTAGTATATCTATACTTTATATTTTTCTGCAATATTTATATTGCTTAAACGTCTCAGGGAAATCTGAATTCTGAATTTAGCAGTCTCACCTTAACTTAATGTACATATCGCATATTCTTCTGGAAAAATAACATACTATTTTTATAAATATTTATGTGTATTATATTTTTTTTATAATTTCAGGTTTTACTAAAATATACGGAATACAACGAGCCCCACGAGTCGCTGACGAACCGCAACATCATCGAGGTACATTAAGTACGGCGTCATCTGTGTGCCCGTGATCGCAATGCAATGTCTATGCAAAATTGACTTATTACATTAACCGCGTGCTTTTATACTCACAATAATAAACCTAATGCAAATTTTCTTTTACTAAAACAACTATGATCCCCTAAGCAAAGTCAATGATTATAGATTTGGTAATAACCTTAGTCGATATTTACAACGTAGATTATGAAAGGTGTCTGTAGTTACAACTTTAGTTAAACACAGTCCCACAGCAACGAGCAAGCATGCCATATTTCCTGTTAGAAAAAGATGACCTGCCGAACACCAGACACCACGTTTTGTACTAACAGTTTACGTCTAGTCACCCCAAATATTTATGTTATTTTTTCCTTGTACAGCATGGGTTTTATAAATATTGTTGTGTTTATTTGGATTAACATTGCCTACCTGACTCAAGTATTTGATTTTGATACAGCGATAAAGTCAGAGTTGCATCATTGCATTCGACACTACACACAAATGTACGCTAAAAAGTTTCTCACTTATTTTATAGTAGTTCACTTTAAGAATTTATTTTGTTTTGTTTTACCCTCCAATACATAGTTAGTACAATTGAAACGTAAATGAGTAAATTAAAACACACATGAGTAGACATTAATAAGACTAATCGTGTGTTTAGAGGGTGTATTAACTTGTTTTAAAAATGAATGCATGTAAAGTAACGTAGCAGTTTGTTATCATTTTGGCTCGTCAAGCCACCTGAGCTCGTTTCGCTGACACTTTCAGGCACTAACGAAGAAAGAGCATAAGAACGGAGTGATGTCACCAGACAGCCCTGAAGCTGACGCTGAATACAATCTTACACCACGGACTGAAGCTAAATAC
Source organism: Synanthedon tipuliformis (assembly GCA_947623395.1). NCBI lineage: Eukaryota > Metazoa > Arthropoda > Insecta > Lepidoptera > Sesiidae > Synanthedon > Synanthedon tipuliformis. Next base: position 10,502,451 of record OX392407.1, on the reverse strand, counting down.
TCTAAAATTGATGAAGAATTCCAAATGATGATGCAAAGGAACCAATTGAATGGAAATCGCGTTGGTGTTGGAGTGGCAGGAAGTAACTATAATCTACCAGTCAGCGTACCAGTCGGAAGTTATGACCAATCGCTCCTTCAAGCTAGTCCACAGATGCATACCTCTATCAGTCCACGGCCCTCGTCTTCAGAAACAGATTCAGGTAATGACAATTGCACAGCTAGTTTTTTTATTTATAGTTTTTTTTTGTATATATAAAAAAGAGTTCTTCCCCGTCCGGGAAGAACTACTAGTCCCAGTAGAATTAAATGTTGAAAATTTTAGCTATGACTAATTAACGAAGTTGCTGGTAAGCAGGAAATTTCAAAAGATGTAATTATTTCCAACTGTTATAAAACTCGTCTCGTCTATGACATTCAGGGCTTGATTTCATTGTCAACTCAATACTCAGCGGTAGCCTAGTTAAAAGTACGTTTGCTAATCTCGATTTAAGTAATAAGGACCTGTGAGCCTTTTCGATCGTGTCAATTAGAAATTGTCATTACTTGCTGCTTGCTATGACGGTGAAGAAAAAACATCTCACCTGAGAAAACTAGCAATCATGAAAGTCATCTTAGTGAGAGTGTTTAAGGCAGAGTTTCGAGAGAAACCAGAGGAAGCAGAAGTTTCTTAAAAGACGGTTCTAGGTATAACCATAAAATTACAACTTAAGTAATTTTTAAAAAGAAATAATGGAACCTCTTCTAGGGAAGAACTTATTACACTTTTCAATATAAATGAACGTTTACGCATATCATTTTAAACGTGGGTTTTTATTTTCAGTATATCCCAGCGGCGGAATGCTTGAAATGTCAAACGGATACCCAGGCTCCGGTTCACCTCTTGGTGCGGGATGTACTCCATCCCCGTCACCTGGACCAGCGCCTTCACCCCACCGACACCCTCACAAGTCTCACGCTCACGCTCCGCAGCCTCATCATTCGCCTCGACATAACAATCTACGCGTTGTCATACCAAGTTCGATGCCGCCACCACAGGATGACATCTCATACACAGGCGAGGTAATCTAGAATTTCATCCGCCTATGCTGGGTTTAACCGCATCTGTCAGCCTTTTTTATCGCCCAGGATCGTTATTTCCTAGAGCGAGAAAGATAGCACGAGCGCTATCTCGCGTGATTACGTGCTTACTAATACTACTTTTTATCTTACTTTCTTTTAAAGCTAGCAAAATACATATCATATGGCCCCTAATATCAAATAACCCTAATGAAACTAGGGTTATATGAGAGCCATACAAAGGAGGCCGCCTAGGTGATCCTAGGTATATATTTATAACAGATATCAGATGATTGTTAACAATACGTAAAATACAGACCATAGATTAAAAATGTATCTATTATAATAAAAACCTATTCACTTTGTTATTATAAATTTTGACTTTTAACACTTTACAGACACCACTAAGCTACTCAGGACTCGGCAATTTCGGACCACAGGACTTCAGCATGACCTCGGACATGGGAATCGGACTATCATGGGGCGCACACCAACTACAGACGCTACAGCACAACAGGTACATGTCTGTGCCCAATTTTTATATTTTATATAATTATGTCTATATGTTATACTTCTGCATCAGTGCCAATAGTTTTTTTTTAATATTGAAAACATTTACAACAGCTTTTTTCATTTACACATACCTATTACCTAATTAAATAAAAATATGTGTCCCATTTTTCGATATCAGTTTCAGAATCCTTTTAATCTTGTTCATTTCTCTGGAGAAAATCAAAAGATTCTGAAATAAGGAGGACAGGTCAGAAAGTAGAAACGTTTCATTCTGAATAATTCTGCTCTAAACAATTATTGACATTAATAAGTATTATCAAAAAGGCCAATGGTCGATTCAATTAAGATATCCGATACAGAAAAAAATAATTAAAAACCTAAAACTAATGAAAGTTTTTAACAAAATACCAACTACCTTTTTAAATTTTATGTTCTAAACAAATTCTAAAAGGCTAAAAAATCAAGGTTTGTTTATGTCCAATTGCCGACAAGACCCACGTTTTGTTATGCATTTTTTATTCTTTTAATACAATATTGATTCATCTCTATCCGTGCGGAACATCACGTTTCTTCCTAATTGGCAACACCAGGTTTTGTGGATGATGACTTGTTTGGAGATACATCAAAGAATATTACAATTTATAATATGAAAATATCTGTCTCTTTATCTTTTACGACGTAGGTAAATAAAATTACCCTACATATATTTTTTCTAGTTAAGGAATATATAAAATTTATAAAAATGGTTTCAAAACATGTTTTTGATTATTATACAGGCTTGTATAATGTAAAAAAATACATAGAAAAAAGAAAAACTTGCTTGTATACATATTATAAAAAAAGAAAAAAAACATTTTCGCTCCGCCGTGACAGTGTTTTATCACTGCCGTGACCAGGATTCGAACCTGGGTTACTACGGCCACAACGTAGGGTCCTAACCACTAGACGATCACGGCTATCGGAGCTCAACGTCTGTTCAACGAATTGAACGGTACCTTTCTTCAAAGTTACATAAACCGCTTACAAAGTTATTAAGTGTGAAGATTTTTTAAAATGCTGTTGCATTGAAAAAGCAATTGAGTCTTTAGTTTTTCTCATCAACTTCGATACCGTGTTCGAAACTTAGAGACAGAATAATTGAAATAAGTCACGACTCGAAATTCTTAGTATCACTTTACCTATGATCGTGACTGCAACTGAAGGTGCATTGACTTTAAAAATTATATGTTACTAATTTAAAAATAGATCTTAATAATCAGATAGCCTCTTGCAATCACTTTTTTTGGAAATAAAACATTATTAGATTCTATTGCCACTGAAGCGAGAAAGTAAAAATAAAACTTTTGTTAACTCCGTGCGTGACAGTGTTTTACCACTGCCGTGACCAGGATTCGAACCTGGGTTACTACGGCCACAACGTAGGGTCCTAACCACTAGACGATCACGGCTATCGGAGCTGGTGATTGTTACCTTACAATCGAACAAGTATATTCCGAAATTCAGTATCAAATTGGCCTCAGACCGCCTCAGTTCGATGGAGGGGAATTGCTCTAAATTGTCAGGGCCAATTAAAAGTATTATTACTTTCACTTTCAAATGCTACTTGAAAGCAGTTGAAGTTAAGACTTCATTGACATAATAGCGATATCATTTTGCTTGAAATATGATTTTAAATTTATTTTGTTAAATTTCTAACTATTTTCTATTTTTATTAATTGCATACTTATCTATCTTATCTTATTTTTATATATCTTCATTCTACAACTTTTTCATCGCCATTAGTTTTTGGAATTACTTAAATTTACTAAGGGCCTCTTTCACCAACTACAAGTAAAGTGTTGATTAGTTACTTTTAGAAATAATTTTATGTTTTATTAAATTATACATTCTGTTTAGTGCATCCTTCGATAGGCGAATTTTTTTTATTATTTTCTTTTTAATGTTTTTGACTTTTACGGTACATACAAAAGTATATCAGCTCCATCATCCCCGGTGACTGGTGACTTTAAGTGACGGTTAGCCTACTTGACAGATGGTGAAAGAGGCCCTAAGAAGTTTAAAAAATAAAAATAACATTTATTTTAAATTTGCTTTTCTTAATTTAGTAATTGAGGTGGCCACCTTTTAATGAAATATTAATATTTTAATTTAATTACATTATTACATGTTATAATATAAATAAGTACTCTTTCTTTATTAACATATAAATTACCACCTGAGCATATACCTGAGTCTATATACAATTGCAGGTGGCTACTTACATTTAATTAAATTTCCAATTACTTTTATGCTCTGTGGTCTGAACAGTATAAATTTCTTCATGCTTTATTTTTTGCGACATTGAGTCGATGTAATAAGAAAGAAAGGCATTAAAATGTTCGATAACTCGATCACCAGCTCCGACAGCCGTGATCGTCTAGTGGTTAGGACCCTACGTTGTGGCCGTAGTAACCCAGGTTCGAATCCTGGTCACGGCAGTGATTAAACACTGTCACGGCGGAGAATATCTTTTGTCTTTTTTATATTTCAATATTATTATGTATATTTATTATTTTATGCGTTTTTTTAGAAGCAATTGCCATGCTAAAGCCTATTCCCTATCCCTTCCTAATCTCTTATTCTTAATTCTACTTAATTCTACTATGGTCAGTAGAAAACTTGTGGCACCTTGGCGTGGTTTCTGTTAGAGGCGAGGAAGCCATACCATCAAGTGGAGCGCCAGCCTGGCCTACGACTTGCACATAAAAGAAGTCATAACATAAATCACATTCACATAAATAAACTATTCGATAAAAAGGGCTCCGCCGTGACAGTGTTTTATCACTGCCGTGACCAGGATTCGAACCTGGGTTACTACGGCCACAACGTAGGGTCCTAACCACTAGACGATCACGGCTGTCGGAGCTGGTGATCGAGTTATCGAACATTTTAATGACTTTATTTTTCGATGTCGCAAAAAACGATTACAACACTGACGACAACAAGAAATTTCCAATTACTTTAAACGGTTTAGTGCGGGCACCGCATTCTTCATGCTTTATTTTTTGCGACATTGAATCGATGTTGTAATAAAAAAGAAAGGCATTAAAATGTTTGATAAATCGACTATCAGCTCCGATAGCCGTGATCGTCTAGTGGTTAGGACCCTACGTTGTGGCCGTAGTAACCCAGGTTCGAATCCTGGTCACGGCAGTGATAAAACACTGTCACGGCGGAGAAACTATTTTATTGTTTTTGTCATTTATTAGGTTCCCAAATAGTACTTAGGCAATAGTAAACATTATTTTCCATGTCTCTATACTTTCATGTTTGAAGTCAAGTTCTACTGCAAAGTATACTAAACGCAACAATTAAAGGATATAAAAAAAGTTGCAAATTTTTAGGTGATTTTCAACAGGCTGTAACTTCGAAGAAAATGGTCGTACAGTTCTCATTAAAAAAGGAAATTGTAGCTTCAAGTCTCTAGTTTTTGAATCCGAGCTTCAAATATTTTTTTCGTTAGCGGTTTATGAGTAATCCTCAGAAAACCAACTGAAAAAAACTTTTTTTATATTCTTTAATTGTTGCGTTAAGTGTATATAACAGATTGGACTTGTGTTTGATGTAGCTTAATTCTATAGATGAAATAGTTGTTTACAGTTGTTTTAATTAGAATTTTTTTTCAACAGTTCAAGCTTGCCAGTACTTGGCGGGGGAGGCACGTCGCCGCCGGCATCGTCGCCTAGCAACGTGAAGATCAAAGCAGAGCCCGTGTCACCTCCGCGGGCACCTGATCACCTACATCGCGCTCCGCCCCCTGCGCCCGCGCCGCAGCCCGCTCATCTATCGGGAGTCATTGATGGTAAGTATATTTGCAGGATAAAAATATCTCAGAAGTCAAAATTAATGAAGAAGTCACCCGCGTAGTCGGTGTTATTAGTCGTAATCGTAATTAAATTAAAAAAAATGAAACATAACTGTTAAAAATTCGTATTTACAAGCTCATATTTAATCAAACTACAAAATAAAATGTTCTATAGGATGTAAGTTTTTCATACAAACTTTTCTTTCCCTGACCGTCCGTACTATAATAAGTTAATGTGTGTGCATTTCAGGTTCGGTAACATCGAGCAACATGGGTTCACCGGCAGGCCAAGACATGAGGCATAACGCCGTCCCGTTAGACTACGAGCAACCGCACACAAAGCGGCCGCGGATCGAGGGCTGGGCCACATAGCTAGGCTACGAGGCCTTCGGGCCGTACCCGAGGCCCCTACACCCGCACTGCTGAACCGGCCTCATCCCGGCTGCAACCTATCGAGCTTTGGCACACGCCATCTCCTTCGTGGTGCTCTCCTTCCATTCACAACGGAATGGTGCATCTCCTCGTTCGGTGCTTCCCTAGTACGCGCCGCTGCCATCGAACACACTTCAACATACCCGATCTCCAAGTAAAACATTTGTATATGAACAAATTAAATGTACAACACCCCCTTATACGTAATTAATATAACTGCACCGGCGAACACAATATAACGTAAGAATTAAATGTTTAAATAATCCTTTAGGCTTTCTACGCCCGTAGAAGACTCCTTCTGTTCAATGTTATTTAGTAAAATACATGTTTGTAGATAGACACCGAACTAATTCCTCTGTAAATATGCGACATTTAATCGTGCAATCCGTGCCATTGTCTGTTTAGCTTAAAACTTTAGTCAATTTAAAATGTCATGTGACTATATTGATTTGGTGGTCAGTTCGCTAAGTCTGGTGAGTTGAAATTTGTTGCGGGGCTAGTCGACCGTTTCAGGTGTAGTGCGTGAATAGAACAAAATAAAAAATGAACTATGTGTTTAATAAGTGCGTTGAGACTTGAAAAAAATGACTGTTGACGTTTGTGTTAGTGTTTTAAAAGTTTTTTGTGCCATTTTAAAATTATTAATAAATAGTGCGACATCCGAACTTTGAATCTTTGTAAATTAGTTAAGGTATAGTGTCATCACAGAAATTATATTATATATTGTATAAAATAACTTGTCTATTTGACATATTTATACATGAGAAAAAAAAATCAATGATATTTACATAATATGTATACACGTCCCGTTAGGAACGAATGTTTATGTAAGTAGGTAAAAATGTTAGCTAGATATCAATATGAATGATACCACATGAAGCTTTAAGATTTCTTATGATAACCCTCGCACACTAAGCACTTGTAAGTAAAACACAAATTGAATTTATTCTTACATATAAAATAAAAATAATTTACTCTTCAAAAAAAATTTCATCTGTTTTTTATAGCGAAAAATATTTTCAAAATTTTTCGTTAGCCTACTTAAAATGTAAGTGTTTATTGTTATAATTATTTTCAGTCAACACTCAATCAGACCAAAACTTTGTCATGTCAATTTTGAATATCATACGATTTTAAGTAATATTAATGTTCAATTGGTTACTGATTGATGCAATTGCTTGTTGAAATTCATATTTTGTTAATGTGATCTGAAGTTTCTGTATAGAATATAAATTACTTATAACATATTATATTGGGGTATATTGATTGGGCTTTAACGTCACCAACATGGAAATATATTTAATATTTTATCACAAAGTGATCATATTTTGATAAAGCACTATATAATATATATAAAGTAATGATCCTTAGATATTAACAATAGCATTTGTATTGTCCAATATTAGATTTGATCGTATCATTCGAATCATTGTCCTCACGTAATATATTAATCTGAGTTGTTCTGTAATCCTGTTTCAAGAGTTTAGCAGAAGGCAAAAATTACTATACACCTATCAAAAGTAGAATTAGGTGGAGTCAATATATATATAAAAAAAACCTTAAAAGTAGTACTGAAAATGTATGTGCTACCTAAAGTATCTTGCATGAGTATTTTATGTCCACAAAACAATGCAAGAAAATGTCTGTATTTCTACCCACTACTTACCTTACACAATGCAGTAAAATAAGTTATTATAAATATATTGTCAATAAGTAATCACTTATTGATATATGTGTTAACTAGCGTATATAAGTACTAAGTCAAATATTTGAGGATATTTATAATTTTAAGAGACTGCAGCACATCGCAGATTAATATTCTTTTATCGCCATAAAACACCCTGATTCCAATGTGGACCTTTGTTCGAGTAATTCACGTAGAGTCAAGTGCATAAATATGTATCCAAAAAAAGTTTTAATAATATATTTTTAAAAATTAAAAACGATTATAATAAATGTATACATAATATGAACTGTCATAAAAAAAAAAATTATCAATAACTTTTTACTTTTTCATATCAAAGATATGTATTGATGTTAATTGAGCTATGGAATATTAATATATTGAAATATATATTTTATATCCATTCGATTAAAAGCAAAAACTTCGTTTAATTTCAAATCTTTGCTATTAAAAATTTGTTTGTTTGTTTGTTTGTTGTTTGTTAATTTGTTGATTTGTGTCCACTTACCTAGTTACCTTACCCTAGTAAAAAATTAACACTTTTGGGTCATATTGCTCGTGTGGATATAAAAAAAATTGTAGACATAATAACGATTAGAAAAATATATACTAGCTGTTGCAGGCGACTTCGTCCGCGTAACTTTATAAAATATAGTCTTTGCTATACTTATATATTACTTCGCTGTCTGAAGTATTTTTAAAATCGGTTTAGTAGTTTTTGAGTTTGTTCATTAAAATACAAATACCTATTTTCTCTTTAAATACTAAAGTATTAAAACGGTAACGGTTTAGTTAGTATATACATATTTTTACACTTGACTGTACTTACCTCAAAGTCCCAAATCCCTTTAGTCCCTCACTGTCCGCTCATATCTTCTCACTGTAGATGCCTTACTCACAGTGCCTGAATGTACCACATTTGTACCAATATTGTATAACGTTAGCATAAAAGCTTCATATTTTTCACATCCTAAAGGAACTTAATTCTTTTAACTAGTGAATTGTTAATACGTAACGTAAATGAAATTGTAGAAATAAATGTACCTATAAAAAAAATTGTATCATTTAACTGTATAGGAAATATGGTATATGGTATTGTAAGGATACAGTGTGACTGTGTCTTGTGATTGAGAATATTGACTAAGTGAACAACTAAGTCATAGGTTTTAAAAGAATTTAGCTGGAAAATTCGCTGTACACATATATTCAATGTTTAAATATTCAGTTAGATCGCAGATGAAGATTTCTCAAGCGATATATCGTGCGATATAACCGTAGTTTGTAAATATATTACCATTCTACACATGATGTATTTATTTGTATGGCCATTTTGTAGCCGAATTGAAGGCTACCATCTATAAAGGTTTTTATATTCGGTTTTTAGCATTTTAATAAGTTGTGACAACAACAACAGCAACAACATACAAACAAAACAAAATGTTACCTAAACTACTTAAGTAGTATCTTGAATATTGCGAATATAATGTATAATCATGTGTAGATCGTCTTAATCTGAAATGAAATGTATCTCGAAATATCCCTTCATCGATACGAAGAATTCTTCGCTTAAAATGACAATAAACTAAATATGAGATGTTTGGAATTGTCAAAGACAATCGCAGACAAGTGTATGTATGCGGCGAGTTTTCGCTTTTGATAGCCCTTCAAATCACAATAACAAAATGATGGTTCATTGTTGAATTTGTACAGGGAGTAACCACTTTTGAAGTTCAAAAGTCTGAACGCATAAGTGAAGAAATTGTATTTTCTCATTGTAAAATAGTATACACGCTTAGCATAAATGAATTAATATTTTATTACCGAAGCATAATAAATGTTGACCCTTGTTCGGGGTAGGTTATATTATATAATAAATGTACACCTTTTAAATGTTAGTAAAGTTGTTAATGTGATACACTAAAGTGTTATGATCCTTGTAATTTGGGATTCTAATTGTTTATTTGTTTGAAAAAAAATAATATAATGTTGGTCATTCGTTCCTATACGTTATCCTTTGAAGACCTCTATAAAAACTTCTTTAGCGTTTGCTCAATCTGTTAAAATATCCGTTCGGTGTTTGGCTTTGTGTCGTTACAAAATTATTTAAAAATAAAACCCATTGAAATATTTCCAATGTATTATAACTATCGTATTTGTTACCTAATGTCGCGTATTCACTAGGGGACATGTTGCAGAGACATATCGCGGGACAATGTCGCTCGACATTTGCCACGTTCACGTGACCAAGCAGTGAACACACAGCGACACGCGTCCTCACTATTCAAAGCTTGTCGGGCGACTGTCACGAGACACGCAAATCGCGCATGTCGACAAACAACTTGTCCCGCGACACAGATGTCGCAAGCAACGTCGCGAGACAAGGTCGCGGAACAACGCGGTAGTGAATACGCGGCTTAAATACCTATCACGAGAAGCACTGAACAAACTTGTCCAATGATTAATGAGTAAGTACACTGTAAAATGTCCAAAATAATTTAGTGGTTATCTGCACAAAATGAAAGTGATCGTGAGAAATAGCTTTTAGAAGTTCACTTTTTAAAAAAAACTATCTTATAACACATTCGGTGGATTTTGAGAACTACTTTGAGATATTTCTCATGACTATTTCAACTGTAAGCTGGTAATGGGAGCATTATTTCCGAGGTTGTGAGCTTTGCTATCGGGAATGAGTGCAAGTATATTTTAAATAAGAATAAATTACGTACATATATGTAATAAAATAAATAAAAAAATTATATATATGTTATTTTAAACGCACAACAGCGTTGTGTGTGTTTGCTTGCTTTGTTTTCTAGATTTACCTACTTTATAATATTTTACCCTTTAACTTATTGTGAAACAATAGCAAACAGCTTCACAAGTTTCTGTACTCGATAAGTCTCGTAATAATTGTATTATTTTTTTAGACGAATTTGGATGAATTATTTTTATCCTATATTCTATAGAGATTTATAGACAGCGGAACCTTCGTTTTAAACGTAATACTTATAGGAAGAATGAAATGCATTTAATAAAAATATAGTCGGTAAGTTAAACACGAAATCAAAGGTTGATTTCTTGACTACACTCCTGTCTGTCTAGTACACTCGTCTCTTTGCTATTGCTTCACATCTTTTGTGGAAAATCCAAATAGAAGATAGGAATATACAAACATATCCCTTAATGAATTAAATACTCATATTAAATTCACATTTATTTCTGTGTAACATCAGTTGTGCAATACATATTGTATGAAAAAATGCTTAGGTAGGTGTTAGGGTATATTTTTTTTGTTTGATTTTTACAAAGAATGCAAATCTGTTGTATTTTATCAATATATTTTTACTGATAAACTGGGTGGCGATGGGTGTTTCTGAACCTCCCGGTGATTTTAAGTCATAGTGTATAATTATTTTGTAAGATAAGGCCGGGCCAAATATTGCATTATTGTAGGTCGAACGGCGCCTTTGAAACGTGTGGAGGCAGCCAATTCTGCCCTGTGTATAAAACGTACGGTGAAAACATCTCAGTGGCTGAATGATAATATTAATGTTTATCGACAGTGTTAGAAAATTGTTATAAATTATTTTGATGACTGTTCGAAGGATAATAAAGAGTTGGATGTCATTTTGTATTTTTTATTAACAAAAAAAACCATTCATGACTCAATATACCTCTACCTATTAGAATTACATTTTTTATCTATTTATCTACAATTTACTTATTGCAAAGAAAACTTTGAAAATATGTATGAAAATTAACTCTGAATATATGAAAATATCTCTATAGATCAATGGAGGCAATTGGAGAAGGCCGAAAATCAAACCGAATTGAGTGACATCTTGTAAAGCACTAGTAAAAAAATTTGCAACAGTTCGGAAATAAATGGCTATTATTATATATGAAAATACAATATCGTACGAGTATATTGGATTTATTTCAAATCGTATGAATACTTGCAATAGCGATATTGTCCTGACTAACTTAAAGCAATTTAAAACTAATATATAGGTACTTGAAATATACATACTACAATGCATCACTCATATTACACTTTTGGCGCCCACCCTATTTCAATTAACTTATATGCATTTTCATTAAAAAAAAATTAAAAACATGAATTTAAGAAATCAGCGCCATCTATCCGCGCTGCAGTTGGTTCGGAGTGCAAGATACGACCTTAATATAATTATATTGATTTCAGAAAATTGATTGATTCAGAAATTCTAATTAATTAACAAAAATGCAATTAAGATTTGAGATAATCTCCAAACGCATCTTTGGAAGCAGTGGCAGTCCTTTTCTCATTAATGGAGGCAGACGAGATCCTTCTTCTTTTCTGATCTCTTTCAAAAATCCTCTGAACTTCTTTATCCAAATCAATGGAACTCGATCGTCTCGAATTCCACGAATCGGCCTCTAGACGTTCATGGACAATTATATTTTCTTCTGTCAAATTTATTATTTCACCTTCTAGCGAGTCTTTGGACTCGGCACTGGTAGAGCGAGAGTCGAATTTAAGTCTGCTGTCGCTACGGTCATCTATCACTTTTATGTCACTTTCAATATCCGATTTAGGCGTTGTTAATGTCCTGTTCAAGTTAGATTCTGAACTGACACTTTCAGATTCAGTCTTATTTCGTCGGAAATGACACTTCCTGGAACATCCCCCCATCCATTCAGATATTAAGGCCGCGCCAGCTATAACGAACCCTGCAGCTAATAGTAAAAACATTCCTTGGGTATCTTCTAGAGTCAATCCTTGTTCTTCTATTGAAATTATCTTCAAATTGCCGGTACCGACCTAATAAAAAAAAGAATGACTACATAACTATTCCTAGATGAAAATCATTTATATTCAATCAGCCTATATTATACTTCGGATCCTGATTCTATGAGAAATAATGTTGGATTAGTCCAAACGGTTCTACGATAGAACAGTTTGGACCAAAAAATCCAAGTTTAAGACCGTTTATAAATTCACCTATAACTTAGATATGCTAAAAAATCTGCGTATCCATTAACGATCGAGATATTAATAGCGATATACTTATACTCGTATATAAATTTATTACCGATAGCAACTTTCCTGCGCTGCTTCTTTGTATTTCCCAGCGGACTTCGTCAATTATTTTCTTCATAAGGCCACTTTGATACATTCTTCGTATGTCATTGCTCAATTTTGCGGTGTACAGAGAGTTATTTGGAAAAGCCAAGGACACTCCAAATGGTACAAAGCATTCATTAGATATGTGAAGCATGGCCCGTTTCGATCTGAAAATTTATAATCTATTTTATTTTACCTTGAAAATTTAGACATGTTATTCTGTCAGTTAATACCAATTTCGGTTGTAACTATAGATGGGGTTGAATATGTAACTTGTTGTATTACTCTGATTAGTTATTATTGTATTGCTATTTTGTATGGTTTTAGTTGTTGGTTTGTGTTGCATAGATACCATGCACAGACAATAGCTGGTAGTGTGCCATTTATAATGCATATAGGGATTAATGATGATGATAAATCACAATTATTGTGATTTATCATTTAAGGATTGTTTTGTTTATGTACGCACTCGTAGTTGACTTCTACGATACAAGCATAGTTTAAATGAGAGTAAAAGTTAACTAATGACTAAGTATTCGTGCATCGACTTATAAATTTTCACTACATTTAAAATTAAATTAAATTTACATACTTCGTAGTTGAAAAATTTGCTTGTACTATATATTCTAGCTCCGCTCGAGAGCCTAAGAAGGCGTATGACCAGAAAAATCCTTTTGTCGTGTTCCTAATACCAGCTTCTACATTTGACACCAATTCAAGTTTCCTTAACAGTTTGTTTGTGTAAGGATCTGAAGAGTTTAAAAACCATCTTTCCCATCCGCCACGGTCTAAATCAAACATGCACCGATTGTTATAAATGTTAAATAATCTAAAGTAATTTTCCTCAAACATTTTAATAATTACCTAATGTTCCTACCCGAAAGAAGCCTCCTAGCAATTGACGAATTGTATCAATTGTTTCAGGATAAACTGGTAATGTTACAAACGCTATTATACAGCCCGTATAACAACTTGTTATTATGATTGTAAAAATCCAATACATGCCTGAAAACAACGCAAGAGGACCTTTTGAATAATATGAAATTCGGCCGCACCTACTTCTGACAAGACAAAAACGTTATAATGTTTACTCGGGACTTTCACTATAAGGCCTTTAATTAATTTTATAAGGCCTTTAATTAATTTAATTTAATAATATCGCCCGGTACATAGCCTTATCTTGGGCGTCCGCGCGTCCTCTTGACCTAATAAATGTTGTTTCTAACCTACTTATGGCCTGCCCACTGCCACTTCCGCTACTATGACACTGCATATCGCTTTCATATTTATCGAAATGCTAAGTTGCTAAGAAATGCACATCTATGTGTTATAAGTATTAGGAATCTCCCTGACATAGTTGCGTAAAAATACTGCAGCAAAAAATAGCGTTAAAATTAAAGTTTGATACTTTTCCTACATAATTGTCCATTGTTTGATAGCTGAAAATAAAATTACCTAAATTATGTTACTGTTTTGGTATACTTAACCACCTTTTCGTCTCGTTTGTTTTATTTTGCTGACCAATTATAGGTAGTATTATAGGTAGTTATAGGTAAATATCAGTAGTAGGTAGACTACTGATATTTCTATAACTATAAGTATAAGGTACACATACCTATTAGCAATCTGGTAGTAATTTTGGTAGTTTTGCTCCACGAATTTCTTCCGACAAAGGTGAAGCAGTTGGTAAATGTCCCGAAAACGTACCAAAACATGTTCTCTACTTCACCAGCGTTGTGAATTAAATGACGTAATGTGTGCTTGTCAGAAAAGGCTAGAGGAAATATTCCAATTAAATATGTGAATGTTAGAGCAACCCAAACGTGCCAGTGAAATGGACCTAAAATTGCCCGATACCTGTAATAAACCATATTTTGTAAATATTACTTAGTAAAAAAATAAAGGCAATACTTAGTAGATAGATAGTGAAGTAATTTGATAAGCTCATTTAGAAAATTGATGAATGAATATAATTTAATTTTTGACAATTGCATTAATTTTTTGAATAAGTTCAAAAATATAACACGTGTTTTTCACCCGTTATACGCTCAGAGCAGTTCTCTTTCAAGATTATTGGCCTGTAATAGACAGGCCTCTAATGACAGGTACTTCATAAAGGCTTTCTTCTCAGTTGATATTTCCAAATCGTCCGATCAAATTAGAATACCTAGGTAAGGCCGTCGACATCAATGTGATGAAGGCAGCACAATCACGTGAATGTGAAAAACTTATATCCATTGCTTTAACTCTTTCATCAGTTACATATAACCCAGCCATTCCTATGTCAGCTCTTCCCGATGTTACTTCTTTGGCAACTGCGTCTCCTGGACTGAAGCAATATCTGATATAAGTAATCAATTTTTTTTTTACGAAAACCTGCGTAATATAGGTAATATTTTTATTACTTACCCTAATTGTTGATCACGCGGTTCAACAATCTCAATGGAGAAATTATTTCGATCTGCTAACAGCCTTAAAAGTCTCATTTCTATTCCATCCCAAACAACCCTTACATTACCACCTTCGGCGTCAAGTGTAACCCTGAACATAAGGTTTTTTTTTTATGTTGTGTTCCTGTTACTATATTCTATTAGATATAAGAAGAGCAAACCTCTTAAAGACGAAAGGCGGTTGGTTAGCAGCAGCCACGATAAACCTGTGGCCAGCATATCCTCTAGTCATCTTTGGTGGAAATAGATCAACATTTCTCGAATACTTTCCATGTGACCACGAGTTCAAAACCACCGGTTTACTAGCACCCAAGCCATCGACATATAATTTGTGAGTATATAGAATATACGGCGCTTCCTGCATCAAATCGAATTTTACTTTCACGAGTTTATAATACACAACCACACTAAATACAGTTTTATCTTACCATTCGTTCATCTTCTTCAGTTTTAAAACTTTGTCCTATTACTAGTAAATTGATGAAATTTCTTGATAAAGGACCAGACAAAAACTCTTGCACCGCCCACTGCGAAGACCTCGCTACTATAACTATTTTGCTTTCTGATTGCTTTCCTAACAATAAAGCACTGGTTGAGACATCATGCAGAAAAACTATATAATGAAGACACTCTCGACCTGTTACCAAGAGTTTGGGCTGTTTCAATTTATTTTTATCATCAATATATCCATGAATGTAAGTAACCGGAAAATCTCTAAATAAATTTTGAAATAAATAACTCTCTTGTTGTTTGATTTCATTGTCATAAAGAATAACCGGAACGCACTCATTTAAATGTGTCATCGTAATATTATGTATAAGTTTAATGAGGGATGGATTTTGATCATACGATGAACTTTTCTTGAGGAAATGTTCGTTCCAAAGCTCTTCTCTTGTTTTCGGATGTCCGTGAAAAACTGGATCGGTTGCGCGTTTTTTAGTGCCTTTAGCTTCCTCATTAAAATGTCTCCAAAACAAATTATTTGAATTTAATTCTATATTTGAATTTGATGTAATAATGTTTTCAGTATTATTATTTGTTAGACGCTCTGAATCTTTAGTTTCTATAGAGCGTTTGTTTATTAACTTAGATTGAATATTATCTAAAATGGATTGAGAAGGATAAAATTCAACATCTTCACTCGCGACGCTGTTCATTATTAATAAAATAATACTTAATTTTAAAATGGTCATTTTACTCCATATATCCACTGTGAGTTTACAAACAACTATTTATGATGACTGCAGTATTGCAATGTGATTGAGAAAATTGTGTTTAGCTTTTTATAGTTTATAGATAAATAGATTTAGTCGTGAAATGTCATCCGGCAGGTGTTATGATTGAAATTTAATTTTTGATGTTCTATGTCGAACCTTCGTGGTCACGACCACGAAGGTCATAGGCGTAGTGTCCTTGATAAAGGTTTTATATGCGGTTTGTATCAATTTCTTATACTGTCTTATTATAGTAGGAATAGGTACAGTATAAGAAAGTTATTTTGGATTGTTTTTATTAGTGTTTTATAACATTCTAAGTAATAAAAGGTCGTCAGACAGATTGATGACTACTTGATTATATTATGGGACCTTTCACATAGACCGTCCCGTAGCGGATTTTAAGTTTGCTTACATTCTAGGCACAGTTTTTAAGGAACTCTATTCAAAACGAGGGTTCTGAATTTGGCTCCTAGTTGGATATAAAGTTGTATTAGATAAATGTCATTTGTTATTTTTGACGTATAAAATAAACACAATTTATTACACTTTAACGTAGGTTTTAAGGGTATTAAAAATAATAAAACACATTTTTTTAATTTATAGCAATTTATTATTTCGCTCTGATCGCACTTTTCAAACAGCTTGTACATAAAAAACAGTTTATGCAATAGAATAGTTTCTTTTGCTTCACTTAATTTATGCACTTGTAGATCTCAATGCTAATCGTCTAATCCAAAATACAAAAGTTAAAGGCGACAGTACAAATCCCACGTAGATAATTATAAAAAAGTGATATTACCAATTAAATATTAAATCTATATTTACAATAATAGGACTTATAAATATTACAATAATATATTTAAATAGATTCGTAGAAAGCGCTTCAGATGACTTTAGTCCAGCAATTGAAGTAACAGACTAAAGCAATAAAAAATAATAATTATAAAGTTATTCTAAATTTGCTATCTCGTTATTTAGAAATTTTAGAAAAATGAAATAAAAAAATGTGAATTCGTATATTGTCTAGAACGTATTCGGGCGACTTATAATCACCGTTAACAGTCACATAGACATGTGCTACATCAAAGCCTACGATGTAGACAGACGTCTAGGAAACGCTAAAAAAAAATTAAATCCAAAGTTGATTTATCTATTTTTTTTTTAAATTCAGATCTATTTAGATGTCTATTTTGATCAGATCTACACAAAACCGAATACGATCTTAAGTTAGGTACACTAAAACTTATCACTATATTTACAAATTATAAAGGCAGTGTCACCCACGAAGCTGGCAAGATTAGAAAAAAAAATATTTTCTAAATTTTAATATGGCTGTTCGTCGTATTAATAAAATGGTAAACATTTTTTCACAATGTGTTCGCACGATCAACGTGTTTACAATACTGAGTATAATCTGGAATATAATATCACTTCGTGACATACAAACTACATGACTTCATTCACTCAAAGAGTCAACTTTACAAATGTATGGAAAATATGAAAATAATTGTTCTTAAATAAATAAAAAAATATATCAAATTAAAATTTATCTCATTTTTTTTAGATTCAACTGATTTAAAAAAAAACTTATAATTATCACAGTTTCCAATACAAAAAAGACGAAATATTTCACGAAGAACAAAACACAATTTAACTATATATTTGACACTCGATAGTAATATTTAACCCTGACATTGGTGTAATATGCTTTGTGACCATAAGTTATTTAAATGGCACTTTGCGGTGACAAAACAACTTAAGAGGACTTAAGTTCTTGAAGTTACTGATCCTCTATTAAAAGTACAATCGACAACAAGTCACAGTAAGTTAAACCTTATTTTTTTTAAATATTATCTAAACAACCTGTTGTCAACCGAGTGCAGTGTCTTGAAGTTTATCTTACACCTGCTGTCTTAATGCACATAATATAGGAGTTTACTGGTGAGTTTATTCGTCATTGTCGTTGTCGATTCGGGAAGATCTGATGCCAGTTTTGCCGGTCCAAGGATAAACTTCGGGACACGGTTGACAAGTTCTCATATATCTAACGCCGGATTTGTGCCATAGGTTGCACACTTTAGGATTGTTGCACTTCTTCGGACGATCCTGAAAACGTAAAGAAAATAACATATATGAGTATATTGCATTAAAATAAGGAGGGGAATTAAAAAATAATGGCTTGTTGATGCGACGGGAGATCGGAGAGCTGGCGCTTTCCTCGGCCAACGTATTAGTTTGGCCATTCAACGAGGAAATGCTGCCAGCGTCCTCGGTACAATGCCGCGGGGTCCATTTTTGTATTGAATTTTGTTTTTAGGTATAATTTATTTAGTTATTAGTTTGTAAATATTGTAAATTCATTTAATCATTTAATTGTAACTAGTAATTTAGTAAACTTTATATGTTTGAGTAGCGATAAATAAAAAATAAATACTTTTATGATATATTTTTATGGTGTTGTAAAAAAACTAATAACCATGTTATTTAATAATGATCATGAAAAATTGAAAATGTCATGCATAACATGTGCATAACGAGTGTTCACGTAGCGACGTCACGTGACTACGACGCGTCGCCGTGACGACCGCGTCGCTCTACGGTTTTAAGTCATTAGCAATGTTAGAGGTTATACAAATGTTTGCTATTAAATTAGACATAACTGAATAATAACCAACCATTTTTCAAATTTTCAACTTTTCTTTTATTAAGTTCTTTAAAAACTGAATGAAATATGTATATTACATACAAATATTTAGGCATGAGTTGAATATTCTATACTATAAATTTTTTCGATCTATAGTATAATATTATAAAGCTGAAGAGTTTGTTTGTTTGGTTGGTTGCACGCGTTTATCTCAGGAACTAAGTACTGGTTAGAATTGAAAATTTTTTCGTGTTGGATAGTCCATTTATCGAGAAAGGCTTTAGTTTAGGCTATATAACATTTTGAACGCGGACAAATTCGCGGGCAACAGCTAGTTTATTTATATATTTATTTCTTAAGAATTGCTATTGAGGAATATTACTTCTTGAGAGAGAAGGTACTTACTTGATAATTGCATTGGAACGGCTGGAAATTGTTAATCCTATTGATAGGTGTAGGATCCCGCACCCACTGAAGAGCTTGCCAATTGGTGACGATCCACACGTCTTTCATGCTATTAATGAAATCGAGGAACATGATGAAACCCTCCTTGTGGTGAGGGTGAGTGAACCAGGCCGCGTGGTAGTAAAGGCCGAATGGTGCTCTGAAAAGAGAAATAGGAAATATCTTACTTCGTTGCGTTGCAATCATGTTACAATTTTTTTTTTAGTTCAGATAAGATAACGTTTTCTGAGTCCGCTAGTTGTATATAAAATTATAAAGCCATACACACCTGTTAGTAGTATAATGCCTGTCGAAGTTCTTCAATATCATTTTGTAAACGCCTTCAGCGTCTGGAGGATTTGCACAAGCATCTCCCATTGAGCAACGGCCACCATTCAAATCCTGCCACATCACCATAGGAACCTCCCAAACGCCTGGAAAAACAGAAAAGTAAGCACACAAATAAAAAAAATTAACATTAAACAGGAGTTAAAAATAATATTCAATATTACAGTATACATATGTTTCATGCTCTAAAAAAGTGAAAATGCCAATTTGCTGGGTTTTAAATTCAAAATACTATTCTTAGCCAATTGAGCAAAATTGATTGTCACTCGCTGATTTTAAGGGGAAAATGGCATTAATGAAGGTAGGATGGATAAAACTAATTTAAACATTGATAATTTCAGATCTTCTTCTTCTTTTTATTTATGACTTTCGCAATAAATAAAAAAAAACTTGGATAATTCTGTAACGCACATGTTTGTTTTTTGTGTTAAGTATGTTTTAAAAAAAAGACAGTGGAATGGAAATACAAAATGAAATTCAAACCTGGGTAAGATTTTGTTGGGCAAGGCGGAATCATGCAGTCATGGAACAATTTGTAGTCCAATGTATACGGCCAACTCGGTGGTCTATTCTCGTATACAGGTAAGGAGGAATCGTATGTAAAGTTGGAATCGTACAGCATTTTGAACATTCTGTTACCACCGACCGAGAGGAATGGAGCTCTCATGCCCCTAACATCTTCCAGTTTTACCCCTCCATATGCTGCTAGAATTTCTCTTTGCCCACCCACTTCTCTGTTCCATTTCTTTTGGGAGAATTGTTCTCCAAAACTATGACTGTAAATATGTTATAAATACTTTTATAATCTCGCTAAAATCTCCAAAATAAAAAAAAAATAGAATTTGTATAAGAAAATAAAATTTAAATTTTAGAGAAAGTATAATAAACCATATAATAGAAATGATTCACAGGAGAAATAAGATAGACACACAAAGGTTACGGATTACGGATAACAGAAAAGAAACCAATAGTTGATCAGTAAGTTGTGGTTTGAAATCATTGTGTGAAAAAATGTGCTATGGATATCTCGTGTTGAACTTACGAAACTGTGTGTGAGGCCATCTCGTGTCCAGCCGAATAAAGATTTTGAACTTGACTGTAGTCCGTCCACTCGTGGGAAACGTAGAATGTTGCGGAAATCGGACAACCGTTCGGATTCACCCGACCTTTCTCGAAGAGATCAGCATAGAGACCCTTGTTGAGGTCATTAACGGAGTCGTCGAATGTTAAAAGAACGATTTGTGGTATACTCTCCAATGATAATTCGCCTGTTATGTCATGGGAATGTGGTAATGTGCATGTAGGTGTAGATGTGTAAGTACATGAGTTGTGCCAGGAGGAGGAAAGTAGAAGACAGGTAGAGATAGGACGGCAGAAAGGTAAAGAAACAAAATAAAATGATTAGTATTATTGAAAAAAAGAAAAACACACCCTATACATATATAAAAAATCTAATTTAGAAACAACAAATATAGATGGCCATGAATAAGTGTTAGTATTTTACCAGATAAAACTACCAATATATATTGAGAAGAGTTCCACTCCTAAAATAACCTTCTGGTCTAACTTACGATATGGTATGTGAAGCTAATTCGTGACCATCTGCATATAAGTTTTGAACTTGACTATAATCAGTCCACTCATGGGATACGTAGAAAGTAGCAGATATGGGACAGCCATTGGGATTAATTCGCCCTCTATCGAACAATTCTTCATAGTACATTTTATTCAAATCATTCACTGCATCGTCGAACGTTATCATTACTATTTGTGGTACATCGCTGACAGGTAAATTTCCTATATAATATAGAAAGAATAAATTGGTTCACAAGTTTATAATATAATAAGTTTTATCCAATTTATAATTTTAAGAAAACATTTCTTTTAATACCTGGTATATCTTTGCCACCGCAATAGCAATCGGGCAGTAAACAGACATCTTTTCTACATTTCGCTGCCGTTTTATCTGGAGTAGGCTGCGGGTAAACTGGTGCAGGACGGCTCGGTGGATGAAGATAAATATCAACAAACTCTGTCGTTTTTGAGACTATTGCCGTCGATGGCTTCAGTGTCGGTCGACTACGACTGCTCACAAAGTTGATAACATATAATATTTATTATCATTAAAAAATACTTAAAAATCTATAACATGAACATGCAAAGTGCTGAATGAAAGATGTATTTTTATATGCATTTTTGTAGATAAAAACAAAAGAAAAATTATAAACGAAAGGAGATCAATCAGTTTTCTATGAAGATCAGGCTTTTGTTTTAAAGTTTGAAACTTTAGGTACTTAAGATGAAAATATACATTTTACTGGGAAAATATCATGTGATTGGGAAAAAATCTGAATTGCGCGTCTTTGATAGAGCTTCGAATAATGTATTGATGCGTTCGAATGAATTCTTAAATTGCGGGACACAGAAAGAACAGATAATATATTTGAGACAACAATTACATCACGAAATAGAGGTGTAACTATTGATGAGCCCTAAGTACCCTATGAAAAGATGATAGCGGCAAAATCATTTCCAAAGTTAATTTTCAAATTTCATCCCTATTTACAAAATCTGCAATATTCTCAGGAAATTACTGAAATTATGAAAGACATTTATTACCAAATTCTCCAAAGTATAAGTTAAATCAAAACAATGGCCTGGTTTTGAGCGATGTCCTTTCTAATTGAATATAAAATGTGTTTTGTAAGATGAAAGCGTGATGAAGATTATGGTTCGTAATTTCAGTTCTAACGTTGGTGGTGTTCCTCTGTTTGGTGTTTGTTGAGGTGCCTCGGATCCGCTCAGGGTTGAGTAATGTGCTGATCCTCTTCCGCGAGTAGGGGCACTGGGCCTGTAATATGCCAATGAGTTTTTTTTACAATGGTTCATAATTATTACATTTGTTAGTATGCGTGATTTAAAGATAAAGCTGTCGATGTTTTTGAATTTGGAAAACATATTCAATATTATAACGAATTTCGGAATATATATTTATGTTTTATATCATTTTTAACAAATTTTCGCTTATAAGTAAAAGTACAAAAAATATTTTAGATAAATATAGTATATTCTACTACACATGCATGTAGCATATCAAAAACAAGAGTTTTTGTGATATATTATAGTGCTCTTACTTATGATGCGACAAATTACATCTTGTGCATATAGGTAGTCTACATTGAGGAACTTTCTATTCTAACAACAAAGTTAATTTCTAAAATTACAGCTAAAATAAAATTAGTCTACGCTCTATAATACGCCAATTGTGTAAAGGAAATGGAAAAGGTTGCGTCAGGAGTTAACAATTCAGAATTTAACTCTACCGACAGAAGTCCCCCAATGAAAGAAGTTTATTAAGCGATAGAGTTTAGCTGAAGGTGATATTAGACAAAGTCCTCATGCTTTTTGTTACTTTGCCAGGCGGAAAGTAAGGGCTTTATAAATCGAGGCCTCCACCTTCCGTAAGTAGATATAATAACTTCAGGCTGCTTAGACTACTGGCCGGCGAGTTAAATACCTCTGGTATTTGATTTCGTTGCATTTTGGATTCGCTTGCAGACTGTTGTCTGATGAGCATTTGGACGACGATTGGTAACTCCTGCGCCCACTTCCCGGATTTGTCGCAGCTAACTTAATGGCGGGATTCACTCGCGAGGCTCGTGTGGGATAGGAAATGCCTTTAGTCGTAGTCGTAGTCGGTTTAGTTTTCATAGTCGTTGCTTTCGTAGTACTAGTTGTTGAAACAATTTCATTCAAAATCTCGCTCACAGTATCCTCAGTCTCTGTAGAAGTCTTCGCAATTTCGCCATTTATGTTGCTCAGTTTTGTCATATTGTCGTTATTAACAATAGAAACGTCACTTGGATTGTTTTGTGGCGTTGATGAAACACTGTCTAAAAATTTTATGAAACGGGAATTTTCTACATTGGATTTACTTGTTACAAAGTCAGTAAATTTAGACTGATATGGTTCTTTACTTGGAAGAACTTTAAATTCTTCAAAGTTAGAACCTTTATATTCTACTGGAGTTGTTTTGGAGATATCAAACTCTAAAGGAAAGATAGTAGTTGTTGTTATTGATGAAAAATCTTGTTTGAAATCAGCTTCGATTTCTTTATTGCTGTCAATAGCTGGGTAAGTAACTACATCCGGTGTAGTATCTTTTATAATTTGTAATCTTTTGATATTTTGGCGTGAAGGTGTTTCATCAAAATGCTTTAACATTTTTTTAGTGAAACCAATATTTACAACTCTTTCTTCGGGCAAAGCAGAAGGTTTTAAAGTAGTTCTAGAGTAATCTACACTAGTTTCTGGTTTAGATGTACTAACTAAATTACCAAAGAAAGCTTTAATGACACTTTTTACTTTGCCATTAAATATTTCAGTGGTATGATCCGACGCATCTGCTTCATCAACTACTCGGTAACTATAATAAGAATTTTTGGCAGTGGGGGGCTTTTCTGGTGGTGCATTTTGCACAGTAGTTGCGCTGGTGGTTGAAAATTGAGTAGTGGAAGCCGTACTCGTTATGTGGTCACGTAATAAAACATCTTCATCATATTTTGTCCTTAAATTACTTAAAGTTTTAAATGGGGACACGAATGGCACTTCAGTATCACCCTCGGATTGTTTCAAGTTATCTAATTTGTAATAACTCTTATCAGTAACACTATTCGGAAAATCAATCAATTTAGTGTTTCGTATACCAGCTTCAATGATTGCCTCCGTGTCGACGATATTTTCTGTAGACGTCTCTGGGTTTTCATCGCTTAAAGAGAATGGTGCCGGACGTTTTATGACGGTCTTTAAATAATATTTAGTTGTCGTAGTGGGCGTCGTTGTAGATTGAATCTTAGGTTTGTATGTTGTTTTAAATCTAGTACTGCTTATTCTACTAGGTCTCACATATACAGGGATATCATCTTCATCAACAATTCTTTCAGAACTTGTATCACTTCTCCGTTCAGAACTTTTTGAATCTTTTGAAGAAGGACGACTGTCCCCAATATTATAATAATATCGGTTTTCTTCTTTTTTGGCATTCTGTTCAATATTGTTTGAATTGCGCGACTTTTCGTAATTGTCAAATGGACGAGTAATAACGGTCAGTGTATAAGGATTATTAGTATTATTTAGATTCCTCCTTATAGAAAAACCTGTTGTCAATGAAACCACTGTCTTATTATTTTGATTAATTGGTTGTCGTACCACTTCCACGGGATCATTATTATTTTTATTAGTCACACGAGACGACAATCGCCTAGTCGGTAATTTTTCAGTCGGTGTTAGAGAGTCTCTTAGTCTATGTGAATTATCAGTCTTTTCAAAAGGTTTTGCAAGGGAAGATAAGTTAATCAAAGATGTAGAAAGGACTTGTGATGGAGACCCGTCTGAAGGGTTTTTGGTAGAGGATTCTGGATGATTTTTAGGAGTTTCATCTGTGGATGATCTGTTGAAGACAAACCAAAAGAAAACTTTCTAATTTAAGCTCTGTAAATACTGCTAATATTAATAAAGTGCAACGTATTGAAGCCAAGGTATTGGTTAGGTTAGGTTGACAACTGGTTAGGTTGGATTTTGGTTAAGTTGGATTAGAAATAGAAATAGAATGTTAACACATTGTATTTTAAAGTTTGTGTTGAGGTTCAAAGTTAATAATAAATATAAAATGTGTAGGGGTCCGGGATAAACAAAGATACCACAAAAGCCAAATGGCAGGGTAATGCCACACCTATCATATACAATATTCAGATTAAGCAAAAGATGATAGATTTGATGAAAATGTACAAAAAATGGAATATACAACCTTTAAACCATTATTAATCTATGTGTATGTATATTAGTAACACCTACTGTTAGTAGATTCAGTTATAAAATGTATGTAAATATAATAATTATGTAATTAACAGTTTAAAGGTTGTTTATTTGAAAAAGGAACAAACTTTTAATGAGAAACGTGAAATGGTCAATGGTTAATGTTTTCGCAACTACAAAGCCGGGTGAAATTTCGAAGGTATTCTTTTGTAGTACCTTGGCGAGTGTCGAGACGGGATCATAGCTTCAGTGAATGGTGCAGTTGGGCGTTGTGTAGTCGTGGTAGTGGTTGTGCTTGTGCTAGTCGTAGAAGGGGTTGTGCTAATAGGAGTAGCTTCATATATCGTCCGCACGCTGCTTGGGTTATGATCATAACCCAGTTCATTACCTTCGCCCCTGGATCATTTTCAACAGTGCTCTTTAGATTACTTATAACCAATATAATTTCAATGATTATAAAAAATTAATAGCTAAGTTAAAAATTGTTTTTAATTTTTAAATGCTTACCTAGTTGAATGGCGGATAGGCGTTTGATATTGATTCTGAGTGTTAATCTGAAAAAACATCAATATTTTTATGTACACCATACATAATATTATTATGTTGATGACAATTTTTTTTTATAAAAAGTAATTAATATCTACTATACCTGTCCTTGTATGAGGGCATCGTCGTATTCGTCGGGCAAAGGTCTCGGAGTATAAGTTTCAACTGGTCGACGTGCCGGAGGTGGAGTGCCACGATACGTCTGCTGGACTGCCGGTCGGAGTGAAGCCACGTTATATTGCTGGACATAGTCTGGCAACACCGGCACCAAAATCCCGTTAGTGGTTAAGTGCTCACCCAATGTGATGGATCAACACAATTAAAAGATTAAACCAAGGAATGCAATGTGCTATTATGGGGACCACTTTCAATGAAATTATTATTTTTAAGTAATTTTTATGGCTGTGAGTTAGGGCAATAGAAACGTGTACTTAGTAAGTGAACTAAATAGAGAAAGAACAATTAGTTTATAGATGTAATTATGAAAACTAAAATAATTTATCCATCAGAGAGACATGCTCCACAAAAATTTCATTAATGTGTTATTATTTTATTAAAGTTAAAGTCAGTATAAAGAGAAAAGGAGAATACTGTTTTTTTGAATGCAGATTAATTTATGAAAAATCAATTTTATCTTTCTTCTTTAGACTATGAAATCGTAATTGAAAGAAGTTGGTACAAATGTTAATACCCACACAAACAAGGGAACCTTTGTTGATTTCAATAATAACTTTATTGAAATTCTTACCCGTATCCTTATACAATTCACTATCTTCATCATAAACAGGATAGTAGGGATCATATTGCTCTGGTGTGTAATTCTGAGACCCATTGTAAAGCATTTTAGGCCGTGGACTTGCTGAATAGGAGGCAGGAGACACACTCTCTGTCGGTTCAAGGCTAAAAATTTACAATGTAAATCTTCTTTAATCATTGATAAAAAAACATTTTTTTCTTCTGCCATTTACAAAGCTGTTTAGTCAAACAGTAACAGTGCAATTTTCAGTCAAAGTCCAGGTTAGTACAGTCGAAACAAATAAAGTTTTAAATTGAAATATAGTATTTTTTTACTTATTTGTAAAATATAATGTGATTCCGTTCAAAATGGTAAGTGAAATTAGTACAGAGGCGGGTATATTTTTTCAGTAAGAAGTTACCTGTTTGTTTTGTCATCATGTTTACTTTTTGTAAAACGTGTCTCCTGTTTATGGCTGTCACGTGGTGTTGTGAATTTCATTTGAGCTACTATATTATGATGCCTGACTTTTCCTCTTTTTTCTTTTTTCCTTTTACTTTCCTCGCTTTCGTGTGATTGGTCTTTTACAGTAGTCGGTTTAGCCAATCTGTGCCTAATGGTATACGGTCTTAAAGTTGTTTGATTCAAATATTTTGGAGGTTTAACAGTGTTAGGACCGTTTTCAAAATGTGTTGGTTTTCTAATATGTATGGTACGATTTCGTGGCATGTGATGTACGATTTCATAGTTAGAAACTTCGGGACGAATCAAAACATTTGCTGAAGGAGTTACCATAACAGGCACAGGGATTTTTCCTTTTGAGTTTTTATTAGAGTCTTTTAAAATTCCCTTAGTAGACACAGATACATCATTACTATTTTTTGTTACGTCTTGTTTAAAGGGACTGTATTTCGCTGGCCTAGCCGAAGGAGGACTTTGGTATTTCGGATCTTTTATGGTATTGATATTTGGATTTTCATAGTCATCATATTCTTGGTAGTTCTGAGCCATTGGTGGTCGCTGTGGTCTTACTTCGGAACTAGGCATATATTTAGGTTTTACTGGTGGTTCATAGTATTCATTATCATCATCGTCGTAGTAATAGTCGCTCATTTCTGGTGATGGTTTTGGAATCGGCCTGCGTTTTGGTGGTGATATAGTTGTTGTTGTAATTGAATCTTTTGCAGCATTGATTAAAGAATTCTGGTTTTTAACAGGAATTTGGACAGAAGGCCTTATTGGTTTCATAAATAAACTTTCTAGTTTTGGAATTTCGGAGATACTAGTTGGTTTTATGGATGGACGCAAAGTGTATTGAGACTCCGTAGAGGGATTGCGCCAATAATGTTGAAGAGCCGAAAGCTGTTCATTCACCAATGTAGTTATTGGTTTAGGTGTCGAGTGTTTAAATGTAATATAAGTGTTATGTGGTTTTACTGTGGACACAAAATATGGTTTTCCTGTTGAAATTAAATGTGGGTTCAAAGACAATATTTTATCCGGTTTTACAATATATTGTTGTTTCGGTGTAGATAAAATAATGGGCCTACCTGTACTAGTAATAAATATATACGGTTTCTGTGTTACTGTAACAATTTTTGTGGTTTCACCTTTTAATTGGGTTTGATGATGATTAGGATTCACAGTGGTATCAAGCGGCCTATTAAAGTTATAGTTAATAGGAAGTTGCCGATCGTCACTGAAATTTGGCGGTTTTAATTTTGGTCTCACGTTATCCAATGAAATTCCAGCATTTTTTAGAGGTGATTCATTCTTCTTTAACTCTGAGTTTTGTAAGAAATTCTGCGGTATATCTTGTTGAGGTCTATGAACCAAACGTTCGAATTGATCATTTGGGGTTTTTGAAGGTGGAGAACCATTTATACCAGTTTGTACTGGTCTAATACTACTTGAAAAAGTTGGAACAGTAAATGGTTTTGGAGTACTCATTCCTTTGTAATTTAGAGTTGAAGTCTGCCTATCAGAATTGATGTTAGGCCTAGTAGTTAGTTCAATTGAGGGAAGAGCTTTATTTAGGTCTATATTTTTGTTAGCTTTAGGTTTTGGGGTTGTAATGCCTACAGTAACATAATGATCATCCCTTAATTTACTTAAAAATGCATCAAAGTCAAAATCGGGATGAGCAAATGGATTATCTATATTTGCAAATTTATTTTTAGGGTGTGTGAATTCGTATGGTGGTTTGGCAAAATCATAATTAAATTGTTTTCCATCTTCTTCGTCATCGGAATCTTCTTCTGAAGATTCACCTACATCATCGTCATCATCATCTTCTTCTTGATCGTCATTATCATACTCCTCGTTTTTTGGAGGTGGCATGCTATGACTATCACTACTACCTCGCAGGGGGTGTTGTGGATTTAATAAAAGTTTATTTTGATTACGTGATGATGTAGGTATGGGTTTCCCAGTAACTACAGTACTAGGAAGCAACGAAGAGTCTGGAAATGAGACGTGATTATTGTGATGATTAGTAAAAGTTTGAGACGGTACTTGTGAATTTATTTGCTTTGGAGCATTATTATAGAAACCACCGGCTAGTGCTGAAAACGGATTCTCATCATTTTTTAAAGAGGATATGGGAGGACTTTTTGTTATAATTTGAGTGGCGGGATTAATTGGACTATGCAGTACTTTTTGTTTTGTTGGATCAGGTAAACTAGGTTTGAAAGGTCTTTGGGGTTGAGAGTTATCTGTCTGAAAGAAAGCAAAAGGATTTGCGGTCGATTGTAGATTTTGTGAAAAGTAAGGTTTTCGAGTTGCATCCTTAATGTTATTATTGTTCAAACCGTTAAATGGTGACTGGTATCTAGCATTTTGAACACTGGGATTATAGTTAAATTGTTGATAATCAACAAATTTTATTGGTTTCGCGTTACCCCACATTTTTTCACCATTATTGTAACCATTTTTAAAGTAATATCGCACTTGTCTTTTCCCTCTGTCACTATCATCGGAGAGGTATTCATCATCATTATCTTCAATATTTTCACCGTGTTCATTGTCAACTTCGAAATATTCCATTTCGTCATCATCGTCATCAACATTGCTTCGTTTTTCAAATGTATCTGTCTTAGTATTGTTATTAGTAGTATCTGCGTTTGATTTTTCTAAAGACCTTTTCTTTCTTTTAACTAGTTTTACTGCCTTATGAGTCACGTCAGTGTCATTGATTTCATTTGTCTCAATGTCTAATAGTCGGTCATAGTGTAATTCAGTCACTTTGTCAGGTTTTATCTCACTGTAAGAGCGACATAGTCGATTAGATTACAACGTAATAGTCATAAAGGCGTCAAGATGACCTAATATTTCTATCTTACCTGTAACTCTGTGGTGCTTGAGTAATTGAAGACCTCCTTTCATCGGTTTGAGTACCGAAAGAAAAAGACCCAATTTTTCCACTGTTCTGACTTATGGAGGCTGGAATAACGTTGGAGTTAAGATTTCTTCCAGTACTAACAACTTGAGAGCCATAACCGTCTCTGTCTTTCTGAACTTGTCCTATCGTTGGTGGTTGTCCACGATGAACACGTTGTTGCCTATCGCTTTCAATCTCTTCAACTGGAGGTAAGTCATCCACTTCGGCGTATAATTGCTGTGGAACACAAATAGTATTTAACTTATTTTATTTTTATTTTATGTAATTTGATTCATTTATAATATAATTTTATTATTCTCTGATAATGTTGTGCTTTCCTGTAATTTAAATTCATACTTGTAATGGTCCTTTCTGTGTGTTGTATGTTGTGTTTGAGTATGTCTTTAGTTGGTAAGCCTTTTAAAATAAATAAATAAATAAATAAACTTATATTTAAAAAAATCTGATGTCTCAGCAAACCTCATAATAATTTTATATGCATTAAATACCTTTTCATATTCCTCTCGATTGAACTTGGGTTGTCCTCTAGAGGTGACGATGGGATTGGGCTGAACTCGTGGCGGAGGTGGCGGCGGAGTACGACGGGGTGGAGGCGGTGGAGGTGGAGGGGGTTCTCTTTCGCTCAACCGCTCCAAGTCATCGCCACCAACGGCACTGGTGCCATCGCAGCCAACGTTTCGCGGCCAATCGCATGTTTGGAGCTCGTGGCTGGAATTTAAATTACAAATATTTTTAGAAACATAATATCGCGTCATCCTAATATTTAAACAGTACTTAAATGCGTTAAAATAAAGAGATGGGACAACATCCATCACTATAGCATTCTGTTAATTACCTGCTTTAAAAAAAAAATAGAATTATTACAGCAATGGTAATTGGAAAACTGTAACTTTAATACTAGCCATGTGATTTGGAAGTTTTCAGTCAGTAGGTATTCGTCTTAGAACTCTATCAATGCCGTCCATAATACCGCATTATTTACTTCATTATTTTACGCCTAATTAATGGGTTACTATTCAAGTTATACTAGTTCTTTTTTTAGAAAAGGGTGCTACGCAGGCTGACAATCCATTTGACGATAGATGGCTACCGTCGCCTAATAAGACGAACAACACCAGGAAAGTGTAATTTTTGTCGTGACATAAAAATGTCACGTTTATGCAAATAAATTTTTCTCTACTTCTTATATTAAATTAAATCCAATGAGATTGTTTCATAAGTTTCATTCATAATCAAATTACCTGTACATAAGGCCACCAGTGCAAGATTCCTGTAGTGCGCCGCCAAACACGCAGACGTAGTATAATGTACAGTCGGTGGGATGAGGATAGTATCCGAATTCTTCGGGACAATCGAAATCAGCATCTCTCTTGATATCAGCCCCAACGGGAACACTCCTGATTGGTCCGGAGCGCTGCCGGGAGCGTTCTGAGTGCGCTGCTAGACATTCTGTAAATAGAAAAATACAATAAAATCAATAAATATGTTTTAGGGATAAATTTCACTTCAGTATTATATTTAGTTATAAAGTATACGTATTACAAACACACATGAGAATACAATATAATCGAATTAGATTTATGTTTTCAAGTTACACCTCAACCAGTCTTTATTCGAGATATTCGAGATATGAAAAATACTCCATACTCCGAATCCTCCAATGTCTAGAATGTCAAAAGGAGTTCCTGTGTCAAAGGGAGTTCCTGTGAAACTAACAGAACTGCGCCTAACCATTTCAAATGTTTGCTTATAACGCAATAAAAAGTGTAGAGCTACTTAACTGCAGTGTTACACATTAAGAAGACAAGTAGGAATTCGAATAATAGCTGAAACTCTACAAAGGTAGTTCATACATAATAATTGACATGCAAAATAATAGGTACCTATTCAGCACAATTGCAACACTCTTCTCGCACATGAACCATGCCGACTATAGGTACCTACACAAACTATTTGAAACTTTAAAACCTAACATTAAAATTCGAAATAGCGTACAGATATTTAGGTCGTGATAATGCTGGTATGTGGCTTGTAAGTAACCTGCAACATTCTTGACTAGATAAATAAAGATACGACAATCGAGTTAAAACAATCGTCCAACTAAGTACGAAATACTGTTTTGCAAGCTTTGATTGTAGAACAGTTATATTGAAGTCAAGTACTTGTCTTCTAATCTTGTCTGAATCTAAGTATGTCTTAATGTTACAAGAACTGTTTTGCTAAATCTAATCTGGCATCTAAAATCAATCTAAAAGTTGGCAAACAGACTTACTATCAATTACCTATAGGTTAAAGGATAAGGGTCAAATTTAGAATATGGCAAATTTGGGAATATCATCCAGTACTCGAAACGCAACAGATATTATACTTAGATTTTCAATTTATCTAATAATACATCAATCTAGTACAACAATGGATTTCGCATACATTACAAAGCTCTACGAACTTTATGGAACATTTAAAAATGACATATTATGCTTAGAGTATAACTGTGTCATCTGTCATTTAGAACCAACCAAACATGTATAATTTAAAGAAAATGTGACTTTACGTCAACGCATTGGAGTTTAAAATTAATAGTAGAACTTGGTCGTTACTACCTTTTGCTATCGACACGCGAAGGCAAGATTCCTCCATGTTTCCGTTTTAGGCGTATTTTTTATGTGTCGCTTTAGCATTGCTAGCTTTAACATGACGCCAAATTCATAGTAGTAGATTGATGAATAAAGGAGACATTAATGTGAGCAACGCGTCGTCTCATTTGAAATGTCATCATCAGCGATGGGAAAAGACGTGAAGAGTAGGTTTTATCTCAATTCGGCAACAATTTTGTCACGTTTGCATTGTGATCACGATGTAGTGTGGGATCGAGGCCGGCGCGGTCGACTCACGCGCATGCCAATTCACGTAATAACTACAATATTAACCACACATCTAGTTCATAAGTAATATGTTGAATTGAAACACTTTATTTTAAGTCACAGAGGGATGAAGACATGTGTGAATCAAAAATGACGCATTTGTTTATCAGTATGTTAAATGTTAGTACAAAATTATTATTGCTGCACTTTACTTAAGATCCAATTTCCTTTGCTCCTTTTCTTTTATATATTACTATTAAGATCGGCAGCACATTTATATTTAAATTTATATTTATCATCCATTAACCTGCTTCCTTCATTTAATTATGAAAATAACTAACTTAAGGCCATATTTGTTTTAGAATGAATATGATATACTTACATTTGATATTAGAAAATCTTTGTAATTTAATTTGAAAACAAACGAGTTATTAAAAATCAATAAATAATTCTGGAATTATACAATCTCTTCAAAAACATTTTACACAATAGTTATTACATTTCATGAACTAATGTGACTCAGATATAAGATCAGAATAAAGATCAAATCAGAAGGGATTTCTAACAAATAAGTGAAAATAAATAACTCTCCCAGCCCCCATAGTAGCACTATGAGGCTTATGGTATGAGCTAAACTAATTAATAAATCTGTTGAATACGCTACAAGAGTAGGTACTAACTACACAACAGAATAATGGTACAATAAATTACATACAACAATAAGGGCCTCTTCCACCATCTGTCAAGTGGGCTAACCGTCATTTAAAGTCACCTGCCACCGGAAATAATTTAGCTGATACACCTTTGTTTGTACGGTAAGTCCCAAAAATAAAAAAAAAAAAATAATAAAAAAAATCGTCTATCGAAGGATTCATTAAACCGAGTGCATAATTTAATAAAACATAAAATTATTTACTAAAAGTAACTAATCAATACTTTACTTATAGTTGGTGAAAGAGGCCCTTAGTATAATAAATTACACAACTCCAAATAATAACTTTATAGAAATACGAGAACAGTTCACTTATAAATGAATTTAATTAAATGTCGTAATACTTTCTCCGGGTTTAATTGCTTTGTGCTTTTGCTTCTGAAACAGATTTGATGTTATCTTCAAATAAAAATCTTAACAAAGGTCCATTGAGAATATGACCGTATTTGTTTATTGTATTATTTCGTAACAAAAGAAAATTAAAAAGATCTTTAATACGGATATACATATTTTCAAAGGGAAAAGTTATAATTTTTTTATAAAGAGAACAACTTCAGATCAATCGTAGAACGAAACTTTTGCTGTAGATTATTGCGGTAAAAGAGAGATTTTTATCATTAATTAGTTTTATACTTCAATACATTTACAATAAATATATTTTATTAGATCACATTTCTTAAAAATATTGGTATATTGATATATTTTTAAGAATACCTACTGTTTTATATTACAAAAAAGCTTGCCCCCTAATAGATGACTAATACACGCAAGGCCTTAGTTATCGATGATTAGGGTTGCAGATTGAGGAACCTACTATTATTAATACATTTCGCCGTATCAAGCAATATCGTCTTCTGTATCTATCTTGATCTAGCGGGTAGCGTCATCTAGCGATAGACTTTTGAAGTGTTAGTCAAAAGTCTTTGGCGAAACTTCGATTATCGGGGTGTTTTTAGTAATATTATTGTCAATCTGGTGGATTTATTCAAGATTTATTATATTTAAACACAGTATTTAAATCAACAACTACAAACAACAATCTAAGTACTGTCTTCTAAATTACCATTTAAATCACACCAAGGATCTGTTGCAATCTAACCTTGTATTTGAGAATCAGTTGGTGAGACAAAAGCTAATACAAGTAAACAATATGGAGATTTAATCATGACTAATGCTAGTTTCCCACAAGTAGCTAATCCGTATTAGCAATAATTGAATACACGCAAACCCGCCGAAACATTTGAAGCAGGAAAATTGGTTTTTACACAACATAATGTCACGATTTACTTTTTAGTCTATTATCAGTTAACTCCGAAGGCTTCATTTATTTTGTAGAGCACATGTGACAAAAATATCGATTGCCTCTTCTTTTATTTATTGGATACTAGACCGACTAGTCTCTATTTGCATTATGAGCGATATTTGAAATTATAAAGTAAGAATAAGTTGGCTTTAAGGACAGAATTGATTGATTCTGTTGATTCTGTAATGTGATATATTTACATAAAAGAAAAGAAAACAGATACATATACATTTTTATGGTTTATATAATCTTGATCATTTAAAGTATAAAAGCAAAATCTATAAAAGCGAATCAGTGATTTGCGATTAAACTTATGTTGCATCGGATGTTACACACTCGATCCTCTTTTATAAGGCATTCAAATACTAATCATATCATTATCTATGGGTGAAATCGGCCCAGATATTGCAACAACCGGCCCCCCAATCGAACCTCGTTAATCAATCAACTGATTCCTTGATCGTGAGGGTGTTGCAAACCAAGGGTAATGCAGACCAATTATTGAACAGACCATGAGATCTATAATGGCTGGTTGCATGGGAAATATACGCACAGAAAGTTAAGCATCAGAACAATGCAATAAGATGTGTTGTAATGTTCTCAACATGGATTGATCGGATGATTACGTTCATTTAACACTGAACGGTTCAGAATATTTACTTCCTTTTAAATTACCGATCCCATATTTTGTTGTTAGTTTAATGCAATAAGAACATAGCTATTTAGAAGATAACAAGACTCGTGGGCGAGTATAGGCTGGAAGGCAACAAGATATTTGCATTCTATGCAGATTTTGAAAGCATTAACACCCACGGCGAGTTTTAAAATACCAAGAAACCAATGAAAAAACGCAAGGAAATAAAAATACTTATCTTAATTGGACACAACACTGTCGCAGAAAATCGCAGTATAAATAGAAAATCCTTTTAAAGTAAAAAAATAAAGCAAGCTGACGAAGACCGATAAAATAAGTATAAAGTGTTGACTTTGTATGCTCAGTAAAATCGAAACGTAAATTGTAAAGACTATATACCACAATTGTCTCCACTTTGGAATAATCTATGAAATAACATTTTATGTAATGCGATTCCCATGCAACATGTATATCTTGACTAATGCCGCCTGATTTATGGACACAAAATTCCGCAACCATACATCAAGTGAAATGTACGGCTTGACAAACATTCCCGCTAACTGGACGTAAAGCGAAACATGAAGATGCAAGCAAGATTGTTATCGGTAATGTGAATAAGCTAGGAAATAACAGAAAGGATATATGTAGTGTGGGAAGTAAATGGACCGGGATAGTTGTGGGTGGTTCGACTAGGATATCACGTGTGGGCGAAGGACAGACATGACTGAATTATTTATGATATCACTAATCTTGAAAACCAAATGTTGCAATAAATAAAAATGCTTTTAAGGTGACTACAGTGAAAAGAAACAACTGCTCCATGCAATTTTGCAACAGACGATATCAGTCCAGTATACTTTTAAGGCAAGTTACAAATGTTACCCAATCAGTAGATATGTATAAGTCCCATTGTAATTTATCATTCGTAACTCAAAAAGATAAGCGTACAGGTACATATATTCGTATTACGATTTATTTTAGTCTGCACTAGCTTTATTTAGATCTTCATTGTCGTACTACTATTGCCTCTACTATTTGCTTATTATTTGCTTGCTTTTAGTCGATTAGTCTTTTATAGTAGTTTATGCAAAAGAAGGTGCGCTTCGAGGTCTCCCCTCGCGAACTTTCCGGGCCCAATGGAATCTATAACTAATATAACTATACATATAATATTTTAATAGGTTTACTTAATGGGATAAAGATTGCAATTAACTCATTATAAGCACGATATGTTGTTACATTTTGGATTGAAATAATGAGTTCACAAACAATGCTCCGAAATCGTGCTGCCGCGCCCTTTGCGGAACGCCGACCTTTCGACTTTGGCTCTATCTACCACCTATATCACTTCAACAAACTGCCCATTTGCAGTTACACAGTACAATACTGGTAATGTAACGTTTAAAACGGCCTTGTACCTTTCACTCACAATAAATTCATTAATAACAATAACAATCGTGTAGGTGCGTATTACGGATTATTCGTGTCTGGCCGCACGCAAACTTGTTAATTTTCACCTATCATAGTTTTCTCTGTTTGTGATTAAATAATAATAATAATTTATTAATTTTTTGTTTTTATTAATTTATTGATTTATTAACTCAGTGTTTTATTAATTTTCAAAGAATCACCAAAATAAATTGTTACTCAGTGCCGCCGGTCTTCTTTAAAGATCTTCACACCTCATTATGGCAACAATGAGGTGTACTATGGAAGTAATATTCTTATAGTGTTTTATCTGAATCGTTTCTGTAGAGAATTTTCCATTCTTTCTTTTTTATAAGTACGGGTGGCTTTTTTATTTGTCAAACATAGCTTTAAAAGCGCATAAATAAAACATTGTATGATATTTTCTCTGCGGGATCACCACCATATAGGTGTTTAATTTTCACGTTACTAATACAAAAATACAAAATAATTTATTCATCAAAAATTAAGCCTTAAAATTAAGTTGTATAGCAACGTAAAAAGAAAAATAACAACAGATCTCAATTATGTCAACCAAGGAATAAACACAATTTTATTTTTATTCAAGTAAGCTTTAAGCTTTAAGCTTAAGGTACGTTAAGAAAGCTTAAGAATTTTTTGCTCTTTTCCAGATATTTTGCGCTTGATACACTTTTTTCATTTTTGTTCAGCAACCTTAGTGTATCCAACACTTTCAAGTGGATCCCTATTGGCTATCGCTATAATTATCATATTTTGACATTTTTCTACAAACGCTCAATACTTAATGTTAAATACCTATAACGATAGATCATTTTTTAAAGTCTGAATCCCATAACTGTAATACAGTTATGAAAATCTGCAAATCTGCAATCTTTACTTTAAATTAAGCTAAATAAAGGAAGAGGCTTAATTGCGAGGAAATAGGCAATTTAACATAAATAATTACTTGCAAATAAATAGAATAAACGATAATTCACTTAAATGATCTACATTAGGTGCTAATAAATAGCTAAATTATTATTTCCTCATTTTGCAACATGTTTCTTTAAATTCAATAACACATGTAATTACATTCCGGTGTTTTTTTATTTTGTATTAAGTTTTTTTTCTGGTTGCAACACTGTAATAGGTTTGGACATTAGAGTTGACTTTAGTGTGGTAAGAGAGCCCGAGGCATTGCTCTATTACTTGGGCACGCCCCGAAGTAATTATTTTGCTATTTTATAATATTTACGCTCTTATTCATAAAAATCCCTTATTAGAGGCTTAAAACGTTCAATAGTTAAAACGCTCATAAGACCTTAATAAGCTTATTATAAAATTGCTATTCATAAACGTTCCATAAGCCTGTCATAACTAATATGTCGCTATTAGTTAGTTTATCATTGTTATGTTGCCGTTCTGATGAATTCATAGACAAAAAAGCTAAAATCTCTGTATCCACGCCCCAAATGACAGTAAAGTGATTTTTTTTATGTGATATTTTGACATTTCTTATGAAAATTGAAAATATAACCCAATTTACTTGTGTGATAAATAAGTGATTTTGTTAATTTTGTCAAATTTTTGATTCGCAATTAACTATGGAATCCAAAAGTGGATAAAAAACGGCAAAGAAGCCTAAATTGGTCAGAGGAAGATAAAGTGAGTGTTTTTTTTTTAATATTTATTTGCCATTAGTTGTGTTTATGTAGTATTTTCTGTTTATTAATTTCTTACGTTTACTTCCGTAGCATCTATTGTTGGAATTGGTGAGGGAGAGAGTTGAAGCGATCGAAAATAAAAATACGGACACTAATTGCAATTACAAAATACAAGCAGCGTGGGCGGATTTAAAAGTCAGGTATGTATAGCTTAGTTTGGCAATTGCTAAGACATGAACTAACACATATTTAATGAGTACGTTATTGTTATATTAGATGTTTGTTAAAGTTGTTCATTATTTCCAGCTTCAATAGTAGGTATGTGCAATGGTACCACACGTACCATTACTCAGCTGAAATCCCAGTGGGGCATTTTAAAGTTGACCCAAAAACGACAAAAAGTAGAAGAAAGAAAACAAAGCGGTGGTGGTCCACCGCCGCCAAGGAAGCCAGGCAACGCTGAAGATATAAGTTCGTGGCTCCCAAACGAATTCATTATAGATACAAACGAGTTTGATTCAGACCAAATAAATCAGGTAATTTCATGTTTAGCTTTCAAATATTCCCTAACCTAAACAAATTATTTTATTAAATATTTTTTATTTGTTATAAATATATTTATTTAATTATTTTTAAAACACCTTCAACAAATCTGCTCATATTCTTTGGACTGATCGCATGATGCAAATTTAAAACAAAAAAATATTACTATTATTTTATTAGAAATTGTATGAGGGAACCACTTTTATTTTTCTCAAAGTTTTCAAACTGTGAATTTTGAAAATCGGTGCAGTAGTTTTTGAGTTTATCACAGACAGACAGATGGGGCGGAGGACTTTGTATTATAATATGTAGTGGAGAAATAATAAATAATTATGTGTGGACAATATCACATAACACCATGACAATGCAAAGTTGATAGTGTGTTATTGCACCACAGCCTTCGCGCTCACATAGCTCTAATATGCTCATATCTATAAAATATTGTATGCCAGATAAACATCCCACTTAATATTTCATCACCACACATAATAAGTGCTATTTTTTTTTCAGCCAGAAAACTATGCTGCAAATATTGCGAATCATGAAATGGAGTGTCGGAAGGAGCTTCATGAAGCCCAAATAAAAAATGAAGAAAGGGAGAATATTGGACCTAAAAGAAATTTTAGTGCAAAAGAAAATTGCTTATTATGAGAAAAAAATAAATTATGTACTTGAAAAATATATTGTATTTTTACTACATATCACTTATTATGTTATATCTTACATAAGTATGTAATTTAAACTATTATTTGCTAATTCCTTTACAAACAAACATCAATCAAAATTCAAACTCCACATCAAACATCAACAGAAATCAGTCAGTCGGTCAGCTGTTTTAAGTCGGCCATCTTGAATTGTTCCCTTATTAGAGGCTTATAGTAGGGTCCATGCTTCAATAACTTTATGAAACACTTATTAAGCGGTTTGCTGCTATTGAACGTTTATGAATAACACTTTTTGGTAAATTTCTTATAACAAGCTAATAAACCTTCTATAACTTTTTATGAATAAGGCCGTTAATGTTTATAACCACATATCAGATTGTAGGAGTGAATTAATTTTACTAATAAATAATTTTCAAAATACATTTAAAGTAATTAGAAATATTGTATATGTCGCAGTATAATCGAAAAGAACGGATTTTCGCAAAAATCCTAGTAAGATTGCAAAGAACCGGATAATGGGATAATAGGAAACTAACAACTAATTTTGCAATCTTCCGAGGAACTTTCAGGATCTTTGCGAAAATCCTACCAAATTTAGGTAAAATTAAATTAAAAATTAAAATGTTAAAATTAAAATTAAAACGAATTAAAAAAGAATTGAAAAATTTCGATCCTGAAAGTACCTACATAAAAATATATCAATTTCTTAGCTACTTCAGTAGGTACCTATAGGTAGATAAATATTTCTAAAGAAACTAAACAAACACTTATAAGTTAGTCACAAATATTAACAAGGCCTTCTATTGCCATTACGGAATGACTTGTTAAAATATGTACGTAGCGACAAAGTAATTTTAAGGAAGTCAATTTATTTAGAGTACAGCGTTAAGGACAAAAAAACTGCCGAAATTAAAGCAAAATGCCAAGGTTGACAAGTAACAAGTGATCTATATTAAGGTAATCTAACCCAAGGCGTTGGTTGGACTAAGTAAGGACACTAAACAAATAACCACTGACCATCTGTAAAGTGTTTCGGTACTTATACTCCTCTACCTTTTTTATACCTACATCTTATCTGTTACCTATCATCTCACACGATAAATTAATCATATTAAGTTGAAGTTGATATGTATTACAAATGACAATTAGAATATTTGTGAAAATTAAATATAATGATAAAATCTGCCAAGATTTACACCGAAGTTCTATTCCAAAATTTTTTTTTAAATATTTAATCTAATATATAAAATTCTCGTGTAGCAGTGTTTGTTGCCAAACTCCTCCGAAACGGCTGGACCGATTTTGATGAAATTTTTTGTGCTTATCGGGTAGGTCTGAGAATCGGCCAACATCAATTTTTTGATACCCCTAAAAGTTAAGTGACCATCTGTAAAGTGTTCAGGTACTTATACTCCTCTACCTTTTTTATACCTACATCTTATCTGTTACCTATCATCTCACACGATAAATTAATCATATTAAGTTGAAGTTGATATTACAAATGACAATTAGAATATTTGTGAAAATTAAATATAATGATAAAATCTGCCAAGATTTACACCGAAGTTCTATTCCAAAAACCAAAAGTTAAACCTCTACATCTATTAATTATATAAGTAGGTATATACATACAAATATTATAAAACAAGATCTCTGTCCTCGTCTGTCTGTAACTCCGCTAAGTTCTTCTAAATCAACGGATTTTGACGGGATTTTCACTAAAGGAAAGAGCGATGAAGGAGGAAGGTTTGTGTAGGTATATAATTAGTAGAAAAAAATATGCAAAAACTTTATAGAAAAAACTTAATATTTTAAAAATGTGATACAGATTCGTTTTTGCATTCTTTCGCCTTTTTTTCATCATAAATTATGGCTAAAAACAATAATTCCGTTCGCGTCGGCTATCAAACAAAAAAGCGTATTAAATTCGGTCCATCCGTTTATGAGCTACGATTCCACAAACAGACACATAACAATTATACAGACACATACGCCAAACTTTATCGGTTTGCGTTGTGGGTGAAACATGCGTAGTTCATCAGGACTAGAAGGAATAAAATTGATACCTACTTACATGTGTTTAAAATTGATTATTTTCTATTTTTATTTACATTTTTTCATTGTTAGTATAATTTAACTATTTTTTTTAATTGTTTTATATCCAGAAAAGACATTTTCGGGAGTAATGCAATACAATTTTTCTTTTTGCTTTGAAAAAAAAGGAGGTTTTAACCACATTATGCAACATTTTTTTGGAATTAAGTATGTATGTCGAAATAATCAATGTGGACTCATCTCTCGCAGCGCTAACCATTTCATGACCTTCAAATTCGCCGTGTACAATGGCTTTTCTGATCGTTAAGTAATATTATTGATAGAATTGCCCAACATGTTGCCAAAAATGTTTTAATTCTTACAATATTAACAATTTAAAAATTTTCGATTGCACAACACATTTTCCACATACTTTGTGATTTATGGTACCTACTTATAAATACTTTCCAGATATTATTTTAAAATATAGATTTTTAATCGATTGAAACAATTTTCAAAAATAATCTTTTTTGGATTTTTTGGATTGGTCTGAGGTTCTCTTTTTTAAATTACCAGTCTACGATATTTTATCCTGTTGTGACAACAATGTGTTCCTATTTGAGCTTATTTCTTATTGCTTACTACACTAACATAGGGTATCATCAATACTAATAATAAATCTGTAAGTGTAGGTATTGTATGTATATAATTATGTTCTTCCATAACTCTTAAACGAATTAACTGATTTTCATGAAACTTGGTAGATTTGGTAGGCTACTTTTTTCTTTTTCAACGCGGACGAAGTCGCGTGCAACAGCTAGTACTTACTACAATTTATTACTATAAAATATAGAAAAGAAGAGTAAGAAGCCTTGTATTATTTACTTTTTTCTATATTAACGTAAGATAAGATAACTAGACACATATTTTACAATACGGTGAGTGAAAAAGAATAGCATAGCATCTTTTGTTTACCAAAATTGCCATCGACATATATTATGTGTTCACCAAAAAGTGTGCCACGGTTATGCAACAATACTACGGCTCATTACCCAAGTAATTAGTTTGTATTTACTGCCTTATTTACATTCCTACCTACTTTTACCTACAGTACAATTACTTGCTTGACGATGTGGATTAATAAAGTGATTATTTTCTATCTATGTTTAAATCTAAAATATTTAATAATAGATGTTAAATAAATGTACATAATGTAAAATATAATATTTAAGAAGTACCTACAGAAATTATCTAACTTGTATTTCACTAAATGTATTCTGAAAAATTAATTAATATAAATCACAGAATTTCTTTTAGCATTTCATGAAAATAATGACATTTTGTAATGAAAACCACAATACAAAATATCATGTCCCTATTATTCACAAATAAGAAGCACGAAGTCCTGCTGACATTCTAGAATACTTGATACAATTATGTCTATTATATCACAGGTGTCGCAAACTAACCCTTCAAATACCAAAACGGAGCAATACTGTTTCGCAACCCGCTGGTGGGCGCAGCGGTTGGTCGCAAACCCGCAACCTGCCTGTCGTGTACATTTTGTATATTGTCCCTGGCGACAGACAGCGACTGTCGCGAATGGACGCCAAGTCGTGACTATCGCAATAACCGAACAATAGGTTTAGTTTACTTACTTACCTATTTGGCCAAAGGGATAAACAAAAGCGTTTTTCATTATATA
Organism: Synanthedon tipuliformis; assembly: GCA_947623395.1. Classification (NCBI taxonomy): domain Eukaryota; kingdom Metazoa; phylum Arthropoda; class Insecta; order Lepidoptera; family Sesiidae; genus Synanthedon; species Synanthedon tipuliformis. The sequence goes on along the minus strand of OX392407.1, from coordinate 10,458,665 downwards.
AATGAAAATAAATCGAAAAATATGTTGTGAAATGCCAAACTGGTCGTTAAAGTTCGAAGAAAGTTCTCATGGAAATTGCTCGGAAAATCGCATAAGCTACATATAAGTATCCAAAAGTTAGATATTTGAACTTAAAGGGGATATCAACATTTCATTTAATATATTATTTGCATTATTATAATTTAATGTAATCAAATATCAATCAAAAATCGCTTTGTCCGTGTGGAGTTCGATTTTTTACAAAAATCAATATAGCTTAATATATAAGTCTTATTTAATGTAGATTTATAAAATAAATCTTTAATTTCTAACCTCAAAATTCACAAAAATAAGAAATTTTAAAACTGACCTTAGATAATAGATCCAAACAGTAGATAATAAGTTATATCAGTAATCTAATAAAATATTTTCATTGGAATGTTCCGCTTTCCGCTTGTGACTTGTATTTTAAAGTACTCTAAAATAAGACGGACGTTATTAACACTTTAATTACAATGCAAATCGTTATATTTGCTTAAAGTAATAATAAACAGCTTTTAATAGAAAGCGTGAATTATAATTTAAGCAAACATTGTAGTGATATTTTGATTAATATTAGCACTTTACAAACGCTTAACGGCTTTGTAAAGTGCTAGATTTAGATTTTCAGTCATCGAGATTAAAGGCTACAATTGATTTGCTGACAATAATTGTTTTAATTTTACAAATTATTGTCAGCAAATCAACTTTAATTTTAAGTTTAAATTAAGTTCTTTTTTCTTTTTGAAGTTTGCGTATTTTTAATTGTTTGTTATAAGTGTATTTGTACTTTTATTCTAAATGAAAGGTACCCTATGTTCTTTTCTGTATTGCTGACAACGTGTATTTTCATTATGATAGTTGAGATGTGAAAAGATAACAGACAGTCAGACAGATATAAAATATTAGTATGGATATGGATATTTTCGGATACATACGAAGTTACACATCGCTAAGACAAACAGTAGGTCGGTTACAATATTAAATATATTAAATGATAAAACGTACACATTAATCTTGACCTAAAAACTTTTAAGTGTAAAAATTTCACACGAAACTGGAAAATGGTATTTAATATGTATATTAGGAAATAGAATAAGTAATTACTTTAAAACTTCACATGTAATGGAACGTTTGAAAATAATTACTCGGTAATTAAGAGTCTAATTTACACCTTAATTGGAACTTTGCTTTTTTTGATGGCGTCGACGATCACGATCAGAATGAATCGTGACCGGTCGGGATTCACGAAGAGAAATGTATCACTTTCAAATGATATAAGTTAAATTATACGCAAAAAAAAAGTTACACGGGAAATGGTTCTGTAGAAATGAAAAATCTGCTTAATGATATTTCTTTGCCTTTTATAATTTTTTAATAATCTTGTAAAATTAAAATTCAATTCACAATGCTTTAAGGATTTCCTAAAAATATACATAGTCTAAGGAAAAAATTAAATAAAACTAGATAATGTGGAATTCATTCTGTGGTTTTTAAAAGTCAATAATAAAAGGTCTTTAACACTCTGGTAAATGTCCAGGGTTTTTTCATAATTACTCATTGACCTTGTTATTATGTGACTCGTAATTGCTGACCTCTTTTACAACAAAATATTTTTTTTTAAATGGCTTTGTTTACTCATTAAACATTACTTCGGTGCCAAACGGTCAAACTGAAAAGTATAAAAATATTTGCTCATTATACAAGACATAAAAAATATTTGTACAAAATGTTTATACCTACATTCATTTATACTAGGCGTCTTAACCCTGATAAACTCTTCTGAAGTAATTATTAGATAAAAAAATATTCACAAATTTTTTAATTTGATATTTCCAATTTTTTAATTTGGCTTTACAAAACTTTAATAATATTGTTTAACTTAAATGAAAAAAATATAATTCTAAAATTTTTATTATTTATACATTATCGACGGATCTTATAAACGAATAGTAACTACTATTTAAAAAAAATACATGTAGGATGTAAATCTAACTCATTACGACTAGATTATTTAACTGCGGAACCCTACTGAATCAGCTAAACGTCGACGGTATCTCGAAAACATATCAAAATGAGGAGATAATACACGCCGCCCTGTTACAGATTTATAATAGCGTTATGTAAATCAATTGTGCGGTGGCGTAACACGGAAAACAATGTCATTGGGTGCCGATGTTATGTCAATAGGCCTTGCATAAAAATCAATCGTGTAGGTGACGTTGGTCATGTTGGATACCTATCACTAACAGCCAACCTTATATATAAAAATTACGTATTACATGTTTGTCGCCTAGGAACTGCTAAACTACTGAACCGATTTTGATAAAACTTCGTAACTATGTGTAAGTTGGTTAGACTAAAAGATAGGATAGTTTTTATTTTGAAACCGGACGAAGCCGGGAAAGGGCCACTAGTTACTTATAAAAAATAAAATCTATTTTCGCATTATAGATGTTTTAATGTAGATTTTTAGAAATTAACTCTAAATTTGAAAAATAAAAAGAACTCAGAATCTTCTCCGGGTGGGTAAGACTCGTGATGAGAGGGAGGAAAAAACTATAAAATTGGAATACGCTTTATCACGAAAGAGAAAATATTGCAAAGGTTTGGGAAATATTTCCATGGATTGGAATCCAGGCCAAAAAAATCCTACCATCTCAGGCTGTTCGTATAGCACCTTCTTGTTTGCAATGCATAACATATTTTATGTATTTACCTTATTTGCAACAACACTATATTGAATTTTTACACTACAAATATCTCATTTACATGCATATGATGTCATTTCGCTTACATCACTTGGATTTTGACATATAAACTCACAAAGGGCGCACTGATATGTTATAAAGTATTTCTTTAAATGTTAAGTTATTATCACCTTTGTTGGTATAAAATTCACCTAAGTAAATGACGTAACAAAATGTACGAATTTCAGAAATATAGGTTCAAAACTGAAGTAGGTTCAGTTACTAATTCTATGTAGAAGTTACTTTTAAATATATAATAATTGTACTAATTGTACAAGTACAACAAACACCAACATCTATACTTAATATTATAAAGCTGAAGAGTTTGTTTGAACGCGCTAATCTCAGGAACTACTAGTTCGAATTGAAAAATTCTTTTTGTGTTGGAAAGATCATTTATCGAGGAAGGCTTTAGGCTATATAACATCACGTTGCGACTAATAGGAGCGAAGAAACAGTCGAAAATGTGGGAAAAAACAGGGAAAATTATACATCTTTGAGGGCATCCGTTGCGTGCGCTGCGAAAACCGTTCGAGATACCCAAATGATTCCCAAAATAACTATTCCACGCTATTACTATATTTATACCAACACAGAGTTTAGTGCCACCTGACTTGGTTGTTGTATTGTAATTGGTTGGATTCGTTAACAAAATTGAGAAATAGTCTATAAATTATATCTAATAAGTCACAATAAGTCATCTAATATTTGGGGGATGAACATATGCATCACATCCTCATTTCGATTTTACTTTATATATTTTTTGGCAAAAAGACTATGCAGTTAGAGTTACCTATTTAGACTTAGGTACTATAAGCGACATCCTTTCTAACAGTTTTGCTGTCTATCTGAAAAATTATCACATAAAAACTATGCTGTATTTTCCGCATAAAATGGAAAGGCATAAATAAAACAATTCATATATTTTTAACTACTGCGTAAGATTGTCATTTCCGTAGTTACATCATTTCACTATAGAAGACACAGCTCCACTGTATGTTATGTAGCAAAGATCGCTCTTAGATCTTACTGCTATTTTAAATTTATTATTATTGAAATTTTATTTACGGGACAACCTCTTTGACCTGTTACTTGAACGATTATCAAATATCGCCGTCAATCAAAAGAGTCGCAGGTACTTCCAATCCGCTAACAAATACAGATAATCAGTCGACACAGAGTCTCTGTTAAAAGTCAGCACAAATTATGTAACTTGGCATGCAATCGCGTGATAAGACACATTTAATTTCTGAGACGCTAAAAAGTAATCACAATGTATCTATAAGCTCTTGATGTTAGAAAGCACATTTAAAACAGATTCACGATTTAGTTTGCTATGTCGGTAGTATAACGCTCGTTACGCAAATGGTCCTCAATCTTGATTCTTTAAGAAGCCCTGAAGAAATCAGATATTTATCTGTTTCTGACGACCTTCGATTTGTATATATTTCTTTAAATAAATGATTACAAAATTAAAAACATCGAATTTAAAAAGACTTAGAAAAATATCAACTAACGCAGAAGATGATTTAAAAAATAAATTAGGATCACGAGTCTTCTTTTTTATGTAAAGATCGGCAGCACTTGATGGCTGGTGGTCCACTTGATGGTAAGTGGCTACCGTCACCAATAACACAGGCAAATTCACAGGTGCTGCAAGTACTCTGCTGGCTATAGTATAATGAATTAGGAAAGGATGGGGAATTGGGCTCTGGCATCCCATTCGTCCACTCATCGAAACACACTCATGCTGGTATTTTACGGTGATCTTCTGTAAGGGCCAACGGCCAAGGCCAAACGGGCTGCCCAAATGACTACGAAACGCAGTGTACTCGTATTACGTCACTTCTTCAAGTATCTGGATATTCAATGATCTCGAAGAATTTGATGAAGAATTGAAGAAGAAGTTATTTATTAACAAAGAGACATTTACTTAGTTAGTGACGTTTCATTTTCTACTAATAAATTGAAAAGCATTAAGTACGCAATAATGTCACAGTGACATGAGATACGACTATGCAAATTGGCACCTGGCTTCTTATATCCGGCATACAATCGTTAGTCAAGCTAGGAGTTAGGTTCCGTTGTTGCCGGTCACGACAACACAAGACAGATGGATATTCGAGCTAAATTTGATGTGACGCTGTCAATAAGCTCGCTAGTGAATCACGTTGAGGTATTGATTATTAGGATCCAATGGATAGAAAGAGCTTGGAAGAGCTTGGAAGAGCTTTGCGTGAAAAGACGTAGGCAAAGAGAGAAAGGTTTTAATATGCTTCTGATTCGGTACTATAAAATGTCACCACTTCTTGTCCAATATGGAATGGTATTTAAAAGCCTTAAAGTTTTAAATATGATATTTAAGAACCTTCTAAGTTTTTAAATATCACTAACAATGTCATAAGAAATTTAGGCAAATCAACATTTAGGAAAACTAGAGGCAATTGATGGAATTAAAAATTATAATATAATAATCACTGAAAAACAAAAACAGTAGTTTTTTTTTGTACAGTCGGGGAAAGGAAATCTTCGTCAGTTTTCATATTCATTCCTTTATCAAATCGTAGACTCTAGCGGTCTTACTACAAAAACATTAAACACACTTTAATCAGGCTTAAAACACGTGTTAAAAAAAAACTTTACTACAAAAGAGTGTCTAGGCATTGTTTAGGGTTTAACAATGCTTGAGCATTATTTAAATTTAACCACCGCCATATGCTAGTTTAACGAGTGTCTATCTAGTTAATGGCCTGTCTTCCTCTGACGTATTGTGTCAAATTTCGTTTTGCATATACTTAATAGTTAATATTAAAGATTTCTTTTGATTTTATAAATGAGTATGGATATTTTAAATTTAATTGACATGGAGGATATGGATTACATGGATAATTTTTGAGATAGAATACATCGTGAGAGAATTAATCCATTCGAATATATAACTTTGGTAACAAGATTATTTATTTAATAAAGGATGATCTACCATGTGATGCTAGGGTGGATACTCAAATAAAAATTTTATTTAACAATTTTAACAAATCAAACTTTACATTTGACCACATTTGACAATTACGTCAGTGTTAGTTACGTTCCATTATGCTCAATATTTTTTGGTATTACGAAATTTTATAAATAATCTAACGTATTTGTTGTAATTTATTACTTATTCCAAACTTATAATTTGCTGATATCATTAATATAGTCCGTAATAATAGCTTGTGAAAACCAAAATTCATCATTATACGCCTATAAGATCTGCGTAAAATGAAAACGACATGAATGCAGGGCGAGTGACTGAATGAATGTTTGCCAAGGTTGCCATAATTCAATAACATTCACGTACTTTAACACTGTCTACCGAAACAAGCGCTAAATAAGGTTTTGTGGTAGGGACATTTTAAACGCTCGCTGACCAATGCTTAAATGCTTAATGCTTGTCTAACTAAGCATGTGTTTGAACAGTACTTACTGAATCTTTTGTAGTAAGACCGTAGATTTTTAAACTAAATGACTAACAGACAAGTGATAGACGGCTGAATGAAATATTGTCATGAGTGATAATTGCCCTTGTAAGCAAATGTCAACTTTAAAGTAAAGAACCTTATCTCAGTCCGATTGTACTATAATAAAAACATTGAACAAGATCTAAAATTAAGTAAATTTAGATATTTAGATATCCCTGCCTTCCCAACATGCCTCCTTCCCTTTAATTATTTTTAAGTGTTTTTATTTCTTATTTTTGTTTGTTTAATTGTTAGTTAGTTAGTTATGTAGTTATAATAATTTATTATTATTAGATAAAAAAAAATTGTTTATTCAAATGAAAGATTAGTTAACTATTTATATATTATACAATTGAATAAAGTAATTTAGTAATTCGTATTCGAATACTAATTTCAAACAGACATATTTGAGATTTAAATTAGATATTTGCCATGTCTTGCTCCGAATCGGAAATATGTCTGTTAGATGTCTTATTAGAACAGTTTTCGATATTAATATGTTGCTAACGAGATTAATAATTTATATTTGTTCATATGGGTTCAGTATTTAAGTGCACTTCATTTAACAGTATTGCCACGCAAGGACACAAGTGAATGGCTACATTTCATGTCTAAAAATGACCAATTGCTAAATTTGTTGAATTTTAAAATTAGCTTTAGTTTCTTAATGGAAACAAAAGTATAACAACTACTCGTATTTTCGTTGATTACTTGTAACGTGCCCCCAGCTTCGGACGACGCGCTATCGTTGCATCTCCGCAATTTGTATGCACATTGTATGGAAAATAATAAATGATTGATTAAAAATCCAATCCCAACAGGAGCCGACCAAAGATAGGTGCTTCCGGCTTCGACAGTAGGCTTCAGACCGCGTCTTCAAAGGAAGACGTTGGTCAGATCAGATTAAAATTCCAAAAATATCCCAACACTCAAGGTTATGTGTAATTAATTAACCAGTTCTCCCTTGGAGAATACTGAGCTATCGGTAGGTATACATTTATACAAGCACTCATTCTGTTATTTAGATTTTGTTAGATGGATGAGTAAAGGAATGCTATAGCCCACCCAAATATCTTGACTATTTATTTTGCTTTACTTTGCTGATGTGGCTTGTTTTGTTTATAAGTCACAGGAACCACCTGTCATGAAGTGGTCTGTTAGCTTGCCTGCCACTCTTTAACATTAAAAACTTGAAACACCTGGGAAATATTTATGGGTCTTTTTACATCAAACGCGATTTAACTTTTACAGCTCTATATTAAGTAATTGGTATACATATTGACAACATCTAAACAATTCAAAATGAAAGCTCACAATATTCTAAAGAATACCTTGAAATTATTTCAATTGTATAAAAATTGTGTCAGTACAACTGTGATAGTAACAGCTTTATATCATAATATGTTGAATGAATGAATAAATGTATCCAATCCAAGGCCTTTTAAGTCTTTTAGTTATAGCTTAAATGTATTCTCCATGCGTGTGCAATATAAATAACATTTAAACGCAAAACTGCATTGCACAATCACATACAGTGATATTTTATGAAAAAACTAGCTATTCACACGGCTTTGCACGGATGGAATTAAGTTTCACCATCTAGTTCGGTTCGAATGCTATTCGAAATTAGTAAGAAATTTTCATCCAATCATCCTTTCAACGATTTCCGCATAATTGATGCAATTTTTTCTGCAAATTATATACAAAAACCTTCCTCGTTGATCGCTCTTTCAATTAGTGATCATCGAAATCCGTTGCGTGATTAAAGAGTTAGCGGATATACTGACAGACAGACGAGGAAAGCTACTTCAATTTATTTCTACTATGTAAGAAAGATATGGCAATAAGTTAAATTTTATTAACATAATTATCCAGTCCACACTTATTTACTTCTCAGCTTACGCTTCTTTATTTTAAGAAGTTTTTTTTTGGTCAGAATCTTCATTTCACTTGTATTCTTTAGTGAATTTACCTGAAACAAACAAAATAATACGATGAATAAATAAACGTACTTAATTTTACTTCTATAACATAATAGGAGTAAAGGGATGCCAAAACCCACAGCCTTATTCTCATCTGTCCCTTATAGTTATCCTGTGCATTTTAGTAAATAAATTGAGCCCCTGTAACTTGCACAGGTTAAGAAATACAGTTTTAATTGTACTTAAACATACTTTGATAAAAATAGTACAGGAATATTAATTTAAACTGTAATATCAAAAAAGAAAATCAGGAGTAAAAGCATGTAGACTTAAGTAAATATACCTTAGCATATTTATGTAAGTGGAACTTGTAGATTTATAGTATAATCTTGTATTAGCCAAATGGATGGATCACGATTGCAATGAATGAGTGCGCGCACGCCAAAACCAGGGCGTATCATTACGAATCATTAATCATACTTCAATTTGCACAAAACAGCGCTAAATAGAAGAAGAGTAAAAAGCACCTATTATCGCGGTATGCAAAATCGGCATCAATTACCGAGGTATCCGATATTTTCGTATTTAAAATTAATAACAGTAACTTTAGAACGATACTATTTTGGACAAGTTCTAACTTGGAGTGTTTTACATCGAATTAATGGGCGTTGGTAGACATACCAAAGATGAACAGATCAAAAACGATCAATTTGTGCGACGGGAACGCAGAATCAGGTTGTGTCCATACAAGCAAGGGGCAATTCATGTAAGGGCACTCATATTTTTGTTTCGTGATTTTTAAGGTAAAATACTTTATAATTGACTACGGATGATGTTTACTTGTTTTTGCGTATTTCTAGGAGTATTATCTATTACTTTTCATGGTAAAATTTTCAATAAACACATAATAACATTAAGAAATAAAACTCGCGGTGATAGATGCCTAAAATTGGAGGCAGCTTCTAATACCGAGGGTACACTCGGTAATGGAAATATTGAGGTTCCTATTTTGCTTATTATATTTAAGTTATTTATAATCTCATTAGTAAAAATTGATCAATCTTCCAGTCCTCATGTATTCTATAAACGAAAAATCTATTTTCGATGTATGCAAAATCCATAAAAACTCATTATTTTTATAAAACTCATAGCACTTAAAGTATAATTTTGTACTGGGTGTCAAAAACGTCATAAAATATATGCAATATTCATTTGAGAAAAGAGTGATAATACGGCATATCTTGTCATTCAAAATATTGTTTTTCATGAAGATTTATCTCTATTTTTTCGAAGTGACACCAAAAAATCTTTCTGGTATTCTTTTTTTAAGGGTCGGAATTATATTTAAAAATATTGTATACTACTCTCATTACCGCGGCATACCTCGGTAATAGATTATATGAGAATCTATTAACGAGTGCAGAGTACTCGAAAATACAGTTTTCATATAAAATCTATCACCGAGTGATAAGGCAACCAGTATTCGTATTCGTATCGTGTTGTAGTAACCAGTGTCCAAATTTAGGGTTCCGTTAATGAATTATTCTTGATAAAAATATTTACAAATAATGTTTCATAACAAAGACAAAGGTTTTATCATGTTACTCTGCTGTGATTTTGATTTATTGATCATTAATTCATGACATCATAATCGAGGACATTCAGTTTTGATGTCAGGTCTGCTCTCACCCCACTGCTTTCTACTACGTCAAAGACTTTGCCACAAGTATAAGTTGGCTAGTCCCGACAAGAAACAACTGTAATTAATTTAAATTTCGCTGTAATTATGGAAAAGTTATTGGGTTTTTTGAAACGACATCCGACATTGAGTAGAAATCAAACCATAAAAGACTCAATACGAGCGTGGTTTGGAAGAGTTTACTCGTATTTTGAACGTAACGATTTGCTTCAAGTTTTTTAGGGCCCAAGACGCATATTTAACTACAATGAAACAGCTTTTTTATGTCCGAAGAATAATTAAGTTTTAGTAAAAAGAGGTAGCGTTTATATACGTGTTTATAATCGAGAATAATCGAAAAATTGATTTTATTGATTCAATTTTAGTTATTTGTGTAATTATTATTGTTATTTTTCTCATTATACCCAACTTACATAAATAAATATATCTATAGATTTAATGCAGTTTATTAAGTACTACAAGTGAATAAAATTTAACCCTGTATAGACTGTAGATTAGTTATAATAAGCAAAATATTATAAATATTGTTGTTAATATAGGTGGAAGGTAACTGTGATAGTCTTCTTCTACATTTGTTCAGTCTCTTAATTATGATAATAATAAAGTCGATCGCAATGTTTTGTGTATTTTTTAAATATATTTTATTTTATACGGAACCATCAGGACAACAAGTAATATTTTTCTTCTATACTCGGTAATAGGAGCCACATACCGCGGTAATAGAAAAAACCTTTGAGCATGCCTCGGTAATAGGGGATGTCGACTTCCTGTTTAAAAAAAAAAATTATAAATACTACGCTTCAAAATAAATAAAAAGAAGTGAGAGAAATCAATAATAAAGAGTCCCTAAAATGTTTAAAAAAATGCTTACTTGCCGAGGATAGACCTGATTACAAAATATTTCACTCTAAAGTCAAAATTCCCCGAAATACCGCGGTAATAGGTGCATTTACCTTAATCCGTGAATTGGCATCAACGGATGTATAAGAATGTAGATGCCGCTTATTTGACAGCTGAATTTACGGATGTTAGGTATGATATGAATTATCATTACTTGAGGGACAATATAAATAAAAATGACTAGCGACCTGACCCCGGCTTCAATAACCCTTTCTTAGCGGATGTTCCAAATTTCTGCTTTAGTTATTAGGATATATTATTTTTTAATAGGTGGCAGCACTGTGAATCTATTGATTTATATATTGGTCATTGTTAACTAGTTGACTATTGCCTGTACAGTGCATTATTGTTTTAAATAAATATTAATATTGTCATAACTACTTTCATTACATATTAGAAGAACCTATAATCATAAGTTGGCCTTATAGCCAATGTGTCAATTGACAAAATTGACAATTTTTCATGCGGACGAAGTCGCGGGCGCTAGCTAGTACGGCTATAAATTTAATATTACAAAATTCACTTAACCGTGCTAACAAGTGGGTACAGGCGTCGAAGCGCAAAACAACTTGTATTAAAGATTCCTGTTCCGGAATGAACATAACGTTCTATAGGCAATATTGTGACATAATGTTTACAATTTTCCACTTCACTGTACCTATATAAGATAACAATAGAAACAAAATGGTTAATTATATTATTTCTTCATAATTTTTTTAAAATTTTGACATTTTAGTTATCACTGACCAACCTATAGCTGGGTATACACGCAATGGCTATCTATACTAACCTCGCTATAAAGCCTTGCTAAACAGTTAGGTAATGCAACCAGCAGCTAATATTAATTAAAAAATTACTGAATTTGAAGACATTTAGCGATTCATTTAGGTATTTCTTTTTCTCTTATAAAAACCAATCGTCGTGCGTTAGTCTCCTAAAAACTCAGGAAAGGCCCAACCGATTTTAATTCGGTTTTGATTTACGTATGGAAAAGGAATAAATAGGGGAGGTTTGTGTAAAAATCGCACCCTTGGCCAAGCCGGGAGCAGATCACTAGTTTATTTATATAGATAATATTTTTGGTATATTTTATTTAATTATTACTCAAATGTGTAACGAAACAACTAAATTAATACACGATGCGTTCGGTTTTCAAATTCAAATTGAGCTTCAATTTGTAATTGTATTTTTTGCAAGTACCCTGCAATTAATTGTACTTGGGAGTGATTTATATTAATTACACAACTCAGTAACTGTTGTAAGATTGCAAAATAAGAGGCAAAAGTGAAATTCGACAAATTGATGCTGTTTTAATTCGTTACGGTACAACTAACGAATTATAAGTAAGTATACATTAACATTACAGCGCAATAAAATTAATTTATACATGGCCAATTTTGTTTTACTATGTATTTTGGTATTTTGGTTGGACATAGTCATAAAATTGTTTAATTGTGTAGTAAGTACTATGTAAGAATTCTTACTTTTTAAGTAAAAAAATAATTGTTTTAATGTTTTGTAAACTATTGTTTAATTAAGAATCATGAAATAAAAATTACAATAAGTAATTTTGTAGCTTAGTGAAGTAAGGAAAAGCACTGCTAACATTACACAATAAATATAAGTAATTTAACTTTAAAGTATTTAACATTAAACAGGTGATATAATAACGGCCTCTGCTATTACGTGAACAAAGCAAAATTGCCGTTATTTTAAAGATAAGCTCTTGTAACGTGTTCTGGTGCACACGCCTCTATTATCGCAAAATCTTAAAGTTGATTTACAAGAGGCAGCGATTAGTTAAACTTTAATTGTTAATCACAAAATTTACAACCAAATACTGCCCTTCTACAGTATGAATCTGAATAGGAAGTCTGTGGAAATATTAGATTTTTTTATAATAAAGTGCGGCAGACAGACCACAAATGTTTATGAAAAGCAAACATATTTTTTCTAAAATAAAAACAGCCTAAATTACTTCTTATAAAATTAGCTAACTGCAAGTGAAAGTCCCGACAAAGTTAGGTTAGCCATTTCGGAGATAAGCTGAAGCATACTGACAGACAGACAAAAAAATTAAATTACCGTATATACCTACTTACCTTAAATACCGTATATACCTACTTTGATATACATTTGAAATATCAAAATAACAGTAGAAAGCAGTAATTTTTAACGTTATAAACAGACACTTTTTTTATTAGTAGAAATACTGGATTAACTACTATTTCTACTAATTATTATTAAGAATTAAGTATTAATTTTTATTTCTAAGAATAGAAATAAAATAATAGCTAACTTATTATTAATAATCATCAGGCTTTTAATGAATTCATTGAAAGTTTAAAGACTTTTTAAATCTTTGACTTTTACTGTTTTCTCTTCTCCGCTAAATCTTACAAATTGCACCATACTGGTAATGTGAGTATTATAGGCATTCTATAAGTATGCATTTATAGAGGCCGTATTCGGACCTTAACTGGATCAGTACACAACAGAGTTACGTGTGTCCGCTACATTACGAAATTCTAGATTTACTACCGCCTAGAGCTTAAAGTGGACCTATTTATTACTTGATAAAGCACTAACATCTGAGGCCTAAAGCGGTGTTACTCAACACCTAGGTACTGTTGTAAAACAATCAATCTGTAAATCGTTTCAAATTTTTTTTTCTTAAGAAATTCTTTTTCTTGAACCGTTTTAATGCTAATCTATAGGAAAAACATATTACTAGTGAGTGGGTGTGATACGACTTAGCTAGCTGTCTACTGCTTGGGTTAGTTATACTCGTTAGCCATTAAGGTAGTTGGTTGTTGAATAGCAATTTTAAGAGTTTTCAAAGGGTTTTAAAATAGATTTAGGAGCTAGAAATGGTCATAATATGTGGTTTTATGTTTTCCTTATATTATAATTATGTTCATAATTTATTTTTATTACAATTATAATAGGATATAAATAATATATTGTTGCAGCAAATCAATCACAAAAAATATTTTAAATGATATTTTAAATGGTTCGTTTAAAACAGTTTTGTAATATATTAAAATAGTTTTAACGGCATTAGTCATCAATGCCCGTGTGAAACCGAAGCAACGCGCTAGTAGTATCTGCATTCTATACTAAATCCTATCTATACTAATATTATAAAGCTGAAGAGTTTGTTTATTTGAACGCGCTAATCTCAGGAACTACTGGTTCGAATTGAAAAATTATTTTTGTGTTGGATAGATCATTTATCGAGGAAGGCTTTAGGCTATATAACATGACGTTGCGACTAATAGGAGCGAAGAAACAGTCGAAAATGTGCAAAAAACGGGGAAAATTATTCATCTTTGAAAGCTTCCGTTGCGTGCGCTGCGAAAACCGTTCGAGATACCCAAATGATTCCCAAAATAACTATTCCACGCGGACGAAGTCGCGAGCACCAGCTAGTTTATAATAAACATAAGCCTCCACTCAATGCGACAAAACTGTTTACTATGCTAGCCCAATTAGGTAGAAATTCACTTGTTTTTGAAGTCCTCTAGTACACACTAAGTCCCTTATAATGTTTTCCTTCTATGTATATTAAAACATTCATTATTAATCGAAAAATATTTCAGAAGTGTAGACTGGCTAGATTCAAAATTTTCGCGACTCATCGGGCTAAACTGCGTCACTGGCTATCACTCAAGCAGTGAGCGGATTAACTTTATAAAACACGCTATAGACTCTTAAATGCGCTTGAAAAATAAATATAAACAGAGAGTGAATAGGGAATGACTAACAAGTGCTAAGACAAATGTATCTACGTAGTATTCCCCAACAGCATTAAAATTCGCTGGTCCAAATCATAGACAAACGTGGACCAAAGCAAGCGGTTTTAAGTAATATTACGCAAACGTACAGGCTGATAGTGTTACATTGAGGCAGCTTCGTATAGGTATCAGTAATTGGTCCTACGTGTATCATATAACGCGCGTACTAAACCTGTTGAGTTATTAGTTAATAAATCACGCTCTAGTGGACAGAAATGAGTGGCTTGTGAACATTTGCAAAGATTACTTTACAAAAATTTCTTAACAAAAGCACCAAAAGTATATACTTTTATATATGACATACCACACAAATGTGTATAATAAAATTAATTTTAAACTTGACATTGTTTCACATAACACAAAATAATTGTGAATTGAAAACAAAATAAAAATCAAATGTCAGAGCAAATAACATCAAACAACGCAAAAAACGAAAGCAAGATTGAATTTGAAAACAGCATTAAAAATTATATCAATCAATCTCTGCGAGACTTATTGCAAGTCAAGTTTTAGCAATACGAGCTTTTTCTGGCTTTTAAACTTCTAAATATTTTTATAATGAGCCCACATCGCAACGAGTCCGGGTGTTATAATTATGAATGCAATGCGCATACGCATATATTAAAACGGCAAAAAATGACAAATCCTTCTATGGAAATGTTGATTCGGTTTTAAAGATTGGTCGGTTTGAAAGGTTATTCAGAGTAATTAATATTATTTAGTTCAGTGGTTCAGTGACAGTATAAGGAAGACGAAATAAAATAACATCTAGTGAATGAAAGATTGATACCCTTTACCATAATGGGACTGACAGTATTCTGGTTTTCTTTTATTTACATTAATTAAGTATTTTACTAAATTGAAATATCTGTCATCTGCAATATCATCTGAATGGGCGTTGCAGTAAACGAGGCTTGGGGTGGAGATCATGGTCAAAATACCCCTTGGACTGGACATTTGCTAAGTGGACCAATCACCTCAAGAATGTGGTTCATGAAGAAGAAGAAGTTCATGGATGCGGAGGACGAAGACCGAGTGTTCTGTCTTTCGATCTTTAGCTTACCAGGAAATCTGCATCTCGACGACGATTAACAATCTTCGAAGACTTGAAATAATTATGGTACACTTAAAGTCTGAATCAGGTCCAGATAGTGGTAGGGGGCTACTCTAACTTATGAACTCAAGCAACACTAAGAGAGTAGCTGCAAGAATAAGACTAAGAGGATCGAATAGACTTCGGTAACCCTTGTTATGCAGCGAAACACAACATAAAAATTTAATGTCAATTCGAGGTGGTCTTCTGTGAGGGCCTGTTTACTCCTGTCAGTGGGGCCATTTCAATAATATTTGTTGATAAACGCTGATAACGTTGTTGAACGCTGTTTGATACTGCCACTATAAGTAAGATTACCAACTTCTGGATCTGCACGAATTATGTTCTTGGTAAATAAAAAAGCCGGATTACAGACGTTGATACATTGATTGCTTTAATACCGTACAGTAAGTACAGTATCGGTAAATAGATTATATATTGCAAAACACAATTATTTGTCGGCATTTCGATCACAGCCATAATTGTGGGTATAAAATATCTCCATAAAACAAATGTGTTACGCAATGAACTGTAACAGAAAATTGTTTCCTGGTAAGAAAATGTCGGCGTTGGCAGTATCGTTTGGCTATTGCTTGCAAATCTATGCAGCACATGTAAATACTAAATACGCGTACACTAGTCCGTTTTCCACTCTAGTTACGTCATAATTCATAGTTAAGGGTAACTCGTTGTAGTTGAGAAGAAGAAATTCCGCGTCGCCAACTTAGGGACGCTTCCGTAGTTGTTTCGTACACACAAATGACAGGGCTGTGCAAATTGACAGTGACAGGGCTCGGATTTCATTATGGGTACACAATTACGTACCAAGCATTATTTTCTAACGAGACACTGTCACAATGCCACTTGCATCCCAGTCCTTAATTAAATCAATGACACAGTTACGCGGTCGGTCTCGATTAGGGCCCATGCACACGCACGGACGTTACGCAAATCCACGCAATCGCGTTTATTACAAACCGCGCGTTACAATTACACTCACGTAGAGAAAGCAAACGGAAGGACAGACGGACCGATCTACCGATGAATACGTGCTTTGAGATCGTTCATGTTAAAATCCTGCTTGCGCAACAATTTTTGTAAACAAAATTTGTTTCCTATTTGTAAGGCTCGTCATAAGTCAACGAACGAAAACCTGTAAATTCCTGCTGTCCTCCCCACAGTGCCCAGCAGTGTGATAGATATATCACACTGCTGGGTGTATACTAGCGAGTTTTATACTAGCGAGCTGCCTCTGTGTTTATACGTATTTTATTCTGTATATTATATTAAAAAACCTTCCTCCTTTAACGCTCATTTCATTAGTGAAAATCGCATTAAAATCCGTTGTGAACATTACAGAGGGACAGACGGGGCGGGAGCGACTTTGTTTTATACTAAGTAAGTATGTAAAGATAATTATTCTGATACAGATATAATACAGATAATTATATAATATTTAAACATTCTTTAAACGAAATATTATTAGATTTTATAATTTTATAAAAAAAATTAAATTATGATCTATGAATTAATGTCATTTGTTAAAATGATAAGAAAGTCTTAAATAGGTTAAAAAAAATGCAAATGTTAAAAATTTATGATTAGTTTATAAGAATTAGAATTAGGCTTACTTTTAGAAATAATTTTATGTTTTATTAAATTATGCACTCGGTTTAGCATCCATCCCTTTCGATAGGCAAATATTTTTTTATTATTTTCTTTTTAATGTTGTACAAACAAAGGTATATCAGCTAAATTATTCCCGGTGACAGGTAACTTTAAATGACGGTTAGCCTACTTGACAGATGGTGAAAGAGGCCCTTAAATCAACGGAAATTAGTGCAGTAAAGTGTGTGTAAAGTAATTTCTTACTAAATTGCACAATACCATTACTGAACGTTATTACTGAATCACAATGTAATTTTAGTGATCATAAGACTTTGTTTTCATTTTATTTTTTTACAACCAACATTATTGTTATACCCAATAATTGAATTATTCAACTGGTATCTACAATTTCCGCTCTATTTACGATTAAAATCATTCCACAACTTTATCAAATCAATCAGTATTGTTAGGGAATTAGTCAACATTAGTGAAAGTCGTCCACGTTTGTACTTATGTTGAATATTAAGCTTTTAGTTAAGTAGCACTTAACTTGGTTTTATGTAATAGAGGCTTATAATGTATGGATTTAATCCGGACTAAGTTTAAGGCTTAAAGTTTAAGTGATATAAACACTAGGAGAAAGTTTTTGTAGTTGTTTATTAATTAATTTATTGCACCAATAAGGCAAATACCAATACATTACAAAATGAATTATATAAAGCAGAAAACGATATGTCACCTTTCAATAATAAAGTATAAACTATATACATACATATACAACTAAGCTATATAATTAAGAATTAATCGGTTTTGAAAAAAAAAATTAAGTAATAAAAAATAACAAATATCAATTGTAGAAAATAATGTTGAAATAATTTAAAAAACAGTAATGCATAAAATAATAGTATTTAGGTACTGTTTAAAAAACTCATTATTATTGGTTTAGATATTATAAATATTACAGCGCCAAATACCATAAATTAGACAAATAATGTCATTAATTTTGCGTAATCTTAGTTTAAGAATCTTACATTGCTCCCCCAAGCTATCCTCAGAAGCTAACTTAAACTAATAAGTTAATATTGTAATAACGCTCTTAATTTTTTTAACATCAAAACGTTTGGTCTTGTTCGAATTTCGACCGTAAGTATAAGTTTTTTAGTTGTTAAAAAAACATCATATGCTGTTAATATGATTAATATTCAAAAAAGGTTTAATTAAAGTTTCATCAAAAGTGTATAGCTGTAAAAAATCAAAGACGATTACTTCGTTCAATGTACCAGTTATATGTAAACTGGGAATACACCAACAATTATAATGTTATAAATACAGCCCCATTAGTTATTGCATAATGGGGAACACTTCACTTCAAAATTTCTAAAGTAACGTAACTATTGTAGATTTTATCTACATTATGTAAATGTAAGACAAAAGTCTGATGTAAGGTAAAATCGCTATCCGCTTATTTCTTCTAAATTAAGCCACACATACATTTTAATGTCATTTTTTTGACAAACGTACTCTGTGTAAAATAGGATTATATACATCATAATATCAAAGTGATCAATTAAGAAAAAAAGTGAGTATCTATCGTTACGAAAAACAGATAACCTAACTTTGAAAACTGAAAACTGAAAATTCGTACCTTAAGTACTTTAAGTTATGAAGTAGAAATATTTATTTATTGCAAAATTTGACAGAAAATAAAGAATGTCACAGCTTCATAATTCGTTTTTCAAAATTTAGGCCCGTAAATTCGGATAATAGGCACTATTAGAACAATTTAGCAAGCATTTCACAACTTTTAAACTCGCGTGTTTAAACGCACGCAACGGCTTTTACGGTGAGTTGAGCTCGACCTTGAAGCAGCGCCATCTCTCGGCAGTCTTTCGAATGAACCAAATCGCGCGTTTTCACCTTCAATAACAGACCAATGGGTAACGGAAAAGCGGCACGCGAGGCCACTGTCGCTTTCACAGGTCGAATGCAATAGCACGTTATGCTCGGCTACTTTTTATGTGATGGGTTATTGAGGAACGAACTAAATTATTAATTATATTGCTATCGATCAAGTAAAGTGTTAATTAATCGAGTGATTATACGCTCTATTTATAAATACAACTTTTTGAATGGAGGTCGGTTTCAACATTTTAACATAATTATCTCACTTTACCTCGGCGTTAAACACACACATGCACAATTAACTTTCACAGTATTTTTTATTATTTTGTAACAATAAAAATTGGAGATAGTAGGTTTACTTCAACTCAAAGTGTAATACGAGGTTTGACTCGTGGATTTTCGAAGTAGTAAAAAAATCTAAGCAACAAAATTATACTTACAAAATTCTTAGTCACGTAGAATTCGTTAAAATAATATGGTTGCAACTTTATTAACAACTACTTATCTAATTATTCTAACTTGATACTCTAAACAAATTCTTGCAGGTGCCTAATGGTGTTAGTGTGTTTAGGCTAAAGTAGATCGTTGTTTTTTAACTCCAAAAAACTACGTGTAAACATTTATTTCAAAGCAAAATAAAAATTTGCCTAGTTTTACATATCTCAAAATAGCTTTAAATATAATATCAGTGAAAGTTCTATACTAAAGAAACTAATAAAGTAATTTATTAAATTTTATCATGAAGTAACTATAAGTAAAGACTTAAATGTTAATACGTGAAAATTCTCATGGAAATTTTTTTTTTTTTTTTTTATTTATTTACAAAAGAATAACAATATATTATGGTACACAGTTGAGGTGCACTATAAACTCAGTTGAGTTTCTAGCGTACACCTGAGTTGTCTACAATGAAGAATAGTAGGTACAAGAATTAAAAACCTAACACAGAAATACATACAAACAATACCTCTAACCAACGCAACACAACGCGCCCGCTTGTCCCACTCTAACATGCAGCCAGCTCGCATAAGTGCATCCTTGTTGATAACAAGACTGCACACCTGCTACAGGCTGTTTAAAATTTTAACAACTTAATATTTTAAATTCTAATTTTAACTTAGTTTTAAATTCTTAATATTAATTATATTTACTATTATTAGTTACATATACATAATATACATATAAAATAAAAATAACAATAATAATATACATATACATATACACATATACAATTACATATACATACACACACATGCGCATATATTTGTGTTATACTAGATATTACGTATAAAATATTCTTTTAATTTATGTTTAATATTTTTAAGGTTTATATTATCTTTAAAATCGGTTGGCAAATTATTAATAAGGTATGGTACCAGATAACCCAATCTACGTTTACCATATAAGTTATTATATTTTGGCAGTTCTAGTTTTTTATATTTGCTGCTGCGTGTATTTATTTTTTTTGGATTAATTATTTTAACATTTTTCAGTTCGTTGTTGAAGTATTCTTCCAATAATAGTGATAGCTGCACCTTTCTGTGGACAGGAATGATTTTACAAAATTCAAATATTGTTTTATCGTCGTTATTTAGTTGTCTTTTAATGTTGTGTGGTATAATTGTTTTTAGAATTCTTAGTTGCAGAGAATATATTTTGTCAAGATGCGTTTTGTATGTTCTGCCATAACTAGAGAGTCCATAACCAATCACCGACTCAGCCAGTGATTTATACAGCATCAATAAGGTATGATAGGGAATTTTCCATTTAATAATAGCAAATTTGGCAAGCATGGCTCTCAGTTTGTCACATACACTATTGATGTGGTCCTTCCAATTTAGCCGGTTATCAATTACAAGCCCCAGATAGACCTGTTTGTTTACTTCCTCAATTGGTTCACAGTCACACGCAGATTGACTTTCACGAATGAAGTTTTTGTGGAGGCAGTCATGATTGTGTGCTATTAATTTTACTTTATTTTTGATTCTATTTTGACTAGTGCTGATGTAAATTAGTTTTGTTTTGTTTACATTGAGGACCAAACCAGCATCGTGGGACCATGCAATTAGTTTGGTAAAGTCTGTCTGTAGCCTGTCAATGGCTTCTTCTGGACTATCAGCATAGGCCAATAAACATGTATCATCGGCGAATTGAAAAATGTCACATTCCGTCATTAAATTCGGTAGGCTATTAACATAAGTAAGGTAGTGTAAGGGTCCTAACACGGATCCCTGTGCCGTACCATCTGTGACATTTACCGGCTTACTGCTACAGTTATTGATCCTTACTACATATTTTCTGTCTTTTAGGTAGTTGTTACACCATTTTAGAATATTCCCTCTGATTCCACTTTCATTTAGTCTGTCTAGTAGAGTATTATGTTTTAAGGTATCAAATGCCTTACTATAGTCCACAAATACAACCATCACATGTTTTTTAGCATCTAATTGTTCATATATTTTATCTGTGAATTTAGTCAGTAACTGTGTAGTATTTTTGTGTTGTTGGAAGCCAAACTGTTTATTAGTTAGTATGTTATTTGTTTTGTAAAAATTGTGAATTTCTTTACATATATATTTCTCGGCAATTTTATCAATCACAGGCAGTATTGTAATTGGGCGGTAATTATCGTAATTTGTACGTTTTCCTTTTTTGTATATAGGCCTAACAATACCTGTTTTTAGAGAAGTAGGGTATATACCTTTTACAACACTTTTATTTATAAGTTTAGCTATAATATTGCTAATTTTTGTACATAGTCTTTTAACGTCAACAGCTCTAACACCTAAACAGCTCTAAATATTACACTTCATTATACCAACATACAAGCAAACTATGTATATTACGATTTACGACATTTTTCATTATGTTTCTACTAGAGTTACCACATTTTAGTACTACTCAAGTGAAAGAAGACAAGCGATCTTCAAAAGTTTGTAAGTATGAAAAAGCAAACTATTTCAATTTAATTATTTCAATATTTATTTTCTATTAAAGACACAAAAAGAAAAGAAATCTATTAAAGAGACAAAAAGAAATTAACACAAGAATCTCACAAAAATCTACATGCAAAAAAGTGCTGCAAAATTGCAAAATTAAAGAAATGAAGTACTGGTTAACTACTGAAAAATTAAAGAAAATATGAAAATAAACTTGAAATTTAAAATTATAAAAAAAATATTATTACTTTAAGTAAGACTTGCAAACTAAATAAACTTAATATTAGGTAACGGTAGATATTTATCATCAGGTGAACCGTTTCCTGATGATAAAATTAACACCGAAACGGAATTGGGTCAAAAATTGAAAAGTGAAAATCGCGAAATCTCCACACTTGTACCATACAACAAAGGCTCTCATTACAGCTCGCGTTTGATGCAACTTGATGACCGCAAGCCGTTTCAATTCAGGGGCGATGACCTGCGACCGATGTGATTGGCAGATGATGCCATGTCCACACGTCGGCTGTTATTAACTTAATTAATAATTTTAACAACTGATTAATGCACTACCAAATGGATGGCTTATTGAACACTTGACAGTTCTGACAGGACGTTTACTGCAACAATGAATCGAAAAACCCTACTTCACGTTGCCCATATATCACAGTATAATTGGATTTTCCTTCAATTTTAATTAACAAAATGATGAATACATCTCAGAGCTGTAGTTAAGAAATACTAGAACGTTTATATACAGATTAACACCTCAATTCCCAGAACTAAACCTCGCGGACACTAACATTCTGATACGAACATTATTTAAATTAAATAAAATAATTATATTACATACCTACATACTTAGTAAAATTATTTATTTATAAAAAGAAATTTTATGTGATTAGTAAAAATAATTAAATTTTAAGAAATATTTAGCTAAACAATAATTAAGTCAAAATTATAATCCATTACCTTCAATGGTTCTTGTCGAAAGTTTTTCCATTTTTTTAATATCACTTCTTATTAAAGTTTAAAAACTTTAAAGCAATCTTCGTATATTGCGTTAATATATTGATTAAAATATTGCGTGTCTTATTCGTGTCAGCGATTCTGTTTCAGCTTAAAATTTCAAGTATAAACTTTTAATAAATAAAGTTTGAGCTTGGGAATTGGTTCAATAAGGCATGTGTATGATATCAATGCTTAACCTATTTTAGAGTTATTTATTCCACACATTTGAATATACGTGCAGTATGCGTTGAGATACGAATTGCTCATTCACAAACAATACAGACCTTGTGCAACTTTAGCATTCAGTTTGCGCAAAGAAGATTGAGTTACAAAGATAACAGCCTTCTTAAGAATGATAACTTACTAATTAACTGTTCAATGCGCTAGCGCTCTTGAGATCATCATATCTCATAGACGCTGCGGTGAAAAGAACACATAAATCACCCTTAAAAACAAACGACGAGCACGAGGAGAGTCAACAAAACAAAAACAGACGAATGCCAATCAAAGAGTCGTCTACTCGATACAGCGAGTAATCGATCATGTTAAACATCGAATGGAGTTCATCGTACTGTGATAAATGTTTTGCGGTCGTACTCTTGCATCACAGTTTTGTTGCTCATCATGTTTTTATGGTGATTTAACTTGAACTCCACGAGTAGTAACTTCGGGTATGTGATGTTACAAAATACCAATATTATAAATGCGAAAGTTTGTGAGGATGGATGTGAGTGAGAAGGTTTGGACTCTGTCACGCAAGAACTTTTGAATTAATTATGAATTTTTTTATGTTGAAAATAAATACGTATTATAGATACAAAAATCCTTCCCTCAGGTACAAAGGGAAAATGTTAAACACTTCATGTTAACTTCACTTCATTGCCCCTAGAGGGATTGGAAACCGCGACCGTTTGGTTAAATAACAGCTAGGGTTACTAACCACTAGACCAAACATGTCGTTAAACAGAACAATTTAGAAGAAGTGGTTCTTTCTTTCTACTGGCACAAGGTTGAACATAACATATACAATGCCATCAAAGATCAGTCAGTAACAACTGATGAACAACTAGTCTGTCTGTTTGTCAGACCAATGTCATGTTTTGAATATCAACACCAACGCTTAATCAGTCAAGAGATTCGTAACGACAACAGTCGTTAGGAGATATTATGCAAATATCATACCTACAAGAGACAATGTAATTTCATAGGTAAATAAATAATATAATAATCAGTATACAAACTGTATTTTTACAGTATATTTAGGAAAACTTAATGTATGTTTACAAGAATATAATACAAAAAAATATTCGTTAAGTTTGAGAGATTCACTTTTATGAATTAACTAGCGACCCACTTCTTCACAGGAATACCCGCTGGACTAATCTGAAGATTGTCTGAAAGTTTCGTCAAAATTGGTTCAGTGGTTTTGGAGTCCATAGGGAACATACATACACACATCGCCTTTTATATATTCAGAAGATAAATCTTAACTCGACTATTCGATTCGGTTATTTTTTTAAGTTAGAGAAAAACTCTTATGAAGAGAAAAATTTGAAAAAAATTCTGGTAAATTACATCCATGTGAATCCCGGGCGGGTAGCTAGTTTATAATAACGAGTGACTTCTATAATTTAAAATTTATTACTTAAACTTAATGTTTAAAACGTTAAATTTAATTAAGGTTTAAATTATTAAACAAAATAAACTCGTTGTTCGTTGATCTTAGTTCTAGCCTCTATAAAATAAGTACTTAATTCTTTTAAAGGTCAAATATATACGATAATGCAAGTATCATCAGTAACCATACGATGCACAACAACTTCCAATAAATAAATTCACATCATTTATCACAAAATAATTACATAGATTGAAGCGTAGGAAAAATGGGTGAAATTAATTGTCACCTTATCCTTAAATTTATTTTTATTTATGATTTATTAAAAAAGAAAAAACAAATATAGAGATTTCATGTCAGGAAAGAATTCCTGTAGATATTAATTAATTTATTTCATTGTGTCTATTAATATTATTTTAGTAAATTAGCGATATTACTTATTATAGAACGGATGCAATTTTTTTCTGCGTCTTATTTATTTATTGATTTTACACCAACCTTCTTAGTTTATCGTTTTTTCCATTAATAAAAAATTCGTTTGGTGGTTTAGAAGAAATTAGCAGAAAAACAGACAGAGGCGTAAAATGAGTTTATTTTGTAATAGGTACGATAAGTACCTCATGTAAATTTAAACAAATTAAATAAATTTATGTGAAATTTGCGCTTAAATGTAATATTTAAGGCACTAATGAAAGTATGTCATACACTTTTAACATTTGCGCCAATCAATCAATACCTTACCATTTACGATGAGGTTTACGATCGAGGTCATTTTGCAATGAGTACTGGTTCAATAGGGGCCTAATGAGCAAAGATCAATGGTAACATTGTATGATCGCTACTCAAACTTAATACCCTGGGTAGCTTCAAAATTTATGTGTTGATTTTGCATAAGAATTTTTTAAAGTATTTTTATTATATAAGACTAACAGATCAGGGTGATGAATTGCGCTGCCAACCCTGACAAAACAAAGGATAAAATAAGATACAAGCTAGATGTTCCTAGCTGCCAACCCTTACAGTGAAACACAGTGTAATTTTATTTTTGTGTTAGAGTAGTCAAACAGATTGACGTTTAATAATAAGTGGCTAATACAAGCAACGCCACAGATACTGCAAATGCGCTGCCGACTGGTAAATGATTAGAAATGGATCGGAAAATGTGTTCTGGCATCTCTTACTCACTACAGCGAATATACAGTAAAATACCAGCATATTTGTACTGTTATGTCACTTTAATCTTCTCTAAGAGAATGGATAAATTTTATTAAACTTTATATTTACCTAGAATGGTTAAATTTATGTGCGTATTATATGATTTTATGTAACTTGCAACGGGTCAGACGACTTTTCCTTATAAATGTTATTGAGGTACTAAACAATTGTGTTTTCACAACAATAATATACAATATATATAAATAATTATACAATATAAGTTGAAGTGGCAGTGGAAAGGGCATATAGTACGGAGAGCCGACCCAGGTGAATTCGCGTGCAACAGCTAGTTAATTGTAAATTGATGTCGCTGTCCGCGTCTGTCTGTTTCTGCACTAACTTCTTCTAAACCACCCAAAAGCCTTTAAAACGGTTTTGACTAATGGAAGAGCAACGAGGTTGTGTAGGTATATATAATTTGCAGAAAAAAATGCATCCGTGCGAAGCCGGAGTCAAGCCCCTTGTTTATTATGGTTTAGAATATTTTTCCGCTTGACTGATTTCTTTCTACGATATTATAATAGACAAGGTCTAGGTTGCGTCTGAGATGCAATATGCTCGCCCCCACATCGCTTTAACTTGCTCGTACAATCGTGACCTCATCTATTTCACTTTCTAGATTAACAATGGATAAAAACTGGTGCACTTTATTGCTGGTTTAAAGGAAATCTAATCATTGGTAATTTAGCTTCATTGATTTTATTTATAGTATACCTAAGCCATACAGTTTTACTTTCGGTGAGTTTATAAAAAACTGTATCTTACATTGAGATCGAAATCTTAGGTATATTGATGAAATCAAAACGTGAAGGTTTATAAGTTTTGCTCTTAGTCAATTGTAGTCTCTACTAGTTCTCAAATTAAGTTATTTTTGGCGAGTATATCGAGTAATGTAATATAAAAACCGTTGCTTGTCTAAATAGGCTCTGCAACTGAGCTGCAGGCATTAAGTAGTAGAATAAAGGTTAAGAAGGGTTAGATGAATTAGATCTTATATCCACAATCGACGAAACATCAATTAATCCCTTATACTTGATTCTGCTGCGGTAGGAAATGCATTTGTAGCACATGTAGCGTTGCTTGTGTTATTGGCGACACAAGCTGCGACGGTAGCTAAGTTTAGCTTAAGCTCGGTAATAATTTAGTTTTTTTTTATCTCGTCCTTAGCATAAAAAGAATATATTAAATGTTAGTACAGAAACTATTTAAATTAATATAAAACACAAGTATATTTTTTCAATTTAAAATATTAAATAAATAAATAAAAATAAAAAAGCCTTTAATTTCCTTAATCATTACAATAAATCATACAATAACATTTTTTTTTTTAATCTAGGTATTAAGGACCTCTCGACGAGTAAAGGCCTCCTCCATCTCTCTCCATATTTTCCTGTCTTGGTCTATCTTAATCCAATCGTTACTTACAAGTTTTTTAAGCTCGTCTTCACACCTTTCCATGGGGCGACCTCTTTTTCTTTTTAAAATACTATCAAATACAAAATAAAATATTTTTACCAAAATATAACAATTTTCTTCAAAATAATAAATGATGAACCCGTATGTAGTCTTATTCAGATGTTATCACTGAATCATCTCTAAAGAAATGGTCGCGGTTGGTCAATCTCTATTCACCGCCGAACGTCCGCAGTATCAAGTGAAAGTAACTATTACAGCAATCGTGTTATTAGGTAGCCTGATGTAATGATCGATTCTTGCACTTTTTGTGGGTGCTAACAACGATTGTTATGTGTTAATCTAAGGCGTCCGATCGATTTAATAAAGAGATACTCGATCAGTATCACTCCGGTATGCGGTTATTGATTTTTTCGATTTTCAATTTACTAGTAACTACATCAATTTCATTTTGTTATTTTTTTTATATGTAGGTACTCCAGTCATAAATGTTACGGAATTTATTGTTACATAATATATTTCATACAATTAAAAACACAGGTTCCGGAAAACTATTCGGTAATATAAAAGTAAGCTTTGACATAATTTAAAATAGCACTAAAAAGTAAGATTACAGTCGTAATAACAAAATTTATTTCAAATATCAAAAAGGTATTAAAATCTTTTTAAAATCAAGTTAAAATAATTAATCCTAAACTTAAGTTAGGTTCGTTTGCTACGCTTTCACGCCTTAAATGCTTAATCATTATGACATTTCACGTAAACGATGTCAGAGAAACAGAAAAGGACATAAAAGAACAGTCCCTGTCACGTCAGCTTTCAAACAAAAAAAAACGGATCATAATCGGTCTATCCGTTTGCGAGTTACAATTCCTCATATACACAAATACACAGATACACAGCCACATACGTCAAACTTATAGATAAACCTCGTTTTCGAGTGGGAAAATGTTATGTCAACACTAGTGCCTAAAATGACTAAAGCTTCAAACGGGACTTTGGCAAACGTTAGGTATATAACGTGACAGGAATATAGCGAAACCTTTTTTTTTAAGTACAATATTTATACCAGGCATTCAAGTTCGCTGACTTATACATAACGGTCAAACACACGACGACACAAGAAGTAAATTTAAAAAAAGAAAAACAAACTCATTTCATGTACGTTATAATGAATTATTCAATACAGAAAGTCATGTGTACGAATCCGGATCAGGATACAGTTTTAGGATAAAGAGCAATAAATCTCATTGTCATTGAAATTCCCGACGATGTAAACAATGACGAAGTCGAAGGTGAATTACCTTATTATTTAGACATGTGTGTCTCAAGGCACAACATACTAGTGATTTTAGTAGCGGGTCTTAAAGATAAGGATAAGGATAAGGATAAGACAGCCTTTAATGTCGAGAAATCCTAATACAAAAATATGCCATTACATTACATAAACAAAAAATTCTCTATATTATTCTTCCTCGCCTGTCAAACGACTTAGGGCCGGTTCCTATATCCCAACAACGAATCGTTTTTGCCTACAAACGGTACTTATAGCCACGAGTCGTAAGGGTGACGCGTTCCTATATTCATCTACGTACTTGTAGAAAATTTGTGGAACGCTTTGTTACAATCCGTTGTCGGAAAATGAAAACGAGTAGTTACTTGTAAACAGTGACGAATGGTAGATTATAGGAACCCGCTGTAAGTCCTTCCACCGTTCCCTATTCGGGGCCTTTCTAATCCATAGCGGATCTCATAGTAGCGGGTCTTAATCGTCTTTAAATTATTTCAATTGAATTAAATAAAAGAAAAGATAACAAAATAAAAAATATATCTTTAATTAAAATCTGTAATTAAAGATAACATTACAATAACTAAATAAAAGTAATAGTACAATACATGAAATATTTTATGATTACTTTAATTTTGAAAAAAAAGAAACCGCTCAACGCTCAACACTTAATCCGAAAGTTTATATGCCAGAGCAGGCGACATGCTAGATGGATCGTCAGAGTCAGATGTCATTGAGATACAGCTTGCGATTGTTCGCACAGTGGATGGCAAACAATGGAAGCTTGATGCAGCGCATTGTACTGTCCAACTGAAGAATACCTGAGGAAGCCGAGACCATGCTTCTAAACCTTGGACGGGTGAATAGCAACGAATGGACGCGTGACGTTCTGATCGATGCAACTTCAAATACAATAGCGATCAAAGAAACGTATAGTCAGATACCATTAATAGACATCAAACAAACTAATAGTATATTGTGGGGTGTAACGTCGAAACCGGATACAGTCTAATAAATTTCCGTTCTTCCATAGAAACAATAGATCGTTAAAGACAAGTGTCTTATATAACGAGCTAATCTATTTTCAGGGTGACCCAACAATGATTAGAAAAAAAAATAGATTTTCTAATTTAACGCATCGCCTAATTTAAATTTTGTCTTTTGTTGCTTTTAGATTTTACTTAACAACATTTTACTTTGAATAGCGCAAAAAATATGTTCTAATATTTTTCAAGGCAAAAGATATTGATATTGTAAGGCAATTGTTATTTCGCGACGTGACCTCTACTTTCAAATAACTAGATCAAAAAGTTAAATGTGAATGCAAAAACTGCATGTCAAAATCAATTTCAAATAACAAAAGCCTTCTTATGTAGAAATAAAATAAAAATATAAAATAGTCTCTATCATAATACGGATTGTCATAAAATAAAATCTCTTTTGTAATATCATATTTACGCCTTTGTCAATATTTTATTCATAAAGCAATTTTAATTTTGTTAATTTTTTTTTATGTTAAGGTCGGCAGACAAGCTATCGGTTCACTTGATGGTAGATGTCCATCATCTAACCCGTCGCCCATAACACAAGCAACGCTACAGTCGGGTGCTGAAAGTGCGCTTCCAGCTACAGTAAAATTTAGGATAAAGGAAAAGGGATAAGGAAAATGGGCTGTGGCGTCCCTTGCTTAGGCAAGGTTGGCAAGCACCCTCCCTCACCTGCCATCCAACGAGTTCGTCATTAATAAATAACTGTCGTCATTAAAAATGAATTCACATACAAAATGTTAAGGCCTCTTTATTGTTATGGTTGTAGGTTGTAGCATTAAACATGATGGTGTCATCATTATTAAAATTATGTTTATTAATTCATTGTCAATGACTTGATTGCCTGGCTACGCAACATTGATTAGGTACAGTCGAGGTAAGAAAAGGTTCGTTACCTTAATTAAAGTCGACATTTGATTAAAGACAGGTCAGGCCAATCAGTCACGCCAAACTTTTATTTCAAACAAAACATTGACGTTTGCTGGTTGCTTTAGTTTTAAAAGGTACTAAGTGTCAACGATTTAAGGGAATGAATTTGAAAACTGACGAAGGGTTTTTTACCCCGACTTTACTACAAGCACCAAATTTTCCCCGCTGAATTTATTTCATAAACTAATAAAAATTTGTCTGAAATATTGTTACTGAATAAAATCTACGATGAACCTAAGATGTGTGGATAACTTTCTCTTTTAAAAGTTTTCATGCTTCAAAATTAGCTACTTTGGTAAAAGTTTATGAAATAAGTGCAATTAATGCGTATGTTAGGTAAGTGAATTGTTAATTAGCAGTCGTATTGAGATTTGCCATTACAAAAAAAATGTGAGCAGCGTTGATAGAGTTCAAATTCACCCACAATCGTCACCATCCATATTATACAAAATATAATCAAAAATCAAAATATTTATTTATCAATTGGGTTTCTACTTACAAGAAACTTTTATGGTCGTCATTATAAATTTAAATTTACATTTACCAGGGTTTCTGAAAATAAAATCAAGATGACGATCTTCAAAATATAAAATAAAGACAATTACACTTAATTTAAAAAATAATAATATTAAGTTATATATACATACAATACTAAACTTGGACAAAAAATTTGTATTTGTTAATATCACTAAACAAATTCTTTGCCGTACTTACTGAGAAAACTGTACAATTAAAAGCTAATAACAATACTCCTCTCATTACTTAGTAGAAAACAAAGCGGAGTTTTCTTGGCAATTTAGTACTTTATCCACAATTAAAGCGTTCCTTATAATTATGACACGGTATGTTGCAACACGCGTGCGAACTTTATGGACCGTGGGAATTTACGAGGGAATTAAACTTGAAGCCAGCGCAGAACTTATATTTACTTGTATTTATCTAATCAAATATTCATTTGTGACGACGATTGAACGACATACTATTACCACTTACTAACAAGTAATGCACATTGTGCAAATACTAACCTCTTTACTGATAGTAATAAGAATTAAAAACTCATACACAACAAAAATACCTGTGTTCAACAATATATCGGTCAAGAAAAATATATTTAATATATCTATCTGTTTTAAATAACAAAGTATATTTCAAAAATAACAAATATACATTGAAATAAACATTAATGGATTGATTCACAAACACCTAGTACACTCCTAGACATTAGTAATTAAGGTGCCTTAGCCCTCTAGCTCAGAGGTCCCAGGTTCGATTTAGCCTGGCCCAGGTTTCAGGGCTTTGGAAACATAGGAATGAAAGTGGAGTTTTCTTTGGGTGTGCAAAGTTTCAAGGTAAATCTTCATTATGCAGAAGATTATTAAAAACAATTCTGTCGAGTTAACTTGGTTAACTCATTGATTGAGTTAATGATGAGCAGACATTTATCAAAAAAATCAGTGTACATTAACATTAACCTAACCGTTTTGCGTCATCAGTAACAAAAGTCATTATTTATTATTGCAAAATGTCATAATCTCCCATCTTACACAATCGAAGAGAACAAGTTCAATGCCGTTGGGCCGAGGCGAATGTCTCCAACGAAGGTGAAAGTTCCATCGGCCTTACTTACGTCACGATTGTAGCCTCCTCGAAGCTTAGAGAAAGACAGGTGATTCGTGATAAGGTGGTTTGTTTCGTTCACGAAGCTAATAAGGACAATGATCTCCTACGGGATAAGTTCAATCAAATACCTCCATCTTAAATAATTTTTTAAAACTGATGGGTGCCTGTCATACATAATAAAAATCCAACGTCTAAAACTATAACAGCAATAAAGATTGAATAAATAATTGCTCATATATATCATATGTATATTTTATTTCTATGTGGACGAAACCAGCTAACATCGGATGAGAAAGAGAAAATAGTGCATGTCTGCCAATTTGTAGACTTTATAGTTAAACTGAAGGATTTAAAGACAAATAAATTAGAGCCTTGGCGCGCACTGTTTAACGTATTTAATATTCCATACAAATACAAACAGTAACTGAAGTTAGGTATGTTAATACAAAGGTGAAGTGGTGTTTGAATGAAGCCATTCTAGCTACTATTCGCATTCGTACCCGGTCATTAAGGGCAATTGTTCCATTGCCCAAACATTGCGAAAACAGTCGGCATATTGCTCGTGGTTTAGGTGCTTTTCTTGTTGGTTTAGTAACAAAAACATGATTGTCGTATTTGACAAGGTCGAAGCCTTAATTTGGATAACAAGGCGTCAAGAATTCTAGTGTCATTATGGTTCTGTTTTGTCAGTGTTTTGTTCATTTGACATTAAACAACAGTAATTATACACTATAAATTATAATTTAATTAACTTTTTTATAGTTTTAATTGCTTTTAGTAAGTAATGACAGGGCACACTGCGTCCCCCAGTCATAATTTGAGCATCCTTAAACATTTAAACATTTAAAAAAAAACACTATAATCTGAATAAACAAACACTGTATTATTCATGAAGGATAGAGAGAAAAGTCCCCTTAAATCCAAATCAAGAAATCAAGAAGACAAGAGAAAGTCAAGAAACTCGGTGAAGATCAGAACACATCTACCCGAAACAACACAACCGTTGCTGTGGAAGACAATACACACTTCTATATAAGGAACCTTTTGTACCATTAATAAGATATGAAACGTATCGCTGGAATGTTGTACTTAATGACAAGTTGTAAGTAAATATATTCCGGGTTCAAGACTTAAAAGTCCATCAACTACTTCTTTGGAGCTCAATCATTAATATTTTAAGAAATTATAGCATGTATAACCAGTCATTCTCCATTACATTTGTTCCTTTTTAAGATCCTTCTGTAACTGGAGTTAAATTTACATATAATATTGAATTTTCTTTTATATCTTTATTAAAGTTACAATTATGTATATTCTCTTTTTTTTATTAATAGATTGTTATCTTTACCTTATTTTTCAACTGTGTTGTTATTGACACTCAGTATATAATTAAATTCTTTACAATTCGTGTTATATTCTATGTGACTTTATATTTGCTGCCTAGGCTTTGGTCCAGTTTGTAAGTGAACGGAGTTGGCGGCCTCGAGTCGACCACGCCTAGTAAGGGCTGCTGTTGCTACCCGGAAAATACATTAACTTCTATTTGTATAGAAGTTGTGAGACTATTTAAAACAATTTTGAACGTAAACTAAATGTCTGTTGAGCTTAAATTATATAGTCAGGGATTAACATATTATTCTTTTGCATGTACACTCTTATTATCCTTTTTTTGTTTCAATACTGAACATCGTAATTATTATTATTATTGTGAATGTTGGTATTGTACTGTTCAGTTAATAATATGTTTATTGATAGCGACACACTTCTTTACACTGTAATCAATTCAGCAGGGTCTGGCGACTCAACCAGCTAACAAAATATCATTGTGAAATAACAGTATGTGTTTTTTTGTGTCTATGTCTATGTTTTTTTTATTATCTCTTATCTATCCTATCAAGTTGTTTTAAGTCAACAGCAAACTCCCTACCCTACCCTAAAGTGGACTACAAACTTAATATTCTATTAAGTTGATTTGATCAACTGGAAAAGTAGTGTTGATTTCAGATCGTAATTAGAAGATTCTATTTCGTCTTTTCCTTTATTAAACACAGTTGAGGTAAAACTTTATTTAGAGTGATTTTTTGTTTCACAATAATTATGGACATCAAATTGATTAGCTGAATCGTTTGCAATTTATGGTCGTATGGAATTTCCAAACGCTTCTTAGGTGTCATTAGGGTCATTTGTAGCTTACCATTAATATACCGCATTTGATATGACCATTAATTTTTGAACTACATTGATGATATTTTTTGCTATAGCTTGAAAAGAGTGACAAATAAAACGCTAAGAGCGAGGTGTACCGGATTCAAGATAAGCGTGTAATATATTTTAATCAATAAATTATTGTGTATATTCATGTCCGGCAAGTCTTAGTGAAAGGCGATCCGGGGTGCTGAACGACCTTGAGATGGTAATGAAGGTCGCTGGGCCACCATTAAAGTAAAACAAAAAAGTGGTCACCGTAGGCGGCTTCCGTGTGAACGAATTTTTTTATAACTAGGTATTTTAATACCTATACTAGTGCTTCTGTTATTAGCACAGTGTTGTCTCAAAGTTCAATATTAAGATGGCATAATGAATATGCCATCTTAATTAGATGAATAATTATCTGTGTGGTTTTTTTTAGCGTACACGTCTACAGATAGGCTGACGATCAATTTGATGGTCAAGCATGCGCTGTCGACTATAATAGGATTAGGGATAAAAATTAGGAAGGGATAGGGCAATGAGCTCTGGCTCTGGCATTCGTTACTCATTCACGAAACACAAGGAGAGCACACAAGCTGCCGCCAGACGGTCTATCCGAATGACTACGAAACACAGTTTATCCTGCCACTGACTTATAAAATCAATATTAATTTTACAAAGCACAATTAAATAATAAAACGCGTTCTACTTACAACATTGTATTGGGGAAATTGAGTATTTCACAAAAATTAATTATAATTTGACATATACGCACGCGCCCTTTTACTTCCGTAATGACCAATATTCTTCTCAGCGTTTTGTGTATTACCTGAAACAAGATAATTAATGAAAATTAATAACATGATAAAATACGTTGACATTTACATTTCCATAAGTAGGCCGCACTCTTATATTCTCTGTTCGCACGTCCTTGCGATAGTCGACCTTTCGACGTGACGTTGTAACGGCGACATGATTACTGTGTCACTGCCATGACTCTTAGTCAGTTAAGATAAAAGCT
Source organism: Synanthedon tipuliformis (assembly GCA_947623395.1). Classification (NCBI taxonomy): domain Eukaryota; kingdom Metazoa; phylum Arthropoda; class Insecta; order Lepidoptera; family Sesiidae; genus Synanthedon; species Synanthedon tipuliformis. The sequence continues at coordinate 10,423,188 of OX392407.1, read as the reverse complement.
TTATTCGCTTGACCAAGCATTAAGTCATGTACACGTTTGACGATATGCGTGAACTCGCAGCGACAAAACGTCTCGGTCTCGACACAATCACGACGTATATTCGTTAATTACGCACGTTTGATCACAGCCTTGAATTTAGGTAAACTCTAATGCGATGCGTTAAGTTGAGAAATACATTAGACATTTACAGTGGGTAGACACGAGAAATTTATTTTAATTAAGTAATGGTTTCAACTTGAAATGAATATTGCGGACCTTTTCAGCATAAAATTACTATTACAAAAAATTGTGATTTCTACCGGTTGGTAGTACCTAATTTTTTTGTGTGTGTATACATTGATCTAATCATAATTATACCTGATTTTATTAACAAAAAAATATTTGCAAACAATGGCCAACCTTATTATGCGTAGACATACACGAAACGCAATAAACGTTAGAACTTTGACATAATAACAGCAGGTGGTCATTACGGCCTAATGTAACCCACTAACATCAGTTTGCATAATATGAACTGATTTAAAAGCTCTACTTTTGAAACCGGTCGTTTATCGACCTTGTGTAGTAGGCGGCCACAGTCATCCGCATTGAAGAGATAGAATCGCGTTGTGTTTACGCGTATACTTAAATATTCACATAAACAAAGACGACGCGGCAAGGTCACGTCAATCACACCTTCCGGCGGAAGAAAATTTTAGACCTCTTGAATCTATGATCCGTTCCTTCCGTTCTTTAGTGGCCGGATAAGTTTGAATTCTTTATGATTATGTACGCAAGATTATGTTTATCATATGTACCCTATATGTACCCACATAATATGTTAATTTATGTAATTAACACAAGAAACGTCACAGGTTACTGCAAGAGTAGGATGAAGGATGAAGTTTGCTACTAATCAGTGATTATATCAAATTAAGTTTGTTTTGTTCGTCAAGATACGTTATCCTTAATATAGACATCAACAGTAAACACCGAAGTATGAATAAATCATACATACATAGTTTATTTCCATTAATCATCAGTTACGAGTTAATGAGAATGTATTGCATAAGGAGAAACTGCTTTAATTGCCGTTCTTTTTACTATAAACTCTTATTGGATGAGATTCTTGTTGATAGCTTTGATTACTTCAAATTCTTATTCAGTCCGGTTTATTTTTTATATGCTTATCTTACAATTGTCAGCCTTCCGCGTAGTTGTGACATGTTCCATATAAATTCTCTTAAATTGTTGTCCAGGATTATTTTAGTGGGATTAAAAAAAATGATAAACTTCTGGTGTCTGAATGGTTATGATATATCCAAATACAATTGTTCTTTGAATGAACGCTGAGACTTAAATTCATTAAACTCGACTGGATAAAAATAGACAATACTTACCTACAATAATCTCAGTGCATTTCCTAGCATTACTGTTCTAAATCTAATTCCATGCGAAATAAAACTAACTCACGTTACAAAAACACACTATATTCAGTCACGTTTTCAATATCCAATTGTCCTGACGCAATCACATCCTGAATTGTATCTAATCTTGTGCATGAAATGAATATGTGGCTCGAGGGATTATTAACCGTAGTATTGCATTTCTTTAGTAATTCAAAACCACAATTTGTAATTACTGTTTTTAATCTGTTCAGATCAATCTCCTACGTATTACATACATAGTAATTTTTCAAGAGGTTTATATAGCTTAATTGTCTTGATAATAATCCTAACTAGAATAAATATTAACCATACAATTAAGTAATGTTTTCTTAGACAAATTCTGTGTATAATTTACAGTTAAAATTTTAATTTACTTAAGAGTTTTTTACAACTTGTAGTTTTATGAGATGTTCTTAAACAGATTTATTTAATAAAACTTATGGAGATACACACTCAATAAATTACTTGGGAATAAAAATCATGTTGTCCTTTTCCCTAGAACTCTAAAGTACTGGATTGTGCCTAAGAAATTGAAATAACAAACTGGTTTTGCGTGACGTAATGATAATAAATAATCATTACTTAAGCGGCTTATCAAATGCAATTACATTTTCAATTAAACTCTTACGGGTAGTGGGCAACGACAACATCTCATTACGAAATACATAGATAAATTATATTTAAGTTTGATCCTGTGAAGAAATTATATTGTCTGGCAGCAGAATTATGCTGTCCTGAATTATTCAGGTTGATGTTCTACTTAACGGACATTAACTACCAAAATCATCGTTCATAAACAAAAGCAACGACTATTGTTGCTTTTGTTTATACACTTCAAATTTAAGTAAATAAAAAATAATCCACTAGGCGACACTATGATTCAGTAGAATGTGTACTGTTATACTTATATCACAGTAGTCTTCTCGAAGAGAGTGGTCGTCAGTTTTATAACTTTCCGGAAAATTCTCTAAACTATTTTAAAAAATCAACATATTTTTTATCTATTTTTATAATTTTAAATACACATATTTTCAAATTTAAAAGTGCAAGCAGTTTACATGAAAACCACAGTTTCCTGACAATATCATTAAGCGGAACCACATGCGAGTAGACAGACAAGAGGCAACCGCTATTACACTAGATTTTACTACGGAAGAGTGATATCAAGATACGAACAGTGAAAATGCATTCCGAACTGATGGGACAGAGCAGGAAAGCGGAGCGATCTGCCTCAGCGAGGCGGGCCAATTACATCAAACGGATATAGTTGTAACCTAGAATAAACAATTTGACCATTAATTATTTTAATAGTTATTTTGAGAACAGTGAGATCTTCGCCTCAATTTTTATAGGCTTTTTTCATATAAATTTATGAAGAAACAGTAGGAAACGAAAATCAAAAATAATTGTAGAATGTTACTTTACTGAATTATAATTATTTTTATTGCATAGTTCAATTTTATAAGTTATAGGCATTAATGAACCATCAGCATGTCTGACGATCTTTGTTTTAAAGAAAATAAGACAAATGTTCAGCCTCCTATTTTGAATATTATATTTATCTATCACTTCTAGGCTTTCTTTACATCCGTGTAAAATCAAACGCGTAAAATTACGATGTGTGAAGGCACGCGGGATGCATCAATGCGGTAGACGGATTGAAGTATAAAATCAATGAATGAATGTTTAAGAAAATGAACGTTTTCTAGCACCCGCTAATAATAGCATGTATCACAATTTCACTATCGTAATAAAACTGTTTTGTATGAAATAATAAAAAAAAAACTTTTTTTTAGAAAATTTCTCTATGGCGACCAAAGACTATATAAGTATAGTTGATGATGACGAGCATGATATTGCATAATGCATATGCCATGTCAAATATCCATGGCGATCAAAATTTCTCTAGACCTTATTTCCATAACTCAACATTAGGATATACAAAAAAAAAGATTTCCATTAAGTGGACCATTGTAACAGTTACACAAAAAATTTAATGAAAAGCAAAATCTCCACAAACTGATAAAGAATGCCTCAAAGCGTAGCATTCTTCGCTACCTACATTACGATAATGTTAATAGCAATAGTTCTTAGGATACAACTATAGACCTTATAAGGATTTCTCGTTTCTTAACATCAAAAGAAAACAGGTTTTAAACAAATCGCTATTGCAATCACAAACCGAGTGCATGCAAATTAGTTGTTAGCACACGGGAAGTGTTTCTTCACAACAGATATAAGTCAAAACTGGTCGTCACGATTTAAATCCTTGGTTAAGTTTCGAAAACTTGTGGTTAACTAACACTACCAATGTGTCCATACCGATTAAAGCAAATTCAAATCAATTTCTACGTTTGGTCCAGTGGCTAGTAACCTTAGCTGTTAACCAAGCGGTCGCCGGTTCGAATCCCGCTAGGGGCACGCTTTCACGTGAAGTGAGTTTGTTTGTTTGTTACACTTTTACGCCTTAGGAGGCAATTACAATTAGGAGTAAGTCAAACGATCACCATGAAGTTTATAAGATGTACAGTAAAGTACATATGATATTTATTTTATAGATAAAAAGGTACGTTAGCGTGGGATCATCTAAAAACAAAAAAATTATAAAAAATAAAAATTATAAAAAATAAAAAAAGGGGACGTGGATGTGGGCAAAAGCTAGTGGAGAATATAAGTAGGTACATTTATTTCATAATAACCATTAACATTTTGTGTCTCGATAAGGTCAGTCGGTGTTATAATTGTTATAGTTTATCCAACAGTAATAAATTATATTCGTATTATTGCAACAAAAGGCAACCGAATCTGTAAAGTAGTTACCTTAAATCACCCGGAGGCAATTTACTCGCACTGCAAACAATAATTGTGTTTTGTTAAATCTGATAAAATTGTACGCAGACAAATCGATGCGCGAAGTCATCGCAATAAAATTTATTGCACAAATTCGATTTTAATCTAAATAGTTATTATTTTTTTATAAAAATAGTTCTCGAAGTTTTTTAGAACACACCGATCCAAGATCATTAATCTGTTTACGACTGGTAAAGATTATTGACCTGTTACAAATTTTCCATCTAACATTACTGAGATTCTGAGACGTAAGGTAGGTACTTGCGAAAAACTAACTAATGTCCTTTTTTATTATAATAATTGATTTATCATGTTATTCATGTTTACTATTGGAAGCTCAATGACCTAATCCGCAGATAAAAAAATATACAAATGTTTATGATAATTAGTTTTGAATTCCAAGACCATTGACTTTGTGTTTTTCGACTGTATTCTGTTACATGGCTTCGTGTTTTTTAGTCTTTTGCAGAGGTATTTTTAAAGATTTTGTTGTGATATCAATAGAATTAATATAATCGCATGTGTAACTTATGTGAGGAATATGTTTTGGTTAATCAAGTGTGGGTAATATTTGTTACTATTTTGCTAACTGTACTTTTGTATTAGTGGCAGCGGGGAATTCATATTCATGCTTGTGCGAAAGGGGATTTATTTGTAGGTATTTTAAAATATATTGATTTCCCACGTGCGAGTGGAGCATAAGCCGGTATAGGCTTCATCATCTCAGCCGCGAGACGTCTACTGCTGGACATAGGCCTCCCTCATAATTTTCCAGGTCGTCAGGTTCCAAGCTCCAGGTTCCAACCTCCATGCTCATCCAGGCTACTTCTGACCGGTCAGAAATAGCCTGGATGAGCATGGAGAAGTTATAATGAGCTCGGAAATACAGACGCCGACAGGAGTTTCGAACCTTGGCAGAGCGCATTATCTTTTTTTAAAGCGCTTGGTCCGAAAAAGTCCGTAAAAAAATTTCATTGTCCAGTTAAAAATTTTGTGTTCGTCTTTTCTGTTACTAAATTTAGTATATTTTTTGTTAGGTTTTTTAGTTATTTTGCAAGATTGATTTATAGAAAAAAATAACACATAACTATGGATATAAACATTATTCACGGTCAATTTTCTGATCAAAAAAGTTTGTTATTTAAAACTTAAAAGTTAAAGTTTAAGCACGTGAATGAATCATTTTGATATTGATATCTGTATTTGAGATGACACTGAATACAATCCGGTTTATAAATACATTATTGGTTACTGCAAAAATATATTTTGCACAAAAATAAGGTGAATGGACGAATGAGGAAAAGTGTTTATTGGAAAATATTCAAATTTTATATTATTTTCAATAAGCGTCAGATTGCTTTTGCATGATGATTAGGTACAGCTAACTGATGCAACTTTGTCCGGTTGGTATAAAATACCTAAATATTGACTTGGTACTTAGGTGTTATGGTTGTAATAGGTACTTCTATTTGCTTAAGTGATTTAAAAATCGGTATCTGCTATGTCAAACTATTATTAGGTACTATTACAACACATTATATTAATACTTTATTTTTATTAAATTTTGGTTGCACCAGAGTAAAGTATTCACACTGGCAGACAATTTAAAAAAATATTAAGACAGTTCGCACATTAAGCCTTGTATCGAAATGCATTTTTCATGAAACCTTGACAACAATAAACCGTGACTTAATGGAGATAAAATTGTCGTTAATGTAATTGTCTGTCTGCCCACAGTCCACTAGACCAGTTCTACTCAACAATAAGGTGCTTTCTCAAGTCAGGTAGGGTAAGTACGACAAGTCAAATTCAGTGCCGCAATTGCTCCAGTTAATATTACATAAACAACCTTATTCGATACGAGAATATTGCGCAGACGCAGGCTTCGGTCCGAGTGGAGGCGATTTGACTACGATAACGTGTGACCAAATTGCAAATGGCGCTTATCTTGTTTTCAAATGAGAAATGTATAAAGGGTTAGTTAGGATCGATATATATATATATTATAAAAATACATATCACGATTTTCAAATTTCTTTTAGAATTTATCAAAAACGTTAAAATTAAAATTGTTACACAAGTACTGATTGAAATTTTTAGCTAGCACTTTTCTTATTATTTCACAGTGTACCTATATTATTTTTCATGTAAATACACCATTTCGAGTGCTTTTTACACATACTACGTAATTATGTACCACAAATTTATAAAATTACAATCAATTACAATTAACAATTAACAATTGTATCAAATTACAGTTTACAAACAAACAAATTTATATATTTCATTACTGTCGTGATTATTCAAAAAAGATCTTTGTATGGGTCATAAAAGAGAAAATAGGTAAATTACATTAAATGATAGGTGACCAAGTTTGTATTCAATGTTTCCTAGTTGTTTAACCATAATCTTACTGTAGTGTTTCCGCTTAGTTAGATATACGCTTGCTTCTATTACTTTAATTACAACTAAGAGATAATAAAGCGAAAGGCGAAAATCAAATGTAACCAGGAAAGGCTTCGACGGGATATGGTTTCGTAAACACTAGAGTATGCGATTAAACTCGATAACTATTATGCTCTTTTACACTTATGTATTACCTATAGTTGTAGGAATTTATATAGGTATTTACCAATTTATATACTTTGTATTTTATCTAACTATTCATCTTTAACGGACCAGATTAAAGCTGCAGTGGATGGTCCATCGTCACTGCAGGAGTGCACGAGGAAGGCGGCCATCAGAGACGAATGGCGGCGTGTTATTAAGCTTGCCACCAACACCTGAAATGATGACCATGACCACTCTGTCAAGAGTGAGACCGAAGGAGAAGAAGATTCATCTTTACATAGTATAATTTGAGTCGCTTTCCGCGTATGTCTGTATGGTCGCTAACTCATCCTAAATCACGTAACGATTTTGTTGCGGTTTTCACAAACATATAATTTTTCACGAAATTTTTACATAGGTATATATATATTTAATAAACTTAATTAAGTTCTTTCCTGGGCGATGCCAGGAGCAGGTCACTAAACTGTACAATATTAAAAAGAGGTAAAATTTGTATGTAATATATATTTTTTTATATGTTGGAGGTAATCTTCGAAGCTAAGCAAGCGATTTAATAAATTCTTTCAGCAATAGTTAGAATATCGATTTGACCAATCGCCCTCAAAATGTGATTTTCCCTACTCAAAAAAAAAAACAAAAAAAGTCAGACGTTATATTAAACAAACAAAATGCAATAAAATGTGATAACAATTTCGGTGAGTGATAGTAAACAGTTTAAAACGAGTTAGCACATGTTGCACTTGCCCTGATTCAAACCTGTACAACCGTATCGGTTTGTGACACCTGACCAAAATTGTTATTGAGAAAATTATTTTACGCAACGTCACATTAAAAGCTAGTTTTGCTTGATTGATTAACTCCCATTATTTATTATGTTTGCTTAATCTGTTTTTACTTTTGCTATTTAATTACATGCTTACTAATACTTTTAGAGTTGCGTGCATATTTAGAAAAAAAAATCAAATAAAAGGATTTTTGATCTTGTTATGTTCGAAAATTATGAAATATATTAAAAAAAAAAAATCTGTTGAAAATTGTTTTTCTTGAGAGAGAGGTATCGGACCCTTTGAACCCACAAGTTTTAACCCTACCTACGACAAACTGACCTTTTGATCCGTTAGTATTTTGTAAGTCCCGTTTGACCCACAATTTTATAAAAGGTACAATCTAACTAGTCTACATCCAGCGGATGAAGAAATAAAAAAGAATATTTGTGGTAAAAAGTTACCCATATCGCTCTTATGTAGATAAATATTTTAGTCTTAAGAAAATAAAAATTAAAAATTAAAAATAAAAAGAAAAATATTCACTAAAAATAATTAAAACACATTTAGTACTATTTAATTCTTGTTTAATTTGTACTTACATTTTGTTTGAGTACATTTTAAATATTTCAAGTATTTATTATGAATATTTTAAAGGCGGGTCACTGTCATCGAGGCCATTTTTGGTCAAAACTGGTTTCCAATTATTTTTACGACCCTACTTTAGTGCAGGTCACGGCCCTTTGGTTTGTGTTAACCAATTTATGTGCAACGCCTACTACATTTTGGTCTTTTTCGTATTAAAATATATCTAAGTATGAATTCAGAATATATAAAACAAGCAACCCGCGCCTGTATTCCATGAATGCAAATTTTATACATCTACAAACCTTCCTTTGTTTATCGCTTCGGGTGAGTAGGGAAAATTAGTTAACAATTTAATGTTCAGGCGAATGGGACTTACTTTTTTGGGCCAATTGGGAAAAAAATTAATCGGGCGAATCTTGCGGGCGAATGGGACCTATTTGAGGGCGTTAGGTAATTTAGAAGTAAGCGGAGAAACAGATAGAGGTGAATAGCGACCTTATTTTTAAATATATTATTATAATTATGTAGATTTTACTTGCTTACAAGAATCCTTTTGTTAGTGGTACTGCAACTTAATCCTAGATTGATATTTACAGAAAGAATATTTATTATGATAAGCAACTTTATGACAAGGTTTCTAGTGTTACTTAAACCTTGACTTTATGTTAACACAAAGCAGAGTAGAAACAGCTGCTCTATTATATAAAAGGATATTATTCATAGTAATTATTATATTATATAAATATAATGACTGCTCTGGGTTTGATTTTTAAATATTTATTTGTTGTATCTTAGTGATTGTATCACAAATTGACAATAGACCAATATGTCCTCATATTGGTCTATTGGTAATTTATACAGTGTGATCGATCATGGACTAGCGATATTGTAGGTACATAAATAGCAACTAATTTATTACAAAAATGCAGCTCAAATTTTGTCGATCTATTAAAAAAAGTTAAAAGGATCATTTTGGTTAATTTGAGACATTTGAAACCACTAATTTAACTAATTGATCGTGTGAATCGATCACTCTATTTACGAAATCGTGTCCGAACTAGCTCACTTTGTCCAACATAGATAATAGTGGTCAAAAGTGGTTCAACGACCACCTGTTATGTAATTTACGTGGCTGAAGGCCGATCGTAGCATTTGATTGTTATATCTCATTCGATTGTAGGTATAATCGAGAGGAACGAATCGATAGTTGACTCTATTTAAGGATGTAATCGATTTTAGCGTGAATTTAGGTTACTTCATAAAACTATGCAGTTGTGGAGGGTAACGTAGTATCTTAAAGAAATATTAAGATATATCTACTTAGTTTTTTTTCTTTTTGACTCTTGTTTTTCATTTCACTTTAAAAGAGATATTTAAATAAAGTTCTTTATTAAAAATATTACATTGAAAGTCCGGCGCTTGAAAAAGGCTGAAGTTGCATTTAATAATAAAATTTGTTACAGTCGCTTAATAATAAAAAAATTTATCAAAATTGGAATTTTATGTTATTAATTGGAATAAATTGTCACTTAATACTATGACTAAATGTAACATTATGTTGTATAAATAAATAAATAATAATAAAAATTATCATTTACCGTATGTACATCATTCTACGTACAACACTAATATAATTTATAAAGACTTACATTGCTTAGCAGAACAATTCCGATTGGACCAGAATTGAAAGATGTTTATATAACATTTCATAATATAAACGGTTGTAATCGTTACACATGTGGATATTTATATCAATTATTGACAGTGGGCGGTCGTGTAAGGAAAGTTATTCATTCAAGATTGATCGTATGTACTCCATCGTGATATTATTCGAGCGCTACAAATTAATATTATTGAATTAAATGTTTCCACAGAGTAAGAAAAAGTTTATAAGAAATAACATATCTCAATGGCATTGTTTATTTATATTGAACAACAAATTATTATCTATGATTTAAACGGAAATATGAATTCTAAAGGCTTTGTTAGCTTTTTAATAGTAAATTCTACGAATTGAAAGAAAGTTCAAAGGATTTATGGTGTGCATATTTTAGAATATACTTAAATTCTTTAGAAATTCTATAATTTGTATAAAACTTGTATATATTTAGTTTTCCTCGTCTGGTTTGTAGAGGAAATAATTGGAAAAGGTCCAATCCGGTGAATAAAGTGGCAAATGGCATCGAAGCTGTCTGATTTTGTCAAAAAATTGCTGCTTTTTATTAATCGCCGGTCTTACAAAATAGCCTTTAAAAAAATAATTAAACACCCAAAATGGTTGCCTTTTCCAGAATCTGCCATTTAGCGAATAAGCGGAAAAATCATTTTTATAAAACTAAGGAAAAAAAAATTTATCAGCAAAAAAATAAGAAAAAATGTTTTTAAATCAGTACCTACTTGTGTACAAATATCTATTACTCTATTACTAAGCCGTAGTAGGTTGTTGATGATTTCTCCCTTCGACATTAATACATGTTAATCTATGCGCAATTTATCAGATAAATTCATCAATTTATCTAAACGTCCACAGGGGGGCGGGGACCCGGAACAATTTGCTGTTTCATAAATAATTACATACTTACATAAATATTAATATTTAATAATAGATGATTGAAAATATCTAAGTAAGTACCTTCATTAGTCTGAGCTTACAATGTATCACTTTTATAGTAAAAAAGTTATATTTAGATACTGTAGACTGTAGTAAATATTATAATATAGTATTAAATCCGTACTATCCGTACTATATAATATTTTAAATGCGAAAGTTTTATGGATGTATGGATGTATGTATAGATGTTTGTAACTCTTCTATGCAAAAACTACTGAACCGATCACCATGAAATTTTGCATACACGTTGACTACGACACCAGAAAGGACATAGGGTACCTTTCATCCAGAAAGCGGACGGAGTCGCGGGCACCAGCTAGTAGTAAATATTAGAAAAAATCTGTAATCTTTTTTTGAAAACATTTATAATCGTTTCAATTTGTTTGACACATTACAATTTTAGGATATGAGACTATATGAAAGAACAATTTTGAAGACTTGAAATTGGATTGGAATAAAAACCAAAGTTGGTAAAATTTAATTTATTGTTGGGTTTAATTAATTATTAAGTAAGTTGATATGTCACCTAACATTTACCACAGACAATTGAATATCCTGAATGAACGTTAAAATATATCTATCTTATCTATTGATTTTAAACCTAGATACGTATAATTTAAGCCAGGTTACTTAGTGATAGTTTTACTGCAAGGTATTTATTATTTATTACCCAGATGTGAGTGCATCTAGTATAGAAAGTGTACTTCACTTGAAGGGAAATTATTCTCGTATTAATTTAAAGATATTATGGGATGAATGATGAGAAGATAAATTATTATTATTAAAAAACCGTAAAAATATCTTTGTTTCAAACAAACCCATTGAAGCTATATGATGCTATCCCCATAAGTTAACTCCCACGGCGTTCATATTTTTTTTGCAGACAAACCTATTTCTTACATTACAAAATTTAAATATCATGAGTATAGATTTTTTTAGACCCATTTTTTAATTTTTTTTTTTATATAAGAGATGGGTTTGCTCTTGGCCATGTGGCCATCCATGTGGCTAACAACCAGCCATGTGGCAAGGATGAGGCCTAAGATGGAGCGAGCTCACCCAGAAGATGCTTATTCACTCAAACCTTGAAAAAGACAAATTTACAATATTTTATACCCTATAAGCTGTTGCACGCGACTTCATCCGCGTAACTTTTATAAAATATAGCCTACGTTACTCGCTGATAATGTAGCTTTCTATATCATTACAAATATACAAATCTTCTCTCTTTATAATATTAGTTACTAGTATATATAGATTTTTACCAGTTGCCAAGTAATCCATTTAAGTTAATTACAAAATCCAGAAACCTATATAGTCCACATATAGCCTTATAAGATTATTTGAGCACCTCTTGAGCACCTCGCACCCTTTGAGATTAAATTAAAATATTTCGCATATTTCAAATTAATCTTTACCGCGTACCTCCGCATACCCATTAACAGTGGCATTGGCAGGCAATTTCAAAACCACACCAATTTAGTTCCAAACTCAACCTTAAATGCTTCCAATTAAATATTGATTTCCTTTACTCTGCATTGCATATTTTCTTAAGATATTCAAATATTGTTTACGTAGTGATTGATTTTATATTCAAGGGGTCATGGTTCTGATCCGATGACACACGAATCTATTGGAAGACTGGTTTTTATTACATACATACATAACAATATGTATATATAAACATAAAACATATAAACATGCGTTTATTGATAACATATTCTTATTTTACAGAAATAAATATATTTGAGATAACTTTTATAAATTATTTCAGGAATAAGTTAAAGTAGATTACAAAAATAGATTGGTACGCGCCATGCAAGTTCACGCACAATTCTGTTATCACTCTATGCACCACACTCTTTTTAAAATGAAAGAAAAATACTCTTTTAAAATACTCTTTAGTGTACCGAGAAAATGTTATATGAATCTTTTAACCGGTCCCTTAACTTCAAATAATCACTTATCAATTCTGACAATTCTTAAAGTCATTATAACAACTACCACCATCTTACAAGTACATACAACTCTTATATTTGACGCCATTCAGAGGGACCATGAAAACGTACTTAAGTACATTAAAAAACAAATAATTTTTATTTTAATAAACAGAACATTTTTTAAACTTTTCTCATTATATAATGAAAATTTGAGAAAGTTTCCACAATTACAAACAATTGAAAGTCATGCTGAAAAATTAAAATATGAAATCCGAAAGGATATAAAAGCGCAAATCCGAGAGCAGATGTGATAATTTAGATGATGCTCGGGCCGGTTAGTCAACATTAATATTACCAGAATGCTCTTAACACTCGAAAAGATTATAATCGTCTTTACATAACTGTTTTCACTGTTGTGCGCAAGACAACTGCACACAAAAATGGCCGCCATTGTGTCAAACAATGGCAGTTTGTGTGAAGAGTATTAATAAGACAATTAATCAAGCTCTTGTTATTACATGAGCGGATGTGAAGAGTCCTTAAATACTTTCTCCATATAACAGTTGAGTATTCAAATCAATTCTTCATCAAAGGCCTTAGGCCTCGTCTTAAGAAACTTTTAATAACTTTAATAACTTACGTGAAATTACTTTCGTGAAATAATTGCTTTAAAAATCACATACATTACACGTTTATAATAATACTAGCTTTTACCCCCGACTTCGTCCGCGGAAATCGGATAAGAAAAACGTTTCATATCTGATTGCTACTAAATAGGGGGGGGATAAGTTAGATAGGGGGGAACCTATTAAATGACGCAATTCCTCTGTCTTTCAAAATCTAAATTGACGAGGAAGTCATTGAAATAATTCACAATATTTTGATCGTTCAAGATCCCTATCTCACCAAAGAATTTATTGTTAATAACACATTGCCTATACCTTATCGTGATTTAACACATGTCAAGGATACAGAAATTGTAAGCATTATATTTGAATGCAAATACCGTGAAGGTGAATGGCCTCGATATTTTGTTTGTATGAAACACGAGCCTTGAACATATCCTGCGTTTTCACTGTAAACATTCTTAATTGCCTTCAGTATTGGAGCAATCGACAAAATGGCATCCGTAACAATAAAAAATATTCCATTTGGTTTTTTCTTTGAAACTGTGTAAACAAGGATGCCCTTTTTATGATATTTATGTTTTTGAAATATATACTTAATATTATAAAGCTGAAGAGTTTGTTTGTTTGTTTGTTTGTTTGAACGCGCTAATCTCAGGAACTACTGGTTCGATTGAAAAAGTATTTTTATGTTGGATATATCATTTATCTAGGAAGGCTTTAGGCTATATAACATCACGTTGCTACTAATAGGAGCGAAGAAACAGTCGAAAATGTGGAAAAAACGGGCAAAATTATTCATCTTTGAGGGCTTCCGTTGCGTGCGCTGCGAAAACCGTTCGAGATACCCAAATGATTCCCAAAATAACTATTCCACGCGGACGAAGTCGCGAGCACCAGCTAGTCTGTAATATTTTACTCGTTTCCTACTACAACGAAGACATACTTACTGTTAAAAAAGAATTTGACAATATTATAAGATCGAAGTGAGTTTGTTTGGTAGTTGGTGATCATCATCTGGTGGTGATGGTGATGGATGATGATAGTTAAAACGATTTATTTTGTTTACAAATCTTATAAGAATAAATAATATTTATTTAAAAGAACGGTCCTTATAAATATTTATATATAATTCATAAAACAACTAAAACCATACATCGAAGTACCTACTTATCCTTCATTTAAGTAGTGCTTCACCTTCATACAATAACAAAAATATTTATTTATAAAGGGTTTTGTTGAAGTGTTGTAAAAAGTGTATTTATGATTTTTTGTTTTTTGCGCCTTGACCAATTAAATAGTGACATAAGTAAGAAGATTTTTTTTGCAAAAAAAAAAAAATTGATAACGTCACGACTTCACGAGTTCAGTAGGAGACCGCATTACGTACACAGACTAAATAAAAGAAACAATGAAGAAATTTACTAGTAATTAATCGTATTAATATATTTAATCGTATGCATTACTAAACGTTATCTCTTTGTTATCTTATACAGTTCAGTATTCAAATGCATACAAACCGACCTTCACGCCCACTTGCTTATTAGTCACAAATAAATGACTTTAGTTCATTTAGCTTTAATACATACTATGAGACCACTTGTCGTAGTTTAAACACAAATCAATTAATGGAATGTATGTACCCAAGAAGTTGATAACCGTTGGACTGTTGCCTATAAACACAAGATACACGAGAGATATAAAGGATAAGATACTATATGTGAATAGAAGGATGGGATTTATTCATGTTATTTTAAAAACAAATGATGATAAAGTTCTTGAAATATTTTGAGCTGGGGATTTTACTGAAATAATACCTTTACGATAAAAATAAAATAAAAAAAATACTGCAACATGCAGGTTTGGTTAGTTTTAAGTCAGGTAAGAATTGCAATAAAGGTTAGTCACTCGATTGCACGCCAAACTTTAGGAATGTTTCCCCATTAGGGCTTTTTATTGAGGCTTAAGGTCAATGCGATTAAGATATTGAAGCGTAAGAAATGAAAAGGAAGAAGAAGAAGAAGGTTATATATAAAAATTTTATCCTAACTAATATAACCAGGTCTTATATAAAATTATGTATTTTATAACCATATAAAAAATCAGGAAATTAGTGTACATACATCTCGGAACTTATCAAATATCATGCATTTCTGCAAGGTGAAAATTTAGTAATTCAGTTTTCTTGCAACATACTGTAGGATTGAAAAATTATTTTTTTTTTAAATTACAACTAAAAGTATTTCTTTAGATATTTTTATAAAAAAAAAAACTAAAGCTGTGTTTTAGAATATTCTAACTAACTTATTAGTCATATTAGTAAGCTTACCAATTTAACCTGAAATTTGTACCAAAATATAATGGAAATGAAAAAGAGGTTAATTATATAAAATATATGCAGAAAATAAATAAACATTACTTCCTTAACTGTTAACAAAGAACCGCAGTGAAAATTCACCTTCCGTTTATGTCAATCTGTGTTACTGTAATAAGGAAAAGTTTTTTTTATGTTCTTTGAATACCTATTCATGCTGAGACGGAATAACTTATAACACTATATATATTAGATAATTTACTTCCCTCTTAACATTCTTTCTCATTAATGAATAAGGTTGAATAGGAAAGATAAAAAAATTCTTGTAGATATATAAAATACATTAATAAATTGTACATTGTAAGAAATTACTGAAATTTTAAAGTAGGCATCATCTACTATTTATAAATTAACAAAATATAATATTTAAAGAAATTATTTACAAATTTAATATTATCAATTTATTATATCAAACTTGGGTCCCTTAAGCAGCATTTTAACTTCAGAGTTGACTATTTTAGCTCGGTCAGCAAATTAGCCTTGCAATACAACGAGGTAATGCAGTCAGCGTGCATGGCTAACTATGAAAAGTCCTTTTGCAAAGTTAGCCCAGCCGGGCCCTGAGACAGATCTTCAAAGCAAGCATCTTAACTATTCGACAAGGGGCTCGTCAAAATTACTTCTACTGTTAGTCAAATTGAAACTTTATTGGTAATGTCTCAAGCCTTTTAACTGCCTAACAATGTGCTTTACAGTTGAAAATTCTACGTAAATGTAAGACTATCATTTATTTATAATTCTAAACGAATGACTGTTCAATGATCTCATCACTTTTGTGTATTTAGAATTTCTTACACAAAAACCTGATTTTTACTTATATATATTGACATCATGCACGTCTTTTTTTTTCTTTTATAAATAAATATATTCAGTAGATATTAATTGATGGGTGTAAAAAAACTATAGCTACTTACTATAGTAATGGTAGTAAGTATAGTAAGTACTAGGTATAAGTAAGGGGCGCCAGAGTCTTCCCTTAATCTCTTATCCTTAATGGTCGGCAACGTACTTGTAGTAAAGGTGGCGTAGCGTTGCTTGTTTAATTACAAAAAACACATTTTTATTAGTAATTAGATAATTATCCAGATACTAATTAGAAATTCGAATAGAAATGAAGTGTATAAAGATAAGTGTATAAGTGAGGTATAACTTAAGAATAACCGTTCCGGTACACGTCTGTTCAAATGACAGAAGATCCATTACTTTAAAAAAAATATACTACGAGTATGTTAAGAATGAATTATTATTATGGAATTATATGCATAACCCAACTTGAGATGTGACTTCGTTTATTAACTACTAGCTGGTGCCCGCGACTTCGTCCGCGTTGAAAAAGCAATATATTGCTATTATACTTAGCCAGGAGTTAGTTACCTTAATTTTAGATAATTCCTCGGGAGCAGTACTTTTTTTCTGGATGAAAGGTACCCTATGTCCTTTCTGGTGTCCCAGACAACGTGTATGCAAAATTTCATGGTGATCGGTTCAGTAGTTTTTGCGTGAAAGAGTTACAAATATCCATACATCCATACAAACTTTCGAATTTATAATATTAGTACGGATAATACGGATGATATTATATAACTTAGTGAGCTTGCTTGCTGATTAAACTCAGTACAAAACTCTATTTCTACTAATATGCGACCTTTATACGTTGATATTTGAATAAATTTTTCACGGCACACTTGCCTACTATTACATTAGGTGAATCATTAGAGTATTGCAAATCTCGCATTGCGTATTGTTAACTCATACATTCTGAAGACGCTACGATTTGACAGCTTGTTTGGAAATGTTAACTAATCCCACTTAGTTAATTCTGCCAATTATACAAACATTGTAAGTAGTTGTACTTTATAAGAAAAGTGCTTAAGGCTTGTTCTTATAACCTATAGTCATCCTACTCATAGATATCCACTTTATAATGAAAGAGAAGTGTAATGACAAATAGTACTTGTATTTTGTTATATTTTTCTTTGTTTTAATTAAATGTTGAAAATTACTAAGTAATTTAAAATACCTAATATGAAAAGTGCATTTGTTTATTTATTACTCTTTCACGCACAAACTACTAAACCAATCAACATGAAATTTCGCACACAAATATTTATTAACTAAAATAAAAATGAAAAAATTAACACCTGACAAAAATATGTGAGCAATAAATATTGAGTAAATGATTTAAAACAAGTTCACGGGCAAAAGCTAGTATGTCATAAATTCGTTAAATCATAATATGTGTGTCTGTGTGTCTGTACACACCAGAATTTTTTTGCATAATTCAAGGTCTAAATACCTATCACGTTTTTGCATAATACAAGGTCCATCAAAACTAACCACTAAGCAACTAACTAACTAAGCAACCGTCGAATTCACATTTAAAAACTAAAGAACGCATTTGAGTACTGTCTGTATTATCCAATGCTAAAGTAATTGCTTTTATACTGCCAACTCTAAGTACATTCAACTTCGGGTAGCGTGACGATATGTAGAAATGGCATTGTACGCAGCACGAAATATCCGTAAACACAGACTAATAGGAATCTATCACATCGTATAGTAGAGACAATCTATCTTAAGTCACATTTTTTTTAATAAACTTTTACGACCTGCCCGGCTTTAAGCTTACAATTTTTATAATTTTTTTCTTCATAAGAGCTTTTCTTTGACTTCTAATATTGAGACTGAAAAAAATCCTGAACTGGTCCAACCGTTTTCAAGTGGTACAACGTACAACACATATTTAGTGGTTTATTCTTATTTTTTTATTTATATAGCTAGATACTTTTAAGTATATGTAGTGGCAGAGCACACTGCGTTTCCCAGTCATTTGTCAGCCTGTCTGGCGGCAGTAACTACAGTGAAATAACAGCATAAGTGCCGTGTTACCCTTATCCTTAATCCTTCTATGATCGGCAGCGCACTTGTAGCACCTATGCGTTCCTTTTGTTATAGGCGACGGTAGCCACATACTCATCAAATGGACATACATCAAATGGACCGTCAGCCTGTTTGTTGACCATAACATGAAAAAAGATATCTTTACATAAACAAAGAAAAAAATATAAACAGAAATTTGATCATTTTATTATATTAAAAATGTTATAAAACTTTAGTTTAGCTTAGAGGAAATATAACATTATATAAACAACGCAAGAGATAATTTAAAATAGAAAAGATTCCTATATAATTTGCTTCTATTTGATAAATTTCCTACTAAATGTCAACTCACTATAGGTTAAATAATTTTGTTTGTAAAAATCACTATATTTGAACTTTGAACTTTAAAACTGTTTACGAGAATCATTACATAACCACTGTATGTTTGGAAGTTCTGTGTGAATATATCTGATCGATTGGATACCTTTTTTGTAATATATTGCATTGTTTTTCTAATATAATATCACAAATTCGTTGAGCAACCAAAAGTCAAAGATAAAAATTTATATAATTTTTAACCTATGGATACGGTTTGTATTTATGTATAAGTATGCTATTTTTGTAATAATCTGATATAATTTGACAAAATTAATCGTCGATAGATATAATTATTTTGATATTTATAGTACTAACGAAAATAAAATATAGGCACTGATCTAAAAGTCTTCTGTCAGGATATACGTAACCATTCAAAGTATTCCCTAAAATATTGTCAAAAGAACTTTTTTTTTTCTAGAAATTATTTATCTTCGAATGCGTTATTTGCTTAGTTTAGTGAGCCTTTAAAGGATTAGAAACAAGTTATTGCCTCGCCAAATGCAAATAAATTCCTGTTTCAAATGAATAAGTTTGGAGTTGCGGACTTAAAATGGAGTTTACAACTGAGTATTTCTTTTAAGGGAAATTAAAAACATTGACAAGAAATTGCAAATTGCAGGATAAAGTATCACCTTGATATGGTAAAGGATAAGGCAGAAGACGGAGAAGCTATGCTTTAATTTTACCGTGGACAGTCTAGAGGACTTTATGTACGTATGTATGTAAAATTGTATGTAGCAATTTTCTTGAAATTATATGAAAACGTTTTGTGCTTTGAGGAAGTTCATTATTCAGTACAACTGCATTATGGATAATTTCTGTTTACCTAATTACCCAACAGCACCGGTAATGCATGATTCTTATGCACCTGTTTCACACAAAGACAAGTTAAACTATTGCATTGTCTTCCTTCCGAGCACCTGTTCACGATGTCAGAACAAAAACACAGCCTGTGAGATAATTCTTGCTTCCTCAACTGCAGCGAGAAAGCCGATTAATGTGTGGTCCAAGTAACAAGAAAACGGTAATTTTAATATCAATTAAAATGAAAGCCACATTGTCTTAAAAGCCTATTAATTTCCTTATATGACTAGCAATTTTAAATTGTTCCTGGTATATTCAGTTCTTTGTATGTCTAAAACTTTGCTTGTCCATTTCTCTTTAATTCTAATTACACATTCTTTTTTTTAACTCTATTAGCATTTATGACTAACTTCCTATAATTTTACTAATCATCTTTATGTAATGTGAGTGACAAATCTAAAATAAGGAATTTGAATTATATTAGTTATTTGACAACGCCTTCTAAAAAAATTTTCTCTAATAAACTAATAACTCCAACATAATAATTATTATAATCCAGTATACTACAAAAACTGTCAATATTATTTATTTTCATTTTTTATTAGTTAATTTAAAGCGTTTATTGTAAGAGAGATTACAATTTTAATTTACGCTTAGTGGTCACTGAAATGGTATTAATAACAATATTGCCAATTTATATTTAATATAATATGTATGTACAAAAACCCCAATATTGTTGTGGTTTCTTATGAATTTTTCATAGTAAGTCAAATTAAAAATTCGCTAGTCGCTCATTTCTTAAGCCACTCCGCAAAATAAGCCTTTATTATTACGACTCATTTAATACAATAACACAATTTTCCATGGCCCGGTTTTGTTACGTAACACTTTAGAAACTGTAACTTTGTGTCTGAGTTGTTGAAATGCGTTTGTCATTTTGGTGTACTAATAGAAGTGTTGCAGTTTTGACACCTAGAGACAATGCATCATTGAACAATGTTCAATTATTACCAAATAAAGTTAATATCGTAATATCTTAGTGGCAAGGCACACTGTGACAGTAATAAAATAGAGAGCACGTTTGGTTAGCAGTCACCAACCCCTTACAGGAGAGCACCGTCAAATAATAGTACAAAAACGCTGTGCCTACAATTTTTCAATAGTTTTTTTGTAAATATTTTGGAGTATGGCTGCTCTCAGAAAAATCCTCGATTTTCCTTATACAGATTTGGCCAAAAATAACTTAATTTTTTGTTGCACAACTGTCATAAGTTATATATCCATGCCGTATTTTTATATACATTATACATAATATATGGATCGTGTAATATTTTATGGATTTTATTGTCATAACTGTAAGTTAAATTTTTAAAAGATATATTAAATAATGTATTTCTATAAAAAAAGATATCAAAGAGATTTTAAAATGAGAAAACTGGCTTCATAAACTGGAATAACCGACAAAGAAAAGTCTTAGTTATTTCATTACAGGTGGGAAACCAAACTAGCTGCCGTCAGGGCAAACATTCGCACACATATATAAATTTCTATAGTAACATAATTTCTTGTGTGTGTTGTGTGTGTGTATGTATGACTGTGTGATGAAAGTAGGTATTACGAGATCCTTGACATCAATTTGGATCCTCGTTTTATGATATAATGCAATTATTTTTATATTTTAACTTTTATCAATGGTTTATAAGAAATAGAATAATTTATTCTATGAGTTTTTATCTGGTTTTGCAGTATTAAATTAGAGATAGATTATGTCCCTTACCACTATTTTCAAGAACCATGACGCACTAACCATTGGTGCTCCATTATAATATATGTATGTATATAGTTTACTCGACGCTTCAAAAGTGAAAAAATGTTTACTGTAACTATCTGTGTCCGAAGTTTAAACCAGTTTCAACTAAAGTCTTTCAGAGATTTATAATATATGCTGTAATAGCTGAAGCCGGCTAAACTTTATATCACTCTTTTTTTACAAAGATCAAGTTCCCAGCCTAAATATTTCGACAAAATATCTGTCTATCGACTACCTAAATAATTTTAAAAATTCATCTCACATCGTCGATTTCAAATTCAATAGTTGCTTCAGAAAGCGGTCTTAAAACAAATGCTGCAAGAATAGCAATCGCATATTACGTAAAAGCGTAACACATGCTCCAACACATTGTACGCTGACTAAGTTAATTATTATACTGAAATGTTACTAAAATAGATTTAGGTCTTCACGGTTCACAGATCCCAATGAAGTGCCCATAAGTTCCCATTCACATGATAGTTTAATTTAAATATATTAACTGATGAAAAAACGGCAAGCTCACTTAATACGACTTTACGCAAATCCCAAGTATGACGTGACCAATGACCGGTTGCAACATTAACACCTATAATGCAATCGTCTTTAATTCATAGACGGAAGCGATTTCGTTTCATATTATTATTAGTGACAGCTTATATTGATAAACTCCAAGGATCAAATATTTCTTTGGCTTACTTTTGATTTTGAAAATTAGGGATTGAGTTCTAAATAAGAGACTAAAGGAGGTTTTGTGGAAGTAAGAAGAATCCAGTGAATTAGAGATTCCCAAACTTTTCCATTCGATAAACGATAGCGCACTTGCATTGCTCTGGTATTGCTTATGTTTATATGTGATGGTAACCGTTTACTTTTCACTGTTAGCTAGCGATTCAAGTTTCAAGTACGTCTGAGAAAAGAGATTCAAAATGCAAATAATAATATTTTTAAGACTACAGACAGATGTTTGCTGGTTTAAAACATAATTAAGTAGAGACACATTTTTGTTTTAACTTTAAAGAATTTTGCAAATTTTAACTATGTGTACCTTTTTTTTAAAACGACAGATGGAGGCAGGTGGTTGTAGTGGTTGTAATCACACACACACACACACATTCCACCACACATCACCATCTAGTTCCAAAGTAAGCAACTTAATGCTTGTATTATGGATACCAGACAGTTGATATATACTACATAGAATACTTTTTTTTTTGTAAATACATACATATTATAAATATAAAACATCCATGACTCAGGTACAAAGGTAAATGTTAACACATAAACATTTGCTCCTAGCGGGATTCGAACCCGCGACCGCTTGGTTAACAGCTAGGGTTACTAGCCACTAGACCAAACGTGTCGTCTAACCAACCTATCTATCTCGTAACTATTAATATTATATAACTTAAATTATCCACCCAATCGAGATGCAATTTTTACTGCTTATTTACAGTAAAACTTCCTAGTTTACGGTTCTTTTCATTATGTATAGAAGAAGTAAGCGGTGAAGCAGGCAGATGTGGACAGAGATTTTATATTAAATTATGTATATTATATAGATATTTTCGTTTATACATATATGTAAGCATGTCAGGCGATTTAATCTCATATGGTTAATTGCTAAAGATTTTACATGTTTTGTCTCATCTAGCATGAGTCCTAATTTGAATAGTCTGCGCCCGCTGCCTCTTATGTTTTAATAACAAACAGCACATTGTCGTGCCAACACTAGCATAAGCACACAAATGCATGAGTGCATGTGCACACACGCCACCACATTCATCTACTTAAGTGTTGCAATGCAATCAAGTTAATAACTTAATAATATGACATTTATTATATAATCTGTATTAATGAGGCGTGATATTACTCTTTTTATTTTATGTAAAAAAAACTAATTTCAGAATGTATTATATGTATATTATACATTAAACAAATTCTACGGTAATTATGAACAGGTAAAAAATTGTTTATTAAAGAAAAAATATTGGGAAGATTTTTTATGAAGAAACCAAATTGAGAATTATTATAAAAAAAATCTGATTGTATTTAAAATATATTAAATGGTATTAAATTAATTATGTAGAGTATACAGAAAACCCTGACCATTCTATCTAACTTTAAGTGAAAATTTAGTACTTAATTGCATTTACTATAAGTAACTATTTTAATAATAATAATAGAGATTAGCTACATTTCATGGAAACACCACATTAAAATGACATGATATAATTTTATTCTTAATCGAACTTGCAAAACAGAATGTACAATTACATACTTATGCACCCAAAGTGAATGCTTAATCGAACTTCATTACAAAATTAAATGACCATAATAACTAATAACATATGTGATATTAAGTTCCATTTTCAGATAAATTAAGCGTTTGCTTAATAAAATGCTTGTATTGACATTTAAAAGCGTATCTATTTTAAAGGCAATTGCTTGTATTGATGCAAAATCTTTACAAATCACAATAATAAGGTTAACTACATTATATATGGTTGCTATAGTATATAATGAATAATAAATCGATTTATATTTCATTTTAAAAGTAAACAAAAAATAAAAAATACGTTACCCTTGCTAATTATAGAGATTGATGACTGAAGAAAACTTGTCCATAAATGTATTACCTAAAAATAAATATAAAAAATAAAATATTTTTGAATTATACAGGAAAATCTTATACAGCATTTACACGTAGGTATAATGTTTGAATCAAAACGTTAATCAAGTGAAGCTATTTGAATTTCCTAGCTAGTCATAGTCACAGATAATATAAATACTTAGGCACTAGTTAGTATACCTCAGTATTAGTAGTGACTATTGGAGTAGGATAGAACCTAATTTTTTTTCCATTCGTATTATGCCTATGACTATCTAACATTCTAGACCACACCAGAATTTTAAAATATTTAAAATATTTTTAAAGTTAGTATAAAGCTTTTTTTTTAAATAAATTCTTTGTTTTTTTATAGAAAAAATTAGTATGTACAGTATTGTACAGTCATTTGTAAAAATCATTTCATGTAGACAATAATATCTACTAATCTATTGTCTACTTGAAATGATGGCTAAGTATTTTTTAATAGTGGAATCTCTTTGCTCTGTGGCCTTTTACAAGTGTAGCATACTTAGAATAGTCATTGAAACGTATCGCTTCATAAAGTTTACAACATAGCACTATTATAACGAACCAACTTTAATAATACATAATCCGTTCATAAATGATAGAGCAGAAAATGCAACCGCAAACCGCGTTTCTTATGGGAAACAGTTGAACAGATCTGACTTACGAGTAAAGGCTTGTCTACATCGGTCTAGATCGGTGCACTAGATTGTGATCGACTTTTTAATTTTTTTTTATATACTCCTCACGTTTTCGTAAATCTATTAATATGGATAAAAATTCTATAAATCCTTAATAATTCTACACAGAGAAAAAGTGTACGTAATTAGTGTTGCCTATCATAGGCCATTTTTTTTTTCAGAAATGTCAATAATTTAGATTATAATTGCAAATACAACTTAATATAATAATAATAATAATAAATTAGTAGAAATAAAGATAAAAGATTATGAAGGAAAATGCTATTATTTCATAGCGGTCGATTTAATTACGTCTGCTGCACGTAATATACCCTTTCACTACTAAATTAATTAATCACTTATTAAATACATGTTTTAACTTCTGCATCTATCGAACCGTACACAGGTGACATCACACAGAATACAAAATTGGCAAAAGCTGACGACGAATCGCAATATGTCGTGTGAATATAAGACAAAAGGCTGACGTCGCTTACGCGGACTGCAACTGATGTATAATTGAAGACTCACTTTCGATTCGTAACCTAGTTTTTATGCAACCGTGTGTTTACAGACTTAATTAGACGAATGGCGTTTCATTGTGTGGATATGTGGATACAGACACCTTTAGCTTTCGACAGAACGTTCCAGGCATTATTTATTTTTAAAGAAAATTATTTATTTATTAAAAAAAATGTTTACGTGTCTGCAAGGCACATGCGTGGCCTCTATAAGAGTCTTTGAAAATCGCTAGTCTTTTATTTCTTTCTACTTTACTACAAGTCCTGATATCGATCTGGGTTTTCTGCCCGACTGAGATTTGAACCTACATCAGTTATAGTGGCAGCCGAACATTATATTCAATATTATTTCACTAAGTATGTACATTGTACATGTATCAAACAATGAAGGAAGATATACTACTTTAAATATAAAAACACTTGACCCCGATATATATTACTAATCTTGTAGTATGTATTGTAAAGCATTTTTAAGTCTATATAAATGTTTACTTCTTACCAAAATTCATGAATTTAAAAATTTTGAGCTATCGTCAAAAACAGCTGAGCTTTAGTAGACCAGACTTCTATTGTTATTTACCACAATTGAGATCTTATAGAATAAACTTGATAACGTTTCAATCTGAAGACATTTAGTTCCAAGATAGTCAATTTCTAGACCTGAATTTATGCTTTATATAATCTTTGCATAACAAGGTGTGTAGCAACATAACAAAATAAATATATTTTAGTCCGAGAACTTCCTAGAATATAGAATACAAACCAATATAGGAAAAACCAAATTGCTAGAATACTCTCTCAGTGGTCTTTTAGTGATGCTAAAATTGCTAAACTTTTACATAATGCTTAGTTCTAAAAAAAAACAAAAAGTTGTAAAATAAAGTTTTTTACTAAATTGTGTAGTCCTCATAGTTCACGAAATAAATACGAAAAACTAATCACACTCTTATTTTCAAGATGGCCGCCGAGATACTTAACCTCCTACCCTGAAAACGCAAATTTAAGTTCACAAATGTTTTCTTAAAGAAAAAAATTACATCCTGTATGAAATGCACTGTTGGCCTTTTTTGGCCCCAATTTACGGCATACTATCTACTTATCTATGCAAATACAACAAATAAACTCTACAAATACTATTCCTTAAAATTTGTAAGAAACCTTACCAAACCGGATAAAATAGCTAACTGTATTTAATGCCTTAATATAAATTCAAACATTATAATTTATAATTAGTCAGTTTATTCATAGTGGGAGAACTGGTTTCCTTATATTTGCCAGTATCCTAACAAATTTCTGCCAATATTATTAATGAGGCGATCACACCGCTAATACATATACCTAGGTAAAATTTAAGCACTATAATATTATACTAGCTGGTGCTCGCGACTTCGTCCGCGTGGAATAGTTATTTTGGGAATCATTTGGGTATCTCGAACTGTTTTCGCAGCGCACTCAAAGATGAATAATTTTCCCCGTTTTTTTTTCACATTTTCGACTGTTTCTTCGCTCCTATTAGTCGCAACGTGATGTTGTATAGCCTAAAGCCTTCCTCGATAAATGATCTATCCAACACAAAAAGAATTTTTCAATTCGAACCATTAGTTCCTGAGATTAGCGCGTTCAAACAAACAAACAAACAAACAAACAAAAAAACAAACAAACTCTTCAGCTTTATAATATTAGTATAGATATACATATACCTAATGTTTATTTTTTACAATATAATATTGCATGTTATAAATGCCGGTGATTTATAGTAGTTGGACGTCTACTCGTCTACTCATAATTTTTTTAATGTTCCGAAAGCAGTTTACGACCGTTCAAGCTGCAAGAGACATTACTGTTTATTGCTAACTTTATAAAATATCACCGTAATATTAAACGCTTCCAGTTTGCGCTGCGACAAGTGAAAACGCAACGCGACGTTCGACGCAAGCGCAGTCACAAACACACACATATAAAATCGTCCATCCGTCAATATAAAAATGTGAGAGTGTGTGGGTTAACTCTCGACTCTATGGTGTAAATTTTACTTTTTTTATTAATGTCTTGTTTGTAATCTTATTTTCAAAGTCTATTTTAGGATTAGTGATTTTATAATAGAATTAAATTCTAAGACATGTTTGTAAGAGTTAACACGAGAAGAATCGTCTGATAAATAAGCTTTTGCCAGCGACTTCGTAAGCGCTCCTTTTCTTTGGGTATTTAAACATTACTCAGTAGGTATAATATATGCCAAAATTTCATGATTATTCTGCTTTGAGAATTTGTTTTGGTGTCTAAATCTAAATTCTAAACTGTTATCCCAACTAAATGGACTTATTGGGTGTATAATCTATACTAATATTATAAAGCTGAAGAGTTTGTTTGTTTGTTTGAACGCGCTAATCTCAGGAACTACTGGTTATAATTGAAAAATTCTTCTTGATGTATTAATATCATTAAAGTGAATCCAACAGAAAGCTACCTTATACTAATTATATTTTTAGAAATCAGTAAACAGTGGTCAATATTGGATATGAAATAATTATAGAAGGTTACACAACAGTTCGAGAAATGCGAAAGCGTCATTTCTCCAATACATTACAGAGCGTTAGCTGGCGAGTTGAAATCGAGACGCGATTTCTTACTGACTTTGCATATTAGTGATAAAAAAATATGTGTGATGATTTGTATATACGAGTGTATACTAAAAGCAAAGACTATAAATACTAAAAGTCATTACTCATATAACCGTAATCGGTAATCGATAGAAAGAAAAAATAAAATTATAATACAGATACGAATAAAAAAAGCAAGCTGCAAAATGCTGCAAATGAGCTGTCGACCTCAGTAATATTAGAGGGAAAATGAGCTCTGGCATACCTTACACACAGGAAGGTGGTGAGTGGTTTCTGCCGCCAGGCGGACTACTGTGTCGCCGCTAATAATAATCAAATAAAAAATCCACTTCTAAAAATTTTAATTCATTCATAAAATTTATTATTAAGATCCCTTTATTCCTAGAGGGTTTACTTTTATTTTATTATTTAAAAAATATTAAATACTGTTCTTTCTTCCATTAGATCTATAGAGTATTTTTATTATTATTGGAACACGGTATTATATAAGTATATTATTTGGATAGTATTGTACAAAACTCTTCCTGGTTTAATAAATATAGTTGGCGGACTAGATGTCACGAACATTAAATGTTATAAAAATGACGTAAGACACAATATAGTTGCCGAAATAGGAGAGCGAAGATCATAAAAATGCAAAATTCTACCGAGATGGACCTAGTCCAAGAGAAACAGATGTTTTGGTGTAAACGACACTGCGAACTTGTTATTGAATTGGTACCGTTAAATCAGAATATTTATCATATTTTGTGGTTTTAATACGTAATTCTAAATAGACCAGAAGGCGTGGTGGATTATGAGCAGTAACTTACTAGTAGTACTCGCTGTACTTAGTGACTTTGTGGACAAGGTTTTATAACTTGTTACTGCAATATTAATTCTATGGAATTTAGCATGATTTAGTAAGATTTTCAACAAAATTACAGTGTATCTTTTCAGTTTAAATTTTAATATTAAAAAAAACTACTCGAAATCAAAGCGGATATTTTTTTATTTTTTTATTTTTTTATTAGAGATGGGTTTACTCTAGGCCAACAACCGACTATGTAGCCTGGACGAGGCCTAAGATGGAGCGAGCTCACCCAAAAGATGCCTATTCACTCGAACTTTGAAAATATTTGGGTTATATATAATAGAAACAAATAAGTTATTCAGGTAGTACTTTTTACAATTATAATTTAGGAAGACTTGTATTAAATAATTTAAAAAAAGGAATCATTATTAATAAAATTAATTAAGGTTATCCTAACCGCTTTGCAAGCGCTTCACCGTATTGAATCTGGGTCATTTAGCACAGTAAAATAAATGCAATCACAAACTTATTATAAAAAACATCTTAAATATTTCAAATGTAACATGAAGACATAACAGCCGTCTAATAGAGTAGATAATGTTTAAAGAAAGTCGTTCAACGCCACTTGTGACCGTGAAAGTAAGAGGACAGCGTTGAAACAATAAAAAAGTTATACCGTGACTCGACTTGCGTCCGACTGCGTCAATTACATAAGAAGTAAATACGCATCAGTACTTTGTTAGTGCATATTTAACACTTGTCTATGAATTATTCATATATTTTTAGCACACCAAAATAAAAGAGGTGCAAATCTTTGAGGTTAAGTGCATTTAAAAGTTTAGAGTCCCATTTTAAATACTTAGTCGTTTTATATTTTCTGGATACTTTCAAGCAAAGAACAAATTAGGTCACCCATGAATTCAGTAATTCCGGAACTCAGTGTGCCTTTTTTATAAAGAGGGGAAATTGTCCCTCGCCGACTGCCCTCTTCGTGTGTCCGTGACAGTATGTGTGACTCGCCCAGCAAAGTGACTTATCACTAGGAATACCCACTAAACTTTCCCCCCCCCCCCCATTTTCCACCATCAGCGGCAAATATGAGACCCGAGATCTTATACCCGGCACAGCAAGGCCTTATCCCTGGGCCGCACAAGCACCGCCATGTCCTCGCGGACCCATCTCCTGCGGCCAGGCCTCGTTCTACTCCTATGGCGACCCAATGGAACATCAATGGGCCAACACACCTCTCTCATCACAAGCGATAAACTGAAGAGGTTTGTGCTGTAAGTAAAATTTGCATTTCACGAAGGCGAGTGAGTTTTGCTTGTGTTGAACGTGTGACGACGCACATTGCGATAGTGTGCGTGTCTGACGGAGCAGTCAGTTAGCATTGTAGAATTCTATTTTTTTTATACTAACCATATCCTCTTTCGATCTCACGCACACTGTGACACATATACAGACAAGTGTTTACTACAAGTAAATCCCACTCGTCTTCGTGAAATGCAAGAACTATACTGGGTGGGCCATTCTATTCTAGCATTGTAACTTTCATTATTAATTAAAATAAATATTTCTATATTATTGTTATGTTGATTAAAATAATTACTATGAATATCGTGATTCCATTATATTTATCTTGATATCTTGATCCGTCCTATTATTTTTAATGCAAAAAATGGAAATAAATTTCAACTGATGAACTCAGTAATTAATTTTTGAATAAATTAATTACTGAGTTCTTTACATCTATTTGGCATTTAATTAACTATTTCTTATGCAAATAAAATATACATAATCAATGTTTTACGTTGGGGTGCTATGTAATTTTATTATAAATTTTAAAATGAATTATTTAACCTATCATTAATATTGACTGTTGCTGTGCAATATTTTATTTTATACCATTCTTAGCGACTGCGCTCGGGATGCAATTTTTTTGCAATTTGTATATAATTGGCAGAAAAAATGCAATGCAAGCCGGAGCGCGTAGCTAGTTGATAAGAAATACTCATTAGTTAGTCCTTTATAACTTCCTTAAAGACAGTTATGAGGGTGTTAAAATTTACTACATTGTACCAGCTACCAGTACCGATACATGTGAGTCTTAAGCACAGTAGTTATACTCAAACCAACGTCTGCAGTTTTGACAGTCGAGCGTTCCAAGGATTTGTTCTATAAGCGCTTTCATACCAATATAATAAACCAAGTTTCAGTCGTGGTCATGACCCAGTTAGTGTTACATGAAGCAGTTAAATCTATTAGGCCAACGTTTCGATCAATATTTGCATCGGTAAGTGCTGGCATACATGTTTGCAAAACTTATCGAATACTTGTTAAACTAAGTACTGAATCGATATTAATCCATCTCTATTTGAAGATACACAAATATAGATATCAAATAACTCTATAAGCCTTTCTTAAATGTGTTTCAAGAATTACTGTATTGTATTACTGTACTACTATTATATTACTAATTATTATAAATAACTGATTTACTGTATTACTGTATCGTAGTGACAATTTTTTCTAAAGTCTGATATCACTAAATAAAAAATAAAATGAAAATTAATAGTTCCGTTAAATAAGGCTCGAATACTTCAAAGAAGAACATGAAAAATTCCTGTACTTACCTCAAATTTCGATTTAAAGCCTTATTTACGGGATTATAAAACGCTAAATTTATACTATTCTAATTATGCTGAAGTTTAGAGATTTTTATGCTATCATTTATAATAAAGAGTAACGCTGCCTCAGCGCTGCCTCTGCAAAGTATTTTAGTATTGACAAAGCATTGAAATGAAGTAACATACATATATATTTAAAAAACAGTTTACACATACCAATGCCTGCTTAAATGTAGTAAAAAAAGTATTTCTCGTTAAAAGAATTCCTAGGGCATCTGTTTCGTTTCGTCACAAAACACGCCTAGATTTTGTTCTGTTTCTAATCCGAGTCTCGAGACGTCACTAGAATCGCTAAGTAGCTGTTTGTGAAATTCGCCTCTGGGGACCTTGGCCGAGATTATCGGACCTCTATTGTATAGCCACAGTTAGATTATCTACAAAGGCTTCAAATGGCAGACATAATTTGTGTCCTTATATGGAGAATTCATTCACTCGAAAACTGATCTAAGGCTAATCTTTAATGCAAAATTATTATTGCACTATTTTAGTTTCGTCTCGTAAATTATGTAATATTGTGGACCGTTCATTATTTTATAAACAAAAAAATGATCAATATCGGTTAGATGTATTCTAACCAATATTGATCATGATCATCTAAACAGAAGAAGTATTCAAATAACTTTAGATCAAATGCTTTTTTAATTTTTGTTTCTATTAGCGTCCAATTATACTAGACACAATAGTTTTGATAGATTTAGAAGAATTCATATTGAAAATATGAATTATGAAAACATTCAATAGATTATCATAGAGTTAATATTAGAGTCTTAATATTCACCGCTCTCAAGCCGAATGAGTAATGCGAGAGAGAAATATGACTTTTGAAAAAAAATGATTACAGGTAAGGATTTTTTTATTATCTACCTACATTTATTTTAATAAATTACAAAATTTAAGAACTGTCCTAAAATAGAAAGCCGCTTGGTTTCAATTGCCACCTTGTACACATTTTAAAAATTTTTGAAATAATTAAATTAAATTAAATTTATCTCAGAATAAAGAGAGATAGTTCAAAAATTTATCTCTTTTACGCAGCCAAAACCACAAATGAAAGTATTAAAAATAAATAAGAAAATCTCAGTAAATTCTTCTCTTGAACAAAACTAAATTTAAAGTTATCTTCCAGGTGACAACAGTCGTTAAACACGAAGATTGGTTACATTTAATTCTTAAATTCACATGTTAATGCAATGAGAATTCCTTGAAGTTTCACAACGATAATCTTTAATCTAAGATAAACTCGTAACTCTGTGTCCGCATGGTAGATACAGTCGTAGATATAAATGAGTAGATTTTTTTGAAAAAAATCAGCTTTAAAATATTTTCTACAATATGGTTTCAAAGAATATTTGAAACATACAACATAGTGTTTTTTTATAATATACTTACTTCAGATAATGGGAGAAATATTAATTTCCTTAAGCTATCATAAGTGTCATGACGGCAATATTTGTTTTATAATAATACAAAAACATCAAGATGTAGTTAAAATAAGAATAAAAACCACTTCAAAATATATGGCGCCATTCTTAGTCAATAAATAACTTTTCCACCAAGCAAATTTATCCTTTGACCGACCAACTTGATGTACGAGTTAACTAAAGAAAGCACGGCGATACAATGTTGACCAATAATGGAAAGCGACCACGACACCGTATCACGAATTCACGAGCGATATCAATCTTTATTTAGCGGAAAATTGTTTGCATAACAGCAGACACTGTGTAACCGTAGTACCAGTGTGTTAAAGCCTTTATGGTCTACTTCGGGTCAAAAAATACTGCGTCCTATTGTTGACTTTGTTAAGAAATAATGCGCCTTGAAACATTAGACTTAAAACTAAATCTCACTAAATCGTAAAAATAAGCTGATTAGATTTGACGAAATTTGACACCCTCTTAGACTAGTACTGGGGGCGTGTTATAATCAATCTCTTATCTGATATCGATGATCAATGATCAATTATCGCTGTAAATTGACTTTCTGGATAATAACGCCCTCCGATATGAAACATTAAAAGGGCGTTTAATTTTTTTTAAGTATTAATTCAGTGCACGTTCTGGGATTAGATGTTATTTAGGTATATCAAATAAATCTTAAATAATATTTCTTGGTAAACCGCCTACCTGAGAATTTTTAATTACTTTATGTATTGGTAGAGCACACTGAGCACCGCAGTGATAAATTTGGCTGCCTGTCCAGTGAAACATAATCTGAAGATAACAAATAAGGATAAGGATATGCCTTGTAGTAATACTAATGCCAGACTGCTGTTCAGTTTAAGACCGCGAAATTAGTTTCAATATAATATATAGTTAAAACAGAAGAACGAATAGGTGAGTATATTTTCTTTGATCATATATATTACCAGCTTGTGCCCGCGACTTCGTCCGCGTTCTGGATGAAAGGTACCCTATGTCCTTTCTGGTGTCCCAGACAACGTGTATGCAAAATTTCATGGTGATCGGTTCAGTAGTTTTTGCGTGAAATCCATACAAACTTTCGCATTTATAATATTAGTACGGATTATATAGTCCATAAAGCTGCGGCCTATATATTATATTTACATGATTATGTAAAAAATGAACTATTGAAAACATTTCAATGTAAAGTTCAAAGAAACTAGTTTAGTTTCCTTTATAACCATTTTTGTATTTAAAACGTCATTCAAATACGAACCGCTTGAGAAATTTTTTAATACAGTGTGGAAAATTGCGAAATATTTTTTTTTTTAAAGGACGTAAAAGGACTAAGTAATTGTGTAGATGAAGTTTACAATTATGTACGAAAATTTTCATTTTACTGTTAATATTATATAATAATTTACAATGTAAAAATTAGTCTTTAAATTAAGGTGCCTCAAAAATTAAAATTTAAATAATGGATAAAGCTATAATATTGTCGGTGTAAACTTGTAAAAATTATTAATTTTTTATCTACAAAATATCTTATTTTATACAACTCGCGTTGACCCAAAGACATTTGAGTGACTGCGTCTTTATGACTCAATTTTGTCTTTAAAGGCAATACCGCATTTTTGTTTCTATGATTTAAACAGGATGAGCTTTAATCGCTGTGACTGATTTGTGTTCAGTTTTCAATTAATAAAATCAATTACACGCGTAATTTAAAATAACCTTTTAAGTAATTATACTCGACCTCAACTTGGAAGCATAACCATCTTTATGTGAAACTAACTGTTGCACGCGACTTCATCCACGTAACTTTTACCATCAAGTAGACCATTAGCCTGTCTGACGATTTTTACTTTTAAAAAAATCGGAACTAGTAACACACATATTCTGAAAAATTTTTTTACTCTTTTCAATTTGCATTTATATAAACCAATTCACTTGGGCGAAACTTGCACTTAAACATTATAATATTTGAAAAAAACTGTTTATATTTGTATCCTTATTTCTATCCTTAAATATATATATAAAAAAATATGTATCACATGTTTGTCCGCGATGGACTCCTAAACTACTGAACCGATTTTGATAAAACTTCGTAACTATGTGTAATTTGATCCAACTTAAAAGATAGGATGGGTATTTTATTATGAATAGGATAAAAGATAGGATAGGTTTAACTAGTAATATATAAAAAGCAAATATAGATAAATAAATGGGTAGGTAAAATTGTCTAAAAATTCTAAACTAATAGAAAACAAACAATAATTTGGAAATACCGTTCAGCGAATAGAAAACCAGAATTGGTCAATTTCACTGATAATTAAACCTGATTTACATTCACGGCAGTGCGGCGCGTGCGATGCGATGCCACAAAAACTATTTGTATTGTAGCTGTTACAAAATAACTAACAAAGCACGATTACTGCGCTCTTTATTGATAATAACACAGCTATTATTTAATACATTATGTGGCATTCTAGAGTAATGTTTGAAAATAAATTATATAGGCCAGACGAGGTAACTTTGCGTTTAGTTAAAAAAAAACAATGAATTCATCAGTAATTTAATAAAAAATAAAAAAAATAGTAAATATAGTAGTATATTTGTTAAATTTAATAAACTAATTTCCGAAAATGATTTAATTTACAAAATAAAACAAAAATTTTTTTGTACATTTTTATGTTTTTTTTTACGATTTTATTGATACCAAGAGATGTTTAAATAATAATGAAATATATTTTTTAAATAAACTACATAATATGAGAAAGTTGTTGTAGCTATAGTTTGTTTGTTTTAGTGATTCAGTAAATAAATAATGAAATATAACCATTAAATGGTCATTTTTATAGCTGCCAATAAAAGACTTGTGTTTCATAAAAAATGCTTCACTTTCGAATTTATTTCTCCGATGTTTGTATTATTAAAGAAATATTTAGAATGAAATTTACATCTTTACAGTACCTGTGAAATTGATTTTCAATAATTAAAATATTGGAATATTTATTATTTATAATTATTTTTTTAATCTGTTACAATTAATTGTGTTGGTATAATAGCATTGAAATTGTGACATATAATATTTTAATTGCATGTCTTGTCCTATATTTTAATGTAATTAAATACTAATAAGTCATATTTAATATAAAAATGTTTTATTGAAATATTTCTATTTTTTTTATAAATATAAAAAAATATATTAAAATATTAATAAATTCACTAGGAAATAATACAAATATCTCTCAAAACTAAAGAATAAATTATTTTCTCAACATTTAAAAATATTTTGATTTCTAACTAAAGAATATATATTTGTCCAATAATAGAAGTGTTAATTACCGTTAAAATATATCTTTTATTGACTCGTAAGTATATAAGCCTGCTAATTCTATTAAAGTAAGTATCTTACCGCTTACTAAGCGGATCATGGTCAAATTATTGTCTTACGCAAAATTTTACAAGCAACTTCATCACATAATACATAATTCATAAGTATCGATTTTTTTTTTAATCAATCAATCTTTTAGCAACTAAACGACTACGCAATTCTCGTTTACACGCACATATTTTTCATCGACGCGAAACACTGAAAACTGGTTTGAGTTTTCCGCATTTTCCTTCCATTATATAGAATCGAGTTTGAATCTACGCTGAAGGCTTTTTTTTAATGCTCACCTGTAGTTAAGGCTAGTGCAAAGAGCAGCGTCGCGATGCTGAAAGACCTCATGGTGGTTCGCGCACAGAAACACGCTGTTAATAAATCACAACACTATATCACTTGTTAAGTTGTCACCACCGACGCATAATATACCACAGCTTCGACGCGCGAGAGCTCAGCGCGCGTTCGCGGGAGTGAAATGATCGTAGGCTGCAGGCTGGTCGCTCGCTTGGTCGCTGTCAGCAGCCACGCGTGGTGGGGCGATTCTATTGTTACACATTGAAGGCCTGCTCCGCGAAGGGTTACGGAAACGAGCGAAATGTCAGGGATTAAGTGCAAGCCGGATGTCTGGGATAGTGAAGGAATTTAATTGATGATAGAACTCTCTATATCAAATAGTTACTTAGCTCTTTATCGACAAAAATACAGCCCTTCTCTTCTCTAAAGATAATTAAAAAAGACAAGTCATATAGTGTTCAATATTTTTTTAATCGGTTAGATTTTGAAAGATTTTGGCAAATGTGTAAGTTAGTGAAATCTGTTCGTCAACTAGGAAATGGGCTGATGGTCTTCAAACACCTGAAAATCTGTTCAGGCTTCATTAATTATAGCTAAGAACCATCCCGATTACGTCAGCGTTAAAACAACAACAAAAAATTATCAAAATCGGTCAATCCATTTGGGAGCTACGATTCCACAGACAGGCAGACACGTCAAACTTATAACACCCCATTTTTGGGTCGGACGTCGAGGGTTAAAAAACTTAAAAATAAAATCAATGCACATAAAAATTTAAATGCACATTATCGACAATTTGCAACGTTACGTCGCCGTGTAAAATAATTTGTCACTTTAATCGAGTCGTACCGTGCACTAAGAGAAGCATTTATATAATATTGCACCATTCATAAATGAAAGCAAATCCAGAAGAAATTTATTAGACATTACCTAATTTCGTTACCGCGTTGCAGCAAAATTGTGCGTTCTTGTTTTACTCTTTATTCTAAATAAAAACCATTGCAAAAACTTTATTACATTTTTAATATTTCAGTTTATGTGCAATACTCATTGTAACGTTATAATTACAAATTAAAATTCGTGAATAGGCAACGTTGTGCTCTGTGCAAATCCTGTATACAATTTGAAATTAATCTATCAATATGCAAAATAATTTAATAACCCAGTAATATGCAAGCTCGGCTAGCAAATTATAATTTTTTTTATGTTGTATATGAATTACAAGTATTTATCACTTTACTATTGTAAACCAAATCGGTCTAAGAAAATTAGCAATCTTCGACTGAAAACAATAAGGTGAAATGAGGGATAAAATATCATCTGAACGAAGCAGACATTGAAAAGGAAAATCAGTTGTTCAAAAGGAAAATGTTCCAAAACTCTTAGGGTTTCACAAACTACAAGTAAAGTGTTGATTAGTTACTTTTAGAAATAATTTCATGTTTTATTAAATTATGCACTCGGCTTAGTGCATCCTTCGATATGCGATTTTTTTTTATTTTTTTTTTAATGTATGGGACTTTTACCGTACAAACAAAGGTATTATAAGCTAAATTATTCCCGGTGACAGGTGACTTTAAATGACGGTTAGCCTAATTGACAGATGATGAAAGAGGCCCTTAATCTAGTTAAAATAAACTAATAAAGACAATTAACTAAATTGATTGAATCAAAGGTTTTAGGTTAGGATGTATTTTTAGGGCAACCGTTGAACTATGTACATGTATCTTCCTGTTTCCAGAATATGAGGACCAATTAAATAAAAAAATTCACATGACGACACAACATGTTGATGTAGGTAACTGTGCCTCGTAAAAAAATGTTCCGTGCCCTTAATTATTCAATATAAACTCACGGTATTAATTGTAAATGCGGTGCGTAAAGCAATGCACCAGTGCAGCGTTGCATAATAGCCCAAAATTGCTAAGTAGGCCGCAAAACACTTTCCATTTCGCACAGTCGGTGCCGACGGCTACTCGCATTACTGCCCTCAATACTGTCGAGCCAAGCTTATTGCCTTACAGTAAGGCTATTACCCTAAACTAAAGGAAACTGTGTTATTTGCGTTATTTGTAAGTAACGTTTTCGATATAAACATAGGGTAATTTTAATTTGTAGGATGCGGACTCTATACAATTACCTACATATTTAGGTGTTACCAAAATATAAAACTAAAAACAATAGAAATGAGAGTTAACTTGGTAATTTTTTTCTATCGAGAAAATTTCATTATATTTTGGTTTCTGTCAGTCTTCATTTTTATTTATAATGTATTTATCTATTTTATTTTATTTTTTAATTGAACTTTGTTAAGTATTTAGATAAAATTCAAATCTAGGATTGACCATTTCTCTTTATACCCCCTTGATGTGTACACCGCAACGAAATAGTATAGTATAGGTATCTGCGGTACACCGTAATAGAACATCATAGTTCTCAAAGCGCGCGTTAGCAAAGCGCGCGCTTGAATACGCCTAGTGTGTACCAGCTCTTATACTTAACCGACTAAAGACTTGCAGACCCCACTTGCAGCACCTGTGGCGTTGTAGTCGACGGTGGCCACCAACCATCAAGTAGACCGCTGGCCTATCTGACTACCTTTACTTATCTATAAATAAGTTGATTGACATCAAATTCACCTTCTCTATAAAAGTTACGCAAAAATAATAAGATACTATCAAAGTGAACATAACTTCCATAGCGTTAATACAACACTTAACAATACATGTCAACACTATTGCTTTTATCATGTGCCCCACATTGTATTGCCTGGAGCCTTTAGCCTCAAAATGTCAGTTATTTCCACGCAATGTACTACGACAAAATAATACAATGCACTTGTTATAATTTAGTATAACTCTTTAGTCATTAATTAGGGTTCCGTATCTAAAAAAAAGGAAACAAATGGAACCCTTTTGAATCAATTTAGTTTTAGTTTTTAGTTTATTGTCGAGACTCGTTCCAGAAATTGGTGTAAAGGTAACATTCATTTAGTCTTCATTCAGCTAAAGACAACAGCACAAATGCTGTTTACAAATGTTGGGAGATGGTTACTGCAGCCACACAGGCTGTCCAGTTTAGACACAGAAACACAATAGAACACAATTCGAAATACTTCAGTGTTTTATGTAAATCCTAGACTAGACTAATAAACTCTGGATTGCAAATTATTGTGCTATCTCGAACAGTCTGCAACACATCAACACTGCCATTGTTGGAATAATTAGGCAACTGTTATCACTCGGCCTCATCTCATTACGAAAACCATTTTGAATAGATACCCCAGAAGCTTCTGAATTTTATAGAAAATTGAGTTGCCCATTTCAAATACAAGTATCAAGTTACGTTGGTAATAGCAATGCGGTACATAAGTATAATTTCCTATTATTTCTTAAACAGCTTACTTAATTAATCATTTATTATAATGAAATTGTGGTACATACAATTGGGATTCTTGTAATATTTTTGTCTATGAATTTGTAAAGAGTGCTTGAGAACCATCTAATGTTGAAAAAGGTATTTCGAGAAATCTGACTAAACCTTTGTAGCGACAGATAGAATTATAACGTTATTTAAATATACCTAATGTCGCTACCTAGATAGGTAAAAATTTTGACGTCTTTTTAATCTCATGTGCGCTTTTTTATCATCAATCAAAGTTAAGGTGAAAAAACCTAATTCTTAAATGGTAACAAGGAACTATCTTGCAGTTTTTATTTCAACTTATTTCAACGGCCCCCGCTGAGCTGATCGCAGAGAACACTGCGCGGCATGCGGAAATAGACGCCAAAATTTTCGCCAACACGCAAATCATGTCGTTGCGCGTCGTGAAACCACGATCGTTCATTAGAACTAGATCAGATAGACACTTATTTCTCGGTTTGCTTTATGAACTGTTAAATAATCGTTTTTCTTTAAGTTAGTTAGCTAACTCAAGTTAGAGTAACCACAAAAAGTATTAGCTGAGTAGACTTTCATTCTTAGTTAAATTTTTACGAGTGTCTCGCGTCATTTGACTGTTTTTGGTTAATATGCGGCCAGATGTCTTTCTAGCGAATATTCCAGAGAATGTGGTCATCTCCTAAATTCTTCAACCAGGATGTCTTTTTTCTGCCTATGCTCTGTTTTCCTCTTCTTTATCTCTCTTAGCACTTCAATTCTCCCTCTTCAAAACGAACAAATGTATAAGATTTTATTATTTAAAATGATATAATTGTGCTCATTCTCAAACACACATGCAGACACGCATATACAAATAACTATAATAAATATGTTTACTATTAAAACTTGATATGAGGTTTGGTAAATGGATATAGTTATACAGGAGTGTTTTCTTCTGGCAAAAATGTTTTGAAGCAAGATATATTATTTCGATATTTTGAACTTAGTAAAAGATTTCAACCCTGTGCTTATAATACAGTAAACAAATACATAGATACTTTTACAGTATAACTGTAATAAGATTCACTTCACACCATGACAATTAAATTTTATTTCCCTGATATAATTATTATAGACGCCGAACAAGCCAGGCTAATAGAAGTGCTTGTGTTTAATCAAATATTTATAGTCTATAACAAACTAATTGGTAAATGAGAATGAAAACTGGAAACTTAATAAGCTTCCAATAAGACACTTTAATTACCACTAATAAACCGTCTCGTGTTTTTTTATTATTATATAGACAGATTATTAAATTTAACTTTATTTTCACGACTTGTCTAATTTTAAAGTTATACAATAATTACCAACGTACCTAATTAAGTTATACAGTAGCAAATTCAAATTTAATGAAGAGTTAAAATTCTCATTTACACGGGTGCCAATGGATGGAAACAT
Organism: Synanthedon tipuliformis; assembly: GCA_947623395.1. Classification (NCBI taxonomy): domain Eukaryota; kingdom Metazoa; phylum Arthropoda; class Insecta; order Lepidoptera; family Sesiidae; genus Synanthedon; species Synanthedon tipuliformis. The sequence goes on along the minus strand of OX392407.1, from coordinate 10,381,704 downwards.
GGATGAGACACGGATGTTGTGATTTGATGGATCACCATGAAATTGGCATGTCTAAGTATTTTTTTCATTGAGGTTTCTATGCTATTTTTGGCTCGTTGGCTGCAGTTCTATGAACTTCTAGATTACACAGTATAGCGTACCTATATAGGTAACGCTTAACGCTATATAAAAATTGGTTTAATGCGTACATAATATAATATATCTTCTTCACTGTCACTACATAGTATAAAACAAATTCGCTTCCCGCTGGCTGTCTGTCTGTCTGTCCCTATGTATGCTTAGATCTCTAAAATTAAGCGACGGATTTTAATGTGGTTTTCACTAATGGATAGAGTAGTTCTCGAGGAAGGTTTTAGTATATAATTTACAAAGTTACGCGGGCGAAGTCGCGGGCACCAGCTAGTTAAATAAAAATGAGTCGCTAAATGTGTTGCTAAGCGCAAAATTCTGAAACGGCTGGACCAATTGAGCCATTTTTTTTTCTTTGAAGGAAAGTTAGAAAAATTTGAAAAGTTGTCCGGGTAGCGGGCGAAAATTACATTTATTATATTTCTGGTAACTCTGACTGGTTGGAACTTAATAATGTCACAATAAACGCTTAGATTAATTTAACTTTAAGGATTCATATGGGCAGCAACACATTAATATTAGTGCAAATTCGCGACTCATTACATCCTAATGGCCGTCGGTCGAGCCTAATAATCTGGCAAATTATTCATGCATTACTATACATCGCCCAGAGCTACGGTGCAACCTTGCGAACGACCTTTGTGTCAAGCATTGAACTGCTTACTATCACCGAGCACCGAATGTAAGGCAGCAATTACGTGTTACCGTTTAAAAGCTGACTTATAAAACATAAAAAAATTATTCATAGACTGTACCGACCGGTAAATATAGATTCCGGGTCGGCTACAAACAACTTTTAGCTCTTGAGCTAAATACTGTAGTTATTAGGAAACTTATTGTTCCATATATATCTTCTATATCTATAACTATTACACATTATAAAATAAATTCCTTAGCAAAGCAAGTACAAAATCAGCTTAAAAAATTGCATCCATGTGAAGCAGGGGCGGAGCTGCTAATGCCAAATTAATATTATTATAAGTAGCTAGGATCACAATAATTAGAAATCTAGCAAAAATAAATAATTAATAAATTGTTTTGATTATATAATCATAAACTATGTAATTTAGGTAAGTAACAGAAAAAGCTATGTAGTTCTCTACCTAATGAAAAAACAAAATGAAATGTTTAGCAATTCCTTAATATCTCGAGGCGTTTGCGTTTCCTATAAAGAAATGTGTCAGCGAAGGTCTAATTAAAATATTTTCCATACTTCAAAATAAGGAAGTCTGTAAAAGGTGAACTACTTTTAGTTATGTTCACATTAAATTTTATACGCACATTTTGTAAGTATTTACACATCAGAATTTTGACGTCAATGTTCTACCGTCAAAATCCTGCTCCAGTTGAAGTTTTGCTCAATATAAAATCAATGGATTATTTACAGCGCGTTTGGTTCCAAATTAATTCCATATTAATTGTGTAAATAAAACATCATTATCCATTGCTTTCAAAGGTCGGTGTCGATCGAGTCTCCACTCTAAGACTTGTTTTAGACTCGGATATATTTGTTTTATTAAAGAGCAAGAATCTAGACTCTAAGAGCACTCTAAGACACATAAATATGAACTAGGTCAAGCCACTGCCAAACATTGTTCCAACGAAATTAACTCATTACTTCTTGCCTTACTTGACAAAATAACAGTAAGTAGTAATAATAAGAGCCGCCATTTTAAGAGTATATTACCCTTTTAAAACAAAAATGAGCTCATGGTTGCAGATCTCGGGTTTGCAAACTTCGTCGCCATGTATGGGAATCTTGAGAATTAGCTGTTAGTCATGATGAGACTGACAGCTATATTTTAAATAATTTTAAAGGGTTTAAATTTTAAATAATTTTTAAATTTTAATTTATCCCTCACCTCTTATGTAGAAAAATATGATCATACTTAAATTAAAAAAAAATGTCTTCGTGTTGATCTGACTGGCCAAGACCCTTGAACTCAGAAAAAGTAGCTAAAAATTTATATTTGTATCAACTTTATACAATACATTTTATAGACATGTAATAAATGCAAACTAAAACAATGAATAAATTCAGGCTTAGAAAGTTGAAATATGTAAATAAATAAAATAAATAAATACTAACATTTGTAGGTATGTACCTATTTTTGATGGTCGAAAAATAAATTTCGAATCTCCTCGAAATCCTATATTACTGTAAAATTTATTCTCCTCTCATTAAATAGATTCATGAGATTTATAAGTTAATTTTTGTGAAAAATCCTAAAAAATGTTTTATTATCATTTCAGTTAATCCATAAATGATCAATTATATAAATAATAGATCAATACCAAGCCTCTTTTAAGAAATATCTTTTGCAATTATTATTATATTATAGACAGATATATGTATGGAACTTCACATATTGTGCAACCAAAGCGAATTTGTTGATATGAGTGGCGTCATGGAACGCCATTGTAAGGCTAGTCTCATTCGTTACTAACACGCACGAATACAATGCGGGACAAAAAAATATTATTTTTATTCCTAAATAGGTATTGCATAAATAATTTCAGGTAAATTTGAGTAGGTATAGCTTCAATTTCAATCTACTGTCATGTCAAATTTTCAAAATACTTAAACTATGTTCTTTAAATAAATAGATTTATTAATTTACTACTAATTGAAATTACTAATTGAAATGGACGCTGTACCCACATCTTCTTCAAGTATGCACTTACACATCAGTTCTTAACAAAATCCTTTATATGGTTTAACTGTGGATATCTGACAGACATAGTTACACATTTACAATATTAATATAACAAAAACAGTAATTATTTCATATATTAAATGCAGAGTCATCAGCGCACGAGCTCCCCCCAATGGTTTTGCTTGTGTCCTTAGGTAATGATTAGGTACCGTCAGCCTTTCTGCCACCTTTTATAATATAAAAAAATAATATTAGGTATATTATATATTCTTGACAATGTGAATCCAGAAATAAGTATGGTGTTAAAGAAATATTAACGAATACGGTATTAATATTATAAATATTATAAAAGGCTTATTTTTGATATACTTTTATTGTCTTCAAATGTAACACTTTACACTTATCTGTGTCTATGTCTCTGCATTGGTGTCGCAAAATCTTTGAGCTCCAACAGCATTTGCTATGGGTGGTACTGTCTGATAGTATACATGCTGGCCCACAAACCGCAAACGTGTTTACAGTTGACCACAAATAAGACAAAATTGCTCGAAACGCATAAATTATTAATGCTATGTACTATTATTTCAACACAGATATTGTTTTTCAAGGCTTTTGTCATTTTGTTAACTATCGGAGTTTAGTAACAATAAATTATGACGTTACAATTTTTTTTTATTTATATTTGTATTTTCTTTAATTGTATGGGAGCAATTTTTTTTATAATATACGTCGCCAGGTAATGCTCTACTTGATAGTAAGTGAGGACATTTTTCACATGTAGTTTAATCTAAATTTGTTAAATCAGTAAATATTTTCCATTGGCGAAATTTTACAAAACATTTTTATGGTACTTGTTTACACTTAATTTGTACCTACGTACGTAACTTAATTCAAAACTCCTGCAGCGATGTTGTTCCAGTAGGGGGTCTTTAATGCTCAACCGCCATTCCACAAGTATGATTCTGAACTCCAAATTACTTAATTTGTAGTTTTGTAAGACATTAAATATTTCCAATTGGTATTGCTATCGGCGCTAATTGCTGTTTCGAATTAAATTGAATAAATGCGAATTGAATATAATGCGCACTGCCAGGGTTTGGAACTCCCTGCCGGCGTCTGTGTTTCCGAGCACAAATAACCCTAATCTTTTCAAGGTTCGAGTGAATAGGCATCTTCTGGGTGAGCTCGCTCCATCTAAGGCCTCATCCTTGCCACATGGCTGGTTGTTGGCCAAGAGCTAACCAATCTCTTATAAAAAAAATTTAGTAGGTACTATTGGTCACTTCTGTTCATTCCTGGCATAATAGTGTACATTCTCCTTTATGATGAGTGAAAAGCAGATTATATTAAAATACAAAATAACTTCAACTTCAATCAACTTTAGATTGGTACAGTCATATAAACAATTTAATTGAACTTAAATTGTTTCAATAAATCGATACGTTATGAAAATTCACCTTGAATGTTTAAAACCGTTTTGAATAACACGAATCATTACTGTAGAAAGCGTACTGTTGCTAATAGTTGCTTATGTTGAAATATTTAGAAATGTTAATTTGAATAGGCATTGTAACATAAGTTTGACAAGTATCGTAATGGTTCATTTTTAGTATAAGCATATTAGGTATTTCTACGGATAAACATTGTTTACAGGCTAAATAAAACATTTTTTTAGACATAAAAACCTACTCAATGTAGACTACATTATAATGTAGACATAAATTTCGCATTGAATACATGCGATGATCAAAAGCCTGATTATAAATAAGGTGCCTTATTGTGTCATTAAAAATATTGAATTTTGCCATTATTAAAAATTTGATACGACTTCGCCTTTACACTGCAAATTTTTAAATTGAACTTCCTTCATTTTCGTTTGAACTGCAGATTTCATTTGAACTGAATAGTCAGCCAGCCTGTACAATATATTAAAAAAATCTATTTTTTTATATATATTTTAAGTACATCCTGTGTTTATCCTGAAACTAGAGAAGGTTTTATTTTTAATTAACTCAATTTTATGTTAAATTAAATCACACATAATCACACAATTAAGATCACAATCACATAGGTATTAATGAAGGAAATAAACAATCACAATTCAATATGTAATCCGGCTGCCTTAACATTAAAAACTAGGTAACTGGCATTTAAGAACCACATTGCGATCATTACAAATAATAAATCTAATGGCATAGTAATCTGTTTTACTTCCTATAAATAATTCTAGTTGTTTATATTGTTACAATTATTTATATTACAAATAATTCTTATACGAAGGCTAGATAGAAATTTATTTATTTATCGAAAGTTAAAAACCAGTAGTTACCTACCTCATAAAACAACGAAACTCGAGCATAAACAATATTAAGTATAATTATAAAAATACGCTGGACATGTCCACTGCTGGACATTAGGTCTCCCCAAAATTTTTCAATAAGTGGCTACTGGCTGGTCAAAAGCAACCTGGATCCACCGTCGATACGCGGCCCTTATCGGGTTGTCGGTCCACTTTGTGGGTGGAAGTCCTATACGATGATTCTATAAAAAAAAAAAACAAAATAAAAGCACTTCACGAGGAGGAACCGGTAAAATACAACATTGAAAAATTTCGTAACAGGAAATTTATAATTACCGGTCACTTAGTAATTTTCTAATTATAATTAATTTTCAATGTATTACCACAACATACTTATTTACGGTATTGAAATGATATCCACTTTGTAAAAGAGCGATGATAATTAAGTTTAAAATTAATATTGTGTTAGTAACACTTATAAAAAAGAATATTAAATAGATATTCCCCAGATTACTTTGTTTTCCGATGGGAAACAAAGTCCACCAAGATGTATCGTACTATAGACTTATTGGCAACGTCTTCTAGATTATTTTCTAACAATACAATTATAACAAAAAGATCAGAATACAAAATGATAATAAATATTGTACTACTGTTACTATTATTAAATCAATTTATTTTGGGTTTACGTATTTTTCTGTTCAGTAAAATCTCAGTCAGTTGTCGTCCGAATTAATTTTCAATATACATTATTCCACTGTCGTAATTCATCACCGATCGACACGATTTATGAAAGATCATTGTTAATAAACCATTATGCTAATGGACCCTTTTGAAACAATTTTGTATTGTGCATGAATAATGCTCTGAATAATTTCACGGCTTGCGCAAAAACGTGTTAATTGTTCAAAAATCGTGATTATTTCGCAATTTCCTAAAGTGTTTTGTAGCCTTTTAATCTGTTCACAATGTTACACTTTTGATTATTACACTTAAAAATATGAAAATTTAATTGACTAGCTGTTGCACGCGACTTCGTCCGCGTAACTTTATAAAATGTAGCCTATGTTGCTCGTTGATTATGTTGCTTTCTACAGGTGAAAGAATTTTTAAAATCGTTCAAGTAGTATTTGAGTCTATTCATTACAAACATACAAATCTTCTCTCTTTATAAAATTAGTATAGATAAAAATTTTAAAAAAATGCGTAAGAAGAAGTAGATACGAGAAAATGAGCAAGATGGGAAATAAGAACTCTTCTATTATTCCATGAATTTCTGTAGGAAGACAGCAGGTAAAATAAAGTCAGACGGGTTATTCGACAATCTGAAGCATCTCTTATAAATACAGACATCTTAAATCTCAAGAAAAAAAAGATATCAAAGAATCTCAATAAATAAATTTTAAGCCTTTATTTACGATGTACATATTACAAAGCAATATATCGGAATGTGAGGGCTATCGGGCAATCTGCATTATATGCAAATGTTTCAATGATGAAAAGATTAACATAGGCTTGAGTTCGTAATAATATATTTTACTATTACATCAATTCATACAAGTTTATGGCGCTTCCTGCACGGTGGAGAGGTCTTAAATCGCATACCACTGAGCGGCAAGTGAATTGAATAGTTTGCCTTCTTGACGCCTTTAACCACAAAAAACAATGAAAATGTTTATTTAACAAAAAAAAAACTTGTTTTTATAGAAATACTAGCTTGTTTTGCGAAAAAATAAAAAATAAATTTTTGGGGTGGACCACCTTTAACATTTAGGGGTATGAAAAATAGATGTTGGCCGATTCTCTGACCTACCCGATAAGCACACAAAATTTTATCAAAATCGGTCCAGCCGTTTCGGAGGAGTTTGGCAACAAACACCGCGACACGAGAATTTTATATATTAGATTTATGATACAATATTACAATTACTAATATTAATAAAGAGCTAAAGTTTGATCCAACATAAAGATCCAACACTTGCAATGGCCAAAGTACAAGGTGTCGTCAATGTATGTCAGGCGTTATTGCTTTACATATTTTGTCATGTGTTATATCATTAATTTTTCTAAGCTGACGAATCGACTAGTCACCACATCTACTAGTTACAAGTAAGTAAGATCAGAATATAATAAATAAATATACAGAATTATATCTTTATTATAATCAGTAAAAAAAATTAACTTAAAAATGAAATACTTAATAAACGGAACAAAATTAAGTTTTAGTAATCAATAACTCGTAACATTTAGAAAATAAAAAGCTATAAATAATAATGAAGTAAAAAGTTAATAAAGAAATATACAATTACTGAATATCGATTTAAAACATTTTCATCGATATAAAAACTAGAAAATATTGACGTGCAATGCAACGACTTTAGATATTTAGTTTGGAATGACACTAATGTGAGAATGCTAAGCATTATGGGCACTTCTACTGCAGGTCTTGGTTCAACTTGATTTAAGACCTAGTGATACGTACAAATCGTCACCAATTACTTGGCTATTTGACATTTTATAGTTTGTTTGGACCATTTAAAAGAGATTAAATGCGATTGACCCCTGCAGTTTCTAATTCCATTCTGTTTTACATCACTATTTATAGAAAATATTTACTAAATTATCACTATTTATTTATTTATTTTTATTTTTTTTATTTATTATTTATTTGTTCTTTTCTTTTTCGAATTCTGGGTAATTGTCCAATGATACGTGGTCTATAGGCACGCCTATTTTCTTTCAGATCATCAACCAATAAGTAAGTAATATTATTTTTATGTATTAAAAGATATTTACGTTGATAGAGGTTGATAATTATTTTATCATTTAACTGTGATTATCAGAAATAAAAAAAATATTTAATTGATTTTTATTCCATTTTCATATCTCTTTCCAATCACTTATCCTTAATCCTACTGGGCAGCTCACAAGCAACACCTGTGGCATTGCTTGTGTTATAGGCGACGATAGCCATCTACCATCAAGTGGCTGGAAACTTACTTAAAATTAGCTTTTAAAAAAACACTAACCACACTCATTGCGCAGTCTCAATTTAGACATGCCAATAAAATTTCAAGAGTACTTAAATTAAAGATATTGCAAAGATATAAATAAAGTAAATCGCGGTTAAAAGTAATGTGTTTTACAATCGGTGCAGTATTGTATACGAGTGTCGAGTATGTACTGGGCCGCCGGTGAGCGGCAGGCCTTGGCCGGCTCCGGTGGTTGTCGCATGTAAGAACTCTCCCAGGCCTAGATGACAGATAAACCCGTATGCAATACGCGGACACAGTGTACCACTTTTATTTGACAGTGTAATTTTAAATACTTGATAATAAATATAATTTAAAAAGGATTTTAATGACTGCGGTGCTAAAGTTAAATAAATGTTTTCAGTTAATGTGAAATTTGTAAAGTAATATTTTAGAATTCATCAAGCAAAGTAGTCAATCAATCTAACAGCTGTCAATCCGCTATTTGACTAATTATAAAAAAAATCGTTTAAAATTATTCTTTATTAAGTATAAGCACATACACATTGATATTTCCGAGAGATCTTAAAAATCAATGTTAAAATTTAAATTTCCAAAACCGCGCCAAACACTCTCTTTCTGTAATGGCGCTGGTCTTTGATACGTGTGACGTCACACGCTACTAAACAACTCAATAACCTGCAATAACCTAAACATTGCAGAAGCAATGTTTACTAGCGTATGACGTCATCGGAGTTGCAACCAATCACAGGGCGTTTTGGTCGCAGATAAAATTTCAAAAATTATATTTTTTTTATACAATTTGCAAAAAATAAAAATATACAATTGCTTAAAATAAAGTGACATATGTTTTTATGCTATTTTCTGATAGGATAACCACAATTTGTAGTATATTTTAAATCTTGTCAAATAGCCACCTTCCACATTTATGGACATTTAATTTCTGTTAGTGAAAACCGTTCTGTGGTTTCGAAGAAGTTAGACGGCCTACGCTGCGCTAGCCGATCCATGGCCTCCACTCTAGAACCTTTCGGCTCATGTGGAGTTAGGCTTAGTTTCTCTGTATGAGTCCTGCCCACTGCCACTGCCACTGCCACTGCTTCAACTTACTGATCCGCCGAGTTAAGTCGGTAACTTTCGTTTGTCTACGGATCTCCTCATTTCTGATTCGCTCTCACAGCGCCCCGACCATAACTCGTTGAGCGACTTTGATGCCTATATAATATAATATAATATAATATAATATAATATAATATAATATAATATATAATAAATAAATATATATATATATTATATATATATAATAAATATATAGAGGCATTCAGCGTCATATGTCATCATTGGCTTACAGTATCATTAACACGTAGGCGTCATAAAGCCATTTTAATAAGGTCCGAATCTTATCCTAATGTCATTATTAATCATTAGCACCGGCCATACATTTCGACGTGATCTAATTCACAAAATGCCAAGGCAGTTTCTTGTTCGTTACGATATTTAAACTGGACAATATTCATGTCCATTATAAATTGACCTTTAATGCACCTTCTCAAGGCTTAATGCAAAAGCAGAACAGTGAAGGCCTTTTTACGGTGGCATATTGAATAATAGCAAAAGTGTCCTGACACAAAGGTGTTTAGTTCTAACTGTTCCCACAGTATTTAAATAAATTGCCTCCAAAGGTCGTTTATTTAAGATATAGTATTAAATAAACATAGATTTTTAAAGGAACCTGGAAGTGTATTATTTCTTATTTATGAAGATCTGTTCACGCGTTTGAAGATCATTTCCTAGTTGACGAAGGGATTTCACTAAGTTCCTTCGATAGCCTAACTCATACATAGGCTATGTTTCCATTGACGCCGTATAGTGCATAGTGCATAATGTATGACCATATGTCATATATTACGCACTATACAAATTACCTAATCATATAAAATATTAGTGAATTTAATCAAAACAATCTGTTAACAATCAGAGCTCATTGGTCACCGGTTAATTAAAACTAGAACATTCAAAAGTAACAAAAAAATAACTTTTAATAACTTTTTACACTTTATAAATCAACTCTAAGTAAAATGATTGGCGGAGTTATCGGCTCGTGATATTTACGTAAGCGTCTGTAAGCTTCACGATTTTTTTTATTTAGTCTATTCCATTTTTATAGTTAAGTAACTACTTCGTGAATAGTCTTAAATAAATAATTTTACGATTCAGTGAGTGGATTTTGCGACTACAAAATTAATTTAACTTTTGTTTGTGAGATTGTATAGATTGCTTTTGCAGATAACAGTTTGGTTGTATCTAGACTATCATCAACTAATTTTATTTATTTTACCATTCTGGTAAAGTTCATTTTACAATACAAGCAATCGACTGTAGTGAACTGTCAAAGGTCAACTTGACCAAGTTATAAATGTAACTTACTTAAGAAAATAATAATAATAAAGACTTTATTGTGCATTATGGAAGCAACAAAATATGCTATGTATTATATATATATATACTCGTGTTTAGATTTTATGTTTACTAGTGGCTCTATTTAACTCTTACTATAACTCATACCTTCTTCGTTTATCGCTCTTTCCATTAGTGAAAACCGTATCAAAATCGTTTAAGTGGTTTATGAGAACTAATATACTTTTAGTTCAAGGTGGTTTTTTTACTGCTGCTAGATGAGCTACCCAAATGACTTCGAAAGCGTGCCTTGCCTCTTGTCAAAACCAGACCAGAGGCAAGTATGACAATTTCATTCCCAAAGTTGGACCTGTCGGGAATCGAACCCGAGACCCCTGACCTGAATATGTATTACGTGTTGTAATTATTATGTATAATATATTAATATTGACTATAAATTCACAGATCTGAATGGTTTACAAGATTAAAATTCTCTTCAAATTTAATCCCAATCAACTTCACATTCACCATACAAATTACAAACGCATATGGGAAACCGCTTCACAATGCTAAAAAAAATGTGTAACTACACAATAACACAATATTGACACAGTAACAATAGAAATCCGCGAATGCAGCTAGTTTGGCAATAGGTGGGTCATTCTCCATTATCCATTTATTGGAAACTAATAATATTTCCAATTTATCTCTTCATAAGAACCTTCCTAGGAATTTGAAAAAAAAAATTGCCGAATCGGGCCATCTGTTCTCGAGTATTGCGCTTAGCAACACATTTCATTTTATTTATATAGACAGATAGATATCATCGTCAAAAATTAAAATTGAAAAATAAGAAAGATAGAAACACAAAAGAACAACAACCTTTTACTAAATACTTTGAAAATGTAATTAAATTATAAATCTGACTAATCAAGAATCTGACCAATTACGAATCTGTCCAAAAACGAACCTGTCGAATACCGATACAATCAAAAGGAATAAGTTTAACGGAAAGTAAATTTTATATTTAATGTGTCATTATAATCCTACTACTCAATACTTTCACGCCAAGTTATGGCGTTATGGCCAAGTTATATCTTGGCCATAACGCCATAACTTGGCCATATAAGTTATATCGTGAAATTTTACATGCACTTTGTCAGTGGTACAGAAAAGTACATAGTGAAACTTTCATCCCTTAAAAATAGTTCCCAATGGACGCGGTCGAAGTCACAGGCAAAAGCTAGTTCTATATAAATTAGTCGTACAAAAAAAGAACATTGGAAACACGCATTTTAAAGTGTCATTCATTGTGTTTGTCTCATCTCACGCTATACCTAATGTGCTATTGTTATAATATTACATTTTTGGATTTAATAAACATTTTTTTATATCAGTCTCATCATTATTAGAGTGGATTTACAAAAGATATATACGAGGTGTTTAAAACGTTCTCATTCTAAATCCTACATTCAAAATGGTCATCGACAAGTTCGACAGCGAAAGAATTATTATGGCTACTGGAACGAAGATTCATCCTTAATCTTTTATCCTACTAAGTGAGAACATTGTAAGAATTATCTTCAGTTTGTAAAGGTTTTATTGCAATATATGTTTGACGTAGGTAGTTCGTCTATTCTAATTTATTTGTGATCATGATAGTAAAGTGAAGGTAAACTATAAACAGACCGCGGCATTGTAAACAATTCGCCAAATGAACAATTGGAGGACGCCAATTAGCACCGACACGAAAACAATGTTACCAGAGATGCATAACGACATGTAATATCAGCTAACCAATTACACAATGCATGTAAACGCATTTCACAACCCTCCATTGAACAGAAGGTTAGTATTTCGACACCCCATTCACACCCTTCTAACTTTTGTCACCTGGCATCTAATTTTCATAACAGAATTCGCTCATGACCTTTCAGAATTGACAATGAGCGTGTCATTTCGTAACGTTAAGCCTACAGTCACACGGGACAAGTTCAATGGTAGTTTTTCGATAGTCTCGATTAAATAGAAGTCGATAAATAATGGTATCTGTGATCAGAAAAGACTATAACTTTATAGTAAGACAAATCTCTAACCAGTATCAAACAAAAATATGCATTGTACATTAGATGGCAACGCTACAAGTGCGCTGCCGTCCTCAGTAGGATTAAGGATAAGGGATTAAAAAAGATAAGGATAAGATAATATAAGATAGGGATAAGGGTGATCAGCCTGGAACAGTCCTCTGTCTTTTATTCATCGGAACACCTCTACTGCGTCGAGCTATCGAGATCCATTCTCTGATGTTCTTCATACTCGACTTCTTTCTTCGCCCAACTGTTCTCTTTCCAGCAACTAAGCCCATCATCATCAGCTGAAGTAGATCGTACCGCCCCTTGTAGGATACTTTACGTCTTTCCATAGCAAGCATGAGGTTGCGTTTTTTGCGTTATTTCGCGATAGTCCTCTGTTATTGGATGATTACTACCGCAAGACAATTTGCTTGCGAAGGTTTAGTGAACCCCGGCACTACTAAATGAACTCTCATTTAATTATTATATATGTAATTACAATATAATTTATCACGAATCTAATTATATGGTTGATAATAATAGTATGAGTACGATTTAATTCTTAGCAAATTTAGAAATTGTAAGGATAGTCGATCTTTTGTAAGCTATTTATTGGTTGTAAGTATAGATTTATGTGACTATAGAATTTTTTCCTTTCTTAGAATTTTCCCAGTCCCAGTTACAGCTTGAAGGAACATCAATAGAAATTAATTACAAATTATACTATTTTATCAAAAAAATTCTCAAGAACATGATTCTTATATTAAATACGCACTGATCTGTTATAATAAAACCTAAATAAACTTTTCATTTATAAATTAGAAGTTATGCGTTTGCGAAACTTAATGTAAAACAATCGAAATTCGAAATATGCGCACGAGTTGCAAAACTATCTGCACAGACGCCCGGCGGCTTCGGTCGCACAGACATGCTCAGTGCAAAGCAGCACGCGTCGTGATACTTTAAATTTCGTCACAAATATAAATGGAGTATTAAGAACGCGAAAAAATTGAGTAATCTCAAAAAATTAACCTTCCAGGTTACTTAGTCACGCCTACAAAAAAATGTAGTATGATGATATTGAACCTAATTTCACTCATAAATCCGGCCACGGGTTTTGAACAATAAATTGTCAATGTCATTTGTATCACGATCGTATCACTCATACTATTTGCTGTTGATTATTGAATATTGACACGCTTCAGCGCATGATATCAAATCTATGATTTAGGCACGCTTCCACTGTTGCCCAAAGTATGTTAAGAAATAATTGGTATGAAATGTTCGGAAACAATGGAAAGTGAACAACAATAACAGCATTGTGTTCAATAGACATCTCAATGCGAATAATATATTGCTTATCTCAGCATTCATTGACATTTAAAAAATTATGAAAAATTCATGCATTTAAACATTTAAAAAATATATTATTTATTTATCCTAACTAATATAATTATTTACACTCACGAAAGTGAATTTGTTTGTTTGTTTGTTACGCTTTCACGTCCCTAACTACTCGACCGACCATTAATTAAATATACAAGTTGCCAAGGATACAGAAAAGAACATGGATTAACTTTCAAAACATAGACTAAAATATATGATCAATAAAGTTCGAATAAATGTAAGAAAAAGGGGCGCGGACGAAGTCGCGGACAAAAGCTAGTAGAAAATACATTTAAAAAAGTATATGTTGTTTAGTGTTGAAATATAATAGAAAGCTAGACTAAAGGTAATTTGAAGATATACATATAATATATATTGGTTTTATTTTGTTCATAGGGACAGTTCACTGAATATAACGCTCATTTTCGCTCAAGGATATTGATCGCGCATTTAGTCACGACATTTTTTTTTTTCAAACGAAACTCACGTCCGTCAAAATTGATTGTTCCCCATACACTCCCATTAATTATTGATTATCTCCAATCAATGAGCACTACCTTAATGGTAGCAAGCTTAGCTTACTACAACTAAGCAAGGTTAAATGACTACAATGTGGTACTTTGACCTTACTATTTAATTAATCGAATTAATATTTACTAGAAATCGTTAATGGAATCATTAATCATTATTTAATGGAGGAATGTAAATAGGTAAATATTAATTATTACTTTATTATTAACATATTATGTCTATAATGTAATTATGTACTTATATAAAATTTAGCGTTCTACTTCGTCCTTAGGACGCAGTTGGAAGGAGTTTGCGATGGATAAGAAGCAAGCATTTAACAAATTTGTAACCTAAAGGCCTATACACACGAGGTTTTTTCAGGCGTCCAACGTTTCGCGATCGCGCAGTAAGACTGTACCTTTTATAACTGCGGGTCAAACGAAACATACAAAAGACAAGCGGGTCAAAAAGGCACTTTTTCGTAGGTAGGGTCAGAACTTGTGGGTCCAAAGGGTCCGAAGCCCAATAGCTATGTGATTTTGCGATTGTCTCCCTGTATACATACGAGAAAATTAAATGTTCTACAAACGCGCGTGTATTTTATTACTTGTATTTCAAAACGCTACGAAAGCGTGCGTGTGCAGCTGTAGAATATATTCATATAATTATTATAAAGTTGTACTTCGTATGCTCATTCTATTTTATTCGTATTTTAATTTTATTTTATTCTTATTTTACTTTTAAAAACCCATTGTTTTAAATTGTTACACAGACAAATGGGTGATTAATCATAATCGAATCGAAACCTTGACTAAATCAAATAAAAAAGAGAAATGCCCTAGTCTTTTATACTTGAGAATAGGTCATGGATTTTTTTAAAAGAGTTTAATAAAATTGTGTGCACAATGAAAACGTATTGTCAAATGCATTTATGATAATCCATACCTATTTGTCTGATTTTGTTTCCATGAAGCGAACATCCAGTTTATAAACAGCTATTTCCTTGCATAAATAGACTTTGCAATTTACTAGCTGACCTTACTCATTTTTAAATGCACCTGCCGGCAAAGCAGCGTGCACACTGTCCCAACTGCAAAAACTGCTTACACAACCGCAGTGAAAGGATTCGGTGTCATTGTGCAACCGACTTTTATCAGTTTGTACTTAGGTATTTTTATCGAATCACTTCGGTCAGTCGGTCACTTAACTTGTTAACAGAAATGGGTTACTATTTCAAGACCTGCTCCTAAAAACTCCTAAAACTGACACAAAACGAAGATTCAAAGATATGTGCACTGTTTTACATGGAATGATGTAATTTACCTATCTATATATATAATTTATATATTTATTTATATATATATATCCTGACGTGTCAAGATACCTAAACTTTGACACTCCAGGATATAATAAGAAAAACAGTTTGGTTCATAACTCTTACTTAACTTGAAAAAAATAAACTAAGTTGGGAATTCTTATTCTGTGATTATTCTATTTTATTCTATTTTCATTTTAAATTCTTTTAATTTTTTATTGGGTTTATAATATTAGTTTTTATTTGTTAATATGAAATCTGCGCGAACGAAGTCGCGAGCATCGCCTAGTTTTAAATTAAATTCAGAAAGGAGTTACTTTACACCTGTATGTTTCACTAGAAAGCTATAACATATCTACCATCGACTGTATCTTCAATTAGACAGAGAGCCATAATATGGCTATCATAGAATGAAATCAATCAACGTAACTAAAATTTGTTTTACATAAAACAAATCAATAATTTTATTTTATATTTTATATTCATACAATATCATCTTAACATTAATATTTCAAATACAACTGAATGAAATAAATAACTTTTTATAAAGAAGTCAACCGGGAAGTATCATATTCGAATGCGATTATGATACTCACATGTGCATGTAAAAATCAAGTACTACTTTATTTGTTTAACTGGGGGGTATTTGTGAGGATATAAAGTTACTGACAACTCAACGGCCTCGCGTTGATTCTCTTGTTGTGTAAATTTAACGTCCGTGTGCCTGTAACTTAATAATGTTAGTTTTGTGTAAAGAAATAACGTTATTCATAGGGCCACAATAAGCAGACTATCTATCTTTCGATGGAAAGAGGAAAGTATGAATTTTTTGAAGCAAAATCTTTCTCCTAACAATGTTTCTAACACAATATTCTTTCTAACAATGTTTTATATTAATATAAACATTACTAGCTGACCCCGCAAACGTTGTTTTGCCAAAAACAAAAAAAAATTGGGATGGACCACCCTTAACATTTAGGGGTGTGAAAAATAGATGTTGGCCGATTCTCAGACTTACCCGATAAGCACACAAAATTTCATCAAAATCGGTCCAGCCGTTTCGGAGAAGTTTGGCAACAAACACTGCGACACGAGAATTTTATATATTAGATATTCCTGTTAAATATATGATCGCGTGCTGATATTCATAATCTGTAATATTTTGCAATTCATGTGTCATATTACGTGAAATTACTACCAACACCAATCACATTGTTAAAATGACCTTAACATAGCATACTTAATTTTTTCACATTCAATACTTGGTTGCACTTACGCACGCGATATTGATTCACACTAGTTATTACAATTTTTCATTACAACAAACTGCTAATACCAATGTGTGTTATGGTTTTACTATTTCGGTTAATTTGTACGGTCGAACTACTTGGAAAAAAAGGTCTCACTAGTTCGGTCAACCGAACTGTTACCATTTTATTTATTACATTTTTTGTCTTGGTAACACTGGCCGTGTACGCTCTCGTCTCGGCTGTCTGAAGCAGGGCACATTGCGTTTCGCAGTCATTTGGGCAGCCCGTTTGGCGACAGTAACCACTCCCTTGCAGACAACCACCGTGAACCGTAATATGTGTTGTGTTCGGATACAGGCAGAATAAAGTTATAAGTAAAAGTTTGTTTAAAATAATTATGTGCTGTCTATTTGATTACTTCAAAATATAATAAAATATTGTGATTACATAACGACACTGATCTTCTTATTCATCTTGTTCATCACCCACTCGACAACGCACAAAGCAAAATAGGCAAGTGATACACTGTTATACTGTGTGATTAGATATATTGTATTATATTATTATTCAAAATACATCATCGCTAAATGACTGTTTAAAACAGACAAATATTTTTAATTAAAAATAAGACATAGAAATATCCATACTACAATATTAATATAATAATATAATATATAAACTACTAAAATTTGGTACACAAAGCAGTCTAGAGCCTGAGAAAGAAAAGTATATTTTACTATAGCCGGACTTTTCTATACAAATTTCGTTTATTATTTAATTTACTAAATTCAAAGATGTCTCACAGCAATCGGTGTGTAACAGACTTAAAAGATTAGCGCGTGTTGACGAGTTGGAACAATTAATCATATTATTATGCCCATCAATTGGACTCACATGTAAAACACTTTCTAGTGCGAAACCCAATCTGAATCTGTCACGGTTTTAAATATCATATTTATTTACTAGCTTTAGTTTTACTGATTAATTTTCTATTTAAGAATCCAACCAACAATGAAACGAATCCATTAAAATAAGTACCTACCTATAGTCTAGTTACATAACTATACTTAACTTTCATGTAACATCTGTAAAAACTGTTCAGTTAAATGAAATATAAAAAGAAAAAACAAAGAACACGACGTTTGTTATGAAATAATCGAGCGCTATCTATAATTGAAATCAACGTTTAGTGAACTATGATCCCAAAAATAATATTTTCTATTAATTCAATATTACTGTTAAATAATTCAATATTATATTCCTGTTTTCTTTATCTATGTATATCTATGCTAACAAATATTTTTTTTAGTGTTTGTCTGCTTTTAACTAACTTATATATCAAAGTAGGTATAGGTATTATAATATATACGGTACTTATAACAAAAAAAAAATTTTAAAAAATTATTGTTTATTTGTTTCAGCTAATCTCCGAAACGACGGGACCAATTTTGACGGGACTTTTACTGGCAGATAGCTGATGCTATAAGAATTAACTTAGGCCGTCACGGTGGTTTTGTTTGTATATACAAGCAACACAAGGGTAGGAATGTTGTATAAAAGTGTAATTCGTGTTGAGGAACGAAACGATAGCGCATTAAAACCTGCCGGCGCAGCGACATCTGCATGACATAATGCAAGACCACAAGTTTGTTAATATTAGTGGTGTTAGTAGTGCACCAGTTTGTGAGTGAATGTACTCGAATGTCGAGCCAAAGGTTATGCGACCTCCCTTCGCCGCAGTTGCGGAATGTCAGAAAAAATATCACACACTATAATGTTACATGACATGAAATAACTTTAAGTACTTAGGCATTTGTAAGCCTATATAAGTACATACGAGTATATTATCAATAATATCTACACATATTATAAAACTAGCTGGCGCCCGCGACTTCGTCCGCGTGAAAAAAGTAGCCTATCCTGTGTCCCGTCCGTCTAAATGTTTACGTCTAAATAAATGTTTATATATCAAGTTTCATGAAAATCAGATAAGTAATTCGTTTAAGAGTTATGGAGGAACATACATACATACATGCGTACATACATAAATACATACATACATATATAGAATACCTACACTTACAGATTTATTATTAGTATTTTGAGGTTAGGATTCCTGGTGCTGAGTGGCCCATGTTGACTGGACATCCACACTAAGCCTAGAATTATTATGGACCACCCGGAGGAGTCTGGGGGGTGCAGGTTAACTAAGGAGGGACGAACCAGGTCAGGGGGAAACCCAGCAGCCATATAGGTACATGTAATAGCTTTAGACATCATTCCTTTCCTCGAAAATAGTATTTTTTATGAAAGATATCGATTGAGTAATTAAAGCTCTTCGCAATTATACTTAGGATAACAGCTCTTGTTTCCTTACTTGACAACTTTGATCTCAATCACATAACACCTGACACATAAAGATAGTACTCGTAGATAGACGAAATGTATCAATTTCGCAAATACAACACAATGAATGTAGGTACCTACTTTCAAACGCAACCTCATTCATAAAATAAAGAATTGTAAAGTACGATATAATATTCACCTACGCATGTCGTGAACACGAGTCATGCTGTCTGTCTTTCAACAATTTTATACATAATAACACAGAATATTTATAATATTGAAGGTTTTTATACAACTTATGTTTCAGTATCATCCCTATTATATTTTAGTATAACATTATTAATTATAGAGATACGGGACGAAGTCACGAGTAAGCATAAGCTAATACATCATACGTTAACAAATGTATGCATGTATTAAATTCGAACGTTTGTATGTTTGTTAATCACGCATAAACGGTTGAATTGATTTGTATGAAATTTGGCACACACATATACCTAGAATACTTACTTTTTATTTTGGAAAAATGTTAGATTTCCGATTGTTCGTTTAAAAATATAAAATTCTCTTCGCCACCGTTGTCACAGCGAATATCAGGAAATTCTCATTTTCAAAACGGACGAAGTAGCGAGCACCAACTAGCAACTTTATATGTAATTATTATAAATTTACATGTATATGTAAACTAGACTGCATGTAGGTATATGTAACATTCAGAAAAGCCTTGGCCACCTATCTCTGCGGTTAAGCGATTAAATCGAGACTAATCGTCTTGAAATTATAACACTTCCATTGTTCGTTTGAAAGGCGTTGTACCTAAGAGAATAGATAGCATCCATTAGCAATATATGTGTATTAATTTAATAACCATGGTTTGTGAAAATTGTATGTAGTAAGAATAATTAATCCATACTAATATTACCTACAAATGTGAGAAGAGTCCCCGTAGACTACAAACTTTCTATCGGCCGATAATTTGGCCGATAATTTTTAATTAGTATGAAGAGATATGTAAGTGCGCACATTCAGTGATTCAGTACCTGCATACCTCTTCATATCAAACTATCGGCCGATAGAAAGTCTGTAGTCTGCGGGGACTCTTAAGTCTGTCTGTTATATTTTTAAGCATCATGTAAAACGATTTGTTGTCAACACGTTGTCAGTGATACCGGAACGGACTTGGGGTAATTTTCATCCAGAAAAAAGTAGGTACTGTTCCCGAGGGATCATCTAAAATAAGGAAAACTAACGCCTGGGAAAGGTGTAACAGCAAAAAAGATGTTAGGCGTTATATTGCTTGTATTTTTTTCTCAACGCGGACAAAGTCGCGGGCACCAGCTAGTGTTTAATAAAAAATATCAAATGCTCACGCCCTGAGAATTTGTGCGGCACTGTGCTCGCAACCTTAAACCTAAGAACCGAACCTTAGTTTGTGGTTCATATCATACCTAAAGCTTATAAAAATCTGTGTATTATATCTATTTGTATCTATTACTTACTTTGGCTGAATAACAATAATTCATTATTTAAAATACAATTTATTTTATATTAATGCTATTAGCTTTATTCGACCTTCAAATTGAATAATTGTGAACTAAAAACCCCGTAGGTACTCGTATATCCGCCACACAAATTGTATTGGCCTACTAAACCCAATCACTAGTTATGTCTAATGTGATTGTGATTTATATTATAGCTAGTATATTATTTATAATATTAATACGGATGTTAGGTACAGGTATACTACACTATACTATAAAAGTAAATACTACACTTAGATAGATAGATATAATAATGGTAGGTATAGTGGCAATGCACGTAACATTAATGTTTATGCAATAGTATGTAATTACTAGTTACTGGTCGAAATTCGAAAATAATCATTTCGAAGGTTCCGTAAAAAAATGTTTTTTTGCCACTGTTTGTTTTCCAAACAGTGGCACTCCGGGAGTGCCGACAGAAGTGAAAACTTGAACAGTTATGTGTGTACTTTTTGAATCGTCATGTACCTACATAATTATATTACATACTTATATATTCCGGTTACACTGTTACAGTAACGAGTTCAATAGTTTTCGTTCTATTCTTCGTTCGTTCTATTCTGTTATAAACATCTTAAAAAAATATTATAGGTATAACTTAAAAAGCTTACATTATATTAAAAATAGCTCTTCTTACCTTAAACTGCAAATTGATATTTATAAAACACCGCAAATGCTTTGCTTGACTGTAACTGGGTGGAGTAGGTTATAGTGTGATTAAAAGAACCTTGGGTTTCGAAAGTGCAAAGCAACCGGAACATAGACAGATAGGTAGTACGTGTTTGTTGCGTTCTAGGAAAAATCTAGATCATTTACATAGGTAGTGTTGAAAAAACTTAACCACGAACACGTTTGTTATTTCGAAATCGCTCAAAAGTTGACACATTCATTGTTTTCGGTTTTTTCATTGAGACAATTGCAAGTAATGTGTAACAATTCATACCTGCCTACCTATTATTTATTGGGTACTTTATCCTTTGTTATTGACGCATTTAGAAATAAATCAAATTAAAATTAAAAACAATCATTATACTCACATCGAAAGAAATTTAAAATCTGATAAATCAAGCATTAATTAAAACAAAATTATAAAATCGTATACTTAATACAATTTAAAGGTCACATTCTTATAGCAGATACTATACCTATTTAGTTTATGGTCAAATTGTCAATTTTCCATATTAAAACCTTACGCTTTTAAAATCTTAAAATCCGAAAAACCAAGTAAATATTTTATTAAAAGAAATAATAGAAAATACGCAATAAAAAGGACAAAATACTACAACAAGGCATGTTCTTATAATGAAGTTTAGTACAAAAAATAATTAGATAAAAGGAAAGGGTCTGATTGTATTGGTCAGGCTGTTACTGAGCACCCACTCCCGGCCGCTATCCCACTACTGCCCGATACGGGGACTTTTGGCTGCTGGGTTTCCCCCCTGACCCGGTTCGCCCCTCCTTAGTTAACCTGCACCCCCCAGACTCCTCCGGGGGGTCCATATTAATACCAGGCTTAGTGTGGACGTCCAGTCAACATGGGCCACTCAGCACCAGGACTCCCGACCTCAAACCATCCTCCAGTCCCGACCTCCGAGTAGCCGGATTACAGGAGACGCCACGCTCCCAGTCGAATGTATTGACGAATACAACGTATATAAGAAAAAATATGACGTAGTTTCAAAACTTTGTACTGACAAAAATGATTACATTATTTTTAATACATATTCTCATTTTTCTTTTATAATTTTTGCTTCTCTAACATAATCTTAATATTTTTAATTTTTAATTTACATTTTGCAGTAATTTTATACATTAATTTTTATTTTTTGTCATCTCACTCATAGTCCCATTTTGCGCCATCTATTACAATAGTGTCACATTATTACTATTTACATTATATCCAAATCACGAACATAGAATTAATAATTCCAATTAACACTAGATGGCGCCACATATTTTAAATTTATTTTATTTTTCTTTTACATTAAATTTTGGGATACAAAAAAATTATGAGCAGGATCTAATACTTAGTTTGGGGTACAAGATTCTCATCAAAATTTAAAAAAAACATGAATATAACGAATATTCCTTATTCTGAAACATTTTTTCGTACTCTTTGCCTTGGCATTGACATAATACCACATTTAAATTTTATTAGTCTGTAAACAATTGTTTTGTTTTTGACAATTTTGAACTATAGGAAAAGTTCAAGCTCAAGTCAAGTCTCAACCGAAACGTTTACTTTGAATTGGTATTAAAGTTACCGAATCAAAGACAAAAATCCTCGAATAATTAAAACAACAAACTTCAAGAGACTTTCTAGAGGTTTCTAGGAAAATGGATAGAGACGACATAATAGATTCAATAAGGTAATATTATAACTTTACTTTGTTAAGTTGCGTTTGAAATTTGTGTTTGAACTTGCGCGCTAGAAT
Source organism: Synanthedon tipuliformis (assembly GCA_947623395.1). Lineage (NCBI taxonomy): Eukaryota > Metazoa > Arthropoda > Insecta > Lepidoptera > Sesiidae > Synanthedon > Synanthedon tipuliformis. The sequence continues at coordinate 10,358,374 of OX392407.1, read as the reverse complement.
GTATTGATTTTCCATCCAAAAATAAGTTCGTAGGATGTAAATAAATCATAAAGCAAGCTGATCTTGACATTTTCCTAACATAAATGTAGAAATAATTCAATTTACTAATGAATTTGTTATTTTATAAGTAGCATTTGTGGATTATCTTGTTTTCAGAGTTAGTGTAGCTGAAACAATTACTCCATCTAAACCGAGACTGAGAAGATTTAACGATGTTTACTCACCACAACATCTAAACATTACTCCTTCACCTGTGAGTGTCTACTGAATTGTATTCATTTTTAATTAGGATTTTTCTCGTAATATTTGATTTTATTTATTATAAGTACTATTTCAGACATCTAAATTTGGGCTATCCAGTGCGAGGTATGAAACCCGACAGCTATTCACACCTAAAAAAGGCTTGGAAGTTGATCCTTACCGGTGTTGGTAAGTAGAGAAATTTGATAGATATTTTTTCCATTTTATCTTTTTTTTATTTTAAATATGTATAATGAAGGTTGGCAGACAGGCTGACAGTCCATATGGTAGGTGGTTACCGTCACCTAGGGACACAAGCCTTATAAAACTCGTGATTTTATTGAGATTATAATTTTGTTTTATTAAATCTATTGTCATATTATAAATTATCTTACTGAATATTTGTTTCTATTTTTTTTTACAATCCTCTCACAACCCAATGACAGAATAGTAGAAGATTGTAGCTCTGAATGGTAAATTAGTATGATTCACGATAATCAGTTACCATAGAATTAATAGTTAAATTAATATTAACAGTGTGTTAATATTTTTTAATTTAATTAATATTGTTTCTTACAGGACCCTTAAACCTGTCAGAAAATATCGCCATGTATCAAACAATTGTTCATTTGAGGGTAACCAGAGTTTCCCGCGTCTAAAGCGCAGGGTGACCCCCATAAAAATGGATCTGGAGACATCAACAAAAGGAAAATCAACTGTTGAACTTGTGAGAGGTACACACTTTTTGTTTTCAATGAAACATACTAACATTTTTCCAATTCCAATTTGTATCACTGTCTAGTCTTCAATCCCATTTCATTATTTCATTACCCCACTGCATATTTTCTAATAAGAGAATCATTGTGTCTGAAATCAGAATTTTTATAATGCCTTAAACTTTTAATTTATATGAATATATATTTTTATTTTATAGTATAGTATAGGTTAGTTAGACCATGGCAACAATTCGATACTTACTTTTATAAATTAATTATCAAGAGTACATACTTATAAAACACATTTAATTTTTTCAGTTGACGGTCCGAATGGTCTGCGATTTAATACTTCCTTGGCATCGGGTGATATAGCGGGATCACCTGCACAGTCGCAGACCGATCGACTGCAACAAACCATCAATACAACCAAGGCCGTATTTACTGTTGAGCCTAAAACATACAAAGTAACTGACACTTTTTATCCAACAAGTGAACTGCTATTTGTGATAATATGTTTTAAAAATCATGAAAATAATCCTTATCCAGGCCCATCTGTATCCTTGATTCTTATTAACGCCCGACCCAAGAACGGGGTGTTATAAGTTTGACGTATGTGTCTGTGTAGCTGTCTATGGCAACGTAGGTCTCAGTTTTTATAAGTAACTAACAGAACGCCCAAAAGGCTTTGCAAGGATTTTTTCTGCAAGTTATATATAAACCTTCTTTCTTTAAGGCTCTTGCCTTTAGTGAAAACCACATTAAAATACGTTGCCCAGTTTAAAAGATTTAAGTGTACGTACAGAGGGACAGATCTTTATATGTTAAGATTGTGTTTCAGATATTGATAGTGAACAACAAAGCATGCTCACTGCTCGGCTACTCGACTGGAGAGCTCTGTGGGCTCAAGTTTTGTGACTTGCTGCGCAGCCGAAGCTGCAAGGCTTTCAATTTGCACGAGCCCGAGGAAGGTGATGCAGCCGAAGACGGCACTATGATTCTGCTTAGTGGGAAGGTAATCTAATAATTTTTTGTTGTTGTGTCAACTTTTGTCAAAATGAAAATAGATCGTAGTATCTATGACGAAGACCATCAGAAGGTAAAGATTTTCTACAAAAAAAATTCTTACATGCAATGTAAGACTCCAAATTTAGACTCTAAACTCTGAAACGCTAAATTGCTTACTGTTTCAGGTAGTGGAACTTCTTTCGAAAGAAGGTGGAACAGTGCAAGTATCGCTGTGGATAAGACAGCTGGAGAATGATGGGCCTTGTTTAGTTGTCGCAGAACCAGTCAGCTGTAAGAGTGTTGTGGTAAGATTGAAAACATTTATGATTCCTTGAATTTTCACCTTTGAATTTGTAATCTGATTCAGACAGACTGTTTTGTACGCACAGCATTTTATAAACCCATTTCATATTTAGTAAAATAAAGTAAAATGTTTAATCTTATAATACTAAACGAGGAATTCTTTTCTTGTATGCCAAGAGGATCTTGCAAACGTCTAACGATTTTGACGAAAATCTAGGTTTAGGGGTTTTTTAGGTCTACAAGTCGATATGTCAGGATCTTATCTTTGATAAAATTCGTTTTGGGTAGTTTTTTTCGTGTCGGCGATCAATTCCTAATTCTTATTTTTCAAAGCGAGTAATTTTGCTAATTATTATTGGGACGAATTCTTCTTTGTGAAAACTCTTAATTTTACTAATTCTTAATTTTCCGAATGCCTCATTTTCCCAATTATATAAAGTACGAATTCGGTTTTTTTAACAAGAGTACAGTACAGTCATAATATATATAATTCATAAAAATATTTTTATCTTTTTATACCTTTTTTTTGTCAAAATCTATAACAGGGTAAGTCACATTTAATATATATAGTAAACAATGATAGTGTCTTTTATATGCTTATTTTTTATTTTATTGATTATTTATTAATTATAACGCAATGAGTTTCTAAGCAAATAGGCGATATAGTAAACTTACGTTCTTCACACTAAATGAATTTATTCAATCGAGTACCTATTATTATGAATTTCAAAAATATATCTAACTGTACTTTCTTCTATGAAAAAATAGAATTCATACTAACTATAACAAGAAAAATGAAGCATTCGGAAAATTAAGAATTAGTATAATTAAGAGTTTTCATAAAGAAGAATTCATCCCGATAATAATTTACAAAATTTCGCAGGTGGAAATTTAAGAATTGGGAACTAATCGTCGACTTCGTTTTTTTAATGGAACGGTTACAAAATTAATTACGCTTGCTCGTTTAAAATATTTTGAATTAATTACTAATTTTTTTTCTAAAATGTTTTAAAGACTTTTCGCCCGAGCGAAGCTCTTTCACCAAGTCTAGTAATAATAATGTGCTGTGTGCGCAGCTGTTGGTGGAATCAGAGACTGGTGTGATAGTGGGTTCGCGCGGAGACGCAGGAGCTCTGTTCCAAGCGGAGTCGAGCGACAAGCTGCTAGGGCTGCCAATCGCTGCTCTAGTGCCTTCCATTCGGCTACCGCCCCCCTCTCATCACATACCCCACGGCTTCGCCAAGCAAAAGGCCACAGGTGACCATAACAAATTCTATTCTATAAGGGTTGGTAAAATCTGCCATCAATTCAGCCACCCATTGAGGTGGCTGAATGTAATATTAGTAAGCTATACTAGAATTACAAAGAAAGATGATTTGTATTTTTGTTTATTTGTAATCTATGAATAAACTCAAAAAATAAGAAAAGACTTCAAACATTTGAACATTTACACCCATTGAAAAACAAGAAGAAAATGAAAGGCTTCAATCTTTTATCGAAACCCTTAATTTGTTTTCAACATTGTATCAACGGGGACAAGACTATAGGGTTGTTAGATAGATTTTAACATAAATACTACGAAGCATGAACCTAACCTTACGACTATAACAGCTTATTGTAGAAGAGTGATAATTGCCACAAATTGGTTTTGAATCTGTCTATATCAAAGGCCTACAAAGTGAATCTTCGCAGACAATTAATATTAATATCGTAAATTCTGTCTTAAACATTTAATTCCAGGACGAACGCTCGAAGGTGCTTCGTTTCCACTCTGTTTATGGATCTCGAAACCGGAGAACAATGAAATTGTTCAGTGGTCCAGTATAAAAGTACACAAGGATCGGCCTGTTTTTGAAATCACAGTGAGGGTGAGTACCTAAAGATTCTACGGGAAATCTTAATAATGTTTTATTATAATGTAGGATTCCTTTGATTATATATCAAATAATATGCTGGTTTTTTTTTAAAAAATACTCAATCCTGTTATATCAATTGTATTTTCTTCTTATAATAGATGGCTACCGTTGCTTACAACCACGAAATCACAACACACAAGCTAGATTTTCGCTGTAGTCTTTTTTCTGAGGGTGGTAATCGATACCCCCTCTAATGAAGCTGCATAATTTAAAACTGCAAAATGTAAAGAGTGATTATTTCTATTTTGGTTGTATAAATGTTTGCAGGTAACGTACAACGTGAGCGGTCTACTGGTCGTGGACGAAAGCGGCGTGATAACCGCTTGCAACCACCACTTTGCGATGCTCACTTTCGGCAAGCCTCATTCCGAAGTGATCGGTCATCATATTGAGGAAGTGATACAGAACTTCTGCCGGGAAGCCGACCTCGTCAAGGTGAACGACAGGGACAGGGAAATGACTCTGTCGCCCGTCAACAACGAGGACCATGGCTCGCGTGAGTTGCTTCAAAGATTTAAGATTAAATTTAAGCATTTTAATATGTGTAGAAGATATAATATACGAGTGTATTTTATGATTTACACACTGAAATACTACAGCACTGGTCGTTCTATGTATGAGGGATTTTAAATTTGTGTTTTGATAAAAAAAATTAATGAAATAATGTATTTACATATCCGTAATTATGTAGGCATACGTATATATCTACTTACTTATCTATGTACATGTAAATGGGACAACAACAGGCACTGGTGATATTTATTATTTTGAAAATATTTAATACGAGCCCTTCTTCAAAGATTTTTTTTTCCTTTTTTAGCATCGGACACGGATGAAGATTCGTGTGGAGCGTTCAACGGCAGCCAAAAGTCGGCTTGCATGTCCTTGAACGTACAACAATCTCTTCTCTCCGCCGCCAGAGAGAAATCCTCGAGCGCCCTCTGCCTTGACAAGTCGAGCAGTTTGGTCACTCACACGCCGACGCCAACACAGGACATGGTCTCGAGTATCAGTACCACAGAACAGAGAAACGATATATCAGCGCTGCCCGACGTCACGTCGGGAATGTCGGGAATATCGATAGACGACGACAACTACTGTCACAGTAGCATATCCAAGTCGCGTTCGGAAAATATTCTCAGATCGGAACAAAACAACGTTCAGTCCAAGCAGAACGCCAAGCCGTCGGAAAAGTCCGAGTCTATTTATTACACATCGCAACATTCACAGGAAGTGACGCCGACAGGAAACACGCCTAGGGTCAGAGTGAACGATCCCTCTTTGAGGCTATCTTTGGACTCTAGCAAGTATAAAGCCTTAAAAGTGAACCTCCCCGGACAAGTGAAGGACGATAGAAGTAGTCTATCCTTGGACTTTTGCGATTCAAACGAGACAAGTGCGGATTTTTTGACGCCGATAAACGAAATGCCACCGCCCGGTTGCGAATTAGATGATTTACTGAAGCTTAATGGCAACGAAAGTGTTGATAGTTTAAGTAACGACATAGATCTGGAAACTCAAACAGAGTCCGCGCCTAGAAAGATATACGAAGGTAAGTTTAACCATATCATTTTAAGTGTGGTGCTCATTTTGCTTTTTGTACATTTTGCTCTGAAGGGAAATCATTTACGGGTTTTTTTACTTTTCCGATTTGTCTTTTATATACCGATACACGAAAGCGAAACGACTGCGCACTGTAGCCGCTTTCGTTCGTTAATTATAACGAAATGTGTCGGAACGGTACACCGCGGAATTACTATATGTATCTACACTGGATTCGACATTTCACCGGATTCGGATGCAAAGTGAACCAATTTCGTTTCGCTTTCGTTCATGCTGTGTGTAACTAATCATTGAAAACCATACTAGACAGAGTTTCGCTGCTTCGTTCCTTCGTTTTCCCTGCAGTGTGCTAAAGGCCTAACATTAGAAAGAACAACTAGAATATAATATAACTAGAATATAATAGAATATGATATGGGCTTAACGTCTGAAGGTATATCGCGCGGCGTTTGCGCTGTGTCTACGTCGACGCCGACGCACGCGCGCGCGACGGCGCGACGCGGTTCGGCCGATGCGCCCTTGCCGCCCGCGCTCCCCGCGCCCCCTGCCGGCACGTACCGCGGCCTCGTCACGCACAAGGACGGCACGCAACTCGGTAAATTACTCATTCTGCGGTGTCTGAGCTAGGTAAATAAAGTGAGCATCATCTGTCGACAGTCAGTTTATGATAGAAATGAATGTCGTTCAGAGGTGGTGTACACGGTGTCGAGCATGCAGCTGTCGGGAGGGTCGGCCGTGCGCTGCGTGTGGCTGGGGGTGCGCCCCGCGGCCGAACACGGCGCCCCGCCGCACGTCACTCTCGCCTCCAGTCTCGCCTCTACCGCCGACAGCTCTCTGGCAAGTCTCTCTCTCCCACTTTCTCTCTCCCTCTTTCTTACTCCCTGTTTCTCTCTCTTTTTTATTTCTTTCTCTCTCTCTCTGTTTCTTTACTCTTATTCTCTATATCTCCCTCTCACTGCCCCACATACAACGGTAGATAGTATCAAAAAAATCCTCAATTTCATTCAGCCGCTCAAACAACATACGAAAAGGGGATAACAGCTTCCATTCGCATGTGAATGAGTAGCAGTGTCTTATGTCCTTTTATGATGAATATCTGTGTGTTGTTTTTAGGCCAACAAGTCGGCGAGTAGCCGACCGCAGTCGATGTCTCTGGTGAGTCAGTGCGGCGAAGATCAAGTCGCCGGCGAATACAACAAGCATTACGTCACGTTGAAACAAATAGGTGAACAATTGCCATAGATATGTGCTTCGTGTTAAATGACGTTTAAAATTTGATCACTTCTATCTAGTGAAATTTGGGAAAGCTAAATTGCAACTAGATGTTCCATAACTAGATGTATAATTCTACTTAGAGCTATTTTAAGTGAAATTTTTTTTAGACGTGTTGTTCACTTTTAGTATGGGATAAAACAGTGAACTACGGCACGCTCTATAAGCTCTATACACCCTCAGTGACATTTAACTGTAAGAAATAAGTGCCATCTTCCCGCATTAGTATGTACATAATAAGGTTCATAATAAGTTTAACTTCGTCTATAGTTTGTTAAGATGTTAAAAGAACGCGTAGGTAGTTTTCATTTCTCATGTTCATTCATTTGAGCGGTTTTTTTTTTTAAGTGTATATTACTTGAAAAATTTGACCTTCGCGTTTCCAGGAAAAGGTGCTTACGGATGCGTTAAGATGGCGTACCGTCGGTCAGACCGTCTCCTGACGGTGGCCAAGTTCATCCTCAAGGAGAAGGTGGGCGCGCAGTTCTGGGTGGATGGAGCTGATGGCAGAAGACTGCCCCTGGAGATCAATCTACTGCTCACTCTCAAACATCCCAACATTGTAAGTCACATCAAGTACCCATTATCTAGTGATAAAAAAAGGATAATGTTGTAGGTATGTAGTTTTTCTTAACTTTGTTGAAATGAAACGTGTGTTGACAGGTGAGCGTGATGGACGTGTACGAGAACGACAAGTACTTCCAGATGGTGATGGAGAAGCATGGCGCCGGAATGGATCTCTTCGAGTTCATCGAGCGCCGTCCTCGGTTGGACGAGCCTCTGCTCAGTTATATATTCAGACAGGTATCTAATATCGTTTAGATACACATTTTTGTTGATGAAATTTAATGTTGATATCAACAGTGTCTTTGCTTTGATAGCGAACGGAAAACATCTAAACATTTTATCTCACGCGGTTACTAGAGGCTGAGTACTGTCATTTGTGAGCAACTCGCTAGCGTCGGTCGTTCGAAATGTAGGATTTTTTTATCTATAGTCGTTCGCATTCGTGTTTTTTTTTGTTTGGTAAAATATGGTATCATTGAAACTAGTTCTAAAAATAGTTCTTAAATAGTTCTAAAAGTAAGCAATAGATGTCGTGAGCGAAGCGATAAAGTTAAATCGTCAATGATTTCAGATTGGACAAGCGGTTGAATATTTGCATTCACTCAACATATTACACCGTGATATAAAGGACGAGAACGTGATCATAGACAACAAATTCCACGTGAAATTGATAGATTTCGGATCGGCCACGTTTATGAGCAAAGACACGCTGTTCTCCACATTCTACGGCACCACAGAGTACTGTAGTCCCGAAGTACTGGCTGGTAATAAGTGAGTTGTCATTTTTATTAAAAATTTTGTTGTATTTTTACGTTATCTAAGTTTCCTCTTCATTATTAATACAAATATTTAATATAATAAGAAAACCAATACTGCTTGACAGATATGCCGGTCCTGAATTGGAGATGTGGTCGATGGGCATCACATTATATGTACTAACGTTCTTCGTGAATCCGTTCAGTGACATAGAAGACACGATACAGGGGCCGCTAGTGTTACAGCATCCTGTTTCCGAAGGTTATCATTTAATTAAATTAATTATATTGTTACATACACCTTATTCAATATTGAAGATATAATTGCCTTAGTTGACAAAGTTGACGTTTTTAATTACCGCTTGCAGATCTTGAGCAACTGATCCGATGGATGCTGTGCAAGGAGCCAGCAGCTCGATGCACTGTCACTCAGCTGATGGCGCATGCGTGGATCCGGCAACCCGTCGCCATCAACAACTACGTCTTCCACGAATTACTCGACTGCGGTAACTGTAATTTTTTCTATTTCAAAAAGATTTCATTGTATTAATTAAGTTTAGGAGTTAACGTATGCATCAGTGAAAACGTTGGCAACTGTGAGAAATAGGCGAGAAATAAAGGTCTCTACTCTATTACCAAGACATAGTCTGGCTCGAAGGACCAAAGTCCGCGTTAAATTATAATTTGTTATTTATATGCATTATAGTTTCGATAAGCAAGAAGATAGAGGGTCTGCAAATATTTCGATGTCTTTCGAGTTCTGCTATACATTTATAATAGGACTAGTGACCTAGTCCCGGCTTCGCCCAGGATGATTTTTTTATATGTACAAACCTTCCTTCTTTATCCATTTCCCATGAGTGGAAACCGGATTAAAATCGGTTAGGCGGTCTCGGAGTCCATAGAGGACAAACATGCTTACATTGATTTTTATTTATATATTCAACATAAGAATATTGTGTGGTTGCAGATCGTCACGAAGCGAACCCGGAGATGTACTACAGCGGCAGTGTGGGTTCCTCGCCCGTTTCCCAAGCGGATCCATTGGCTAAAGGTGACTTCAAATTCCCTTTTGGTGTCCCCATCTCAAAGATAATATCATAAGTTAATTATGTAATTATAAATTGGTCAAATAGGTCCCGAGAATTCTTAAATGATATAACCGAGATATCGGTCATAATGTGATCCCTAATACTTAAAAAACTAAAAAAAACTGCTCAGTTTGTTGACTTTCTGGTATTTTTGAAATGGTTCATGGCCAGTCGTACTTGATAGACAATTAGAAGGGATTTGTCATCTGTTTATTTTGTAAGCATCGAAATACTACAATGGAATTTGCGTCACAAATGCCAAAAAGGCACATAAAAAGTACGCCTTTGATAGAATTATGGCGGACTCTTGCCTACACGCGTCAATGGTAAAGGTAAGTAGATAACGACCAACTTCTACTATTCATTTTAAGCTCCAATGTGTTGACGTAGGTATGGTTGGTTTTAAATGACAGTTCATGCTCCACGCATAATGCCACTTTCAAATGTTCCATAAAGTTCGTAATGTTTTGTATGGCACGCGAATTCCATGTTGTAGTAGTTTGATGTTTGTAAGGTGCAAGCAAACGGGTTATATACCTGATTGCAGAGCGCTCTAACCCGTCGGAGATGTGTCGATCGGCGCTTGGGGGCGGCGCGGGCTTGACGCGCGACGAGCGCAAGCGCTCGTTGGCGCTGCTCGCTCTCTCCGCCGCCGAAAGGGACGCTCACTCCGACAACTACAGCCTCCGCTCATCGGCCGACGTCAGTATAGCCCAAACATATAAGCAGTTATTACACTTTTCAATTTGTAGGAAACCAATTTAGGAACCTAACTAGTGAACTTAGTGATCACACTACACTAAATTGATTTCTAAGTCGAAGACATAAAGTTGAAAATAAATAACAAAAATCTAATTTGGATCCAATCTGTTCTAACTGCGATTACACCCTGATTACACCTTCCGATTTCCTAAATTGGCCTCCTACAAATTGAATAGTGTAATAACCGTCTTAAATCGAAAGATACGCCCTAATCTCCACACACCGAAAATTTTCTACAGAGAGTGACGGTCGCTTGAAGAGATTGTTTTTGTTGCTTTTACTATAAAAAAAGTGCCATGGCTTCTCGATGGCACAGTAGACATGAATATGTCTCATATCATAAATGAAAAGAAAGATTTAAATGGTCCCTATCCCTATCCCTATCCCTATCCCTATCCCCATCCCTATCCTTATCCTTATTCTTTCCCCTTATCCTTAATCCTTCTATGGTCAACAGGGATAATATATATATAAACAAACGAACAAACTATCCCTATCCCTATCCCTATCCCTATCCCTATCCCCATCCCTATCCTTATCCTTATTCTTTCCCCTTATCCTTAATCCTTCTATGGTCAACAGGGATAAAATATATATATAAACAAACGAACAAATTATAATTAATTCATTTACGTCATGGTAACGATTTTCGTGACACACATTCTTTCGAATTAATTCATTTACGTCATGGTAACGATTTTCGTGACACACATTTTTTCGAATAGACCCCAGAGAAAAGACATATTCATGTCAAAATTCGCTTGAAATGTTGTCTGTGTTTAAAAGTGTGTTGAGACAAAAAACTCGCATTGCTATAAAAATGTATAAATGTGAATGTATGATGTATTTTGTAACACAGTTTCCCTATTAAAAGGGCGCATCTCTCGATTTAAATCTTTAGTATAGCTAGCCTAGTTAGTGTAGCGTCACGTAACGTACCGTGGCACCATCATTTATTATGAGTGACTAATTACAGATTCTAGACATATCGTCGAAGCCCGTGTCGGAGGCGGCGTTGACGGACATCAGCTCGGATGCGACGGGACACGCCGCCTGCGACATCGACTACGACTGCGACCACTACGACTGCGACAGCTGGGACGAGTGCGAGCAGGACAGCTTCTCCTAGCCATCTTAGGTTCTCATATATTGTGGGTTTGTCGTATTGTTTTATGCCAGTCACATACGATCGAGCCATTTGGACGGAGTATGGGTGTAATCTGGCGTGACAGACAAACTTGTCAAGAAAAATGACACCTATGCACAATCGAATCGGCTCGATCAAGCCAATCTTAACAACCAATTAAATAACTAAAAATCTGGAATACCCAACCAATAATTATTATTGGTTGGGTATTCCAGAATTTTAATAACTATTATTAAAATTCTTTTTTAACCAACCAATTAAATCATTAAAAATCTTTTTAACTAACCAATTAAATCGTTAAAAATCTTGGAGAGACTAAATTGCGCGTATATGTTTATGTCCATACAATACTAATAATTCTGGTTGAAAAAAAAATGATAAAATTATCTCTATACATGGCTGATAATAATTAATCCCTAAAACAATATTGTGGTGGCCAAAAATCTATTTATGAAAAAAAATATTTATGTTTTGAATTTAGCACTCGCATTTTGAATTTAGTTATTAATGTAACAGATATATCACTTTAAATTTGCACTCACTATAACTTATCGCCGTAATAGAGTCGAATATAAATTTTATTGCGTTGCATTAAAGGTTCGAGTTTTGAATATATTTAAAGTCCAAATTATAATATTTGAAGACTGTATGTAAGATTTATTTAAATTTTTAATGTAAATATTTCGTCGTCTACTTATCTTTGATGTCTTAAAACATTCCTTATTCAATTAAGTTGTAAGGAATAAGTTTTACAAGGGTATTGTGTTGAAGTATTAGCTTGTATGTTGACCAAATTGTGGTATGATTGTAAATATTAGTTTTTGTTGTGGTTATTCTGCTTCACAATTATTGTGATAGATTAAAAAGCTTATTTTTTAAAAAAAAGGTAAATTGATAATTTTTTGATCTCTTATTTGTAAATCACGTCCGAAAACGCGTCAGTATTATAAATTAAACATTGAATAAAATAGAAAATTTAAGACTACTTTGATTCATTTACTATTTTTAAATAAATACATCTAACTAGCTCTACATTGTAAGCACTTGGAATTTATTAGAATAAATTAATCTTAATAATGTTTAAACAAATATCTAAGGAGAGAAATATGACCTACCCAATGTAATTTATTTATACAAATTATTAAAATAATGTCAAGTATCCAACAATTAATAAAAAAGAGAAATTAAATGCTAGGGCAATTTTAAGTTATTCTATCTATAGGACAGTAATTGTTTATGGTATTTGATTTTAAGTTATATGAAACTGTAAACATTTTATATATCTTCGTTGTCAAAACAAAATCTGCTATATATGTAAAAAAAAAGTATACTTACAAAATAGTTTTCCAAAAAAAATTACATAAAGAATTATACAAAAAAAATATTAGAAACTTTGTGTTGATTTACGTAAACCTATTTGTTTTTTAAACATGAAAATTTAAAAGTTTATTTACTATTTTGATAATATAGTAAATTTTGCACATAACAGATTCTATCTGTGCTCTGCACATATCACATTTTATTAAGAGGTTAATAGTCAAATAACTAGCAGTTGTTTCAGTGATAAATAGGGCAGTTAATTATTCACTAATAACGGTAATATAATAATGCACAGAGCAGATTATATTTTGACAATAATGATGTGTCAAATGTTCAAAATTTGAACATTATCTTATGAAATCTTCCCATGCACTCGTTACATGTGTAATGAAAATAACGCTTTATTAAAATGGTAGAAATCTTTGATATTTACTATAGCTACACGGAGAGCAACTAAGACCGAAGTTTTAGAAAAAACAATATATAGGTAGTTTATATTTTTATTTTTGTTATACTCGTATTTAATCAAATTCAATGTTGCAAGAATTAATTATCTTATCTCAAGATTAAATTAAAAATCATTTATTTTCAGGCAACTGAATATTAATTTCAATAGTTTCAGCTAATTAAGTTCTTATTAAGTTAATTAATTAAGTTCATTTGAATACTAAGGACATTTTTAAGTTTAGGGAGCAAATAACGAAAGCAAAGCCTGTATTACAGCGACAAAAAAACGACAATGTGACCGTAGATGGTTAATTCAAAATAAGTCTTTTACGCGTACAAATAATTTTACAATGTATTACTTACTTGGCAGTCTTTCCGTTCCTCTTAAAAGAGCGTTTAATTAATTTATTTTTCAACGGTTTTTAAACGGTCGGATAGTTAATAGTTAATAGACTGTCTAATAATTTGGGATAGTTGCAACTTAGTCAAGATAATTTTAATCACAAGAGATTTATATTGATAAGTGGATTAAAAACAGGAATTGTCTATATTTGGCGAATTTATAGTTGCGACAAGTGAATGAAGTAATCTTGACGAGTCCTTTAAATGACTTTCATTAATATATTTTTAATTTTTTTCCTTAGTCGCACATCGTTTAGTATGACCAAAGATAATATGCAAGGTAATTGGTAGGAAATAACAAAATGTGAATGGACGTATAAAAAAAGAGTTTTAAAAACTTACCTTCGTTTAGTAACTGCTAAAAAGTAGCATTGAATATTTGAATCATGTGATTTCTGGTCATGCCAGAACATAATATGCCAGTCCCATACTCTTTATGCTATCAAAATGTGCATAGCATACTATGTACCATTCACCATCAAGAAAATTGTCAGCCTGCACAAAAGGTACCAAGACTTTTGGTGTTGCCATGTTGGCCTATTGCTAATTTGCAGGTCGTCTTGCTAAAGTTCCAATGTCTAAATATTGCTGTACCTCGCAGATTATTCAACTATGTATTAATGCTGATTACTCAGAAATACTCAGAATGTAAGTCTAGGCAAATTGTAATCATACTAAAACAACACATCATAAAAACCTCCAAAGAAAGTTAGTCCCTTTTTTTATACGTCCTCAATAAATATGTGTGTCATAATGTTTTTTTTAATATTATGTATAATGATGCTATATTAACATGTTAGTATGTACTGTTTGTTCTTATGATACAATGTAATAAAACCAAGCTGTGACAATATTGTTCACTATTATAATTTATATTTTGTAAATGAGAGAATGACTTTGTTATTTTATTACTTAAATTTTTTAATACAATGAAGGAACGTTACATATCTTTTCAGTTAAAAAATAGTACTCGATTTGTTCTACTTATACTGGTCGTATTATTATTATTTTTCATTTTTTTGGTACAACTGATAAAATAATTGTTTGTACTGAATTCAGTTATTAGTTGATCCTCTGTTACGTATGATCGCTAAAACTGCACAATACTGTATAAATTAATATATTCTTTAGTGATCGAGGTGTGAGAGAAATTCGCACTACAGACTCGGTTTAGTAATTCACATGAACAGTATTGAATTTATCATAGAGTTCTATTTTTGTAGCTTTAAATGATGTATTAATATGGTAGTGTTTGATTTGTCATCCGGTGCGTCCGCGTCTCAATTAGTGCCTTACGGCGGACGACGGGTTGCGTTGCTCCTGTAGGACCTTGTGACCATTCATCTTAAATAAAACTTAATTGTATGTCCATATGTTTCATTTTGTATTAAACCCTTTTCAGTTATTATAGAAGCACACAATAAAACATACCGGGTAGTGCCCGTGGTCCACCTAGTTTGTACACCTGGGTGGACCACGGGCACTTTTTCGTGCCCGTGGTCCACCTCATTAATAATGTCACTAAAATTTAAAAGTCTTAGTGCCCGTGGTCCACCTATACTTTTTTTTAAATTTGCTGTCGTTTTCGCGTCGAATAAAAAATACTTTCATAATTGAAGGGATTATCATCACTATCAGCCTGCAAGTAATGGAATTCCCGCTGTTAAATGCATCCTTAAACTTGCCGAAATTGTCCGCCTGGTTCTGTTTCCTGCTAACGGATTTTGATAGTGTTTTCACTAAATGGGAAGAGTATTACGAAAGTATACGAGGAAGATTTTTGTATAAAAACAAAATATTATATAATTTTTATTGAATTATTTTACTTATAAAAAATGAAACAAAAACCTAGGTAATTTTCATGGGTTATTAGCATAATATTATATTCGCAAATAATTATATTCTAAAAATATATTTGACTACGGATTAATACAGTATGCTAGGTAGATCATAAGATATTTTGTATTTTATCTCATTACATTTTAAAGCGGGTAGTGCCCGTGTTTATAATTTTTACTAGCTGGTGCCCGCGACTTCGTCCGCGTTCTGGATGAAAAGTACCCTATGTTATTTTTGGTGTTCCGGACAACGTGTATGCAAATCATGGTGATCGGTTTAGCAGTTTTTGCGTGATTTTACTCTCATGAGGTCATTATACTGATAGGTGGACCACGGGCACAAAAAAGTGCCCGTGGTCCACCTATGTTCACCTAGGTGTACTACGGGCACTTTTTTGTGCCCGTGGTCCACCCAGGTGTACAAACTAGGTGGACCACGGGCACTACCCGAAACATCGAGACAAGCAACAAGCAAACACACTTAAGACCTGCAGCCAGCAGCTTCCAAGAATGCTTGTTTTACCCAGGTTTTACCGCCTTTTTTATAGAAGCACACGTGTCATACAGTCATACGTCACATCAATGTTAAAAGTATCGTTCGTTCATGTTCGAACACTTTGAGAACCTTAGACAGGCCTAGGACGCGGCAGGACGCGGACTTTATAAGCACAATATATGCTGTCAAGTTCTTTTGAGTATATAATGTTCTGTGGTCAGATTAGATAAAAGAACAAAAAATACATTAAAGTAAAGTGCACAAAATCTATTTAATTTCACATTTGATTATACAAAATAATGATCTTAATAATTTTAGTTATTCTTCTACTCGACAGATTAATTTTTGTGGCAACACCTATCTATGCAATGTCAAATTGTATGGTGCTTCGTCGTCTTTTTGCTAATCATTGCCGGATTTTTCCAAATTTGTCGGTAAATTCTATTAGACGACAAAAGTTTCATTATTGTGTACAAATTGCTAATAATTACGCTGCATTTAACAAATTACCGGTAAGAATCTTTTAGAATAAGTTTATTGTCATTAAGAAAAACAATATTAATCATAATTATTTATACTTTGTTTACACTCTTATTTATTAAAAATGTTTTTACAAAAGGGTATAATATTAAATTAACTACATTTTACTACACAAATCTATTAATGTTATTAATATAACCTCTAAAAAGTTTGGTTTCCCAAGTGTACAACCGAAAAACCTGCAATTATTAATGATTTTTTTGTTTAATTCCTAACACACAAAAATCTACCCAGCATTTTATTATAGGATTTTATTAATTTTACTACAGGAATCATAACTGCCATATTTAAAAGCTTTTTATTAGAAGTTTGCCTGTTAGTTTCTTATTAGGTAACTATTTAAGTTAGGTTAGCTTATTTTAATTAATTAATTTCTCGAATAAACATTGGTTGAGCTTAAGATTAATTGGTAATCAAAGCTTTTTTGATTACCAATTAATCATATTGAAAAAAAATAAACAGTGGCACTCCGGGAGTGCAGACAGAAGTGAAAACTTGAACAATTACGTGTCTATTTTTTGAATTCTCAGGAAATATTTTACAATATATTATTATGTACATATTATTTTTTCCCATCTCAAAAACAAAACAAAAATGCCCAATGCACCTAAAGCAGTTTCATTATGTTAAGATATTGTCTAGATTCAGGGTCTCAAACAAAAATCACTGTGAAAAAGTGTCCACTGGATTTTTCCCTCCTTAATTTCTGATAAAAAGATGAATAAGTAATGTAAATGTTGCATGATTGATTTGAACCTAAAATTTAGTAATAATGGTTACTAAATAGTCGTAACACATGTTCACCAGACAACTTTGTGCCACTAATTTGAAATATTACCCCAAGCTGTGAGTGCGGTGATATTCTACTCTGCCACTTTTAGTTAAGCAACCCAGAATCTACTGTATCCTTTATCAAAGGTTAAGATTGTTAAACAAGACATTAAAGTTATCCTTTTAATTATTTTCCATTTAGTCAACTGAAATGGAAATTATATACTTGAATTATTACATTGGTATTTAAAATATAAAATTTACATACCTGGCCTTAAAACAAAGACATTAATTAATATTAAATGCAACAATATATTGTTTGAAATATGTATGTTCTTTGATTAATGTTAGTTATATTATTTTGCACATACATACCTATATAACATTAAAATAATAGTGGGTTCCATGTTGTGTATGATTATTCTAAAACTAAGTACATTTAATTTTAATATTTTTGTTTTATTCCTTTTTTTAACTGCACAAATAGTTCTTATCAATAAGTCAAATCATCATAATACTGCTATTTATATTATTAAAGTTGCTAGTTATTTAATACAGCTAAACTCTTACTTCCTAACAATTTGCTATAGTATCCCAAACTAATGTGTCACTGTTATTTTTTTTATATCAAGATCGACAGACAGGCACGCAGTCCACTTGATGGTAGGTGGCTACTGTCGCCTGTAACATAAACCAATGCCACAGGTGCTGCAAATTTGCTGCCGACCATAGTAGCATTAAGGATAATAAAGGATCGGTTAAGGATAAGAAAATGGACTCTGGTATCGTTTTTACTCGCTCACCGAAATACATCAACACAAATGCTGCTATTTGACTAAAAGAAGGGTCCATTTACCTAAAAGGTGGTCTTTTGTAAGGGCGTGGTTACTACCGCCAGATGGGCTGCCCAAATGACTGCAAAATGCAGTATCACTATTTTTTCGATACAGAGAAGAGCAAACTTGTTCATTTTCAAATTCCATTGACCTTGCCGGAAATCGAATCCGGGCACCCTGAGTCAGCGTTTAGGCGAGCGCCGTAACCACTGATCCAACGGGCTCATCATGCATAAATATAACATACTGTTATTTCAGTATGCGCAGTACATGCTGGCTGTTTTTTTTTGTAATGCGATGATTACTGTCCATTTTACGGTTGCAAAGTGTGCACTGCTAAGTACTACTCGTAACACAAAGATTAATTAATATATTTTTTTAATATATACACCATATGAAATCAAATAATACATGCTTTCAAATATTTAATTATAATTACTATTTACTCAATGCATGTATTATTTTAAACTGTGAAGTATTTTCTTATCTCTAATAAGGTATATCTTATTTGCGATAATGTGATATTAACACGAATGTTACGTTTAACGTTTCAGTGTTATTAATTATAAAATCACGTAGATGTTAGGATACTTAGATAAATCAAAATACTTATCTAGTTGCTTAAAATTACGTTTAGATGTTGATTGATAAGTGTGTTTTGATTTTGAAATTATCGTTTTGTGAAATTGTATAAAAACGTAATGCAATACAGCTAGCCTGGGTAACTTTCAATACTTTTCTAATATTTTTATGCTTACAAACATAAAATATTATTGCATGTTCCGATTTATATAATAACTAGCTGTTGCACGCGACATCGTCAGCGTAACTTTATAAAATATAGCCTATGTTACTCGCTGATAATATAGCTTCCCAACAGTGAAAGAATTTTTCAAATCGGTCTAGTAGTTTCGGAGCCTATTCAATTCAAACAAACAAACACAAACTAATCTTTCCTCTTTATAATATCAGTATAGATATGTATTCTACTAGTGACGTCGTCTGACATTTTAATTAAGACTGAAAATTTATTATCAAAAAGTAAACAATCCTGCAAAATGTTATTCCAGTAAAACGGCCCCACCGTATGATTGGGCCGACACGTTACTTAGACTTTTCCTCAACAAGATTTACCGTGACAATATTGCAAGATATTTAATTAAAATTTATATTAATATATACTAAACGCAACAATTAAAAGATATAAAAAAAAGTTGCAAATTTTTAGGTGATTTTCATCAGGCTGTAACTTCGAAGAAAATGGTCGTACGGTGTTCATTAAAAAAGGAAATTGTAGCTTTAAGTCTCTAGTTTTTGAATACGAGCTTCAAATATTTTTCTCGTTAGCGGTTTATGATTAATGGTCAGAAAACCAACGAAAAATATATTTTTTAAATTTTTGCTCATCTTGAAATCGCTGTAAAAACCGTAACACATTTTTTTTTTTGTAATTGTACTATAAAGCTCTTAGAGAATTTAATTCCCTATGAGAAAATCTTCGAGAAAATTCGTTTGATAGTTTTTTTAACGGAACGGTAATACCGCTTGCTCGTTTTATAATATTTTGAATTATTAATATTAATTCAAGTATTCTTGATTTTTTTTTTCTTAATGTTTCATAGACTTTCTTACATGTAAAAAACTTTAAACCTTTCATTGGCCCGAGCAAAGCTCGGTCACCCAGTCTAGTTAACAATAAATTACGTTGTTTTAAAAATCTTACATTAAACTAAAAATTAATTTGTTTTTTGCGGTTTATATTCATTATTTGCCTGTACTAGTCTTAATGAATATATCTTGATTACTTCATAATATAATAAAATTTATATAAAAATCTTTAAAGCATTTTGGATTTAGCTTTAAATACGTATCGGAAATAAGATAATGGACTACATGCAACCTCTGTTACCTGCTGCCACATTTAAAATCTTCTTTAATCACCTGGCAGCGTCACTGTCAAAGCTGAATGACGGAAAATATCGATGTCTGCTAAAAACGAAGTGGCGAGTTGCAGCAAGGGCTGTTGTAGCCGCGATACGGTTTGTTGAACGTGTTGCTCTCCTAATATAAGAGGAGACTTTCTGCTACGCCGCGGCCAGTCTGCGGCTAGTGTTTACTGTGAACAGTATGCTCTCGATTCCGTACTCATGTGTTTCGTTGGTGTGTGCATTGTTGCAGTGCGCGAACGCAGCGAAAGTCCATTCCACGGCGAACATGGACTTTGTCTACCCATTGGCTCGAAGGGACGAGACAGTTGTAGACGACTATCACGGTACAAAGGTTGGTGCAAACTGAAATGAACCCTAATATCAAGGGATATTTAATTACATTTTTCATTAATGCAATTTGTTAGGTTGATAAGTTCATTGGCGGATGAAGGTGGATTGAGATTAATCAGTGACTGTATTTATGTTTGTTATCCTCGTTTGAATTAAAATTTAAAAGCCTTAGATTTAGGCTTTTTTTTTGTATAAAAAGTATTCTAATAGTGGCTATAAAAATTAAATCATAACTGATAACATTATCGGAACGATATCATTCCAACAACTGACATTATTAGAATAATATTTGTCCTATATATTTAGTAGTAAATAGATTGTTTATAAAATGGGCAAGTATAGAAAATCGGACTGTGTCTCTGTGAAGTTGAGGAGGCATCTAATTCTAAAATAAAGTAATGACATCAATCCACCGAGCTGAACAGACAATTATTGTAATAAAAAATGTATTACATAAATAAAAAAAAACCTACTCTACCTGCTTACTGTAGACAAGAACATTATGCAATGGGAAAAAATATAAGATGAATATTATTATGTCCTTTATCATTGCAGACTACTTTGTCGTGGCAAATTTAAGTTTTTTTTTACCGGTTATTCAAATGCGGTTGCCTCAGCTTTAGATATCCAATATTATTATGATTTCATGTACCCATAAATTTTAGTTGCCTTTATATTCAACGATTTCCATGTTAAAAGAAATTTAGACACAGAGTGGTTTTTTTAAGCTTATTAGTTTATGCAGGAGATTTTCTTTAATTCTTGAAGCTGTTTGTAAGAAACGTCTGTAAAGTAAAGAAAATTAAATACTTTTTATAAAGACTTTTTTTAGTCTCTTAAGATGTACTTCGGAGTGTGTCTTCCCATTCTTTTTTCGGATATGATATACAGACGTTCGGCTAGTTACCATCCTCATCTTGTCGAAATCCCTCTTTTTCGGACCAAGCGTTCTAAAACATCCTTTTAATGCGCACTGCCAAGGTTTGGAACTCCCTGCTCATATTTCCGTATTTCCGAGCTCATATAGGTAACCCAAATCTTTTCAATTCTAGATAACGGTAAATTAAAAATCTGGTTAACTAATAAGTAGTATGACGACACAGTAAAAGTCGCAGCTAGTCGTGGGTAGAGAAGGCCAGTATCCCGCAGTGGACGTTTGACAGCTGTTAATTATATATTACTTACCCTTCTTTAGTCTACTAAGAACAATGTAAAATTCTTTAAAAATAAAATAAAGGCATCAAAATAAGGAAAGCGTAAACAAAACATTGTATTGTCTTTTACTGATTAGTATTCTTGAAGCGATGTCGTAAGCTATGCGTTTGTATTCAATTCAACACCGCTGTCAAAGGCTCTAGCAGACCTTGTACCTCCATTCTAAGTAAAAAATTTCGATGAAACTATATTTTTATAGTCATAATAATCGTTTTTATTGTTCATTGACCCACAAAAAAAATAGAGCCATTGGCTTGGCTCCATTTTTTGTGCTGGAAATTCTTTTATTGTATCAAAATGATGTTTGTTTATTTGTAACACACTTAGATTTTCTTCAAAAAGTTCTCGTGACGGAACGGAACATGAAGAGAAAACGACTTTGGTTTACACTGTTAACTAAGATATATTTTTCAACTTACACGCTACAACTATTTTACTGAAGGTCGCCGAAAGATGGCGTTAACCAAATTACTCCGTAACTTGAAAATTTCGTCAGACAGTGGTTGTGTAAAGTGACTTTACCTTTTACTGTGTTTATTATAAGGAAAATTTTGTATTTATTTATAGATCGTAGATCCGTACCGATGGTTGGAAGATCCTGATTCAAAAGAGACCAAAGAATTTATAGACGCTCAGAACAACATCACAAGGCCATACCTCGACCAGTGTCCCATAAAATCTGAGGTGCACACTCGACTCACTGAACTGTGGGACTATCCCAAATACTCATGTCCGTTCAGACGAGGAGACAAATACTTTTTCTTCAAAAATACTGGTCTGCAGAACCAAAAGTAAGTAATCATGTAATCATACATTTAATATACAAACTTGGCCTTAAACCAAAAACATGTCACTGACTACTATAGTGTCATGAAAAACAAATGCTACCACTTTACTAACCTTGCTAAACCTCAATGATGATCTATAAACGCAATCAGATTATGTCAGGCATGATTATGTACTTGTATAATAAGTATACTTTAATCGTGCTTGAAGTAGTTCACAGCTCTTTTGACGTCATTAACTCAATTTTAGTAGGCAATAGATTACTTTCATTTTGAGCTTTGTTATTTTGTATTGTTGTTATAAATACTAAAACATGCATCAAACGTAAGATAACACAGTATTATGACAGCTGGGCAGAGGCCACTTATCAAGCTATATAGGCTTGATATAATATAAATATTTACTGACACCATTCAGGGATGTCCATTTTGTCGACATTTGCTCTCGGTTTATTTTTGGTTTTTAGTATACGTATACTTATAATTATAATTTTATTTTTGATAGTAATTAGGAATAACTGTTTAACTGTGCTAATAACTGATACCTAAGTCCATAAAATTATTTTTATTATTGTGCCATTATTGTCTTTAAATAATTACTTTAACTTTTTTAACTTGACCTTAATCAAAAATTTAATCTAGAAATTTACACAAAGATAAATTGTTTAATTTCAGTGTATTATACGTGCAAGATAGTCTAGAGGGAGAACCGCGAGTGTTTCTAGACCCAAACACGTTGTCAGAGGACGGCACCGTCGCTCTGTCTGGCAGCCGATTCTCTGAAGATGGCGCCACCTTCGCTTACGGCCTCTCGGCCAGCGGTTCCGATTGGATCACGATACATTTCAAAGATGTCGCCACAGGTAGGTACACCACTCACTATTACTCCAATAACTGATGAGAATTTGCTAAATGGACTTAAATTTCAAATGAATACGATTTTATATATTGCTGCCCCTATAGATTTAACTAATAGTTTTAAAAATATTTTTTTAAAAATTCGATATTGAAGTATATAAGTTTTGACTTATATAAACTATTAGCTATTCTAAAGCTATTAAAATACAAACTAAAGTTGAGAAATTTTAATATCTCACAATAATTCAAGAACAATTTTATCAAAACATCTTAAGATATCTAGTGTATGTTTGTTAGTGATCCAAAAGTGATATCTCAGTATTACACTGATATGTTGTAAAGTTGAATTTCTATACTAATTAATATTTGAAAATTTGCGTTTGTGAACTAAATGATGATGCTTTTCTACTTGTTGTCTTAATTATTATATTGATAACTAGCTGGCGCCTGCGACTTCGTTCGTTTTGAAAATAAAAAATATGTATGTAAACAATATAACGCTTGATTGCATGCTGCTATAAAACACTTTGGCCAAGCGTAAATTATTTTTTTAATTTTTTTTGTTCCCTTGGGAACAGTACTTTTTTCTAGATGAAAGGTACCCTATGTCCTTTCCAGTATCCAGGAGATTTGAAAGAAATGGCAAGGGATTGATAAAATTTACTATATTTATAAAGTAGATCTGAATCAAAGCTGTAAATCCCGAGACGAAGTTTTAGGCATACCTACAGCTTTTTTGTTATAAAAAATATTTTATAACTAGCTGGTGCCCGCGACTTCGTCCGCGTTCTGGATAAAAGGTACCCAATGTTCTTTCTGGTGTCACAGACAACGTGTTGCAAAATTTCATAATGATCGATTGAGTAGTTGGCGTGAAAAAGTAACAGACTGACAGACAGAATTACTTTCACATTTATAATATTAGTATAGATTTACATCTTTACTGTGTTCGTTTATTTGTAACGAAGAATTAGTCCACTTGATTCATTTAAAAAAGGTACATCTATAAAACTATTTCAGTGCTGTACTTAAATTGATACGATTTGCTAGCAGAAGTAATGATGCATATATTTAATTTATTTTGTTCGTTTCAGGCGAGGACTATCCGGAAGTGTTGAAGAAAGTCAAATTCGCTACCATGTCGTGGACGAAGGACCACAAAGGATTATTTTATTCTGTAAGTGTTATTATACTATGTCTAATAAATTACTAAATCATCTCAATCGATTGATGTTTTTGTCTACAATTGATTGGATAACATTTTAAAATAAAATTTTAATAAACAGAAATTACATTTCAACGATATTCACAAGTATTTCTGCATTTTTTGTCAATTTCTATGACGTGACCTTTTTTTTAAAAAAAATATTAAAGGTTATTTTAAAAAGGATACATTTAAATTAATAAAGGTGATTATGTTAATGTCGAATATAAATCCTAGAACGACCTTTGAATGCATTGTAATCGTATTCATAAGGATAAATAATGTCTTAGTTAACATAATATTGTTAGATGCACTATGCTAAAACTGTTACAAGGACGACTGGCTTCATATAAGTAAATCATTTACTAATGAGTTAATTCTTTATTGAAATCTATCTATATGCATTAAAACATCCTTTATAAGGATTAGAACTCCCTGCTGGCGACTGTATCCTAGATCTTTTTAAAGTTCAAATGAGCTTAGGCTTTAAGAAACCCAATATTATAAAGAAAACAGATATGTATTTTTGTGTATATTTGTAATAAATAAACTCAAAAACTACTAGACCGATTATAAAAATTATTTCCCCCATAGAAAGCTAAATTATCATTATCAGCTATATTTTATAAAGTTACGCGGACAAAGTCGCGTGCAACAGCTAGTATTTAATAAACAAATTTTTAAAAAACTACCGATCCATAACATCTCTTTAAAGTAATTAGGATAAAATGATGTACAAAGAATCCTTGTAAAAGGGAGCAAGTAAATTTTTATTTATTAAAATCGACGACACGTTCGGTCTAGTGGCTGGTAACCCTAGCTGTTAACCAAACGGTCGCCGGTTCGAATCCCGCTAGGGGCAAATGTTTATATGTTAACATTTACCTTTGTACCCGAGTCATGGATGTTTTGTATTTATAATTTACTAAAAAAAAAATTTATGTATGTAGTATATCAAATCAACTATCTGGTATCCATAATACAAGCTTTAGTTGCTTCGTGTGGAACTAGATGGTGCTGTGCGGAATTTGTGAAAATATTTGTTATTTATTTAAGACTAGCTGGTGCCTGCGACTTCGTCCGCGTTCTGGATGAAAGGTGGACTCTATGTCCTTTATGGTGTCCCAGACCGTGTCGACGATTAGTTCCCAATTCTTAACTTTCCACCTGCGAAATTTTGTAAATTGTTATTAGTACGAATTCTTCTTTGTGAAAACTCTTAATTTTACTAATTCTTAATTTTCCGAATGCTTCATTTTTCTTGTTATAGTTAGTATGAATTCTATTTTTTCATAGAAGAAAGTACAGTTAGATATATTTTTGAAATTCATAATTATACGCGATTGAATAAATTCATTTAGTATGAAGAACGTAAGTTTACTATATCGCCTATTTGCTTAGAAACTCATTGCGTTATAAATAATAATCAATTAAATTAAAAAAAAATTAAAAAATCAAAAATAAGCATAAAAAGACACTATATCATTGTTAACAACATTAAATGTGACTTACTCTGTTATAGATTTTGACAAAAAAAAGGTGTAAAAAGATAAAAATATCTTTATGAATTAAATATATTATGACTGTACTCTTGTTAAAAAAACCGAATTCGTACTTTATATAATTGGGAAAATGAGGCATTCGGAAAATTAAGAATAAGTAAAATTAAGAGTTTTCACAAAGAAGAATTCGTACTAATAATAATTTGCAATATTACTCATTTTGAAAAATAAGAATAAGGAATTAATCGCCGACACCTCGCAGACAACGTGTATATGCAAAATTTCATGGTTATCGGTTCAGTAGTTTTTGCGTGAAAGAGTTACAAACGTCTATACATCTATCCATCCATACGTCTATACAATCTTTCGTATTTATAATACTATCTGGTGCCCGCGACTTCGTCCGCGTTTAAAAAGCAATATATCGCCTGACATCGTTATTGCTATTATAAGTTAGCCAGGAGTTAGTTTTCTTAATTTTAGATAATCCCTCGGGAGCAGTACTTTTTTACTGCGTGAAAGAGTTACAAACATCCATACAAACTTTCGCATTTATAATATTAGTACGGATATTTATTTATAATTTTCAGCGTTACCCGGACCAAACGGGTAAGACGGACGGCTCTGAGACAGAGGTGAACAGAAATCAAAAGTTGTGCTATCATCGCCTTAACACGCCACAATCTGAAGACGTAATTGTCGTAGAGTTTCCTGAAGAACCACTATGGAGAATGTGAGTCAAATATGTACTTATTTACTCTATACTATTGCATAGGCTATCGTTTCACTCTATTAAATACTGTTCAGTAAGATAAAGTCAAATTTTGCATCAATAAGAATGACAGTGTAACTTAGTTTGTTAGAAGCTTAACTTTAAATAAAATAGGTACCTAACTTATAAAAGTTGTTGATTATTTGTAAATATACTTACAAATATTATTAAAATGTGATGTAGATGTTTAGAAAAACAATTAAATATATATATTTTTTTGTCATTAACAGAGCCGTTAATAAACGAAATCAAAACCAAGATGAACGCTCGTAGGTTACTTTAATTTATAATTTATTTGAAATGTAGTTTATTAAGTAAGACATAGATTGAACACAATTGACAATATTTCCATTTTCTGTGTTTCGAAAGTTCTTTTTAATGAAGGTGTAGAAATAATACTATTTTTTTTTATTTGCCCTGTTATCGTATATTTAATGAAAAGTGTATTGTCCTTACCATTCGACTAAATGAAATGCGCAATTTATTTATTAGAAAGTCTAAACGAAACATTTATTTAGACATAAAACAATTTGTGTTAATTAAAACTGAAATTTCTTTCTTCAGAAACATTTTTGAAAAAAATAGGTAAGATTGCTAATTTTAAAAATTTTGCTTTGTTAGCAGTGCATACCATTATTTAGGAGGTATTTTTTAACATTTAGAACATAATAAAAATGAAATGTTGCCAATTGTTATGTAGTAATTCGTTTATTTGTAATATTGTAGTTATAATCAAGCTGCCAGTATTTGACACGCACTAACACCTCAGAAGAGAATGTAGCTACATTACTAAGGGAAGGTGTAAGAGATAAATGTATGGACTTTTTTGAATTACATATTTAATTAATTCAAAAATTTATATTCAATTAATTTTCTTTTTAAAAATAATAAAGAGAACGAGATTTGTGCTACGAGTATCGTTAGCGATAAAAATGAATTGCATAACGTCACATCCCCAGTCACGTGGTACTGACAGATGTCAACGTCATACTGACTGACAACTGTCATCTGCACCAAGATACAGCGCAAATAGTATAGTGTTACTAGGAGTTGACCTGACTGCTTTGGATTTGACGGACCTGTTTTGGAAAATTAAGAAAAATTATAGACGACTTGACTGACTGACTAGTCTCGGGATCTGCTACTTTTGATTTTAATTTCAATAAAAAAAGCTATTACAAATTGCTATTTTTACTAATGACACTGGCAAAATCTTCGGAGAAGATCTGATGGAGCCAAGACATTAAAAGAGAAGAAGAAGAATAATATAGTGTTACTAGACACAAGACCAACGAAAGATGAATGATGCGGGGTGTGGTTGCAGAGGCGCGGAGGTGTCGGACTGCGGACGGTACCTGTTGGTGTCGCCGGTGAAGGACTGCCGCGACAACCTGCTGTTCTTCGCGGACCTGTCGAAGGGCGAGGTGTCTGGTCTGCTGCCGCTGACGCAGATCGTGCACCAGTTCGAGGCCGACTACGAGTACGTCTCGAACGAGGGCTCGCGCTGCGTCTTCCGCACCAACAAGGACGCGCCCAACTACCGCCTCATCGTCATCGACCTCTTGCGCCCCGAACAGGCCAACTGGGAAACGCTCGTGCCGGTAGGTACTACAAGTGTGTGTGATGTCAAAAATAACATTCCGGCTACTCCTCGTATTGGCTGTGACCGATTTTGACATAACATTCACTGACAGATAGCTAATGTTACTTACAAGAAGTAACAAATCAAAGATAAATGATTGGTCTCGCTGCGCTCGACTAGATAGAGCAAGATAGCTCCGTGAATGCGGCAACTTTTTATTGTAGTGTGTGTAAAACATCGTCACTTTTTACACAGTTCACTACGCAAACTGGCATTTTATTATGCTTAAAATTTAATAAAACATTCGACACGTACACATCACAGACAGTTTGCAGTGTGACTGGCTCGGGTACGCCGAATTCGGCGTAGTATTTTTTGCCGCATTTTACAAGTACAACGGCGGTATCTAGTCGAGCGCAGCGAGACCAATCATTCATCTATGTAACCAATATTAGTATTATTAAAAAAATTGTTTTGATAGTTAAAAAAGGGTGCGTATATTACAGGAACACCCCTCCGATGTCCTGGACTGGGCGCTAGCCGTGGATCAAGATAAATTAGTTATACACTACGTTAGAGATGTTAAGGTAAGAGATATTGTTATGATATTAGTTCTTATTTTATTACAAGACTTCATATTGTAGATATTATCGGTCACATTAATAAATGAATGTTTCCAGAGTGTGCTGCAACTGCACAGCCTGAAGAGTGGTGAGCTGCTGCAGACCTTCGACCTGGCACCTGGATCGATCGTGGGCTTCAGCGGGAAGAAGATGCAGTCGGAGATCTTCTACCACTTCATGTCATTCCTCACTCCCGGCATCATCTACCACGTCGACTTCAAGAAGCAGCCTTACAAAGCCACGGTCAGTCTTCGTTGAATGACCACATGGGATAATTAATGAATAAATTAAGCCTCAAAGAGTAAAATACAAGGTCATCTTTTCCAGGTGTTCCGTGAGGTGGAGGTGAAGGGTTTCGACGCATCGCAGTACGAAGCCAAACAAGTTTTTTACTCCAGTAAAGATGGCACTAAAGTTCCTATGTTTATCGTTTCTAAGAAGGTAATTTTTTAATAAAAATATAATACTGTATGTACGGCGTTCATTTTTTTATATAAAGGTCGTCAACACGGTCTACTTGATGGTGGCTACCGTCGCCTGTAACACAAGCAACGCCACAATTGCCTCTGGTTATGCTCCTTATACTCAACAAATACGAATAATTTTTTTTTTGTTCTAAATATGTTTTATTTTCCATAATAAACTCCACCAAGGTGATCGGTGGAGTGGTAAACTGCTTTTAGCTGTAAAAGTTTCCAGTAAAAATTTAATTATCCAGGATCTCGTTCTGGACGGATCGAATCCTGTTTTGCTGTACGGGTACGGAGGCTTCAACATCAACATCCAGCCGAGTTTCAGCGTCACTCGGCTGGTGTTCATGCAGCAATTCCAAGGTGTCGTCGCCATTCCCAACATTCGCGGTGGAGGGTGAGCTTCAAACACTTGTTAATACATCCTAGCCTATTTTATATTCTTATTTATCTTGGTCTAAAATCAAATAAGTTTAGGGAAAAAGAGCACTTCTGAAATATCAAAACTATAGCTAGCTTTATTACCATGTCGATATTTCGATAGTATACTTTTGCACATTGCACAGATTTTGGTATTAGTTGGTGACGAGTTAATAATGTTGGGCAGGGAGTACGGCGAGCGGTGGCACAACGCGGGCCGTCTGCTCAACAAGCAGAACGTGTTCGACGACTTCCAAGCGGCTGCCGAGTATCTGGTGGCCGAGCGGTACACCAGCCCGCGGCTGATCACGATGCAGGGCGGGTCAAACGGCGGGCTGCTGGTGGCCGCGTGCCTCATCCAGCGACCGGACCTCTTCGGCGCGGCGGTGGTGCAAGTGGGCGTGCTGGACATGCTGCGCTTCCAGCGGTTCACCATCGGCCACGCGTGGGTCTCCGACTACGGCAGCTCGGACGACGAGAGCCACTTCCGCAACCTGCTCAAGTATTCGCCCCTGCACAATGTGCACACGCCTCGCAACGAGAAAGGTCAGTCGCGACTAAAGGTGGAAAAGGCACGTTCAGCGTATACATGAATGTACAAGTTCTAAAATGTTATTGGACATTTTATAAAATGTGTTGGTTAGTAGGTATGTTTCGTTTAATATATTTTTTAGTTGTTTTCCCCTTCTAAACTGACACACGTTATTTTAATTTCCATAAAACAATCATTTTCTTACTGTTTATGTTTTTATCAATATAAAACAATACGGGACTCTGTACATTATGGTCCTTCGAGCCTCCTGCCTGTTGGTTACACGAGTGATTTTGTTTCAGACGAGTATCCGGCGACTCTGGTGCTGACGGCGGACCATGACGACCGCGTGGTGCCACTGCACTCGCTCAAGTTTATCGCCACGTTGCAGCACGCGGTGCAAGCGGACGGGGCGACGCAGCGCCGCCCACTGCTGGCCCGCGTCGACACGAAAGCGGGCCACGGCGGTGGCAAGCCCACGGCCAAGATAATAGAAGAGCACACGGACATTCTCTGCTTCATGGCGCGCGCTCTCGACCTCAAGTCCAATCGATGATTACCTCCAGTGTGATATTGCTGTAAATGGCTTCTCTTAACAAATAAACATTGTTTTTATTTTCTCTCAAATATTTTTATTTTGTTACCTGTACCTAGAATATACAAATGATCATTTCGTTTTATTAGATTTTAATGTTTGATAATTCTCATTCTGATGGTCCAATTCAAATATTTAAAATCATCAGATTCAAATTATTTACAAACCACAGATTGGAATGCTAACCTTAGATGTTCAGATGAACATTCCGGATCAATGGTTGTTTTTAGTCTTATGTTTATAGGGAATATAATAAATACTTGTGAAAATTGAACATCACCTGTGGTGTGAATTTGAGACGTAAGAGCAGCTACCTAAATTAATTATAATAGTTATTGCCATCGGTATTCAAAGAATTTGGAAAAATGGTACAGTCAACAAGAAAAAGGAAAATTTCCACTTTTTGTTTTTATGGCGCCAATCGCTTGTATAGGACAGATTGACCCTATAAGACCAACTGAAGTTAAGAGTTCTAATTCAAAGACTTATATGGGCATTGTAATTTAATTGTTTGGAAATAAATTATTATTATTAAATTAACCAGCGAACTGTTACAGGGAGTTTAATTGAAACAATGTATAAATATTTAACGTTTATTGTTACAGCTTCTGCTCTCTAGCAGCGCAGTGCGGAGACAATCAAACCTTCTCCGCCACAAATCATATAAAATAGGCGTCGTTTACTTAATTCACCAGAATTAATTCACCTGGGCGCTTCATAGACATTATTTGTAATCTTGAATTACCTGTGTGTATTATAAACAACACTTAGGGCCTTTTTCACCAACTACAAGTAAAGTGTTGATTAGTTTATTTTAGAAATAATTTTATGATTTATTAAATTATGCACTCGGTTTAGTGCATCCTTCGATAGGCGATTTTTTTAAATTATTTTCTTTTTAATGTGATGCTTCATAGACACTATTTGTGTAAACCAGGTGAATCAATTCGGGTGAATTGAGTAAACGACGCCATAAAATATTAGTTACTTACAACAAAATAAATAAAACACTTAATAATGCCCCAAGGCTTTTTTATCCAATATTAATATTGGTTCAATTTCTTCATGTTTTTTAGTCACTAATTGTGCAACTGTCAACATCAAGAAATCGTATCGTTGGCCTCGATTTAAAATCGTTTCAATACTCTATGTCGAAGAAATAAGTGCAACAATACATTAAATAGTGCAAACATTACATCAATATGTAAATTACAGTCATCTCACTTCAACAGTGACAAGTTAGTTCTACTTTAAGACAAAAAGTATATAAAACTTGTTCCGTTATCTCTTAACAAACACCTTCCACACATTTCTAGGTCGTCCGAAGAGAACATTTCTATGTCGCGCCCAAACAATGAAATGTACAATTATTATACAAGTGATCGGTCGCCGATCGCGATCAATTGTATCACTACACACTTACCATTAAACACTTAGAATGAACATGCCATAAATACGATAAGTCAAACGCTACACTATGCGATAAGGGATACATATGTACCTTATATACGAGTTACAAGCAATCTTCAACCTTACTCTAAAAGGGTGACGATCACTAGTCGAGTGTTGCTTTCGCTCAGTCGGGAGCCTATTGGGTCTAGAATTACACATTTCATAGTTGAGGGTCGGGAGGAATACTTTAAAACGCTCACTCACTAGAGTGCTTAGTTAAAAATCGAGGCCACAGTCCGTGTCGGCCGCCGCGGCGCCCTTGCACCCCGGGCGCTTTCAAGCACCTCGGGTGCATCCTTGCACCCCAGCCGCTCCGTTGCATCCCGAACGCATCCTAGCACCCCGAGTGCCCCCTATCAACGTTCGGCGCTCCCCAGTGGCGACGCGTACAGTTAAGCTAAACTAAGAAACACCATGGCCGCATGATGTAACTTATTGTATATCACGGGACGAGGCAGGCTGTCGACCGGTGACACCACTAGTGTCGATGTCGATAGACCGCCGCATCCCTATCGAACGGTTTGGTAATGGCCGCATAGCCCGTTTCGTAACAATATGTCGTTTATAATAATTAAATTCCAATTTGTACCTATAAAAATAAAAATGTCAGCTACGTTTTACAAAAACAAACCCAATTCATTACATATGGATCCGTTAAACAATAAACAAATATATCATTATTTTTAAAACGAGCTAGACTGTCGGACACTCTTGAACGCGTCATTCGCGCTAATAAAATAAAATTAAAAAAATAACAACTAGCTTGTGAGCGACAGTTTTAAAATGGACTACATTCGAGATAAATAAAGTAAAATTCATTACAGATCAGTACATTCAACAAAACAATATACATATTTGTGAATCTAAATTAAATAAATGATAAGTTCTAAAGCGCGCGAGACCCCGAGATCAAAATGTCCCCGTGAATATGTCATAGCTTACAAACTGACAGACAGTTGGTTTTTTGGCGCTGTGAAATATTCACGATATGATATTGCAACGATTCGTGAACCAAACTTAAACACTACGAAAGGTAAATTAACCACTAAAGTTACTCGGCGACACCGTTCACAATGGCCGTCTGCTTCGCGGCTGCGCTCGATGTGGTTTGCGCACTGAAAATAACAAGTGAATTGTAAATTTGTATGAATGGAGAATAGGGGTAAGCAGGACTAACTTAGACGGTTGTTAAACTTTAAAAAACTGTTAAGCTACAATTCAATAGTGGTTCATAAATTGGCCAGAAGGCGGTGTTAGTTAGAACTCACCCAGTGGTGGGCGCGTCAAGCCCCATATTCTTGAGCGACTGGAGTGCGGAGAGAGAGCACTGCTCGTGCGAGTGAGCGGTGGAGGGCCCGCCGCCGTGGCACATGACGGGCGGCGTGGTGGACAGCGACACGAGCGACAGGTACTCGCCGTGGTTGCGCTTGGGGAAGTCCGAGAACTGCACCGTGAACCCGAGCAGCTGCGACAGGTACAGCAGTTGGTCCTTCGCGCCCGGCGTGCCCGTAGGCGGCGAGCCGGCCGGCGGCGGTGGTCGTTGGTGGTAGTCCATCATCAGCACGCCGGGCACTGGCTGCCGCAACTCGCCGTTCGCGGCTGCGCTATTCAGTTCCGCCTCCTGCAAAAAACATGAATAAAATTTCACTATTCTTATTAGTAATATTAGTGATGGTACTGTAACTTTAAATCTAAAACGTCTATTGCAGCAAATAATTCATTACAAGCAGTTAAATACTTGCTCTATTATAAAAACGTTTCATTTTACAAAAGGGTTTTGTGATCTGGGTAGCATGCACTAAATTGTTCTAGAGCACTGGTCAAAATAAGATAAGGCTAACCTTCCGTTTCTCGCCGTTAGATTTATTGCCGTTGGTCACATGGGGCTGTGAGTCCGCGACTGGCGTGGCACCGGGCCCGTTGGTGGCGCTAGCCTCGTTCGGGTTGGCGCTCATCTCCATTGCCAGCAACACGTCTGTAATGCGATAGCAAACTCATTATATCGCCGCAGAGCTGTATGCCGTAGGAGAGTGCGGGACGTACTGTGCGCGGCGCGGCGTTTGGCAGTCTTCTTGTTGGGTCCCAGGCCGGTGGCGGAGTGTGGCGGCGCGTCGCACTGCACGAGGAACTCTCGTCGCCGAGCCGCACCGCGCTCCTCCACCACGCGATACTGTGGCGAACGCGCGCGCATCGCGTGTCGCGCCACCGCCAACCGCGAGATGGGGTTGTCGGCGCCTGCCTCGCCGCCCGTCGTGCTGCCGTTGGCACTGCTCGAGCGCCCGCCGCCCTCCTTGATGAGATTGCGCGGCTTCTTCTTAGCGGCGTGCTGGCGCCGCTTGTCTAGGGCCAGCGGCGGACGCGCGCGCAGCAGAGCCGGCGGCCAGCGGCGTCGCATCTCGTCAAGCATGCGTTCGGCGGCACGCCGCTTCGACACCTTCTTGCCGTTGCCTTCGCCCTCCGTCTCCAGTTCGCCCACGGCGCACTGGGTGACGAACACACGCATGTGTGGCGGGCCGCGTTCCGACTTCACCGTGAACGTGACCGCCAGATTGCGCTTGAGCGCCAACTCGTGCACCAGTGACACCGGCGACTTAACTTCTGAGCTGAGCAGGTCGGCGGCCGGCTCGCCTCCGCCGTCCGTATCCGGAGGCGTCGAGTCGGAGGGCGCGTCAACGGGACGAGCGGCGGGCTGCGAGGGACGCAGGTCATGCAAGGCGCGCGCTGCCGCGTCGTGGCGAGCCGCCTGCGGCGTGCCGCCCTCGCCGAGCCACGCGCGTCCGCCCACACACACGCGCACGCGGTACACCAGGCCGGGCCCGATCATGCGCGCCGCCGCGCCCGGGAAGGGGGCGTGCATGCGGTAAGGGCGCGGCGCATGCAAGCGGGCCGCGTGTCCGCCGCCCGCCGCCACCGGCGGGATGGACGTGTAGATGGCGGGCTGGCAAAGCTTCATGGCCAACGCGTTGAGCTCGACGGTAGGCATGACGGAGTGGCGATGGTGCGGATGGTGTGGCTGATGCGCGGGCGGAGCGCGTGGCGGCGGCGGAGGGTATCGCGTGCCCCCGAGAGCTGCGCTCGCCGCCGCATGCTGCGCGCGCTTTATCGACGATCCCTAAAACAAATTCCATACAATTATATAAGTACTAATTATATACATTTGAGCAATACTAATTATATATATCCAAACCACCAAACAGATTATATGAAAGTTAAAAAAAGTTTTTAAATAAATAGTTTATAAGACTTAATTTAAATTAGAATGATCTATTTAGTATCTGTACCACAAACAGATGGCGAGACGGCCTGCTCTGCGGTATGTCGTCACAAATTGAAATGCTTACTTGAATGAATTTTAAGTCAAGTAGTATTATTTTAAAAAAATTGAGTGATACCTCTGCAGTGTATTCCTCAGTATCACCCAGACGGAGTGTCACTGTGAATACTTTCTTGTGCGCGGGACCCGTTTCTGATGTGAGGCGGTACTGATGCTTAATCTGAAATAACAAAAACAGAATGTGAAGCGAGGACTATTTTTTTTTATGTTAACAAAAGCAACGCCACAAGTGCTGTCGACCATAGTAGGATTAAGGACAAGGGATAAGGAAATGGGCTCATTATTACATTACAAAGCGAAAATTGTTAATATTAGTAGGAATGCATACCTTATTGTACCTGGCCAACTCGTTGACCAGGCACATGGGAGTCTTCTCTTTACTGTTGGCCGCAGCGGGACGCGCCGCCTCCCCGCCGCCCGCCGCCACCTCCCCCGCGCCATCACCCGCGCCGCCTTCCACCCCGCCCACGCCCATACCCACCCCCTCACTCGCCTCATCGCACTTGCTGCTCGCAATATTCGTACTGGCGGTGCTTGCTGTTGTCACTGTCAAGTTTACACCGATCCGTTTATTTGTCATACTCATTGTCACCATATTGTAAAAAAACATTGTGTGGTTTTATGAAATGAGAAAATTTGAGGCGATGGAAAAAAGTTTCACTTTAAAAAGAGCATTACATTAAAAGCAAATTATAAGCAGTAATAAATATTTGAAACAACCATACGTTACGTTGAATAAGTGATAAGTGGTCAATTATACTCTTGTACTATTTACACTGTCTAATGTTACTACTATACAAATTGATTTGTAGCACCAATTGAGTACTTGCTAAGAAAGTTTTGTTATTAATTTTTAACAATACATCATAATTAATATTTAAGCCATTAAAACATAATACTTAATGGGCTATGATAAGGATTAAAATGAATCGGGAAATAATGGTGTGAAAACTACATGAATTGTATTAAATAAATGACAATATCAACTGCTAAAGGTTTACTCGTTATTCATAAAAATTAAAATCTTACACAATAGATTTTGCTTTCTTTATTCAACTATTATTTGCAAAAGTTTAAATTTTCACGAATAACGAGCACTTAATTGTGAACTTATTTATACTGACCAAAATCAGAAGTAATATTTATCTGATTGACTAGATTCGGCGAAGACGGCCTGCACAGACCTAATTATAACACAATATTATGTTTCAAAGATAATCTTAATGTCTTTCTTACATACTTAATATGTTAGCCAAGTGATCGTATTTACTATGGTAGAAAGTATAGAAAATATTCTGAATCAGATTCCTTGCCATTTTCGAGTAAAAGGGGTGTGTTTGTTGAGAATATCTTTGAATATTATTTATAAAATGTTATAATGTGTTTAGATAGTGTGATTATAGCGTTCAGTGAGAGTGTGTTTGTAGTTTTGAAGAAACGGATGTACATTAAAACATCTTATTTATTAAGGAAAGCATTTCTTAGTCTGCAAATTTAGTTCTGCAAGCTATAAGTTTAAATAAACAAATAAGAAAATGGGTTACTTGTGTGCGAGGGCTGCGTGGTGGGCGGGGGTTGCAAGGGCGGCGGAGGCTGAGCGTACTGAGGCATCACGCCGGCAGCGTTCCCGCCGTACACCGCGCCCACACCGTACGGCCTTCGGAGCGCCTTCATAGGCTGCACAATATAACCTATAGCCTCACTTCATACCGAAACGTGACGCGAAAACGGCACGCTCATCATTTATAAGGTTAGCTTGAAAAGTTCATTATGACGATTGAGTACATTTTCACGTTTTTGTTGAAGAGATGGCCTAATTTTGTATGGACATTCGTTTTTATATTAGCTATTAGCGGCACGTTTCACGAATAGTTAGGTCATAAAAAATGTAATGTAAAAAAATCATGCTGATCTCTTTGGTGTTTTACTATTGTGGTTCTCTTTGGTGGATTTACTATTTAAATTTTTCTTCATTCATTAGCAACAATAATATTGTCTGTGTAAATTAAAAAAGTATAAAAGGATGTTTTTGATCTTTCATATTGTATTTAGGGCATGGCCCTATATATACAAGAGCCATGGCTTCTAATGACAAATTGTTTCTCAAAAAGTTCTTAATTCCCATGATGCTGTTGATACTCACAATTTAAATTTTCATAAAAATTGTATTATGAAAATTTGTTTGGATTTAATATATTTTTTTAAACTCATATTTTATGATCAAACATTACTCACCGGTGGCACAGAATGATGTTGCCCAGGAGGATGATGTGGCATAGCGCGGATAGGATGGGGCGCACGCTGGGGACCGCCGTGATGGGGCACCCCCATGCCGCCCGGACCCATACCGCCCATCGCTTGCCCATGTGCGCCCATACCACCACCAGCCTGCGACGGCCCCAGTGGCACTCTACACAACATAACACAGTACACCCATATTTCAACACCAATCAAGCCTTCAAATAATTACAGAATATTCAAGAAACACTTTTATAGAGGGGAGTTGCGCGTAACATGAACGGCTTCGACACAGTCCTATCTGGCGACCATTTCAATAACCATGATATATTGGTCTGAGCAAAGAAAGGCGAGACCTTACATTCACAACTCTCCCCGCGAATCAATAGTCGTCGTCATATGTTCTTTTGTTCCGTTCGGTCCCTTAAACTGGTTAAGGGACAAAGAGTGCCGCAAGTGACCCTCCAGCACATCAACAAATTACACAACATTAGCATATGAATACAGTCTCAAATCTACGGTCTTGCAAAAACATAGGTATTTTATTAAAGAGTGTCAATGTTTGAGAGCATGCATGGACCCATATATCGGTATTATTAAATGGCCGGAACAAGTACTTGTAACTCAAACGTATAGCCACATCAAAAGATGCTTTCAAAGTAACTTTAGTAGGTACCCTTAGATTTCTTATTGTTAAATCCTTTAATTTTATAAGCTGACAAAGTACCTATAGCTTATATTAATTTAAGGTAACTACAAAAGAATAGATATTAAAATTTTACAAAAAAAAAAGTATTTCCATACATGTAATTAATATTATCTATTAAAAAAATTTTTGTATAAAAAATGTATAAAACACCTTATTACCTCACATGAAGTTGAATACATTATTATTTGTAATAATGTATTATAAAATATTAGTATTCAATGCATAACAAATTTACACATTGAATATTTACAGCATTTCTACAAATAGCATTCATATAGCATGTTTAGTTATCTAATATGTTAACACATCTATTCATACTAACGCAACGGCAGTTACCGACCGGCCTCCTTTATCTGACCATTTTTGTTTTTATTTGCTAAAATGTTCAAAATTCAAAATTATGAAACGGAATGCATTCAATGCAATCACTCATCATACACCACCTGTCAGAACTTGGCTATCAAATGTTAAACAGAAAATCTGTAATTTCAACAAAAGCTACACAAGGTGCAGTTTGCATTGGATTAAATGCAAAAAAAACATGAATTAGCGAAAACAAACATTTGGATTTTTTTTAAAGAATACTGCAGTAAATTCGAGCTTTGTTTACTTTATAGGCTTTATTGGAATTTCAGCATGCTAGCAA
The DNA here is from genome assembly GCA_947623395.1 of Synanthedon tipuliformis. Classification (NCBI taxonomy): domain Eukaryota; kingdom Metazoa; phylum Arthropoda; class Insecta; order Lepidoptera; family Sesiidae; genus Synanthedon; species Synanthedon tipuliformis. The sequence continues at coordinate 10,319,171 of OX392407.1, read as the reverse complement.
AAATTGTGTTTTCGTAGACTTATTAAACAAATAATAATGGACGGAACGGAGCGCTATAAAATAATAACATTCCAGATACAGACCACTTGGTCAGTAGTAGGATTTTTGCACTTTGTAAATGAAGCTAATTCTATTGTACTGGTTGTTTTGTGAGTGATTTAATAGATTCTCTGTTATAAGAGTTTCAATTTATTTCCACTATTTTTCTGATAACTTCCAATTCATTTGCAAAGATAACTTTGACTTTGAAACCATATAGTTTATGTTATTACATATAATTGCATAATTACGATATTCTATAATCTTTATAAGTGTATTTGAAGTAGAAACACACTAAAAATACACAATTAACTTTAGTTTAGAGACTACATATAGGATTGGTCGGAATCAAGATTCGATTTGTTTCTTATTTTCCTGTTTCTGAAAAAACAACTTTTTAAAATTTAAGAGTGTAATTGAATAAATTTTGGTTGAAATCTTTAAACATAGAATAAAACAAAGTAGCTCCCCGCCATCTGTCCCTCTGTATGTACGCTTATTATAGATCTTTTAAACTACACAACAGATTTAAATGTGGTTTATTTTGAACCAGATTTTAATTTTATTAATAATTTACAGAAAAAAATCCATGCGAAGCCAGGGGCGGCACGCTAGTTTGTTTATAAATATTGAAATAGACAATACCTAGGTCCATACAAAAACAAAAAATTGTCAGAACTCAAATCACACTGACAAGACAATTGAAATTATTGGGGAAAGTGTGTAGTGTAAGGCAAGTATCCAGATAACATGAATGGTGATAAATGAAGACATAAAAGACCAAAATAAAAGTAAAGAAGCAGGAACTTACTCTACCTAGTTAGTGTTACGTGCCTGTTCTCTCTGTGCATTTGATGAGGAATCTGGTGGTGGGTGGGCATCGGTTGATGGCCAGGCATATGCTGCGGAGGGTGCCCTGACATCGCCTGATGATGCATGTTCGGGTGATGCATCATCTTTGCAATTGCTGCCCGGCAATCACAAACAATTATTATTTCGGTCATTTGACATAAACATTGTGATCACAAAAAAACAGGAAGGCACAGTTAACTTCTTACCGGCTTTATGTATTACGAGCAAATTAATTTCCGTGCTATGCAATGAACATAAATCCGCTCACAAATGAGGGAATGTTTTATTTTGGCAAACAGTAAAGAAAATCGTTTTTCGTTCAACATGCGGCCATGTTAAAAATGTTAGTAGATCAATGTTGCTATTTCTTAAAAATAGCTAAAATTATTCTACTAATTTTAGTAGAAATTGATGACATTCAATTTTGACAATGACAGCGGATTCCGCGCAGGTACACTCGGTCACAAAATTGTTAAATAAATAGATAAATATTTGTCCTGGTTAAAAAAATCCAATTAAATGAAATAAAATTTAAAAAATTAATTAAAAAAAATATGACCTTCAAATCGTCTACTGTGCAAGTTGAACCACGTGATGCTTCAGGTTTCTTCTTTCCTCATCCTGACTTGAACTATATGAATCAGGCCAGGCGTTAGCTTAATGAAAAATATTTCCATTAACGTGCATGGAAAAATATTTCAAAATGGGCTAAGTAGGTACCTACAGATATTTTAATTTTTTCTTAAAATAAGTAGGTATAGGTACTGAAGCATGATTAATCTTTATACCGCTCTTCTTAATTATTCAGTTCGTTAAGCGAATAAACACGCTATCTGATTAGAACCTTTTCATAACACACGATAAAATTAAAAACGTTATCAACTGATAAGAACAGTTACCAATATAAAAACAGTTGAGTGTGATGCAATATCTTCATTAAAACGATTTGATCACCATAGTGTACAAGAAAAAATGTTTTACATAATATTGTTTGTAGTGACGATAATTTTGTTATTATATTATTATGGTACTAGAAACCATACATACTGGGAAAAAAGGGGCCTGATATATGAAAAACCTCTGCCATTTGTCGGTAATGCTTTAGATCTAATTTTTGAAAGGATTAGTATGGCAGATTTTTATGCAAAGTTATACAACAAATATCCCGAGGAGCGTTTAATTGGGTATTTCGAAGCAAGCGAAGTTGCAGTCGTAGTGAGAGATCCGGAGTTGATTAAGGATATACTTGTTACCGATTTTCACTCTTTCTACAATAGAGGTTTAAATTGGCCCAAAGGATCCAATAATATGGAACCAATTCTGAAGAATTTGTTTTTTGCTGATGGTGACCTATGGAAACTTTTGAGGCAACGCTTCACACCAGCTTTTACAAGTGGCAAATTGAAAGCTATGTTTCCTCTTATTGTGGAGAGAGCAAAAAAGTTGCAGGATGTTTAGTTGAAGCTTTAAAGTTAGTTGAATCCGGAGAAGAAGTAGACGTTCGGGATCTAATGGCAAGGTATACAACAGATTTTATCGGAGCTTGTGGTTTTGGTATTGATTCTAACTCTCTGAATGACGACAACTCGGCATTTCGAAAATTAGGGAAACGTATATTCCAATTAACACGCCGTGATTCTATTGTGTCAGTTTTGAAAATTATTGCGCCGAATTTTTTTAAGTTTTTAACTTTCTTTCCGTATGAAGTCGAACATGGTACGGTGTCTATTCTTCGAGCTGTGATGGCCGAAAGAAATTATCAACATTCAGGACGAAATGATTTTATCGACATACTTTTGGAATTGAAACAGAAAGCAAAAATGATTGGCGAGTCAGTGGAGAAAAGAAAACCTGATGGCACACCGGAAATTGTAGAAGAAGTTTTGGATGAATTGTTAATGGCCGCACAAGTATTTATTTTCTTCGCTGCCGGTTTTGAGACCTCATCTTCCACGAGCAGTTTTACTTTACACCAATTGGCACACTATCCTAAGGAACAAAAGAAATGTCAGAAAGAAATTGACGAAGTACTAAGCCGATATGATAATAAATTGTCATATGACGCTGTAAAAGAAATGAAGTATTTAAAATTGGCTTTTATGTAAGTGCTTATATTTGTTGCTTTTATGTTACTTAAATCTAAATGTTGATGTTTTATCCAACTGATATCAACAATGTTTACAGGGAAAGCATGAGGATCTTTCCTTCTGTGGGTTTTCTTAAACGCGATTGTATCAAGCCATACACCTTTGCCGGTACCGATATCACTATAGATAAACAGGTTGGCGTTATTATTCCTCTTCAAGCTTTGCATAACGATCCAAAATACTTTGAAGAACCTACAAATTTTAAACCTGAAAGATTTCATCCAGACAACGTGAATAATATCAAGAAGCATGTATTTTTACCATTTGGAGAAGGCCCCAGGGCATGTGTGGGTAAGTTGTCTTTGTAAGTAGGTACCTACACTATTATTTTGACATTATTTACCTAAGTATCACTATCACTATCACTACATAGTATAAAACAAAGTCGCTTTTTCTGTCCCTATGTCCCTTTGTATGCTTAGATCTTTAAAACTACGCAACGGATTTTAATGCGGTTTTCACTAATGGGTAGAGTGGTTCTCGAGGAAGGTTTAAGTACATAATTTACTAAGTTACGCGGGCGAAGTCGCGGGCAGCAGCTTTAATTTTATTAACACGTAATTTTATAAACTATAACTAACATGTAGTGCCATCTGTTAACAGACTTTTTCCATTATTCGAAGTGAGATTAGATGAATTAGAGTACTACATTGCTTCAAACAGAATTCCCTAGATGGCGTTGTAAATTTTGCATACACGTTGTCTGGGACTCCAAAAAGGACATAGGGTACCTTTCATCCAGAACGCGGACGAAGTCGCGGGCACCAGCTAGTATAAAATATGTGGCAGTGGCAGTATAATGGGAAAAATCGGATCTTTGCAGGTCTTTGCGGATCCTAGTACTTAGGTAAAATTGCAAAACACCGGATAATAAGAAACTAACAACGAATTTTGTAATAATCCGAGGTACTTTCAGAATCTGCGAAAATCCCAATTTGATTAGGATTAGCTTTGCTCTACTCACAAAAATGTTTATGGGCTTTTTGTACCTAAGTATTATCTAAAAAACTTCAACATACAAGAATGTATCTTGTAAAGTTTAGCTCAGTAGTCAGTTTAACTAGGCGGTCGCATCAACCGCATCATTGAAATTTATTATTCCAAATCGATCGCGACATTCCAATAAGAAACATGTATCAAAAAACGAATAAATTATCATAACGAATTAATATCAGCGCCATCTCTGTTCTAATGATTACCGGTGCCATCTAGTTTTCGCAAGGATGTATTATTACGTAACATATTCTAGTTTCAGAGATAATTGTGTAGATGGCGCTAAAGTTAATAACTAATGCGTCGTAAAGGGTGACGTGACAATTTTTATTTTACTTCCATAATTTTTATACTCCGGGCTTACATATGAAAATCTATTCTTAAGGAGTAAACTCCAAAAATGTAAGTAAATAGGTACTTATAGATAATATTCACATTGTTACAGGTGAACGACTAGGACTAATGCAATCTCTGACAGGTTTAGCCGCAGTACTTAGCAAATTTACGGTTGTGCCGTCAAAAAACACAGTGAGGTATCCCAAAACCAACCCTACTTCATCGGTGACGCAATCTATTTTAGGTGGACTACCCTTGAGTCTGGTGCCTAGAAATATAACCTAACCTATTCTGATTCATTGCATAAAAATAATACTAAGTATTAGGTACGTGTTGTCTGTTCAATGCAGGTTCAAAGAGAATAAATTTTTAAGACGATTTTATATTGTTTAAATTTTTTGAATACTTAGCTATAAGTATTTGTTCATATTCAGGGAAATGAGAATTTAAATACAAAGTATAATAAATATGTACTTTAAACTTTTAATTCAGTCTTATCTTTAATCTAGACTTATTATCTAAGTAAGTACTTATAATAAGTCTAGGTCGAAATGACTAACTTTTGCTCACGACTATCGGCGTATTTTCATACATTACTAGCTAGTGCCCACGACTTCATCTGCGTTAACAAATTAAAAACCTCCCTTATCTCTGTGCCTACGGTGGCGCCACCATGGCGACAGTGGCGCCCAATCCTTAGTAATACTTATTACAAATGTGAAAGCAAATGTATGTAACTCTGTCCAGTACCTTTTCACTCAACCGATCATCATTAAATTTCAGAAATACAGAAAAGGACCTTTCATCCAGAGAAAAAGGATTGTTCCCGGGGGATACTTAATCCAAATTAAAATAAAAGAACTAACCCCTTGCCAAAGTGTTATAGCAATAAGAGGTCAAGCGTTATATTGCTTATATATTTTTTATTTTTCACAAAGTCGCGGTCACCAGCTAGTGGACAATAATTTTACTGAAGAGACTGTCGAGTAGGTATAACACTATAATTGAGTGTTATTTTGACAAGCTTCAGCAAGAGCTGTTTTATTATCTACTTGCTGTCTTCGGCTTCGTACAGATGTAATTTTTTCTACTCCTGACGAGTGACGTGTATGCAAAAAATCATGAGGACCGGTGCGGTGGCTCACTTTCGCATTTTATAGTGGATATTTGTTAGTTAGGATAAGATAAATATTTATTAGAGATTTCTACGCGTTATCTGATAAATCTGATTCACCTTTTTTACGATACGATGATCACTATGTGACGATTAACTTTTTTTGAGGATCCAATAAACAAAGCATTAATTTTTGAATAAATTAAAAACCTTCCTAATTCATCAATCTTGAATACTTACTGAATGAATGAATTAGTTAACTGATTTTATACTAGCTAGTGCCTTAATTATTTTGCGATTCAACGCGCCATCTGATAGAAATGTTTTTATAGCATCGGATAAACATACCTACGATATAATCTACTGTCTACTGATAGGAACAGTTACTAATATAAAAACAGTTAAATACGATGCAATTAGTTCATTCAAAACATTTTTATTGTCTACCAGTGTACAAGAAAAACAAAGACAAAATGTACTACATAGTATTGTTTGCAATAATAATTTTGTTGTTATATTATTATGGAACCAGAAATCATAAATATTGGGAAAAGAAGGGCCTGATATATGAAAAGCCGCTGCCATTCTTTGGTAATTCATTAGACATAATACTTAAAAGGATTAGTATGGCAGAGTATTATGCAAAATTGTACAATAAATATCCTGAGGAGCGGCTAGTTGGATGTTTTAAAGCACACGAAGTTGCAGTCGTAGTAAGAGATCCGGAGTTGATTAAGGATATACCTACTTGTTACCGATTTTCACTCTTTCTACAATAGAGGTTTAAATTGGCCCAAAGGATCGAATAATATGGAACCGATGCTGAAGAATTTGTTTTTTGCTGATGGTGACCTATGGAAACTTTTGAGGCAACGCTTCACACCAGCTTTTACAAGTGGCAAATTGAAAGCAATGTTTCCACTTATTGTGGAGAGAGCAAAAAAATTGCAGGATGTTGCTTCAGAGGCAGCTGAATCCGGAAAAGAAGTAGATGTACGGGAGCTAATGGCAAGGTATACGACAGATTTTATCGGAGCTTGCGGTTTTGGTATTGATTCCGACTCGCTGAATGACGACAACTCGGCATTTCGAAAATTAGGCAAACGCATATTCCAAACAACACGTCGTGATTCTATTATGGCATTTTTCAAAGTTATTGCGCCGCATTTTTTTTCTTTTTTAACTTTTTTTCCGTACGAAGTCGAACATGGTACGGTGTCAATTCTTCGAGCTGTGATGGCCGAAAGAAATTATAAGCCATCGGGACGAAACGATTTTATCGACACACTGTTGCAGTTGAAACAGAAAGGAAAAATGATTGGCGAGTCAGTGGAGAAAAGAAAACCTGATGGGACTCCAAAAATTGTAGAAGAAGTTTTGGATGAATTGTTAATGGCAGCACAAGTAGGTATTTATTTTTTTCGCCGCCGGTTTTGAGACCTCATCTTCCGCGAGCAGTTTTGCCTTACACCAATTGGCATTCTATCCTGAGGAACAAAAGAAATGTCAGGAAGAAATTGACGAAGTATTAATTCGATACGATAATAAATTGTCTTATGACGCTGTAAAAGAAATGAAGTATTTGAAATTGGCTTTTATGTAAGTGATTATTCAAATGTAATTTGTTACGTATTTACATAAATTCAAAAATATTCTGCCCTCCAATCAATCAGCTTTTGCATAATCTCTGTAATAATGTTTACAGGGAAAGCATGAGGATCTTCCCTTCGTTGGGTTTTCTTAAACGGGATTGTACCAAGCCATACACATTTGCCGGTACCAATATCACTATAGATGAACAGGTTGGCGTTATTATTCCTATTCAAGCTTTGCATAACGATCCGAAATACTTCGAGGAGCCTGAAACATTTAAACCTGAGAGATTTCATCCAGACAATGTGAATAATATAAAGAAGCATGCATTTTTACCTTTTGGAGACGGTCCTAGGGCATGTGTAGGTAAGTTGTCTTTATAAATAGGTACAGAGACCTACCTACATGTGTTATAATATTTTTCAGTATTTGTATCTGAATTTTTCAGTAGTTGTAATTGTAATTTTGGAAGAGCGAAAAACCAATCTTCATTTTGTATTTTTACTGAATTTGGCTAAAATGAGGTTTATTTTTAAGAAAAAAATAGTGGTAAAAATACAACCTAATTTCATAGTTTTAGATCTTTTAAATAGTCCTTAATAGCAAAAAATATCTGAATCTTTTGGATTGTTCCTAAAAACCCTCACTAAGTAGGATCAGCATTTTTATTTGTTCGAATCTTTAAAAATCATCTATCCGCCAGTAATAATGAATCAGCTATCAGCAGATCAAAAGGTCGTCCTTCACCCCGCCTTCCGTTTACCCGACGAAAACTATATATTTTATCCAATATTAAAGCCTTGCAATTGTAATCCATGAACGGATTTTCGCATGCAACTGTATGCAACTGATTTTCCTACTATCCAAGTTAGCAAGGTAGCCATTTTTTTAAAGTGCCTATATCCATGAGCTTTTTTTTATTAATAGACAAGATAATCGCGATTTATTTTCTCACAATTGATAAAATAATTGACAACAACTGATAATATACTTTTCGTCTGGTAAACAGATGAATAACAGATGGGTGAAGGACAACCTTCCTTCGGATCTTTGACCATCTGATTGAAATTTGACCTTATTTATTTTGAAGGTGAAAAAAAAAAATAACTTTCCATAAAAAGTTATGGACTCACTTATAGTCTTATTATTATTAATGTGATGTTCTATCACATTAATTGTTACAGGTGAACGATTAGGACTAATGCAATCTCTGGCAGGTTTAGCTGCAGTACTGAGCAAATTCACGATTGTGCCGTCAAAAAACACAGTGAGGTTTCCCCAAACGAACCCTTCTTCAACGGTGACGCAATCCATTTTAGGAGGACTACCCTTGAATCTAGTTTCTAGAAAGAAATCTTCATAGCCTCCTCATTGTATAAAACATATTACATATTGACTTTTTCATTGGATTAATTTATGTGATGAATAAAAAATAAAATAAAATTTTGATATACTTATAAAAATATTATATTGTGGAATTTATATCTATTTTCTTTGATCACATTAGCTGGAGAATGAAGGAGGTTGTTGAAATCCTTTTGAACTACACCAATATAAAAAAAATGTAATTTTAATTTTTATGTTTTTATTCTTTTTAAAGTACTTAAATAAGTATTTTAACATAATGAAAACAGTCCAAACATAATTTCATTTTCAGATTTATTCTCGTTACTATAAAATCATACTTGATACACTGAACAATAGTTAAATTTTATTTTTATAATAATATTTTTTTCTTTAAAATCGATATTTCTGTTTTTTAAATTAATATAAGGTAAAAGCACCTACTATCGCGGTATGCAAAATCGGCATCAATTACCGAGGTATCCGATATTTTCGTATTTAAATTTAATAACAGTAACTTTAGAACGATACTATTTTGGACAAGTTCTAACTTGGAGTGTTTTACATCGAATTAATGGGCGTTGGTAGACATACCAAAGATGAACAGATCAAAAACGATCAATTTGTGCGACGGGAACGCAGAATCAGGTTGTGTCCATATAAGCAAGGGGCAATTCATGTAAGGGCACTCATATTTTTGTTTCGTGATTTTTAAGGTAAAATACTTTATAATTGACTACGGATGATGTTTACTTGTTTTTGCGTATTTCTAGGAGTATTATCTTTTACTTTTCATGGTAAAATTTTCAATAAACACATAATAACATTAAGAAATAAAACTCGCGGTGATAGATGCCTAAAATTGGAGGCAGCTTCTAATACCGAGGGAACACTCGGTAATGGAAATATTGAGGTTCCTATTTTGCTTATTATATTTAAATTATTTATTATCTCATTAGTAAAAATTGATCAATCTTCCAGTCCTCATGTATTCTATAAACGAAAAATCTATTTTCGATGTATGCAAAATCCATAAAAAATCATTATTTTATAAAAACTCATAGCACTTAAAGTATAATTTTGTACTGGGTGTCAAAAACGTCATAAAATATATGCAATATTCATTTGAGAAAAGAATGATAATACGGCATATCTTGTCATTCAAAATACTGTTTTTCATGAAGATTTATCTCTATTTTTTCGAAGTGACACCAAAAAATCTTTCTGGTATTCTTTTTTTAAGGGTCGGAATTATATTTAAAAATATTGTATACTACTCTCATTACCGCGGCATACCTCGGTAATAGATTATATGAGAATCTATTAACGAGTGCAGAGTACTCGGAAATACAGTTTTCATATAAAATCTATCACCGAGTGATAAGGCAACCTGTATTCGTATTCGTATCGTGTTGTAGTAACCAGTGTCCAAATTTAGGGTTCCGTTAATGAATTATTCTTGATAAAAATATTTACAAATAATGTTTCATAACAAAGACAAAGGTTTTATCATGTTACTCTGCTGTGATTTTGATTTATTGATCATTAATTCATGACATCATAATCGAGGACATTCAGTTTTGATGTCAGGTCTGCTCTCACCCCACTGCTTTCCACTACGTCAAAGACTTTGCCATAAGTATAAGTTGGCTAGTCCCGACAAGAAACAACTGTAATTAATTTAAATTTCGCAGTAATTATGGAAAAGTTATTGGGTTTTTTGAAACGACATCCGACATTGAGTAGAAATCAAACCACAAAAGACTCAATACGAGCGTGGTTTGGAAGAGTTTACTCGTATATTGAACGTAACGATTTGCTTCAAGTTTTTTAGAGCCCAAGACGCATATTTAACTACAATGAAACAGCTTTTTTATGTCCGAAGAATAAGTAAGTTTTAGTAAAAAGAGGTAGCGTTTATATACGTGTTTATAATCGAGAATAATCGAAAAATTGATTTTATTGATTCAATTTTAGTTATTTGTGTAATTATTATTGTTATTTTTCTCATTATACCCAACTTACATAAATAAATATATCTATAGATTTAATGCAGTTTATTAAGTACTACAAGTGAATAAAATTTAACCCTGTATAGACTGTAGATTAGTTATAATAAGCAAAATATTATAAATATTGTTGTTAATATAGGTGGAAGGTAACTGTAATAGTCTTCTTCTACATTTGTTCAGTTTCTTAATTATGATAATAATAAAGTTGATCGCAATGTTTTGTGTATTTTTTAAATATATTTTATTTTATACGGAACCATCAGGACAACAAGTATTATTTTTCTTCTATACTCGGTAATAGGAGCCACATACCGCGGTAATAGAAAAAACCTTTGAGCATGCCTCGGTAATAGGGGATGTCGACTTCCTGTTTTAAAAAAAAAATTATAAATACTACGCTTCAAAATAAATAAAAAGAAGTGAGAGAAATCAATAATAAAGAGTCCCTAAAATGTTTAAAAAAATGCTTACTTGCCGAGGATAGACCTGATTACAAAATATTTCACTCTAAAGTCAAAATTCCCCGAAATACCGCGGTAATAGGTGCTTTTACCTTAGAACATAGAAATTGAAAACAAGCTCTGTTTCCGTTTTGTTCAAAGGAACAAAACAAAACAAACAAAAGTGTTTTGTTAAATGAAACACATAATATTGATAAAAAAAATTATTGAACACGCAATTGAATTCACAAATCCGTTTGACAAATATAATGGAACACGACCGACATGAAGTGAAAGTAATCCTCGTCGTTGTTGATCTGCACGTCTGTGAGGTTCGAGTAGGCCGGCTCCTCTATCTCTTCGAGCGAGGTCTCCATGCTGTCACTGCTGTCGCGTGTAGTCTCCGCCCACGACACCCGCTTCGAACTTCTCGACGCGTCCTTCTTCTTGTCTACGGCGGGCGTTGAGTGAGACACCGGCGCGGGCAACTCTTTTGTGGGCGTTTGGGCGCACTTGTCCAGGTAGTGTTTGCGTAGGATGTACTCGCGCATCGAGTCTTGAGCGACGCGTTTCGGCGGCGGCGGCGGAGGCAGAGATCCGTCATCGTCGTCGTCGTATTGGTTCCTGCTCTTTCGCGCCTCGTCAATCCTACGAGTCTCCTCCTCGTTGGCCAGCAGCGGCCACGAGTCGAGTTTGTTGCGCACGAGTAGAGGATGCGCATGCGCAGCGCACAGTATGCGCTTGCGGACGAAGTCGTGGAACGCGGTGAGCTCGGAGCTGAGCTCGCGGCGAACCAGCTGCTTGTGCCTGGCGGGCACGGTCGGGTCGCGTACGGCGAGTAGCGCTTGCGAGGCTAATAGCGCGGCGGTGGCCTCGAGCGCGCCGGCGACCAGTCGCTCATCGAGCGCGGGCAGAGCGCTCGCGGCCGACGAGATGCTTGTGAGCGACTCGCTGCGAGTGGCGCGTCGCGAGTCGCCCGGACTCGCGCAAGAGCATGCGCGCCTGCGCCCGCGCGGCGACCGCGAACCGCTCTCCTCCATGCTGTGGTACGACTGCAAACGAAACGTACAAACCCTTCATTAGTCTGTGACCCTCGATGTGACACAAAGTCATATTAAAAGATGACGAAGCGCCAAATTAATTAATATGCTTTTCATCTTGTTGACTAACCCAATCAATACTTACATGATTAAGTGATCTGGTCAACAAGCATATAGCGGAGAGAAGCGTTCCAAAAGTGAGTTGGGGGAAAGGCTCGTATGTGATCTTCGGTGCGCCAAAATGTAGCTCAACCAATGGCTGCCACCTTTCCAAGTCGAGGCCAGGGTCAGCCAACAGCGAGAGTAGGTCTGGACTGAACGAGTGCAAACAAAGAGTCGCCATGTGCAGGATCTCTAGAGTTCTGTGAACAAATCAGATTGGCATTCAGTTATCGTCGACTGAGATTGACTTGCAATTTCTTTTCTTCATATCAATTTTTTTAGGTAGGTACTTATTTTTTATCAATATGTACTTTAATAAAACTTTATAAAGAGTGAAGATTTGTATTTTTGTTTGTAATGAATAACCTCAAACCGGACCAATTTTAAAAATTCTTTGACCTATTATCAGCGAGTAACATAGGCTATATTTTATAAAAATACGCAGACGAAATTGCGTGCAACAGCTAGTTTAGTCCTTTTATCCTTTATTTTTTACCCTTTTATTTTTGCTCTCACTTGAAATGTTTTGAATTAGTTACAAGAGTCCTAAGTAGGGTTATAATTATTGCTTTATGGACAGATTCAATTCCTTTATGGTCCATAACATGATGAAATATTTAGTATTTATTATAACAATCCTTAAAAAAATCGGAAAAATTAATAGTGCTATTATTTTCTTGTATATGAGAAACAATCTATTTCAGACCAAATCAAGTACAAATTAAGCAATTAAACATTTGAACCCGTTATCAGATAACATTTATTACAACAATACTGATAAAAACAGCTACATACGAGTATAAACAGTTGAAGCACAATATCTTAATTTAAAACAATTTAATTTCCGAGGCGTATACACTTTTACAACAGAAAAATGTTTTACCTAATATTATTTGCAATAATAGCAATAATTTTGTTATTCTATTATTACGGAACGAAAAACCACAAATACTGGAAACAAAAGGGCGTGACACACGATAAGCCGATACCTTTTTTCGGGAATTCAATACGTCAGGTGCTCATGAAGATCAGTATGGCCGACTTTTACGCAGAGCTGTACAACAAATATTCTGAGGAGCGAATAGTTGGGTTTTATGAAGCAAATCAGATAGGAGTTATTGTCAGAGATCCGGACCTGATTAAGGATATTCTTATTGCCGATTTCCATGCCTTCTATGAACGAGGTTTCAATTTACCCAAAGGATCCAAATATGTCGAACCCATGATGAGGAATCTGTTCTTCGTCGAAGGTGATCTATGGAAACTTTTGAGGCAGCGCTTCACACCGGCTTTTACTAGTGGCAAATTTAAAGCTATGTTTCCCCTTATTGTGGAGAGAGCAAAAAAATTACAGGACGTTGCTGCAGAGGCAGCCCAATCTGGAAAAGATGTTGATGTCCGCGACCTAATGGCAAGATATACAACAGATTTTATAGGTGCTTGTGGATTTGGAGTCGACTCAGACTCACTGAACGACGAAAACTCTACATTCCGAAAATTAGGAAAACGTATATTCCAAGTAACACCCCGTGATTCTGTCGTTTGGTTTTTCAAAATCATTGCGCCGAATCTATGTTCCCGTATAAATTTTTTCCCGGACGAAATCGAACGTGATACCGTCTCTTTGTTGCGAGCTGTGATGGCCGAGAGAAATTATAAGCCATCGGGACGAAATGATTTCATTGACATACTTTTGGAGTTGAAACAGAAAGGAAAAATGATTGGCGAGTCGGTGGAGAAAAGAAAACCTGATGGCACACCGGAAATTGTAGAAGAAGTTTTGGATGAATTGTTAATGGCGGCACAAGTATTTATTTTTTTCGCTGCCGGTTTTGAGACCTCATCTTCGGCAACCAGTTTTACCTTACACCAATTGGCATTTTATCCCGAAGAACAAAAGAAATGTCAGGACGAAATTGATGAAGTATTAAGCCGATACAACAATGAATTGTGTTATGATGCTGTAAAAGAGATGAAGTATTTGAATTGGGCTTTCATGTAAGTTTTTTAAAAGTAAAAAAACTTATGACTTGGAAAACTCAAATTAGATATTTAGCATTGGTAACCCGAATAATATCTCCATTTTAATTTTCAGGGAAAGCATGAGGATGTTCCCATCGTTGGGTTTCCTTAAACGCATGAGCACAAAGCCATACAAATTTGCCGGTACCGATGTCACAATAGATAAATATGTTGATATTATTATTCCTATTCAAGCTTTGCAAAACGATCCGAAATACTTCGAGGAGCCTCAAACGTTTAAACCGGAGAGATTTCACCCAGACAATATAAATAATATCAAGAAACACGTATATTTACCATTCGGAGAAGGCCCTAGGGCTTGTGTGGGTAAGTTGATCTTGGAGATTTGGAAGAAATGGCAAGGGATTGATAAATATTTCTATATTTATAAAGTAGATCTGAATCAAAGCTGTAAATCCCGACACGAAGTTTTAGGTTAAACCTACAGCTTTTTTGTTATAAAAAATATTTTATAACTAGCTGGTGCCCGCGACTTCGTCCGCGTTCTGGATGAAAGGTACCCAATGTTCTTTCTGGTGTCCCAGACAACGTGTATGCAAAATTTCAATGTGATCGGTTCAGTAGTTTTTGCGTGAAAGCGTAACAAACAAACAAACAAACTCACATTCACATTTATAGTATAAGTAAGGATTGCAAGACTTGAAGTTTCAAAAGCACTAATTATTATTTTTTAGAGATTAGGCGTAATCACCATGACAATGCAAGATTTTTGTAGTTAACTTATTACCCACGTGGCCTCCCTGGCGTGTAAAAGTAAAGAAGACGTGTGTACAATCTAAAATAAGATTTTAGGCCGTATGTTTGTCTAAATTTATTGCGTCTCAACATGCGAGCATTTGATACAGGTTCCGATGTAATCTTACATTGTTACAGGTGAACGATTGGGGCAAATGCAATCGCTTGCTGGTTTAGCAGCGGTACTGAGCAAGTTCACGGTAGTCCCTTCGAAAAACACCCTGAGGTATCCAGTAACGGACCCCACTTCAACGGTGACGCAAGCTATCAAAGGAGGATTGCCCTTGACTTTGGTTGCTAGGAAGAAACTATTTTAACCTCGATATTGTACTGATTGTCAAATCTGATTCTGATTGTATCTGATCGTCAAATGTCCTGACGAATATGAATAATTTGGTTTGTGAACGTTTTTTAAATGTGTGAAGAAAAGCAGTAAGTAAAAAATAATGTGTAAAAAAATAGAAAAATCATGTATTTTGGTGTGAAAAATAAAAGTCAAAAGCAAGTAATTTGATTTTAATTTAGTCTAGGAGGTTTTTTCTACTTATACATTTTCCATTTTTTTTTATATTTTAGGGTAAGAAAAAAAAAGCAGACTATTAATTTTACAGCGACGAATATTTTTTCCATTTCTTCTTAAAGAAGTTATTCCGTCATAAATCTAATCGAAAGTATTCATCTTTCTGTGTACAATAAAATAAGCTTGACAAGATAATTTCTAACTAACATTAATATATCACAAATTATTATTTATTAAAATAACGTTTATCTATCAAGTTGTCAAGGAACCAAATTAATTTCTCAGATAGTAAAATTATTCATCTAATATTTAAAAACCTATTAATAGCAATCTAATCTATCTACAATCTATAATAACAAGATAAATCGTCAAGATAAATATTTGTTTACCCCAGGATTAAAAAAATTAGTCATAAGATACTTTGGATTTTAAAAATGGAATATAATAAAAAAAGAAAAAAAAATTGCTGTATTTTAATTGTCCACCTTCATAATACTAGCGTACAGAAGAATCACTATCTAACAAGTCAGGTTTAGGTATAAAATTATACCTACACTCGCCAGAGCCATTCGTCTGCAAGCAAATTTGAAACTTATATTTGCGCACGAACGCTCAATTTCATTAGCGCGTCGCAGTTTTATGGTAGGCGCACTGGTAGGGTTGTCACTTGAGTGTAGAGATTTTTTTTACCTATTTGAATTATTAATTAATTAACCAGTACAATTACAATTAAAAAGCTTACCTGTGCAAGACAGAGGGCGCGGGGTCTGCGGGGCAAGGGGCAGAGGGACGTCGAGACCTCATGAGCTGCGTCACGCACTGGTAAAGACACGCACTTATGCTGCGCTGTGTAACACACAAGAACACAGATGGAGTATTGTTTTACTGGATGTGTCAACATCGATACTGCAAGCTCACAGAATACAGAACAAACCAAAGTGCGCAAAAGAGAAAACTATTGAAGAAACAGATGAGGATTTTGGTGAGCCCGTGGGATGAGTGGTTAGATGGGTGCTTGCCTTAATGTTCTATCTCGGGGCTTCTGGGTTCGATTCCCAGCTGCTGGGTCAACTTTGGAAATAAACTTTTCAAAGTTGGTTCTGGTATGGGTTTGGAGTTAGTGTGGCGCTGCATTTCGCAGACATTTGAGCAGCCTGCCTAGCGAAAGTAACGAAAGAACCCTTACAGATAAAGACCCGTGTACAGAAGTAGCCATTTACCACCAAGTGGACCTTCAGCCCGTCTGTCGAGCTTAACATTAAAAAATAATTATTCAATTCATCCGTTAGTATGAAAACTAATGAAAACCTTTGTCAGTCAGTCAGTGTAGTTACAAACCAAAATCAACTCACCATAATAGCGACTAGCGAATTAATATTCTCTATACGCCATCTCGATTCAAATTTGACCAGTTGAACGATCAGATTCAACGTTGACGCGCAAAGATTCAAGGCGTCCAAACTCATCAAATGTCGCGGCAGCAAAACCGCCTCCACCAAATGTTCTAGATGAACGCCGACGAACGTTATAGCGTCGTTGGCGAAGAAGTGACCATTCTTCATCACCATCATCGAGATGAAGTCCAAACTGTACGCGTAAACCCGCCACCACTCCTCAGGTTTCCATCCTTCCTGGTCACCGGTGTCGAATTTGGGCGGCAACAATTGCAACCAGAGAAACTGGTCGACATCACTTATTAGCAATTCCTTGGAGAACGGTCCTCTAGAGTACGCCGTGAGACACCTCAATGCCGCCAAGGAGGTTTGATAATGACGTCTATTTTGCAAGCAACTATGCAGACAGTAGAGGAGTTTGTTTATGAAACGGGTCGACTGGAACCACTGCGACAAACCCGAAGACATTTCGTCGTATAGGTCCAAGCACTGTTCTAACATGGCTAGAGAAAGTACCACCACAGGGACTTCCGCTTTAATTGTATCTTTTTTCCGTTCCTGTTCATCTTGGATGCTATTCAACAATTTCTCCAGTTCTATACCGTTCACATCGGTCACAGCTGTTATGATGCTCTGTGCAGTAGTCCTGTTTGCTTTGATTTCATAGTCCAAAGTGCTTATGGCGACAGTTCCTATAGAGAGTATGGCGCGTGAAGCCCGCGGGTGCAAACACTCATACACAATGGCCGTGTTTGTGAGCAATTGTTCGATCTGTTTTGCACTCTGTTTCCTGTTGTCGAAACAATCGTCTTTCCAATTCGCCAACATAATCACATACAGCTCAGCCAGTATAACGACCAATCTTCCGTCGCTAAGGTTGTCCAACTCGGTCAATAGGGCTTTCAGACAAGGGGCGACCATTTTTGCCTTGTGAGCTATGTTTAAGGTCACCGGTAGACATTTGCAGAATATCGTCGTGAAATCTTTCCAGGAAGTCAAAAGCCCCAACCAAACGGGCACCTTATTCGTCGGATCGATGCCATCGTCGCAGCCATTGAAGGAAAATATGTAATCGATCCACGTATCGAGATATCTATTGTTTGTATCGAATAATTTCTCAAGAGCCACCTTAAGACCTACGTCGAGATTGTCTCTGGACACGAACAATTCGATACCGAGCACGTTGAATATTTGAGCGTACGTCCTTAGACCCGGTTGGATCTCATTGAAGAGTGGACTAGTCATGTATTCCCAAAATTTCGGGTTTTCGCGAAGTTTTTTCACCAAAATTTGCATATTGTTCTTCCAAAGTGCATGAAAGAGTCCCATGATGCACGCCAGCGTCGAGCTGTACAATGATTTGGTGTCCTAAAACAAATAAAGCTGTTTAAATACAAATATCTATCTACAATATTTAACTTCTTTATCAAGATAACAAATATGTATTAATCTACAAATAAATAAAAAATCAATGTAAATATGTTTGTCCTCTATGATAACCAAAATCGCTCAATCGATTTTAATTTGGTTTTCACTTATGAAAAGAGGGATAAAATAGGATAGTTTGTGTTATAAGAAATAATTACAGCTCGCTTGTGAGGAAATATATTCGTTTTTGAAATATTTGCAATCATCAAAAAGATGTCTACTAACATAGTAAGTAATCAATTTAGACGTGCACTCAGAAAAATACAATAAAATTCGCCTTCAGAAGACTTTCTTGACAGAGAGAAAATGTCTGCGAGACTTTAGTTCTTTTTTCTTGTGTATATGCAATATAATAACCAAATTGTACTCACGGCATTGACAAAATCCAAATAATCAGCCATGTAGCCAAGGATACTTTCGAAACTCTCGTCGTTCTCAGAATTCTTTTGCTCGTCTTTATTCACTTCATCAGCGTTGACGACTTCGTGGTTCATCATGAAGAAGGCTTCGATGAGTCCGGGCTGTTTCCCGACACACATGGTCACGAACTCCAATATGGCCACTTTCAACTCCAAAGTTTCGTACTCATCGCGCAATCGGACCAGGAACATCACGCGCACTTGATATGCCGTCATGTCCAAAGACGCAAACAGGGACATTTGGAAACTCTATAAAGAGAAAAATATACGTTTATTTATATTTTATACTATACTATAGTAAAGTATAACATGGTTGTATAGTAAAATTTACTATGTAATTTTTTTTAATCTCAAATTTAAATTAGTGTAATGTCAATGGTTGGATTATATTATATCAATCTACTACAACTATGGATTTCGCACGCCATACAAAACACTACGAACTTTAGGGAACATTTAAATGTGTGTTAAAATCACATAAAAAAAATGGAAGAATAGGTTTTCTTTTTTAAATTTTCAATAAAATATAAATATTTGATCTGGAAAATATTAAGTTTTATTTAATTTCTTGAAATTTCTAACAGCTTAGGTTCATAGTAACAGAAATCACTTACCTCTGCAAAAATTTTCAGAAGCGTGCAACATAAAACTGGCAACTTCTTGTTGAATGCATGGTTGATGTAGCTGGTAACTTTTGGCACAACTTTCAAGGAATCCGTGTGCTTGCTTTGGGCAAATATCAGTTTTTCCAAAGGAGTCATTTCGTTTGACTCCGCCAAGAGGGACTTGAGACGTAACGCAAATATGAGTAAACCAACGCATCGTTGTATCGTTGATATGTGCTGGGTCCGTGTGCCGGCTATCCAGTTTGTTTCATTTATTATTATGCTCTCCAGTTGTTCGTTACCTGAAATAGCGTTATATACAAATCTATATTAATATTGTATAGAGTGGGTACCTGTACTAATTATGAAAGATTTTTTAAAACGTGTACGTCTCAGAGAATGTCAACAATGCATACCCATGGATATGATCTTCAAGAGCTCGACAGCGTTCTCCATGTGCAGAAGACTGTAGACGCAGGTTTTCCTGGCGACGTCGACGCCGTCGGTCTTCTGCAACACGAGCGACATGAGGCTGGCGCAGCGCTTGATGAGTTCGCGTCTGGCGTTCCACTCGGTGTATCGCCACCCGTACACGTTGGGGAACACTTCGCGCAGCACGAGCACAACGCCCGGCAACACTATCTCCGTTGTCGTGCGCTCTTCCTTCGAGTTCTGTCAACGTTTCAATTTATTAATCTGTGGCCTCTTATAAATCTTATTTTAAATTTCTCATTTCATTAAATCCAGTAAAAAAATCAAGTATTTTTTGCATATAGGTATACATTTTTTCAAAATGTATAAGGAAAACAATGAAGAGTAATCTTATTATATTTATTGAATAAAATAAAAATAAACTATGATAAATAAGTTGAAATTATGAAGTATAAAAAAAAATACCATAAGTGTACTTGTATATAGTGTGCAAATTAAAATAGATTTTTTAAATATATTATAATTATAATATATTATTTTAATAATAATATTTAATTAAAGGATAAGTTTTGTTAAAATTTGAATTCTTCGAGGTAGAAAAGTTTTAAAATTTTTAAAGTTTGGAAAAAAATTGTTTTAAGTATAGCTAAATTAAATTCTTAAAATTGTGAATTATGTAGTTATAAAAGAAATCTCACCTCATGAAAGGCACAGAGCATATCAATGTATGACGACAAGAAATGGTAAGTTCCATTCGGTTGTTCGATATTAATCAAATAAGATCCAACCGCAGCTGAATCAAACGATGCGCCATTCGCGTATTCCACATACGACAATTTCTGATTGAATATGCGAGGCAGTAGACCTGTATTTACAAGCCTGAAAATCAATTTTATTTTTATTTAGCAGGTTTGGGGAGACATTTTCTGATACAATGTATCAATATCTCATGAAAATATTGAAAGTGATAATTTAACATTTGATTTCAAATTATTGAATTTTGTAATATATATGAAATGGATATGAATGCTTGGACTATTCTTTCTTGGTTCACCCATTAAACCGCCAGTATAATTCGTTATATTTAAAAAAAATATGTATTTAACACCATGATGTTGTTTTTACTCTAAATGACTTTACAGAAAATAAAAAATGTTAATTTAAATTGTGGAAGTTGAAAGTATTTTAAATTTTAAAATGTAAGAACAGGGGAAAATTTCTAAATAGGTATAAATTACTGTCCCATCAATAAAATTATCAAATTAAGGCTCAACTCAAACTAATTTATTAACGAAAACTACCAGGTCTAGAAAGCCGAAATTTGGAACTTTTCATATTTTCTGAATATGAAAATATACATAATATACATACATAAATATACATTTCTTGTAACATACCTTAAATGTATCTCGTTGGGAAACAGAGGTATCAAAGATGTGCATATTTCGAGACACTCCACTAAGAGTTCTAACGGTGGAGACTCCGTCCTCATATATCTTAACAGCAAATCGAATACGCCTTCGCTGGGTGCTACCAAACTTTTCGGTACTTCCTTCGTGACAACCAAAACTTTCAACAAACACTTCAACAATTTCGTTCCTTCGTAAACACGCTCCAAGGACACGTTCATGTTGTGAGTTGGGCTCTTGTGGTCCAGGGCTTTCCCTATTTCGTCATTGAAAATGGTCCAGTACGAATATGGAGTCCGGAAATGGATTAAGGTGTCGTCTCTTTTCTCCATTATTGTAGCTTTGGAGCCTCTCTCGATTTTGTACGAGGGTCCGCCGAGAGGGAAGTACTCCCGGCCTATGATTGCGTCCTCGCACTGTAGCGCCATTACGGGAACTCTGTTTGGACTGTAAACCTCTGTGTACACTGGGAGATTTCTCAATTCGGCTAGCAACTGTAATGTGAGAATTAAATTAAAATATTACTAAACAATTACGTACTTAAAACACAAGTTGAAGTTTTTTCTTCACATAAATAAATTTAAATAATGGCAATTTAGTGACACCGTTTGGACAAGAACTAAATTTTTTATTGAGATGCAATGCCAATCTAGAAACATTACTTAAGAGATGAATTTTAATGTTATTAAAAATAGGTTATCCATAGGCCACATATCAAAGGATCTCGTAAATCAAATTAAAAAATATCGTTATACAAAAATCCTAACTTAGGCAAGAGATATACTTACATTTCGAACACTACATATACCGCCTTGGGCTAAACCCGCAGAAAGCATTGACAATTTGTGAAAATCATGTGGAAAGTACTCCAGCGCCGTATTCCACAAGGACACTACTCCAAACTCCTCGTCCTTCTTGTGCAATACCCAGAAAATTGTGGAAATTTCCTGAGATCGGAGAAGATGCGAAGAGAGTTCTATGATGCCTGGCTGGTGACTCAGGGATCCGTCGCCATCAAATTTATCGCACAATTCGTTTAGCAATCGGAATATGCGAAGGTGTACTATCAAAGAACATCTGGAGTTATCCTGGAATCAATAATACATGTCGTCATTGTTAAATCGAAATCCCTTTTGAGACATTGACAAAAAAAAAGTTCGGAAAAAAATTCTAAAAAGTATTTTATTAGAAACTTAAGTTGAAAATTCAATAGTTTATTTATTATTTTGATAGTAGAGTAAATTTTGCACATAACATATTCTAGCTTTTGCACATAGCATTTTTTATTAAGAGGTCATACTTTTTTGACCCTTGAGACATTTCGATTTCACAATGGATTGGATATAATGATAAACTGCTATAAGTAATGAGTAAAAGAAAACATCACAAAATCTAGCTATTGCTATTGATGTCATCTCAAAGGTTTAAACTAAAATGATGAAGACATCTTCTAAGATAATAATTATGAAGTACATAGTACTTAATCGGTTATAAGTCAAAATAATCACTCTTGAATATATCAAAGTGATCTTGTGTGGCAACATTGATTTTTATTTGAAATACTTAGACAATAAAATAGGTCATTGCCACGTGTTTAATATGGGGGAGTCGTATCAGAACAATGTCAAAGCTTAAAGACTTAATTCTTTCTTTACTCCCCACGCTTAAACTAATTAATCATCATCAAGTCTATAAGAATATAATTATAGTCGTTGTCAAACCAAAATCTGCTATGTGCAAAAAGTATACTTGTAAAATATTGATAACAATTTTTTTTGAAAAATTATACCAAAGGTTTATTTAAGAAGAAAATTATTTTATTGGAAACTTAGGGTTGTTACGTAAACTTATTTGTCTTTTAAACATGAAAATTTAATAGTTTACTTATTATTTTGATAGTGCAGTAAATTTTGCACTGCAAATAGCACTTAGGTCAAAATTTAGGAATCTCAAAAAAGTGCTAGAAAAAGATTTTGATTTGACAATGATGTTATAATCGTTAAATTCTTAGTATTATTATGTAATGTAAATTTATATTTATATTATATACTTACAGAGAACATAGGGTTTTTTAACATTTTCAGTAAAAAATTAAAGACGCGCATTTTTAGCGCTGTCGCTCCGAACTGTTGGTACTGACTTTCGAATAACTTAGCGTGCTGTTCACTCTGAAAAAATATTCATTTTTATTTTTATTACTATGCAAACATTTTTAAACACTGTTGGGCAGGACACACTGCGTTTCGCAGTCATTTGGGCAGTCCGTCTGGCGACAGTAACCACCCCCTTACAAAAGTCCACCGGTGTGTGTGCTGTTGTATTTCAGTGAGTGAATAAGGGATGCCATAGCTCACCTCTCTATCCCTTCTTATCTTTTATCCTACTATGGTCGGCAGAATTTTGTTATGTTACTTTTAGAAAATTTTGTTCAGAAGAAAATCCAGCCAGTAATTAGTAATGCAGAGCAGTACGAGCTTGACAGTAATAATCTGGACAGTAAGAGTTGATAAAATCGACCCAGGAAATAGAGGAATTAGTACTAGCAGGTACTACTAGGTCTAGGGTTGACAGGATAAACTGGGCAGTAAGAGAAGAGCTGACCTACCTTTAACGTAAGCGCCATCCATGATAGAAGCATAGCAGAATGTGCAGAATCCAATTCCAGTTTTGTTAGCTCACTTTCTACTAATTCTTTTGTATTTTCTATCCACGACGACACATTATTACTAAAAAGAGTATTTATTTATTTAATAATGTGTGGTTTACATGACATCATCTGGTCATCATAATCAGCCTGTGTCTCTCCAGCGTTAAGGTGCTTCTATGAGCTCTTAACGCTCTGACTCAGGGCCCCAGGGAAAATATCAGCACATATGCTGTTGTTTCAGTGAGCGAGTAAGGGATGCCAGAAGCCATTACCCTGTATCTCTTCCTAATACCTTAACCTTACCTTACGCCTGTGGCGTTATAGGCGACAGTAGCCACCTACTGTTAGCCTGTCAATCGATCTTAACATTAATAAAAAAAAAATCAGAGGTACTGGAAACAGCAAAACATTTAGTCGCATGAAGCTACAGGCAACATTACTAATTTGGTAAGCTAATAGAAGACATAAAAACATACATAATCTTTTTATATCTGCCTTTCATGTTATAAAATAAAGTTGCTGTCCAGTGTCCATGCCTGTCTGTTGCTGTACAGAATGAAAAACGAAGAACATTTTAAGTATATAAAATTTGCAAAAAAAATCCGAGAAGCCAGGAGCAGATAACTATTAGATATATATACTCACATTTTCCCATCATCTACAATCATAATAAATAAACAGACTTCCATATACATTATTCTCAAACACGCCTCTCTATGTCCCTCTTCTAAGAACTGGTTGAAGCCATGATTACGCCCAAAACTATGTTTTCTGAACAAATCAAACAATTTCTTAAATTCGACTTCATTAAACCCTTCTATCTGAGCAATAAGCAATAGCAGCTGTAATATGGCTAATTGTTCCCTCAAATTACACTCGGCCCACTGCTGCCTCATACTTTCAATGGCAAAGTCAGTTTGAATCTTTCTAGATGGAGGTGGTGTTGATAAGATCTTTTCAAATTGTGATATCAGAGAAGTTTTGAGTTCATTCACACCTATACTCTTTGTTATTTCACTGAACTCCTCATGGTATTTATGGCTCTTATCATCTTTGAATTGAAATATGTATTGCAGCAGTTTGAGTAGAAACAGTCTTTCTGTATAATAAAAGTTCCACACTTTTGGTAGAAGAAATGTTGGTCTGGTATCAATGAAAGCCACATTCTTAAGGACATTTTTTGGTGTCCCATATGAAATATCACATAAGAAATTCTTTAGTATCGCCCAAATTTGGAAACAGTCTACATCCTGGAAAAATGTAAACACAGTTATTAATTATTATTATTTGAGAATTTAAATAGAAAAGACCATAAAACCTACGAATAAATAATACTCTAACTAAAGCATTAAAATACTTTAAATTTAATTTAATAAAATAGATCATAAATATAGTATATGTAGTGAATATAGTATTTCATTATTTAAATAAATGGGGCAGAAGAGATTAATAGCTGTTGAGAGGTAATGGAGTCATGACAGTAGCCATTTACCATCAAGCTATCGGTAAGCCTTTCTGCTTACAAACATTAACATGGATTTTTAAACACAAACCTGCATATAGTGAATGCAAAAAGAATTGTAAATGACTATTTATTACTGTCTAGGGCTTTATCATTGTTATGGAGTCGTACTATTCTAAAATAGGGCCTCCAATATGTTTAAGATGCACTGGCTGATAAAGATACCTTATGCATGACAAATAGAGCAAGGAATGGTTAACAATTATTAATACTTTTACTTACTATATAATGTTGTAAAGTTTGCACCACGCTCAATAATTTAGTCTGATCTGGGTGCTCTGTCTGCAGCCGGGCGTACGAATCTGATTTGCGAGGTTGATAACTAGCAAGCCCTTGCCTAAACGCCTCTATTACTTCCTTTTTAATTAAAACAGACTTTAGCTCCTCTTTCGAGAGAGTCTCGGACGTGGTCCAGCGCCACAATCGTTTCCAATAACTACAATTAAACATTTTGGTGAATAGGTGAATAAATAGTACATACTTTAAAAACTCAAACAATTTTCATAAAAATAAATGGATCCTTACTTCACATTATCATCCGACATGATTATTAAACAAGATTAAATAGCATAAACATGTAAATTAACAAATTCTAGAATTTTACACAAAATTTATGTTTTTTTTTTTGTATTGTTTACACCTGCCCCGCTTTTCCCGCTAGACAGATTATAATTTTATTTTAGGTTATTTAAAGTTTATGAAGTTTATTACAGTTTTGTTTGACATTTATTTATGTCATGTCAAAGCACACTTCAAACCGGCAACCTGCAACTTCAAAGTGAGTGACCCAAGGAGGATAGATAAAGGAGCAGGAGCACCATCTTACATGGATGTTAAACTGGAAAAGTGGCAAGCTAAAGCATTAAATAGTGGTTCATAAATTTACCGGAATGGCTCTAGTGTAGCCAAAGTCGGAAAATAAACGCTATTGACGCAGCCAAAACTAAAACCGAACCGAAAAAAATTATAACTATTTAATTAGTATTTAAATTATACTTTAGAGCCGTTACCTTTTTTATCCGTTTCTAATATTTTTTGGCGCTTTCTTTAAAATTTACACTCTGTCTACACTAGCGCCACCCTTATTTAACTCCTTTCAACGGATACATGTGCTCCTTTATGTATCCTCCTTGATGCCAATTCTTAACTCAACTAGTCTGTGCGTTGCGTGCTGAATACATTCATTCATTTCATTCTATCAGTCAGACTCGCTCGCATTTCCCCTTCCCGGTCCCCCCCTCCCCCTCATATCCCTGAAAGAAGAAGGTTGCGCGTCAAAGGTTGGTTTCGTTTTATAAAATATGTTTAATGTTTTAATTAATTAATTTGATATCGTTTTCAGATTAATCAGCCTGTGTCAGTTTAAATAATATAAACTGTACTTATGTATTGATTTCTGTTTACAGTTTGTACAAATTACTGCATATTTCCAGGTCATCAATATCCTCGAAACAATAGTCCACCGACATGGCACCAGCAGCAACCGCAGTAAAACCCAAACCCGATGTAGACCCTATTGGAATCAGGGCGGTTCTTCTGGGTCCGCCTGGTTCGGGAAAGGGCACTCAGGTGATTTACTAGAGTGAAATTAATCTTTGACCTTTATCATCGAACTTTTAAATTTTTAATTAAACACCGCTATTAGATAAGATTGAAACTTTAACCATTATGTAAGTAGTGGATAATATCGACTGCAAATTCTCATATTAATCAGTTTGTTTAATTTTAGGCACCACTGCTTAAGGAAAAATATTGTGTATGTCACCTTTCCACTGGAGATATGCTTCGCGCTGAAGTGTCGTCTGGTTCGGAACTTGGGAAGCGACTAAAAAAAGTGATGGACGATGGAAAACTTGTTTCAGATGAAATGGTTGTGGATATGATTGATAAAAATCTCGATCAGCCTGAGTGTAAAAATGGATTCTTATTGGATGGTTTCCCAAGAACTGTACCTCAAGCCCAAAAGGTATGATGCCTAAATAGCTAAAGACTATAGATAGTACACTCATTTCCAAATTGTCACATTTTTAAAAAGTTGCAAAGTTTTGCAAGTTGCAGTTTGCAATCCTTTTTAGATAATCATTATAAGTAACATTTCGTTATAGGGATTAAGCAGAGACCTTGCCGTTTAGTTACTAAGAGATCTGTCATAACCCAAGTCATTATTAAATGGCTTCTACTGTATATTCTTTATGTTAAAGTTGACAGTAAGGCTGATGGTCTACTTGATGTTAGGTGGCTACTATCGCCTATAATGCAAGTAACACCACAGGTGCTGCAAATGACCTGCCGACCATAACAGGATTTAGGATAAGAGATGGAGGAACAGCATACATGCTATTATTTCGCAGTGGTATCCTTTTATATTGTTTATAATTTATTATTGTTTAATTTATATTGTGAAAGTCACAATAATATGTTCTACTATTTTTATAACTTCATTTAAACATATATAATGTGTAAATTTTTTTTAGCTTGATAATTTATTGAGCAATCGAAAGACTGAGTTGGATGCAGTAATTGAATTTGGCATTGAGGACAGCTTGCTCGTTAGACGGATTACTGGAAGACTTATACATCCTTTGAGTGGTCGCAGCTATCATGAAGAGTTCCATCCACCTAAGAAAGCCATGACTGATGATGTGACTGGAGAGCCTCTCATAAAGAGGTCAGATGACAATGTAGAGGCTCTAAAGAAACGGTTAGCTACATATCATACGCAGACACAACCTCTAGTCGATTATTATATGAGAAAAGGTCTTCATCACAGAGTGGACGCGTCGAAAGCAGCGGAAACTGTTTTCAGTAAAATTGACAACATTTTCAAGACTAGGATTTTTGCTCGAGATAGGGCTCAACTATAATGTTTCATATCATGTTACCCTAACGTCTTAAGTGAAAATGATTTTTTTGTACAAACCTTTTTTATATTTTTCTCTAGTTAACTGCAGTTTTATTTTATTGTATTTTTGAGAACCAATATTGACTGGTATATAGGAGATCTATCTATTTTATAGACTAATATTCTTGGGAAATACAGTGCTACGATCTTGCAACATTTTGTTTTATTTTTTGTTCTAATTGCTAAAAAATTACAATATAAGTATATATTTTTGTTACTAAAATGGAAAAAAAATATATTGGTAAATATTTGCCTATTCGGTTTTTACTTATGTTATCTAACCAGATAATGGAAGTGATTTCATAATAATAATTGCGTACATACATGACACGAAGATAGGTTGTCCTTCACCCATCTGTTTACCAGACGAAAAGTACATTTTATCAATTGTTATGAGAAAATAAATCGGCATTTTACCTATTACTCATGGATGTCCTTCATTTAAAAAAAATCTAACGAAAAATATACTTTTCGTGTCCGGTAAACAGATGGAGTGAAGTGACCTCTTTTCGGATTTAAACCAACAGTAAATAAAAAGATATAGGTGAAATTGTGTGTTTTCAAATTAAACCATTTTAGTTTGTAATGACAAATTTATTTGCAATAAGTATGTACAATTTGTAATATTTGCACAATATCTTACAACGTACATTTAATTACTTTGTGCTAAGCTCGAATAAAGGCAAATATATGACTATCAACACTAAAGGAATACCTACAAGATAAATAATAATAAATAACTTGAAATTTTATTTTAATGTCTTACATAACACTAAGTTAAAACATTAATATTTGTCTAATATATAGGTAAATAATTGTGTTGTTATCCGAGTATTATTTTAAAACGTCTGACGTAATCTATTTGTGATTACAGTTTAATCAAGATAAAATATTTTGATGAATTTTTATATCTTAATGACAAAGCTAATTTCTCTATAGGTATAGGTGAAACTGTTTTAAGATATACTGGAAGTAAATATACTATAACAAGCATCTCACCTACTAAATATTATAAATCAATGATATTATAATATAATATAAATATCATTGTTATAAATACGAATTTGAGAGCAGCGATGTCTGTTACTGTTAGGTACACAAACATAATTAGCGGGATTCGAACCCGCGACCGTTTGGTAAACAGCTAGGATTACTAACCAGAGACCACACGTGACGTCAATAGGCGCAAATTTATCTGGTATAGGTACTTTTTAACCTGGGAAAATATTAGGGGACCGTTTAAAAATTTAAAAAATTGGGCGCCACTGTCGCCACAGCGATATATCTGTCGGATACCTATTTTATCAGATGTTTAATTTTACAACGCGGACGAAGTCGCGGGCATCAGCTACCTATCCAGCCGTCTTGAAAATTTAAAAGTGGTTGAATTTAATAAAATTTTAACTCCGGTGACACAAAACTTGATTGATGTTATTTTATTCATGTTTTATTATTTGATAATCAATATAGATATTATAATAAAATGCTACTGCAGGTCCACACCCTAATGCTACTACAGCGCCTCCTATTTAATGGTGACCGACGGACACTTTCGTGTACAGAGTTGGACCTCTTTACCTCTACTCTTCATGGTTGCCTGTCTATGAAGAGACTGTTGTGTTGCTAGGAATGCACAAAAATTAATGTGTAAGTAATATCTATAATATATTTCTAATATCTATGAAGATTGTGTTCTAAGATTTCTAAGCTAATTTTAAATAGAAATATAGGCATGCTTCAGCCTCAGCCTATACTATTGGCAGGGATTTGATAATGAATTGAATTTTAACAAAACAAATTACTTAGTCAGCCAATAAAATACTTTAAAATCTTATTAATAAGCGTCTTGATTTCAATCTCAACACCTATATACAATATGACCCAACCAGTTTCAACAACTGAACAAAGATAATACTCAGAATTCAAATACATACTTAACAAATACAACCCTATCGGGAACAGGCTTGCGATTATGAATATTACATAAAGGGAATATACCCTATAATTGTATACAATTATTTTATTACCTATATAATCTGGCAATACTATATTTTAGTGCATGCCTTGGGCGGTAGAGGCGCTGTTACCTAATGTATTGTATAATCACTATGTAATACTGATCACTACGTTACAGTTATTAATATAATTTGTATAACACGACAAATATCTATTTTACGCTACGAGGTATACAAGAGGAGAAAGTTAAGTATCAGAAAAGGGAAGTATTTTAATTAAAAAAGTCAAAAACCATTAAAGTATGTAATTTCACAGCCGTGTCCTTTTGCACTTTAATATCAATTTAATTATTGGTTTAACCTATGAGGGATTTCAATATATTTATATTAGGTACATACTTTTATAGATTAAAATGTTTTACCAATGCTACTGTAGTACATCCTATCATATTCTATATACTACAATGTTTCTCAAACTTTTGTTCCTCGATCCCGCAAATAGTAAACAAAGTAAAATTATTACTTCGCGACTTTAAATAATTATGTTGATTCAAATTTTGAGTTTAATGATTCACTTATATAATGGAAATGACTGAATGACGTGAAAAATAAAATAAAACACATGTTTATTGTAAAAATGGGATATTCTGTATTCAAGAAATCACGATCATTTAAAAAAATGAACAACGAACACAATTTTACACAATATTACGCCACAGGATTTTTTTATAAGCCGTACTTTTTTACAAACCATTTCTTGAATGGTTCTAAAAATTACTACAAGAGAATCATTACATAATCACATTTTCAGCTCATTCTTGTTTCACATTTGAATAAGAAAATTTCGAGCGTGACATTAACACACAGTGAGCAAAACATTTTAACAAAATGGACTACACAGTAGCAGATGTTGCTTCACAAAAAAAAAATTGAGTCACCCAACATACATAATTTTATTCTACCCACAGTAACTGTCATGGAAATTGATACGTTTCAACATCGAAAGCTAATCTAGCATCGTAATAAATTACAACAATTAAATAATATTTTACTATGTACAGGAGAATACGAAACACAGTCACTGCTATTTAACAACATTCTACGCCACTATCGATAGCTTTGGATATTCATAACAAACTCATTTTATAGCTAAAACTAATTTACAATAAAGCTTCATTTAGAACAACATTTTTATTTGTTAATAAAGAGTATTGTCCAACGAGTGTGGGGCGCGTGAGGCAAGACGTAACGAGAAGCACGATTCGAGTCACATTCGTGAGTCTGGCTACGAGTCACACAAATTAATAATTAAGCACGACGCGAATCACGCGGATTAGGCACGAAGCGAGTCATACGTGTAAGGCGACACACGAGAAGCACGATTCGAGTCCCACACATGAGACACAATGCGAGTTACACACGTGAGCCACGCGTGAGGAACGAAACGAGTCTCACACGTAAGGCATGATGCGAGCCACATATGTGAGAACCGAAGCGAGTCACACGCGTGAGACACGTTGTGAGCCACATTCACGAGGCCCGATGCAAGTCACACGCGTAAGGCACGAAACGAGTCACACACATGACGCACAATGCGAGTCACACATAAGCGGCCCAACGCAAGTCACGGGTGACACAGTAATTCAGAATGCGGTATGCAACGGGAACAACGCACGATGCAAAACGACTTCACGACACTTAAAAAACTACCTACATATTTTTACGATGCAAGTGCTTCCTCACTATATAAACTTTTCTACGTAACCTTAATTTGCATAATATTTCAGTTTGGAGAGAATAACTTGATGAAATTTACTGTAAATAATGACAGAACATAAAGACGGTTCTATGTATTTTACTTAACAAAGAAATCGACTGATACAAAAGTTTAAGAATTAAACTGACCAACTCCCTCAAACTGACTTAAAATGCAAAAACTTTATTTATAATTATATATAAACAGTAGTTATGAATAACACTACTATTAAAACGTGTATGCACTTCGATTAAAAAATTTGATGACACTTTAATACCGCGAATTGTTCGTTATCATTGCGGTAGCCACTTCTGACCGCTTAATATGAGGGCTAATTGCTGTAGGCCTCGGCTACAAAAGAGTAATACAAAAGGTGTTGTCTCAGTGGTCATGGAGGCGATCGTGGGAGCGACTCGACGAGCGAGACGTCTTGCGCTGATCGAGATAAGCAGCGGGCGCCCAGCCTTCCCCGTGACCACCTGAAATCAGTTTCACCCATACAGTCTGGCGAAATTTAAAGTTTTCTAGGATTTTTTTCGATATTGATCAGATAAAAATAAATATATCAAGTTTTATATGATGACACAATGAGTATATTGTCATCGGTTGTGCGAAAACTTAGGTGTCAATTGCTCATAGTTTAAAATTATACCATAACGTGTAATAGATGACGCTGATGCGTCTCCTCTGGTCTGTGTCGTCCCATTGTGAGAAAAATGACTAACTATGGACAACAAAATAGCCGGTCCAATATTAGCAAACGATGGCTACTTAGTCCGTTATAGAACAGCCACCCCGTCATGATATTTACCTGCAAGCCGGACGTACCACCATCCTGCGCAGCCCACTTTGAGAAGCTCCGCATGTTGACCCTCGCGTAGCGAAACCTCACTGGCCCCAACCGCAGTGTAGTCCGACAGCGCCACCAGCGTACACCCCACCGCCTGAACATATTTCATTCATTAAGACAGATGTCGGCAAACGTAATAAAAAAACTAAACCCATTTTTTTGATCCATAACATGTTACTTCCCTTTTTAGTCAAATAGGTAAGCAGCTGAAAAAGGCTGACATTTTACCTATACCTAACTCAGGGTGCATAATATATATCAGACTCGCTAACAAGTGAAAAGTGGGTGCGTCTGTAAATTTGTGACAAAATTATATTTGTGGCCAATATTTTGTATGATTTGAAATTGTTTTTGAAATTAAACTTCTTTACGCGGGATGTTAGTAAAATTTCAAGTTCCAATATTGGATGGCGCATTGCAGACGTTATGTCAAAAATTTGAAATTTTGTAAATCATTTGCGATAACTATTTAGTTTTTTTTACAACTTTGCAATCGCAACTACGCTAGTTGATATGTACCTATAGTGAAACACCATGTTTTTCCACTTCTAAATATTTGCCAATGTCCATGATTTTCTTATATGTTATTTTCCTTTTTTCAAAATTTGCAATAGATTCAAACTTATAGGCACCTCAAATACCTTAATTTAAATATTCCCAAATACCTATCTCGTTAGGATCGCAAAGCTAAACTTTCCTCTTAATTCTATTATTAATAAACTATAAAGTTAATATTATAAATGCGAAAGTTTGTATGGATGTATGGATGTTTGTAACTCTTTCACGCAAAAACTACTGAACCGATCACCATGAAATTTTGCACACACGTTGTCTGTGACACCAGAAAGGACATAGGGTACCTTTCATCCAGAACGCGGACGAAGTCGCAGGCACCAGCTAGTAATAATATAAAATCAAAATATCAACCTTTCTCAAACAGTCGCCTTTTTGGTCGCCGACCACGTATCTAGTTAATAATAATTAAATCATGCTTTCATTTTCTTTGAGTGGGATATTTAATGTTTGTTTATAATTCAACGAAGGCTGGAATCAAAATTGTTTCAAAATTTCTAACGCTGAGAGTTATCGAAGTAAAACTTCTTTAACATACCTACTTATATTAGATTTTTTTATATTTCACATTATTTGTAATGTTGAAAATAACACACACAAATATATTTTTTAATAGACACATTTCATTCATTTTACATCGAACATGCATTTGCACCTAACTGGACAAACCATTATATATTTATTTTCATTTAATTTAAGAGAAACACAATTTTAATGGTTTGCACAACTCTTAAATTACCTAAATCATGCATGTTAGTTTACCAAGAGTGAGTCAATAAATAGATACATTGAGCTAGAACATTTCAATAGTTTGTTAGGCCGTTGAGATTTCAGTACGTACGACGAGAAACAGGTACATTACAAATTTATACAACCCGTCGGAAATATCTCGGCACTTCGCAACAAACTATTTTAACTTTGCTTTGTAGGTATGTAATGTTGACATGACACACACACACACACACACAAATTAACTATTTTTATTATAATATAAATAAACTTTTTGTACTGTCTTTCCATTGCCAATCGTAATGAGCGGTATTGCATTCTTTTGAGGTGCCAGGACATTTCCGACGTATGTATATTGTATACATAAAAAAACTAATATCACAAAATCTCCCTGTGTATTCGTGATTTGCTTTGTTCGCTACCGTGGCACCGTTGTTCTAATAGCAAGTACCTGTAGTCAAGGATTACCAATTACCTACCATGTGTCGAATATATACTTGATAAATATATTATCAAACTAAACTGCTAAGTAGTAAAACTGTTGCGTTTAGTGGGCACCTAAGTATATAGACATAAATATTTATGTTTTGGTACATAATCAATACTAATAATAAATCTGTAACTCTTAGGGCCTCTTTCACCATCTGTCAATTAGGCTAATATAACAGTCATTTAAAGTCACCTGTCACCGGGAATAATTTAGCTGATATACCTTTGTTTGTACGGTAAAAGTCCCAAACATTAAAAAGAAAATAATAAAAAAAATCGCCTATCGAAGGATGTACTAAACAGATTGCATAATTAAAATTTAATAAAACATAAAATTATTTCTAAAAATAATTAATCAACATTTGGCACTTGGCAGATAAACATTTAGACGTACGGGACAAATGATAGGCTACTTTTTCACGCGAACGAAGTCGCGGGCGCCAGCTAGTATTTCATACAATTGTACCTACATATAATAATCTCACACGTCCGTCCAATGCACAAATTACTATAGTAAGGACAAAATCTCGCTGCAAGTCGAGTCATAAATTATTTTTTGCATAGTAATGTGCACGTGCAGGCAAAAGTTATCGATGAATTGGTCGGGGTCTCCAACTGTAGGTAAAAAAATGCCACGTTCCCATAAAGCCAATAAGAGTAAGAGAGCGCGCCTGTTCTTCGCTTTACTCACACGTTTATTGCCGCGCCTGCAGCGAGATTTTGTACCTACTATAGTCGCTAAAGTTAACCTAACACCTCGAGTTGATGACGTCATTTTGCCACTATCCAATAGCACAATTCGCAAGACGAGGTGCCTTATTAACTCTACCGACTAGTAATGCATCAACTAAATTGTAACTATTTCAATTTAAATGTTACAATTTAGTTAGCAGGGAAAGTAAAGCAAGTCGAAATTTGGCACGTCAAAAGCTGTGTTAGTGATTAGTGCAAGCTGGTCGTGTCACAGATAACTCCACAATGCAAACGAACACAATGGAACGTTAATTGTGCGAGTTTATAAAATATTAGGTTTATGTTTTAAAATAATAAATACTTTACTAGTGTTGGTAGAAAAGTAGTTTGCGCATACAAAAATGCGCGATGGGCCATGTGTGCGTGACTTTAATTTTATCTTTTATAGATTCTATTTTTTTGTGCATTTTGAAATGTTACTGTAAATAAAAAAAATTAAGAGCTCTAATAAAGAAGGCATAAATACGAATTACCGGAACTAGTAGGTAATTCTACCTACTTATTCGGTATTTCAAGTTTAACTAAATATTCGACATTTGAAACTTATTTAAACAGACAACAGAATTTTTGCTTTTTAATATTTATGATACCTACTATGTTTCCTTTTACTAGGTAATTGGATGTACATGTTTGGTACGCACACCTAATAATTTAATATATTTGATTACATAATATATTAAATTAGTGATCATTATTGACATGATCATTTACATATAATACCTACATTTTATTGAACTTTATAGACAGCGAGTTATAAAAAAAAACATATAAAAAGTGAGACCAACTTAATAGGTGATACATAATCGCCATAATAAAGATTTCTCATACTTAGGTTTTAATATAAATGTTTGATGTAATTACTTATATAAATACTGAACGAACAATATTGTATATGTACGAGTATATATGCACTTAATTATAAAACAAATCATTGAAAGCAAGCGCGTCATATAACAACCAAAAAGCACACTGACAAAATTAAATGTATGACAACAAACAAAACATGACTTACACGACAATTAATGTTCTCTATATGGGAACTGTCCACGTTACGTCTCTTTGGTATTATTAAGCTTTGGAAATAAAATCAGTCTCTTTTCATTGTATGTACAGGGCCTATTATCGGCAATCTATCAATACTGGGACACATAAAACGTTGAGGTGGCTTGTGCCGAGCCCGACACTGAAAAGAACTGCACCATTCTGTGTATGGTGCCGTTGAGGCCCACCGTCACCTGTTGAACAATACAACATACAACATGGCCGCCATTTTCTATTTATCACGCACAACAAGATGGCGTCAATCGGCCACATATTATGCAAAATTAACATACATATCAATTGTTTTTGTATGTTTTTAATGTGTACATTATATTTACGATTCTTTTGTAATAGTATGAAACAAAACATTTCAATATCCTTACAGTCAAGTGCTTTAAATTGTACACTGACTGTACTTGAAACAATGTAGGTAGGTTAGGTAGTCTTCATAATTTATTTGTAATTATATTTTTGGTGAGTCGTGCGACGTGAGTCAGAGGACTAGCTGTGCAAAGATACCTAAAATCACGTGATCAGCCAGTGTCGCTAAGGCTTTAAATGTGGCATTTACTAAAAGCGATGATTTGCAAGTGACCTGGTATCGTATTCAATGCAACGACAGCGTGTGGTCTAATCGGATCCAATTGAATCGCGGACTGTGAATGTGATTACCTAACAATTTTGACAATAAACAAAATATTATGAAGAGAATTTGTAGTATTCACAACACACGGTCTATTGTTACCTAATATTATACTGCAAATTCTATTCTTACATTTTTAAAATTTCATCTGAAACATTTCACCAATGTGTCTCTTTGTAAAATGTCTTGGTGTTATTTCTTAAAAAGCTAAAGTGAAGTAGGGTCGCTAGCCACTGTCATGCGCTATCCGTTTTCTATATTCAGCCCACATTCCTTTTAGGTAAATATACTTTGCACTTACATATGTGTGGCTTTACTTCACTCAACACTGTAAACCCAAAATTAGTTGCCATTAACTTACATTATAATATACCCACATTATTTAATTAAAGCATTGCCTTCTAATCGAAAGCATTAGCCGTTGTTAGTAATAAAACCATGTGAGGTTTACCTAATCATAGAAAAAGTTAAAATACAATTTTTATCTGCTTTGTAACCCCCACAGTTAATATTTTTTCGAGTTATTGACATTTCTATAAATTACATTAATCTGCCAAGAAATTCAAAATGAATTAATGTCTATTGTGAAGTTAGTCATCATGAATTTAGTCATAAATTCATGCTAAATTCTTTTTTTCTTTTCTGGTTTGTTTCGGTTACTCTTTGTGATCATTATGTAATGATTTTGTAGAAGCAACTCCAAAATTAAATAAAAGTATGTAGTTCGCTGTGTTTGAGACGCTTAGGGAGTAACAACACTTTCGGTTCCATTCGCTTTTCGCTGGACGATTATGGTTACGCTTCTTTTAGCCGCGTATTTTTACTATAACATAAATATATACGAGAAAATTAAATCTGAGCTCCATGAAAAACTGCTGTTTTCTATGGACAAAAGCTGAATGGAGTTGAATGAATGTATTAGTCACTCCTTTACATGTCTGTAAAAAGTGGCTTATAGAAACGGAACTACATGTGTATAAGTGTAACGAAAATCGTCTGGCGAAACGCGATGAATCTGAATAAGTGTAGTTACTTAGCTGTTAATTCCATTGCAGCGTTTCTAGAAACAACAGTGTCAAAGCTGTAATGGGAAGCGAGCAGTGTATGTGTATATTTGGTTGTGCGATACGTACCGGCGCATGTTCGGGCTCTTCGTCGTCATCGTCGGAGGGGTCCGTTGACCAGCAAGGTTCGTCGTGAGCGTCGCACGAGAGAGTTCGAGGCGCGGCCGAGTGAGGCGGTTGTGCTCGTGTTCGTGGCTCGCTGTGCTGTCCGTTCGCCGCCGGCACGTCCCACGAGTTCGCCTGGACAAGAGCTCTGCCGACACAATGGAATCCTCGATATATTTAGACAAAAGATAACTTCCTAATACTAACTGCACTTTAGGTTTTATCTAAAAAAATGTCAAATTCAATACATATTTTGTATTCCCCAGTAATCTCAAAAAAAATTTTTATCAAGTTTATTTTTGTATTCCCAAGTAATCTTTTTGTATTCCCGAGTAATCTCTTAAAACATTTTTTTATCAAGTTTACGATAAGAAAATTATGTTGTGTAAGTGACCTGTGCTGGTGCGCGCCGTATTGCCTGACGCGCTCGCCCTTCAGCTCGCGCAGCTGGTCCAAGAGCACGCGCTTGATGCGCTCGACCCAAGCGCGCTTCACCTCCGCAGAGGGCGCCGTGATCGTGTGCACCTCCGCGCGCCCCTGACGCCACACCTCGAACTTGCGCACGTCCCCCTTCACCGACTCCGTCAGACCGATCTGCGACATCTACCCACAAACCTCGCTCAGTTACCATCGCATACAACGCAACTTCATACTTATTCGGTATAACCGATTGGAGTGACCGCATTCAACTCGGTTAAGCCGTTTCTGAGATTAGCGTGCACAAACGCAAAAATTATAAGAACATTTGTACAAAATATTGTGTTTTGACAAAGTATTTAATGTGTAGATAGTATATTGGAATATACTTGAAAACAGATTTTTACCTCGTAACACGTGTACATTTTTATTTTAATATTTATTTTTCTATAATAATCCTTAAACCTTTGATTATTTACCTTAAACTTAAACATTACTTTTGGATGGCTAATATCAATTATTATTGATATGTGCTTTCGAATTTACCTGTAAGTCGTGTTTGAAGTGGTATGTGGCTTTGTTGTGGCTGTTCTTGGTGGCAGGTTTGCAGAAGAGCATCGACTTCTCGTAGAGGAATATGTGTCGCCGTCGGGACCGCAATCGAAGCCGCAAGTCGCGCTTGTTCTCAGAGACCACCAGAAACGAGCCTTGCATTAGCAACTCGCCTTGCTGATTCAGATCAACCTGTAATTGCAAATATTTATTCGTACTAATATTATAAATGCGTAAGTTAGTATGGATGTATGGATGTTTGTAACTTTTTCACGCAAAAACTACTGAACCGAGCACCAGCTAGTTACGAATAAGATGTTTTTATTTTGGTTCTTCGGACAGACTTTAGGTAAGGTATCGATAGAAAAATTAGTCTTATCTTAAATGTAAAAAATTAAAAAATAATAACACAACGTTATAAAAGTAATTTTTGTATTTATTTGTTACTTCTAAGCAGGTACTTCAAGATTGATAAAATCCAAATTGTAACATGAATAAGTTATATTTTTGTTTGTGCCAAATTAAAAAGTAAATTTACATTTACAATTTAAATTAGATTTAAGTGTCTATATGGGAAATGCTCTAGGACTCAAAACAATAAATAATTAAAAGTTTGCTATTAAATAAATAAACACGAACAGTTTATCTCAAGTTAATAACATTAAATTTAAACCTATTTTAAATTTAAGAAAAAGTTTTTAGAGAGAATTTAAACTTCTATGAAGTGATTGTGACGGTGATCGTAATAAACAAGGGAAAGTGCCGTTAAATCATTTAATAATTGAAACATAAATAACGTTGCATGTTTACACAATAAGCTAATTAATAGTACAGTAGCTTCAACACCACCCATACATCAAATTTCTTCGACATAATCAACTTATACACTGATTAATTTAAAAATGATCAATTATCTATACTACACGGTAGTACACCAAAGTGTTTATATAAGTAATTTTATATAATAGGATAATTGTGCTGAACAACGTAGCTATTCTAGATATTTTAGTTATTTGATTTGCTTTTGGAAATTTCGAAAGGTACCTAATCTCTTGTTGCATCTCTTTTAAAAAACTAGAGTTTAAAAATACTCTTTCAAGTTCTTTTCTTAGTTTAAAAAACTACTCCTTTAATTCAGTTCGAGAATACAAAGTTTCGAGAAAAAACATTTTTTTAAAATTTTAAACGAATAAATTGTGTTGTAATATTGAAAGCAATTTTTCAAAGTTAAAACACTTACGGGAACTCCGGTAATGGCGATTTGGTGCATAGAGTCGTTGACGCATTTCAGAACGACGAGCATACAATCCAGGGCCTCTTGTAAGCCTGCACTCATTGATCCACAGTCACTATACCGTAGAAGATCCTGAAATATTATGTTTTTTGTTAATCTCTAATCTATACTTTAATATTATAAAGCTGAAGAGTTTGTTTGTTTGAACGCGCTAATCTCCGGAACTACTGGTTCGAATTGAAAAATTCTTTTTGTGTTGGATAGATCATTTATCGAGGAAGGCTTTAGGCTATATAACATCACGTTGCGACTAATAGGAGTGAAGAAACAGTCGAAAATGTGGAAAAAACGGGGAAAATTATTCATCTTTGAGGGCTTCCGTTGCGTGCGCTGCAAAAACCGTTCGAGATACCCAAATGATTCCCAAAATAACTATTCCACGCGGACGAAGTCGCGAGCACCAGCTAGTAATTTATAGAAATAAAATAAGCAAAGGATCCAACACAGACCCTTGTGACATGCCTACGTTGGCTTTTAAGCCGAAGTTGTTAAAAGGTTGTTTTTTAAAAATAATTTGATCTGACAACGTTTTTAGATCTATATTCTGCATTGCATACAAAAAAAACATAGTGAAGTAACAGCACTTGTGCTATTGTGTTCAGTATGTTAGGGCACATTTTCTATTGTCACCTTGTCCTAACCCTTATCATCATCATCATCACTACATAGTATAAAACAAAGTCGCTTTTTCTGTACCTATGTCCCTTTGTATGCTTAGATCTTTAAAACTACGCAACGGATTTTAATGCGGTTTTCACTAATGGGTAGAGTGGTTCTCGAGGAAGGTTTAAGTACATAATTTACTAAGTTACGCGGGCGAAGTCGCGGGCAGCAGCTTTAATTTTATTAACACGTAACGTAATTTTATAAACTATAATAACATGTAGTGCCATCTGTTAACAGACTTTTTCCATTATTCGAAGTGAGATTAGATGAATTAGAGTACTACATTGCTTCAAACAGAATTCCCTAGATGGCGTTGTAAATTTTGCATACACGTTGTCTGGGACTCCAAAAAGGACATAGGGTACCTTTCATCCAGAACGCGGACGAAGTCGCGGGCACCAGCTAGTATTATTATAAAATCACTTAATTCCTAAATCGATCTACTAAAATACAAAAACAACTAAAATAAATAAAATTAAAGCTACAATTTGAATACGATAATTCGTAGTATATTTTTAGGAAAAGTTTAGTTAAATCATTTATGTGAGATACTTATTTAAATAAATCGATCAGTAATACCTTAAGTAAAAGTTGATATTTTGTTATCCTCTGCACCGGTTTGAGTAAGTAAGCGGCAAGTGGCAGCTTATGTCCAAGACGAAGTTGACATGCTTGCAGAAACAGGTG
This sequence comes from Synanthedon tipuliformis, assembly GCA_947623395.1. Lineage (NCBI taxonomy): Eukaryota > Metazoa > Arthropoda > Insecta > Lepidoptera > Sesiidae > Synanthedon > Synanthedon tipuliformis. The sequence continues at coordinate 10,277,469 of OX392407.1, read as the reverse complement.
AGTATCTACCAATGTCTCGCGCAACCGTTCCGATCTAGGTATATTCTGGCAGTAATAACTGTATAGGCGGAAGAACGTGTCTCTCTGAAATAGATAAGGAATTAATAAGCAAGCTAAATAAATTCATCGTCTATGATACCTCTTTCAATAGCACCACAGCTGGATATAAGCCTCCCCATAATTTTCTAATAAGACCGTTCAGAAGCAGCCTATTAGATCAATTTAGATCCATCGTCAATCAATTTAGTCTTTCTATAAGGTACAGTACATTTCGACGTATTATAATCCTCAGATAGAATAATTACAATTACCTTTTCAACGAAACAGAGTGCCACAAGCTCCGTGGCGGATATTGATCGTTCCAAGTCTTTGAGAAACACGTCCTGATGAAACGTGAATAGCTCGTGAAGATTTCCGAACAACACGTCCGCTTGGCCAACTAATGTTGGAGGTAGAAGGTGCTGGTTTTCCGGTTTCTGTATTTCTTCTTTGTAGCCCTGAAACAAAAGAACAGACCGATGATAAAACAACTCCATGGATTTTGGGAGACCACGAAGAATATTTATGTTGATATACCGAGCTAATTAAGGAAGAGCACTGGCTGATAGTATCGCACCACTCCTGTAAACGTTTGTCATAATCTTCGTAGATAGCTTCTAAGCATTCACACTGAGAGGAAGAAACGTCTTCATTGGACTTCCAAAACTTGGATTTCCTTTTTAAGTTCTGCAACGTCGATGACCAGTTGTTAAACGTATGATTTCTATTTAAACTCTGACTTTTTCTTTGGTCGTTGTTTATGATGTTGTTTTTATATCGTTTACAGTGTCGAGCGGTTAGTGCGTAATCATAATGTTTACCACCAGTTTTATGACATCTACTTTGTTTGCGACAGGACAAAGTTGAATGTAAACTACGAACGTAACTGTCAGTATTACTTCTTCGACACATCGTTGACCCTCTTTTGCTAGTGTGGGATATTGAGGAGTAATGGTTCTTCACAGTATTATTCCACTCTTTCATGATTCTTTTGTAATCTTTGCGGATGTTTGACAGGACAACTTCGGATGTTGTGCTACTGCACATCGTTTTGCGTAACTCCGTGCAGCTAGAAGACTTCAACTGCGAATCCTTTGAGGTTGTTGAATCAGTGAAGTATTCGGGTTCTTGTATGTGTACTTCTGCTTCTAAACAACCGTAAAGCGGATTTTTAACGAGCTCAGGGGCGTCAACAATCGTCGCACCAGATATTAAAGACTCAAACGTTGTATCTTCGGAAGCAGTCACTGTGTCAGAATCGGGCAAGTAGGTTATATTTTCCTCTGTTTTCTGGGAACACTCGTAACCCGGCAGCGATTTGCCGTAGAAAAAATTTCCAATGAACGGTTTCATGCGCACTGATTTGATATTTTGCGAGCTAACTTTAATTCGTACGTTTTTTTCCGCATCACTTAATGATTTTTTACACTTTTTACGACCAGACTTTTCTTGTTCAAATAGCGATATTTGATTCGCGTAATCACTGAAGAGTGTTGAGTCGGATGCTGCTCTGGTGAGACGTATCTTCTTCCGTGTGGATGGATTGTCATTTTTTCTGTAATACCACGAATAGGATGTGCCGACGCTGATATTCGCGGACGATTTATGGAGGTCGTATTTTCCATATTTCATGGTGCAAAGAGTTGCTAGGTGCAACACGCGACCGAGAGTCTGCACCGGCGTGCAGTTGGCGAATGTGTTACAAACATTTCGTTCCGCCCGGTGATTTGGCGCATCGGCTTGCGTGCGATGCATTGGATGCACCGCGAATACCTGAATGCACCGGTTTGGCTAGTCCGAGACTGTTGGTAGGGGATGCGTAAACATCCATCTAGAGCACATTACCTATATTGTAACACAATGGCATATTTATTTTTCAGAGCGCGCAACAGCGTGAAGGCATCACGCATCATTGATACCAATGGTGTGCGGCCTTACATTGGTTTAATTAAATCTTCGCACGTTTACTAAATAGAAAGTGTGAAATTACAGAATTGCTATTTCATTCAACAAAAATCATATTGTATAGTGAATAAATAAATATTATTATTTTAGCATAATGGAATTTCAGACAACTATAGAGGTGAAGTAAGCAGTTGAAATGTTTAAACGATACATTTGAAACACTCACTTTAAGTATAGATCCGAGTTCCTGGACATAGACTCGTTCTGTATGAAGCAGCTCAGTCAAGATGTGGTTACTTCGTAATCGCCGCGCCTCCGCATCTTCACCGCTGGAACTCTCCGAACCCCCAGACGTCTCCATCTGGTGACAATTTAAAGAAATAACATCAATTATATACAATTTGATAAATTATTGCACGCATACAGATAAACATAAAATATCCCTTTCATTACAATCCTATTATTAAATTACTCATAACATAACTTACACACAAAACAACTTTGAACAGAATTAAACATTATTATCGGTAAGAAAAGTTAGATCCTAGAAGAAAGCTCGCTGTGAAAAGCTCCGATGTAAAAAATCTCCAATAAATATAGAATGATTAAAAACTAATCAATACCTACACTGCAGTGTATGAGAAAAGGCAAGCACGTAATATTATCATTATCTTTGAAAATTAAACTACAAAATCCTTAATAATTTCCTTTCAGAATGATTTAACATTTTCCAAAAAAGGCGCAAAAATATTGTTTGACGTTAAAATTTAACGGACAAAATGTCAATTTTGTCAGCACGTGACAAGATCATCGTGAGTGTAATATAGAATATTCTTTTTAGATTATTCTTACAGTAGAGCAACGAAGTTTTACAAATAGAGGTTTGAATATTAATTAATTATTTTATTTTATTGTTATTGGTAGGATTGTCGTATGTTTAGTTGAAGATTAAAAAAAATTAATAATGTAGAAACAAGAAGACTATTTAAGTACCTATAGTTACTATAACTTATTCTATTTATTTATTTCTTATTATTTTGCTTCATATGCAATCACAGATTAGCATTTATCATAGTAGTACAAAATTATAGCTTTGTTTTCCTTTCTCGTTTGAAAATTACAAATTTGATGTTGTTTTTTTTAATATAAAATAAGTAATTTTTTTTAGCTAATATATTAAAAAAAAATTTTAAATTCAAGCAAGTGAGAGATTCAAAGATAAATTAATTTCTCTTTTATGAATGTCTTAGGTAATTGTAATTATTTAACAATAAAAACTTACAGATTTGTGATGCTCTGAGAAATCCTTAACGATTTTATAACCAGTTTTTAACACCACGTTAAGCGTATCCATTCCTTAACTCAAACTGATATAAACAATACACCTTTATGGGGGTTAAATTTTTAATGAAGTACGTGATGCCATTTCAATTAGCTACAATTCAATTATTCATAGAAATCTATGAGTCTGATTGAGGATATATTTAGAAACGTATTTACGGTATAGAGCCAGAACACATGGTGTGTGTCTGTAAAAGTGTGTAAGAATAAGGAACTCATGGCCCTGGAAGCGAAGGGGCGCGGGAATACGTACGTTGAGACCGTAAAAAAAAGTTGTTGCCTCAACTTTTGTAGTTGAATCGTATTGACTGATGCTCCACTAAAACTTCTAAACAAAAAAAAACTAAAATACTGTCTATGCATTCATAATTTAAGAGGTAGAGATGGCTCTTTTATTATATTTTAATCGGAGATTTACCTTCTATAAAATTACGTGTATTGACCTAATATTATTATATTGACTGTAGATAAAGCCCAATACGGGTTGGCACTGGCAGTACTTCAGATTTTTTCGAAGATTGCTAGTCTTTTATAACATGCAGATTTTCTCGTGTTTTCCTTGACCACTATAGCGAGTGATCACTAAGGTACTCAGTGGAGCAGGATTGACAGGTACGTGTCTCTGTCGTTTCGAAAGCGGAGTGTTTGATTCATTGGACTATTTCGCTCTTTCGTTGTCCCTACTATACTCAAAATGAAACCACATAAACTAACTATATACTTCAAATAACCAATTAACTTAAAATTGATTTATTTTTATATTTTAGGTTAAATATGAGAAAGGGGTGAAAGAGTTCACTTCCCTATCCTCTGCTAATCCCTTATACTTTATTCTACTAAAGCCGACTGCGCCAGATTCGCGCCGCGTGCTACTGTGCACATGGTGCATATATAGAGTAGGCACAGCATACTTGATTAGGTATGACAGTAGTGTTCTACCATCAAGCGTAATTGTATTGAAAATATTTGTTTGGAATAACTAACTTAATTATCGTAATAACTATGTATGATCTTTTTGTTCGAGTTGATTGCTTAAAATTTTCAAGTAGAGCATTATTCGTGCGGTGTCACTGCAACGGTAATAAAGGGCGAGCGTGCAGTTATGTACAGGCAGACATCACCAAACCGAGCACGTTGTAGGTTCCATACTTTCGTTTGTGTGAGTGTGTCTCCACTGTACAAACGCTAGTGGTAGTGAAACACCACACCTGCCATCTGCCATTAATCTCAACTCAAAAGATACCCCGGTGTGTATTCAAAAGGTATTGATCTTGAAGCAGCGACTCGTATTTTGTACCTCTTTAAACTTCTGTAGAATTTGAATTTGAGAAGCACGTGCTTCTTTTAGTAATACTGATATATAAAAAAAATTTAGAACCCTAGAGAAAATATTCTCTCTCTAATTATTGAAGATCTCTCTTGAATCCCTTGAAAATGGTGGTAGCTTCCATAGTCCAACATTTAATTAAATCAAGTTAAATTTAGATTTAGAAATTAATCTATCTTTATCATTTATCGCTCTTACCTTTAACCTGTATCAAAATACGTTGCATGGAATAGAAGAAGTTAGCGGAGAATCAGATGCGGACAAAGACTTTATTTTGTAAGAGAAAGTTTTGTTACGTCGTCACAGCGATGAAGATGGAAATATTATCTTAATTTGTAAGCAGCTGAAGTCGAGGGCATCAGCTTGTATGTATATAAATATACTTAGATAGAACCGATTCTAAAAAAAATTTTCACCAATAAATAACTTCAATATTCGTGTATAAAATAGGTTAAAAATATTTAAAATCAATTGGAAATATATTTGGTTGCAACAAAAAGAAGGCAGGTGAGCGACATCATATCATGAAAGCTAAATCCAAATTTATCAATTTGTTTGTTTATATGTACGTGAAAGACGAATAGGCGGATATATCTAGTTTTATACAAAGTATATTCAGCTCCTAAATTGGTGACCTGTCTCCATTGTGCACTTGAACTGATTGGCCATATAAGTGCATCAATTTGCTGAACGGGAGCAGGCGAAGGGCGCACGCACTGCGTCGACCAGTGATTCATTTTACAGTAAATTGTAAGGTGCTAATTTAATTTTACACTTTGACACACCATTGTCTACCTTACTGTGTTGAAATACGACATACGAAGAACGAATTCAATCACGTTATCATAGAAAGGATGATGAATCATTGGTATATAGCGGAAGATGATACTGAAAACGGTTAAAAATTAAGGGTTTTCCGTGGGAATAAATTAATAACCATACTCGTACAAATAACTAATAACTGTACTATACTATACATAGAATAGTACAGAACAATAAAGAACGGATACAGTTATTTCAGAGAACCCTCGACCAGAGGATAAACAGCAACATGTCCAGCGACACAGTGACCAGTTATTAGGAACACGCAAACTCTCTATTTAAACGTAATGGCCACTGATTCTCAAAGCGTTGGTGGCGAGTTCAAGAGGGGTCATATCATATACTCAATTTTTGATAACTTTACTCCATCCGAGCATTTATTTTACTTTCGACAGTTCGAGTTAGTCCTAATGTGATATTTTCAATTGTTTAGAAACGGACTACAAGTATGAGGCCAGTATAATTAAATAAGGAGTAGTTGTGAAAAATATCTATGTATAAGTAATAAATACATATAATTAATATATCAAAACAATGAGGCTGTTAACATCACAATTTTTGAGTTGTTAACAGCAATGAGCGTTCTAAAAACGCTGAACATGCAAGTTTGAGAAACACTGCCGCCTATTGCAGAATGTAAATAGTTTGTGATGATTAGAGGAATACAGTTGCGTAACTGAGCTAGTAACCGGGACAGTCTCCCGTTACGACCCGTTACTGTGATTAAAGTGTAGTAGATCATTCACACCTCAGGGACTAAGTTTGTGCTGGAAAATGGAAAATGTAATTTTACGATATTATTTTTTAATCTTTTAAGTGTAATAAATATAACTTCCCAATTTTTAATCGATCTATTATTATGAAGTTCCAATTTCAAGTGCACGTCACACAACATCATCACTACATAGTATAAAACAAAGTCGCTTTTTCTGTCCCTATGTCCCTTTGTATGCTTAGATCTTTAAAACTACGCAACGGATTTTAATGCGGTTTTCACTAATGGGTAGAGTGGTTCTCGAGGAAGGTTTAAGTACATAATTTACTAAGTTACGCGGGCGAAGTCGCGGGCAGCAGCTTTAATTTTATTAACACGTAACGTAATTTTATAAACTATAACGAACATGTAGTGCCATCTGTTAACAGACTTTTTCCATTATTCGAAGTGAGATTAGATGAATTAGAGTACTACATTGCTTCAAACAGAATTCCCTAGATGGCGTTGTAAATTTTGCATACACGTTGTCTGGGACTCCAAAAAGGACATAGGGTACCTTTCATCCAGAACGCGGACGAAGTCGCGGGCACCAGCTAGTTTAGAAATAAAATATCAACTATTGCCACTTGTATCATGATTAACCACTTGACAAGATGTCAATATCAGTACTTCCTCATCTAATTCCTAATATGATTCTTCCAAATAATTATCATTTACTTACTATTTACAAATTTTACCACCAAGTTATACGTCATGTTTCCCGTCTCCATATAGGTAATCAACTCTCAAAGTCTCGACACTCAACGTACGTATAATTACAGAGCAAAAAAATTCGCAATCTATTAAATAAGAAATGTGATGATTGATTACCCTCGGAAGGTAATGTGTAAAAATATGTTTTTTGTGAGTTATTGCAATTAAATGAAAGAGAAACTAGAGGTAGTATTGAAACGTGACTTTTACTTGTAATAACTGGACATTATGATTAGCTAGTTCGAAATCAATGTGCAGTAGGTTGTGATATTGAAGCAGAATGATAAGATCAATATAATCGTTGCGGTGCTGGGAATAATATTTCATTTGTATTTCTCATAATTGTGGTACTTACATTTCTCATAATGTAAGTCGAATTAATAACATCATCGGTTTTTTTTTAGTTAAAGTTTTTTTAAGTCACCTCTTTTAAAACATTTTATAAATATTTATATGGAGCATGTAAGGCCAATAGCTATTTTACTATGCAATAATACATTTAAAGAAATGAACCAAAAAAAAAACCACCGTATATTTGCGAAATCCACGCAATCAAAATAACTCATTTGAAGCAAGCGAATGGAATTAAAGAAATGTTGATGGTGCTGAAGTAATCTTACAAAATTATCTGGAAACATGATCTTGTAATTACTAAGTAATCACATGACACGTAATTATAAATAATCATGTCGTTGTAAGAGAAGATGAAAATATGAGATGAAGACTCTAGTACAAAATAGATATTCCCAGGAATATTATCAAGGATAATACACTCTCTACATACTTATCTTTTGTAACATAATAATATAATTAAGAAAACAAAAAAATGACATAATAAATGATGTGTGGTGATATGTTGTGAATTAATAACAATGAAGTGATAGGCAAGTGGGTCAAAAGCATGGCTGCCAAAAAGTCAGTCGCAGCTTTGAATCGCAAGACGCAACCGGCTCCTCAGAGATTTTATATTATGGATTAAAATTCATGATAATTAATAGTTTTAATAGACATAAAAAAATATTACACAATTGACATAATGTACAATTTATCAATTAAATAATGTAGGTTGGAATTTGTTTGATTTCAATGAATATATTTAAATATTTGGAAATCCTGACTGTTGCTTATTTATTGGGCAGACTGTACAATGTACTTACACTTTTTAGTTTCCACGCCATCTCCTCTAAAACTTGTGCCCAACCGACTTTGTAACTCTTCACTTTAGACGAAATTCGAGTTTCCCTTAGGGAAGAGGCTCTCACTTCTACTTCTTCAACTTTACAAGTGACACAATCCTTCGCTACCATTTTAACACTGTTACAATCTTCTGATATTGCAGACGACGTCATTGTTATGCGATATAATAAATCATAGTATGAAGATTTCTGAAGGTTCGTCTTCAAGTATAGCGTTCACTATTCTTAACAAGACTCATTCGACTAACCAGTGTCCTTACGGTTGCATTTGAATAATTAGTGCTTTACATATCCCTAATTTACCGATAAAAATAATCTTGTTTGCTTTGTGTAGATATACAAAAGTTTAATGAGGACAAAGTTCACTGTTCCGGCACTCCGTTTTGTGATAATAACAATTCGTTTCATCGCTGAACTAGTTTTGTGTAACGATATTACGGCAATATAAACAGCGAAGTTAATTTAAAATTTTCAAACACCAATTAGCTTGAAATCGATTTGAGATAACGCTGTTATGTCAACGTTGAAAGAACTATGCAACAGTTTACAGCGGCAATATTCAAAAGTGGTTCCAAAAACAAAAACATTTTTAGAAATTTTTAACTGGTTATTTTCCGTCGAATCGGATATTAGTCAGTTAAAAAAAGCAATCGAGTCTCTGTTGGAATTAATTGCAGTGACCCGAATGATCGAAACGAGCGTCGACGAAAATCACGACGGTCGCGTTCACGGTGTAATCAAAATAACCGGCCCAAAAGAAAAAAAAAACAAGACCGGAAGTGGGACACAGCGTAGAAATGCGGATTCTTTTAATACCAGACCACTGTATGAATACGAAGGACGACCTTAGAAGTAATGTCATTACAAGAAAAAGCATTAACAAACTTTCAGATCAATGTCTTGAATTTAATGTCACAATAGTTCGTGATAGTTCAAACAGATAACAAATTGCAAAAGCATTAGAAGTAGAACAGAATAATATTGAATTTTTATGCTTATGAAATGGCACTATAGACGTAGGTATTTGTTAACTTGAACAAATGATATCAAATGAAACAATTGAGGAGGTCGTAACTAATGACGAACATTGTGCATGATACGGTCGAGTAGACAGAAAAAACTCAGCATACGGTCACATACACAAAGATATCGGAAACCATTATTAATCTCTGTGGTCACATACTATTCAAAGGCTTGTTATAAATCTGATTTACTGTTTAATCGATTATGTGGGCATGGTGCGGAAGTAAATATTACATCATAAGACGACGAGTATGAAACACGATAGGTTTGAACTGCGACCTCAACATGAATACTCTTTGGTACACTTTCTCCATTATTATGTTAATGATAACATGCTGGTGTTTTATAACTAATTGAAAAAGATTAATCTAAAAAAACGTATTAAGTTGATTGCATTTAATGCCAGTTGGCAATAAATGATGCTGATTATAGACGTGTTTGTCGTAATAAAAGCGAGAGATTGCTCTTGATTTAAACAATAATTATCTTATACGTTTCCGATTCACAAATCAACTCTTTGATGAATTAGTTGATCAAAAAAATTGGTTGGTAGGGATATTTTTTAATATTTGGATTGTCGCTTGGTTAGTGTGGCATATAGAAATTAAATCAAATTTAGAATATTATTTGTTTCATGTTAGATCTTTTCTCTTTTATCTCACCCACTATGTATTTTTTTTTGCCTGGCCTGCTTTTTAAATTTTAAAGACAAATCAGTACATCAAAGGTAATTAGTAATTATAGCTCTTCTAAAATGGATTTATTATGAAACTGGAAACTTAGTGAAACATGTTGGTATCCTAATTTTAAATGTGCTTTTACTGCTAGCCAAATATCAGCCCCATCCTACTCGCAATTATCAAGTCATGTCTTTATATAGTCATTCACAAATCATCTGTGATTTGGAAATAAATTAAATGGTCAGACATATTCAAATAAGTGTAATTCTATTACCAATTGAACAGTCGTCAACCGAAAGCCACGTTTTGCATAAGTTAATTACAGTTCAATTTGAAATACCAAGAAGTCCTCACAAGATTTCTCTGTATAACTGCATAAGTACTTGTACGGATCGGTGAAATGTTTCCCAGTATTGAAAGTCGAATATTTGAAAGTAGAAAATTTCCATTATATAAAAGATAACTTGCTAATATACAAAGTTAGTTAAAACCATGCAACTACAGTAAAAACCTCACACTATCGGTCACTTGACCGATGTCTTTTAGAAGATTTTCCTCCCTTCAATAAAAAAAAAGTAGGTACCTTAAATGAGAATCAAAGGTAAAGTCAAGCCGGAGGCTCATAATCGTGGGCTCAGTTGACCAAAAAGTGGAGGATAGCATACACAACAGTTGGCATACCGAGTATGTCCTGTTACTTTGTATTTCATACAAGGTCAGTCTCAAATGAGAATCTTCAATTTCGAAAACAAAACAATGGCGCTTTAAGTAAAAAAGTGTGTTTTTACTTCTACATTATTTATGGTTAAGACACTAACTACAAGTTCTTACATGGATTTTCTATTAGAAGTTAATTTAAACAGCGTCGTTAGTTGTCTAACGGATGTGTTAACCCGTTAAACACTTTACCAACTCTCCGTTGTTTTCCTTTGAACTAAAAGAAGAGACACCCACGCTTGAACAATGCCTCTTTAAGAGGTACCCCTTCTTTATTGTTCCGTTAGCTATTGTCTTTAATATCAATTGATTTGGTTCGCTTTAACTCAGTAACGGCAATAATGCTTGCAATAGAGTTTATAGGTGCATTGGGAATTTTCATCAATAAAATAATGAAGATACAGTTTTGTTTGTCGAGAACTTACTACACCTGCTACACACCGAAAAGGGCCAGTAATTCAAAGACTATATAAGTATAATTGGGAGTACAGTAATTCCTTTATATATCCCAATGTTTACGATTCTATAACAAGGTTAAAGCCATATCAATCCTTAATATACCTACTTAAATTTAAAATGGCGTGGAAGAAAAAATATGTAAAAAAGCCTATCTCACTCGTGTATTCATATTTGACTGATGAAACTGCCTGGGATTTATGGTTGAACATTTTTTTATTTGTACATTTACTTTGTGTTTGAATCAAAAACAAGACGGAGTCGTCCCGAGTTATAAAATGGGAATGTTATATAGAATATGTATGTATCTTTCAAATTTTTTCAAATTGGCTACTGCAGTTGAAGAGAATGCTCCACATTAAAGAAAATTACAAAATCCGTTACCTCTGTCTTTATAATATTCGTATGTAAACAAATATTTATAGTTGAAAAGAGCACATGTGCTATGAAGCTTCTTACCAGATTCTTACACATAGAATCTGCACTACGAACCGGCGATGAATTTTGGTTTAATATAATAAACATTTTTCTATTTATTTAATTTTAAGTAATATGTAATATGCACATGTTAAATGCCTTATTGTAAATTGTAAAGATAATATCTACTTGCAGCCTGGCAAATGTTGTTTATCCTTTCTGGTAGGTTGTGTGGAAAGATTAATTTGGATATGAGCTCCATACGCGGAGCACAGCAAAGCTATATTAACCGTTGCAACTAATAAATATCATGGAAACATGACCTCAATCGATCAAGTCCAAGATGTATCAATGATTATAAAAGTATAATTCTAGTACAACAGTAAATTTTAGCGTAATAAACGACAGAGATGATTAATAAATTTGTCAATAAAATTAAGTTTTAATTTAACATTCAAAACTACAAGTGCATAAGAGATAAACAAACACGTCCTACTTGTTAAACATTGATAAACGTCAAAGCTGATGTGTAAATACTGCAAATTGTAGTAATTTTGATGTAGTGAATCATCGCTGACATTGTTATGATGTTGACCTTACTGATAATAATAAGTGACAAAGGATACGACGTGGGGGGAATCGAACTAATAAAACTACTTTATTGATATAGCTCGCAGGCAACCAGTCTGGTGACAGTAACCGCCCTATTATAAAAGACAATTGTACCGATTTATAAAAGAAATATCAGCACGTGTACTTTATGTGTTCGAGTGAGCGAGTAAGGAATGCCATAGCTAATTCTCCTATCACCTCATTATCACTTATCTTGTATTCTATTATATCAAATTCTGCTCGCATTCGTGCTTGTTAATAGGAGACTTAATAGCCAATCACCATCAAGTGGACTGTGCAAAATCAAGTGACTGAATTAAGAATTTAAGACCCCAACAAAATAGCACACGCGTGACTATGTACATTATTGTTGCGAATAATTTTGTTTACAAACAGTGAATTTGATAAATACGAGTAAATTGATGATTGTTTTATAGCATTCATGGTTTTATTTTACTTTATTAATGATGGTTTTGCTCTTGACCAGAAATCTGGCTAGATTAAATAGCATCACGGCTGTGCAGCAAAGAAAAGGCCGACGATGGAGCAAGCTCACCCAGAAAACCCCACAAATTTTAATTTTAAAGTGTCTACTATGGCTTAACTCTGTAATTTAGTTACATTAATAAAGATTTCATAGTGTTCAATATATTTGGTTGAATATATAAACAAATACAATGTATCTAGGTATATTACCAATATAAATGTAAACAACTTTAAGATTCACGTTACAGCCACTTTCACTGGAACCGACACATTCCGTCACTACGTGAGAAACCGAAGTTCGCAATTAATCCATAATTAACGATAATACGCTACAATTTACGACAATCTACCGCTTTTAAATACTAGCCTGTACGTGACCAGATTTGATTATGCGAAGGTACTCGTTAGATACGAATGCAGTTCTTCAGTGTAATCATGAAGAACTGCATTCGTTGTTCTTCATTCGTTGTTCGTGAACTGCATTGAATGTAGCATTCCCGCAGCAAGTTACATTTAGTTTGAATCATTTTAAACTAGAGTCAATTGATTTTCGAAGAAGAACTTTGGTATGATTAATTTAATAATATTATTCTATTTCATAGTGACCTCACTTTTTGTAATATATTCAATTAATGCGTTGACCAACTCACTGAGACGATATGTAAACAAGACACCAATATATCATTGATAAAATCAATATAACAAAATTATAGAGAACTTTCAACAAAAACAGGTATTAAAAAAATAAAACTGTTTATGATGAGACGTTGAAACAAAAATGTAACCGCAAACCGCAGAAGACTAGACAAGCAACAAGTTGGACCAGCACCTTGAGGGGATAAGGGTAATCTTGTTAAGTATAGTGGCTATGGGAGCAACGACCTAACTTTATATGGATTCATGTTATGCATGTGCATAGATTATTCCCTCACACTGTATACGGGTATTGAAAAGTCTTTCATTTTTTCTAATAACATGGATACCCTTTTGTTAAGATTAGCTGACAAAGCCCACTCAAATCATGTTAAGCGGAAATTACTGCAGCCTTATGCAAAATTAAGGACAATAACCTGTTATCTTTCTACAGTAGAGGACAGTACTTGACACACATGAGGCTTGGAGCCTTAACTCGAAGGCTACTTTCAGGTCTTTTATAATAATAAACAAAAAACCTTATAGACTTTCATGGGAAATTAGAATTAATAGACATTGACTTTGTTTGAACTAACTATTGTAAGGTTAACTTTTATTTTCTAGTTTTTTTAGTAAGTAAGTATTGGACCTCTGGATAAATTACCTGAAATAAATATTATATAATTGTGAGTTCTGTCACAGGAGAAACACAGGAGAAATCATAATACCTATTTAATATAGTATCACAAAGGATACTAAGGTTTGAAAGCGAATTTGAACTTAATTTTGATTTACGAATCTCAGGGAATATATTATATGACCACTAGTTTAAACGAACAAACATAATAATATAAGAAAATAACAAAGGAAATCACTGCATTAAATGATGCAAACAAAAAAAAAATACAAATAGTTCACATTACGACCTGAATGTGACTCTATATACTATTTACGTTTCTACTCACATCTACAAGGAATTATGCAGATTGTTACGGAACCCAACTACCCAAATACCTTTTTAGACAGACGTGCCTTCGAGAAGAATACAGAAATTAAAATCCTTTTTGACAGCAGAGCTATCGCCTCTATACAAGATACCATGTTTGAAGGACCGAACATATGCTAATAGCTACTGTTTGTCAAGTAAACATCACATTAGCACTTAGATGATGTGTTAAAGAACACAGCTTATACAAGCGAAAACAAATTTCAATTTCAATTCCACGCCATTGGTGTTTTTCGAACATTAACATCATCGTTAATAACTAATTGTAATACAATTAAAATAATATTCAAAAAGAGGTTAGAAAATATTATAAAACCGTACGAATCACAATTGAACATTTCTTCATATAAAACGCAGTCAATTTAGAACACAAATCTACAGGTATAATTGAACTTGTTAAAATTGAAACAATATCAAAATTTATAGAACACAGTGATCACAAAACTCACAGAACATACTTATTCACTAACATGAAATATAAGGAAAACGACTGGAAATTTAGTTTTGTTTATTACGTTATCCTCAGCTGCTGTTATCCTTAGCTAAGTTAAATGTGTGTTGATATCCGTACTAATATTATAAATGCGAAAGTTTGTATGGTTGTATGTATGAATGTTTGTAACTCTTTCACGCAAAACTACTGAACCGATCACCATGAAATTTTGCATCCAGAACGCGTACAAAGTCGCGGGCACCAGCTAGTTATTAATATACTTAATTCGTGTGTGTGCATCTATCTAAACTCTGTTTAAAATTTTGCTGAATAACAATAATTCGTTGATATATAAATTGACTTCACAGTTCGCTTTTCTATAAGTATATTTTTAATGGTTTCCATATCATGTCACGTCATGCGCCTATATTCTTACTAAGCCCAGAACAGACGTGGTTATATAAATATACTTAAATATTGTTACAGTAATCTACTTAAAGTACACTCTGCCTGTAGTGTAGTCAGTGGCATGGCACACTGCGTCTGGTGGCAGTAACCACGACCTCACAGAAGACCGTGAAACATCAGCAGTTGTGCTTGTTCGGTCGTGTTGTGTTTCGATCAGTGAGTAGGGGATGCTAGAGGTCAATTTCCCTATCGCTTTCTACTCCTTTGCTTAATTCAACGAAGGTCGAACTACTGGTGCTTGCAGTACCTACCTGCAGCGTTGCTTGTTTTAATAGGCTTGCTTGAGGCGACATATTATCAAGTGAACCGTCCGCCTGTCACTCATGACTGTAATTAATTAGAATTTGTTTGCTTTCTCCTTAATCAATGACTTAATTCAAATAGTCTCTCTTTCGTATAGTGACTCTTATAGACTAAGGCTGGGTTGCACCATCTTACTTTAACAATAACAAACGCCGCAACTTCAGTTAAAATAACGGTTAGGCCGAAAATGAGTTGCACCAGTTAACAAATAACATAACTGGTTAACTAGTGCAACTCATTTTCAGCCTAAAACTCATTTTCGGCCGAAAATGAGTGCGAATTAACTAAAGTTGCGACGTTTGTTATTGTTAAAGTAAGATGGTGCAACCCAGCCTTAGTGACATTTTGGGTAATATAATTGATTATTATTATTACATAGAACATAAGATACGAAAATTGGCATGCGTTACCCAATATCCGTTGTGAAAGGCCGCTCGACATATGTTAATATGGCTGTTAGAGAAATCGGAAAACGACCGGCCCGTACCGTTTTGATGACTTCTGACACGACACAGCGGAACCAGTTGTGGTTTTATGATTTTAAAAATAAAATAATACTACAACTATATTTAAAGATAACGTTGCTGCACAAAAGTATATCGACGTAGAATCTGAAGTTCAATTAGATTAAACAAAAATCAAGCCAAGTTAAAGATTCAATTCGATCGATCAATATATCCAGAAAAATATCTTTATAGTTAGTAAAATTATCTAACTAGTCAAGTGAATTCAAGAGGAAGGTTTTAGTATATAATTTACAAAATTACGCGGGCGAAGTCGCGGGCAGCAGCTAGTTTATAATACAAAAGGAACAGGAATAGACTCAGTACAGATGACCTTAATGATGCATTAGTTGGAGCTAAGCGATTTTTTTAGTTTTACTGTTTATACTTTAATTAATTTGCATTTGATGAATGCCTATCTGTAGAGTATGAATAAGTTACATTTGCATTTATGTTACGATTGCGGTATTTCAATCAACTTTTCAATTACAGAACATACGTACATATGTAATTTCAAAGTGGCTTGCGGGTTACATAAGAAATGCGTATTTTTTACTTTTAAAAAGTAGAGCTCTTTAATCTCTTCCTTCATTTGTACTGTTGTTAATCAAGGTTAAAAGAATATCGTTGGAGAATTCGAAATTTAAATTTGATCCAATAAAGTAATTGTAGACAAAAAATTGCATTATGCATTATTGTATAATGTAAGTATAATGTATATTAAATTAAAGCAATATTTTATTGCTTTACTTTAATAAAATAATTAGTTTGTGTGACCAGCTATACAATTCTACTCATCTCATGAAATTTTGCATAAATAAAATTTATCCAGCGTATTGAAGCGGCTAAAACTTTATTATTCGATGACATTGTTTTTGTATTTATGATTTTAATTAGAAAATAATACAAACTCTTCACAAAAAAAAATCCACAGAAAAAAATTCAACTCAGTTGGCGACTTTATAATTTTCGAGCTACGTGAGCATTGTGAGATAATAGGCACTGCTCATTATCCAAGAAACAAAGGAAAAGAGTAACCTAAGCGCCAACAGTGTCACTCGGGAAGTAATTAGACAAAAAAGCTATCGATTGACCAAAAACCTCAAGCATAGCACACGATGAGACTTCATCACAACTTTTTTAACCCCTGACTTCCGACGCAAAAGAGAGACGGTCTTATGGGTAATTTTGACGTGTGTTTGTACTTATGTGTGTGTGTGTGTGTGTACTATGTACTTATGTGTCTGTCTGTGGGCATCGTAGTTCCCAAACGGATATATGCCCTATACCGATTTTAATCCTTTTTTTTCCTTGTAAGATGACCTTTTCGAGATGGTTCATAGCTATCATTTTAGAAGATCTGTCCAGGCTTGGTCCAGGCGTTTAAAAGTTATTAGCTAATTTTCTAGTTGACAAAGAGACTTCCCTATACTTCTACAATTTAATTGATTGTAGATTAATTTGGTTTGATTAATTTAAAATTTGGTGTACGTAGGTACTGTTACTTGGGTGGTATTTCCGTGACATGGTAACCATGACCAGATATTGCAGCATCAAGTAGTCTGCGAGATACAGATACCCAACTCCTCACCAACTTTCAGCAGATATATATCGTGTTTGGGTCCAATAGAATGTCGGGGTTAGTTTATAATTTTTAATTACAGTTTTTTTCTATAATTTTTCCAACGAAACTTGTAATTTAAAACTAATAGCATCTATTAGCTAAACATAATAAATCAAGATGGATACAATAATATGTTAAAAGCTTCCCAGGCCTTGTCATCGTGTAAAAATGCTTGTACCCCTTGTATAGGTTTTCAAGACAAAGGCACGGGAAGAGAAAAAAATAATCTCTAGAGTTTCACTTTCCTCGCTTATTGTGAGGCATGCACTATTGTATGTGACAGAATAAAAGCAAACTAGACGCCTTTTTGTGCGAGGTCTGACTAAAAATTAGTACCACTTTGATCTTACAATATCCATAAGTATTATTGGTAGTAGACACATTATTTCATTTTCAGATGAATAAAAACCTCTTTATAAATACTCTGGCAAATAACTATTCATCAATGATGTTTCTTTTGGCAAACGATAGCCATGAAATCCTTATACGGCAAGACGATGTCGTTTTTGGTAATACCAGGCAATAATATAGAAACTTTTAAGCCGATATATACCTAAATTTCAAGGTAAAGCAATGAACTTAAGAAATATTTTTAAATAAATCTTGAAGATATGGAAAAGTTTTGAATGTTGGGCAGTAAGATAATGCTGGCTGAAAATAGTGAATCAGCAGATTGTGATGACTTTGTGTTTATAATATCAAGCAGATATACAAATGTACTGGTTCAGAAACTAGAACAAGCATCATTTGTGATGCAGACAACAGTTTTGATGTCATTAGATGTTTGAGTGCGATATGTAAACATGTGAAGTCATCAATCTCCCATCAAGACCTCATCGGACAAGCGCAGATCTTTTTTATTAGTTTTTATCTTCTCATGATTCATTATTAAGACAACCCGGTGACACAAAACCTCTTTAGGAAAAAGAAATTAGATTAAAAATATATACCTTATCACTACAGACACAAACGTAGTTAGGGTTGCAGTAAGAACAATCACAGTCTGTACACTCGCTCCAGAATATTTCCCCGTTACAGCCCAGCCGGCCGCCGGTTTCCAAGTCCACCCACGTCGATCGCTTCATCAGGAAAATCTCCCGAAAGAACGTTACCAACAAAATCTATCAACAATTCGCATCCGATAAAAGAAATCCTTGAACTACAACAATATTCACTGCACTTTTAAAAGTCACGGATGCCTTGAACTATATTATGCACACTTGAATTTTATGAGACTTTTATTTATCGCGTTCACAATTTGATGTTTTTTTAAAACGATAACACAATTAGCGAAACAAAAATACAATTTTATTGGTATGTGAGTAATGAAAAGTACCAGGCAATCATGGGAAGTGCGTGGTAAAAGCGAGCTGCGGGCGAGGCGGCAGCATGACCGCCGCGCTACGGCTCATCGGACAGACTGCTGCATCGGTCGGATAAACCATAGCATTCACCTCTGACTCGGAAGTCCTCCGAGAGCCTGGTTCTTCATCAAAACAAATAACAAACCGAAATTTTTGAAATTTCCATTAAAAAAAACATGTCAAATTAACACACCACAGACAGATCATACTTTTTTAATACAATAAAGTGTTTTATATTATGTAAGATTTATAAAAATAAATCAGATACGTGTAAATTAAAAAAATATATAAAAATGTTAAATAAAATTATTGTGGATAAATTAATTTGTAAAACGCATATTTCACAACAATACAAAAAGTGAGACTGAAAATAGTTGTTTGATGTAGGCGACGTTCAATAAATGATACTTCATTGAACATTACAAAGCATTGTTGACAAATAAATTGTGAAAACATGCATTCTTATTACTTTTCATGTATTTTATATATTGTAGATTGTCAAGTTTTGATGAATTGGCGACTCAAGTATATAGAATTATCAGCATAGAATCGTCGTCAAAGCAAAATCTACTTTAATTTGCACTTGCGTTTTTAGTTTGTTATTATTATAGTTACCAAACTGTATCTTGGCCAGAACTTTGACCACAAAAATTTACTGTAAATCACTTGTGTAGTTTGTTTAACTACTCCAAATATTTTTTCCAAAAAAAAACTCTTAGACAATTTCCGTAAAACAACTTTAATTGTTAGGAATATTTCAGATATTTATTAATTAAATTTATGTATTACAGTTTCTCACATTACGTGCCTAATACAATATAGAGTTGATAATTATCTTATTTAGAACTACGTAACTACGGTTTAAAGTTTTTAACCATGTTAACAATTATTATGATTATGACATTGTCCTAGTTTTTAAAATCGCTCTTATCTTTCTCAAGATTTCAGATAGTTTCTGTTCGTATTCGTAGTTTTCGTAGTTCGTTCTGTATCCACTGCTGACCATAGGCATGCCAAATAATTTTCCAATATGATACGATCGGTCAGAAGCAGCTTGAATTTAGCATTGATACGCAACATTACTAGGATTACTGTCTATCTAAGCATAACTTCATTTATTTTTGGCATAAAAAATCATTAAAACATCACTTAATAAATCAGTCTTAAATATTATATTATTCAAAATGTTTATTGCAGCACAAGAACAACGCGTTCTTTGTGCTCAGTGGTAAAACAGTTGCATTACTTTCATTTTTTTAAAAAAACCTCAGAGAAATCTCGCTTGAGTGGGACAATTCCGTGATCCGAGGCGAGTTAATGCATTTTGCCACAAAACACTGCGTGCGCGCATTCTTTAAACGTTCGCTTGTTTTGGGTCATTGTCTTGTACGTGTACTGATTATCTGCGGACACTAGGCCAAACGTATAATTGGTATACGGAGAGAAATCAAAACTATTCAATTTCACTCGTATTCGGCAAAGCTTATGCAAGTTTTTATTTCAATTTTAGACCTAGTCATTATTGTTGTAGTTAGGTTAATAAAATTTATAGTCTGTATTGCATGTTTATTGGGAAAGCTAGGCCAACGCGAAGGTAAGATGTCTGTGATCAGGAGACCCTTTCAAAATACCGGTTGTGTTTGAGAATATTTCGCGATAACTGTTGCGACAACGCAAACCGCTGCCTACTTTAATGTCCATATTTGACGAATGTTGGCTCAACGATCTGCATCGCATTGCTGAGACAAAAACTTAGTAGTTCTACATTATATTATAGGAGTATATGATGTTGAAACTATCACATAGGTTAAATGTATGTTGTACATTTTCAGCATTTATATTAGGTACCTACATCAACCACATGTAGGTATGTGTAACCACATCGCCTCGAAACACGAGGCGCGGGCGGGGGTTTCATCCCTTCGTGGTTGAAGTTCCTCGGTCACGCACGAAGCGTTACAGTTCCACCTTCCTTGTCCGAACTGCTAAGGAGTGGAACTCACTGCCTGCGTCTGTGTTTCCCCAAAATTACAATCTCGGGGTCTTCAAACGTAGGGTAAATGGGCATCTACTAGGTAAGCGTGGTCCACCTTCGGCCGCATCTGCACCTAACATCAAGTGAGATTGCGGCCAAGCGCTGCCTTGACTTATATAAAAAAAAAAAAAAAAAAAAAAACATAAAAATTCTACCTAAAAGTTTTTATAGAAAAGTTTGATCATCAAAAACGAGCACAGAATTAAGCACATGGCAAATTGAGATTACGTAGTTATCGGTATGTGTCAATAGTTTAATTGACAGTAAAAAAGTTGCAGAACTTATTGATTACAAGCGGTCAATACATCTAGGCATTTAAAGTAGGTATGTGGAGCAGTACACACGCTGAAGAAAGATTTTATATATATTTTTTTCAAAAACATTGAACTATAGTTTTTTTTTAATATAAAGTTCGTTAGACAGGCTGACAGACAATTGATGGCAGGCGGCTACCGTCGTCTATAAATAAAAGCAACGCCACAGGTGCGTCAATTGTACATTTTCTTATTTGCTTGTGAAACTATTTATTTTCTCTTTTTATATTTTTTCTATAAAAAAGTTGGCTAAAAAAAATGGCAACAAGTTTAACTTTCAATAGATATGATTTTGGTTAAATTTAACTCTATTTCAATTAGTTAATTGAAATCAAAATTTAATCTCAACGATTTATATTTGTAGGTCAATATTGATTGATTAAGCTTCTAGCCATATATAACTTGTAGTAGAATTATAAATCTTATTTAGTTTGACATAGGATTTAATTTAAAAATACATACCACCAGCATGTTCAATTGTATAAAAACTCGAGGTGTAGACAAGTGTTGTATCAATAAGTTATTTAATGACACAGCAGAACCGTTCTAATATTAAAAGTTGAGGCAGATAAAAAAATGTTGCTACGTCATCGTTTATAAAATTATTTCTCATCATTGAGCTTTCGATATTGAACTTCTATATGTTGAACTTGAATTATTTAATAAACAAAACCAATCAATTTGCAATAAATTTCGCCATTAAAATTAGTGATTGTTCTATATTTAAATTGTTTGACGGTAGTTGTGATTTTATTGTGTATTATCATACTAACATATTTAGAGAGAAATAGGTATTCCTATTTTTGTTAACAGAAAGTTCAGATCATTATACAGGGCGTCCCACGGCCATGCCACATGGAGGGAAAGTACCTTGAATATTGTAGATGGAACATTTTACTGAAAGAAGACATTATTTTAATTTAAAAAACAATTTAAACTGCATTCATAGATTTTTAAATAATTACATGGTTGAACCGGGAATCGAACCCGCTACACGAGAAAAAAAATTACCCTGTAGCTTTATCATACCGATCGAAAGGCTTCATCATAAGGATTATTTTTTGCTAAATAACATAGTGTCAAAAATAAAAGGAAGACCATGAATTTTAACATTTTTAATACAAAATTTATCAATATATAAAATGTTCCATCTACAATATTAAAGGTACTTTCACTCCATGTGGCATGGTCATGGGACGCCCTGTATAGAGCAGAAACAAAATTTTACTAAGTAAGCTACCGTAAATAAAAAATCTTGAAAATGTTTTTAACTTCTTTAATAGTCTTTCATAGACTGATATAACTATTACTGAACTAACCTAATTTTGGCTATCTATTTAGACCTATAAATTCGGATAAGGATAGATTATTGATATGTTTACCTAGTAGGTTTGCAAGAGATATACTATTTCATTGATTACAACAGAGTAACGAGACTTGCAATTACTCGTACGACCGCTGCTTTCTTCTGTCGGTAATCAACATTGTACACATAAAAAAAAGTTATAAACAAGATTTAAACTAGAAACAGTTTCTTAGAAAGTAGTATGTCCGAGACCGTAGACGATTTCCGTATATTTTGGCGAGTGGGATTTTAAGGAAGTGCCATGCAAATTAACTCCTGCATGCTTTGCCTTGCCGATGCGTGGGAGGCAGCGACTCGAGAGCCGTGATACGAAACGATTGCTTTTGAAAGTATTAGTTATCCTAACTAATATAATAAATGCTAAAGACAGTTTGTTTGTTACGTTTTCATGTCTTAACTTAACTTAATTTTTGATACATGTTGTCAAAAAATAAATAAGACATGAGGTAAGTATGTCTTATTTATTGTTTAATCTAGAAAAAATATTGTTGTCGAGGGATCATCTAAAAATATATCGCCTGACAAAATATATGCGCAATAAAGATTGAATAAATGATCTCACATCTCAAGAACAGTGGCACGGAAGAAGTTGCGGGAAAAGGTGTTTTTTTTTTATAATCCTGAATTCATCGACTCCAAACAAAGCGTCTGCGTAATGCATTAGTCTTAATAAACGTTCTTCTTCGAAGATTCTTTTCGAATAAGTATCAATGGTGATTAGTGACACACATACTTGTGTAGCTGCAAATAAAATTTCTCGATGATAGAGTTTGGTTTCACTCAGTTTGTCATGTTCCCATCACGTTTCTATACTTTCTTTCATTATTGTTTTCAAGGCGTTTTATGCGATATTAAAAATGTTACACCCGACCTATTGTGTAATTGTTTTTAATTGTTTTTTTTTTAATGTGTTAATTTATATAAAATTTATTTGTTTTATTCTATTTTATTTAATTCTAAGTTATATATTATATTTACAAAATAAAGCTTCGGTCCCCTGGGCAGGGTCCCAAGCATGCTGGCTGCATTACCTCTTTGTATGCATTAAACAATTTAATTATAAAAATATTAAACGCTGGCCAAAGTGCAAAAAAGGAGAAGCGTGGGCGATCAGCAAATCTGGCATTTAGGTTTCGAGCAGCGGATGTATTAATGCCACACGAGATATTGCAGACTGCCTACTGACCACTTCATGTTACAAATATGGTAAAACAAGGATAAAAATATGAACTCCAACGTGAGTTTGCGTTAGAATGCAAGACAACAAAATTTTTATGGACAAAATATATTCAATGTAATAATGTTTTTAATTTTTTTAACCTATTTCCATTTCATTTCTCTCTTATATAGAGTGATAAACATGGGTCTCTATTTAAGTAGAAAACTGGTATAGCCATAGTACATTGCCTTAGCCTATACTGGGTCACATATCAAGTCCATTACGTTCATATATTTTCATATTAACATAAATTTTATAATTTATAAATAAATTACTGTCTTTTCAGACCGTTCTCGCATTACATAGAATGGTTTTCTTCATCATAATAGGTAACACCTTTGTTTTGAATTTATTTTAAAGGAAACGTAGCTAAGCCTACTAGATGGGCCCCTGTATCAAATTTAGTCGAGGGGTTTAGTTTTTGATTTAGATCAAATTTAGTTTTTGATAAAATCTAACTTCTAAGGATAACTTAACAGGCCAAGAAAAAGTAAACCTTAGATTTGAAATGCAGCAAAATGTAGTTGGTGACAGAGTTCAATGTCCCACCCACGCTCCAGTTTATTCTATCATGTCTTAGAAACAATGTAAAGAACATTATAAACGGTACATAATGGTTCCCTTAGTAAGCGGACCACCAGCGACTAACAAAGCCGATGTACGAACAACGTACAACGATACGGTGACAAAAAGTTTAGACAATAGAGACACGTTTCATGATCCCTCGGGAAACACTCTATACACGGCGGGAAAACTTGGAGCCTTCAAAGTTTTTATGAAGAAGATAATGGAAATGAATGTTTTATGCGTCTGCGTAGGCACAACGAAAAAAAAACGCGAATATGTTGAAGACAATCGTAAAAATTAAAATTTATAAACGAGTTTAGACAGGAAACAGATTAATGGATTAAGTATATTTATTTTACAATAAAATTTTATTGAATGCAAATGCGTTTTATATTTTTTTATGTAAAGGTCATCAGACAAGCTGTCAGTTCGTTTGATGGTAGATGGCTACCGACGCCTGTTAAATTAAATTAACACTAACAATGCGTCACAGGTGCTGCAAGTGATTTGGCAACCGTATAAATAAATCAATACTAATAAATAAATCTGTAAGTGTAGGTATTGTATGTATGTATGTATGTATGTATGTATGTATGTATGTATGTATGTATGTATGTATGTATGAATGAATGTTCCTCCATAACTCTTAAACGAATGAACTGATTTTCATGAAACTTGGTAGATATACATTTAGACACACGGAACACAGGATAGGCTACTTTTTTTTAACGCGGACGAAGTCGCGGCCGCCAGCTAGTTATATATAACTAAAGATTGCCACATTATAACGTAGCATAACTTGAGAACTGCACAACCGCGCGATTTGCTGTATTTTTTGTTGTGTTGGTATGCTTAATTGAAAGTATGCGATTTGTATGAAAGTATAATATATTTTTGAAAAATCCACAGGAAATGTCGGAAATTTGGATGGTATTTTTATATGAAATTATCAGGCAACAAATTGTCGTGTCATCTAGTTTTATATTAAAATGAATTTAAAGAAGCATTACTGAAAAATAGTTTCCAGAAAATCCAAAGCAAGCAATGCTTGTACAATGCAAAATTCAAATTTACAATTAAAAAAAAAGTTTGCTTGCGAAATAACTGGATGTTCCAAAAATACATAATGATTATGTCCTTCCTACAAATATGA
The DNA here is from genome assembly GCA_947623395.1 of Synanthedon tipuliformis. NCBI lineage: Eukaryota > Metazoa > Arthropoda > Insecta > Lepidoptera > Sesiidae > Synanthedon > Synanthedon tipuliformis. The sequence goes on along the minus strand of OX392407.1, from coordinate 10,251,992 downwards.
TGAATACCTATGTACTTGTTACAAATAAGTCTATTGTTGGCTATGACATAAGCTCTTTTTATGATCTTTAGATAGTAGATAACTAACCTGTACTCTGCTCACCTTGGAAATGGAATGTAGCGATTTACAAAGTGACCAGACAAAGTCTACAGTTTAGTTCTCACGTTGAATAATTCTGTTTTTGTATTTGAACTTGCTATCGGTGAATTAGATCATAATTTTACACTGATATTGAGAAAATTAGTGAGCATAGGTATGATGTAATGAACATGATTTAGGGAAATATTGGCAATAGCTTTTGCACGCGACTTTGTCCGCGTAACTTTATAAAATATAGCATATTATGTTACTCGCTGATAACAGCTTCCCACCAGTGAAAGAATTTTTCAAATAGGTCCAGTAGTTTCGGAGCCTTCATTCAATTCAAACAAACAATCAAATCTTCCCTCTTTATAATATTAGTATAGACACAGATTACTTATAAGTTACTACGTCAATCGTACGATGTATACACAGACTAAAATACGAACAATCAAACCTTTTTAATCAATAGAAGAGTCAAAGTATGACATAATAGTAGCGATGATATCTACTAGCTGACCTACAAAATGATAGATATACCAATGTATAATGTGCAGTGAATTGGAAAATTAATTAAAATGTTCAAAATATAAAATCGTATCTATATTTTGAACATATAGAAACTGAACGAGATTTAGAATAAACGAGATGAGAAAAATTGCATCCGTGCAAAGCCGGAACGGATCGCTAGTAACAATTTAAGGACTAAGAAATAAGAGACAAAAAAAAGGTATGTATTCATTCAAAGTTTAATTTTATTTATGTGTAAAGTGAACATTAAGCCGTTGGTATGTTTTTGTTGACACAGTACCTATATTTAAAAAAAAGGTTGTTTTGGACATTGCCAAACGACTTAATGTGTCCGATGAAAACTAATTAACTTTTATTTATTTGCTTTTAGATGTATTTTGGAGACTTTACGGCAATTTTATTAGATACTTATCATGAATTTATTCTGGCTCTTTAAAACCATAAATGGTCTTAAAGAAGCGGGTTGTTCCAAACAGTTGTACTATTAGTTCTACGATAGAACTGTTGGGACAAATTCTACTGCACAGTATGACAGATTGAACGTATTTGGTAACAAACATAGAGCAATATTGCAAGACTTATTTTATGGCGGCCCACTTGATGGAACGTGGCTACTGACGGGTGCCGGGTATAAAATAGTTAGTATAGTCCATTACCGCACGTCTTCACGTTCTCTAAAGAGGTTTGATACAAAACATTCAACCCACACAAAGTTCTAAAATTGCATAAGAGGCATTCAGTTTTACACCCACATATAAAATTTCATAATCGATTTATAAATCGAATGCGTTTCAATGGCTTCTACCTCTACCTGTCAGCCTGTCACCGACTTGCCTTGGTGATAACATTCCTCAAAGCGGGAAGCGAATTGTAAGATAATTTGTTATGTAGACGAAACGTTCGGTATGACGCTTATTAATTGACGAGTAGGTAATGACTGTAACAAATGACAATTTCGATAAAAAATATTAAAATAAAATATAAATTTCTAAAATAAAAAAAATGGATCAAGCAGTTTCAATCTTGTTTCGTGGCTAGGCTTAAGCATAAAAAGAAGCCTTGTATGATTATAACGCAAACGACGGTAACAGCTTTACTCACAGAAACAAAACTAGGATAAAGTGACAAGAGTACCATTATACTTAATGCATGTTCTGTGAAAATTTTATTACTCGACAGCCATAAGGAAATGTACCAAAACCTTTGTACTCAAACGAACGCCTGTTAGCGAAGGTCGTGATCCTATCAATTAAACGCACCAAACGTTGCCTGGCGTGATTCAATTAACTCTGATTGCAACATCCACTGTATGTGCAGTTGTCGTGGAGCCTAATTAGTAAGCTCGCTTTCAAATGGGCAGTGATTTTTTTAAATTTCAACTATTAAGACAGAAACAAAAGACGATCGCACAAGCCTCCATAAATCTCTGTCCGACGAGAAATTGACGAGTCCGTTGGTCAAGTGGTTGGTGTTCTGATTCGGGATCTTAGATTTCATTCCCGGCAGAGCTGATTTTGGAAATTAACTCGGTTAATTCTGGTCTGGCTGTAGGTACAGCATTTTGCCCTCTGGTTGTATGGTTATCCCATAATACAAAATTATAATGTGCTTGCTGGTCTTGGTGATTTATTTATTTATTTACAAACGCGTTTGTATTTAACATATAATTTACAAAAACCTTATCATTTATTTTTTTCGGAAAATTTACAACGCATTAACACAACGTTTTAATCAGTTTAAATGCTAAAAATCAGTAAGATTCTGATAAATAAATGTGTAATAACATGAACATAGAAATACTTACATAATACGGAAATTCGTAATATGTTTAGCAAATGTATAAGGTAAAAGCAAGTTTCAGGAATTTTATTAAGGCCTTATTAAAACTCATGTTTTAATAAAGTTAAAATGCAATTGAATATTTTTTTCATGCGGAAATTAGGTAACTTTGTAGAAGGTATACTTTTAGTTACCTTCTACACGCGACTTGTTACTCGCTGATAATTTTTAAAACAAAAATACCAAATTACAAATATTCTCTTTATAATACTAAAGATATAATAATAGTATTAGTATTATAGAAAGCATCATAATGGCTGTAATAAATTTGTTGTCTTAATTATTTTTATTGTATTGTAAAAATAGTACTGGATACTGGAATAGTCCCCAAAAATTGTGGCATTTTGGCTATTTGTAAGGCTTTCTTCAAATACTTTCGCTTTTTGTGAGGCCACAACATAGACAGCCTCACAAAACAAAGAGGATCGCATTCTGTGTATAACGTAATGAAAGAATACAGAGTAAAATTCGTTTGTAATCAACTCACAATCCGGATGTGATGCGCTCAGGGTTGCCAGAGTCGCGAATACGGGAGTTTCAAAATTTTGCATCTAGCCTACAGCAATTCCACCATCGAGATAATGATTGTTTTCTTGAGATGCAATTGGACAGCGCAGGAAGAAAGGATAGAGGAAGAAAATATAGAAATATTTCAGCGATAATATATATTTATCAAATATTAAATTTACTTTACAATATCAGATTGACCAAATTTCTCTCACTGGTCTTACCAGTGATTTTACGAATGAATGGTTTTTGATGAAACTTGTCACATAATGGACAATGACTACATAGATAGTATTACTTATTAGTAAATTATTATAATTCTTTATTATTAAATTCGATTGCGCTATTTGTGTATTCCCGGCATATTCCAGGAATTTGTGTCCACACGGTCCACAAATACAATAAACGCGAGCTGCAGAAACAGCTAGTTTAAATTTTGAACATTTGACAATCATTAAAATCTCCTATTTAAATTAAATACCTAGTTTGTGGCAACGGGTGATCTAACCCTAATTTAAAACCTAGAAATTGTAAAAATATTTAGAAAATAACCTGCCTTACAGTGACAACCCTAATTATGTCCGCGTTTGGGTGCGGATATGGCGGCAACACCATTGTGCCCTAGGACATTACGTACACTTTCCCTTGCCAAGCCATCATCGTCATAATTATAATACGAATAATATATTCGAGGTGTTAATATGGAGAGTTTAATTTAAAAAGTTTTCTTATATAAAGTATCATCCGAAAACCAAGTCCAAGCTGCTTTCACTGGCGGTGCAAAAAAGAAAAAAGCATTACTCAAGTGTAATAAAATAAAATGTTTTGATTGCAGTGTGTTGTTTGAACACTTGAAGTAATATATGCACTTACCTGCAGATATCCGTCGTCGATTAAACGCCATTTGCATTTTCAAGGAAATCGTTGTCGCCGTCCATATAGGTAAGTATTGTGTGTATTGAAATACCGCATTAGAAATCTTTCACGTCTTGTTATTCTCGTATCTTATTTATAATTAGGTACATATTTGAATTGTCTTAATAATTATTTATAAATTTGTTATGAAACACCATTTGTGAATTTTTTTATTCAAAATAAAAAACAGAGACGTTTTAGCGTAACAAACGAACAGGAGAAAAGTATGACTTATAAAGTATATCACTAGATCAAAATAATTCAAACACATAGAAATCTATAGACGAAGCCCCTTTATAGTAACTTCCTATTCTGAGAAATCTTGCGAGAAATTTCTTTGACTATTAAACTTGATCCTGACTACTAACTACGGTATAAATTTAATATTGATTTAAGATTTCTCAAGTCATGTAAATATTATCATTGGAATGTGAGCCTTATTACTAAAATAAATCTTTGGTTGTAGGTTATTTGTATTGGTATAGATATTAGAGTAGTCTGATATTTTAACTATTAATTAAACAATGGTTTTCGTGATGCGTATTTTTAACCCCAAAATCAATGTTTAAAAAGTTTTTTTATAGATTTTTTTAGATAAGAACTATCTTTTAATATATGAAAAGTATGTTGGTGGGGTATGTTTGTATGTTTGTATACTTACGAAAAATAAAAACATCATCTATTTACGATCAAAATTTACTTTCTGGTAGATGTTCTGTTGTTGCTCTAAAAGTATTATTATGTTCACAATATATAATACCTAATACGTACATAATAATAGAAACTGATGAAGTAAGCAGATAAGGCTTTAAATGTAAATTAAATAATTACTTAATTAAGTTGTTCTTACAATGTGGTCGTTAGACAGGCTGACGATTCTCATATTTAAAACAGAAAATATTAAATTTATCCACATCTATTCCTTATTTTTATCTTACTTTTATTAAGCTATCAATAGTTAACACATATTGATACATATTGATCAGTCTAGATGCCTTATAGACTTGTCTGTCCATCAAAGTTTTTCAAAAAATATATGAATAAAAAAATACATCAGTTCAGACATCTCAAGGCGGCACTTACATTCGCAATTACATGCGATCTTACATTTGCAAAAGATAACCTTATATGAAAGCTATACGTGTTTGCAATTGTAAATGGACATTAGAGATATTTCTGATGTAAACCGAGTTTGACCTCGACTCGGGATCGGGACCACACATAAACTTGGCAGCAGTAGAATGGCAATGTGAAACGATTATGCTTTATGATATGAAAGTCGCACGTGCATTACGCGACCTACGCGCGTGTACTTTCTAACAGATAAACTCACTTTTTGCTACAAATCTTCCTGAACTCATCAATCACGTGATTCTATGCGATTCTATAACGAGTTTTGTGTCAAGTAAATAGAATACAAATATTTATTTTTTAATTTTTCCATTAGCAACCTTCAAGCTGGGACTGGGAAATAGGTTGCCTATTATGACCTAACTAAAGAGCATCGTCAATACAATGAATTGAAGATGACCATCCAATGGGCTAGGTATGTTAGCATTAAAATATAACTACAAAAAATACTCTTTTTCAGTATAGGACATTTCCAGTATGTTATTGATACGGCTTGACATGTTTTTTTTAATCTGAAATGTTTTTCATTTTTTTTTTTTTCATTTAAATATTCGTATATAAATAGCTATTTGGGCTAGTAACACAAGCAACGCTACAGGTACTGCTAGTGTCCTACCGACCTAAGTAGGATTTGTAGTTATTATTTACGTAATTTCTCGTGTTGTTGCACAGGAGTACCAACATATTGAAATGAGAACGTAGGTACAACGAGGGCTTAGTAAAAAAATGTTTTAAAAAGACTTGGTAAGTGCAGACGAGTTCCTCAGAAAATATTTCCTACTAGACAAACGGCGAGCCGCTCATAAAAATTCTAAAAAAAATGTTGTCCGTGTTCACTTTCATAGCATACCAAGAGTGGTGAACTTTCGTTGGGATGCGCGGCGCGTCAACAGACCAGTTGACGCATACTAATTGTATGCGCAGGAAAGCGGTCCTGCAACCTGCACGGCACTACACAAAACTTGACATTGAAGTTGGACTTGAAAACGTGTGTACGGTCACGTGTGTACTTACATACGTTCGAGTGTAAACTTAATATGAAATCTTATAATGATTTCGAAATTTATATATTTTTAAATAATAATTTTTACGAGCGGTCCTGACCTATTCAACTTATTTTGCAGATTTTGCAGACCGAAAATCGCCTTTGTACAACTTGATTAAAAACAATGACAATTAGCGCCTCTTTCACTATCTTTAAGTAATGTCAAGTAGGCTAAGCGCCATTTAAAGTCACCGGTCACCGGGGATTATGGTGCTGATACACCTTTGTTTGTACGGTAAAAGTCACAAACATTAAACTTGTAGTTGATGAAAGAGGCGCTTACTAATTAAATTTTAATTAGAACCTGGAATTGTTTAATTAAATATTACAAAATAAGTAATAAACTCTCTGGAAAAATATATTTAATATTAGTGATAATCGCAGGAAAATTGTTTATGTGGCATAGTTATTTCTTATTATAGGGACTTTGTAAATAGAATGTATGTAGAAGTATATCCACAAAATACTAGTATATTATTATGAAATACTAGTATCTCTGTCTGTATGTCACGCCTTTACTACTCAATCGATTATCAAGAAATTTCTGCATACACATTGTCAGGGATAGAGGAGGGGACATACTGCGTTCATACAGAAAAAGTACCTACTGTTCCCTAGAGATCACAATGTTATATTCTGGAAAAAATTTAGGTTCCCGAAGAATTTTCCTGCAGGCTGCAGTTAAGTTGTTACGAGTCAGTAATCCAGTAGGCACTTAATAGGTAGGTTTAATTACAACATCGCTGAAAGACAAGACTTACCTGTTGTCCTGTCTGTGGTGCGGCGCTCTGCGGAGGAACAGACTGAACAGGTCGCGCCGGCTTCGACGCTGCCCTTTGGAGAGACGCTCGCTTCACAGTCGCCATCAACCACAAGTCTTCTACGCGTTGTGCGACCTAAGAATTGTATTCATATTCTTAAAGACATTTTACTACGCTATATTAAAGTAAAATAAAGATTTCTATAAAATTATATAATGCTGAACTTATATAATTTTCAGATTTATAGAACAAACTAGCTGGTGCTCGCGACTTCGTCCGCGTGGAATAGTTATTTTGGGAATCATTTGGGTATCTCGAACGGTTTTCGCAGCGCACGCAACGGAAGCCCTCAAAGATGAATAATGTTCCCCGTTTTTTTCCACATTTTCGACTGTTTCTTCGCTCCTATTAATCGCAATGTGATGTTATATGTTATAAGGCTTTAGCCTTCCTCGATAAATGATCTATCCAACACAAAAAGAATTTTTCAATTCGAACCAGTAGTTCCTGAGATTAGCGCGTTCAAACAAACAAACAAACAAACTCTTCAGCTTTATAATATTAGTATAGATTAATGATCAGGCGAAGTAAGAATGTATTTATTAGCTGTAATCAGCTTGCTATTAATATAGTAAGATGCTTATTTAATTGTTTTTGGTTTTTTGAATCAAATATTGTATATTGTTGTATCTAACTGACTTTTACTATTAGAAAAATAGTACTCGTCCAACGTATCATTTTAGGTATGAGGTAAAATGCAAAGATATATTTTTCTATGGTAAAAATATATTACACAACAGTCGAGAATAATAAGTCAATAAAAATATTCTAAATTTTAACTAAGAATGATTTATTTTCGTAAGTGTACCTGTGTAACTAGAGCCCTGGTTTCTTGCGTTGCAGACTGCATGAGCATTTCTCTAAACTGGTCAGGTGCTGTGAGCCCAAAGTTAGAAGCGTCTTCGAGTAATTTGTCGACAGCTATAAGACCTCCTTCGCCGGCTAATATTTCTACTCCCGATGCACACCATTCGTTCGCCTAAAATTTAAACAAAATTGTTTTATTATGTTTCAACTTACTAAAAATACAATAAACCTTTAGAGGGCCGTGTTTTAAAAAAGCCTAAAATTGAATGTACTGCATGTACCAAGAAAGGCCAAAATATAGTATGGATATCCATTGTAGGTACATACCGATACTGTACCTACATTGGTTGGTAATTATTATTTATTAATTATAGCAAGACATAATAGGTTGCATAAATACAATATATCTTTGTCACCTAGGACTAGAAAAAAACATTTCTTAGTCGTATAATAGATAATAATAATAAAAACCTATAATGTTTATATTTTTTTCTTATAGAATCTTATATCACCTATAGAATATAAAAAAATAGTACTTAAAGAAATTTAAATTAATTAAACGAAGTCCATCGATTCCATATTATAATTAGGCTGTATAGACAGACCATTTCTTTGCCTTGTTTCAAAACAATAATAAGTAAAAAACTTACATTGTCTATTCTATTCATTAATTCTTTGGCTTTTGTTAAAAGCAAATTTCGTTTTTGGATCTTATCTATGAGTAAAGCGCTCGTTCGTCTCAATTCTTCACATTTTGATTCGATGTGGTCCACTGAACTCAATGGGTCTTCCATTAATTTTTCTCCTGAAAACAAAACTTTAATATTTAGTAATGATATTTTTAGATAGTAAAATTACAAAAGGAGTATTTAGCGACACCCTACCGTCTTCTATAACTGACGATGCTGTTTCAAGTTCGCAGTTACACTGCTTCTCGAAGTCTTCCGCTTCTTGGATAAGACCCTCCACCCTACTCGCTGTCTCACCCACTTCCGTCATGTCGCACGCTGTCTTTAGATGGCCGTCTAAAGTAGCCTAAAACATTTATATATTTAAGAACATTTTAAGTAAATACCTAGTTTTAAGGTTGACTAAATAATTATATTGACATAATCTCAATAACTACAAGTGATTATAATTTATTATTATTAGGGCCTCTTTCACCGTCTGTCAAGTAGGCTAACCGTCATTTAAAGTCACCTGTCACCGGGAATTATTTAGCTGATATACGAGTACCTTTGTTTGTACGGTAAAAGTCCCAAACATTAAAGAGAAAATAATTTAAAAAAATCGTCTATCGAAGGATGCACTAAACCGAGTGCATAATTTAATAAAACATAAAATTATTTCTTAAAGTAACTAATCAACACTTTACTTGTAGTTAGTGAAAGAGGCCCTTAAGGACATATTACCATGGAATTGAGCAGCCCCGTCTGGCGGCAGTAGACCACCATGAAATTCAAAGCATAAGTGCTGTTGTGTTCCAATGAGTGAGTAAGGGATGCAAGAGCCCTTACTCACTCATCCTAATCCTTTATCCTAGTAGGTTGGCAACACACTTGCAGTACATATGGCATGGTTGTAACCGCGGTAACCGCCTACCATCAAGTGGATCGTGAGCCTGTCTGACGACAGCATACACATAAGACACCCTAACCCCTTTGGTCAAGGCTTTTACATGTGCACTAACAGCAATTATGGTGTTATTAATTTGTGAATAGGCGACGGCAGTCAAAATAAAGTGAATCGTCAGCTTGGCGACAGACCTTTGTATCACAAAAGAAATAATTTATCGGTCATGTTGTGAAGCAAACATAATGAAGAACGAAAATGCAATCGAAAAAAGTGTCTAATTACTTCAAGTGACAGACACAGCAAATTGGTAAAAACAATACCTAATACCAAAGATCTTTGCCTAATACCGTTTTTTAATTAGTTCGACCTCGCGCTATATTTTTTAGTTAATTTTTTCAAGAAAGAAAACTGAAAGTAGGCAGGTATCTCGTTACGAAAGTGTTTCTTATCATATTATTTAAATATGACAAAATATTTAAAAATAGAATTCGGAATATATTTTTTTATTCTTTTAAAAAACGGAATATATTTTTTCAAATTCATAAAACGAAAATGGTGACTTTCTTTTGGATATTTGTTGTAAAATAACAAATTGTAGACAGACAACGATATTCTATAACTAGGTATAAACAATACCTACATATTTAAATCAGAGGAATTACTTATTGAAAAAAAATCACATAAACCTTATTACAGAATCTATTTCATAACTGTCAACTAAAATTTTTTTTTTTTAATGACATTTAAAAATGTCTTTCTGACGTTTGTGACATTACATGTCGCGTGACCGTGTTATATGTGTGTTATTAATATTTAAATATTGTAATTTGCTTTAATAATAAGTTAAAACGATTATGAAAATCAATTAATTTAATTAAAAATGACTTTAGATTTAGTATGTAACTTTCGTAAGTGTAGAAAACCACTGACAAAACAAGCGTGGGTTACAACATGTTCTCACGCATTTTGCCTTGAACATGGCAAAAGAGAGTTTAAACGGAACGAAGAAAACATAATGTCATGTCCAGCTTGCGGAACGGAATTGCGTGACAAATTTGACGTAATCCAGGCCGATTTGAATCCCAATGACACTTTCAAGTCTATAGTTTTAGCCGGTATGAAGCCGGACGTCATTATGGACGTAGCCATGAGGGCTATGTCTTTCTGGTCGTACCAAGTAGAACAGGAGACTTTATACCACGAATCATTGGCTAAGCATTCGAGGGAGAAACTTCAAAGTATGGAAGAAATGAATACAATTGATTTGCAAAAAACAAAAGCAGAATTGGAGACTTGCAAGCGCAAATTAATGTCGTTACAAGAAGAATTCAATAAGAAGAGTAGATATGCTGAGGATCTCTCGGCGAGTTTGGAGGAAAAGACTAGAAGAATACAAAAATTGACATTTCAACTTAAATCACAAAATAGGAAAGATTTTCGTATTGGTGCTTTTGAAAGTACTATTGATAGTAATGATGTTGAGGAAAAATGTATGGATATATCTGATCTAGTACGTAGTAAGACAGTTATCGGTACAAAACCAACCACCGAGGCTTTCGTATTCAGACCGGCCAAAGAAATAGAGACATGTCACAGAATGTGTTCACCGAGAACTCCCATGTTCGACTTGCGTGATACAACGAAACAAACGGAAGATTCCAATTTTCATTTCAGACCTATACCATCTTAATTATAACTAGAAATATATAGGTAATAAGATATAACTTACTTGCATTTGTTTAAAATTTAATAAAAATGTTCTAAATTTCAGCCAGTGGTTTAATTTTGTTGAATGTTTCTGCCAAAAGTTGTCGAATTGTTTCTCAGTCTCCTCTAATTGCACCAATAATCTGTAACAAATTAAGTTGATTTCATCTATACGAATACTAGTTTGTGCAAGCGACTTTGTCTGCGTTGTAAATTGTAAAATGCATTTAATTGTATATTTTGAATGTCTCGCTGTGACGACGGTGGCGCCACCAAGTGGTCAGTGGCGCACAACTTAAATTTTATATATTTTTTATATTTAAGAAATTACGAACTCCTTATTAAATGCGGGAAACGCCGTGCGGCTTTTTCCAGAATCTGCAACCTTTAGAATTTTTAATTGTATTTTATGGGAAACACTATCTATACAAAGTTAGACATTTTACAAAATTTCTAACTATCGAGTGTTGTTTTTATATCAGAATAATAACACGTTTTTTATAACAGACAGACAAACGGCACCTACTATTTTAATAGTATACATATAAGGATTAGAAATGCCGATTTGACAATTACAAAGAAGAAGTTGATAAGTATCTCAATGTCTGCTCAGTCTAATATTATTTATAAAGGAGTCTAAAATAATACTGACCTTTCGACGGCGGCGACATGACTTATAATATTGTAATTAAGATTTGGTTTTCGCATCTCCGTCAGCAACTCTTCCCCCTGCGTGGTGGCTGACAATAATTCATTTTTTAAAGCTTTGTACCTGAAAAAGACAATTTAATTTACTTCAAATTACCTAGACAATAAATTAAGGAGAGTTTCATGAAGGTAAACTATTAGTAATTTACTATATTTATACTATTTTTAGTTATTAAGTCCACACATGAAATCTAAATATATACGGACTATAATATAATCAGTACAGTAGTACAAGTTTAAAAGGGATTTATTTATTTTATTTATTATATTTAAACCCGAGTTTTCTAAACGAAGGTTCTACCGGCCTATGGTATACTCTGATAACATTTTCTATTAAACCTTAGATGTTAAATAAACATAGAGAAGCTATTCCTGAAATGGATTTTCAAAAGTGTATAAATATAACTAAGCCTGGTTAAAATTAGTCAAAATTGCTGCTTACCTTGTTTCTTGACAGTCTAATAAATCTTTGGTTTGCGTAGGGTCATTGCCCATATCACAATCGACTATCTCATGCATAAAATGATCTAGTCTAGTTGAGATATCCTTCATAAGGGTTGAAAACTTCTCGAGCGCCTGAAAATTAAAATAATGAATTACATTTGTTTATTCAACAACAAGCTGGCGCCCGCGACTTCGTCCGCGTGAAAATAGTAGCCTATCATGTGTCATGGTCATGGTCATGGTCTAAATGTTTATCTGCCAAGTTTCATGAAAAAAAAAAACAGTTAATTCGTTTAAGAGTTATGGAGGAACATACATACAATAATGCGACTGATAAAATAATCTAAGTAAAAGAAGCGAATGTAAGATAATGGTAAAATAAGCGAAAAAAATAAAAAGACGAATAATTAAATTTGCGATCATGAAAGAACGCGATGTGAAAATTCGCTACTATGAAAAAATGCTTTTGTGTCTTTGTGAAACTTGTCGCACAAACAAATCCATAAAATACCTATACTTACAGATTTATTATTATTTATTAGTATTGATAAGGATAAGGACTTTAAGGTTTTAAAAGTTGAGGATTGTTCTCAGCATTTTATTTGCAAGCGATCAGCTTAGTACAAATAAAATGGCTAAATTCTCCACACAAGGAGGATTCAGTGCGCAAGGATTACCATCATTGAACAATCGAATACTTAATACATGTTATTTTTTTACTTATACATTTGAACGAAACAAAACGATAGCGCGATTTAACTTCCAAAAACAGTGACATCTGTTATTTAAAAAAATATATTTTACATTACGATAGATGTCGCTGTACTTATGCGTTTTATTGAAAGTTACCAGATTACAAAAAAAATCGATACGAACAATAACTAGTTTCAACTAACAACTTAGGGTGGGTTGCACCATCTTACTTTAACTATAACAAACGTCGCAACTTCAGTTAAAGTAACGGTTAGGCCGAAAATGAGTTGCACCAGTTAACAAATAATCAAATGACGTCATAACTTTGACCGTACCCGTAACCGCACATTTTTCGCTGGTTAAGGGTTATTGTTATTGTTAACTATAACGTCAAGTGTCAAAACTGCCATATGAACGCGTCAAACTGTCAACTTTAACTAAGCTTACGAATATGGCGGTGCAACGCGTTTCGCAGAAACTGTTAAAGTCAGGGTTATTGTTAGTGACAATTTGACGTCAACTTTTACTTTAACCGTGCTACGATGCAACCCACCCTTAGTTATTTATATTTCTAACTTGCTGTTGCATGCGACTTCGTCCGCGTAACTTCACTTAGTGTTAGATAAGTATGATTTTGTTTTCTTTTTCTAGGGTTTTAAAGGTCATAGCGTAATGATATGACGTTATAATAGCCTATAATCTACCTCAAAAATTGGTCTATTAAATGCAAAAGAAATCCAACTGATAATTGGAGAGCTTAGCGCGCTTAAACAAAGAAAATATTTAAAGTTATATACTATAAAGTGATTATAAGTGTGTATCTACTGTAAAACTAATTTCTAAAGTAAATTGCTTCCTTATTCATAATTATACCTACCAGACAAAGAAATTATTGGGTGAAAACTGAATAGTGGAAGAATACCCAAAAAGAAACAAACTTACTATTCGCTGTTGTATCCACTCCGAATGTGAATACTGTAAATCCCCTCCTAAATCTGGTGTTAGTTGCGACCTATCGAAGTGTTCGTACAACTCCTCCACACTAGAGCACACCAACACACGAAACCTGAACTCCTCCTTAGAAAGTTTACTGCTCACTTCTGATAATGCCTTTTGTATGAAACTTGCTGGTCTTAGAACGTACACGGCGTGGATGTTACCGGGGAAAAACTCCTGCAAAGAAATATTAGATAGATTAGATTATAATACATTACTCACTTCCTTTCAAACTAAATTATCTTTTTATTTAATGCAAATTTATTTATTTATTTTTATTTAATTTATCATTTATTAAAAAAAAAATTGTATTATTTATTCGTGGTTTAATATTGTTACTTTTATTTTAGCAGATTTTGTATAATTTAATTTTGTATAAATATATCGCTAATGCTCTAGTGAAAGCCTTGTGAAACCGATCATTATGAAATTTTGCATACACATTTTCAGGGAAACAGAAAACAAGAAAAAATGTTTTAAAACTAAAACAGTGAAGCAGATTGAATAAATTATTTCTGATATATTTATCTCATCGTTATATGTGGACGAAGTTGTCGACCGATTATGCGATATTTTTTTTGTTGGTGAAAATTGCATGAAAGGAAATTAACTATATTACTGTACTATTAAAAGTATTTTATAATTGATCTTATCTCCAGAACCAATTAATGGTAATGAATCCACTTAATCGAATTTGTTTATATGTATTTGAAGCGCAGAGATATATTATTTCTATGATTTGAAGTAATGTTTAATAACGTTCTTATTTATAGTTAACTAAAAATAATTCAATATAAAATAAAAACTATCCTATATTTTAAGTTGGACCAAATCACACATACATAGTTAGGAAGTTTTATCAAAATCGATTCAGTAGTTTAGGAGTCCATTGGCCTCAAACAACGTGACACGTAATATTTAAGAACATCATTCGTAACTATTTCGTATAATTAAATTATGTTAACGCCATCTGTTCAGTATACTTAAGTGAAATGAAAATAATTTACCTAATACAAGTCAATGAAATGAATTACTTAAAAATAATATTAAGTAATACTAATAAAACAATACACATGTTAAAAATACCTACTATGAATTTCAAAAGAGTTTTGGGAGATCTTTGCTAAATGGTTTCGCAACTTTCCTTTTAACAAGTGCTATACTTATACTTACCTAGGTATGTATTTATATCTTTTTAAGAGCCTTTTCACATGAAGATAAATGTTTTAAGTGTTTTAGAACACTTCCTACCAAATATTTCCCCAGTGACATCAAAGTAAATAACGCTTTACTTTGAGCTATAATTAAATAGTTCTGTGGGGAGTAATTTGCTTCAGATGCCGGAAATGCTTTAGGTCGATCCTACATACAGTTTGAAGAGTATTATTTGTAGTATGTAACTAATCTAACCGCAAGCGAGACAAGATAATTAAATTTAATTCAACAACTTGATGTATACTTACAGAAATTCGTATTAAAGCTGTTTTAACGGAATTCCATCGGTCCTTTCTTCTATCTATAATTATGTGGAAGCCCATTTCAGCTTCTAATAATCTGGAAATTACAAATTTTCTCATTGTAAATGCAAGCACTATAGGCAAATATAACAAAAGAAAGATAACATTAAAAAATTGTCAGTATATATAATATAATATATTAGTTCACTCAGAGGAGAAAATGATCAAATGACCAAGGGTGTAGTTTCTCGATATGTTAGTAGGATACCTATAGTAAAAAATACAAATTGCAAATTCAGGAAAAAAAATAAAGAAGGAAAAAACTAGCTTTTTACACAAATATATAATACTATTATTATTAATTGTAACTAAATTTTCAGAAAAAGCTATCAGCGGTTCAGATAGCCAACTTCCGCTAGGAGATGGCACCAAGAGAAGAAAAGGCAATCAAGCACTCGGTTGGCAGAACAAAGAAAATATACATCAGATGATGGTAAACTAATAAATCACTCACGAGGGTATAGATGTGAGGTAGAGTAGAAGACGCCGGTATTCAGGCGCTGTAACAACATGGAAATTGTTGTTGTCTGGGAAGGTGATGAGCGGTCGGTGATCCTTTGCCAATCCTCCGGTGGCCAACGCGTATTGTGGCAGAAGAAGTTCTGCCACATTTCTTCCTTCGTCTCCATCGCCGCCGCATCCGTCGCACTCCGCTTCTGAAAAGATAGTTAAAATAAATAAATTAGTACTTTTTCATCGCGGACTTACAGGCTCATTAGTTTATGTGTGCTAAAACAATTTAATCAGCTGCTATCAGCTCAATTGACGTGTGTACGCACGAATTACGAAATGATCCTTCGGTAAGCGCTATTTATTGTCATTCTCACTTTGAATGTTTGAATTATTTATTCTAAACCTTCAACAAAATCTAAACCTTCATCATATATGCGGCATTGAAATGAGGGACACCGAAACAATCAAAATATTTATTTATCAATTGGGTTGGGTTTCTACAAGAAACTCTTTATCGTCATTATAAATTTCAATTTAACCAGGGTTTCGGAAAAAAGCTAAGATGACGATTCTAAGAAGAAACCCCGAAAGAAACTCAGGATACTAATCTTTTTGTCATCTTTAAAATATAAAATAACAGTTACCTAGGTACACTTAATTAAAATAATAATAATAATATTAAGGTATAAATACAATACAATATGAGCTCCGAATCGCTTAAATAAATAAATATGAGGAGTTAATATTGGATCAAGTACAATTTACAATCGTATCATTACGTCAAGTATGTCAGGGACTACCAGGGATGGTAAATCCTGAATTCTAACAATGTTCCTATCAAACGCCGGACGTCCACAACTATTAATGTATATAGGTAATGTATATATATAACCACAAGTATATAATTTCACTCACTACAATAAAATTTATATCTGTATTTAGTTGTGTACGTATATACTATAGATAAATATACAGTACCAGTTTTTTATTCATTATGATGATGCAGAGCGATCTATATAAAAAAAGCGATACCTATTGAAAAAAATGCGGTGTGGAGTCGGTTAGGTATTCAAATAGGTACCTATACAATAATAGGTAGGTACTATTAAGTATTTAAAAAAAATATAATATTTATATTACATTATTATATTCGAAGTAATGGTGTCATCATAACAATATAACAATTATTACAATAACTACGTACGCAAATTATTTCCGCAATAGTAATCCTTAAGAGCGTAGGTAAAGCCGGTAATTGCCTTAAAGATGGCCGTCATTTATTGTGTGATACGGATACCCACTACAAAGATCTAATTCCCACACGATGTCGTAGTGCATGGATAACCAGGTGCAATGCAACTGATCATGTTACACATACTTAGCTTTGAAAGTATACTATAATTCTAACTAATATAATATTATAAATGCGAAGGTGTTTGTTACGCTTTCACGTTTTACATGAAAATTTGCATACACGTAGTATATTAGTATACGTAGTATACAGAAAAGTATATTATGATACATTTCACACACAAAAAAGAACTGTTCCCGAGTGATAAGCTAAAAATAGAACAATAATTCCTGAAAAAGGGGCGCGGACGAAGTCGCAGGCAAAAGCATACTTATTAAGAATACTTGCCTTCTCTCTAGCTCATACTGAGACCTATGAACGAGGTAGGTGTATGTTATAACTTGCAAAAAATGCACCCGCGCAAAGCCAGGAGCAGGTCGCTAGTAGGTATGTAATATAAGTAAGATTACTTTTCACGAAAGCGCATTTTACCTTCACCGTTAGATTTAATTTCAAACCACACTTAGGTAAGTCATCCACCAACTCCTTTTAAGTCTACTTTAATATGATTAAAATACTTTAATATGATTTAATACGATTAGTTTTTATTAATTATTATTATATAATATTTTTTTAATATTATTATATAATCTAAGCTTTTATATATATAATATGTAAATGTAATATAGTTTAGCCTCAAGTATTGTTATCAAAAAACTAATAAATCATTAGATTTATAATTAATTGGGCTCAAAGCCGGAAAAAAATTGTAATCTAAAAATTCTTTTATTAAATAAAATTATTCACAAATTGCTTGCCCACTTTGGTGCGGACTAAAACTTATTAAACTGAGATTAGACTTGCCCTTGAATTTACCACGCAAAATCACTTAATAATCTACTTCGTTCGTGACGAAATTTTTTTTAAATACCGTAAACAGTTTTAACATAAATTAATTGACAAAGAAATAATGAAGTCACTTTAGATAAGTTACAAGCTATAATTAAAAATTATAAACTAACTCCCGACTTTCTATCGAGCCCAAACACGCAGTATCTTCTGTATTATAAGTCGCTGAGGAGTTTGGCGTCCCGCAGAATACTTGATGCTGCAGCATCAGATCAAGGTTACCATGTCATGGAAATACCACCAACGTAACAGTATACCAAATTTCACATCAATCGGTCCTGTGGAGGTTAGTGAGATCCTTTCGTCAACTAGTAAATGAGTTTATGATCTTCAAACGCTAGAAGAGATCTTCATAAATTATAGCTAAAAAATTTTTAGCTATAAAATTTATCGAACCAAAAAAACCGGATCAAAATTGGTTCATCCGTTTGAGAGCTACGATGCCACAACCAGGCACACAGATGCAACACATGTTAAACTTATAAATATTCACTTTTGCGTTGGGCGTCAGGTTTAAAAAATATAACACGGTTATAATTTTTTTCTATATAAAATCACAAATAAAGTTACTTGCCTGGCCGATAATTTTTTGCGAAAAATAAATTGTATCTCATATAGCGCGCTATCGCGACGCGGTATTTGTATTTAATGCGACACATTGAGATGCGCGTGCGTCGTTGAGCGCGCTGCTAACGTTATGACTAAGTATTTGACTTGTAAATGTTTTCTAGACATTACAAAAGAAATCGTTTTCACGGATCCATTAATAGGTGAACATTTAAATAATTATTTTTTTGCACACAGCGTAGGTACATCTATAGAGAAATTCGTTACAATAAAAATTGCCATGTATTTTCTTATTTCTTTGTAAACTTTTGTCCTGTTTAATACTCAAATACAGCACGCAATTTACCTACTTTAAAAAAAAGACAATTCAAAGTTCAAGCAGATAAAACATAAAATCAACGCACAGCCAAAACTACAGAGTCTAAAAACCTGAAATTTGGGACATAGGTTTATTTTAGTAAGGACTTTTGAAAATTTCAGTTCTGTGTGAAGGCGAGGGCGGGTCACTCTCACTCTAGTATTAAAATATCGGGATGGGACGATTCGTCGCCGCCAATTCGCCGCCGCCGATTCGCCGCGGCCGATTCAGCGCCAAGCCAATTCAGCGCGGGCCGATTCGACGCGGGCCATTTCATCGCCATTCGTTGTGGTCTTTGGTTTATTATGCGCAGATTGTAGAAAGCAAAACAATTATATGCTACCAAAATAGATGTTTGTCTAAAAAAAATCGATATTTAAGGGTTTATTGTTTTTTTAAGCTATCGAATACTTGTTAAAACGAAAGACAGCAAAATATATAGGTTTAAGTTAAATTGAAGATACTAAGGACTTTTTTTATTTTTACAACCTGACTGTCAGTTATTAATGTTTTTTTACATATTGACAAGTCTTATCTATCGAGTAGATAAAAGGAGACAAACCCCAGAGATGTGGTATTGCGTTCAATGCTACACCTTGTTGGACTTAAAATAATATAGGAATTAAATAACATTATACTTTCTATTTTCCTTCATATAAATCTATACTAATATTATAAAGCTGAAGAGTTTGTTTGTTTGTTTGTTTAAACGCGATAATCTCAGGAACTACTGGTTCGAATTGAAAAATTCTTTTTGTGTTGGATAGATCATTTATCGAGTAAGGCTTTAGGCTATATAACATCATGTTGCGAAGGAAATGTGGAAAAAACGAGGAAAATTATTAATCTTTGAGGGCTTCCGTTGCGTTCGCTGCGAAAACCGTTCGAGATACCCAAATGATTCCCAAAATAATTATTCCACGCGGACGAAGTCGCGAGCACCAGCTAGTTAAAAATAAAGTTTTTTGATGTTGTTGTTGATACAAAAAAGTGACAGGCATAGGTAAATGATTGGTCTTGCTACGCTCGAATCCGCCGTCGTACTTGTAAAATGTGGCATAAAATAGTACGCCGAAATTAAATACCATTTTGCGTAGTAAAACTTTGTAATAATATAATAAAACTGGGTAAAGTGATGAAAAGTGACGATTTTTTACACACACTACAATAAAAAGTTGTATTGCGCTCTATCTAGTCGAGCGCAGCGAGACCAATCAATTATCTTTGGTGACAGGTTTAAGAGCCTAAATTTATTAGGGATAGTTCCCTACTAATATAATAAATGTGAAAGTGTGTTTGTTTGTCCTAGTTTGTCTAGCCCACACGGACGGAGAAAAAAAAACGAGTTGATCTATTTTTTTTTTTTGTAAAGGAATAGAACTTCGTTTATAAATTCTTTGCATGATAGTGTCAAATTAGTAGGTAAAATCGTAAATTGTTTTAACATTTTAATTTTAACACTCAAATTTGAACATTACGAGGTACAAACACATATTTTTTTACGACCAGAGTTTTTTTATGCTACTGTTTAT
Source organism: Synanthedon tipuliformis (assembly GCA_947623395.1). NCBI lineage: Eukaryota > Metazoa > Arthropoda > Insecta > Lepidoptera > Sesiidae > Synanthedon > Synanthedon tipuliformis. Next base: position 10,231,565 of record OX392407.1, on the reverse strand, counting down.
AATAATTAGTATGGTTCAACTTTACATAAAGTGAAACAAAGCTTCATAATTTAATTTATTTGATTTTATTATTAGTAAAATAATAATAACAGTTCCTTACAAATAGTAATATAGGTAACATATTTAGATATGGTTGTATTTAAAAGTAATAAAAAAATGCTTATACTCAGATGGGAATAAACAAATTATAAAATATAGTAATTCTTAAGGAATTGAAGGGTTAATTCTATTTTGGGACAAGTAGGTATAGTATGTGCCACAAAATAAGTGACAAAACAACAGGGTGCTAAACAAACAAAAGGTTGGGTTATTTCTTACCTGAATGCCTGCCCTTTTTTTCTACTAAACTAACTATTATTGTGCTTTGTAAGAAATAAATAATACTTACAGTTCACTTCTTGGACGTGTTGGACCATAAATCATTGCATAATAAGAATGATAAAAAAGGGTCGTTTTTGCACCGACAACACTTGTTTTGTCTATAAATTTAAATTTGCAACCGAATTTTTTTTTTATGACGCGCCGCTATAGAAGAAATACGTTTTTCTTAGCAATATTTTCAACTTCACACACTAAACTATATAGCAAGAATTCGAGATGGACGAAACCATCAATGAAGCAAATTATAACTGCTGTGTCTTTATTGAGCAAAGAATCAGAAAGGCTTGAAAGAAATAATAAGCGCTCTATAAGTATGGCTACAAAACCTGACATAACAATAATTTTTTGAACGCGGACGAAGTCGCCGAAGGTGCCCGCGACTTCGTCCGCGTTCTGGATGAAAGGTATCTTTCATCCATTTTGCGTGAAAGCGTAACAAACAAACAAACTCACATTCACATTTATAATTAATAGTAAGGATAAGAGTGATTTAGTTAACAATAAAATTATTTTTATACTAGCTGTGCTCGCGACTTCGTCCGCGTGGAATAGTTATTTTGGGAATCATTTGGGTATCTCGAACGGTTTTCGCAGCGCACGCAACGGAAGCAATTTTTCCCGTTTTTTACACATTTTCGACTGTTTCTTCGCTCCTATTAGTCGCAACGTGATGTTATATTGCCTAAAGCCTTCCTCGATAAATGATCTATCCAACACAAAAAGATTTTTTCAATTCGAACCAGTAGTTCCTGAGATTAGCGCGTTCAAACAAACAAACAAACAAAATCTTCAGCTTTATAATAATATTTGTATAGATTAAATCAACTTATCAATCCATAATATTACATCAATGTGTAATATTATGGATACCTTTGGGTTCAATTGGTGTATAAACGAAAACCCAACTTTTCAGAAGAATATAAACCATTTACAATTAACGACGATTTTTTACGCCTTGAGTTGATAATAAATTATGGTCGTTACATCATAACAAAACTACAAAAAAAAAATTCGGCTTTTACATTTATAAATACCTTTTGTAAAACTATATGACCAAAAATTTCTGGGATTGTATAAACATTTGTAGGCAAATTTCTGTATATCGTATATAGAGCTCGATAGAGATAATTTTTTCTGAGAAAAAATGGCATATATAACTCAATTTGGCCAAAATGACTTACTTTTTACTTTAATATTACTTACTTCGACAATTCAATTACTTCAATTGCATAAAAAAATGTACATAAATATGACCAACTAGGGTACATGTAGTTGGTATATGGAATTATACCAACTCGGATATTGCACGAATGCGGCCCGCATTCGCTCTATTTATGTTCAGGATAGGTGGATAAATGAAACTAAATTAAATGGCGATGAAATGGCCGGCGTCGAATCGGCCGGCGGCGAAACGGCCCGCGGCGAAATGGCGGCGGCGAAAGGGCGGCGGCGAATTGGCGGCGGCGAATTGTCCTAGACCCTTAAAATATATACATTTATGTAAGAATTATTAGGTTTGTCCATTGTAGTTTTTCAAAACTATATAATTTTTTTGAGTCAATCAAAATTTTTTTATAATGGTTTTAAAATTTTACACTTATGTTAAAATATTCTCTATAAAATGATTGGCTGGCTATATATTTAAACACACTATTTAGTTTACATACATGCCCTGTAAGACGGCATGACGTCACACAATATATTGAAATTTGTAAAGCGAAATCACTAGACCTCACCTGCCGACTATGGACTTAGATACAAGACATTTATAAATAGCTTATAAACACAACTGATACTGAAAATTTAAAAGAAAAATCCCTTTTCATGTTATTGAACAACCAGATATTATAAGAATTTCACACAAATATTTACATCAGAATCCATGACCGTTTACTGCCGCCGGCGCAATTCCAACCCGCGTGCCGACGGCAATACTATTGAAATTGTTGACAATTTACCACGGAATCCGAAACACTGCATACTCCGGCGCACGCGACAGCAAGTACCGACGGCTACCACGCTCACACTGTAACTCGTACTGTCACGTTCAGACATAACACAACCTTTGACATTCGACCTTCAATCACGTTTACAATAAAATTGCTTATGCATTAATTTGTATGATAAAGCACAAAATATAATATGGATAATTAATATTATAGGTAACACAGAGCGATGAAACGCAGCGAACCCAACTAAGTTTTGAGATGTCGGACAATCGGACAGCGTTATCGGTTGATCCACGCCAATCAGAGATAAAACGGGGATAAACACGACAACACTACTCTCGAACACACACAGTAACTTATTTTTAGATATTATTACAGAAAAGTTTAACTTGGAATCATATATGTAGAACTAATGCGGTAGATAACATTAGGTAATGGTCAAAAATTTGTTCACCCTCTAGTACAGGAAAATTAAGCCGAATATCAGGGGAAATAAATCGTGTACTTTTGAAAATTGGTAGAATTATACTTTACGGTATCCATATTAGTACTAAAATTCCTCAAGGGTCGGGGTTGTGCTGAGGGTGTGTGTGTGTGTGTGTGGGGGGGGGGGGGGTTGAAGGTACCTTTTTTCAGGTTTTTGCTCATATCGCGAATATCTGTAGGAATAGCATTATGATTACTTCTGACAAAAGTTTCTACATAAAATATAACATAACTGCTGTAATTTTTAACGCTGAGATCTGAGAGTAAATTTATCGAAGCATCAATAAAAAAAAGCGGAAAACAACAAAGAAATAACAAGGCGGAAGAAAGCAGTCAGAGTATTAAGACAAATATTTTAGTTCGGATACAAAGTAAACGGGGCTAACGCTTCTTTCGATAAACAGACTGGAACATAGGTGTTAAACACTGAATCTGTACATTCCTACATATCATTCCATTAGTACAACTTCATTGTAGCGAAATCTCAATCAGCAGTGAAATAAACTAATTATGACGAGCAGATTTAACAAAAGCAACAAGAGTATTCCAATACGTTCACACTTTTACTTACTTTCTAAAACGTGTAAAAAAGACTTGACAGCTCTTTTTTTGTGAAATTTCTTCAGGGAATAAAAGAAGGGAATTCAAAATATTTTTTATTAGGTTCACTACATAGCTTGTTTTTAATTTGTATGATTTTGTGATATTATCTTGTGTTTTTGAAATAAATATTAAAAAATATAAATTATGTTTAACTCAAGTAATACCTAAGTACTTACTGAAGTTACTAGGATTGGCTTACTAAGTATATTGTAAGTGATACCTATTTAACTCATAAGAACCATTTTAGTTAAGAAATCATTCATACTAGGATCAAAAACAATAATACCTATTCTAAAACAATGCAGGCCAAGTGAGAAAATAAGATATTTTGCATTGTCAGCGGAGACAATGAAATAGGAATCGAAACAATTGAAATTAATTCACCATCGGAATATGAAAGTGAAAGAGCATAATAAATATTCATTGACTCGATTAAAACACGTCAATGGAGACGAGATGCTTGTAGTAAAATTGGAGTAATTGCTTTATAATATAGACGTTTCAAATTTTACAATAAATTAACTAATAGTATATTTTTATATATATTAAATAATTTATAGTTCTATAAAATAATTTTTTAGTTATATAAAATAATTTTTGTTAGTAGTACGAACAAAAAAAAATATTAATTTATTTAATTTAATATTTATTAAAAAAAAAATTCAGAAATCTAAGGGCTACATAACTTATATGTCTGTATTTTTAAGAACTAAATTACATAGCTGGTGCCCGCGTAGAAAAATAAAATAAATAGTTAAAACCTACGAACAAATAAATAACACCTGGGAAAATATAAAACCGTCGTCACAGCATCATTACTGCTATGATGACGGTGGCGCCGCCAATGTTAACGACAGGGGCATTTACAGACAGACGCCAATGGTTTTTTTTAGTTTTATATGATCCTTTGAGAATAGTATCTAGGTACCCTTGTTTAGATGAAAGGTATCCTATATCCTTTTCCATATCACTGACAACGTGTCTGCAAAATTTCATGATAATCGGTAGAGTAGTTAAGGCGTGACAGACAGACAAGGAGACAGACGGACCTATAGTCACTATTATTTATTATAATAACAGTTATAAATATTAATATTATGATAAATACAGTTTATAATATATTTTAAAAGTATGCAGTGAGTACCTCATACTTAACATGGATGCTTTCAATTCTCCTTATTGAATTTGCGTTCCATTTCACTGACGACGATGGATGGAACATTAATATGTAATGTGTTAAAAGTTACTTAAGCGTAAGTACGCTTCGTAACATTTAAGTTATCAAGACCTCTACACACACATATAATTGTGGCACATATACAAATTATATGTACCTAGATCCTTACTCGGTCTGACTTCTTGACATCGCTTACAGTGGTGGCACTGCCGGGAATCGATCTCGGGACGCCCTAAGCCATGCTCCGAGAATTAAAGCAAGCACCTTAACAATAGGATCGTCAATTTAATTTAACTACTTAGCGACTAGGCTTAGCACGGAATTTAGGTAGGTTCCCGAGGGATCTTCTAAAAATATAAAATACTAGCTGGTGCCCGCGACTTCGTCCTCGTTCTGGATGAAAGGTACCCTATATCTTTCTGGTGTCCCAGTCAACGTGTATGCAAAATTTCATGGTGATCGGTTCAGTAGTTTTTGCGTGAAAGCGTAACAAACAAACAAAGTTACATTCACATTTATAATATTAGTAATATCGTCACAGCGATAAAAATGTCGAGCGTAATTTAGGTCATTTTTCATTTTTCAACGCAGACGAAGTCGCGGTCACCAGCTAATCTCAAATAAGGTTGTAATAGTAATGTGGCAACAACGTTTAAGTTACTCACATTCACATTAGTATGCCTGTCAGCATTTGATTGGTTTCTATCTAAATTGCTTCCTTCGTTTCTTTATCTAATGCTTCAACTGTCTATAAACTAGATAATCCTTTGAGATGTAATCGAAACGACTTGTAACAGAACACTTTATATTAGAGTAATCAGGGATGTTTGCAAATTTGAATTCCTTTAAGTTTTTCTTAGAACTCTTCAGAAAATTAGGTATATAAGGTATAGGCAGTGGCAGTCACTTGATGAAGTTGCATCTGTAGTTTTGTTTAGATCAGAAATGATCATCATGAATCTTCGAATATCGCTAGATTGCTTCAGTAGTGTGCTACTACTAAAAGTTGCGGAAGAGTGTTCGTCCGACCTCGCAACTTGGCCTTATGGAGGACGCGAAGAGGTTTAGTCAATAGGCCATTCCAATACCATCTCGGGGCGGGAGTCCGACATAACCCACCGGTCTGTTCCCAGGCCGGTGGGTATCCATAATGGATTCCTCTTGTAAAAAAAGGCGCTACTATTAAAGCGTTGTCCTATTTCGGTGAGAGAATAATTGATTCCAGGGACAAAAATCTGCCATCCCCTCCTTATCCCTTATTCTGTCGAGGTCAGCAATACATTTGCAACCCCTATGGCGTTGCTTGTGTTAATATTTCGCGGTAAAAATCTAGTACCAAGTGGACTTTCACTTCGGTCTGCTTGTAGACTTGCCAAACCATATAAAAAAATCGAAAACATGCGAAGTTCTGGCAAAATGTAATGTCCATTTTCATACAGGCCGAGTTTGAATAACGACGAAAAAAATCTTATTACATAATATAACTGAGATTTTTTTCTAATAGAGGTATTAATACAGGCCTAATAACGGTATTACGATATTAGAAAAGAGCTTTGGTAAGAAGACTAAAAATGCAGTTTTATATAGGTTCTGCAATTTAAAAAAACGTGGCTCGGCTCTTCGTAATTAATACCAGTTCACATCAGTTTGTATACGTGTGTATCTTTAATGAAGACGACGCTTTTGATCAATGAAGCTAATAAGGTTTACAGCTGATCAAATTTGCGCAACGACATGAAAACTGTAATTAATTCATTTGCATACACGGAACGCAGCAGCCTTTAACGTGCAATGTGTATACATAATTAATAGTGTTATAAGGTGTTACATATTAAAAGTGAAATAAATACATGAAAATGTTTCTAAATCGGACGAATCTAAAGTAAAAACAAATACCTATACCTAGTACCTACCTATTGAATTTTTGTTGAGATTATTATTTAAATATTGTTAACATTTGAAAATTAAAATTGTTGAAATGTTTTTATATAAAATGCAAAAAAGCAATAATTATATTATTATTGTTATAATTTTTTATTTATTTAATTATTTAGATTACATACAGCCATAAATTTAAAAAATATATTATAGATTATATACAAATAGGTCTAAAGAATTATAATTTATAACAATTAAGATCTTATGTAAATAAATAAATTTATAAATTAAACACAAACTGCTTGCACGAATATTATCAACATTACTTTAAATTAATTTAAATAAAATATAATTCTTTTATATATAAATAAATTTATAAATTAAACACAAACTGCTTGCACGAATATTGTCAACATTACTTTAAATAAAATATAATTCTATTTTAAATTAATTAATGCTTACATTGTTTCCAATTTAAAATTCATCTCTGAATGCGTGTTATATTATGAATGCAAACAATAGACTTTTGTGTGCCCATTGTGATGACACTGCGTTTTCGTTTTCATCTTGTCTCATTTTAAAGCCTGCTCTTGTAACATACTTTTAAAGATAAAAAGATCTATCCAAGGGTAATTCTGCAATGAAACCTTACAGACAAATCTGATTTAAGGCTTTATATGATTTCAGTCTATTAACCAATGCAGTTTTCACAGAACATTTTTTATTCAGAAACTCTGCAATTTAATTATGTTCGTCAGGAAGTAGGAAATATACCTAAACTATTTTCATTAAATTTCGAATAAGATACTTTGTCCTATATTTTTATGACTATTTTTCATAATTTTTTATTACATACACAACTTAACTAACAGTAGACTACTCAGGGTAATATTTAAATTTTATTACATCAACATGCTTGTTGGCTTCCATGTGAATAGAACAGTCAGAAAAATTAACATAAGTATCCTCTTTTTAAAGACGCAACAATAAGAATAAATATTAAGACTGCTGTGATTTTATAATAATAATATGCTGATTACAGGCACTATGTTTTAATGCTAAGCCTTTGCGTTAACTTCAATTATCATGCAGATAAGTGACATAGGCGTTCATGCTCAACTCACGACCTTGCGAGCTGAAACCTGCTTTGTGGTTCGGCGACCGCGTTACCATTGTTCAATTACCTTGAAACTCGCAGTTTCATACAAAATCCTCACAGGGATGTGTCTTTGTATAAAGTAATTATAAAACGTATAAAGGATTATTAAAATGTCATCTGCTTTATAACGGTACTTTTGGAAATGTTAGGTTTCGATATAACCTTAAACTTTAAAGTTAGATATACGAGTTGTGACACGATTGCCTCAGTCATAGGACGTCCACTGACTGATATAGGATTATGCATATAGGCGCCTCCCCCATAATTTTCCAATAGGACCGGTCAAATGCAGTACCGACTCCGCTCATCTACTACCGCGCTAACAAGTCGTTCGGTTTTAGCCGGTATTAGGAGTCCAGCATAATGCCTAAGTGCCTAAGCGGCCGGAACTTATCCTTGAGGATTGCCAACGTTAAAAAAGGGGCACGTTGCGTTTGGGCAGCCCGACTAGTCTAGTTAGAGGCTGTAAACTCCTTACAGAAGACCACAGTGAAATGACAGCATGTGTGCTACCACCTAAGGTATGTGGCAGCACGCATGCTGTTTGACATAATGGTACCTCTTAATAGTAGGTGACCTACCATTAAGTGGTCCGTCATCAGCCTGTCAAAAACTTGTTTATAGCTATCATAAACACTAAATTGCTATAAAAATTAAAATTTCAAGCTGTTCTCTCAAAATTATTCATTGTTTTGATTAAAATCACTATAGCATAATATATTTAACTAGCTGGTGACCGCGACTTCGTCCGCCTTCTGGATGAAAGGTCCTTTCTGGTGTCCCAGACAAGGTGTATGCAAAATTTTAATGGTGATCGGTTCAGTAGTTTTTGCGTGAAAGAGTTACAAACATCCATACATACATCCATATAAACTTCCGTATTTATAATATTAGTACGGAAGTACGAATAACTACAACCGCCAGTTCCGAATGCTTGCTGATGTTATGGGGAATAACAGGCAAGAAAAATAATTAAGTTCTTTTTTATTATCAGTTAGTCTATGTCAGTTTGTGAAGTACTAAGTAAATATACAACGAATGATTAACAATCAACTAGGTATCCACCTCAAGTAGCTTTATCAGTCAAATAATTATTCCTTGAGTAATAAATCCTTCCATACGCATTTTGTTGTTGTATTAATATATACCTACTCTTTAGAATTGGCCTAGTGGCTTTATTTTGTATGTTTATTTTGCTTTATTTATTTTAAATTCACCTTAGCGTATTAAGATTTGTGATGACTGGATTTAGTTGAGTTTTTTTTATGAAAAAGCGCTATGATAGCCACTATGTGACCGACTGAAGGTCCACATAGTGGCTATCATAGCATATTAACACAAGCACATTCTATAGGGGTTGCAATTACATGCATAATCTTCTGCAACGGGTGGTTATTTACGCCAGACTTTACAAACTAAATAATTTCCAATTTTGTACTACTAAATAAAATAACTAAGTAATTATAATTAATTAAAAATAAATTAATTTAAATAAGAAAGTAAAGCGGCGTGTAATTCTTCAAAATGTAATTTTCTTACCCAAGTTGAAATAACTAGTAAAATATATTTCTATTTGAAACGTTGAGCTCTCTTTAAATTGCATCTCTGCTGGAAATAACATGTCAATAACCTTTGTATTCTTTTATCCTTTTGCCTGCAAATATAGTTTGTTGGCTCCCGCTGAGTGCAGGGTTTAATTTTTCTTATTACAGAACGATGTGTAGGTACCTACATAGGTTTACAGAAAGGTAATCTAATGCACAGTTTAAAAATAGATTTAATATAAAAAAATCTCATCTAATTTAGAAATGCATTTTATCGAGGATCGCAGTATTGTGCTGTTTTTTTTTTCAAATTTTAGATGTACGAGTAGGTACCTACTTGTATATATTTTTGCGTTTGACTGTACTAATATTTACAAAATGGAATATTAAGGAAAACCAGAATATTAGTAAAAAAAAATAGTAGACATCTGGTTGCGCCGTGATCGAATAGTTGGCTGTCAAGTACCTTTCTTTCTTTCACGTATACCCACCTTCCTAATAATTATGGCCCTCACATTTTTCCTCTTTACCCTCTTATCAAAATAATGCACTATTACCGATGACCGCCGCGTGAGAGGTCGAAAGGAGAAGGAACACGCCCGCGCTTGAGCTGTGTTTCCAAGTATATATGGGTTTATCCCTAATCCGCGCCTTAACTCGTTCTCGGAAGTGAAGTGATTCATCCGCACCTTATCGCTGAACATTTAAAATACATGTGAACAGTGTCTGCCAGCTGGACGTTTAGAGATTCCTGCAGGAGAGCGCACCAGAGCACCGGTATAAGGTATGTGCATTTCCTTCTACTTCTAATCCTGTCTTTCAGACGGTCATACTGTTCGCACACAGCCGCAACCAGATATACAGTCCACTAAACCGCTAATTCAGGGATTCATGGCGTGATTCTGTCGCAATCCCGCCGCAACGAAATTTAGATTTCGTCCACCCCTTCAGGGGTTTCACCGCGCCTCCATTTGTTGGTCCTTACGAACCGGATATTTTTTGTTTTTTTCGAATCATAGGTTTCCCGCGAAACGCATTATTATACGTTACCGCGAAGAGATGTCGAGTTTATTCATACCTATTAGTATAAATTAATATTTCATATAATTTAGTTGCATTCGTATAATTAACCCGCATTCCCGTTAGATTTAGTTAGATAAACGCATTAGAATTATTTGTACGCACGCATCCGTATTCATATACCTACATTAGTTTAATAATTTGAATTTCGCGCGCTCCGCACCGAACGTTGTTTCTTAGCTACCTACTTGTATTATTATTATTTCGCTTTTCGCACGAAATGTCTAAGACAAAAGCAACCGACGCAAAACATAATAATGAGCTTGTGCTATTACAATCGAAACTTGATGCACTTTTTGAAAATATACAACGAGTGTATGATTTGTCAAAAGAGGTTCATATTAACGATGAAAATAAAGAGAATTTTTTGTGTTCCGTAGAAACGTTAGAAGATACGCGTTCGGAATTTAAGAGTATTGTTGATCGTTTAAATAAAACATTACTCCTGGTAGACCCGGAAACCGCACCTAGTTATCAATGTTTGAATGCCTTCGAAGACCTTTACTGTCGAATTAAACGCGTATTGAAGCGTATCGAGTCCGTACCGTCGAGGGTGGACAGCGCTGACCACGACCAGAAGGGTTCAACTGACCGCGTAGATATGAGATATAGGATGCCTGCTCTTCCGCCTATAGAAATTATGTCATTTGATGGGGACATACGTACCTGGCCTTTGTTCTATGCAGGTTTTAAGTCCTTGGTACATGATAATCCGCATTTAAACAATTCTGAAAAATTATATTATCTGATGGGCAAGCTTTCCAGTAAGGCGCAATCTGTATTTTCGGGTATTACACCATGCGCAGATAATTATGATACTATATTAAAATGTCTCATTGATAGATATCAGGATATTCGTACGATTGCAAATACCTACTTGGAACAGATGATGAATGTTAAATTAAACGGTCCCGCCTCGGAGTCTAAGTTCCAATTATTTATGGATCAGTTTGTAACTGCCGCGAACGCATTGAAAAATTTGAAACTCGAAGATTTGTCAGATTTTATTATGTTACATATGGCATTAAAGAAGTTTGATTTGGATACCGTCCGCGCCTTTGAATCACAGTATCGCGAATATAAGATACCTACTTTCATTCAGCTAACTGACTTTATTAGGAGTCAGCATAAAATATTCCATAACGCGCAGAGCCCGCCTACTTACAGTAGTAGTACATATAAACCGCGAAATCGTATACAAAATCCGCACACTTATGTAGCAGTGTTACCTGCACGTAAGACATGTCTCTGTGAAAACATTGTGCACGATCACCTTTACAAATGTCCACAGTTTAATGATTTAACACCTTCATTACGTTTTAAATTAGTTAAAGAACGTTACGCGTGCATAAATTGTCTTAGTTTAAAACATAAATCTCGCGAGTGTGCTTCAAGTGTTAAATGTCGTAGTTGTAATCAAAAACATCATTCCGCGTTACATTTTGAAAATCATAATTTGAAGGTTCAAACCGCATCGCAATCGGACGAGCCGACTCGCTCTCCGTCGACACATTTTACCGCGAGACAGACGCCTCGAGCTAGATCGCCTACTGATGCGCGTGATATGAATGTCTCGTCTATGCACACATTCATCGCTGCGCCGATTGAGAATGCCGTCAATAGTAGCGGTCTGAACGCGCAATGTATGCAACACACTACTGTATTACTATCAACCGCTCAAGTTATTATTTATGATAGTAAGGGGCGCTCGCACATTGTAAAATGTTTGCTTGATTCGGGATCGCAGCGTAACTTTATAACTAACGAATGTTGCGCGCGCTTGGGTTTGAATTATAATAAAGATATACAAACGATTGTTCGCGGTTTCGGTGGTACAGAGAAGTATATTAGAGGCGCAACGGACTTTAAAATATTTTCTCGTTATTCGGATAACGTTCATTATGACGTATCGGCGCTTATTGTCGATCGGATAACGGACCAGCTGCCTTCTATTCCGGTTGATCAATCCACACTCGTGCACATAAGAGGATTGCCGCTTGCGGATAGTACTTTCGCAACTCCTTCAGAAGTAGAAGTCTTAATTGGAGCTAATATTTTCCCACACCTATTATTACCGGGCACGGTACAGGGTAATATTAGTGGAATGCCGCGAGCCGTAGAATCTGTTTTGGGATACATAATTATGGGATCCGCACCGGTCCTGATGCCTCGAAATAGGTCATTGTTAAAATCCGCATCCGCTTGTTGTACCGTCATGCAACAGTCTTCTTTGGACAACCTCCATAAAAGGTTTCGGGAGTTAGAGGAGGTCTCTGCTCCGCCCACCCACAGTCAAGACGATCTTGAATGTGAGACGCATTTTCGTAGTACCACTACGCGCGAGGATAACAGAAGATACACCGTGGCGCTGCCGTTTGGAGACGATGTATATAAATTAGGAGATTCTTACTCCGCTGCCCGCAGACAATTTCTATGCTTAGAACACAAGTTAGAATGTTCGAGTATGCCGCGCTCCGCCTATGACAGCAGCACAGCTGCCGCGATAGAAGTGCCAGATATAAAGCCGCTTACACACACAGTGACCGCTGCTTCGACTGATTCTTTAATTTATGTACTCGCTACTCGTACCTCTTCGTGGTCGAAGTTACTACGCATAATTGTTTATATTTATCGTTTTTTGAAGTTATTACCGCGCAGAACACATATAACGAGTTCAGATTTAAATTTCGCTGAAAATAAAATAATACTCGTACTTCAGAATATATATTTTGCTGATGACATAATTAAGTTAAAACGTAACCAAAGCTGTTCGAATGCTTTGCAAAAATTACACCCATTTTTTGACAAAAATGGTATTATACGTGTTGGCGGTCGGCTATCAAACGCTGACGTTAGTTATTCGCAAAGATATCCGTCCGTACTCCCGCGACGCGACCACGTTATAGATATGATAATCGATTATTATCATAAGACTCATTTACACGCCGGTCCAGAGCTTCTTATGTCTATACTTAGACAGAAGTACTGGATAATTGCAGCACGAAATATAATTCGATACCGCATACATAAATGTAACACTTGCTTTAGAGCTAAACCGCGTCCGTCTTTGCCTTTAATGGCGGATTTACCTGCGTATCGCGTTAATAAAGTGAGCAAACCATTTTTGCATACAGGCTGCGATTATGCAGGTCCATTGCAATACACGCCCGTACGTGGCAGAGGTGTTAGAAGCCGTAAGGCATGGATTTGTATTTTCACGTGTCTTACAACGCGTTGTCTACATATTGAATTAGCAACAGATTTGAGCACAGTCGCTTTCCTTGCAGCACTAAAGCGTTTTCTTTCTCGCCGCGGCCCAGTTCAGTGTCTTTACTCAGACAACGGCACGAACTTTGTAGGAAGTCGTTCATACTTGCGAGATCTTTATAACTTCCTTGACGAATATCGCCCGCGACTTGAACATGAGCTTGCCGAAGATCGCATCGAATTTAAGCAGATCCCGCCAGCCAGCCCTCATTGGGGAGGATGTTGGGAATCCATGGTAAAGATAGTCAAGTCTCATTTGTTCAAGGTCATAGGAAAGCAGATACTGTCGTATGAGGAATTATTAACAGTGCTTACTCAGGTCGAGGCACTTGTAAACTCGCGCCCGCTAACTGCTATGAGTGGCGATCCCGCTGAGCCGTCAGCTCTAACGCCAGCTCATTTCTTGCATACCGCACCGCTATTGTCGCTACCCGCACCTCAAATAGACTCTTCTAGCTTGCGCGAGAGACATTCGATGCTGGATAAAATGGTCCAGTCCTTCTGGAAACGTTGGAGGATAGAATATTTGCATAAATTGCAAGCTCGCTCTAAGTGGACTACGCCTTCCACTCCCATTCCGCTAGGGTCAGTTGTTGTCATTATGATGGATAATGCGCCACCGCTTGCATGGCCGCTAGGTGTGGTGGAGGCTGTTCACCCTTCGAAGGACGGAACAACGCGCGTAGTTACTGTTAGGACGAGTAGGGGAAGCTTCGTGCGCCCAGTAGTTAGACTTTGTCCTTTGCCTAGTCAATAATCGCGTTTATAGGCAGAGTAGCATTTCTACTCATTTATTAATAATAGTTATAGGAAATAGATTAGTTATAGTTTAGTGTAGTCGTTTAGTAGTAGATAGTTATTAGTTTTATGTAACCGCATTTATAATCATCTAGTTGTTAGGATTAGTTATTAGGAACCGCATTTATTTTCGCGTAAAACCGCATTCTTTCTTTTGTATAACCGCATCTCTTTCGTATAAATTAACGCATATCGTTAAAATAACCGCATCTCGTTTAGCATTATTTACCGCATTTCTTTCGCATTCGCATTGTGAGATCTTTAAAGGTGACCCTTTAAGGCCGGGGGAGATGGTTGCGCCGTGATCGAATAGTTGGCTGTCAAGTACCTTTCTTTCTTTCACGTATACCCACCTTCCTAATAATTATGGCCCTCACATTTTTCCTCTTTACCCTCTTATCAAAATAATGCACTATTACCGATGACCGCCGCGTGAGAGGTCGAAAGGAGAAGGAACGCGCCCGCGCTTGAGCTGTGTTTCCAAGTATATATGGGTTTATCCCTAATCCGCGCCTTAACTCGTTCTCGGAAGTGAAGTGATTCATCCGCACCTTATCGCTGAACATTTAAAATACATGTGAACAGTGTCTGCCAGCTGGACGTTTAGAGATTCCTGCAGGAGAGCGCACCAGAGCACCGGTATAAGGTATGTGCATTTCCTTCTACTTCTAATCCTGTCCTTCAGACGGTCATACTGTTCGCACACAGCCGCAACCAGATATACAGTCCACTAAACCGCTAATTCAGGGATTCATGGCGTGATTCTGTCGCAATCCCGCCGCAACGAAATTTAGATTTCGTCCACCCCTTCAGGGGTTTCACCGCGCCTCCAACATCAGTTTGTAAAAAATATATTAATTTAATTTCTGATTACTGCTTTGATTTCCTTTGCAGGTCACATCATCACTACATAGTATAAAACAAAGTCGCTTTTTCTGTCCCTATGTCCCTTTGTATGCTTAGATCTTTAAAACTACGCAATGGATTTTAATGCGGTTTTCACTAATGGGTAGAGTGGTTCTCGAGGAAGGTTTATAAGTACATAATTTACTAAGTTACGCGGGCGAAGTCGCGGGCAGCAGCTAGTTTTGTATAAGCGAGGATTGAAAAGTCACCTTCATTCCTCACTTACAAAGTTCAAGGTTGTTCGGAAAGTCCGGAAGTCAAAGGTTGTTCAATACACAATAGTTTTGTAACAAAATACAAACATGCACGTGTGCTGTGTTTCGGTGCTTTTAGGGGTCACATTTATTTTTTTACGCTTGCTGGACCTATGACTTTAAGACAGCGCGAAATGTGGTGGCTCTCAATTGAAAGGCAGTGGATACTTGTGGTTATAATGAGCAAAACCCAAGTTTAATTAATATAAATATACTTAAGTCCTTCATTAATTTACCAGGCGTGCTGTTAACTATTTAGCTAAATAACTAGCAAAAACTAGCTAAGGATATCAATGAGCATATATGTATTTTAATAGGCGACACAATCGTGATTTATTGTCTTATCTTCTTTATTACCACTAACTCGTCCTCTACGCAAAGGATTTTCATGCGGTTTTCACCATTAGTTAGATAATTTTTCATGGAATTTATATGATATAATAATTACCAATTAAGTTTTTTCGTGGGCGTAGCAGGGAGCGGGTCGCTAGTTGATAATATAATTGATAAACTTTTTGGTTTGACCCCTATACGATTTGATCGAATGGCGAATTTTAGACTATACCTACATTTCAAAATCAGGAATTTCATACCTATAACTTATTATATTGAACTAATTTCAGTTGTTAAGTTTTGATTTGTGTTTACTTATTTGTTGCATACTAAAGTTTGTTCCTAACAAACTCTTCAGTAAGTAAGTAAGTTGTGTGGGACAATGCAGTGCTTGAACAATAGATAACGCCATCAGTCGGTAGCTTTGTCTAGGAAACCGCATTATACAAGCCTAGATTTCAGATACGCTTTCAAATCACTACATAGTATAAAACAAAGTCGCTTTTTCTGTCCCTATGTCCCTTTGTATGCTTAGATCTTTAAAACTACGCAACGGATTTTAATGCGGTTTTCACTAATGGGTAGAGTGGTTCTCGAGGAAGGTTTATAAGTACATAATTTACTAAGTTACGCGGGCGAAGTCGCGGGCAGCAGCTAGTTTTGTATAAGCGAGGATTGAAAAGTCACCTTCATTCCTCACTTACAAAGTTCAAGGTTGTTCGGAAAGTCCGGAAGTCAAAGGTTGTTCTCGGTCTCGGAAGTGAAGTGATTCATCCGCACCTTATCGCTGAACATTTAAAATACATGTGAACAGTGTCTGCCAGCTGGACGTTTAGAGATTCCTGCAGGAGAGCGCACCAGAGCACCGGTATAAGGTATGTGCATTTCCTTCTACTTCTAATCCTGTCCTTCAGACGGTCATACTGTTCGCACACAGCCGCAACCAGATATACAGTCCACTAAACCGCTAATTCAGGGATTCATGGCGTGATTCTGTCGCAATCCCGCCGCAACGAAATTTAGATTTCGTCCACCCCTTCAGGGGTTTCACCGCGCCTCCAACATCAGTTTGTAAAAAATATATTAATTTAATTTCTGATTACTGCTTTGATTTCCTTTGCAGGTCACATCATCACTACATAGTATAAAACAAAGTCGCTTTTTCTGTCCCTATGTCCCTTTGTATGCTTAGATCTTTAAAACTACGCAACGGATTTTAATGCGGTTTTCACTAATGGGTAGAGTGGTTCTCGAGGAAGGTTTATAAGTACATAATTTACTAAGTTACGCGGGCGAAGTCGCGGGCAGCAGCTAGTTTTGTATAAGCGAGGATTGAAAAGTCACCTTCATTCCTCACTTACAAAGTTCAAGGTTGTTCGGAAAGTCCGGAAGTCAAAGGTTGTTCAATACACAATAGTTTTGTAACAAAATACAAACATGCACGTGTGCTGTGTTTCGGTGCTTTTAGGGGTCACATTTATTTTTTTACGCTTGCTGGACCTATGACTTTAAGACAGCGCGAAATGTGGTGGCTCTCAATTGAAAGGCAGTGGATACTTGTGGTTATAATGAGCAAAACCCAAGTTTAATTAATATAAATATACTTAAGTCCTTCATTAATTTACCAGGCGTGCTGTTAACTATTTAGCTAAATAACTAGCAAAAACTAGCTAAGGATATCAATGAGCATATATGTATTTTAATAGGCGACACAATCGTGATTTATTGTCTTATCTTCTTTATTACCACTAACTCGTCCTCTACGCAAAGGATTTTCATGCGGTTTTCACCATTAGTTAGATAATTTTTCATGGAATTTATATGATATAATAATTACCAATTAAGTTTTTTCGTGGGCGTAGCAGGGAGCGGGTCGCTAGTTGATAATATAATTGATAAACTTTTTGGTTTGACCCCTATACGATTTGATCGAATGGCGAATTTTAGACTATACCTACATTTCAAAATCAGGAATTTCATACCTATAACTTATTATATTGAACTAATTTCAGTTGTTAAGTTTTGATTTGTGTTTACTTATTTGTTGCATGGCCGGGCTCAAAGATTGGGAAGAAAAGAAATAGAAGGAAAAATTAGACCCGTTCTTCTAGCAACCACAACCTTGCAAAAGAAAATAGAAATTTTGAGAAACAAAAAGAAAATGGCTACCAACACTTATATAACTCAAGATCTTTCAAAAGAAGAAATACGAAAACGTAAGGAGAGAACAAATAAAATAAATATATATGAGGCCGAAAAAAGGAAAAGATCAGAGTCTACAACACCAAGTCCTAATCATACTTCGAACGTCGCACCTAGTAGCAGTAGGATAGAAAAGAAAATTAGGAAGGTGGATGCATTTCAACGCATGCGTGAGAGATCACATTCCTACTCCGAAAAAAATACTTACAAAAACTAAAATACAACCAACATCGGATACTACACAATTTCAACTTAATAATAACAACACAATTAATTATACAGTCCCCAATACGGCTGGTCCCCGCGGGGATGACGACCACCACCCTCCAAATATTCAGAATATATACATCTCAACTTTAAACGTCTTATCACTTAGCACAAACGAAAAACTACAAGAACTTCATATAGCCTTAAAACAATTAAATTGGGACATTATTGGTCTTAGTGAAATAAGAAGACTAGGGGAACGTATAGAAAGTTACAAAAACTACATTTTCTATCACAAAGGAGAAACTGCAGGATTATATGGGGTTGGTTTCTTAATTAAAAAATATCTCGCACACAATATACAAGAAATTATAGGAATTTCAGACCGAATTGCAATACTCAACATAAAACTAACAAATTATAAAAATATGTGGTCAATAGCTCAGGTGTACTCGCCTACGGAACAAGCCAGCGATGAGGAAAAGGATAAATTTTACAGCGATCTTAATGATTCCCTACGTAATTACGCTCACAAAAATTTAATTGTCATGGGGGACTTTAATGGCCAAACAGGCCTAAGGCAAATTAATGAGGAAGCCATACTAGGTTTACATAGCCATGGCAAAAGAAGTAAAAATGGAAAAAGATTAATAAATTTTGCTTGGGAAAATAAACTTACCATCCTAAATAGCATATTTAAGAAAAAAGAAGGAAAAAAGTGGACTTGGAGTTCACCAGACGGGAAGTATCGGAACGAGATTGACTTCATCCTCACTAACCGCCCTAAACACTTCAGAGATATAAATGTGATAGTAAACTTAAACTTCAACACCAACCACAGGATGGTTAGAGCAAATCTCAGGTATAATCAGATGAGAAACACTAGGCCAAAGATGTGCATGGACATACATAAAATCACTCAAGAACAAATGAAAGAAATATGTATGAGGATTGAATTGGGGGTCACTGCGATCGCAAAAGAAAAAGGCAAGGCGGATCTACAAAAACAATACAACGAACTAGAACTGCTCTTACAAACTTCGACCAAAAATATAACTGAAACATGTCGCTTTAAAGGAACCTGTCTTTCTCAAGAGACAAAGGCATTATTAGAAAAAAGGGGTAGGTTAATTAACTTACCTAAAAACAATAAATATAGAAAGGAAATATCTGAACTGAGCAAAAAAATCAGTTTGGCACTGAGAAATGATAGGAAAAAACACAGAATGGAAACTATTGAAAGGCATATCTTACAAACAGGGGGAGTCAAGAAGGCAAACAAACAATTACAAGAAAAAACCGAGTGGATCTTAAAGATGAAAAACAAAGAGGGTGATGAAAAAAGCCAAAGGTCAGATATACTTAGTATTGCCACTGATTTCTATAGAGAATTGTTCAAATACACAAACGCAGATGAAGAAACTATCATAGATGATGACTGGACAGCACCTCCTATCCTGCCTGAAGAAATTGAAGTAGCAATTAATACACAAAAGAAAGATAAAGCGCCGGGAGTGGATGGAATAACGAATGAATTACTAATCGGGTCAAAAGAGAACATCATTCCCGTGCTTGACTTGATTTTTAATAAAATTCTGGAAACGGAAATTATTCCAATCCAGTGGACAAAATCGTGTATTATACTTATTCACAAGAAAGGAGATAAGTTAAATGTTGGCAACTATAGACCTATCAGCCTAATGTCCAACTTATACAAACTCTTTGCAAAAATACTTTTGAAACGAATAGAGCGCAAACTAGATGAAAACCAACCAATAGATCAAGGAGGTTTTAGAGCTGGCTACTCAGTAATCGACCACATACATGTAGTGAAGCAGGTGATGGAAAAATACAGAGAATACAACAAAAACTACTACATTGCCTTTGTAGATTACACCAAAGCTTTTGACTCCTTGATTCACAGCAAAATTTGGGAAGCGTTACTAAACCAGGGCATTGAGCATAAATATATAAGAATTATTAAGAATATATATACAAATAGTTCAGCCTGTATAAAGTTAGAAAGAAAAGGAGAATGCTTTAAAATCCAAAGGGGTGTACGCCAAGGGGATCCACTTTCGCCCAAATTATTCACTGCAGTACTGGAAGAGGTTTTCAGAAGTTTGAACTGGGACAGCTATGGAATTAATATAGATGGAAGATGCCTAACAAATTTGAGGTTCGCAGATGATATTGTGCTGTTTTCAAACTCTGCTCAAGAATTACACATAATGCTCAACGACCTAGCTATAGAGAGTGAGAAAGCAGGCCTAAAAATGAATATTGATAAGACCAAAATAATGACAAACGACACACCCGTGGCTATTACAATGGGACAAAACAGCATTGAATATGTCAGTGAATATATCTATTTAGGTCAAATAATAACATCTAAAAACCTCCACGATAGGGAAATTGAACAAAGAATGACAAACGGATGGAAAAGGTACTGGCAACTTAAAGAAATAATGAAAGATAAACATCTACACTACAAAGTAAAGAGTAAGACTTTTGATACCTGCATCTTACCAGTGTTAACGTATGGTTGTCAAACATGGGCACTAACGAAGAAACAGGCCAATAAACTTCAATCTTGTCAAAGAGCAATGGAAAGAAGCTTTACGGGTATAAGAAAGGTGGAAAAGAGAAAAAATGAAGAAATAAGAACTTTAACCAAGGTGCAAGATGTAACGTTAAAAATAAGAAAATTAAAATGGAGATGGACAGGACACCTAGTAAGAGGACCAGACAAATGGAGCAAACTGATAACTCACTGGTACCCTAGAGAAGGCCATAGGAGCAGGGGAGGACAACATATGAGATGGGCAAATGATTTGAAAAAAACAGCAGGAAATGTGTGGCCCAGGAAAACTAGAAACAGGAAAGAATGGAAGTATTTGGAGGAGGCCTATGTCAAAGGGCAGACAGATAAGAAAAAATATTAACAAAATTAATTTAAAGAAAAAAAAAAAAAAAAAAAAAAAAAAAAAAGGAACAATGTTTTTAATTGTATACTTTTATTTTAGTATCTTATATATTTGTATAGCTAATAACATAAAAAAAAAAAAAAAAAAAAAAAAAAGATGTAAATTATATTTATACAATGTAAACTTACTCTTATCTGAAATAAAGGCTTAATAATAATAATTTGTTGCATACTAAAGTTTGTTCCTAACAAACTCTTCAGTAAGTAAGTAAGTTGTGTGGGACAATGCAGTGCTTGAACAATAGATAACGCCATCAGTCGGTAGCTTTGTCTAGGAAACCGCATTATACAAGCCTAGATTTCAGATACGCTTTCAAACTAGAATATTAAATTACTATTACTACTCTTCATAGAGATATCATAGGTTCATGTTTGATAAGATAATGAGATAGAAATCTTGACTAGGTTCTAATAAATAAGGTAATTAGTGATTAGAGGATTCCGGGTTCAATTACTGACGAGATCAACAATGAAAACGACCTTTTCATAGTTAGCCTACTTGGCCTTCTTAGCCTTCTGTGGTGCGTGTGCTGATTTTGCCTAATGGCTAATTGGCTACCATAGAACAAGCGTTTAAGGCCAGATTATTGATGGCAATACTTTTTAACTTTATATAAATAAAAAAAAAAAAAAAAAAAGTAAATTCAAAGCTTTATTTGACCTATTTCGTTTAATTTAATAAATGTTAAGCGCTAAGTGTGAAAGCTAAGTTACGTTGATTTAACTTAGGTACCTAATAATAAGTAAATTCAAAGCTTTACATATTTGATCTATTTCGTTTAATTTAATAAGTGAAAGAAAGTTTAGCGGATAGGAGTAACGTTTATTTAATTTAGGTAATTTTTTTTTTTATTTAAGTACCTACCTATATTTTCAGTATCCTACCTAGTGTTTTACAACTTAGTACGTACAACTTACATAAGTATGACAAACGACCTTCATTTCAATGTGTTTTATTTAACGTCATCATTAATGTTTTGTTTACACTCGTGAAGTCGTGACTGGAACAACATAGAACCACCTGACAATATGACACAGTAAATAACTCTTTTAGTAATAATTTAAAGGCACTTATTAAACAAGGTATAATCAAGAATTATAAACTAACGCCCGACTTTCTATTAAGCCGCAATACTCTACATCTGTTGAAGTTGTTGAGGAGTTGGGTATCCCGTAGTAGACTACTACTACTACTTGATGCTGCAGCATCAGATCAAGTTTACCATGTCATGGAAATATCACCGAAATAATAGTGTACCTATATAAAATTTCAAAAAAAGGGTTTAAAAAAGCACTAGGTAGATACGCTGAAGAAACGCAACAAAGACTTTAAATCACTAAACAACACTACGTCAAAGTATGTGTACATAAAGGTGTAGGAACTGTTATGATAAAAAATTATCTTTATATTACTTAGCTAGAGTACCTACCTAGGTAGGTATATATAATTGTTTATTTATTGCGTACATTGATAAAAAAATATTTTTAGATTTATTAAGAATTCGTTTTTCTTACATATTTAAAATTTTAAAAATTATGGACCACAAAACCGCTCTACCAAATATCGTGAAATTTTGCATACAGGTTGTGTGGTGTACAGAAAAAGACATAGGGTACAGGATATTCATGGACGCGGACGAAGTCGCGTGCAAAATCTACTTCTTTATTATAATTCATAACCACACGTACCTCGATTTCTTCCAAACGTTATTTCCAATTTATTGGGCACCTCGAAACGTATTTTCATATCACTAGATCTACTGTCACATCTAACACGAAATCGTTCTAATTTCAGAACTGCCGCCGGACTAATTTCAAAATATGTTTTTAATTCAAAATATATTTCGCGTTTTGGTTTGGCAGTGGCGCGAAACGGCAATTCCGCAGTGACATGGAGCGGCGCGGACTGTACTGAATGAACTGACTGCCAATGGGCGTCGGGGCGTCCGTCCTTCCGCAGTGGGATGGCTCCCGCCTGTTCGGCCTACATAACAAAACGACGACACAAAAATGAAGCATACGCTACGCTAACTATCGCATTGAATGCGAAGCGTGAACTGTGATGTAATCTTCATACGAAATCTTTCTAATCTATAAATATAAGTAGTACTAACTAACCCTTTAGTCGCGAAGCTATGTCGCGAAGAAACAATGTAGCGAAAACAAGTTTCTCGTTTGGGATTTCTAGCAATGTATAAGACATGCTTGAGAATATTATTGCCATATTTCTAAAACATAATTGAAAATATTTAAAAATGAATAATTGTCCCATTGCCTGTATAAGCAAAGAGAAGTACAATTATATAAGTTTGGGTTATTTAATAAAAAATAAAAAAAATAAAGAATATTTCTTTAGAAATTTCAAAATCAACTTCTCTTTTTTTTTGGAGAACAAACTCCTGCTGCTGATAAAGTGAATTCAGTTCTAGACAAGATTTATATTGTGGTGTCTGTAGAATTTTTTTTTTCAGTTAATTAGTTCTTCATCTTTACACCAGATGGCGTGATTGATGGTTTGTGTAGAAAAGTTGGTGGAAACGTGGTGGAAACCATGTGGATGGACGACATACAATTTTTAAATAAAATTGGGTATATAATCGCCAGTTAAGTTTACCAAATTAGACTTTGATTAAAAATTAAGACTTTCATAGGTACTACATTTTGGTGTGTCCAGACTAAAAGTTTATTTTTTGTTATTTTTCAGGAACTGAATCGGGGCCATAAAGACAGCTAACACCATTCGATTGGTGTTACTTATTTTAAAAAATGCAACACCCTTGAATATCTGGCTCTGACAAAAAATCAGCTCACATTGATTGCTCAAAGTAAAACGCAGCGTTGGTTTACAGAATCACGGGAATGTAGTTAAAGTAGTTTTCTTTAGAAGGAATTTGTTGTTTAAACGAAACCAAAATATCGGATGTTTGCTTTCGTATTTTAGTAACGTTTTCTTTCATTTGAGAACCACACTGATTTTTATTTATAGAACCAAAGTGAACACACGTAGATGAGGCATTCAGGGATGCATCTCTGCTTTTCTATTTAGAATACTTCAGTTCAGTGCTATTGAGTTTTTAGTGTGAAACGAAACAAAAGAGAAAAAATACAATAAAAGCTCATGAGTACACAAATTTTTGTTCATTTGAAACAAAGCGAATTCGTAGTCACGATTTTTTTTTACAATTTTACCCTGAGAGAGCCTTCGACACATTGCATCCCCATGGTTGCTTGTATTTACCTATAAGCGGCTGTAACCACCTTCTTACCATCAATTACCTACCTAAGTACATCACCATTCTATCACCATTTCTCTAAAAACAAATACATACTAATTCTAACAATAATAGTATATTCGACATAGGTATATTATTATAGGTAAGTCATAATAAGACATCCTTGATTTCAATCACAAGCATACTAAGGTGATGTTGTAACAATCGTATTGTTAAACGCGCAACATACGGATGTGAATATAAATCACAGGGAAATTCAAACAGTAGGCCGTATTCGGTAAAAGCCGTCGTCTATAGAAAAGGATGAGGGACAATAGGAAGGCAAACAAAGGCCGGTGCCATACCGCGAAATGACCACTGTACGCATAGCAATCGGACGGGACAACTCTGTCATTGGCGATCCGCAGCGGACACTAACCTCACTATACTACTTTATGTTCTAGAAAATTTTCATATCTTAGCCTTCGTAACTGTGTACAAGCTAGTGATAAAAGGGATATTAAAAATGCTAGGTCATACTAGGTATATTAAAAATGCAAAAGTATGTAAGTACATAGGTATGTCTCACAATTAAACTAGTGTCTGGTCATGGCGTGAACACTACAATACTTAGTTTAGGTAGGTAGGTACTTTATGTTTCTTTTTCTTCATGTTATACAGTGTTATGGGTTTAATAATTATCTACTGAAATCCGTATTTGTAAAGTTTTTTCTTAGAGGAGCCAATCCCCTATGATAAAGTAGGTTGAAATATTTATAGTAGCGTATTTTTATCCAAATACCCTTGAAATAAAAAAAAATGACCAATGATTTAAAAGAGATTATCTAATTGAGAAACTTTGAAATATTCATATATCCATTGCAGATCGTTAATACACGACACGGCACCTGAACAAAGACGCAATTTTTCTTTAATAAAACTTAAATGCGTATGACCTTCAACCTCGCAGCGAACAGTAAACAGGGTCTGAACTGAAATTGGACAAAAAGAACACCCCACACACCAACCAATAAACAACGCAAACGTCCTAACAAAATGCTTTGTTGTGTGACAATTATTTTAACACGTCCATTGACCTATGGCTTTTTTGTGATTTTATTAGTTTTCACAACTTTCCTTTTCTTAGGGCCTCTTTCACCAGTGGATCGGAGTTGTTGCCTAGGCAGAGCCTTGAAAAAAATTTGTGGATAAGTGGATAAGATACCTAGTGATTTTAGCTAATAAAAATAAAAGAGAAAAACAATCAAATTATTATGATAACAAGTGACCAATGGTCTTGAGAACGTTTTGACAGTGTGTAAGACTCGTTATTACATTTGACTTCATTGTTTCTTTCGTGGGGCGGAATGTCTGAAAAACAAAGGACTTACAAAATTTACACAATGGTTTTATTAAATCAAAACAAAGGTTTAAAACGCTTGCCAAGTGTCTTACTATATTAGACATTTTTATTCACAATTTTCTACGGTATTATTATTGACCTATGTTAGGTGTAGATTCAAGGTCGCGCGCAGAAAGAGCTAGAACCATGTTCGATGACAAATAAAAAATACCATTATATTTATAATTGCAAACAATATAGGTATAAGTATATATTACAATGGACTATTCATTATATATATTACATGCACATCTGTATGACTTAAGGCAAAATATGCTTCAATAGTCAATAAATGATGACATGTTTGAGGCACAAACATATTATGTCACGTATGTAAATAAAAAAAAATAGTAAATAAATATATAAACGTTGTTTGAACGATATTCTGTGTATAAAAATGCGATACGTCGTCAAATGGCTTACAATGGCTAACTTAACCAAAAATTCGTAATATTTTTACCGAAAGCAGAAAACATATTGGCTAGAACGTCCGGGACACTGCCATCGACAACAACAGATCATGTGAGACTTTGGTTCAGGTTTGCTGATAAGCCTAAAGTAGGTGGTAGCTAATTAATAAAGTTTGCAGTTCAAAAGTTGGAAAATTATGGGGGAGGCCTATGTCCAGCAGTGGACGTCCTGCGGCTGAGATGATGATGATGATGAGATGTAACTAAAATCTTCTCGCATAAAATCCATCATGGTGGGTTTTCTGTAGCACTTTTACAGAGTTGATATTGGGCATGTAAGATTACGACCCTTAAAAATCGGACAAAAGAAGAGCAGGATTTTACCCTTAGGGTAGTATGTAATATTATAAATAGTGATGTAAATTAGCTAATTTTCATAAGCCAATCATAATTTAACAATGTAAAAAAAGTCCTATCACAACAATTATGTTAACGCTCCAACTAAGTTTGTAATTCGAAAATAGTTATTTATTGTGATGTAAAATTTATTGTCAATTAACGATTTTGTTGCCTAACTAGCTTGTGCTGTGGGGACCTTTCTTCCTGCCAAATTTAATTATTCTAGGTCAACGAGTGAGTGTAGGTACTTTCTAGGTCAACGTGCAATGTTTCTACTGTAAGGTTTTTAAGGAATTCGCGAATGTCAAAATATGTGGAAAAGTTGCATAAGTTAATGTTATGTCGATAAATGAATAAATGCAGCATTTTACAATTTTTTTAAACTTATTTCATCGTTTGCCCATTCCAGTAAAAGTTGGGAATTCAAATCTAGAAAGTTGTTGACTAGTAGGTACTTAAGCACATATACTTAGGACAAACAGTTCAATTAGATACAGCCAACGTCCAGAAAGTGGTCGAATCCAGCACAAATGGTCCGCATACGGGAAATTCCGAGACACCAAGGATTTCTAAATGTGAACTAATTTAGAACTAAATTAAAAAAAAGAACTACAAAAGACATATTAATATATTTTTTGCCTTTTAAGCTATGAAACCTTTATGAAACCCTAAAAAAGAGCAATGACGTGACACAAAAGACAAATGTCCCCAAAAAAGCTACAATTGAAGGCTTAACTTTGATTTTTAAACAATCTAAAAACGCTTCCGTTACTTCTGTCAAATAGGTTTCTTTTGAATTAAGATTTTTGCTTATTGTCTGCTCATTATACTGTTACGAATTTGTGGACATGTCTTAGGGTTTATCTTTACATACTTACAACGAACGTAACTTTCCAAAAGTTTAAAAAAAAAACTATGGATAATTAAGAAAATCGTTTGTTCCGTGCACTTTTAATGAAGACAAATTGCAGATATCTTCAAGTAACGGTCCGAAAGTGGGTTAATTCAATAACGCTAGTAATAATAGTTAGGTACTTGCTCAACGCCGGTATTTGTAACAATCAATTATATTGTCAAAACATTGTCGACTATGAAATGGCTGTACCCGTATGCGATCATAAATAATAAACCTATAATTATAGGGTTTGATGTCTCATAGCTGATCTCCTGGGTTTGTGTATTTTTTAAACATACCGATAGCGGCAGAGCGTCGTTCGTCCTTGGTGCTACACTTCCAAAACTTCATATTTATGGTGTAGAGAAGAAAATAACCGAGATGACACCACGCACGCCCGTTAAGGCAAGTCGCCTTCGTCAAACTGCCCGATTGAGGCCGAAACAATGACTTTTTGTTTATAAATGATCGACGCGAACTTAATAAATTGAGTGAAGCGGCTACTGAGGCCAATGAGCCGTATGAGTGGGAATGCACACCCCCGACTGGTACTGATTGGAGGAAGGCGTAGGCATCGCGACCCTAACAAAAATCGGATAAGTGGATATTATATAGGTACCGACTAATATCAATATTTATTTAAAGTTACCGGCTGCTCGTTAGACCGATGATTAGAGTTTGGTGGCGCTCATATAAAAAAGATCTATGTCCAACAGTGAACGCTTTATAGCTTTTAATAACTAGTTATCAATAGGATGCTAAGACGAATATTTTGCTACTTTTTTTAGTTAAGTTGATAAAAAGCCTGATAAAAAGCTCATCTATAAAAATTAAAGGGAGTATTATTTTCTTAATGCGTTAAGTATACGATTTCTTTTTTTACTGCTTTTAACTTATCTAATGAAAAATATAAGTTGTAAACAAAATCGTGAACAGTAACCATCAATTATGAAGTTTTCTTAAAGCGATATTTTTATAAATTTTTATTCAGTTTCCCAAGAAATTACCAACTTTAAAACATAGGTATGTTTCCATTTACCTTTTCATTTTTCAAAATATTAAAAAATATTTAAAAAAAAAATCATTTCTTGTGAGCTCGTAGTAATGTTTAATAAAAAGAATTTTCATAGTGTAAAAAAAGGTTTAATTAATTTCTATCACATCATCGTTTTCTACCTTTGTGGAACATAGATGCCGTTTATAAAGATAAGGGCAAATCACAATGATTCGAAGCAAATTTATTTATCCCATTTATCCGTTCTGACATTTGATAAATAAGTTTAAACAAACATAAATTTAATATGGGGTTACGCACAAAGGTCATTGGCACTGGCAATTTTTTTTCTCGCCTAGAAATTTTTTACATACATGTACAACAAATTATAGACATTGCCTATCAAGGACTCTATACTCCTTATATGCAGCATGTTATTTATTTATTACATATCAGATTAAACAATAATTTTAATGTTTAAACTGACATGTAATCCGGTTTAATGTAATATTGTTTAATTTCCATACTAACACATGTTCATTCAAAGTCTAAACATCAAATAAACGCCAACGCCATCTTTGTTGGAGCTTACCACTTCAATCATGCATTATTTTAGTTAGTTTTTGATTCTAAACTTTCAACATCTTTTTTTACACTTAATTGATTTTTAAAATATTACTAATCATTGAATACATAATTATATTCTTAAAAAGAAATGTTTTACTGCTTAATTTTGCAGAACATATAATTAAAAGAGAATTCTTTACATAGAATAAATAAGTATAAATAAATAAATATTTTTTACATAAAAAAGAAAGCATATTTATTTGTTGAATGTGCTCTGTTTCAATTAAAATAATAAAGTCGCTTCCGTATACTTTAATGCGGTTTTCAGTAATGGAAAAAGCGAACGATAAAGATTTTTATATATTTACAATTTTTCGGTCAATTTCAATATTTTCCTTAGAAATTTGCTTAAAAAATGTTGAATTTGCTTAAGAAAATGTTGAAATTGCTTAGGAAAATGTTGAAATTGCTTAGGAAAATGTTGAAATTGACCAAAAAATGGTACTTGCAAAGCCGATAGTCTTTAATAAGATGTATCTGTCTGGTATGTGGTTAATATTTTCAATTAGTAAGCAGATTATTTTAAGGCATTATCTTTGAGAAAAAAGTTTATAATGTGAAATTATTTAATTAGTCGGCAACGTTGTAAAATTTATGTATAAAGACATGTCTGGGATGTATAAGACAAACTTGCTTCGAATCTTACAAGTTATTGCACTATAAAAATACACGAGTAAGCATAGTTCCTAGGCACGTTTCTGTACTGTTTATTGGATAAATAAAAAATTATGATTACACACTTCGCTTCTATCATTTACATAATATAGGTAGAGATACATACTACACACTATTACCAATCAATCAAATACAGTTAAAATCATTTTTGTCTCTTCAAGTTAGTGATTCTAATTTACTCGTTGCCCATAACCGGGTGAAATTTATTTAAACATATTAAAATATACAGGTCGACCAATTCAAATGGAGAATTGACTCCACTTGAATTGGTCATCCTGGTCAAAGAAAAAAAAAGAAAAAAAACTGGATGCTAGAGCACAAAAAATATTTTTATATTAGTACCTATATGTACTCTTGTTTTGCTTACTAGCAAAATATGACATATCATCTGTTGCAATTGGCTCAATCTGTCATTTGCTTCATAAGTTTCTATACGGTTAAGAACTACGAATAAGTATTATTTATTCGTAGGTTAAGAATCACTTCCTTTTAGCAATACACCTAAAGAGTGCTGTAAAAGCTGTTAAAACTCCTCAAATGACGTAGAAAACATTTCTCATAATATGTGGCGTGTACTTCATAAAACAAGTTGTAAATCGAAATTGTCCCTCTTACATGACTAAAAATAAATTAAGATTAAAATTGTGATAAATCGCAAGTCTTATTGTAGGTAATGTTTTCATTTGAAGTGTGTTTTATTATTGAATTTTTGATATGTGTTGAAGTTTAATTTGTCCCCTAGATAATAATTAAAAGCATTACACAAACTCTACACAAGATTCTTATTTTGTTATCAAAAAAGATTTCTATAGTACTTTATGATTTCATTAAAAAAAAAACCTAAAATATTTCCCAAAGGCACTGCTCTCAATGACGAACAATTACACTGCATATTGTGATGTACGTGTACTAAAATTAATTGTAGAAAAACTAGGACAGCTCTGTGTCTAAACACATCTCTTTACAAATGCCCACACACAGTCCAAATGTAGTAACTCTCCTATACAAAAAATATAATTTCTTGTAGTCCATTTTTTAAAAAAAACCACAAAACTAGAAAATAAAACTACATGGCTACCTCTAATATAGTTGGTGTAAATATGATTAAATTTATAACTAGCATAGTCGTCTATCCTTACATCAGTTTTCGTCCAATACTGAATGGGTGACCCTAACTATAACCTTGCTCGCTAACTTATTGCCAACGTTACGTTTTGGAGACAAACAAATACATGCTTTCAGGAACAGTTCAGTCACTGTCGGGGAGATCTACGTTACGTTATGTGAATTCAGATCGACCTCAGCCTCCGTGCCTCAACACCTCAACAGACCGTGGTCCATCGTCAATGTCTGTACCATGGACCCTGGACTCGAGTCTGGAAGTGTGACACCGGTGTCACTATGTACGCCTGCTGGGGCTGTTGTACGACCGCCAGCGGGATGACCTGCTGCGCCATTTCCACCGGTTGACCCCCCTCTTCGGACACCCCGAGCGACTGTAAGTGCTGCTGCGACACCTGCTGAACACCCCCCACCTGCTGTGTCAGCACTTGCTGATGCTGGCTGACCTGCGGCACCAGCATCTGTTGTTGCATCTGCTGCTGTTGCTGCGGCTGATGTTGCTGTATGACAACGTGAGCTCCCTGGCTCTGCATTTGTTGGTGCTGTTGCACTTGCACCTGTTGCACTTGCTGCTGCTGTTGTTGTTGCTGCTGCTGTTGTTGTTGTTGTTGTTGTTGCTGCTGTTGCTGTTGTTGCTGCTGCTGCTGCTGTTGAGCCTGCTGCTGAGCCTGTTGCTCTCGATCGTGCTCCTCCTTCTTCTTCGCTTCCATGGCCGCTTTCTTGGCTTCGGCTTTCTCCTTCTCCTGCTGTATCCTAATCGGATCCTTGTTCTTGTCGTAACTCATGCACTTCCCGCTGCGGAACGGCACCATATCCTTCGGTATGTCCTGCTTCTTGGTCGCAAACTTGACGTGTGGAAACTGATCCTTCATGAACGCTCTGAACGTAGAATAACCCATCAACTTGACACCGGGCTCCAGAATCTCCCCGTACTCCTTGTAGGCCTCGAACAGGTGCTTTCTCGAGTCGCCCTGGATGATGATGGTCTTTGTCGCCTTCTTGCCACTCTCGCAGACCATCACGTCCTTGGGCGAGCTAGCGTGCTGTTTCAAATACTCCTTGAGGAAATTGGTCGCGTGCTTGTATATGTCTAGCGTGAACGTGTTGTAAGGTTTCTTCCCAACGTTCCCGTGGATGCGAGGCGCCACGCCGTGTGTCATCACGTGCTGCCTTATACGTTTGAGCTGGTAATGGGTGACGTTCTCTAGATATAAAAAAGCTTCTAAGCAAACCTTTCTGCCCTGATACACGTAGCACGCTCTCAATCTCCTCCTAACCTTGTGTCTGGATGTTTCCGCCGGATTAGCCAAACTGGCCATGGTGATCCCCATCAAGTACATGTCGTGTTCGCTCTTGGTCAGTTCGGCGATGTTGAGCCGGTGACGATATACAGCCTCTGGGTTCAGTCCACGATAACAATTATCCTTGCAGTCACAACCTCTTCTCAACCTCTCTTTAACCTGAAATCGTAGGAAATTTTATGATTAGAAAATAACAATCAGATCATTACAAAACTAATGAACCGGAAGGTTCTCAAGTGGAAATTATGGGTATGTCCAGAAGTGAACGTCCTATGGCTGAGATGATGAATGAACGGGGTATGTGAACACTGTTATCATACAAACTTCAACAACACAAACCAGCAATCGAATAAGTATATCATTCGTTTTAGGTGCTACACAATTTTACTAAAAATCAGCAGTCGAAGCCACTGTATATATTATATATCATATTATACACGATTTAGTTTATAATATGATAATAGTGATTGGATTTTCGTAAATAAATTTATATTCTTCAAATAATGATATAATAACTACATTAGCCAAGAATACTACTACAGTTTTTAACTGCAAAACATTTAAGGATTTATCCTAAAATATTTAAGGCTGCAGTGCGACATTGAGACTTCATATTTTTCAATATCACATTTTAATAGCTTAAACCTAACAATGAATGTGTTAATATTCTATCCAAGAGTGCTGCATTGCCATTAAAAATATTAAAATCTTTGTTATGGTCATGCACAAGCACATTACCCAACAAAATTTAGCTCAAACATCTTCCAATCAGATATTTTGAGTACAATACCAGCATATTTAAGTAGAGAATACTATAAACAAATCTTCAATATCACTAACACAATATCTATAAATCTTATATAATGTAAAAACAGCTATAAAAGATAATGAATAGGTATGGGGCAGTATAATAATAGTTTAAATAGTTACAAGCATTAGACCATACAAAATGTTTATGTTGTAAATGTCCACTGTAAAGGAGTTTCAGAAATTTTCATATATTCACTCAAATTTAATATTGAATTGTTTAAATAAATAAATATATATAAAATATGCTATGAATTTTATATCAATTGATTAATTTATTTCAAAACCTTAAAGTATTTGTTTCTTCACTAACTTTTTATAAACCACACAACAGATTTTTATATGGTTTTCAGTACTCGAAAGAGCAGTATACAAAGGTTTTAAAATATGATTTACTGAAGAAAAAAAATTGTATCCATGTGAAGCCAGGCGCAGTTTGCTAATATATAATAAAAGAAAGCCCCTCGAGTTAATTAAAAAATGTTTACCTGAGCCGGATTGTCCTCCAATTTATTGTCTAAAACTTCCTCATCGCTATCAGAATCAGCCTTTTTCTTTCTTTTTCCGGCAGTTTTCTTTTCAACTTTGACTTTGGATTCAACTTCCATATCTCCCGTTTCAACGTTAGGCTCAAACTCTATGGCGTAAGTGTCTCCCGAGATGCTTTGTATATTGGCATCACCGTTCCCAACTTGAATAGTGTGACCCTGCCACAGAACCTGGAATTTTGTTTAAACATTTTATATAACTATAACTACATTGGTTACAAACAATGTATACATATGTTTATATTAAAATATTACCTACTTTGTATTATAATTAAAGATAGGTATGTACTATCAGTATAACTTTGTAAAACACAGAATGAATCCTTGTCATTTGAAACAACAAAATATCTTTTATTTTTAAAATATTGACCTTTTAATGTATTGAAGGTTCAATACATACACATTTTTTTATCCAAGTGTCAGAGGAGTCATACTATATTTAACAATGTACACTAAATAACTTTGCAAATTAAAGTTTATAAACATAGGTAGCCTATGTCTATCTTAACATCAGTTTGATGAACATAAGTATATGTGATTAAAGTTTTAATTACCTGCTCCTGATGACCATTGTAAGTATGTTGTTGAATAGTCTGTGCAGCACTCATTTCAAAGACCGAGTGTTGTCCCATGACTGGAGTGTGCCATTGAGCATTCTCTCCATACTCTCCACCTCCGTTCTGATCCGGTTGTATTGACACAATAATAGCATCTTTACTGTCCACACTTCGGCGTTCCACGGACAGTAACGAGTGCAGAACCTCACTGGCTTCCTTTTCAGCCGGATTCACCACCTCCATCTTCTCAAACGACATTACGCCCGTCCAACGCTACAACCGATCGTTCACATCAAATCACATGTACGTACATACGTGTATGTAGAGCCAAATACAGTACAAACCCGCCCCGACAGCCACAAGAAACTTACAACCCCACGATATATACAAGAAAACCGCGATAACTTTTCAAATTCATGTAAATAAACATAACAAAAACCGCGCAATTATTAACCTTAATCGCGTTTTTTAAGTTTCATTATCGCATAGCGGATCGAACTCCCGTGGAATATTGGGCCATATAGCCGTAGCAAAGAAAGAGTAAAACTCACCTTAAACGTGCAAATTGAGAGGTTTTTGAGGTCCAAAGCATATGTCCAGTGTTACAAATCAAGTGGAGTTTATTTTGGAACACTTCATTTTAATATTGCAGTCATGATCGAAGAGAAATGCTTAAATATTTCACTGAATTCACGGAAGCAATATGGCGATACACTTTCTGTGAATAAAATCGGAGGACGCCGCAGAACATGTCGTTTAGTACAGTGCGACGCCACCAGGCGGCGCTACGATCACATTTCCGTATTGACGCTTTCCATTGTAACAATGGCGCGAGTTTTAAAAATACCAGTAACGTTTTTTTTTCCTCGTTCATAATTATAGTTCGTTTATTGGAATAAAAAAAAATCGTCAATTTAATATTTATTTTATGACATGTCGCGTCAATCGGAACGGAACATTGTTTAAATTAATACAAATATTATTTTTGTATTTAATTATTATATAAATTTTGTATATAATATACAATATCAGAGAAAAGAACATAGAGTACCTACCTTTCACCCAGAAAAAGAAGTACCGTCCAAGTCAGGCGTTATATTATATCTACTATGTTTTATTTTTCAACCCGACAAGTCGCGGACGAAGGCGAAGTCGCGGGCACCAGCCGGTATAATAATAAGGTTGACGTAATTATTGCAGAGACTGCGTTTTTGATTAATCTCCTTTTTCTTTTGTTTAAAAATGTTAACAAAAGTTTATTTGACATATTTTAGTAGTATTATTTTTAATTTTTCTTAACCATTCTTTCTTGTGTAGCCTTGTGTAGCTTAGTATATCCGCTGTGCTATTTAAAAGCTTTGAAGCTTTAGGTGCCATTCTTTACACGATTGGATACATTTCCTACGAAAGAAAATAATTAAAACGAATATATAAATAACAATATTCTCACCAAGTGAATATTAAACTTCCATCGGGAGTTAAGAAACCTTTGTGAAAATTATGTAAAAAGTGGCGAATTAGTAGGGTCGGCATCGAAGTGGAACAACACAGGAACAATAATGAAAATATAATGTTACAAAGAATGTTACGTACTTACCAGACTGGCCGTCAAATGAAAGGGCTATTTTTTTTAAAATTAAGGGCTAAACTAAACAGTGACTGTATTGGTATGAAAATATATTTAAAAAAATCTATTAAGGAGTGTATCAATGTTATAATAGAATTTGAATGAGGTTGAAAATGGCTAAAAGCCAGAGGCGTGTTAACATTTTTGCCAAACTAAACAGTTTTCGACAACTATGTATTTAGAATTTTAAGAATTTCACCATACTCTGTTAATATTTGTGGTATTTGACATCGATGTTAAGCCATTTAACATACCTAAAACAAATATACTAATAATAAATCTATAAGTGTAGGTATTGTATGTATGTATGTATGTTCCTCCATAACTCTTAAACGAATTAACTGATTTTCATGAAACTTGGTAGATAAACATTTAGACGTACGGTACGGGACACAGGATAGACTACTTTTTTCACGCGGACGAAGTCACGGACGCCAGCTAGTTACACAATAATTTGTTGTACCTGTTTCTTTTATTTTATTACAATTATGATTTTTATAAATAGCAGCCTTAATTTTCCTATCGTATAAATTAAAAGAATTCTATTGAATTCAATCTATACTTCTAGTCCATTAAATTTTATAATCAAGTAGGTACTGTATACAAAAAATACAATCAGTTATTTAAAGTGTCCCCTCATTTATACATTTTTTTATTGGTATTACCTACAGTACACGTTCCCAACATGTGAATAGTATAGTTAGGGAAGTGGTAGGGACAAAGTATAATATGTACCCCTCCCTTATTACGGATGTAAGTGCCATTCGAATTACTTCCGGATTCAATTTAGTTGGAAACGCATATAATCCTGTCACGTTTTCGACACGTTTGGATACATTATTGAAAAAATATATATTATTTTCCTTTTTCCGTTTAATTCGTCTGTATCTATATAAACATATAATAATCAATTATTACTACATAGTTAATCAAAAGTTGTTAGCATATTTAAAAAAAATTATAAACATTTTTTTTAAATAAGTTAACATTAATTTATTAATCAATGCAGAATTTATAAGCCGTTTTCGAAATACTTTTTAATAAAAGTCAAATTCTTCTTGTGTTCCAATTTTTTTGTGGAGTTTTTATTACTTCAATGAAAATTAATGTTTTTAATATTGTATAACTAAGTTCCATCGTAATCTTTGCAAGCATTCAAGTTCACTGATTTTTCCAGACACATGCACATGCGCTTGACACACGTTTGATACTACCGATAGGTGTGTAATAATATCGATATTATATATAACAATACCGATCTGTGATATGTAGGTATACCTACTCTTATTGTTTATGGTCGAATTTCGACCACTGGGCGACCTCTAATTTATAGATACGCGGACGAGGTCGATAGTTAGCATGCAATGTAATTTTTATGTATAAATAAAACCATTTATGACAATTCATTTTCTAATACTTACGGTGTACAACGTTGTATGAAAGTTGTATAACTAATAACTATTTGTGTTCATACAAAAATAGAAATTTATTTGATTGAAATGATTGGAATGGCGTAAGTAGCGTAGCCGTATGTAACCGTTCGTAGGTGTACGAAGACGAGGTGTCTTCGTACACCTCGTCTAGTTTAGTTCAAAAATATTTTTTGGTAAGTATATTTATATTAGGATACGTAAGTATGAATCGTCTTCAGGAGTGAATACAGCGATTTTTTTTCTTTAATTTTATCCGACTTGTGTGTAATGTTAATTAATACAAAATATACATGGTAGGTACCTACATCATAACAGGAGTAATCCCAATTCGATGTATCAGTTCATTTTATATTTTCCTTTTTTTTTTAATTATTATTTTGCACGCTATCCAGTATTTCTTCCTTACCTACCTACCTACTCAGTTATAATTTGAAGCCATTAGAGGTCGCTTTTCGCGTCTGTCTGTATGACCTCTACTTAAACCACGGTTTTGTTTTGTTGCGGTTTCCACCAAGAGTAAGATAATTTTTGGCGGAATTTTTTATTTACAATAAAACCTAATTAAGTTTTTTCTTAGGCGAAGCCGGGAGGAGAGCAGGTCGCTAGTGCAAGATAAAAAAATTACGCAAGCTAGGTACTTAGTTAAAAAAAAGTTCAATCAACTGCTACAGGTCAGCTAAGCGTAGGTACAATACAGAGACACAGACGGCGGGAAACTACTTTATTTTACACTATGTAAATTTAAAGAAGAAGATGTAAATGCATGTGTATTACTTAATATCGACAATTTTAAGTAAATATTAACTTTGGTTAAGAAACATAAAACGTTTTTCATCTTAGTATCTGGTAGCTGTTTACTGAATTCATCGGTGTTATAATAATACCTAGGTATTTACTTAACTTTACATTGATATTGGATATACTAGCTGTATGTATACATATATACTAACTAAAACTGCCAGCAACTTCGTACGTGCTGTAGTTGTTGTATGAAAATGCCACAGGAACGTAATATTTTTACAGGATAAAATGTATTCTACAGTTTTATCCAGACAATCATCAGTATACCTACATTAATTTCGGTTAAATACAATACCACATTCAATTCCGTTAAATACGTTTCTGAGATTAGCGTGCACAAACAAACACACAGACAGACAAAAATTCTAAAAATGTATTTTTTTACCTTGGTAACATTCGTATAACGTGTACAATAATGTTTAATTTTTTGAAAAATGTCACTAATTTTTATTGTGTTTTGGATCATTCGCTCACTCACATAAATTACGAGTAAGTAAGTAAGTAAGCTATGTATATGGCTTCTGTAAACAGTAGGTACTTAAACTATATCTATCTATACTTAGATATAATAAAATAAAGTCCCCGTCAACCTGTCTGTTTCTCCGTTCAACTCCTAAACTACCTAACGGACTTTAATACGGTTTTAATTAATGAAAAAAAAAAACGATAAACGATAAAGATTAATTTGCATAAAAAATTGCATACTATGTAAGATACGTACCCGAGGGTCGCTAATGAAAATTAGATACGAGTTTTTTTCTGCAAATTACCTACTTACTTTACACGGTTTACCTTACTCGTTGATCGCTCTTTCCATTGGTGAAAACCGTATCAAATCCGTTAAGAGGTTTAGAAGAAGTTGCGTAGAAACTCCGAGAAACAAACAGACGCGGATAGCTACTTCAATATAATAAGTATATAGAAATGAATAATGACTTAATTAAATAAATATTAATAATAAAAAAATAATCAAATAATTTCGTACTTTTGTAAGTTTTAATACCCACTACGAATATCATAACAATATTAATTTGATTCGCGGTAAATTTCTCTATTTATATAGAAATGTATATTTTACGTTTCAAAACACTCACCAACAGCTGCGATAGCATCCAAAGCAAAACAACTACTTCTGGATTTCACTACACCTGGCGAAGGACCGTCCGGCCATTCCATACGCTCTTCCATGGCCTTAGAAGCACTCCTCTTGAATTGCTCTAAAAAACTGTCTATTTGCGTCTCTATGCTAGTTGGAGAACTGGCCATCGTTATTTCGTTACCATATCACCGATCACCGAAAACAAACACTCTTACCGCTACGGCATTTTCAGTATCTGCATTTCTATTTTGTTAAATAACACAAACATAATGTTACGAGTAATCCATCACGTTTCCCATTGCATAAAATGTCTTTCATTATAAAAACCAAATTCGTTCATCGACCCGAGTTTACGTACGATGACATCAAAGAACACCGCGAACCATGAAACAAACTGGCGCATTTATGAGACGAGATTTTTACTTACTACGGATACCGTTATTCTATATATGACACAGAAACAAAGTGATACCGACATCTATCGATCGATGTGAACAGCTGTTCTACAGTGTTGCCATTATACAAATTGAGGACGCTGCAATTAAAAATATTTTAACGAGTGAGTGTTATAAAAAAAGTCAAATAAAACATTAAAAAATGGTTTACATAATTAAGTATTTATTTGTTGGTGGTAATTTTTAAATAATAACTTCATGGTGTTGCTGGTTTTGCTAGGAAATGTACACCGCATGCGCTATTGCGTATGTGTGTGTATGATATCTGTGGTTGTGTGTGATACGTGGGCAACAAAAGGAAGAGGTGAGGGGAGCAGGGGTCATCCAATGAACTGTTTTTCGCTGCCTGCGTACATTCGTTTAGTGCTGCGCGGGAAGCGTGTGTAGTTTGTGATATTGAAGGTGACTGAAACTGTCACAATCGAGACTACTACACTCAGCCACAAAATGTCAAGTAAGATTTTTATATCTAATAAGTCCCTATTTTATACCTATATATTTTTAAATACATTAACTATACACAAATACTGACATAAAACATTAAGTAGCTATAAATTAAATTAATTATATCTTAAATTACATGCTCATATTTACTTTAATTTTTTTTGTTAATTAATTATCATATCATATAATAATATTAACTACCCTATTGCTGATAAAAATTAATTTACATATAAAAATACCTAAATGTAAAATTAAAATTCATATAAAACTTTATTTTGCCAGCTAATATAATTTATGTAAATTTTACACAGATAAAGATTAGGAAGTCCATCAATTTTTATAAAATAAAAAAAACAATGTTTTTTTTATAAAATTAGCTGTAGGGTAGATTGACGCTTCACTCAAGTGCACGCGTTCCATTACACTTACAGTATAAATTGTTGACAATATACGTATTGTGGGTTGTGGGATACGTCACCTATTTATTCTGTGAGCATAGTAAGTAATATAGGCAAGGCAGAGGCGCTCAGCCAGCCGAGACTATCTTCGATTGAAAAACGCAACTTGCTATGAATTTAATACCTCCTATCGGATCGTACGTTGGCTGATATGGTATCTTAGCAAACTGTGCGATATTGTAAACAGTAATATTAACGTGTTAATGACAATCTATAAAAACATTGCCTATATCGTTATCAAATTTGCTCTCGAAGTTGGCATTGATCTTGGCATACGTGATTGCGTTCTTCTTGTTTTTTTAATACATAATTCCTTAGCATGATAGCCTAATTAACGTCCGAATTTTATTGCTATTCTACAAAAACATTCATCGGTTATTAAAAGGAAATTTTATTGGTACCTATATTTTTAATTTTCGTACATACAATATAAATATAGAATAGTATCTGTAATTAAATTATAAATAATTGTGATTATAATAATATAAATATAAATATAGATAATAATATCTTATTATACCTAATAGCTACCTGTTATCTACATAAAGTAAAAATAAACATTGCGGAAACTATGTGAATAAATATAATATAGAAAAGATCAAGTAGGTATTGTACCTAGATAGATCAATTTTTTTAACTAACTTGCCAATTGGGGCAACTTGCCTTTTTTGTTTCACGTTTTAAAGTTGGCTGAAAAAAGATTTTTAACTATGACCAATTAAAATTAATTATGACCAATCAAAATTAGTGTGTAGTAAGTAGGTAGCAAGTAGGTATAGTAAAGTAAAACAAAATTTATGATAACAATATCCAAAAATGTCGTCGAGGGTCCAAAAATGTCGATTTTCCCCATTTTCAAATACATACATAATATATCTCATTAACTCTTGACCAGGATATTTTTTAATCAAGCCTATCGCCCAAAAACACACACGTATCTTAATATAAATATATTAAAGCATGTCGGTGCCCAACGCCTACAGAAGTTTTTACTTGAAAAAAATAAATTTATATTATAGAAAAACTTGATCAGTGAAGTTAAATGTAGCTATACTAGGATTTATACATGTAAAAAAACCTGTATTTCAACTTTTAATTATTTTAAATGTTATAAAGAATGACACTTCATCTAATGACACAAGCAACGTAAAGGGGGTGCAGGGATAGTTGCAATTAAATATTATAATTAAAGTATTAATAAATAATAAGGCTGTGGGTCGACAGTGGACCTAGGTTTTAGCAGCCTGCCTGTCCCATAATTATAGAAGAAAGAGGCCTATGTCCAGCAGCGGACGTCCTTCGCCTGATAATGAAATAAAGTCATACTTATTTACTTTAAAAATTACTTTACTTTAAAATCTTACGAGTTTGAAAATTAATCAAATAAATAGAAATTTCATTTCTTAATTTTATTTAAAATGTTTAAATAATATTATTTTTACAACTTCCAGTTTTATCTTGCTTAAGACAATGTCGTTATCTCGATCGCGTAATACCACATAATACTCAAATTTCTATTGAAATATTACGATAAAATATCTGTATATCTAAGATTGCATTATGCAAAAATGCTATTATACGCGCATTATTTTAATTAATTTAGCAAATTATTTTGTTAATACATTGTTTTGATACCTTGTGCTGAGCTAACAGCCTTATTATTATTAGTATGTATTATGTGATCATCCCAACATATATTTTAATGCGAAAGTGAGTTTGCTTGTTTGTTACGCTTCCAATCAACCGATCACCATGGAATTTTGCTTACACGTTATGGACATAGATATAACGTGTGTGTGATATGGTACCTTTCATTTAGAAAAAATACTAGCTGACCAAGCGAACTTCCGCCTCAAAAAACCGTTCAATACAGGATGTATGGAACGAGAAAATGAATTTTCTTCTGCTAGTTATTCTGCTATTCGGTGAGGAGACAAATTCATAGATCATAAGAATCTTTCCAGCCATTCCTATTATCTTTTATCTATAGATTATAAAGGAATTTTTAAAAAAAAGGTAATTCATAAGAAAATATTGAAATCTTAAAACTTTTCTTATTATTTTATAAGCAGATATACTTAGCCATTTATGAGCGAGTGAGCGTTGTTATTCCCAGTTAAACCTACGTTTTAATTATATTGATTGAATCTCCATCAAATCTGCTGCTGGTAGAATGCCAAAGATGCAGAACAGAACAAACATACTCATTTGCTTTTTTATAGTGTCTGTTGGTTTAATAACGTACCAACTCCGCTAACTATTTAGGGATATTGTCTCGGTCAAATTGCGGTGTGATATCTGATAGGTATGACTTGTACCGTAATGGTATCCGACGACCCGATTGTGGCTGTACTGTCTCGACACGCATTTAATTACTCTTTATAATATGATATTTATAATTTTTGAATAGTTTATATTATTAATAGCGAACAGCCCCGGTTTCGCACACATGCTAATGATTTTTTGCAAATGATATCATGTTGACCGTTAGCCTGTATGCGTC
Organism: Synanthedon tipuliformis; assembly: GCA_947623395.1. NCBI lineage: Eukaryota > Metazoa > Arthropoda > Insecta > Lepidoptera > Sesiidae > Synanthedon > Synanthedon tipuliformis. The sequence goes on along the minus strand of OX392407.1, from coordinate 10,188,586 downwards.
CTTATGTTACAACATAATATGTAATAATCATCGATGTATAATAATATGTATTACGTAGGTATGTACTTTTATCGTCCGACCGATACCTACATCAGAATTACAGTCAATTCCAACTACATATTCTAAGATGTACGGACATAATGACGATGACCTCTCTTCGCGAACTCGTTGGTTCATTCCTCTGACTGAGTCTGATACCCTTTCCATATGATACCAGCGAATGAATCTGAATGAATGAACACCTCTTTTTGAAACGAGATTCTAACATTTATGTAAATGCGAGTTTTTTGAAGATTAGCGCGCAAGTCATTCGTGATTGACATAATAATCTCAAATGTAAGACGTCATGCTGAGCATAGGCCTCCCCCATAATTTTCCAGTAGAACCGGTCAGAAGCAGCCTGGATTCAGCGTCGACTCGTGGCCCTTAATAATCGTCAGTATAAGTATATCCTCTATATTAAAATGTAGCATACTTTTAACTTCTAATTATTTATGTAAAAAATCCTTACTTTTTGTTAGATGAACTTATTAAAGAATTCTTATTAAATAAGAATATTAAAGAAGGTCACTGTTTTTCAAATATAATAATAAAATAAAATAATAAAAATTTAAAATATAAGCTGTTGCACTCGACTTCGTCCGCGTAACTGTATAAAATATAGCCTATATATTATGTTACTCGCTGATAATATAGCTTCCCAACAGTGAAAGAATTTTGCAAATCAGTCCAGTAGTTTCGGAGCCTATTCAATGCAAACAAACAAACAATCAAATCTATCCTCTTTATAATATTAGTACCTATAGTATAGATAATGAAAAAATGTCTTAACAGTGTTGTCTAAACAGAAATACCTAAATTAAGCGTTTTTTACATAGGTACCAATTCGTATAGACTGTGTTAGATAAATATTTAGGTTACCTAGCTTTCTCTGAAAGTAGGCGATATGTGAGAAAGAGGTGCGTATTCTCACACTTTCTTCAACTAAAAACTGCAACAGGATAGGTGTACTGTACTGTACACACATAAAAAAAAATCAAATAATCAAATTCAATAGCCAGAATTTTAAAGAAAAAATTAAAATAGTTTAAAATAGTCATATCAAAATCATGATATAAACTTTACATTTACAAAAAACAAATAGTTTTTTGTAAATTGAAGTTTTCTGGAAAGACTTTTGAAGTCTTATCACTATCATAATTATACGATTCTTAGTCTTCGCTAAGAGGCAAGGCCTCTGTCTATGTTGCCTCACGAAACTGAATCTGAAACCAGTGAGCTGATATAGTTCAATGTCTGAAACAAAGAAATCCTCAGAGTACCTAACTGTAAATCACCGATATAGCTCAAAGGATTTTGATGCTAAATTTGATGATGATGATGATGATAGTGATGGCTACGGAAGCCATATAAACTTAGTCATAAAAAAGACGGATTAAAGGCGGAATATTCTATCTAGAAATTTAACTTATCTCAACACCTACTAATATATAAAAATATAGATATACCTACCTAATAAAAGTTATGCATAGTTAAATTGTCAAACATTGACAGTATAGTTCTGAAGCGAAAAACATGTCTATAATACGGTTTCTAAGCCTAAATAAATAGCTAGATCTAGTAAATATTGACGCTCAGTTCGCAAGTGCTGCAGAATTTGTCGTTTGCTTTTCGCATTGAAATCTAATTTTAAATACTTATTTAGCCACTAATACGATCGTGACGTCACAAATTCTTGATATCAAATAAAATTTCATTACCTATAAAACTTGTTTCACAAGATGAACTGTTTAAGAAAACATTATAGTTTTGAAGATTATGTTATACATTAAATTCATTAATTTATATGTAAATTTAAAAATATCAATTGTACTAATATAGAGTGCATACATGATACAAAAGAGATTTTCGAACACTTGAATAGTCCTTACTCCAGAATTGTTGCAGTCATTAATGTATGGTCATTAATATATGACCTTTTAATTGACTGTCTTCGAAAAAAATTAATGAGCTTTAGGTATCTTGGACTGTACCTACATCAAGCGTTATTAAAGTATGATCGACGAAAGATGACACTGCGCTTTTCTTAATCTAACTAGTAACCTTTTGTCGAATACAAAAGAGACAAACGCTAAGCTTCTTTTTATTATAATTATTATTAAAATCAAAGAGATAAAAAGAGACAATTTTTAAACAAATTTTTTTAAACTATAACATAATAAGTACCTATATGTTAACGGAATGATATTCAAAAAATAAGTAACACATCCGCGTTAAAGTAAATATTATAGCAATAATAATACAATATTATAGTTAATATTTACAATAATATTTACTTTAACGCGGATGTGCTTTCATCGGTGTTACCTAACGTAAACATTTTTTTAAAATTTGCCGCTCAGCTCAGTCCCATCTTTCATTGACCAATCAATAAGTTTACTAACATATTATGTGGAGTGGAGGTCTGGAGATAGTCTGACGCAGGCACTTGATGACAGGTAATAACGAAAACATCAGCTACGCTGTTTCAAGTGCGCTGCCGAATTTGACAGGATGACAGGATAGCAGCCTAAGCATTTCTCTTATGACACATAGTTCCATAGTTCTCACAGTTCCATAGTTAAAACTAAAAATATTATAGCCGATAAATTCTTCAATGGCCTACTATAACTTAAGTATAAATTCATACACACATAATAATAATTCATACACACTATTATGAATTATTATCGTTATTATTTAGACTAGAAAAAAGTAGCCTGCTATCCTGTGTCCTAAGTTTCATAAAAATCAGTTAATTCGTTTAAGAGTTATGGAGGAACAATACCTACACTTACAGATGTATTAGTATTGATGAAAATACAATAATTAAATATAAAGGATGAGCGATTTGTCGTTGCATTTTGTTCTTTCCTTTTAACGGTTGACTGCGCACGTTGTTCCAGCCCGCAACCGAACCGGCCGCACCTAAATAGAAACCGCAGGACATTGCTCCCGAGTCGCGTCTGCTGATCCTGCATTTCGACTCTCAAGTGCCTTGTAACACAGTCAGAGTTATTTTCATAGATTACCATATCGACAAATTCCAATATATATAGCACATCGGTATACATGCTGTGCTATCGCAAAAATTATTTCAGTTCCTTATTTATTAACTTACCATTATTACTTTATTTATTATTATTTTTCATTTACGATAGACAAATATTACATGTTTTATGATAGGTAATAAAAATAAATCATACATTAAAATGTAATCAAAACATCCAATGGTATTTCCTGTGCTGGAAATATTTTTGACTAGCTGGTGCCCGCGACTTCGTCCGTGTTGAAAAAGAAAATAATATATGAGTAATAATTGACGTATAATTTATCGCTGTGGCGACGGTGGCGCCATTTTTTATATTCTTAGACGACCCCTCGGGAACCTAATATTTTTCCAGTTAATAAAAACTATCTGTATGCCAAATTTCATCCAAATACGTTCAGTAGTTCATCCAAATCGTGTAAAAGTAACAAACATTCATACATACATATACATCCATCCATCCTCTAAACTTTCGCATTTATAATATTAGTAGGATATAGGTATTAACAAAAGTTGCGTGTTTCGTCTTGATATAATAAAGTATCATGAAACAACCAAACGCAATAGAAGTTCATGGCTATCTAAAAATAAATTTAAATTTAAAAATAACCTTTCAGCATACTGAATAAGGTTAAATTGCGTAGGACTTAAAAGCGAAGTTCACGTCATAATGTTGGCGGAGTTCTGGCAACGAAAAGACCAAGGAGAAGACTGGTTTGGTTAATTGTGGAATACCATGACGTAGTCCGCCCAGGCGTTAGGCGCCGCATGTCTGACGCTATCCAGCAGTTTTATTTTGAATTTTATTTGTGTCGCGCTATTTTGGAACAGAATGTGCGCCACTGGTCTATTACATTGAGGCATGTTGTGATGGCTGGTAGCCCACGCGACTGCTAATCGATTAAATTTCTTAGAAACGTAACAGTCATTTCAGCCTTCATCAATACTAATAATAAATCTGTAAGGGTTGGTCATGGAGTAAGTTACTTTGTTTTCAGATATATCGTGTTTATAGGCTCTATACATGATACTAAAACTAAATTGACGATTTTTAGAATTTTTTTCTGTATGTATGTTCCTCCATAACTCTTAAACGAATTAACTGATTTTTATGAAACTTGGTAGATAATTTAGACGTACAGGACACACAGGATAGTTTAAAATAATATCTTGTACAAAGCACGATAAGTAACTGAAATTTTTTTATATCGACATAAATATAAATTATAGTTTTTACCTATATAATAAATGTTACCAAAGGCCTTATTACTCCATGTCTGTAAATAGGAATGTTGTAGATTGTATCCCATTCTATTATTTAATTAGTTTTATATAAATATAGCCTAAGCCTATGAGTTTTTCAAAAGCCTAAGAGTGAAGGAATTTTTAAAAAGTAAGGGATGCCCGAGCCCATCTCCCGAGCCATGAAGCACCCATATAGGTACTAAGATAAGCTTGTAATGAATTAAGACATCAGAATTAAGATAAAATAAGATTATTACCCTGACATTTTTTTGTTGCATACATTACATATTCACCTATATTTTATGTATACATTCACTCATTTCCTTAATACCTAGTTTACATTCATAACATAAGAAACATTATTTAAACATTAAAAATAAATATCGTCGTAGTCTTGTTAGGATCATTAATAATGTAGTAGATATAAAAGCACGTGTTAATAATGATTTAATTAATATTGTCTCGACACGAACGCATTGATCTGCCGGCGCCAAATGTATTCCACGTGCCAAATGCTACGTAGTTGAACGACTGTTTCTTCAAATGAAAGAATTGCGCATTTTCTAAGATCCCACTACTTCCATAACACAGTGGACAACCCACATTCACCAATTAGAAGTAACTAAAATTATGCTAAAACTGAAACTTACGTAATATTTCGTATAACAACGATTTAATAGTTATTTTCGATATTTACGTCTTTGGCAAGGACGTATGTTGATGATATTATATTTGCTCGTATATTTTCACATTGATTTTATTTACGTAGTAATTTTGAATACCAATGTAGAGTCGACGCATATATTATATCAAATCATGGCTTAAACGCAATTGCATTAATTCACCTAAAAATATGTGATTCAACTCAGAAGCATAAATAAAAAAATAAAAAAATATAAAGTATTGGCTGAGTTCGTACATTGATAATAATTGATGGCAATTTGTTACTACAACCGACAACCGACACTTTTATGATGTATGAAGTCTTATTTGTCATAGTAATCAATGAATGTGTAATATAATATAATATGTTAGTGGTTAATCATGCCAGCATCTGTGTAAATTACCTACTCACTCTTATCTGTATTCATTGAGTATATTTATCTTCATAGATCGAGCATGGGTGACGTTGGCCACAAACGACTCGTATGGTCTCGGCGCTTTGGTGCTAGCACACTCCTTGCAACGAGTGGCTTCCTCATATCCAGCAGTAGTACTAATCACACCTTCAGTCACTGATGTTATGAGGTAATCTTCTTCAATCCAGGCTAGCTCCAACCAGAAGAAAATCTATACAATTGACTAATTGATATACATTTAATGATTATTTACACATACTGTTTTTTCCATAGGAATCGCCTACGTACAGTGTTCGCTGATGTAATTTTAGTAGATGTATTGGACTCCCAAGACGCCGCTCATCTTGCTTTATTGCAAAGGCCAGAACTTGGTATCACCTTCACGAAGATTCACTGTTGGAATCTGATTCAATTTGAAAAATGCGTCTTTCTCGATGCTGACACATTGGTAAGTAGCTAATCTTTCTCCTATCTTTACTTTTCCCCTTGTCATTATCAACATAATCAATCATCTCAGGCGTAGGATGTCCTCTGCTAGACATATATGTAGGTCTACCATAATTTTACGCCATAACGGATACAATAGGACTGATCAGAAGCAGCATGCGTTCAGGGTTGATCTATCAGCCCATCTCATTGGCGGAAGTCTTATGCTACGCTTGACGATCTAACATTCGGGCCCCACCCAGTTCACAGTCGGCTCCTTGCCGACTGTGTAATAATTTTTATCTAGCCGGTTGCCACTTCGATTTATTAATCCGTCGCGTAAAGTCAGTGACTTGTTTGTCTACGGATCTCTAGAGTTATTCCGAGCATAGTCCTCTCCATAGCCCTTTCTAGCCCATTGAGCTTTCTTTCGAAGCCCATATTTAGAGACATTTTCTGGTTCGTCTGGATCTTATTTTTTCAATTAAGGACATTGAAATGATTAAATTACAGTTTATTGCTCTAAGAATGTCAATGTTACCGGATGTGTTACTAGGGTGCATACAGTAACCCGAGATGACGGACCATATAGCCGTGGCCTAAATATTTTTCTTCTCGCGTTTTTTGGCCCTGGTCCAATTTCATTTACACTTTCATTGTGATTTTTCGCTAAAATTCGACTAACCGTCGAAATGTTGTGTTTAATACTGGATGACACGCTCTCTACGAGTATGTTAATGCTAAATGTTACAGAATCTAAATTTTATTTAAAACAGACGGTATGGAGATCTGATATATTTTACTTATAAAACAAGTTGCTTTTATTTTATTGTAACAATTAAATAGTTTCATATTACAAATTTTGTAAGTATTCATATTAAATAATTCTACGGATATTCTGTAAACTTTTTGCACCACGTAGGTTAGTTAGGTATTACATATATCTGGCTTGAAAATGAGCGGAAGAGCAATAGGTTAAACTCTTATAAGTAGTAGTAGATAAAACATTTCACATTCCAACCATGATACTAAAGCATGTAAAGGTACAGTATAATCATGTTATTACGTAATCTAACATTAAAAATTCAATTATATATAAACTGTTTCGATGCCAATAATAAAACAGAGAGATAGGCTTTCGATAGAATTCATTGACTGTATGTATTTTTATCGTTGTTATGTCAGTGGGTCGTTTTAGATAAAAAACAACTTTGATAACATGCATTTTATGAGAAGTATCTAAATTATTTAACTCTGTAGGCTAAATTGGATATTATTCTTTTAATAATACTTGTTGCTATATTTTTTTAGTTTTCTTATTTATTTTATTCTACATCTTCTTATTCGTAAATCTGAGTTTGTATGTCCTTGACCTAAGAGTAGGTATTGGCTTTATTTTTATTTCCTTATTCTCTATGAGTTGAACAGTTTCTTTCATGTCACACAGTTCGAGTAACTATACAAGATGAAATATTGTATAGTTCGCGTCTGTATGTATGTTCGCGATGATCTCAAAAACGACTGATAGGATTTTCATGTAATTTTCACTGATGAAAAGAGCGTTAAACGAAGGAGGTTTTCATATATATAAAATTTGTAGAAAAAAAATTGCACAGGAAATCAGTATCCTTACCTTCAAACTGTTATTTGAATTTTATGAAGGTTACTGAAATTGTTTCTTGACCATCACACCAGTGTAACAGAGTGGTGTGAAGGTAAACTTCCGTTTGTAAATAACAAACTAAAATTTTCATTGTATTTTTTTTTTGCAATATCTCAATTTTTAAATTATATTTTAAAATTTGCCTTAAATTTAAATTTACCTTCGGCATATTATGAGTCGAAGTTATTATATATTTACATATTTTATACAGTATAAGGCTTCGGCCCCCAAGGCAGGGTCCAAAGCATGCTGGCCGCATTATCTCGTTGTATTTATTTTTTATGTTAAGGTCGACAGACATGCTGACGGTCCACTTGATGGTAGGTGGCTACCGTCGCCTATAACACAAGTAACGCCACAAGTGCTGCAAGTACGCTGCCGATCATAGAGGGATTAAGGATAAGGAGAAAGGGAAAGGGATGGGGCAATGGGCCATTATCTGGCATCCCTTACTCACACAACAGCACATAATTATGGTATTATTTCACGGTGGTATTCTGTAAGGGTTGGTTACTGCCGCCAGACTGGCTGCCCGAATGACTGCGAAAATGCAGTGTGCCCTGCCACTACTTTTTCAAATCTTACTATACCTACTCAAATCAGTACTTACACTCCGTAATATTTTTTATTTTGCTGCAGGTAGTCCAAAATTGTGACGAGCTGTTCGAGAGAGAGGAATTATCAGCTGCTCCCGATGTTGGTTGGCCAGATTGCTTCAACTCTGGAGTATTTGTTTACAAACCATCCAATGAAACTTTCGAAAAGCTTATTGTTTTTGCGAAAGAACGTGGTAGTTTTGATGGTAAGTAAAGATAATTATGCTAAATATTTAATTTTTTATCTAAGTATATAAATGCAACCTTTGGCTTCATTTAGAGAGAAGCCTTATTTCTCCTAGATTTACATTTAACTACACAATGGCTTGATTTTACTGCGACGATGCAGTTAGATAGAGTTTTTGAACAAGTTCTAGAATATTTCTCATTAATACACTTTTCTCTGTTTCTAACAGGTGGCGATCAAGGTCTCTTGAATTCCTTCTTCTCAGATTGGGCTCATGGAGATATCAATAAACATCTACCCTTTCTATACAATGTTACTTCAGCTGCTTTCTATTCTTACTTGCCTGCATTGCAACAGTGAGTATAAGAATAACATTTAAATAAATCTCAATCTCAATCAATTTTTTAGTTATTTTTCTGATTAGAATCAGAATCATAATTCTACAGTATCAATTTATTTTTCTGATATTCATGAAAAATTAACTAATGTGAGTCAATTTTTATGTAAGTACCTATACGAAATTTAACGATAAACGAATAAATTTATGGACCATAATTTATAAACTAAATTTGTTATTATAATTTCGTAATATTGTATGAAAAATTCATATGTTCTCAAAGAGTGATACCTAAGTATAAGTAAAATTGGTATTGGATACTAGATCAACAATATAACTGTTTATTTTGCGCCAAATAAACGAATGTAGTTATATTTTAATTATTTAATATACCTAAATATTACATGTGTATGAAAATTAAAAATTGAAACAAATTCTTTCCATTGAAATTATAAAAACAATATACCCATGTCTGTATTGTCTGTGTAATGAGAAGCATCTTTGTTTCAAATTGTGTTATCTATGAGTGGGGAACTTGTTTTTTTTTGTTAATCATAACGATTTTTTTTTTTAAATTTTCAGTTTCGGGCAAAACTTAAAGATTATTCATTTCATTGGTGGTGCAAAGCCATGGCTACAAAATTTCAATTGGGAATCTGGAACAGTCAGTGGACAGGACCATGTACGGGAATTCCTTCAATTATGGTGGAACATATTTGTGCAGCAGGTCCACACGCAACTTGAAGACGGCATGGTAAGTTTATTTTAAAAGAAATACAATGCCTTACTTTTAGTTAATTAGTTGTCCTATTGAACATTAAATACAATTTATTTGAATTCAAAGATCAAATTATTTAAATATTCATAAGAATCTGAATGAACTTAATCTAGCTACATCTTCTGAGACAAAATTGTCTACTGAGCCTAGCCAGAATATTCTTATTTACTAATTTCAAAACTTTTTACATTGTTCATGGGTTACGCAAGAAATATCTTTTTATGTACCTACATATTACTAGTAACCCGCTCCCGGCTTCGCCTGGGTTCAAAATACTATTCTATGCTAAATATTTAATTTTTCATTTTATTCTAAATACTTCAAAAACTATGCTATCTTTTAAGTTTTACGAAATTTTATCAAAATCGGTTCAGCAGTTTCAGAGTTCATCGAGAACAAACATGTGACACGTATTTTTTTACTTTATAAATTAATATTAAATTAATATTTATTGCATTCTGAAATGATTTTTATTCGTATAATTTTCTTAATAGTCAAAACCTACTGCAAAAAATATTGTGCACTATATTCTTGCGTATGAATCTCGTAATAAGTACCGAAGTATCTGATCAAATATCATATTGTAATCGATCCATAACCTCTGCGGTTTTTAGTGCATAACCGCAACTCTGTTTAGTATACCTAAAGAGCTTGCAGTAAATAAATCCATTTTCGTATAAACCTTCGTTCTGATCACTACAAATATGTTTTCCAAGCAATCACAACAGGAAACCCCAATTATTACAGAGGTTAGTTTATTATAAGTAAAATTAGGCATTCCAGATTTTTTTATATCTTGATTTGTATTCGATTTCGATTACTTTAATTTCGATATTTTTTGTTATACTTTACTTATATTTATTTTGTAAATTAAATGCTTGTTTTTGTGTGATTTTTTTAATGCAAAAAATATTGAAACGCAGCTTACACTATTATGCAGCTTGTGCACCGTACCCGCTATTTGTTGTACCCCTAGAAGCACTTTCTTGCCATTTTATATAAACAGTTTGAGCATTTTCCCAAAATACTAACATTATTCTAATTGGTTTTTATTTCCTTAATGCACGCTCTGTCGATGTTAATGTTTTTGGAACAATGCAGATGGTGTTGGTATTTTGGTGAAAACTCTTTTGATACGATTGCATAAACGTACAGGTTGTGTTTAAATAATTCCGATTGTTTTCAAAGACTTTCATTAAATTTCAGAAACCCTTAACAAAGTTTAATCAGTTCCAACATTTGTTCAAGTTAACATATCTGTATGTTTTTCATGCAACCGTTCCTTTTACTAATTGTCCATTGGACTAAGTTTCTTGCACTATTTATAGTGCCTGAAACTTGGTTCAATTTTTTTGCATGCTTTGCCATTAAGTTTTTTTTTTACTTCAACTAATAGGTTGAGGTAGAGGAGCCTCCCCCCGAAATAGTCCCGGAAGACGTAGTCATTGACAACTACTATGCCCCCGAATTGGATTCACTGTCTGAATTTCCTTGGCATCACCCTGAGGTACAAATCCACGCTCAAAATGCCCCGCCAGAAGAAATCGATGTGTCACAATTCCATGATCCATGGGAGCTATATAGAGGAAATATTAGACCAACTGATGGCCATTCGTCCACTAATTACTCTGATGCAGGTACAGAATATATGAGAGAACAGGCTTGGGGATTCATTCCAATATCGTTAGACAATCTCAGAAATACTACATCACTTAATGTTGAGCGAACTCAAAATGGGCATCATTCAAATGGCGATGCTCGTGAAGTCTCTCCTCAATGTATTATCGAGCAACATCTTCACGATTACCCAATAGGAGAAAGTGTTAGCCCAGAACAACACGGTTACCAAGAACATGAAAGCGTCAGCCAATTCAGTTCTGACCAAGAACCACACTCACATTCACAAGAAATTCAGTCTCTTCAAGATCATCCTAATCCTCATCATGAACTTTCACATGAACAACCAATCCAATCTAGTCATTCACACGAAGAAAGTTACCATAGTAGAGTTAATTATTCACAAAATCAGCAAAGCGAACACAATCATCATTACTATAGTAATAATGAAGACGTTAGTACTTTCGAGCCATTAAAACAGGTACGTGCAGAAGAAAGAAAAGTAAAATATGTTTATCAAATTAGTTTGGATCATCAAAAGAAGAAACCTCCTCAAGAACGAAAGAAGTGTGGGATTCATCAACCCTCAACTTCCAGTGCTTTAATGAATGGAAACATCTCAGATACTGATAGTGATATTAGTGAGAATATTATTCCGCGACACCCTTATGATGGTTTCTATTTAAGGCACAGAGCAACTATAGATTCTCATGGTCACAAGATTTGTACACACGAAATCCCTCCAACTCCACTTTCCTCGCCACCTGATTCTCCAATTCCTGAATTAATCAGTCCTACCACCTCGTTGGAGACTACAAATAATATTGAAGATCAAGTAAGTTCTGACTTCAAAATTTATTTGGGGTGGTACTTTATATTTAAAACGCTTCAAGTATTTAGTAAAATCTACAAGTCCCTGACATAAAATGGTAATTATTATGATGATGCATGTAGTATCTATTCACTTTTGAAGATTTGCCTTGCATGTTAAATTTAAAAAATGCACGGTATTAATAAAATTATTAACAATGTAATTTTATCTTTAACCAAAATACCAACGCTTTTATTAATGAACAAATTAATTACTTATCATATATTTTTTTATTTTATTATTGATTTTACAATTTTGTGTATTACAGACTGGTGTGGCAGGCAACTTGGCGAGAGTGAGAACAGGATGCCAAGATGCTGTGGAAGAACTTACACGCAGACAGGGGTGGGAAGCTGGTAATATTGATTACATGGGTGCTGACTCTTTCGATAATATTTGGGCGAAAATCTCACAAACCCTCAGCCAGGGGGCTTCACCGCCTGAAGGAATACAGAAACAACCGACTCCTCCGCCAAAGGAACTTTCACCCCCGCAACTGCAGTCTTCACCCAGTACACAACTTCCTCCTTCGACAGTAATTCCCAGTGAATCTAAGCCAGAAGCGGCAAGTGAAGGTCCTGCTTCAGTAGAAAGAACAACAGAATCAACCGAATCTGTTGCTAGTCAAGAGCCTACTAAAGATCCAGCTGTGGAGACTGCGCCAAAGACTGAAGAATTGGCTCCTACGGAAGCAGCTCCTGTTGCGACAAAAGAAGCTGAAAAAGTTGCATCTGCTATTCCAGTAGAATCCACACCTGCAGTTCCTGTTGAAGCTGCTATTGCTGCACCTGTAGAGTCTGTACCAGCTGTGCCAGTGGAATCTGCGCCAGTCACGGCAGTAGAGCTAGCACCTGTTAAACTAACTGAAGTTCCACCTGTAGAAGCCGTTGCGACAGCAGAAACTGTTGCGCCTGTAGCTGCTGCTCCAGTGGAAGCTGCAGCGCAAGTGGAAGCTGTCGCGCCAGTGGAAGCTGCTGCGCCAGTGAAAGCTGCCGCGCCAGTGGAAGCTGCCGCGCCAGTGAAAGCTGCCGCGCCAGTGGTAGCTGCCGCGCCAGTGAAAGCTGCCGCGCCAGTGGAAGCTGCCGCGCCAGTGGAAGCTGCCGCGCCAGTGAAAGCTGCCACGCCAGTGAAAGCTACCGCGCCAGTGGAAGCTGTTGCACCAGTAGCTTCTGTACCAGTAGAAGCTGCTGCATCCGCTTCTTCTGGAGAAAAAAAGACTGAAAAACCTGTACCGGCTACACCCCCAGCAACCCCATCGGAAACTCCGAAGTCCACTCCCGAAGCATCTACCCCTGTAACGGAGACACCGAAAGAGGTTTTGTCGACCTCTGCGGTTTCCGCTTCAGCTGATAGTCCTCCCTTAGTAAACACGCCGTCCAAAGATGTCCCTCCGAAGATGCCCGATGCGAAATGTGAGTAAAAACAAATCGATGTGCGCTACAGCTTTGCACATTCACCGAGTTCATGTTTCAGTTTTAGACTTACTAATATTGTAAAGTGGCATCTGTTTTATGTGGACCGACTCTCCTACGAGTACATTCAACTAAAAAGTTACATTGTATCCAAATAATTTGTGATTTTAAATGTTCTTGAAACAATAAGGCTAGTCGTACTTTGGACGACAATTTGCTAATTTGAGTAGTTGGAATTCGTTCTTATTCTGCTTGAATTACAGCGGTGTTTTAGTTCAGTAACTGGATGCAAACTAAAGGGGTAAATAATTTTTCTAAAGTAGTTAGGACAGTCCGTTCTTTGGATGTACTTCGACTGTATTTTGTCAGTCAGTCTTAGTTTTTCTTTAATTTAATCTTTCTTTAAATATATTTCATTCTCTACAATCAATTGTTTTCTATGGTGGCAACTTAAGACGCTGTAACAGTCTGAATTTTTCAATAGGAAATAAATATAAATCCGAAGTGCGACCAGCCTAATGTATTGTTTAATAGAAAAACTGCTATCAAAACTGAATAGAAGTTGTGAAGGTTAACAAGTGATATATCGATATTTATTTTAGGTCTTATTAGTCTGCCACGTAGAACGTGATGCTTTTTTCTTTTGTGCTGTTTTGTGATTGTTTTGGTTTTTATGTTTACTCAGCATACGTTTCAAAATTCCTTGTTATTTCACCCAGCTACCGAGGAGGCAGTTCAAGAGACGCGGCTTTGATAGATCAGGTAATAATATTGAACTTTGTTCACATTAAGGCGAATTAAGTATGCTACATAGATCATGTATAAAATATTTCACCAGCAGTCATAAATGCATCCTTGTACTGTGCCAACTTCGCAATAATGTGAACATGGTTAGACACTTGGACCCAACGCAAATCTTTTACCCACACGGTGGAGGACGATCATTATTGCTTACAAATTGCTTTTACTTCACTGATGTTGCAACCATTTTTAGTCAAACATAAAATTTCACATTTGTGATTAATATGTCATTATTTGTAAACAAGTCGACGTTGGGTTGCGTCCAGGTACCTGCTAATGTACGTAGGGATTTGAGTCATGGCGCTGTCAGAAAACATGTATGCGTGGTGACGAAATTCAAGGAGTAACAATTTAAAAATACCACACGTAACAGCGCTGCGACTTCGCAAATTAGTTTGGCTTCGTTGAAACTCGTAAAAATCTATCGACAACATTTCGACGGAGTTATTCATTTCCTGTGGTCTCGCTCTTTAAACGAGTTTGTGAGCAAAAGTTAATCTACCCCACATTAAAAAAAAAGCAGAAGCTGAACTGTTTGCGTATAATATATTATTCTGCTATTTGTTTTGGCAGAATAACGTATTAACTACTATTCGTATTTTTGTTTTTATTTGCTTTACATGTTCGACTTTCATTCAAGGATCATTATTCAATGCTTCAATCATAACGATACAATACCATGCGACGGCTGAAAGCTCTCATCGTAGTATTGAATTATAATCCTTACTGAAAACATTGAAGCTTCGAATGTAAACGCACTTACACCTAACCGTCCGCTTGCATTGTTTCGAGTTAACCATGCGGCTCTGTTTTCCCTCGAATTTGTTCCAGGCCCTAACCGAGCTTGCTCTCTAATGTGACCGCCATACTAACGCCACGTCTAACAAGCACGAGAGAGTAAAAGGCGGATAAATTGGTTGTGTAGCGGAGGAGCGTCGCAAGCCCGTGGGGAAGTTGCAGCTGAGTCCGCCCTTAGCGGCCGATCCTCTGCCGACCCCGGACAGCGAGCTGGAAGACGCAGCGTCCCTGGCACAGTCCATCATCGCCGCCGAACTTAGCTCTCCGACAGCCGCCGTTGCTTCGTCCCCCAAGCCCTCACCCCCCGCCCCTGGCGCCGTCTCACTCGCTCAGATCGGAGTCAAACCCAAGGCGAAGACGACAATCGCTGCGCAAATAGAAGCGTCTGTTGCTGAAAGTGCTACATCCGAACCCGCCACGCCTACTTCCGAACCGAGCACACCTACGACACCCACTGACGCCCCAAAGAAGAAGGTCGTCAAGAAGATCGTGAAGAAAGAGGTTAAGAAGGAAGGCGCGTCGGGTGCGGAAGCCCCAGTTCCACCGCCGCGGAAAAAAGAGAAGAAACCCAAAGAAAATTGAGCGCCCGCGCCTCTCTCCCAATAGTTCCTCTGTGCCATAATTTTAGCCTCTCTCACTATTTTATTATTTAACTTTTAAATCGCTTTTGTGCTACGTAGGTAATCCTTTTGTATGTTAAACGAATATTTTTGTAACATTGCTAATTGAAAGTTTTTAATATTATACGATATTACTTACTTATATTATATTATTTTATTAATTCAATATTTCTAGTCTTTGCGGCCATATTGAGTATTGATTGATTGGTAAATGAAATCTAATTCTGTTATGAATCATTATTTATTTATTTAAAAATTAACATTAATCTAGCGGTTTTTTATTTCAAAAATTATGATTTACCAAAGGATTTTTTAATCGGAAATATTTATTGAAATCTAAATTAATGTATAATTTTATATTAAAGGTATATTTTGAAATATTTGTTTTGTTTTATTTTGAACTTAACTTGTGCCCGCCACTTGGTCCGCTTTAAAAATTAAATAATATGCACCTGACATCTACATTGCTATCCTATTATCCTATCCTATGTCTTTTCCCGTACCTATCCTGATAACGTGTGTGTACCAAAATATCATGATAGTTCGATAGATCATATAGGTAAAACTGGCATCATCAAAGTTCGCATGGGTGTAGCTACTTATTCCAAGGCAGCCGATGCCGCGGTGGATGGGAGATTGGGAAGGAATGGAGAATTGGGCTTTGGCATCCATTACTCACTTACAGAAACACAACAACAGACGTGCGTGCTGTTATGTCACGATGGTCTTCTATAAGGGGTTGGTTACTGCCGCAGGAGTCCTGCGGCAGTAACCAGTCCTGCAGTCACTGCGAAAACACATTGTGCTGCCTTGCTGTGTGTATTAGCAAGGCAGCAAAAAATGTGTTAGAATAGAATATAGAATTTTAATATTATAATTAAATTTAAAAATGTTTACAAATTTTTGCCAAGGCCAAACTGTACTTAAGTGCATTCTAGTACACGAAAGGCGACATCTCGTATTATATTTGTGAACTAACATAATATATTCCATCAGATTCAACTGATAGTACACAATTACATCAACAGAGGTCCTTATTTGCATAAAAGTAAATTAACAATGTTTGAGAATTTTGGCGCAGTTAGTAAAAGCCCAATGATATTTAAAAGATCATTGTGAAAACAGCATTAAAATCCGTCCGTTGCGTAGTTTAAAATATCTAAGCGTACATACAGAGGGGGCAGACGGCGGGAAGCGATTTTCTTTAATACTATGTAAAAAAGAAGATCTGTTGTATTTATATAGAATACCCTCTAACCTACCTCTATCCACCATAATTTAGAGTTAAATGAAATTCAAAACAAATTCCCTATCGAACCCGCCAAACTTAAATCGAGAATGAACGAATGTATCTGAACTGTATGAAGCGTACGCGATTGTGTTGGTCGGTCGCGCTGTCGCGCTCGCCGGAGAGTGGCCCGCTCGTTCGAGTTATTTTGTTCGTTCATAATTCATTTTCATTCAGTCAGTGTCACGGTGGCTTTGTGACGAGAGGGTTGTGTCGCTTTGTTCGATAAAATAACATTGAGACTAACCATGTTTGTAAACAGATTTCGTGCATTTAACTGTTTGAAAGTACTTTATATGGCGTAAAATTGATTAATTCAATGTTTACGCATCGATTTTTGTGCATTAATTCCGTTTTACTTGTGTATTTTATACTTTTTACTCGAATGTGTAATCTTGTATCGGCAAGAACTCAGCATCGCTGTTGATACTACTATTGGACAGTGAATAAAAATGTGAAAAAATGTTATTGGTGAACTTCATACGCAGATTTAAATGCTAATATTGATTACATACTTAACAATTTAAAACTTAAAGGTGTAACAATGAAGTGGTTTTTATTTTTATTATTTCTGCCTTCGTGCTTGGCACATCTCAATGTTTACCTGAGCAGTGCTGAAGTTTGGAGACTGTTGGGTAAGTGTTTTTTTACACATTATTATATATTTTTCCTATCACATTTATTCTATTTATTATCTCCTGTCAGCTCTAAAATATAGGCAATTCTACCTCACATTCTTTTTTCGTTATTGTTTCGAAAAATTATCTTACTATTTTATCTCATTTTTATTATATTTTGGAGAACTTTATTTAGAACTTAACTAATCGGATTCATAATTATATTTTTCTATTTGACTAAAAAAACTATGCTATAAAATGTTTGTTCACCTTTACTTAGTTACTACAGGAATAACATTATTTTATTTAAATAAAATAAAATAAACACCCTTATGCATACTACTGAAGGTTTATGTTCGGTAGTTCGCTTTAATACTAGTTACGTTACTTAGTTGCTGTTTGTAGAAGGTTTGCAGCGGTAGATTGTATTTCAATATTTTTTTTTCTAGTTATATGTACAACTGTACGTCTATAGGTAGGTATACTACATAAGTATGTAATTAAATGTTACAAATCTTTGCAAGGTCGGCTAATTGATAATACCATGGTTAGATAAAACACTTCTTATATTGGTTAAGTAGTATTTTATTTACGGTAATAACTACTTTCTAAGTTAGCAGGTTAGCAATCAAGTTACGTTAAAAATATCCACAGATAGGTAAATCTTATTTCACATTTAGTTACTTGAGTACGAAAATGAAACCTCAATATCATGGGCAATTCAAAAACAAAATTCAATAATTTTTTCCATGACAAAAGCAATCTCGCCCAAAACACGGAGCCCCGTCGTGGTTTCGATATAAATTCTACGAAATTTTAGGTGCGCGTTTGAGCGCAGTTTTGTATGGTTTTGTAATGTTAAAATACTCAGTACGTTAAATTAAAATACTAATGTTGTATGAAAGAACACACTTTCGCATTTATAATAATAATAGGTACTAGCGGATGCGGCCGGGCTTCGCCCGGGATATACCTAGTTTAGAAGTAACTATTATAACTACCTACTTAGCGGAGAAACAGACAGACGCGGACAGTTTCGGGCGTCTTGGTTGTTTTTCTACTTACATACCTACATAAAAACATGATTAGGTTTTATTTACATAAATTTTCCGTCAAAAGAAAATATAATTACTTCTTTTTCTTTTTTAATGTCGGCTCCATCAGATCATCCATCTCCGATGATTTTGCCAGTGCCATTTGTAAAAATAGCAATTTAAAATAGCCTTTTTTAAAACAAATCATCCCGAGACTAGTGAGTCAAGAGTCAAGTTCACAATTTTCCAAAACAGTTCCATCAAGTCCAAAGCAGTCAGGTCAAGTCCAATAAATATCTAACTGATGGTGAAAACCGCATCAAAAAGCCTTTGTGTGGTTTAGTAGGAGAACTAGGTATTAGGAGAAAAACGCGTAAAACTAACTATTTCAAGTTACACTATTAGGAAGGATTAAGGATTTTATTTATTCCTCATGCAAATAAACACAACTTGATAACTAAATTTTATTGAAAATCCTACCTCTACATTCAAAGACATTTTCTCTCATACCTACCTACTTAAATGTTAATCCTTCCTTTTTAATTAGGAGAACGTCACAACTAAAAGTGTTCTTCTCACCTGTCCCCTATAAGCCGAAGTGACAGATTTACAAAGGGGCATGCGCCAGCGCAGGTAATAAGCTTAGCGATGTGACGGGACTCACGATATATGCGTTTTTGTCGTTCGCCTATTGTGTGTGCTAGTGGCGATGGTGTGGCTCTCCATTTTGGTCCAAGAATGAGCCATCCGCCTTTTGTTGTTGCTTAAGAATTTTCAATTGTAATGAATTGTGCTCTCATTTACAGTTAATTGCAGGGCCTTTTAATGGTCTCAAATTGCCGATCTACTTCTAATTTATTTCGAAAATTAATTCTAATAGGTAAGTATCCTACTTAGATACAAAGCATAGTTATACCTATATTAGTCATAAAGAATTTTTTAAAGGTCTAAAGTACATATTGGTCGAAGAATTTTGAATTGAATCCAATCCCGGGAAAAGCCGGGACGCGTCAGTACCTATAATAATTATAGTTATCAAATAACTAGTTATAAAATGAAATGTCAGTTTCTCCGCCAAACCACCCATTTAGGTACGATTTTCCCAAATGAAAAGTGCGTTAAACGTGGTCAGGTTTATTAATTGTATGCAATATACAGAAAAATATTGCATGCGTGCGAAGCGGAGAGCGGGTCGCTAGTTATAGTAATTCATAAACGGTGAAACGTTCATGTCGCCCACACTCGCGTCTAATTTAAAACAAACACATGTTCAAAGCAGGTTCACACATTGGTTATGAGATGTAATTTAGTGTGGTCGTTATGGATATAAAAATTAACATATCTCACATCTTTATTTCGTTATCTGTTAAAATTTCCATCGGCCGGGTCTGCGCAGGCATATCTGTAGGTTCGATCGGCTTTCTGGTTAGCGGTGTAATTTATTTCGGATGACATTTATGGAGATTCCATGGAGCCAAGCCAATAAACTCGACGCGTTTAAACGCGTCGCCTGACACGGCAAAACGTATATTATCTTGTTTAGGAAACACGCGATCGCGAAAAATTTCTAATAAACATTACTTAACTATAATAATATTCAGATTTATGGATTATTAGAAACTCAAAGAAGAAGTCGTTTCTCGCGTGTAAGATGAGCAGTTATCTTGACTTATGTTTATTGTCAACTTAAGGTGCTGCCTCACAAACCGCCTCTTGGTTTTACACATGTATAATAACATGTATCACATGTATAACATGTATCACATGTATAACATGTATCACATGTATAACATGTATCACATGTATAACATGTATAAATAACATGTAAAAGTAGTTATTCCATGAATTAAACAAAGATTCTCTGGAGAAATTTCCTTTCAGATAAAGAATTATTTAATAACTAGCTTCTTTACGCGGGAAACTTTTATTGTTCAAGTTACCTCCTAACGAGAAACGGTTCGCCTTAATAATTTGCCACCAATCAGTGTGAGTTATCTCTTGAGAGGATCTTATTATTAAAGAGGTTGTAGAAAACACTGTCTTAGTAGTCCTATGTAAGCACATTCCGTGCTGCAGTGTCGCTGATAAAGTTTCCAAGTTGGCCAGGAACGGTTAGCGAGCCGTAGGGCGGTATCGGATGACAGCGTACTTTATGGTTGACCGTTATCGCACACCTACCTTTCCTTTGAATCTACTCCAACGGAGAGTATAGCGAACTGAATATAATGAACTTCATGCATTAAATAAAAGCATATTTAACAGCCTATAACTACATACTAGTTATAGGCTGTTAAAGATGCTTTTATATTGCAGTACTGAAACGTGTTTTCTAACTAACTATAGGCCCTCGTATCGGGCTATGCTCGGGGTTACTCTACAAGCTCGAATCAGGGTATTTAGCTCAAATGTCTTATTTTTATTGAACTCATTGCAACCACCTATAAATTAATAAACGATTAACTAATAAATGATATTCAAGATAGAGGGCAGTAGTATAAAAACAAAATACCTATGTAGGTAAGTATCAGGTTTATAATTTCCTCTATTCCCGCTTTCAATATTTTCGGCTCTGAGAAAAATAATTTTAATATTAGCCCACTTATATTTAATAGCGCCAGCGTTTGCGTGCAGTTTTGGTTCGCGTAAAAAGTAAAGTAACTATTATTTTTCATTAGCATTTTGTGGTTGCGCAAGACACCGCACTGCATGCTATAAAAGGTTTATCTTCTAAACAAAATCTTCAATAAAAATTGTTTACACACCAAGTATTTTAACAGCATTAAACACTGATTATATTATTTAACTAGAGCTGGTGCCCGCGACTTCGTCCGCGTTGAAAAAGCAATATATCGCCTGAAATCGTTATTGCTATTATACTTAGCCAGAGTTAGTTTCCTTAATTTTAGATAATCCCTCAGGAGCATTACTTTTTTCTGGATGAAAGGTATACTAAGTCCTTTCTGGTGTCCCAGACAACGTGTATGCAAAATTTCATTGTGATCGGTTCAGTAGTTTTTGCGTGAAAGAATTACAAACATCTATACATACATCCATACAAACTTTCGTATTTATAATATTAGTAGGACTAGTAGGATAATATTAGTAGAACTAGTACTATGATATTTTGATGAAATTTTAATTCATGGTTGCTCACATCAACTTAGCCTGTCATCTCTTTATAATAGAGAAACAAATATCAATATTCATCTTTTTTGCATGTGAATGTTGTTACACTTGTTTTTATTCTATCTCTAGTGGATCTATTTTTTTTTTATTAAAGTTATCATCATACTAACTATCTCTGAAACTCAGCTGATTCTAGAGTAATTTAATTTTAGAAACACTCAGTTATTTTTTATTTTTTTAATGTACGCTAAGGACCGACCAGCCGATTTACTATAATAAATTTACCGCAAACATTTCAATATTAAAATTTAATTCAATTTGTATGAGAAAGGTCAACATTAATGTACCTAACACTGTACTGAATTTGATTGTACTTGACACAGTGATAGAAGAGATAATTTAAATGAGTTGCCTCCCCGGAGCCCACAAAGTTTCGCAGCATTGCGATTTACGACTGATGCAATGCGATGTTGTGGTACAATTTAACTACAAAATTTGTAACGTGGAACGTGAGTGAAGCTGCTATGAAAGTACGAGTATTTAATAAAAATATTTAAAAATTCTCAAAAATAGATTATGAAACACTCAAGCATCCGCTTGTAAATTGATCTTGATTGGAGGTTTGGGTTTCGTGGGCTAGAAGTGCAGTGGGTGAATGAAAATAAGGGTACAAAAAATCTTTATGTAACATAATACTCGAACACCGTGTAAGGTTTCGTTCGTCTAGACACGGTAACCTCTTCACACGATTATTGCACGTTTTATATACCTACATATTAATAATGTATACCTACATCAATATAGATCATGGATAGCAAATCATTCTTAGCACCTTTAATCTTAGCACCTTATGCTGACTGTCAACGGAGGTAAGACTTTTCCGTAAAATAGCAGTGTGCCCTGGCCACTATTTTCCAGATCTACACCAGAGCCAACTTTAGTTATTTAAGAAGTTAAACTTGCCTGGAATCGATCCAGGGAACCCAAAAACAGAGGGTTAAGGCAAGCGCCCAGCCAGACCACTCACCCCAAAGGGCTCGTCAAACAATGCATTTTAATAACTATTGACATAGAAAGAGGAGATGCAGATACCTTGATCTTGTATTTGATCAGTGTTTCTTATATATATACGTACATACCTACAACAAATATGTGGATTTTTTTAAGTCCACATATTTATTAACACATAATTTTATGCTAACTAATGTAATATAATCGATCACAATTCTAGATTTTATTTAGCATGCAAGTTTGGCACTATTACCTACTATTACTAACTAGTTAGTAACTAGTTATTATTAAAGATGTCAAAAGTTATGTACTTATCTAATTTTAACATGCGGTAATAATTTGCTAAATTAAATAGGTACAGACCTATGTTTATTTCTTTATTTAACTTGTCCTTTATATATATCTGAAGGACGATCTTGATTTTTTTATCGGACCTATGCCAACGCTTATCAGTTCCCCGTAAAGTAAACACCTACGTGTAAATTGTTCTGCTCGAGAGCTTATCCTTAGCATCCGGGCGTTAGTTGTCAACTCGACAAATATTTTTTTCAACGTCTCTTTATCAACTCCGCATTACAATGGAAACGTGCAGGAATATTATTATTGTTAATATAATAGAGTGTTGAAAGAAACTGGGATCTATTCCCACATTAAAATAGGCATTGAAGCCGTCAGGAGGAGGATCACAATGAAATTATTTCAATAAACAGCCAACGGACGCTCTATATAAATATGGGTTCGTGTCATTCTCGAAACTATTCTGTTGAGTAAACACCGATGGCTCACGATGATGTCGAGTGAGCCCTAAATAAATTTAATTTCACGGCCGGTCGGATAGCGGCTCAGTTTTTAATCCAACGGGGTGCGATGTGTAGGTGTGGATTAAAATGAAAACATGGGTTTTATAATTAGTTTACATTTCGAAGTGTTTAATTTAAAATGTTATTATAGCAATAAATTGTTTGCAAATCTGAACAGAAATGATTGCAAAATTAAGATAGGAGGTTACTACTTATGATACCTATAAAAATGAAATTCAGTTTGATAATGTCGTATTTATGTTGCCGATTTTGATATAGAATATAGGGAAAACTAATAGATATTTTTTTTAATTAAAAAAAATATATATCTGTCTTTCGCAAAGCAAATTTTAAAAAAATTGCACACTCCTTGTCAGGGAGGAAAGGACATAGGGTACCTTTCATTTAGAATAAAAAGATTTGGTTCCCGAAGGATCATTTATTACAAAATTTTAAAAATATATATCAAAAAATTAAAAAAGATTAAAATTACGTTTTACTATTAAACATTTAACTAAATAAAATGTTTTGTGTGTGGCGGTTAAACCCACTTAGAGACTAGAGTCAGCAGGCTGCTGGCGAGAATGCTAGAATGAAATTAGGCATGTATGCAGAATGCACCGCTGCAAGCGATGGAGTATTATTATGCACATTACATGAATATGCAGCTCGTTATTTTCAATTACTATGAACACTGACTGAGCTCAGCTTAGTTGCAACTTGCTACCATTTCATATCTAACTATATGTTTATATTGCATCTCAGTTCAGATGCATTGAATAATGCTTATGCAATATTCATGACATTGGCAGATGTAACTATTATTTTTTTAATGATGAATTAAAACAATAAGTTGTTGTTTTTTAACAATTTATGCTTTGAAAACGATTCATTGGTCACCATCTCTTATGATCTGGGATACGTTGAACACTAAGAAATATATTTTTTGTCATACTTCCATAGATTATACTGCGTTGCGTTAAGAAAAGAAGAAAAGAAAAGAAAACCACTCAGTTAAACAGTATAGCCGTCAACTTACGCTTAATTTCCGCCGATTTACAATTAAATATATCAATATCAGCACCCAGCCCGCCAAACAAGATGTTAAGGTTTCTACTAGCCCGCCAAAGAAAGCTATTCTGCCGATAATTAGAACAAGCAATTGAGACAATATGTGACAGTTATTGCAGATACTTTGGTTCTTTGTTAGGCTTATATTCTGTTTTTATTTTATAGATGTTCCTTTAGGAAGGGTACCTACTTTTATCTCCATTAAAAGTCATGTCCCTTATGTCACTTTATGTCCCTTTCTCTATCGCCATTGTATCCTTGACAACATGTATGCAAAATTTCATAGTGATAAGGCGTGAAAACGTAACAAACAAACAGATTCACTTTTGCTATTATAATATTAATACATTTATGTGTGAACAAATTTTAATTACAAGTAGTTAGTATAAAAAAAAACAGAAAAATATCAATTGTCGTGTTATAAAATAACATTTTTATGTAAAGCAAACTTGTCGTTGCCTTATTGTCTTCTTTCTTGTACTAGTTATAAAGCGTAGAGCTATTAAACCTTTTAAAGGGAGCACGGTGTACTTTTTACTGCGTTCGCATTAATATTCAACAGTAAATATTTTTCGAGAAGCTCATTACGGCCACTCTATAAGAAAGCGAGTACTTAAACACATTCTAACCTTTTTTTTACTATTTTAATTTTCGCTTCGTAAACTTTATTTACTTTATGGATTCTGTTCCTATAAGAGGCCGATGGGGAATAATAAGATTTTATTACCAATTACAATGAAGTGCTCGTTTATTGTTTTTATTGTTGGTAAATTTAAATCGAATCTGGTTTCTCGACGCCATAGCCTTAAATTATAGCCATTGCAATTCATCTCGTAAATGTCTAGTAGTCTAGTATGTAATAGTGTATCTACATACACTATTAATAGTAGTACGTATCTAGATACTTGTTAATTATTATACCTACTGTTTCAATTAATAATTCAAATGAATAGTGAATGATTGAATTATTTTTTCACAATTTGTCGAATTCACATTAACTAATTCGTGTTACACCTCTTTTTTACAGGTAAAATAGATTAACTTATCGGTTTAAAATATAATATGTAGGTACTTATAAGAAATAATAAGATAGTTTAACCTATAACTAACTATAGTACAGAGCCTACCTATATTATATTGTAGCATAATAATTATAATAGTTACAGCCTAGAAGTTGTACACCTACATTTAAAAAAAAAATTAAGCGCTAGTTCAGACATGGCGGAAACCGCGCGATTTCCGCGCGTAAACCGCTCTGTTATGTCTGAACGATTACAAAACCACTCATATTAAATAAGACCCGGGCGATTTCAGAATCGCATGGAAATCGCGCGGTTCCCGCCGTGTCTGAACTAGCGCTAACTCCTAGTCTTATAGAGAATTGCAACAGTTGCTTTTGTGGTATTACTTACAATGGTTGGAAATTCGTAGAAACGTAACAACAAGAAAGGAGCTTTCTTTGAATTGAAACCCTTTTATGCGTTGCATTTTTTTGTTATCGTAACACACTTTTGGTATGCGCGATGCACTAGTGTACTTACAATAAAAGCGTTTGTATATATTAGTTGGTCACTTTGGTCAGGCTATGATCGCGATAAGGTATTGATTGTAGACGTTTTCTTAGTATTAATGTCTACAAGTATTGCATTACAACTTTTTCTGCTTACTCCTTGTTTGAAATGTATGGTCATGTCTTGTCTAGATAGAATGTCTTGGCTATACTTTTTGTTGTACATATTAGTATTAATACCTAAGTAGATATCGTTTATAGCCAGGATTTTTAATATTTAATAAGCTCGTTATTTATCCTACTTAAAATTATTTTAATTTAACAAAATATCAATTTTTTAATTTTGATTTGACTGGGTTTTGACTGAAATTTTGATCCTTTAAGGATTCACAAAGGCGAATGACATTGACGATTTGACCTTTAGAATGTTTATATATATCATACTAATTCCGCACGAAAAACACAAACGTAATCCACACCTCAACGCAGTCACTGAGACACTGTAGCGCCATATATTTAGAGTTCCGAGGCGGCAGAAACAATTCAACAGCCCTGATAAATGTGGTTTTTTGTACTTTTCATTAAAACTACATTAAAAAAAAAAAAAAAAAAAAAACAATACATTTTTTTAAAATGATATTGACTTATTATTCGGTGTAGGAATCATTTGCGCGCAATAAACCGTTTTCGCAACAAATCACTACATAGTATAAAACAAAGTCGCTTTTTCTGTCCCTATGTCCCTTTGTATGCTTAGATCTTTAAAACTACGCAACGGATTTTAATGCGGTTTTCACTAATGGGTAGAGTGGTTCTCGAGGAAGGTTTAAGTACATAATTTACTAAGTTACGCGGGCGAAGTCGCGGGCAGCAGCTTTAATTTTATTAACACGTAATTTTATAAACTATAACTAACATGTAGTGCCATCTGTTAACTTTTAGATGAATTAGAGTACTACATTGCTTCAAACAGAATTCCCTAGATGGCGTTGTAAATTTTGCATACACGTTGTCTGGGACTCCAAAAAGGACATAGGGTACCTTTCATCCAGAACGCGGACGAAGTCGCGGGCACCAGCTAGTTTCAATATAAGTCAAATTCTTCATATGTTCTAACTTTTATTGTGGGGTTTCTACTACTTTGATGGAATTTATAAACAATACAATTTGTTCTTCACATGTTTAAGTATAACATATATTTTTTTCAAACCAATTGCATTGACAGTTTCTTCTAACATATTTTTTTTTAAATGCAAATTTTTAGGATTGGCGTGTGTTTACACCTTAATACTTAATCCTAAATACTTTATTTTAATCTATTAAAATTATTATTATTTTTATTTTAATCCTGAATACTTTGTACTTTTAACAATTATCACCCTGCAAATATTTAAATGAGACCATATTATCAGTTACATCCGGTTTAATTTTGTGTGTATTGAGATAATCCTAAGAAATGGATAGCTCGGTAATACCTATTTAATCAATGAACATTACACATGACTAGTTACTGTGTAAGCATTAGAAACTGGATGTTTGCTTTTGTCCATTGTGAACAAGTATCGTCTCGTAATACGTTGGCAGTGGATCCAGGTCACCTCTACAGCTGAATAAATAGATATGTTTATAAATAACGCCAAACATCGACTGCACCACGCGAGCTACTAATAAACGGGAAGACACAGTCAATTTGTTTACAAAGCGATTGTGTCATCTTGTAAATTGCTCATGGATTAAATTAAACCCTTCCTCTAACTAAATTGTATTGGGTCATTAAATAACAAAATTAATATTTAAAATGTTAAGCTCTGGCTATAGTTAGGTGTCTGTTATTTCTACAATAATGACCAGAGCTAGAGTTCATGTAGGTATCATGTGTTCCAATTTTGTGCCCTTTTTTACAAATTTAAATGGTAAATTTACTTGAAATTTGTAGCTTGTTAAGTTTACACAAATGGACGGAACCATTTAATTGTCTTTTTAATAAGACTCACTGGTAGGTATCACAGAGCCTCAAAAAAGCTAATAGAATTTTTTAAACTGAAAAGAGGTTTATAACTGAAACGCTTTGAACAAAACTATTGAACGCCTGATAAATCATTTTCAATGGTAGAATATTGAATTATTTATTATAGATATAACTACTAATCATAATTAAATTTATCTACTGTACTGTTATTACTACTTGCATAGTTATTTACCGACCGCAATCCTATAGTTACTACTATGTAACCATGGTTCCTATAGTTTTATATTGTAATATTTAATATACATATGGTTATATTGTTCTGGGTAATATTTTTTAATGTATGTAACCAGAGTCGAGTTTAGTTTGGACAATGAAAAATTTTGATGCATGAGCAACGGAAACTGTACAAAATGTGTAACCGATACATCAAGTACACTGTGAAGATCATCTTTTAAAATTACCTCGGTGATCGATGGCCGGCCATATACAAAATAATGGTCTCGCAGCCGAAGGCAAGTTCTCAATCACATAACTCGACACGGCCTCTGTAGTCTCTCGTCGGTTTTGTGGCAATTTGCCGGGGAATAGATGGAGACGTCACGGCGACAAAAAGCCTCGATCGATCAGTGCACAGCGGTGCTGCTCGCGCGCATATGTCACCGGAGAATATGCGCTTCTCAAACTTTCCTATAATTTATATTTACTAATAAACTAAAACTTTTAATACTTCAAGCTATCGAGGACAACGCCAAAAATACTGCAATATTATAATTATAATATTTCAATAATTATCAAAATTCAAAAGTACTAAACTATTAACAAAAAACGTCAACATAACAGGTACGAAACATTTTACTCAAGTAAAAGTGTTCCCTCCAATATCTATAGATATAGTCGTAATAATTATTTCTGAGTGTATCGCGGTGTTGAATCCTCTAGGGAGTCTAGGGGCACTTGGAGAAACGGTGGCGCACCAAAACAATAGCAATGCGACTCAAAAATGTCTCTCGCCAAGATGGAAGTGCAACGATCTGTGTTCCCTTCCTCATTCCACAATATTGTTAACGGGCTTAAGCTTTTAGTTTAACAAATATTCACCCGATCAACTTGTATCACGGTGAACAAAATTAGTGTTTCTAATTTCGTGACATTTGTCTTACTTAGAATAGACTCCTTAATAAAAACATTCCAGTGGTTCTAAAAGTTTTTTTTTTTATAATGGGCCTTGGTTTGATTCGTGCATTACTATTCATAAATTGGGGAATATTAGTTAAAATAAATAGATTGTGTAGTGTTTGCGATTAGGTACAGTAACTCGCAGGTGTACTATGCCACTGACCTATTTTATTGTCTTACCTTGTAGTAAGACTTTTAAATATTATGCTGTATGTATTATATTATATTATATCGCATTCATATACTTGCACACACAAGCACCACCAATACACACACCTCGTTACTATAGAAAACGTTTTTCTTAACCCTTTTGCAAGGGAAGTAACTAATTTTGCAGCCTTTGAAATGTTTTAATATTTAATGAAAACTTTTCATTTTTATTATTTTTATGTGCAAAATCTCAAGCGATTTCCGTTGAATAAACTTAAACCATTGATAATACAAAAAATATCTTATAAAATCACTCTCGTTACTGATAAAACTTCTCAGGTATAGGAATTGTATTCGACAGTATCATATAAGTATTGTTACTGTATTGAAAAAAAAATGTTAATAAAAAAAATCTTATAGAAATCACAATATAAACATGATTAAAAAATAAATCAATATAATTTCAAATTGTGAATTTAGACATTTGTTGTAACTTCTCAGTATTTCAGTGAGTGAGGCTTGTGGTCAGTCACAGGTTAGTTACGGTAACCCTTTCCTGACCCCACGATGGTCGGCAAGCTGACTCTGACGTCCCGTCACGACGTATCCATCAGCTGCCACCGTTGACGACCACTCGGTGCCCAGTTTAAGCTCAGTTTAAAACCTGACAGCTCCCCGACCATGATCGATGATGTGCGAGCGAGGAATGCGCCCAAACAAAAATAGACATGCTCGCGTTAATTATTGTTTTAACTATAATGACATTACAGGCTGAATAGATTGCTTTCCGTGTAGTTTTACAATGTTTTGACGATTAAACTAGTTGTTTGTTTTACGGGCAGAATTGTTTTTCCAACGACATACGGTTCCCAGTTCCCACTTGCGTTTAATGAAACAGCATTAACTATGTCGTCTAGTGAAACTTATGACAACGGACCTCAACACAATGTGACAATATTACACATCTCCTGTAGCGACGGCACGCGACTATTATATTATATTTTCTCTTGTGTTTATTCAAAGCTTAAAGATGCGCCATTAAGGGTGGTGCTGTGGCAATTTTGTTTAGTAAGCGTCATAATTGAATAGGCGGATGGGAACTCGACATGCGACCCGGTTGGAAGTAAACAGTGTATGCGCGAATAAATGTGTGTAATAAACTATTGTGCGGGTTTCACGGGATACGTTAAACGAATCAAGGCTATTATTTTGTGTGAGAGACGAGACAGTGCAATAAACGCTCCCTAATGTTTGGTGTACGCAATGCTTTCACACTTATGTAACATTATCTAAAGTGTTAAATGCACTTAGAGGCATTGTGAGGAGACGTTCAGGCAATGAAATTTCACGTGTCTTCGGTTTTTTATTGTTAAGATCTGCCAAGGCACGCTGACGATACACCTTGGTAAAAGGGGACACGCAAATGCACTGCTAACCTACGAATGCAAACCTTGATATTTATATTTTATAAATAAAGCACAAAGTATGAGTAAAAAAAAGAGAAATTTGTTCGGGAATACAATTGAAAATTTGAACCATAACGTTTTTTTTTTGGTTTCACTAAATTTGTATATGATATTATCTATTAAGTCCTCTGCTCAGTAGTTTCTTGAATTCTCAGGCTTTTAAATAGGTATCAGAAGCAAATGTCTACATTATGTGTTTAAAAAAATATTGTATCTATATGGAATGTGAGACCACACACACTCCTCAGTACCTGTCCTTAAACAAATATAACTGCCGTTAGTACACACTGTGCATGGGTTCTCATTGCCTCTGTATGTGCACATCTATTTAGCTACTGTACAGTGTTAACCAATTTTAAACACCAATACCATTATCATTATGAAAGTTCATTTCTATTTCTCGTTACCATCCTTTTAAAATCATTATAACCGAACTCTCTTTAAGGAAAATTTTAAATTGTTATATTAATCAAAACGTACCTGATTTATAAAATTTAAGTCCTAATTCAGTGTATTTGTGTGCTGATAATGATAACTTATTGCCCTGAAAAATTTGCGTTAAACCGAAGAAGAAGCTAAAAAGCTGCGGCTCGCCGCGTGAACTTTGGTTTTTTATGAGGGAGACTTTTTTCCCCAACAGTCAAGAGATCGTTGTTAATAAATCGAATGATTTTTCTGAATTGAAATTTCCAAAAATAAATTAAACCAGTTCTAAATAATATACTAAATGTCATGTTGGCAAAACATTGTAATTAAAGACCGTGAAATATGGCTCCAGCCAATTGTGCTGTAGTTTTGTCACAGTATTTACGGAGAAGGATCCAAAATAAACAAACACAACATACGAACGGACAAATAAATATGGTGGCACAATGCACGGGCAGAACGTCATAATAAGGCAGCGGCTTTTATACAGCTGGTTGTAAATCATACAGTCCTTTGAAGAGAATGGCTCACCATAAATAATGTCCCAAAATTCGGCTGCTATGCTCTCCGCCGGGACGTTTTTGGTACACGTGAAGAGAATTCTAATGGCGAAACTAATTAATCAATAGGGTCGCGATACTACACTTTTTTCTGCGATTCATTGTAATCATTTTTATTGTATTTCATGGTCCCATATTATATCGATACTAAAAGGGGAGTTTTTATATTATTCAATGCATATATTGTGACTGGTGAAATGTGATTGGCAATTTCGCACAATTCAAATAGTCACGGTTAACTTAAAGACTTTCGTCGTAAAACAATATTGAACTGTGGCCACTTCTACATTTTATTGCTTCGTAAGAAAGCAATTAAAGTTGAGAATTGTTATGGTATTGAGAATTTAATGCGGTCGTAGTTGCTGAAGCTTGTGAGTAGACTGCGTTTTAATGGTTCACTGCACCCCTGAATAAACAGGACTATTCGTAGTTAAATTTGCTTGCACCGGATATGGCTGCCACTCGAACGTATCCATCATGCCTATAAATGAAGTCTTGGTCAACAATTTATTTAACTCGAAACTAGGATTATCTCGAGTGTCTACTGTTTTGTAATGTTGAGACGGCTCACTTATAATCTTTATGGCTACTAAATCTCACCAGTTATGAGCTCCTAAATAGTGACATTTTACTGGTCAACGTTACGTGGGTTCGATTTAACATTTTTGTCTGGACAAACTTTTGCTTAAGTATTTATTTTTTACATTTCTTTTTCTTACATGTTTATACCAAACTGCCTGGTAAATTTGAAGTATAAATGCCAAGT
This sequence comes from Synanthedon tipuliformis, assembly GCA_947623395.1. Taxonomy (NCBI): domain Eukaryota; kingdom Metazoa; phylum Arthropoda; class Insecta; order Lepidoptera; family Sesiidae; genus Synanthedon; species Synanthedon tipuliformis. Next base: position 10,156,098 of record OX392407.1, on the reverse strand, counting down.
CAAAGATTGGTCAGAAACTTTTTTTTCATGAGTTAACATGTTACTCATGGAAGATAACTTGACATTCTTGAGCTTATCATCTTAAAAGCTCATCGGGTAACTATTTGCCAGTATATTGCAGGATGTTGCTATGTGTGGCCTTTATTTGTTTACACAACAAGTGTGGTCTCGAGGGTATTTGGCGACCCAGTGTTTTTTATTGAAAACGTCTTAAACATTAGTGGTTGACGTGTATTGATTTCGGATCTAAATCTGTTAGCCTCGAAGTGAATTCGTATGTTTCGCAGCAGGAGCGGGGATGGGTCGAGTCATGAGGCACTAAACTAAAAGTCCGTCCCGGTCCCGGCCTCCCGCGGTGTTTGGGCCCGCTGTGAGACCCGCATGCTCCCTTAAAAATTTACATTCGAAACCCGTACAGAGTCATTGTCATGTATTTTGAGTTCCTCTACGACTGTATAATGTCTAGTCACTTTTAAATCAATAAACTACACAATTTTGTCACAGCGATCGCTGGGGAATGACGCAGCGGTAGGTATTGTGTTCTGTCATTCTTGTTTACATAAGTAAGTTCAATATAACCTTTGAAAATGTTTGTTTAACTGGGCCATATGATTGGGAAATATCTTTTGGGTGTGTCTAATGCAACCCACCTCGCGGTATTGACAATAGTTTATAGTTATTGTTGTAACTTAAAAGTATTTATTACTATTTTATTTTATTGTTTTTTTATTTTATGTATCAAGAGTTGAATAGATTTACAAATACATCAATATAAAAAATTACATTTACTTCTCACTCTTCTTAGAAGGTAATCAAAGTGTAAATGACAGAAAACCGATGCAGAAAACTTCAAAACATCAAAAATGACTTAGATATTTAAGAATATATGAAACAGTATAGCGTCATTTATAAGTTGTAGTAGGTATAATAGTATAAAGGGCTAATACAGTAAAAAATCTAAAATGTATCTGGTAACCTACATATATCCTCATAGTATGGTTTGTACTTACTCTTATACCTATTGAGGAGATCGGGTTATTTTTATTTTTGGTTCATTTAAAACCGGCAATAGTATTAATGGAAGACCGCATTTATTTAAATGCTCGTAACTCTACTTGTTACGACCGTGCGTGGATTTTTAATCGGTAACGAGCCTTCCTGCCGCCACGCGTCATTTCTGGGCGAGCGTATCGTTTATTATTACGACGTCAGATCATACAGTCGATGATTGATTTATTCTCTTGACTTCACACTGTGTTACATGGGACCACTTACGGATAAAGAAAACTTATTATTTGCTGTTATGCAATTTAAATTATTACTTTCATCGTGAGGGAAAGTTTTAATTTTTACACTTTATCAAATCTCATGAAATAAGGGCAAAGTAGACACAATACTTTTTACATCGATGAACGGTGGTTTTTCTATCATTAATTGTCCTTAGATTGGTATCCATTGGTAAGCTTCGCCAAACAACCAGCATTTAATTAACTAGCCGTGTGTCTTAGATGTGAAATAGCGCTTAATCCAAATTGCAACGATAGTAGCGTTCATTCATTGAAACGGAACCTCTGATTTTTTTGACGCCAAAATGATCATACATATCTGCTATGATCCTAATACGCCTAGCGTTTAAAATGTTTGAAATTTTAAACAAAACTAAAGAGGAAAGATAATGAAGCGTATAGAAGGGTTGTTAGGTTAATTGTGTAAGCGGTTCATGGTATCACTGGATCTCAAATCGCATTTCCATGTTGGCTATAACCACGTGTTCCACAGCGCTCCGATTACATCTTACCCACTTCGTGATCACGGCAAATACCCGAGTGTGCTCTATAGTCACGTTTTTACCTGCACAAAGGACATAAAGCACATGCAAATAATGCCTAATAAAAGTCAACGAGGAACGACAGTCGCAGCTGCGTTTTTGCTTCCAACATTCTACATAGATTTGAGACTTATTTTATATGAAGAAATGCTTTGCCGTTTTTGGAGAGTAACATGTACAAGCTTTCTCGTATTTTCCCTTCACGCAAATTCAAGTTAGCTTCGGAAATCTTTATGAGCACGTATCAAATGTTACTCCTTTTTTACTTTTAGGTTTATTTGCTCGAGACCCTTTCGAGAGTGTTGGCGCGACAGATTAACATTGTCCTCCTCCTGTTCGTATTTGGTATTGCATCACACGCAAGTCGTAAAGTTTAGATTAAATTACTAAAATGTGCGGTTTTGCCGATGTGTTTGTGTCGCTTTCGCATTAGCCTAACTCCCTCGGCCCGAGAACATCGGATAATTCATTAGGATCCAACGCCGCCCTACATGCAATCTCATTAATGTGTAATCCATTGCTCTCTTTAATTGCCGGCCTATTTTGCTTTAATGTTGGTTTCGATTCACATTATTTTAGCCGGACTTTACGCTGGGGTTTTTTCAGATTTATTCTCGTAGAATCCTTTTTCCCCGCTGTTTATTTCTCGAATACCGTTTAACTGATCGTAGTTTTGCATTGCGTGGTGCAAAACCACTTTTGTTTTATTTCGTCGACTCACACTGTCGTGACTTACGGAACTTTATCAACCTTAAAAAGAACAAAGCCGTTGGAGTGTCGTGCTTTTTGCCTTTTATCTTAGGAAAACCGGTAGCGACTATGTTTAAAGTGGGGTGCCTAATTATAATGGGCAGTTCGATCGGGTGGAATAATGCCGGTCCTCGCCAGAAGGCTTAAATAAAAAAAAGCAGCCAGGGGCGTGTCTAAGGCTCTGTTTGTTTTCGGCTCAAATTTAATTGACGACCTCCAAATTCGAATATTTTTGTTCATAATGTCCTTAATTCTGATTTATAGTCACCGCACGCTATAATTATGAACTTGTGGTTATATCTCTCACGAGTCATGACGATTAGAATTCCCCTCTGTAGTTAACGTCCCTGTTCATAATATCAATTAACTCATTCATAACTCTTAATTAAAAAACTTTTTAAGGAATATTCTGAGTAATTCTTAAAGCAACTGAGCTTCGCAGAAGAGTCGCACTCATAAATTTTAAAGTTTTCTTTAACGAGCCATTGTGGCGTATATCTAAGATCTTACTTCCAGGTATTCGAGTGTAGCACCTAAGGTAAATCACATGTAGATTTGCCTTTTCGATAAAATGTAATGTAAATATGAGCGCTTCAAAATCGAGTTGTATTTACATATTATTGTACTTTTTGTAAGGATGGAAATGTGGTAAATTTATAAACCGCTTTAGAGTAAGTGATTGTTACTGGCCGGTTTCCTTAGGTGCTTGTTGTGATAATACAAGCAATCTATCGTTACAGTCGGTTGTTGATGGATCAGTGATGGAGATCACGACTTGTTTGTTGTTTTGCTTTAGCCTATGTTGCCTCTCGGTCCGGTATTAAACAAGCTTGTAGCTTGTTACGTTTGAATAGTTTTCTGGTACCTATTGAGGTAACTGTTTTGATGGAGCAATCAAGTTTTTCCAACTTTTTTTTTGAAGTTCAATGTTTTAAAAATTCTACGTGTATAATATAGAATATAACTAGCTACTTTTGAAGCAGTAACAAACTTTTTTTCTCTCTAAACGCTCACAGAATGTGGGTAACTTGATAGATTCATGTTGCTGCAAAGCTTATTATGCCAGATTGAAAAAGTTTGTCGATTGAAAATAACAAGATATGGCGTGCGTAGGCTTCAAATGTAGTTGGAAGCGATAACATCATCTCATGTATGTCGTATTACAGGGTGTCTTCTCGAGCTTTCACCGATGCGTCAGCGCCGTTCGATGCTCACGCTCACGTGTTGTGACAGCCTCCCACGATAAACATTATGTTTATATGCGCGCGCGCCCACCGCAATGTTTGTTTTATCTCGATCCAACGCTCGCCAGTGTTAATAAATGTCTCGTATTGAAAAAAAATCTTATCTTCCTTTTTTTCCATCAATATTTTTATGTCCGTCGTATGTTTTATTTAGACTTCGGTTATTAATAATAATGGATCCTTCAGGGTCGTAAGATCAAATACAAGATATCCTCGTACGTGTAGCAACACTTATATATTATGGTTAGCCTTTTTTTGTGAACGTCAGTTGTGTGGGTCTCATTTTTATTTGGATTTTAAACAAGGGACGCGGGTACGTGTTGGATGTGTTTTATATTCCAAACAGATGTTATCGTGCGACGAATGTTTGGAAAATTAATTGAATTTATTTTGTTCGTTATGTGATTCCAAACACACATATTTGAACGTTGTTCCCACATACGAATTTACATCCATTTCTCAAAAGGTTTTATCAATTACACTTCTATTTTGAGACTTAATTTGCTGTGAACGTCCTGTTACATTCACTCGTCTATATTCATTCTAATATTAATCAATTTAAAGTTGTATGTCATTATTACTCCCAGTTCCCGGTAGCCTAATTTCTTTTGGTTCTGGTCTAGTAGGCATCATTACGGCTAGTTAGCGCGGCGCGTCGAATCGCTTGGTTCCGGGCGCACCGGAGCGATAGCTTTGTTCGTCCCGGAAACTGTCCCGCGTCGGAAACCGCGGAAAAGCGTATAATTAGACCACTAATAGCCATAACTGACTGATATGTGTGGTGTCAGCTTACAGCTCATTAAGGGATTACAAGACACCACCATAGTAAAATGTTCAACGGAATCATGAGAAAGTGTTAAATTCATTTTCATTTTCAGAGCACATTTTAAAAGTATCGCGCGCTGAATCTGACGCTTTACGTTATGATATTCAAAATTTTATTTTACAAGAGTTGCAAAATAACGCGTTGGTTGCAATGCACGACGGGGATCCGGAGGGCATGCCGCGCTTACACCGGCGTTTTATGATTTTGCTCTTTTTGCCCATTGTTTACTTTACGGGCGATGTTAAATTTTTATGATTTCCACCACGACTGACGGCACGCCCCGACTAAATTATTTTCTGAACGGCTGCCAACTCGATAATTCCTGGTTATGTTATGCGAATCCGTTCGATCGCTTTTAATTTATTAGACCGCGTCGTCGTCGGAGGGTCGGTCGGCGCCGTTCAACTTACACATTCGCATCCCCGGACGTGTGGTAACGAGTGTCGTGACTTTGTTCCACACGAATTACTCCTTAGTGGATTAGGCAAAACGTGTCCGTATAGTTTATATGCGTTTACCAGCTGCAAACACCGAACGCTAAACACAAGTTGCTGTCGACGCTCGTTCAGAGGGCACTCCACTAGAAACTCTTCGTAAACTGCTCTCATTCTGCCTTCGTTCGTCGTCCAGACCATTATTAAAACAGTTTTTTTTTTCGCTTCTTTTTATGAAGCAACACGTACGACGTATATAATTTAATGTTAAACTATTTGTGGAGGACTTGTTTCTTCAATTCTATCTGCCATATTCTGATCTGATTCTATGTGATTTCCGGTTTTATGTAAGAAATTTTATTTTTTGGTCAATAAGAAAAGTGTAAATACTCTTATTACACACGGTTCAATACGTTCCCCCAGTTGGTTATTATAACTTTTCTATCCTCAAAGTCAATATCGCCGTGCTTCTGTCCCATGCGTTCGTTGTTAGTACAAATCCACGACATAATACAGTGGGGCTAATATTTGGTGAACGTTATTTGACAAGCGTGTTCGTATGTTTTGTTATTGGACACCTCCACTCTGCACACAATTTTCTATTTGCACTGCACTGAGCTGACACGAAACTTGTGAGTTTTTGGAAAATCCCGGACGCCATTTTGTTTGTGTGATAAACACGTGATGGCCGATTAAATTTTCCCAGAGCCGGAACGAACAATTCGGTAGCTGTGAAATAACTTTGAATACATATCCTTATCGATCGACGATATGACTCCTAAAAATAAATATAATATCACAATAACATGAAGCTCGATAAAAAATCGATTTTTACTGCAACGGGGCTACCAGTGCGATAACCTCTATCGAAGGATTCTACTAATCTGCCAGATAAAGCCGAGAAATGTTCGTTGTCGTGTCTACCGACGAAGCACGTGTACTGACTTGTAATCGGTTTTAAACTAGTGATGGGCTGAACATGAGTTTTGTCGAGTATTCAGCCGAATTATTCAGTTAAGTTTGATGTGTGCTTTTCCGTATCAAATAAAGTTCAGTCCATGTAACTCACCGAGTAACCAGTGGTTTTATGCTCGATTCTATGACTAAACAAACATCATCAATACTAATAATAAATCTGTAAGTGTAGGTTTACCTATGTATGTGTGTATGTATGTACTCGTATGTGTGTTCCTTCATAACTCTTAAACAAATTACTTAACTGATTTTCATGAAACATTTAGACGTACGGGACACAGGATAGGCTACTTTTTTCACGCGGACGAAGTCGCGGGCGCCAGCTAGTTATATTATAAAAACGTTTATAAGAATGCGTTGACAGTTTCAGTAAAGAAAGAAAATTTCATTAAAATAAGATGATTTTTTCACTTGTATTCTACTGAAAAGGAAACACAATTTTTATTATTCTCATTGTAACTTTCGTTAGTTGAAAATATGTAGTTCACATTATTTATTATTTTAATAGCTCTTCTTACTCCTAAGAAAATTTTGGACAATTAATGGATATAAGAAAATATTTTGCCGAATATTCAGTCCATCTCTTCTTTAAACGATAAAAGCAGGATACAGTCACAATATAATTTCTCGAGGGTCGGAATAAGGCTGAGTTTATTATAAAGAAAGAATCCCATGATTTTTAGAAACGAGTCACGCTCACGCCTGCGTTCGTAAGTACCTATAATATTTTTATTTATTTTTAAACCTTGTCAAAGAGTCCTTTGCAAGGTTGCAGTTTATAGTATGAAAACACTTATAATTTTCCATGTTTGTTTAGCCTGAAGGCATAGACAATTTTGTCGATCAGAACAGCCATTAGATTCATGGCGGGATTGCGGTCTAGTCTAGAGTTCCACTTGTGATACAATTTGCTCTCCGCGGGCTACCACGATACCAATTTAAATATTACGGTTACCCAATACTTACTTGTGATTTGCTAAATTGCAGCAAAAACTATATTGTTAGTCCAGTTTTCAAAGTGACTTCACTTGAATATATCTATATAAATAATCTAATATACAATGGTCACTTTTATAATTTGGCACGGCACGGCACGGTAATACCGTGGGCGTCTCAAGTATTTTTGTGGCCGTCGACGCCGTGCCGTGGATGATAAATTAAAAGAGTCTGCATACAATTACATACATTTTACTTTCCTATCTTACCGTCACGGGAAAAACGTGCCGTGCCGTGCCGTGCTGCGGCAAATTATAAAAGCGACCATAAAAATGCAATCTGTGTGAATATTTTGATACAGGACTTCGTTACGGTATGAAGAGTAAACATAAAAATAATAATTATCCTCCTACCTATTTTTAAGTGCATACAAAAACAGATATTAGGCGCGATGGGGATTTTTAATTTATATCTAATAGGTACTAATTGTGTAACATACATAAATATTATGGGTAGGTAGAAAAATTAATTTTAACACAAACACTTCTATTTAATAAATGTTCTAAACTCCCTAGATTCAAAATGTTTATCAATCTTTACAATAATTAATTGTTGTATATCGAGTTTGTTATGATAAGCCACAATGTTAAAACACAGTAGCACATAAATGTTTACGTATTCGCGATACACACTCGGAGGTGTTTGCTTATGAAGTTACCAGTTTTAAGGTATAAATCCATCGACACTGTACTCACAAGGGTACGCTGATCGTAAACAGACCACGTTTATTTTATTACATTACAACATAGCTTTTTATTTATATCGTTAATTCTTCATTGAACATTATTGGGCAATATTGTTTAGTTTTGGCAGGGCACACTAAGATTTTCGGGTACGCCGAGATTCAGACAGGAAGCGTAACCCTCCCCGCGCTGGATACGCATATACACCGTTGCTTTTGAGTTTAATTTGTGTCTGTGATCCTTATCTTTTATCCTTTATCCCCTCAAGGTTGACATCGCAGTTTTAATCCGCTAGACTTTGCTTGTATTGTGGTTAGCCGAGTTCGGTATAAGCCTACTGAGAAAAAAGTATTCTGTAACAATGCAAGGAAGTTCATTGCAATTGTCAAGTACTGTCTTTATATATTTTTTTACAGAAAAGATTTATTATTAATGTTTTAAACACTATTTATAAATACAGAAGGTAATGGACAAAAGTCATCATTGTGTAATCAAGTATAGGTAGTCAAAATAAACAATTTTCATGATTACTCATTAGATATTAAAAATATATTAAAATTTCTCTTTAAGTTAATTTAATTATGCGAATTCGTAATTATTTTGTTCATTAAAACATCGCTTTATATTTGTGCTTACCTACTCAATAGTATTTCTCGGTAAGCGGTTAATTAAGCGAGGTCAGAAGAAATGGATTCGGTTTGTGTATCGTTGCACATAATTAGGGACAGAGTCCCAATGAACATCTGGGGATTTTGTGGGCAAAAAATCAGGAAAAGATTCCGCCTGTCAAACTAATTCAACGGGATTAGCCCGGGATTCTATGCTGAGCACGCGGGCAAAAAGCCGCATCCATCAATGACGCAACGAGCTCGGGATATTTTTAAAAGCGTTTTAGTCCTGTAATTATAAAATTTAATATACTTGCAGTTTATTTAATACGGAATCTGTGTTAAGTACGAATCTACATTCATTTCTTATACCTATGTACTGTGTGGATGTTTGCTACTCTTTCACGTAAGAACTATTGAATATATTTGGAAGGAATTTGACACACAGATAGTTTATTATAGGATAGGTACTTTTTATCCAAAAAAAAAATGTTAGGTTCCCGTGAGATTATCTAAAAATATAAAAAAATAATCGTCACTGCCGCTGACAGGCGAAGTCGCAGACTAGTAAATATAATTATATCATATATTGTAAAGCTCTTAAATGTAAGGTAACCACTAGGTAGGTACGTAAGTAATAAGGTAACCTGATTTTGAAAATAAACAAATTCATCACAGCCCCTTCAAATTTGATAATCAAACATTTTCAATCTACTTCCTTACGAGTATTTGTATGAGATAGATGTCTAGGTTGTATGATCACACAAATGATTTTATAATGTTATCATTTTTAATATGTTTTCATCGTGTTTAAAGAAAGGATTTCATCATGTTTTACATTTAGTGGCAACTCGTACTAATATTGAAAGTAAAATGTCCATTAATTTACCTACGGTTGCCTACTCGACACAATTAAAACTACATAGGTCACCAGCACGCACGGTCTGATTAATTACGCAATTTATGTAAGGCATGCGGTAACTGTACTGTAATATAATTAAAGGGGGATGTTAAGGGTAAATGGTATGTGTAACAAGTTCGCGGTGACGAATGGCGGCTATTATCACTCGTATTATCCCACCCCGAGACGTTTTGCCCGGTCTACCCATCGCACCCTATTTTACCTTGATTTCTGGGAGTGAGCTGCCGTTAATAAGAAAGTTGTAGGTACGCTTACGATGTAGAATTTAAGTAAAATTCTTTAAGTGTATACCTACATCAATTTATGCTACCAGATTAGGTAAACTCGACAAATAAAGTGCTTTATCACCCTAAGATTGAACATTCTTTGTATGTTGTAGAATGATAAGGTCTGTTTTCCTTTGAAAATTCAAAGTGACAATTTCTATTGCTATCTTTATTAGCGATGACAAAATATGTCAATCAGTAAATCAATTCCTATTTCAAATCTAAGCCTTAGCGAATTTTGAAATGAATGGAATTTGTAATCGAAACTGATATAGCACTTTTCTTGTCTGCTTTACTAGAAGATAGATTTTGACTAATGTTTTTCAATATTTTTGTCGATGAAAATTATAATATATTTGAAAAAAACTTAAACAAATTCAACCTTTTGAATTATTTTATTCTCTGGAAATGTTTTCCGTCTGCCGACAATAAAGATGGCGCCGGTCTTGGTAACTTCTAAGATGAGTAGACTTGTAGAAGCTTGGATCTTTTAAAATACTACTGTTTCCAGTACCACAAGACTATAAATTGTCCGGGAAATAGATACTATTGACCTATTACTTGAGTTCCAATAAGTTTATCGCTGAGATTTATTAACATCGTTATGACTTCACTCCTTTATGTCTTTGCAAATAAACTGATAGAGAGGGCGGCTAAAATGTCATACCAAACCATCCAACCGACATATTTTCATTTAATATGTATATTATTAATTTGATAGACACCATTATATACGTGGTTTTCTTAAGGAAAAATTGCACACAAGTACATCGCACGTTGGATACAATTGACCCTTTAAAATACACACCAGCTAAGTAGCCATCAAAAGGGTTGAGAGCCGAGAGCCCTTCACACCTCCGTTTACCTTTTCAGCTCTTTAATTTCAGTGTTTTGTAAAACAGATCGCCTTTGAAGTGCTCATGTAACCTGCAAAGGGTAAATCTTGTTACATACAAAGACGACGACGTACCTAACATACAGATGGACCATTGTCCATCTGTTGGATCACATTACCCGCTCCGGAGCGCTAGCTTTGAAAGGCCTCAACGTTTACCACCTGATTACACTTCTGAGCATTTTTTTACACCAATAACCAAGAACTTATCACGGTACAATTGGTTTAACACAAAAATACGATCTAGAATAAAGGAGGGAAGGAAAGAGGTAATGGATTCCGATAGTTTCATTCTACAATATTTAAATGATACTCTCAGACGTGCGAGTCACTTTCATGTTATTAACGCCGATTATACCATAATAACTAATTATTATTATAACCTTAGATTCAAAATAGATTCCATAACTTAAGAATTTTGAATGAGTCAAAATATTTAATGTGAGGGTATTTCGATATTTTCTCCTTTACTAAAGCTACAATTTTAATTATAATTCTGTTACACCATAAAACCCTTAACGAATTTTATTAGATGTTACTGATGTTACACAGCGTGACAAATTTGTTGTCGTGGCAGATTTAAAGCCCAACTAATTCCGTCAACTAGCGGTCTCTGCCGAGACTCGCGCTTGGCCAATGCGACTTCTGCATCTATTAACTGCATCGGTGCACACTTTACTGCTGCGTTCCGGTAACAGAGCAATAAAACTGTCCCCGTTGCAACACCCCGACTGAATACACTTTTTATGCATTACCGAACGCTTTAACGAGGCGTCTAGCGCTATTCTTAACACATTGTATACCCTTATTTTATGATAATTATCATCACATATTTTTATAGGATGTGGTTGGAGCAGTAATACGTAAAACGATTATTTATTTAGTGGTTTTCCGGTTGATCTGGTGTATATTGTGCATCCTTATCCAATCGCACTGTATGTACGTCCGTCGGGCGTTTTTAAACGAGTGAAGCAGGTGTTTGGATGAAATAATAGCCGGCGACATTTCCACCCTGCGCAAAAGCTCTCGGCGGACTCGAGTGCATAACTTCGCTCACCTTTATTTTCATCGTCACCTCTGCACTTTTATTTTATTCTTTTGCTTTGCACGCCTCGTCCGCATAATTCCACAATAATAAACCCCTGTGTTGTACCCCAAAATCCTTACAACCAAACGCCTCGATGAGGGGGAACTTTCTATAAGAAATATCAGCGGCTTTTGTACGATGCGTTCTATTTTATTCCTTACAAATGGCTTTTTTGTGTGTGTAATGAACTTTTTATTTGAAGGTGTGAATAAAGTAGATGCGTTTATATAAACCACGCGAATTCACGCTATTATTAAAAGCGTATGAAATTTATTAGGGTTCAGAGATATTTTCATTTCGTCTCAAGACGCTGAACACGCGTATAATGTGTTTGGGTCGCGATAAGCAGCAGGATGCTTTTAAAAATTAGTTTAAATGGACAAAAAAGGAATTCTGATTAAGGTTCAAGGCGGGTGCCGGTTATCTCTAGTTATTTGTCGCATCAAGTGCTCTTTTTTGTTTGTGCCGCGGTCGCATCAAAGGCGGTGGGCGCACAGTAGCGCAGACACCAGTCCTTACAACCACTCATCATTATTACCTATGTGGGAATGTAGGAATGTAACAGAACTCCGCTTACGTCACATCTTTATTGCCCCATCAAACATTGTCGAGACAACTCTGGTGTACATGTCTCGGCGGTCTAGGCGCTCATTAACTTTAATCTGATCCTGATTTGGGTTTTCTTGGAAACAAATTTATTATACAAATTTTTATTATCAAGTTTAACAACCTCATGTAAATTTATTTTACAGCCAAGTTTAATAGATTTAATATCGGATTAATCGTTTAACGTGTAGGGTAAACATAAGCGGCTACAATACACCGATTAATGCGGTGCTTGATAGGCGGCGCGCGCGCAAGTGTCGGCTCGATTTTGTTGATGCGAGACGCGCAGGCGCGTTTATGCAAATGACATCGTACCTCGTTAACGCTTAATCGCCTTTGTCGCTTTGGACGAAATAACCATTCAGCTGTTGAAATTATTAATTTTTATCGTATTCGCCGCATGAATGCTAGTCCAAATCGTTTAGTTTGCATGCCATGGTAATAAAAACTACCTATTGTCTTTAAAATACAACAAGATAGGCTATATGATTTATGATTTTATACATATCGATTCATCAAACTCCGAGTCATCTATGAGGTTTATTTTTTCTTAACATCGATGGAAACCGAAGACGAAACCACATTTAGAAGAAATTTATATGGGTAATATAGTATCAGATATCTCCATACCGATTAATCCGTATTACGTGATTGACATATTATCTGCGGCTATTATAAATATAATTTAATATGATATGGGTGGCATTATTTTTTATTAAAAAGTAACAGCATAAATATTTAATTAAACTCGTACATAGCAGCATTTCAGTTGCTACTAAGAAGGATGTTAAGAATATTAAACTTAATAAATATGTAACGAGATAGGGACCATATCGGGTCACGTATCTTAAGTACCCCTTAGATAAGTAGATCTACTAAGAAATCTTGAGACAGGAACTACCTCACATTATAATGCCCTCACAGTCACATTACGTCCAAATGGTTTAATTGGCAATTCTGACTGTTACGTCGTTAAGATAATAATGTACTGAAATAATGTAGTCTTGGGTCCATTCAGTATTCAGTCAATCAGTATTAAAACAAAAGGGTTTCACTAAATTTTTGGGAGATTGGATTTACGGTTTCCTGATTGTATTTTTTATTCGGTTCCCATGAATTCTAGACAGGTGGCGTGGGCATCGTATCGCGGCATCTTTGTGTACACCGAACTTTGATCTTACCGCACATTGTGCGCGTGCGCTTTCAATTTTTTTGTCCATCTATATTTTACAGTATTGATGTGGATTGATTTGCGAACGCCGATTTGTTTTCAAAAGAACAGGATTCTTTTACACATGATTTGTGGAACGTTTTGTTATACAATCAATGCAGACTTGTTGGCGTCAAATTTCACAAATCTGAGTATACCTGCCATAGCAATACCTTCAATGTGATTGAAAATCAACACTTTGATTGAAGAGACGTTACTTGTATGCATGCGGGGAAACGAAAAGTTTCTATTAACTCTCATATATGGTACGCAGAAAGTGTTTGATGGAAAGTTTTAATTATTAGTATTGATTCACATAATATAATTGTGATTTCATCTTCGAAGTCTGTCTGCGCTAAGCATAATCGTGTACTAATCGAAGTCTGTCTACTCATTCCTTGTACCTACTTGCATTTGCGTCCGAATATTTAAATTCAAAACAGTAATGGACTTAAAATAATATCTACTGGTTTAGAATGTTTTTAATTTTAGTATAGAAAACATTTATGGTGTCATTTTTGACCAGAATTTATGCCAAGTCCTTCTAACAAATCATTCGCTTCTTGTTCTCAGGTCTGACAGCCGAGCTGTTCTACGTACGAGAAGGACAAATCAACTTCTATGCTCTCAACTTTGTGGTGCCAGTTCCGGCTACTATAGGCGAGCTGCATTTCACATGGGAAAGTCTAACCAGGAGACCGGTGAGTGTAAACAATACCGACAACTCAATTTGGAAACCTGCCAATGTCTTGTTTCGCTCTGAGACGCTAGAACTAGAGACGCTCCCGTTTTGTCCCTCTTGCTTGCTATAATTTTGTATCCTAATGCTGAACATTAAATTATTAATTAAACACACGAGACCATCGTAAATTCGGAACAGTAAACAGTAAGATGAGCTAATATATGTGTGAATTTCAGTTTTTTAAGAAGCGTTTGATTAGGAATTAATGGTAGGTACCGTTTATGCCATTTATTCTCAAAAAATCAAAATATCACAGTAAAAAAATTTCAATAAGTTTTAAGCTAATATATAACTATTACTATACTGTAACAAATGAAATAAAATTGTTTCAAATGGTGTACATACTATTGTAATGAAGTTTAGTAGTAGTAGGACCCTGGATGGCTGTTTAGCTTTTCATGCAAATGTACCTCCGACTACTCACCGCACCGTCTTCAATAATTCTTTACATCGTTCCGGGCATCCTGCATCACTAACCAAATATGTGCATTTATTTATTTTATCCGTAACCGTCAGCGCACCGAGACTCCCGAAGAAATTCGTTTTGCATTGCAGCTTGATACGAGACGACGACGACGACGACATCTATTTTACATATTCAATGTTCAAACAACAAAAGTAGTATTCGAGCTTGGAAAACAACAAGTTCACTGAACTTGACATATGCTTATTTAGGACGACATTTGCAAGTCGTAATAAGTCGCCCCCGACGGATTCTTATTCCAATCATTTAAATGTACAAAACATGTGTAGCGGATCGTTTCTTAATGTATTTACAGAATGGAGATTTAGTTTATGCTAAGGCGCATTTAAAAAGCAAATTGCAAGACCTTATCAACAGTCGGCTTTGTGCCGACCGGCGGCAATCAGATCTCCGCAGTCAGCACCCCACGTTCGCCGCTCCCTTATTTACCCGCTGCGGCGCCTTTGACTAGGCAAAGCAAATATTTGGTAACCGGTTAACTAGCGCCACTATTGTCTGTACTTACCGAATACTCTGTCATAATATTTAATTAGCGGTCTACGTGTTGAACCTACACATTTTACAAGCCGCAATCATTTCATATTGCATGCCTAATGAGGCGGTAAAAAGCTAGCGGCAAACTATTGTTTACTTAACTGTTCGAGTGTTACTGTCCTATGATTAGACGGATGAACTGTTTTGATAACCGTGTAATTACAATAGTGTTTATCTTTATTACTTATAACTTGTTTCGCTAGAGTATTCAAAACATGTGATTCCCATACGCGGTAATAATGACGCATCGTCGTTGGGTAAACATCATCTGTATGAAGTGATATCGAGTATTTAATTTTGTTATGGTCTTGCTATATTTTAATGTACATACATTCAGCATATTTTGTATAGTGAACGATGCACTTTAAAGGAGCGTCGTTCGTGCCTTGCTCTGGGTAACGTTCGACATTTGATCTCTTCTGACACGACTCCGGGATCTACGCAGACCGTTTAGGTCAGGCTCGCGTGCCGCCGTACACTGTCCGTCAATTGCGCATACTGATACAGTTACATTACATCGTGGTTCGTGATGAGATTGTACCGTTAAGAATGTATTACGATCCACGAGACACGTTCATTTGCAATAAATCATAAAAACATTGTCCAAGAACAGGCATTGGTATTTGAGTGAAATGCGTTTGTTTTGTTGCAGTTACCGTACACACTTCACGTTGATGTGAGCTCGCACCCGGAAGCTATGCACCCGCCGACGCTCAACATTTCCAGTGAGGGATTCGTGCCTACGGAGCCACAAACGTGGCGAGTGGATTTGCCTTGTACGCACACAGTAGCCGCCGAAGTAGACATCACTATATCGCTAAACGTTTCGACCGGTTCCTCGTCTACAGCTTTGCATTTCCGGCGACGAAAGATATGTTTAAAGGACATACCTCGGCCAGCGGTGAGGGTCGATAGTGTGCCTCATACTTCAACCTCGGCCGATATTTTCTATGCTGGGGCCGGATGTGCTGGTGGCGTGCTACTCATAGCTGCAGTGGCCGCTGCAGGTTGTAGAGCACGAGCGAGGAAACTCCGACGAGCTCGCAGCGACGAACAAGACGCTCATGCATTTCTACCCGATTCTTCATGTAAATCTGCCGCTAGTTACACAAGTTACCGCCGCCCGACATCTCTACCGCCCGTAGCCGCTGAAGAAAGAGCTAGAGATTTACAGCAAAGGATTGCCGAATTAACTATACAAAGATGCCGAGTCCGGCTAAGATCCGTTGCTATGGAAGGCACATTTGGTCGAGTTTACAAAGGAACGTACGCTGACGAAGACGGAAGGGAGCAAGAAGTCCTGGTCAAGACTGTTGCCGAACACGCCTCTCAAGTACAGGTATTAACGATCTTTCTATTTATGAAAATTCGGTAGGCATGTTTAGGTCCACCTGATGGTAGGTGGCAACGCCATCTATAGACAAAAGCAACAGTAAAAAGGGTTGTGAGGGCATAGCCAGCTTTAATTACATAAATTATAAGGAATAACGAACGGGGCAATGGGGGAATAGGCTCTGGAATTGCTTACTAAGTCATCGAGACAACACAAAGAGCATTTTCATGGTAGTCTCTCTCTGTGTTGTTTACTGCTACCAAACGAGCTGCCAACTGCCTGTCCTTACTGAGTTGAATTTGAAATATAATTTTTACTGCGAAAGTAGATTTTGTAACAGTGAATTCTCCTTCTGTACCAGGTTTCGCTGCTTCTTCAAGAAGGCTGCATGCTTTACGGACTTCGTCACGAGCGAATACTGTCCGTTCTCGGAGTTAGCATCGAAGATCAGACAGCTCCATTCCTCTTGTATCCTTGGGGAGTTGGCAATAGAAATTTGAAACAATTTCTACTCGCTTGTCGGGGTGCTACCGTAGGCGGTTGCGGAGGAGCTCCGCCCCCGCCGCCACTTACTACGCAACATGTTGTCAGGATGGCGTTACATGCGTTAGATGGGTTGGCGTATCTTCACTCGCAGCAAGTTTTACATAAAGACATTGCTGCTAGAAATTGCACGTAAGTCAATATTATTTTGTTTGCTATTCACATGTGAATTGTTTTGCTCCTTACTTTTACAAAGACCAGTGTAATACTAGAGGGATGCAGTAGCAAACCCATCAAGCAAAATCGAAAATAGTGAAAGGAGAAATTAAGATAAATCTTAGAATGTGAGTTATTAAATTATTGAAGATTATTGATTTTTTCGTTTTGATATGTAATTTATAAACGTTTTCTTCTTTTGGCTTTACATGTTAAATTAAGTTCTTCAGCCCTCTTTTTTGCATTATAATGCAACGACATCAAAATAATTTAAAAAAATTTGATATCCTTGAATCTAATTTGTTTTATGCCAGCCATACAAGTTCAAGCCTATCTATTGGACCATAAGCTTGATCGTGTGTGACTGGCATTCGAAATTCTATTCAATGTCCGATTAATATTTTTTTTTCCTGCCAGGGTGGACGAAAATCTTCGAGTGATGGTAGCTGACAATGCACTATCTCGTGACCTTTTCCCCGCCGACTACCATTGCTTGGGCGACAACGAGAACAGGCCCGTCAAGTGGCTCGCCCTAGAGGCCCTTGGCAAGAGGCAGTTCACTCCGGCTTCGGACGTTTGGGCGCTGGGCGTGCTTCTATGGGAGCTCACGACTCTCGCGCACCAACCGTACGCCGAGGTCGATCCATTCGAAGTAGCCGCCTACTTGAGGGACGGTTACCGGTTGCAGCAACCAGCCAATTGTCCCGACGAATTGTTCGCAGTAATGGCTTACTGTTGGGCGATGTCACCAGACGACCGACCAACTCTCCAACAACTGCAGATATTCCTAAGAGACTTTCATACGCAACTGACGCGATTTGTCTAAACATTCCCCACTCAGTAAAAGACAATCCAAAGACGACAATAAATAGTAGTGTAATTTAGTGAATTTTTAAATAGTGAAAGGACGAAAGAGGCCTTATTGTCATACGCACAAAGATGTGGATCCCGTGACAGAGGAGTGTATATATAAAGTTTTAAAAGAGACTGATTTATAATAATGTTATTTGTGAAAATGATAGTTTATACCTACAGCTTCTTCACACAGTTTTAATTTTAAGATCTTGAAATTGTATAAATATTATGTCCTATGATTAGAATAGTCTTAGAACAGTCTTTTGAAGATCTAAAAATGCTATAACTACTTACTTACCAACTTTTATTTTAGATTGAAATATAATAATTAGAATTGTGTGATAAAGTTTAGATACTTATAGAAGTAACGATTGTTTTTAAAACCTCAAGTACTGCCATATTAGTCTAGAAGTGGTGTACAGTCAAGGACAATGCAATGTGTAATTACATTTTTTATTTGAAAATTCTTTTAATTTTATTACTTATCACTTTTCATTTCGATAGTACCGCTAAGTCCAAAGGACGGAGGCTAAAGACGAAGAAACGAATGGTGTGCATTTTATTGGCCTTGACTGTACGAGTTATATTATTGCATAAAGATAAATACGTAAGAATGTGCCTCAATTATTAAAATGTATTATAATATTATTAAGACTGGTTAAGTAAATAATGAATTGTTAAACACAAAACACGAGTTTAGAAATTGTATCGTAATACAAAATTATGTACATGATAGATCATATGATTACAAAAAAATATTAATTTTTAATATGCACGAAAATTAAATTCAAAAGAAAATTGTAAGTGTTTTTTTTAGTGAGAATGAACATTTTAAATGAATTAATTCAATATTTTATTTTATGGTTCTTATTACAAATTGACGTAATGAAATTTCTAATTTCTGTACTTTTAAATTATTATCATTTTGTAATATATATTATGTAGTGCCAAATATTTGTGTGCCAAGAATCAATGAAGTTATATGAAAATTTCGATCAGAAGTCAAACAGGATTTTTTTAAATAACTTACGATTTTAGTTTCTTCTGTTAACTAGCATAATATTATGTTAATATATTTTTACATACTTTTCCTGTTACTTTACTTATTGAATCAAAAATATTTGCATAATGTAAAAAATTCTGGTGTTTTTTTAAAGGAAAAAAATATCTCAATACACGAAATATGTAATTATTTCTTTGATTTACTATAGGTACTTATTTGATTAGGCACAATTTTTTTTTATTAAATATCGAGGCGTTATTAATGTATTATACCTACAATTTGTACATTTGTAAATATTTACAACATTACTGCCAAAATGTGAATATACGAGTGATAAATAACAGATTCAGTGTTTATTTTTATCTCCAAAGTATATTGTACAATTCCGCGTGTACTCGCAAATGATATAAAACCACCGGTAGGACTGTCGCAAATAAAACACAGTGATTTCACATCTGATGACGGATCTCATATTATTTAATTTCTATATATATTTGTGAGACACAATATACACAATCATACCGAGTTTACATTATGCAAAGCGATATCTAGTTGCACTTTCCGTTCTAGGTGGTTCAACAACTCATTAGCGCCATCTAGCGATCATTAGCAATAAATATAACACAAAAATATGATTTAGCCCTAATACCGTTCAACATTCCGCCCACCTAGAACTAAGTCTAATAGTTCTAAGTCCAATAGAACATTTTATTTAATAACTGCCGCCCACCATGGCGTGACCCGATAAACAAAGTACTGAATACTACATAATTACCATCACATAAACAAGCAAATACCAGACATGAATTTTCAAAACAATCATTATAATATAACAACTAACTATTCAGAAATTATTATATACAATCTTGAGGTCTCTTAATAACTTAATTTCGCTTGTTTGCAAAAAGACAACACGTGCAATTCCGTCCGTTAACACTATCGTCATCGACAACGACATCACCGATATCGGGTTCCGGAATACCTGATTTCCATTTATTGGTTGGAAAGGAACGTCTTAAATACTCTCCAGACCACTTTCGCCGACCTTGTAACCATGCTATATTTCTTGACTCTAATGCTGAAGTGGTTCTTTTCTTCTTGGTTCTAAACTTATCTTTAATACTTGAAACTTGATACGAATTTCCTTTAATTTTTTTAATTTCGTCTTGTAGTTCTATGCGAGCATGGCCAGCAACCAAACCCGATGATGGTGTAATTGGAGTATTCAACGTCCCTTTGCGAATACTACAATTTTCTGGATTACATGGCAAAGTGGTCGGAAGAGTACTAGATTCCTGGTGCAACAACGTGTGGTGTCGCTTTTTACAACGGCGACACTTCACAAATTTCTTACAAAATCTCGCGATATGTGAACCTCCCAAACAATTAAAACACAATTGTTGGTCACGGACGAAATTACGACGTGCTTCTACTGTACCGTTTAAAAATCCTTTACAAACACTTAATGCGTGTGCATCAGAGCAAAATGAACATTTTTCATTAAATACATGGAAGACTATAGGGTTTGACATACTTTTTACACTTAATACATTTCGACTAATTTCTAGAACTTCTAAAGCTTGATACCTATTAATTATAAATTCTTTAAATTCCTTAAACGTTGACAATATCTCAGAACTATTATTATTTCTACTAAATTCCCACTGTCTTTTTGTTTCTGTGTCAAGTTTCATTAACAAAATATGAATAACAATAATATCCCAATCAGAAACGTTAACACCTAAATTTGATAATTCATTAAGACAGTCACATGTATTGTCCACTAAATCCTTTAAATGTTGTGCCGACTCTTGTGTCGCAGACCTCTGTCCTAACAAACGTTGCAATATATTATTTATTAAATACCTTTTATTATTATAACGATCAGTTAACAAAGTCCATGCCCTTTCATAGTTTTGTTCCGATATAGGAATCTGCCTCACCAACTGTTCCGCTTCTCCAGCCAAATATCCCTTCAAATAGTGCATCTTTTGTACCTTGTCTAACTTTGGGGAGTTGTGTACCAACGACGTAAACAAATCTCTGAAAGTAATCCATTCGGTGTAGCTTCCCGAGAAAATGGGTATTACTATCTTAGGTAACTTAACTTGCGAAGTAGAAGCCATATTCCGATTCTCATTACTCTTAAAATTTTCAAGACTTGTTACTAATGACAGTTTGTACTCCAAATAACAATCTTCGCACGTATCAAACACATTTTTGCTACCGTATGTACTGGCCCTTAATTCCTCTAACTCTGTTTCTGAAATTAAACTATCATTGTTTATTTCGAACTGTTGCCACAGCTTCTCCAAACTGGACAACCTTATTTCTACATAAGGCCGCGTAACACTCTCCTTTGGCGATTTTTTAAAATTGATGTTTGCCTTAGATATCCTTTCATAAATATTTTCTTGCAACTTAATCAATCGTTCCATCTTGTTTGAGTAACTTGCCAAAGTATAAAAATAAAATTTAATTCGACGAAATGCCGAATTTTTATAAGTCCTAAAATTTTCTTGAAAATTTTACAAGTGTTTGAAGTTGTACCGATCTGAAATCCGGCATGGATTCCCCGTCTCAACCACTTATACACGAAAAATTTTACAAGTCCAAATATTAATTAAAAGTTCTAAGTTTAAGTTAACACTAATCAAATTTCAAAGTTATTTTAGATTTAAATTTCAAAGTTATTTCTTCACTATATTTAAAGTTCAAAATTGCACGAAAAATATGGAACGAACTCACAATTACTTTCTTCGCTTCGTCCCTCGCTGATCTCGATTCCTTGGTATCGCCGGTCTTGTGCACGTCGCTGTAGTTGCCGAAGCTGCTGTCGTCACGTTGTCAGCCTTCAGCGCCGTGTAGACTCGTCCCGTACAGCGATCCACTGTCAAGGGTCCGAAGGTAGCAGGTAGTCCCGTCCTGCTGTCTGCGTCGATCCGTCACCCTTTGCCGATAACTCAGTTATCCGACTCAGAAGGACCAAATGTACAATTCCGCGTGTACTCGCAAATGATATAAAACCACCGGTAGGACTGTCGCAAATAAAACACAGTGATTTCACATCTGATGACGGATCTCATATTATTTAATTTCTATATATATTTGTGAGACACAATATACACAATCATACCGAGTTTACATTATGCAAAGCGATATCTAGTTGCACTTTCCGTTCTAGGTGGTTCAACAACTCATTAGCGCCATCTAGCGATCATTAGCAATAAATATAACACAAAAATATGATTTAGCCCTAATACCGTTCAACATATATATATGAGGTGTTTGCACATTCTGTATCGTTTCGCAGTCATTTGAATAGCCACTTTAAAAGACCAAAGTGAAATAATAGCATGTGTGCTATTATGTTTCGGTGGGAGAGTAAGAGCCCATTTCCCTAATATCCTTTCCTAATTCTTTACATTTAATCCTACTATGCTTGCCAGCGCATAGTATCAAATAGCGCAGAGGCATCAAAGGACCGTTTTTATCAAGAAAATACGTAAAGTATGACATGAAAATACTAAAAAAAAAATCTGTTAACTATCATTTATTTAATAAAAATAACGATAATTTAGTTCTTTGTAAGTAGAATTTTTTTTTTTTTCAAATAAGTAACCGTTTTCAGAAAGAGGGATAAACGAGGAAGGTTTGTTTATATTTTATTATTAGGTCCAAAAAGATTCAAAACTTTCTTTATCTAGGGTCAATCAAACTGCCATTTCATTCTTATGCCAAGAGTGCATTCAGATCAAGATATTCTCAGTTTTTGTTCACTATACTATAGTAGCTAGTATAGGTAGGACAATAATTAAAGCCATAATTTTCAAGCAGTTTATCAGTAAAATGCAAGGATAGAAAAATTATAATTATAACGGTAATCTAAACATACTATAGGTATTCGTTAATAGTATTAAAGTAAAATACAAAAATAAAAAAGTAAAAAATGCTAATATATACTTTGTTCATAAGGCCCCGGCGAGATTCGAACTCGCGATCTCCTGTTTACTAGACAGGCGCTTTAACCAACTAAGCCACGGCGCCGCTTGGCGATGTCTTTGAAAAGATCGTATACATTATAACTCGCACACTGTTTTTCAGACAACTTTTTTGTATTAATATACTTAAACAAACGAAATTTACCTATTTTAAAATTACATTGGCAATACGAAATATATATTAACTAGCTTTTGTCTGCGACTTCGTTTGCGTGAATCCATACACCCATTCTCACAAATTTTCACATTTGTATCTAACATTAGTAGGATCGTAAAAGACATAATATCCCATTAATCACTCGAACTTTTAATATAATTATGAGCACGGAAATACAGACAATATTACCAAGATAAAATGTGATATATTTATTGCAAGCTTGCAAATATATAGCGTAATGAACTCTTAGTTATGTCCTCGTCCTCCCGTTCAACGGGGAAGAGTAATTACTGATCGGGGTGTCTGTAGGTAAGATAGGGCATGTGCGAGGGTAATCCGCGGGAGATAATCGCTAGTTCAAGAAACGCATTGTTTGTCGCAATGGAATTTATAGAACGGCGCGAGGGTGAGGAAACAATAGCTTAACTTATCAGCGTCTGAGCTGACGAACAATCAAACTGTAGGAATTTCACACGTCACTAGGTATAATTGTTGGTTAAATTCAATATAAAATAAATTTGGGAGGAAATATATGGAACCCTTTTGTCGAAATTTGTCAACCATTGGTTTACACTGGACCGCAAAGAAAAAGAGTAGGTTAAAAAATCTTCAATATCTTCAAAAGTACCTGACCCAGCTCTATGAAATAAAGACTAAATTAAAGCTAAACTAATTAAATTTTATTTTTATTTAAGCACATTATAATATTCTTTAATTTAGTCTTTATTTCATTTATAGCTAGGGCAGGTACTTTTGAAGAAATTGAAGATTTTCTAACCGACCCTTTTTCTTTGTGGTCCAGTGTATCAATCCTATAAAGCGTTCCTATTACAAGTATCGAACTTGGGGTTCGATACTTTTCAGGTTCATCTTTGGAATTAATCTTTTCAAAGTTTTGTCTGGTCTTGGTCAGGCAAATAGTGGCAGAGCACAGTGCGTTTTTCAATCATTTGAGCAGCCGGTCTAACGGCAGTAACCACACTAGCAGACAGAAATACACACTAAGCAGATAATAATAATAATAATAATAAATTATTATTATTATATTAATAATAATAATAAATTATAATAAATTATTATTATTATTATTATTATACCGGAAATATATTCTCAAAGACAGTACGGCTTACATTTGTCGAGCATGCCACCGTCCAGGTGAAACACTGAGACATATTATTTCCGGTTGTTCTCATCTTGCTAACGGCGAGTATTTGCACAGACATAACCAAGTAGCCAGGATTATTCACCAACAACTTGCTCTTCAATATCACCTTGTTGAATTTGAAGTACCATAATATTACAAATACATGCCTGCGCCCGTTCTCGAAAATGGTCATGCCACGCTTTATTTTTATTTTATTTTATTTTATTTTTATTATATTTGGGAAACAAACAATATCACGATACACATTACACATACACATAAGAAAAACATAAATCAGCAAAGTTTCCACTAAATTACTAAAACAAATTTTGAATTGAAGCTGGGAGAAAACATACAAAAAGGCAAACAAAATAAAAGAAAGAAAGAAGACAATTAATAAATAACATATAACTACAACATACAAAATAAACAAATAAACTAATAAACTGGCTGCTATAAAAAGAACACTACATAACTAAATTATCGAGGACCTGTTTAAGACTTCGTTTATACGCTCCTATAGGACAACTGAAAATATCTAGGTCCTGCAAGTGCTCATTATAAAATTTACAGGATCGATGCAAAAAGTTATTACTAGTATATCTCTTTTTATGTAACTGAATATGTAACGAGCACTTGCGGCGCGAATTCACTCGAGGGCAACTCAAACCAATGTTACTTAATAAAAACGGTGAATCAATTTGATCATTTAAAATCTTATATAAAAACAGTTGATCTCTCAGAATTCGTCTATGACTAAGAGGTGCGAACGAGGGTGCATTGTCAAATCTATAATGAAGATGTTTCAAATACAAGCTGAATACCCTATCCAACTTCTTAATTTGAGTTTTATATTGTGGGTTCCAAACAATAGACCCGTACTCGAGTAGAGGTCTGACGTAGGAGTCGAATAAGAGAGAGAGGGTTGAACTGGCTTTGAAATCCTTGCTGACTCTAAGAACAAATCCAAGCATGCGGTTGGCTTTGGATATTATATAGTCAAGATGCTCGTCAAATGTCAATCTACTATCCAGTAGTATACCCAAGTCTCTCGTAACTAAAACACGCGTTAAAGTGACATGGTCGAAATTGTACTCATATTTAAGATGATTAGGGTTTCTAGAGAAAGAAATTACATTACATTTCTTAATATTAAGGTCCAAGTAGTTAATTTTACAGTAACTTATAAATTTATCGAGATCCTCTTGTAGGGCCATGCAATCGGATAATGTTTTAATTTTTCTGAAAATCTTCATGTCATCAGCGTATAGTAGAAAGTTGGACTGATCAAAAACATCAACAATGTCATTAATGAATAGGTTGAAAAATAGGGGAGCCAGATGCGAACCCTGAGGCAGGCCAGATGTGACCGGAAGAAAAGAAGAGCAAAACCCTTTAATTGTCACTGCTTGGCTTCGTTCACGAAGATAGGATGTTATCCATCGTAAAAGATCTCCGTGTATGCCGGCTACTTGTAGCTTACGCACCAACACCGAATGCCTTACTTTGTCGAATGCCTTCGAGTAATCGGTATATATAGCGTCCGTTTGAAAACCAGTTTCCATCGCAGAGGCAACCTGATGTACAAATTCACAAACATTACTTTCAGTGGATTTTTTATTTACAAATCCGTGCTGTTGGTTGATAATTGTAGGCCTTAATAGGGGATAAATATGGTCATATATAATTTTTTCAAATAATTTAGCAATAGTGTTAAGTTTCGATATAGGTCTATAATTAGCGATGCTGTGTTTGTCACCATTTTTGTATAAAGGAATTACATGGGATTGTTTCCAGACTTCAGGCATCGTACCAGAACTCAGCGACAGATTGAAAAGAATGAATAATGGCGCAGCAAGATGCTCACGACAACTTCTAAGGAAAATTGGTGGTATATTGTCCGGGCCAGAACCTTTATTTGTGTCCAATTTTTTTAAATAGTTCTTTACGGTCTCCACAGAGATATTAATCGAATTGATGAGAGTAGGGTTAGATGGTAGAATGTTAGGCTGTGCACTGTTAGAGTTGAACGCAAGTTTGGGATCAACGTCAGGTTCAAAGACAGAGTGAAAACATTTATTGAATAACTCGCATATTTCCTCGGTATCGCTAGATGAGATGTTGTTTAGTGTCATTGTCGCGGGCAAGTCGGAGCAGCTTTTTTTGGCCTTAACAAAAGACCAAAAATATTTGCTACTCCGTTTAATGTTACTTTCTGCTCTAGATATAAAATTATCATAGCACATTCGCTGCACACGCTTCTCTCGATCCCGTAAACGCTGAAAAGTATCACGATCACCAACCCTTCCATACTTTTTAAATTTTTTATGGAATTTCAGCTTTTCCTTAGTAATTTTTATTAGCGCCCTAGAATACCAGATTGGGAAACGATTATCGTTTCTAACGTATGTGGTCGGGATGTTATTAATAATTATATTGTTAATGATTTTATAAAAAATCTCAACACACAAATTGATATCGTTAGAGCATAGCTCAGAAGACCAGTCAATTTTAGATAAAATGTCATTGATAATACCAAAATCTGCAGAATGAAACAAACGAAGTAAACGCGGTTTAGATTGTATGGAGGATTGGTGCGCAACCCGCACAGCCACCTCCAGAGCCGGGTGATGACCGTCCTCCGTGACCAATGGTTTATCGCAGCGAACAACCTCGCAAATAAGTCCACCGATAATAAGATCAAGCTGCCTGGAATTAGTATTTAAAACGTAATTATATTGATTAAAATTTGTAACACTTAAAAAATTGTATAAAAGATTAATTAATGTATCATTTCTACAGTCGTTAATTAAGAGTGAGTGATTATCAGGTGACCACTTCGCAGAGGGGACATTAAAATCACCGAGAATCAGATAGTCATCATCGGGCTGGTTAAGAAAGACGTCCGTAACGAAATCGAAGAACTGACTCAACGACTCACTGTGGTTATTATTTTGTGGAAAATATCCACAAAAAATGTGAAGACGGCGGGAAGCTTTACAAGATAATATTAGTTCAACCGCTTCAGCGGAAGCGTTGTTGAATGGGACCGATGCTGAGCTATGTATTGACAACTCTCGCCGTACAGCTATCAACACACCTCCCCCAAACTTTCCTCCGCGAATACAATACTCTCGATCACATCTGTACACCAGATACCGGCCATCGAAGATTTCAGTGTCACATATGCCCGACACAAGCCAGGTTTCTGTCAAACAAATTATGTCATAATTATTCAACAAAAGACCCCGATAGAAGACACTGGTCTTGGTGCGTAAACCACGTACATTTTGATAGTAAATAGACAGTTTATTATGTGAAGCCATCGCTAACATGAACAAACTTATTACATAAAAATTTTGACCACCCACGTAAACCATTAAAATTCCGTATGTTGAAACCGTTACTATCAGTATATACTCGAAGCCTAAATATTAAAAACACAAGACACAGTTCCGTTGAGATCACTGATGTTAATAAACTCATCAATCCACGCAATAACAAGCCCTCCGAAAGTGAAGTCGAGCCAAAGTGTAAGTAGTTCGAAAAGTTTACATTGAGAAATTCGATGCCCCCGAATACACTCTTCAGATCTGAACATATTAAAAAACAATTTACATTAAAACTACAATAACACAAACATGAATAATTGGTACCAAAATGTTTACAACTAACAAGAAAGTAACGTAGATGTGATACTACTTTTATTTTATCTTGTTTAAATCTTGTTCGCTTGAAATAACAATAACTGGGCTAGTATCGTTACGGCGAGCAAATATAACACAATTTTTGACCCAAACATAAGCATAATGCTTTTCCTTGGCCAAGGATTTGGCTCGATGTAGTAATGATTTATTAAAACTGGTCAAATGGTCATTAAAGTAAATTTGATTTTCACAATTTGCATAGCCAATGTCGCTGGCTTTTAATTTGAGCCTTCTTACTTGAGAGAGGAAGTCGTCCTTTCTATAGCGTGCCAGGAAACGTATAATTATAGGCTTGACCTTTTTAACCTCCGTGTGCTTTGGTGAGACTCTAGTTATGAAGTCAATGTCCGTTGCAGGATCAATCCGACAGCTTGTGCGCTCCGAGATTGTTTTCAGAATATCAAATAGATTTTCATTCTTCCTTTCCGGAATCCCATATATTTCAATATTCGAACGTCGTGACCATTGTTCACTAATATCACTTCGAGCCTCCAGTTTTGCAATAGACAATTTCACCTGGCTAAATTCGGATGATACAGCCTTATAGGATTTAAGGTCGGTTTCGACTTTATCGATTCGCTTTGTAAGCAATTCAAATTGATGATTAAACAGATTCAAGGAATCCCTAATACTGCCAATTTCTTCCCTGATGGGCTTTAACTCTTCCGATATTATGTTACGTACTAGAGATCTTAGACTATCTTTCAGAAGACTCACCTCGTTTGCCACAATGTGCTTTAACAAATCCGCAGACAAGGCACAATCCGATACCGACAGGGAGGGGGACGAGCCCGTAGCAGACCCGTCTTTATGTAACAATACGAGATCGTCCGTACATTGCTGCTGACGTGTAGAACCCCTCACAGGAGTGTTGTCGTTTTTCGCCTGTTTAGGTAGCCTTGACGTGCATCCCGGACAAGTCCAAGTCCTCTTAAAATCCGTGAGAGTTTTTTTCTCCGTCGGATATAAACATTGTATGTGGTAACTTTGTTTACACTTAATACAGGTGAGGGCACCGGAGGCTCCTTCTGTCGTATTCTTACAACATTCAAATTTCATCTTTATAAAATGAAAAAAACAATATCATAAAAACCTTGAGGATCGAACTCGGGGTCTCGGAATCGTAGCTGTGGAACTACGCACCGCGCCACTTATCACTTTAACGACGTGGTGAAAATATTGATCTATTAGATCACGTAGGTACGTATTATTTTTTAAGGAGTGGGGTAAGACCTCTGATTAGACTCCAACACAGTATAATACGTACGCTACCCACACGGATTTATTCTTTTCACACTTTTAACAACTTTAAATTGCCAAATTTGCAGGATTACAATACTTGTCACGGACTCTTCTAAGTATTATTTGTGGTATAATTTATAATAATAGGATGTAGCAACATTTAAATGGCAAAACAGACTGTTTGAACTCGGTTAATCAGATAAGATATTACGAACGATACAAAACACACCCGCTCCAACCAACTGTCAACTGTCAACGTTTGTTGTCAACGTTTTATTGGGATCGATCCATAATCACGGACAGGACTATTGTCGCCAATAAGCCTGACATCGTGGTTATCGATCGATCTCAACGCCGGACGATGCTTGTTGACATCACTATCCCGCATGACGAAAACCTCGTGAAAGCCGAAAAAGATAAACTAAGTAAATATTTAGACTTGGCTCACGAGGTAACCGCCATGTGGGATGTTGATTCGACCATCATCGTCCCGATAGTCGTATCGGCGAACGGTCTTATAGCGAAGAGCCTCGACCAACACCTCAAGAGGCTCTCACTAGATGGCTGGGTCAAGGGTCAGATACAGAAGGCGGTACTTCTTGACACAGCACGAATTGTCAGGAGGTTCCTCACTCTGCAGCCCTAACCACCGGTAGCTTGGGCCTTGCCCCGCTATCTGCGGCAATCTAGTTTTAAGTTTTTTTATAATATTTATTGTTTTTTATATAATATATATTGTAAAAAAATTTAGGATTAAGAGAAAAAATAAATATGTGTTAATAATAATAATAATAAGTAATTAATATATTATGTCAACCAAAATATATTATGTAGACACTAGGTAGACACATTTAAAATGTTGATTAACAAACAATTTATCATTTTGTAGGATCTTCGCAAGCAGGGGTGTTGTGTTGGTCGCTGCAGTTAATGGAAAATTGAAGGGAATCTCATATCCCTGGGGTAAGATCCGAACGTAACCAACTGGGAGGTAAAATAAACAGGAAAATAGGAAATTGTTAAAATCCGGTGGTGGTTAGTTTACTATAATTAAAATCATATTATATCTTTATTTATTGTTGATTATAATCAGGTTATTTCAATAATAATAATTAACTTATTAATCAAAACAACTTATTAATTTAATCCAAATTTTACTTAGTCAGAACGAAAATAAAACAATAATTGTCCGCCGAATTTTGTAAATGTTGAATTTTATTAATTTACAGTAGGTAGGTTACAAATTATAAACAAAATGGCGATTTTGCTTGAAAAAATCTTTTGGAAATAGGCAATTAAACAACTAATTAGGTAGGTACTTGGAACTTTATTTATTTTTAATATTAAGGTAGTATATTATTATATTATAATTAGACGAAATACTTAAGACATAAATTAATTAGAAAGGAAACCGTAATGCCACATACTCGTACACATGGGTGGACACTAAAAATATGATAATTCGCATATAACCTATACTTAGATAGTTCTAACAATATGATTACAGATTTTAATTTTAATCTAAAAAAATATAAACCTCGAAAAATATGCTTGAAAAAAAAAAAAGATAAAAGTAACGAAAACATTTTTGTAAGCACTTTACTTTCTGTGTGTATTTAATTTGGGCGGAGACAAATTAACCTCCTGTCACCTGCTGCGTGTTGCGGAGGAATTTTTAATTTGGAGCCTTGCCTGAAAAAAACAATGCTAAAATTCTTCGTTGCTTCATTTCAAATTAGCTACAAGACAACGCTTAGAAATATATACGTATTGTCAAATTTACTAAAATATTATTTAAATAGTAATTAATATTCGAGACTGGTACAGTTATTATTTTCAATGTTTTTCGTCACCTTCCCTCCAAATTCCTTCCATCAATTTTATTAATAGCTTTGTTTGTATAAATGGCGATGTTAGCCAATATGTTAGCCATGAAAAATATCTATTTTTATTCTCATTGCTCACTTTCAGGCTGAGGCTACAGTAGGCCGCGATTTGCGACGCGATTGGGACAACGAATTCATAAAAAAAAATGTGTGGCTACATTAATAAGCGAAAATTCAACGTTGATGCGGCCACATTACATAAATGTTTCATAGCGACTAAAACAGCGATTTTGTCGGCTACACTGCAACAAAACAATGGTAACGATTTTTCGAAGAAATAGTATAGCCATTAGCCGCATATTAATACAAACATGTAGGTATTGCATTTGGGTTTTGCACTGACATTGATAAGACTTATCTATGTCTGTGGGGTTTTTGCCATTTTCTATTATCAGTAATAATGTAGTCACTAATAATAAAAATAAGTCAATTTGAAACGGTCGTTCTTAAAAACTACGACCAGATAACACATCACAGTTAATTATAACCCTAATGCAGCCCCAGTACTACACATGTAAGTACTGCGTAGTTAGTGTTAATTACTTTTGTAATTAACACGCAAGTAAGAAAACCGCTGGTAAGTTCGCCTCAATTTTGCTGATAATTTGATGTAGCCGGTTCCCTTATATACGGTTATATTGTTCATGTCACATAAATAATTCAAATATCGCTAGTGATATTTGGTGCCATGCCATAGTAATGTAGCCATGACTGTATAAATATATTATTTTGTTTGAATCGCTTATGACAATTCAAGCGCTTCGTTACAATAAATCATAAAGTCAAAGCAAGACGAACAGTAAAAAACAATAAAGCGAAACGTGAAAAACTGGACTGTAAGTTTCCTTATATTTAGCGGATGAAAACTCAAACTCAACTCACGGCCCGGATAGCCGTGCGTGATTGATGACTATGCGGGAGTTTTCTCATTATATGCACTTTGCTACTATATAATTTTGATATAAAAAAAAACGTATTCGCTTTTAAGGTTTAGCCTGGAAATAACTTCGAGGCTGACTGCCTCACTTAGAACTAGAAAAATTACTAGTTCTTTAAACAATCATACTAATGTAAAAATACAAAGTCAGTTACAAGTCCATATAATTATTACAATCATATTACAATATAATATTTTTCAATATTATATTGTAATATTTTTTTATTTATTTTTATCAATTTTTTTTATTTTTTATTTTTCAATTTTTCAATATTGTTTAGTCTGATATACGAGTAATAAGCCAATTCATAACAGGAACAATCCAATACATATCGATTTAGGAGGCAGCTAGGCATCATGATCTCTATGATCTATGATTAATATCGCATTTAATAGTGACAGGGCTTCTTTTCGCAGTCATAAAATGGACTAGCCTTCTATTTTACTGTAGTAATCAACCCATTAGAACACAGTGAATAAACAGCATATGTGCTTTTGTATTTCTGTCACTGAGTAAGGGATGCTAAACGCCATTTTCTCATTCCTAGTTCCTAATCATTTATCTTGCTGAAGTCGGCCACGTATTTACAGCATTCATGACGTTGCTTGTCATGAATAGGCAAAAGGTCTTCCGATCTTACCGTAAGTGGGACATTAAAAAAGAATAATTAGTTTATACGGTTCCTCTATTATGTTGAATATAAAATTTCTTTATTCGCCTTTTATGACTTTTGCGGTTTCGCATAGGATGAATAGTTAGTCCTCATTATGCGCTGATATCTAGGTCACAACTTCAGCTGAATTGGAAGTACGGTAGGCTTTCAATTCTATTGAAAGTTCTGAAAATAATTTTACTTTATTATGTGAAACGTTGCTTTCCTACGAATAAGTGAGTATTTTTTTTTAGGTATTTAGGCGTAGCGTCACAAAGTCTTTACCGACATTAAAAAAAAGTATATCGTTATGCAGTAACGCTGCTCGTTTCGAGTTACTAAGCACAGATTTGATAACAATATTTGATTAGGATTGGCCTAAATGCTTATCTTTTATTTTAATCTTTACAAACATTATAATCCTATTATATAAAGTGATTTAAATGAATCCTTGTGTTCTGGTTAGACCAGATGAAAGATAAAAGACTTTAGTTAGAATAAGTGATGAGACAAATACTTATTATACTCAAAACGTAATATATTTTTTGGCAGAATAAAATTTCAATAATGGAGACTGAATTTTACAATTATTTTACTAGTTGAAAGAATTTGAACAAGACCAAAAATAGTGATTAAATTGTAAATACTTATTTAAATTTTATATGTTTTATTTTATTTACATACAGTATGTACCTACTTGAATAGAAAAAATTAATAATTATACAAATAAAATGACCAACCTACTTCTTATTTTAAACCTTTTCTTACCTGTAGGTATTATTATTACCAAGGGTAATTACTTCCTGAAATATAAACTACAATTTCGTTTTCTTCTTTATAAATCAATAATTATAAAATTTATCTTAATTAGCCTTTCTCTTTTATTTTCTGGTAGCTATTTGTTTCTACATCAGTGACGTAGTGGTGTTGATTAATGTAATGTTCGTGTAATCAATTACTGGGTTACGTCTTGCGGCTTATAATCTTTCAGCGTTCATTAAAATATCATTAACAGGACTGGTAAACACACCGAGACCAGTGTAGGGCTGCGACGCCGCACTTCATTGGTAAGGCGGGGATGTCGACATTTTCATCGCCCATCGACTCATCGACATTTTAGAGGGCTTACTTTGTAAAATTTTCATGTTCACTTTAGGCTGAAGTTACCACTGTAAACCTTATTCACACTTATTTACCACTGTAACGAACTTTATAGGAAGATAAAGCGTTCGGCTGTGATTGGCGGAGATAACAGACAATTTGAGTGTACACAGTACATGTACTTTTTAGTTTTAGTCTGTTCGTAGAACCCTCACTGTTCAGACGCTCTCACTGTTATTATACTGCGTTTTTTAACTTTTAATATTGTTATTTTTTATTTTAAGGTTTGAATTTCGTTTAACTAACGTTTAACGTATATTAACTAACGTATATTTTTCATTTTATATCACGAACCAAAATGTCTATTATCTTACTTAATTAATAAATAATTCACAACTTAATAGGTAGACAATGTTTATAAATACAAAATAAAAAAGTGTAGGATTGTGGGTAGGTACGTCGTCATTCGTCGTCACCTATCCTATCAGGCCGAAAGGGAAGGTATATACGCCGGTCATCGCGGGGGACCTCACGACGGGCGGTAATCTCCCTTAAAACTAGCCTTAGGACAGTCCAGGCAGGGCTCGGGTTCCTTTATAAATATACCATTCGTAAAATATCTGTGGTACAATGCTGTCACGACAATATTTCGATATTAATAGTTGAACGTGCATCCCTAGACGACTTGGCGTATTAATTGTATCGAGTGTCAGCGTCAGCTCTGTCGCGAAATGATGGATCACACGCCGGCCGATATCAGGTGCGAGCGGGACACACAATCAATCATCCTAACTTTTAATCAATTTACTTACTCATCTATGCAATTGTATACTTTAAAAAAAAATCTCATCCTGGGTTCGTTTGCTTTTCATTAAATGATTCGTCTCGAGCGCCCCCATTGCGAACTTACATAATTATTACCATCAACAGAGTAAGTACCTACGTTGGAAAAGTTGTTTATGTTACCAATCTTTCACCACGGGTTGATATAGATTAACGAATGTTAATTTATTGAATTGAAGATGTTATCGCTAGAATTGATAACAGCTAGCAACATATTATATCTATATCACATACACATATCAGCTAGATACATACATATACATTATACATAACTAAACAGTTAAGCACAAATATCTAAGCATAGTAAAGCTATGTCAGGCACGATATATTATAGGCCTTGCACCGCCTAATTATTACGATTAGAACAATCTCTATAATCTTTAGTTTTGAACATTTAAAAACACGTTTGGTCTAGTGGCTAGTAACCCTAGCTGTTAACCAAACGGTCGCGGGTTCGAATCCCGCTAGGGGCAAATGTTTATGTGTTAACATTTTACCTTTGTACCTGAGTCATGGATGTTTGTATTTATAATATGTATGTATTTACAAAAAAAAAGTAATCTATGTAGTATATCAACTGTCTGATATCCATAATACAAGTATTAGTTGCTTACTTTGGAACTAGATGGTGCTGTGTGGAATTTGTGTGAAGATATTTGAATATATTTTCAATATGATACTAAAATAAAAGTTAGATGTGGTTGTCGTTTGGTCGTGGTCTATCCTTCTGTCATCCGGCGCAAGGGAGTCAAGTGTCGACGGATACCCGGGGGATGAGACGTGTCTCTCGTCGGATCATTAACACAAATGTTCCCGACAAACACTTCGATCACAGGTTTGCGACGGTTTCTTGTTGCGTTTTTTCTTAGGCGAGTGTGATTTGTGGCTGAAAAAATGACATGAAAAATATTAACGTCCCAGCTGCAAAATATCTTTCAATTTAAATATTGCTTCTGCTAATGTTAGACTACTTCTGCATAATATGCTTAAACGAAAAAAAATTTCAAAATTTCTTTCGAAATAGTTGTTTAGAAACGTGACAAAATATTCTTTATTTTAATAGGTTGTGTGTTTTTTAATGTAATTAAAGGCTTGCAATTATGGGTAAGGGTCCACTTGTATGATCTTAATAGGATAAATGACAGTAGGATAAGATGGGGTTAAGAAAATGGGCTGTTGTTTTCGTGGATGTTGTTTTATAATAAAGAAAACACATGTTGTTTTATTTCGTGGATGGTTACCGCCAGGCTGGCTGCCCAATTTCTTACTGCAAAACTCAGTTAGCCTACTACTAATAAGTAATATTTTTTAGAAGTCGAAGATGGACAGGTAGTTCGAGTTGTTCTTGTAATGATATCTACGTATCTAGTACTTTTACCATTGTAAAAAAAATCAATATTATCGTTGAGATCTTCAACTAAAAAGTGGAACCAAATTGAACCAACGAAGATTAGTGGTGTATGTTAAACATGAAGTAGAATGACATGAAGTAGGTATGTATCACTTAGATGGACTATAATTGCATATATTTCACACTGTATTTGTGTTATGTTTGTAGTGGTAGTCTCTTACCTTAGTCTCTTTATGTTATTGAAAGATCAGCTTAAATCGCATACAATCATAGTCGAATTTTGTACAAATTTTTACGTTAATTGTGCAAAAAATTACCTACAATTTATTTAATGTTAAACATAAATTAATATATTGTGTGTTCGTAAACTCGCTCAATTTAGATTTCTTTGCGAGAGGAAAACAGTTAGTAAGTGCCTGTGGCGAGGGAGGTAAATTGAGTTTTTCGTTTAAAATTAACGTGGGGGTGAAATAATGAACAAAAATTAAACACGGTTGCTTATCGGCAGCTGTAAGATTTATATTATTAAATTTATACATTACAAAATTCCCCTATATCCTCGTTCTTGAACAAACATTTTTATTAAATACAGCTGAGGCGAATTTGACTTATATTTTCAAAATTCAAACTTGGGATCCCTTTTGTTTTGTGAGCCGATATTTTCTAATTTGTTTTTTTATGCTATTTCCTTATAGGAACTACTTAGATATTTTAGTTAACTTTTTTTCTCGATCTTGGTGAAATTTCAACCAGTACAAATACATCTAGACGCTTTCAGCATATAAATATATTATTACGCATAAGTATTGAGTAGGTATTGGCAAATATCTTCTGCGACACAAAGCACTAATGCGATAAGGAAACGCAATGGTACCTTACATTAACTTAACCGTAGGTTTATACATCCATACTTACTGTTATAGTCGAATGGTTGCGATAAGAGGCGACGCGGAAGAGCTTTCTCTGCTTATCTCAGTTTTGGTGAAGCGAGGCCGCTCGATACTCCTTCTACGTGACGCGAAAACAGAATTCGCAACGAAAATGAAACACATATAAATTTCTTTTTACATGAAAACACTATTATCTACTGATAATTTTATATCATTCTTCAATATATGAAAAAAAAAATTAAGGTTCTCTTGACATTTGATTTCTTTTTTTATTAACACAAAACTTCTTAATATTTTTCGCAACTTTTGTTGCAGCTCATCTTGTGGGTTGGGTTAGGGTATATATTTTCTGTCTAGTTTTAAAGCATTTCGTACTAAAAATTAATAAGTTTTGACACATATTTCTTCGGACATTCACCAACAGGGTAAATGTAGTGCCTCTCGAAGCGCCTTAGATTGGAGCAGATTGTTCTGTAATTTCCGGATAGCGGTATAAGAAATATAAAATAAGTAGTAAAGTACGCTGATTCTGAGAATTTAATTTTATATATATTTTTTTTTTTTTTTATTTTAATTTTATTTATAGTTTTTATTCTTTAGAATATTTAGGAGAAATTTCGCATTAATTACTTGAAGTAAAAATAGACAAATGAAAATAATTAGATAAATTAAATTTAACTGTAAAATATACTTCCTTAACTTCAATAATATTAAAGTAACTTTTACAGTTTTGAAACATTGCATTTGCATTTAGTTTAAAGTTTTTAAAAAGCTAAGAGAGAACTTCAAAGGCCGTAACAGGGACTAACAAATGCATGAAGTTTTTAACAAAAGATTTAACTCTGAGAAACAAATAGAGGTTCTTTCATTGGAAGGACAATAGTAACCGTGGGCGGATGGCTGTGTATTGAGAAACGATAATAGAACGAGATTTAAAATTTATTCGTGACACTCTTAACAGCAATGAAAATGCACAATTGTTAAAAATGCACTTTATTTTTCTGGCTTTACTTATCTTTTTCTAAAACAAATGCATGTTTTAGAATTGACCCTCATGAAATAAATTTGTGTTTCTATCATTTCGATAACTGTACCTAATAAACAAGTGGGTGCCGAGACCATATATAATTAAGTATCTGTCTTATAATTTTTAATATAAACACAAATAAAAATGAATTGTTTTAAATAATGCTCTTCTTTCTAATAAATGTTGATGTAGATGTTTCTTATCATTTGTTTTAATCGAAATCTCTGATTACATTCTCGACTTGTCATAATATGATACTTTTCAAATTGGATACTTAACTTATCTAGGCAGCAACAGACGTGTGAGGTAATTAAACTAATTGCCTACTCATTCCTTTTCATGCTTCATTGGAACTACTTAGCAAGTTTAAGGTTATTTATCTTGGCTTTTGGAAATAGTAAAAAATAAAACTTTGTTTATTTGTATATGTTTAAGCAAATTAAATCCTTAGACTTACATTTCTGGAAACTATAAAGATATATATTAATGAAGGAAGATTTTCGATCAGTTTCAATATTTCTGTAGATATTGTTAAAACAAAATTTAATTATGGAATAAAAGTAACTCGTATTTTTTTTACTGGTAGGTGGCTACAGTTGATCCCTAATCCTTAATCTCACATTTTAGTAGGATTAAGGATAAGGGATTAGAAGGGGGCAGGAAAAGGGGCTCTCTCGCCAAATACAACAGCAGGCATGCTTTTATTTCAAGCCACCTTGAAATAAAAGCATGCCTTATGTGCTAATTATATTTCAAAGTGGTTACATACTGCTCTAAGACGGCTGGACTATCCAATTTATGATTCACTACTAAATTCTGTTATTATATTACTTTCCATAGCTTAACACTGACCCAGGAAATTGTGAAATATTAAGAATATGAAATATTAAATTTGTGACATCTTTCGTTAATCCATGATCTTTTCTTGGTCTTAATTTTCTTGTATTTAGCAAGAAAATAAGTTAAGAAGGTAGGTATATAATTCATTATCTATTCAGAAATATTAAGCTAATCACAATATATGACCTTTTATATTTCCAGATATATAATTCCTGCTCCATTTCATAATAATTGAATTATAAGCAGTTATTATCTCATCGGAACTCATACATATTCATATCGAATTAAGGGCCGGGTATCAGACGAACTTCATTAAAATATTGTTCGACAGACTACTGATACTGTTTGTGTTGCCATAGTCATAATACGTGTTGCTGTCTATATTATGCAAAATTTTAATGACAATGGTTGCAAGACTCACATATTATCTTTATATATTAATTGGTACGTTAACCAATATATAATATGTTTTATTTAGTAGCTATTGACTAATAATTGAAATTCCAGTTCCAATCTTTGAAATTTCCCTTTTTCAATCAATCTATGATTGAATTTGGACCTGTATTAGGCGAACACTAGCTATATAAACAACATATAATTCAAAATAATATTTAAAAGATGTTAATAAAATGCTATATTATGAAGCGTATTTTAACAACCTTTTTTTAGTAATGTTTGCTTTTGTTATTTATATTAAGGCTTACGTTTTCGAAAATGGGTGTTTTAGAATAATTTTTTTGCAAAAAATCACTAATGTTAACAATGTTATTAATAAAATATATTTTAAGTGCAAAATCAAGTTAGGTTGTCTAACGTGTCGTAAAATAGCATACACAATGATGACACGGGCACTCCCACGAGTACTTATTGCGAGTACCTCGAATTTCTTGCGTCGCGTTCACACCGAGGAAGGATAAAGTGAAATAAATATTGGTTTCTTGTACGTGTTGGCGATAACAACGTGGCATTGTTCCGCGACTTCGCCATTGGTGATCGTAAATCTGGAGTACTGTAACGAGGCCCTATTGTCACTGAGGGCAACTGGCGTGTGTATCCATTTTCATACGATTTTATGACACTTTCCTTTTGATGGCATGTCTTGTCAAGGCTGCCCTAGATTTTTAAGTTTCAAAATAAAAAGAAAATACTAACTGACGAAGTCGCGTCCAACTACTAGTATAATATAAACATAAAGGTATCATTCCAACAAGTAGCTTCTGTCACTTTCTCCGCTAACTCCTTCTGCCACTCAACGAATTTTGATACGGTTTTCACTAATGGACAGAGCGATAAAGGAGGAAGGTTTATATAGGTTATATTATTATATAGATTACAGAAAAAAATGTATCTGTACAGAGCCGCGGGTCAATAGTAGGTACCTATATATAGGTCGATACAGAAGCAGAAACTAAATCATCATAAACCTTTTTAAATTTATTAGGTGTGTAGTCTACCATTAGGTCTTAGCTTTTATCTATAAACTAGAGCTGTAATAGTTAAAGGTAGAGAATAATGTTCATGTGTAAGCTTACATTGTAGTGAATGTAATTACAGTTTTGAGCGAATAATTTCCGTGGGGCCCACGCGGCTCCACGCTGAGAGCACATCGAAGTAAATATGTTTAACCGCTACAAACTGAGCCATAATTCAGTTTTAACACGATCATACCCCGGCGATCTTAACTCGATTTGCTGTAAATAATAAAGACAGCCCTTTGTTTGTTCGTCTCGTAATGTTATTCGAGCCCATCCAATACGAATTTGTAATAATTTTAATGTACAAGTAATGCCTCTGCGACACGCATTGTATTGTGGTGCCCCCACGCTGTACACCCCCGGACATTTACCGGCACTTCAACATTTGCACTCAAATGTATTATTTTAAATGTCAACTTATTTATAGCGGGGATTCGAGAACATAATTCTCCCTTGAATTGTGAATAAATTTTAACTTGCAATGACATAAATTATTAGGTGTTTGCTGACACGTGAGATGAATAAAAATAAAAAATAAAAACACTCAAGCAAATGGTCAGTATTCAATTCAGACATGAGACGTTTGGTATTATAATGTTATAATATGATACTAAAAGAATTTTCAAATTTTCAAGATTCGCCGTATTAGAAAAAAATAAACAAATTATTCTTGACATAAATGGAAATAAAGGTTTTGTAGTTATTTGAGTTTTTAACAAACAGTGCAATTATTCTTATTAATAGAAATTAATAAATTTAATAAAAATATTATATTAAATTAATTTATTTAATAAGAATAAAAATTGATACAACCATAATTAAACATTAGATGACAAAAACCTTTAAAAAACTCAAATTACACATAGTGTTATTCATTACATCTCACAGACCCCTATTTTTTTAATAACTAGTAGTAGGCATCTAGCTAGCATTTTGGTTATATATTTCTTTAAAAAATACACGTATTTTTATATATTGTTTGAGGCCAATGGACTCCTAAACTACTGAACCGAATTTGATAAAACTTCGTAACTATGTGTAATTTGGTCCAACTTAAAAGATAGGATAGTTTTTATTTTGAACCCGTGCGAAGCCGGGAGCGTGTAGCTATTATATTATCTTGTCTAGGAAATTATAATATATAAATATCTGATACCTACAAAGCAATTTGTGATATACCTACTAGTCAACTAAACTAATTTCTTTCAGACAATTTATTTATACACATAATATTTACTCTATGACTTAAAATGTCATAGTTGGTGCGAGTAGTAAACTGCGATACAATTATGTTTGCAATTCAGTTGCAAATATTCAATTTGTAACTAATGGGGTTTATATGAAACACACATTGCCCCACAGGGTTGTCGCGCGTCAGATTCAGTCGTTGCCACGTATAACTCGTTAATCCTACATTAATTTGACACGCTTTGTTGTCGATATGTCACTGAAATCGCCATATGGCGTCTTTTGCCGACAAAGCGACTTTTTGTACCAACTGTACCCAAAGATTTAGTTTACAATGGCGGATTAAAGCTACCGTGATGACGTGTATGATTTCACGGCGCACATTTCACACCGTTTTAATTTGAATCAATATAAAAAATATGTAGTTTGCAACAATACATTAAGAATAAGTAATATTAAACGCTACTGTAGCATTAGTTTTATGACGTTATTTCGTATTGTTGTTGGCATTTTATAAGGCGTTACACTGTATGTGAATGATTTTTGAGTATTTGTTTTGTTAAAACGTGTCCATTATTTGGAATTTTTAATTGTTCATGAATACATATAATAGATAAATGGAAAGCTCGCGAAACAAAATAAGCTTACAATTCTTTTATATGTTGTGCTTTTTAAGAAGACAGTTCTAGATTAACAAGCAAAGCTTTTCGAACTTACAGCTTTTCGAACCTACGTTTTGAACTTACGTTCGAATGCAAAAAAACGTGAGCAAATTTGCACGAAACAGGAGACTAACAATCTTCCAAGATATTCGATGACTAGCATAATGGACTGTTAAAGAACAATTTTAATATTCTAGTAATGCAATGCACTACGTATTACAGACTTTGGAGTTTTTTTAAAAAGGATCCAGAAATAAAGAAATATTAGGTAAATATGATTTAATAATGTATTTATTTATCGTTTCACCAACAGCTTAACAAGATAAGAGAGTACTTAAATTGGAAGTATGTTTTTAAATGATATTTGACTGGAGGTGTTTTAAACTTTAAGTTCTAATGTGACTTGTGTTTCTGCTGACGAACGGTGGTTGGACGTATCGTGAACTTTGAAAGCCATGAAAGCTCAATTAAACGGAGTGAATTAAATAGCTAAATGGAAACGGGTCGTTAGCGGAATGTTTCCGCACGATATAAAGCCAATTACAAAGCAAGCGAGGAAACCACGAAGCTCTAACCAGACAGACAACCGAGCACCACTTCACGGTAAGTTTTTCCGTCTTGAGAAAATTACGATTGTACCAACTAGTAAAGCTAGTAGTAAATTAGTAAATAAAATTTTAGTCGATAGGCGAATTGTCATGTATTTTTTATCTATTATTTTTATATAGACAACTCGCCCGCTAGTATAATGTACAGTCCGTTACATAGAGGTATTCTTACCACAGATACTTAATACAAATTTCTTGTCTGTTTGTAATGTCAAAATAAACAAAATAATAAATAATAAGAAATAAAATAAATAATAAGAATATAGATTTTTTTATAGGCGACGGTAGCCACCTACGTCAGCCTGTCTGTCGACCTTAACGTAAAAAAGAAATTACCCAATACCTCTACTTACATACTTCATAAATAAAAATGGTGTTTATGCAAGCACGTACTACTAATTAACGAAGTGTTAGCGAGCTTGTGGTGGTGGCAGTTAGCTGTTTGTCTAAAGAAATATTCAAGCTACTTGAAGGTGCTTTAGTTAGCTGTATTTTTAAGCTAATGAGGCCGAGCTTTGTAGTTTAAATTAGAATGCACGACATGCACATACACAATTACAACTCTGGTTTATTTCCGTAACAGATTTTGCTGGAGTATTATTTCGTAGCAGGGATTATACTAAGTAGGGATCCATTTACATAAAAAGCCTTAATTTAAACATTTCACGGTCTTAGAATTTGCAATTGTACCTAAATATTAGCTCTGCTATACAAATGCTAAATTAACTTTGAAAGGATTGATGCTAAACTAAGGTTTTCATATTTCTTACTAATCATACTTTACTTACTTTGTGACGATAGATGTTTGCTACTCTGTCGCGTAAAAACTGCTGAAAAGATTTTGATGAAACTTTGCACTATTATAGTTAATGCATGCATCAATAAACACAGAGTTTATTAGATAATTTATAGGTAAAGATACGGGATAAAGTTAGTATTACAAATGCGATATTTTGTAAGGATCGATAGATGTTTGTCGATCACACGCAAAAAATCCAGAACAGATTTTGATCAAACTTTTTACTTATAAATTTCATGCATTTTTTAAAGCATACGAAGTCGCGGGCACATCTAGTAAAGAAAACTTTGACAATTTCGCCTTCTGAACGTTTACTAAGACTGCGTAAAAAGTTTTAGCATACATTTAAATTCAAAAACTTAACGTCCGACCGACGTCCATA
This sequence comes from Synanthedon tipuliformis, assembly GCA_947623395.1. Taxonomy (NCBI): domain Eukaryota; kingdom Metazoa; phylum Arthropoda; class Insecta; order Lepidoptera; family Sesiidae; genus Synanthedon; species Synanthedon tipuliformis. The sequence goes on along the minus strand of OX392407.1, from coordinate 10,112,225 downwards.
TTAAATTCCGAGTTGGATTTTATATCATTACAAATCCTGGAAACCCCACTTAGGAAATAGAGATTTATACTAAGAGGGACATATATCCATTGCATAGAACATTTTATAAGGCCAATATTTTAAGTACAAATACGACTCACACCCTATCTTTCACGACCAGGGTTTCCTCTTTCCTAATTTTCAAATTTATCTGACCCGAAGACACGGGAAGGGACCCGCGTAGCAAATAAATCACTTTTATTACGCGCTCACTCGCAAAATTCAAGCAATTTTCTTACACTCTACAGAATTTTATAAAGTATAATTGCGGAAATGAGGACGAAGAAATGTCTACTTTTAATTTGAACTAGAAATTAATTCAACCTTGAAATTTTAATAACATACCACTAGATTTTTATCCTGGATGTGTTTATTTGCACTAGTAAAGTAATTAGATTATGTTCTTAGATTTGTGTAGCCAGCGACGCTATCTAATCCAGTATTTTGTGCTTATTTCATTTACTTATGTCATTATAACTTAACCATAATATATAACTTCTCATTGACTTTTTATGCTAAAATAAAAGTCTTTTTTCGTTAAATTACAATTATTTAAATATTAATTTATTATGGGACAAGGGTACATGTCTAGCAATGTATTACAAACAGTAAGTTCCTTCGCCGACAAGCCCTCGACGACAAGGCAGTAGACGACTACGCGATGCGCGAACCTCTACGTGATGCGGTGTCAAATTCTAAATTCTAACAAATTCATTTAAACCAGTAGGCACTCTTTAAATTTTATATTCTTCAATATTTGAGTAATAAAAACATAAAGGGCTCGAAAATGTAGGCCCTAAGTTGAGGTTAGAGGTACTATGTCTTGTTTATTGCCGGTAATATGTCAGCAAATTTGCGTACCGGACCCATCTTACTTTATATTGGAACTTTCCACTTGGCTCTGCGGACATATTTGCACTTTCCCTCTTAAACTATTGAGGTGAAGTAATATATTGGTACCAGCAATCTGTATAATCCTGTATTCTATACAATACCTAGGCAATGTATAGAATACCTAAAACAAAAAATAGTTAAAAATAGTTGTTTAGTATAAAATCATAGATGCTCATCTTAAACAATTGAATAGCCTAAGGGAAATATCTCAAAAGACAATCCCCTAATAACCTATCATTTTAAATATTCCAAGTCTGTGGTTAAAAGTGGAACGAACTACTCAGTTTGAATATAAGAGTGTAGTATAGACGGCGGATGCACACAAATTCTGAACATTACCCATATATCTCGCAGGACCCTCGCTGCTTAGCATACGTATTGAATAGCTCAGTGTCATTCACACATTCGCATCACATCCACTGCATATATGTAGTTAGGTTAGGTTTTGTGTTCCGCATACTTTTACTATAATATAATTTATAATAAATATAAATCCCTTTGATTTCGTCTATTAATGACTTATTGCCTAGCGGGCAGCGAATTTGTCTGATTTCATTATCGTTAAAATAATTCGAATGAATTTGGATTATTTGGAAGTTTCGAATAATCTTGTCACCGTAAATCAGGATATATATGTATTTGAGTCGACAAATATTATGTAGTGTAATACTTTTTTTTTTTTTAATTTGACAAGATTGTTAAAAATTAAAATTAAATTAAATTAAAAAAATGCCGATTCCTATGCCGAAACTTAACCTACTTATTTATTCAACTATTTTAATCGTAACAGCACTTGACTGAAAATCTATTTTAATTAACGATTTCGTAACACTAACTAAGTAGTTATAAAAGATAACCGGTTTAAATTGAAATATTATGTATTTAATAAAATTTATGAATGTTGAAATTTGGGCACGCCCGGCCTCCAGATATTCACGCATGATTTACACCCGAACTGAGGCACGCGTTTTAAATCCATGTCGCTCGTAGTATATTTCAGTTTCATATCTATTTATTTTTCCGGCCACGGACCGGCAGGCCGGCGACCGACGCAGCGTAGAACTTCCATCTACAAGGTGGACGTCGACCTGATAAGAGCTGCGGGTTAACGCGCGACGGTGGAGCTTCTGACCGGTTCTATTTGAAAGTTATGTGGGAGTAGGCCTATGTCTAGACATTCAGCGGGCCCTGTAATTTTGTCTACAGTGTACTACTGTATAATAATGTATAATACTGATTGACTGATATAGATTAAACGATTTTGGATAAGCCTTAATTTTTATCTTTAGCATTAAGACCTGTTTTTACATGCAACTATTATATTGTATCAAATGCTCATGCTGATGGTTCATTTTCAATACAAATGTAATATTATTATTTTAAACTTCTTTGCTCTATTTATATAATTGCATATATAGGTGAAGAAAAAATAAAAATAAAATGAAGCGAACTACTTCAGCTTTGTTATTTATTGGTAGAGAAGGAAGCGACACGAAAATGTCCGTCGCTCGATGTTCTAAATCAAAACAAGATACGCGGTAATTATTATTTTATATGACAGGATTTCCGAGTTCATGATATATTTGAATTATATCTCTAAACAGTATATATACAAAGTTGCTACATCTATATATGTCCGATTATTTTTGAACTACGCAACACATTTCATTACAGTTTCGACCATAACTTATAAAAAAATATCTACAATTTTATAGTAGGTACTAATTACATAAAATGAATAGGATAAAATATCTTCCTTGTTTATAGATCTTTCCAACAGTGAAAACCGTATCAAAATTCGTTCCGTGGTTTAGGAGGAGTTAGTGGATATACAGACAGACAGACAGACAGACAGACACAAAAAGATACTTAAAATTATAATATGTATAAGGATAATATATCGATGTAGATTTTTTTTTATTATTGTTCCTATATGGAGTTTAGTTGTCTTACGTTGCTTTTTTATACATTTTCATGGTTATTTATTTTGGTTTTTGTATTACAATATATAAACAACAATGTTATCAATTCTTTTTTCGATGACAATATTTTGTTTATTATTAAAAGAGTATTGAAAGAACAATGATTTGTTTTCAAGTGTTATCTATTATGTAACGGACGCGCCCGAAGTTGACTCAGCGTTTTGGCAATCGTTTAAAAGGCTGCGGGCGCCCCACGCACGAGAGTTGCATTCCGCGTGTTGTCCGAGCTAGACCCTTTGCTGAATCGTTACATAAAGTTATTTATTCAGTATATACAATCTTTCATTTAGCAACCTGGAGTCGTAATAAGCCGTACCACCAAGCTTATTACATTGGTGACCCCGACGTGATTCCAGGGCGCTAAAATTAAATTATTTTTTCTAAATTCACGGAGCAACTCCACTGCAAAGAGGTCGACGACCGCTACCGCGTGCGCATACTACGTCGATACCGCGTGTGTTACACTTCGCGCAAACTAATTGCACAATGCAACCGTACATTGCTCCCGCGACGGCCATGCAAGCAAACATTGCTTCAGCATCTACAAGCACTACTTGTGCTTCTGCAGAACTTTCAGTGATATCAGTGGCAGCGCGAATTCCTGAATTCTGGACAGACCAGCCTAGGATCTGGTTCATTCAAGCAGAGGCGGTTATCGACCCGCTCAAAAGTGCTGACGAAGCACGTTATCATGTAGTGCTGGCGAAGCTGCCAAAGGAAGTCATAATACAACTAGGTGACTTTCTACAACATCCACCAGATAAAGACAAATACGCAGCACTTAAAGCGCATCTACTATCGATTTACGAGGAGTCTCAGACCCGACAGGTACAGAAGCTCATGGATGAAATGGAGCTAGGAGACAGAAAACCATCTCAGCTACTGCGAGAAATGACCAACCTAGCTCGTGGCCATGTGACCAACGAAACTCTGGCAGTCATGTGGACCAAGCTTCTACCTCAATCAGTAAGAGCGGTACTCGCAGCGGCCGACCCAGCCTCCAGCCTGACCACATTGGCTGCAATGGCTGATAAAATAGTGGAAAACCTAGGCGTTTTCCCCGTAGCTGCAGTGTCGGAATCAAAGCAAAAGCATTTCGACATGTCAACGCTCGTGGCTCAGTTAGCAAGGATCAACACTCGCCTTGATGAGCACGAGTCAGCAATGCGACGAGGACGAACAGCAGTTCGGTTCCATCGGCCTCGGTCGAGAAGTCGCACGCAATCACGCAGCAACACACAACCGTGGAAGTGCTACTTCCACCGCAAGTTCGGCAGGGACGCAAGAAAGTGTGCAGCGCCCGACCGGTGTGCGTGGCAAAGGCGCACGCCGGCGGCATCGGCGGAAAACTAGGTGCGGTGCAGCCTTCGGTGGGGGCCAGCATCGCCCACACCAACCATCGCCTGTGCGTCACAGACCGGCAGAGCGGTTTTCGTTTCCTCGTAGACACAGGTGCCAACGTGTCCGTAGTGCCAGTGTCAGTGCTCAATAAAAAAGTGTCTAAAATCAAAAGTGTTAGTCTTAAGCTTTACGCGGCCAACGGTACCGAAATTAAAACTTATGGCGTGCAAACGCTAGTGTTAGACTTAAATTTACGTCGCGCGTTCCGTTGGACCTTTATCATAGCAGACGTTTCACAACCCATCATAGGCGCAGATTTTTTGAAACACTATAAACTTTTAGTAGATTTAAGTAGTCGTAAGCTAATTGACCAGGTGACTTACCTACAAGCGGCAGCAAAAATTGTAAGTACTAAACAACCTTCCCTCAGTACCATTTGCTACAAAACGCCATACCATGAGTTGCTCAAGGAATTTCCGGAAACTACTAAACCGATTTCCTTCAAAGAGCCACCAGCTCATAAGGTGTTTCATCACATTGAAACAACGGGACCTCCTGTCCATGCGAGAGCCCGACCTCTACCCCCTGGTAGGTACAATCAGGTCAAAGAGGAGTTCCGCATTATGCAGGAGATGGGCATCTGCAGACCATCCAAAAGCGCTTGGTCCAGCCCATTACACGTGGTACCTAAAAAGGATGGAGGCCTACGCCCATGTGGTGACTATAGGCGGCTTAACGCCATTACTAAGCCCGATAGGTACCCGATACCCCGTCTACACGACTTCACCTATATCTTGGCAGGGAAACAGATTTTTTCCAAAATAGACATCAATCGCGCATATCATTTCATCTGTACTGCCCCCGAAGATATAGAAAAAACCGCTATCATTACGCCGTTCGGTTTATTTGAATTCCCTCGCATGACATTCGGTCTGCGCAACGCAGCACAAACGTTCCAACGTTTTATGAATCATACCGTGCTAGAAGGGTTAAATTTCATTTTTGCCTATCTGGACGACGTACTGATAGCCAGCAACTCAGAAGAGGAACATAGGGAACATCTACGTACGGTTCTCAAGAGGTTTAGTACTTACGGTATTACGATAAACCTCGACAAATGCTGTTTTGGTCAATCTCAACTAGAGTTTTTAGGGCATCACGTTAGCACTGAGGGCATAAAACCCATTCAACAAAAGGTGGATGCCATCAGCAAGTACCCCAAACCAAAAAATATTGAAGAATTGCGTAGATTCTTAGGCATGGTTAATTTTTATCGTCTTCATATTCCGAAAGCAGCCATGTCGCAACGCATTCTAAACAGTTACCTACATGAGTCGAAGAAAAAAGATAAGACACCCATTTCATGGACGCCTGAAGCGGAAAAAGCATTCGAACAATGTAAAAGTAGCTTACAAAGCGCTATCACACTGTCGTCACCGCTTCCTAACGCAAAGTTGGCATTAATGACCGATGCCTCAAATACTTGCGTAGGCGCTGTCTTACAACAAAAAATAAACGGTCAGTGGAAACCGCTTGGATATTTTTCAAAAGGGTTATCCATTACGCAACAAAAATATAGCACCTACGACCGTGAGTTGTTAGCTATATTTTTAGCCGTTAAATACTTCCTAAATCTCATAGAAGGTCGCGACACAACTGTTTACACTGATCATAAACCATTGACGTTTATGTTCAGTAAGAATGACTTACAAAAAGAATCTCCAAGGCGTGCAAGACATCTATCGTTCATAAGCGAATTCATTTCTCACATCGAATATGTGCATGGTAACGAAAACGTGGTGGCTGACGCATTATCGCGTATTGAAACAATTACCTGCCCCACGGCGTTGGATTTCGCAGAAATTGCACGCGCGCAAGCGTCGGATATCGAGTTACAAAACCTATTGTTATTAAACGATAACAAATTTAACTTCTTGAAAGTTAACTTAGGTACATCCGACACTCTCTTAACGTGTGAAACATCGACAGGTGTTGCAAGGCCATATTTACCTAAAGATTTTAGGCAAAAAGCATTTTTCGCTGTACATAATCTGAGTCATCCAGGTGTACGAACATCACGCGAATTGATGCGCAAAAAGTTTTTCTGGCCAAACATGAATGCAGATGTAGGAAATTGGGCCAAAACCTGCATTCCATGTCAAAAAGCCAAAGTCACACGTCACACAAAAACATGTCTAGGTAAGTTCGAAAAATGCAACAGGTTCGAACACTTACACATCGACATTGTAGGACCGCTACCGACGTCACAAGACGGGTATAGGTATTGCCTCACGATAATAGATCGTGCTACATCGTGGCCGGAAGCGTTTCCTATCAAAGACATTACGGCTCAAACAGTAGCCAAAGTAATTTTTGAAGGGTGGATTACTCGATTTGGATGTCCAGTTAGGATTACAACCGATCAGGGCAGACAATTTGAGAGTAATCTTTTCAGTCAACTCATGAAGTACTTAGGCATCGAAAAAATTAGAACGACAGCCTTTCACCCCATGAGCAATGGCGCGGTGGAACGATGGCATAGGTCACTCAAAGCTGCATTAATGACACGACTCGATGGTACTTCCTGGGTTGAAGAATTACCGTGTGTCATGCTCGGGCTGCGCGCCGCACCGAGAACCGACACAAACGTCAGCCCTTCAGAAATGGTGTACGGTACCACAATCCGTTTACCGGGCGATTTTTATGATAACACGCCCACCAGGATAACAGATCCTGACGAATTTGTAAAAAACATTCACAAAATAATCAAAAAGCTCAAGCCCAAACCTTTAGAGCATAGGGACTATCGCACTCTTTTCGTGCATAAAGGGTTAAAAGACTGCACACACGTTTTCGTTCGTAACGACATGTGCAAAAGATCGCTGCAACCACCATATTCAGGACCTTACAAAGTCCTTCAAAGACACGACAAGTCTTTCAAGTTGCAGTTCCCTGGTAGGCAGTCCGAAGTTTCCCTAGATAGTCTAAAACCAGCATTTGTCTTGGGTAGCGACTTGCCAGGTGATCACGGTCACAACCTAAGTCCTAGTCCTAAGATAAAGAATGTTGCGAAATCACAACCGCATATTATGCCGTCAGACGCACCAACCCCGCTTAGCAACACGTGTAAGCCAAAGGTAACACGAAGCGGTCGGGTCATTAACCTACCGGTTAGATTTGCGTCATAATTGTCACGCCACATTAATAAATTGCATAATCGTAATTCAATCATAATTTCATAATTTGCACAATTTCAGTGCGATTGCAAATGCTCAAAATGATTTCGCAACATCCAACAAACAACATTCAGCATACTTATTAGTCAGCTAATTATTATAATATTAAGGTGTCAACAATTATATATTACAGTGTATTTTGTTAAATTTATAAATGTTTAATTTACGAAAATTAAAATTGATTACCTCATGTGCATGCTAATTTAATAACTTTTACAAATATTTGCAACATATGCATGTTAATATAAAACATTAAAAATGTTATCTTGTTCAAAATGTACTACATGTATTGCGTCATGCATTCTTCAACATTTTCAGTTAATGCTAGCCATAACATTCGATCGAATTACGGCGCCGACACAGCGATCTGCTGACATTGCTTTGTTAAAAAAACTTAACATACAGGCTGATGTTTTAATTGGAAAGTTACAGGATGTATCGACTATTTAATTTTTAATTTTTTATAATGTTATAAATTGTCTTAAATTCTTTACTCTCTAAAAAGGGGGGGAGTAATGTAACGGACGCGCCCGAAGTTGACTCAGCGTTTTGGCAATCGTTTAAAAGGCTGCGGGCGCCCCACGCACGAGAGTTGCATTCCGCGTGTTGTCCGAGCTAGACCCTTTGCTGAATCGTTACATAAAGTTATTTATTCAGTATATACAATCTTTCATTTAGCAACCTGGAGTCGTAATAAGCCGTACCACCAAGCTTATTACAATTAAAATTGATTAATCCGAAGCCAAACAGTCGTTTTTCATTGATATGGTTGTAACATTCGTCCGTGGATATACCCGCGTAGCAAGCGCACTATCTCAGTTAATTTATCATCGGTCCGGGCAAGAAATTGATATATATGCTAGCTGCCAGGGCGTCTACATAAATTCTGTACGTTTTACAAGGTCCCAATCCAGTGTCTTACTAAAGTCGTATTCACATAGTTTATTTAGTTTAAACATTTGTAAAAGACCATAGAATTGAAATAGATATAGGTAATATATCTAAATGTGTAGCATTCAAATCTATACACAATAATAGTATAGGTACTTTTACAGTATTAGAATAGGTGTACTTAAACGTCAAGGGCAGCTTTATGTTTTCTTTGATTTTCAGCTTATATGTATATTTTATCATTAAATTTAATAAAAAAACAATTTGATATTATAAAATTATATAGGTGCGTGCGTATTAAGGAAATTAACAGTTTACTGTCCTTAATTTCCTTAAAGGAGGTTAAAACCACCTTTAATTTTGATATCTCAAAAAATTTAATCACAAGCTGTGTTGTGGTCGACGGTTTACTTTGGAATGAGGAATATATAGGTACTGTTAAGACTTTAAAATGGAACTTTATTACGTTGCTCTAGCGTTGTATTTAAATAAGAGGTGTCGTGTCGATGTCTTCTCTAACAGCGACACAACTCTCCCCGTATGGTGCCAACTGCCAACCGAAGGCTTACTCCCGGCGGGTGGCGATCTCCCATTTGCATGTTTGTTTGTTGGTTTTGTATTTACAAATCAACAATGACAGTCCTGTGGTCTCGGATCAAACACATTTGTCAGTTTTCTCATTTTTTTATATATAAAGATTATTATTTTTATTTACTGTCGAGCAGATCCAATGTACCAATTCGTTTTATGTATATTTTAAATTCTGCTTATAATATTAATACATATACAAACCATATAATACTATATACAATATACCTACTTACATTACTACATTTATCATATGTAATAAAAAAATTAAAGCTAAATATAAAGGCACCCTTAAGTCGCTTAAAATATATGGTGTGAATTATTAGGAATGCATGCACTCTGATGCGTGAGTGTACCGCATAAAATTGCCTTCCGCATCTGACCGGCCCAATATTAGTTAGAGGCTAAGTTATTTATGAGCGAACCGTGAGCATATTCGCCTTATGTGTGAAAGTGTTTATTGCAGACGACACAAACTTGTACTCTTTGCAGGGAAGAGCAAACTTCAGGCGTCGTTGCTTCGTAAGGCAAAGATTTCTGTAAAATAAAAAAATAATAAGTTTTTGAAGCCTGACCAAAGCATGTTCTGTAAAATTAAACCGTCATTTTGGTATATTTTTAGTTCCCTTTACTTGAATAGACATTACGAGTTTTATTGTATTCTAAAAATTAAGATATGCTTAAAAAATTATACAAGCATCTTAGAAATTTTACTAATAACTTGTACCTAACTCGTATAAGAAGATTTTTTTTGCAAAATTTGATGATTATAATGCGCTTTCTCCTGTGCTTATTTTACCAAGAGCAATCGGATTAATTTGGAAGTTATTAATTTGATTCCCATTCAAAGTTGTGTTTGTCTTGCGATTATGTTTAAAGTATTTATCCTTCCTTTGTTTCAAGGCTTAATGACGTCACCATTTGAACTTAGTTAAACAATCAGATCGTTCATAATATAAAATGAACAATGTATAATATGAAGCAAGCAGGACGTGAATAACAGTTGACGGTTATAAGTTGGTTATAAGTCACATTATTATTATTGTAGAAAAGAATTAACGTTTCCTCTATGGCGTTTAACTATGTATCGGTTTAATAATAACAAATAGAAATAGTATCGGAAACAGTAACGGTGGCGCGGACATATTTAAAGGTCGCGAGCTGCGCGTACGCACCTCTCTCGGTGACGGATAGATCGCTTGACGACAGCATACGAACATTCACTTGCTTGCTGTACGTGTGGTAAAAGAACAAGTAACATTTGAGTGCTATCTATAGTTGGCTTAAATTTTCATATTATTTGTAGTGATGTTGAGTGTCAAGAAATTTCTGCTTTTGTCGTCACAACATAAACTTGAACTGCAATCCTACCTATATATAAAAAAAAACATATAATACCTATTTAGGCGACAGTACTCTTTTAAAATCTAAGATGCAGAGCCTGGCACATAGACGCAAAATTGCCAGTTTATGTGTCTTTTATAAGGTGTACTTCGGAGAGTGTGCTCAGGAGCTGCATGAGCTCATACCGCCTTCCCCTTTCTTCCATCGGACATAAAGACGTACGGCTGGCTAACATCCTCATCTTGTCGAAATCCCTCCTTTTCGGACCAAGCGCTTTGAAACATCCTTTATAATGCGCACTGCCAGGGTTTGGAACTCCCTGCCGGCGTCTGTATTTCCGAGCACATATAACCCTAATCTTTTCAAGGTTCGAGTGAATAGGCATCTTCTGGGTGAGCTCGCTCAATCTTAGGCCTCATCCTTGCCACATGGCTGGTTGTTGGCCAAGAGCAAACCCATCTCTAATAAAAATAATAATAATAATTTACTAAGCAAAGAATTTTATTAGATTTTGCTTTTTATATTTCTGATATAGCTATGACGATTCTTGCGATTTTTCCTTATAGAAACTGCATACATTGCATTCATAGACATTAATATGGGTCCCTACAACAAATATTATTTATATATATATATAAGGAAAATATAATAATATTATGACAAATTTAAATTTGTATATTTTCTTACAAATATATTAAATTTATCACTTAAATATCGCACTATATCTTAGTAGAGAGAGAAACACTTTCACCAAAAGTTAACCCCTGACGATAAGTTTGACAATTTACTATCCCTGTAGAAGTGTAGAGGCAAGTTGCAACGTGACTCCCATTACACAGAGGGCGTAAATATCAGAGGGCGCGGCTACATCATCTGATTTCATTACGGCCATCCCAAAAGCGTCGTCCCCTACTTTTCTTTACCAGAAATTAGGTTAGTGAGTCACGAGAATTGCGTTATCTCGCCTGAAATCCGGAGAAAATTCAACGGAATAGCAACTGTATTCGCAGCTTCTATTTCTAATACACACAGAAATAATATAATACCTAAGTATATAAATGGCATGAACACATAATTTGTATTATTATATTTTTACTATCTTATTTTATAGAATTTTTAAAAAATCTTTTACAAAATCACATTATTTATATTAGAATACAAAATATTACATACTGCTTTGTTTTTTTAGGACATTGCTTCTAAAGTTTTCAAAGACATCTGACGCAAAAGAGTGGTGTTATAAGTCAGTGATATGTTAAAAAGACAAGTTGGCCTTATGTGTCTGTGTATCCTGCAATGACTATGTGGCTCCCAAACGGATGATTTAAATTAAACAATAGCGTTTATTTACACTGACTTAAGTGTACAATAAAAAAACAAAAAAAAAACAAAATTTTTTACAAAAAGTTAGCACAGAATTCAGCTTATTGTCATTTGATTCAGCGATTTGGAATTGTGTCTTATCTGTGCGTCACAGACTCGCAGTCTTACCGTGAAATATAGCCTCTTATTATTTCGTATCGACATTATTCCTTCGAGTAAGTCATATTGGTGGCAAATAAACATAAATAGCTGTTGACTTCGATTGCCGTTATTGTTCATGATAAACATTTACCTTAAATTATTATTTGAGTAAAGGCTCAAGCACCGAAACATACTGCCGCCAAACGGCCTGTATAAATTATCATTATACAGAAAACCTAAAAAACGTAGTATGCTCTGAAAATCATTTTGACTGAAATTATTGCCATAAAGTTTTAATTTAAGTAATTTTCTACAATGTCTTTAAACGCTCTTCAAATTGCTGCAAAATCAAGTCGGAAAGTAAAAAAAAATCTATAATACTAACGTAATATGAAAAGACATAATAATAACAGTAAGTTTACCATAATCCGGCTATTTGTCGACCCTTGCCGCTTGCCGCCCATCGCTGAGCGCGCCGTTTCGGAGACATCCGGGATCATCGTCTGATAGCTGAGCCTTCATATTTCTTAGATTATCCCGCAATATAAAGTAATCATTTCCTTTATTTCAAATGTGTTTCGTTTAGATTAACTCTTAAATGGTTTTTAGAAATTACAAAATGTGTTTTTTTCACACATAATGTCTTTCACATGCGGACGGGCAGGTAACCCTTAGACGGTTGCTCAGAGACCTTGTCCTTGCCAAACACTGATCGTTTGATGAAAAAATGTACTTGTAAGTGGGGAGTAGCATGAAGATGAAACATAAGGAATTTTCGTAAGGAATAAGTTCTGGAGGACTGGTTAGCATTCCTTACTCCATCAACGAAATACACGTGCTTTCGTTGATGGAGTAAGGAATGCTACTCCATCAACGAAAGCACGATGACCACATTTAGGTATAAACATACCTAAATGTGGTCTTCCGTATGGGGTTGGGGTAGTCAGTGCTGCCAGGTTAGTGATGCAGGAACGCTGTTCCCTGGCACTCCCATTGGTCAAATGGTTAAGATGCTTGCCTTAGAGCTTTGAACCAGTTCAATTTCCGGTTCAATTTAGTAGTTGGTTCAATTTCCGGCCATCTTTGAAAATTTCATTTCCAAATCCTATAACGAAAAGTCTAATAGTGCTTATTGTGGTGGTCATATAATGATGTGTTTACTCTTAGCTATTATATTATTTATGTTAAAATGTAAGAAAAATCTTTTATCGCTGTATGAATAATTCGTTATACATTTTACTATTTTCCTAATTTACACATAAATCGTCATCAAACATCAGTATCCATTTCCTTTTCCTCAACGATATAGAGGAAATGTTTCCGACTCTCCGATCTCATGATTGTCGTGAGAGAATCGAATGATTGACGTATTGTTGATTATGTTCTAAATTGTATAAAAATTAGTTGTCTCTCTCGCTCGTAGACAGATAGTATGGGAAAAATAAGGATGGAACATTAAATCGAACGAAGGTATTGTTGGAGTGATGGGGAGTAGTGGTCAGCCAAGGATCTATGAATGAAGAATTGATGTGGTAAATGTTCGCATTGATTTTTATACATAATATAGATGTATAGAACTATACATAAAATTTACATAATATAACATTTATATTATGTATAAAAATTGATATATGGAGACAGCGGGAGGAGGCCTATGTCTTTATAAAAGTTAAATATATAAAGTGATAAAGTTGATAAAGTTGCAGATGTCTAATCTAAAATTTATCTAGAATTACAAAATAATATGAATAAACAAATAAGATAATAATAACAAATTTAGATTTATATACCTAATTATTTCATTTGTAATATATAGAAGCATATTCATTCAATTCTGTAACTTGTCAGAAAATAGGCTTATTTTTCTTTATTTTTTTTTAATTTTAAATTTGAGTGATTATGAAAAAAAAAAAAACAAAATTAAAATAATTACTTATCTTAAAATAATTATGGAACTGAACACAAGTCGGACATTACCACATCCATTTATGTTAATCATGTATTTTGTATGAATGAATTTTACACTGCAATGCGTCGATTGTATGAGCAGTGTGAAAAGATGATTAAGTACAATTTATAACGTCAATAACTCATCGCCGCTGCCACTCATAATTGGTGAACAATGGCGCGTGTCTAATTGCTTCACATTGAGGGCGGCAGCCCGTTTAATTTCTTCACTAAATATTTTGTCACTTCTACAATCGAACAAATTATTCACTCCTGTAAACACATGGACATACTTACCTATTCGAAGTCTGTTTTCAAATATGTAATTGTAATTAAGTATAAGTAATCATCGATAATATGTTTTGATTATCCAGGGAGAAAACAGGGGAATACATTTGTATGGAAAAACCCTGCTAGCGTTCCCTCTTAAGTGTTTTCTACATCTATTTCGAAATTAATTCTTCATGGTTGAACTTCACATCTACGGATTGTGTAAAAAAAACTAGGGTACATTTTAACTAATATAATTATTCAAATAAAACCACGAGTGACATCTATTCAAATTTATAAACAACTAGCTGGTGCTCGCGACTTCGTCCGTGTGGAATAGTTATTTTGGGAATCATTTGGGTATCTCGAACGGTTTTCGCAGCGCACGCAACGGAAGCCCTCAAAGATGAATAATTTTCCCCGTTTTTTTTCACATTTTCGACTGTTTCTTCGCTCCTATTAGTCGCAACGTGATGTTATATAGCCTAAGGCCTTCCTCGATAAATGATCTATCCAACACAAAAATAATTTTTCAATTCGAACCAGTAGTTCCTAACAAACAATCAAACAAACTCTTCAGCTTTATAATATTAGTATAGATGAAAAAAAAGTCGAAACAAAAACATTTACATCACGAATTTAATGTTATATAACATTTAATTCTAAGAAGAATTGGCTGTAGTAAAATGTACACCTGAAAAGCGTGGGTAAATATATGTAGGTAGTTAATATTATTATCCTACTACATAAAACTATAATTAAGCCAATTATTACGTTACATGTGTCAATAACACAATAATAAAGTGCTATAATAAGCACCTAACACCAATTACTACGCTTTAAATGGCTTAATAGGGGTCGTGTTTAATTAATTTGTGGTACTTGAATTATGTTTGGACACGTCATGACATGTCAAACGAACCCTATTGTTAATTTATAAACCCTTTATGGTTTTATAGAGGTGTGAGTTTGTAACTGGGTACGGTAGCCAGTAATATGTTATGTCACTGTAGTGCAAGCGCATGTCGTATACAGGATGCATGTAAATGACATACGAAATCAAAGCAAATCGAATCATGGTGATGCTTTCTTAGTATAGGGCGCGTGACTTGGCCTGAGCTTTTATGCTTTTGCTGAACTTTTGTGAAGTTTTTTATTGCCTGCCTTTACTTTTTTTATATTAAGGTCGACAGACAGGCGTCGGGCTGTACTTAATAGTAGGTCACTTGATAATACTGTACTGTCACTTGATAGTAATAAGTGGCTAATGCCGTTACCTATAAATAAATATAAATAAATATATTCACACATTTCACACAGCACCATCTAATTCCAAAGTAAGTCCAAATGACTGCGAAACGCAGTGTATCCTGCCATTACTTTTCAAATCCAGACCAGAGCCTACTTTGAAAAGTTCATTTCCAAAGATGACTCCGCCGGGAATCGAACCCGGAGCCCTGAGACGTTAGGGAAGCATTACCACTCATCCAACGGTCTCCTCAACGGGTCGTGAAAGAGTGAGTGTATAAAGGTTTGTTATCGTACATAACTTCAGGCCGTAGCCTCAGGCCAGATATAAATGTAGAATCTAGATTCTGTGTTATTAAGTTTAAGTTACATTACTATTTAGTTTACATTACTATTAAGTTTTTCTGAAGGATTAATTTAATGTATTATTCTCGAACAGAGAGTCTTTAAGCTTATACGTCGAAGTCCACAGCAGTTATGGTACATATGGTATATGGAAATGGGTCGAGAGGCAGATTAAGATTTCTAATACCCATAAAGGAGGCCGTTAAATTTAAACCCCATAGATTAAAGTCGATCAGCTGTCACGGACAAACATTACGCATTCGCACTTCACTATGGACGGCTTAATCCTGCACTTGAAATATGTTGGGAGGGTTGTCGGAGGGACGGTTCGGGAATCGAACCTGCCTCGAGGGAAGTCGTCCAATTCACTGACAGCATCTATAGCTTGAGATTAACGCGTGGATACCTCCGCACTTTTTATGGCGAAATTAAATGAGATTGTTCAAATGTAGACATGTACCTATATAGAGCTGTTGGAACATTTGGAATTCGACACGCTAAGTATTATTACATAAATATTATTTAAACTAACTCCCAATTTTCTATTGAGGTGAAAGACGCCTATATCTGCTGTTAATTGTTAAGGAGTTGGGTATCCTGCAGACTACTTGTTGCTGCAGCATCAGGTCAAGGTTACCATGTCATGGAAATACCACCCAAGTAAAAGTCTATCAAATTTCATATCAATCGGACACGTGGAAGTTAGAGAAATCCCCTCGTCAACTAGGAAATGGGCTCTGGTCTTCAAACGCCTGAACTGCCTGAATATAGCCAAGAACAATTCCGATCATGTCAGCTTTCAAAAAGAAAACCATCTATTTCACAGACAGAAACATGGGATACACAGAA
Source organism: Synanthedon tipuliformis (assembly GCA_947623395.1). NCBI lineage: Eukaryota > Metazoa > Arthropoda > Insecta > Lepidoptera > Sesiidae > Synanthedon > Synanthedon tipuliformis. The sequence goes on along the minus strand of OX392407.1, from coordinate 10,095,787 downwards.
ACACATGTCAATGTTACAACACTCCGTTTTAGCGTCGGGTTTTAAAAATATGAACTTTCAAACTTTGGTCACACTAAAACAGTCTCTGTTACAGTCTCGAATTCAACTCTGAATAAATACGGAAACAGTCTAGTTCCCCAAAGGGCAGGGTTACGAAAATTAGACCCCGGGGAGTTAACTGCATTCGACCTGCGATGCACATGTGCATACTGACACTGTGGTAGTGCGTATGCATTAGCAGAACCAAGTTATTAATATATATAGAATTATTACAACATACTTGTCTTGTTGTGCCTATATATTATATGTGTATATCGAATTGAGCCTAGGTAATATTAATATCTAAAAAAAAATATAAACAAAAAAAAAATTAAAAATTTTAAATTCTGTGTTTGATTTCGATTACATGTATAATACAATACATATATAGAAAAATGTACTTAGATATCGTGAAAACAATTCACTACAATCTTTAATTTTATAAAAAAAAATTAGTTTTATCTGTTTGTTTGTACAATATAAACTAATTTTTAAAGAAATTAATCTGTTTAGTTGGGATTTTTATAAACAATGGGATTTAGTCTATTTGGGATTTAGTCGATTTAGGATTCAGTCGATTTAAAATTCAGTCTATTTGGGATTCAGCCGTATTCACATTTCAGGCAATTTGGGATTTGGTTGTATTGGATCGGAAGCCGTAAACTTACTTATCAGATTTTTTATGACGCCAATCAATTCATTAATCTCTTTAAATCCGCTCGCTTCTATACAGTTAATTGAATGATAGAGCTCAACAAATTTCTCACAAATATTTTCTAGGATTGCAAGTCATGGTTCATTCTGTCCATATGCATCCGACATTATGCGTTCGCAATGAAGTTATCAAGAAATTCAGGGGTCGCTTGTCGCGGCGGGGTTCCGTAGAAAAAAAAGTACAAAAAAACACGTTCTACAATTGTGTAACGTTCGCGAAGGGGGAGTCAGCAAATATTGAATAATGTAATGTGTAACTGTCTTATTCATGCGCTTAAAAGTTTAAACTCCCTCTATTGAATGAACAATAGTCGGGTGTGATGATGAATGTACAGTCACCAGCAGTTTAGGGTTGGATTGATATCGAACACTCGAATGATATATGTTTATACTTTTTAATAGGCGTGTGACCCCGATGAGTAAAGATGACAATGAGTAGTACTGTAACAGGTCTGCATATCTGCCTCTCTGCCTATGGAGTGTGAAGCAGTAGGTACTGCTGCTGTGGATTACTATGATTGCCATGATGCCGAAATTAACAGTGGGTCAGACGGGCTCTTAAAAGTAGGTCCAACGGCCCGTCTATTACCGACCGACAAATCACGCTGTCTACCTGATTGGTCCGCAGTAGATATCGAGTGTTTTCGGTTTTCCTAATCTTTACAGATATACCAAACTAATAAACAAAGTCAAGTTTATAATATTAGTATCAATGATTTCATATAGTTCAATGATTAGTATATATTTAAGGCAGGTTTACTTATTTATATATTACTTTATTAATTAATTGTCAATTCTCAATTTCGCAAAATAATTTCAAAGGCCAGTTTTTGAAAAATGTTACTACTTTTTTTATCTTAATTCTTATCTTTTTAAACATTGAGGTACGAGATGTGAGCAAAAGGCAATAAAAATAATATGTAAAGCACCTAAAGTCAGTTAAGTTCTGAATTGAATTATCTAACTTCTCCCCCAGCGCGGCGAATATGGAATTAGTTTTGTTCGCGACGCTTATAAGTTTTAATGTTGCAGCAGTCGCTACACAGAACACGGAGGAACTGTTGAGACGAGTTATATACGAGATATATGTTCCACACATTACTCTTCGCTTCAGTGAGTGGCGTTAGAAATTCATACACATATTAATTTTTGCTCGTCTGAGAGAACAGACAAATGAAATGCAATAAGTCGGCTGTCGGAAACTGAAATTTAAATATGCTATACAATTCCAAACGATAACTAGAGTTTACTTTTTTAGGATAATCTGCGGACAATTTATGAAAATTTTTATGGCGTAATCTTCGAAATAGTTGAGTAGTGGAGAAGCTACCAAAGCCTTAGTAATATGGTACCAAGACTACCTCGGAAAATTTATTTCCTGGCATACTCCTTTTAATATAGCTTAAGTCGATCGATATTAAAGGGATATTAAAAGTTTTTATTAATAAAAAAGTTTTTCGCACGCTGGTAGATTGGCTGACATTGGTAGACTAAAAAGAGGCCAAAAACCTCCACCTATTTTACAGATATCGTAAACGTAAGTCGATATATTAGACTGAAAGATAATGTTTATATCCCACAGACTCAGCAAAGGTCCCCAAACCTAACAAAGCTCAAATCCTATTGTATTTTGACCTGTACACATTCTATATACTCAGTTTAGTAATACAAAGTGTAAGTTCTATTCCTTACAAACTTTAATGGCTAACAAACATTCCTTACAAACTTTCGCATTTATAATATTAGTAGAATATTGACATACTGGAGAGCGAAGATAGAAACGCAAAAATAGTTTAGAAAATACACACACACACACACACTACTTCCTTTTTGTTTACTTCCGATCAGTTTTTTGTTTGTTTCTTTTTTATATATCATGTTGTGTTGTTTGCTTTTTTATGGTAAAATAATGAAGTCCGTTATTGGCAATAGGTATTAAGCATACATATGTATTTATTACTTTATATTATTGTCGTTTGAGTGCTGGGTGACTGTTTAAATAAAATAATAAATAAAATAATAATAAATAAAATACTCTTAGATATACTGTTTACTTCAATATGTTACACAAAGAATTTAAATGGCAACAACATAAACTGCTGTTTCAATTTGCCAAGTAACAAATGTAGAGACGTCGTTCAATTGTCGATTGTAGCGGAGCGAAGAAAAAGTTTCCAGATCCGAACAAAGGCTAGATGAAGCCTGAAAGCGTTGAACCGCGGCATTTACACTCGGTTTTAATCAATAAAGTACTGAAACGATAGGTCCCGTTACAAAGGAGTATATTGAATTCTGAGGCTGATTCTAATCTTGGCTTAAGTTATAAGTGACATTATTTATTCTAGACAACTAATTTAAGACGAGGCAATACGGAAAATACAGCCAGCTAATTTACATCTATTTTTCTTCCCTTGTATATGTTAACCCCTTAACCCGCCATAACTGTAATTTTCTTCCTTTATTATTAAATGAATCCAGTAATCGTGCACTTATTATTTATTTTAATTTATTTGGCTAAATTATTTGTTTAATTTATTATGTGCTGTCGTGAATAAATTGCCATTGGTAAATTGAATTTTGAAGTTCACTACGAACTCGATATTGAATTTGACTGAATCAAATTAGTTGATAATGGACCAGAGATGGATAACATCAATTTATCCAAGCGTTAAAACCAATTTGTCTGATAAGTTTAATTTTTATGAAGAAAACAAAGTAGGTACTTACCTAATTAAAATTTGACACAGAAAAATCCAATATTGAGTTCGAATGGTCATTGAAGTTATTGAGAAAATATCAATTCATTCATAAATATTTCTCAAAAAATATAATTACGGTTTGATTTATGTCGTTTTATATATACAGTAGATGATTACGAGTATATGGTACAGAGTAAAAGAATAATTTGTTGTTTGCTTCACAAAAGAACGGCAATGTCGGAACAGAGAATGAACAAAAATGGGACACACGACGACGTCTAAAAGATTACCTATTCCTTTGTGTAAACAAGAACTATTGGAAACAGAATGTGGTTCAGCCTAGTTTCTGCTTCATTTCCATCATTAAGCTCTGATGATTTTCATTTCTTGAGTTCTACTAGTATTATTTGTTCATTTTTTTTTCAGTTATAAGACAATTATACCTACTCGTATATTTACTAGTTTGTTAGGCACTATTTCTTAGAAATATTCAAGCTAATTACAGACTGGCGAAATTTTTAGTCTGTTATGTATTTGGATAATGCAAGGATTCCCCAAGATTTAAAAGACCATTACATTACATTACAATATAAACGTAATTAAACATTTTTTTGAGACAGTTGGTAGTCACGACAAACAACTAGTATACGTGCAGTTATTTTATTATGTTTTCCAGTAAAGAACGGGCTATAATGTCTTCTATTTACATAATAATCGAGACAACAAGGGAAAATGCACGGTAATGCATTAATGCAACTGTCTGATAACCGCGTACAATATATATATCATGGTGTCATTTGTAAAGCAGCAAAATTGTACAAAGTATAATAACACATTGAAGATACTTACATAAAACGCAAAAAGTCTTTCGCTTATGTTGTATGAACAAAATGCAGCAGAATTAGATAGAGTTAGTCGTTATTGAATTGTGGCAGTCCGTGAGACAGCAATTTGACCGTAAAATGGGGCTTCGAACAGAAATATCGGAGAAAAACTGTCTTGTCCAACAATGAATGCAATTGATAATGCAAATTTATATATTATGTCGAGGGAAATTGAACAATTTGTTCGCTTATAAATTGAGTTTGTTGTTGATAGTCTGGAGCCAGTTTTATTCACTCTTACGGTGGTAAAGCAGAGAGGAGACAAAATGGTTGCTTTTTTATAGTTGAGAATGGCAAACAAGCTTAAGGTCCAATTATATTAAAATATTATATGTGGATAATATTCTAATATAATATTATAATTAATTATTATCATCATCATCATCATCATCATCTCAGCCGTAGGACGTCCACTGCTGGACATAGGCCTCCTCTATAATTTTCCAATAAGACCGGTCAGAAGCAGCCTGGATCCACCAGAAATATTATAATTACTAAATTTCTAATATGAATAGGATTGAGTATGTGAATAACGCTACATAAATCTCCAAGAATACTATTCAATTCTTGAATAGAATATTCTACGAGAAGTAATTATTGAAAAAAAATATATAGACAAATGTATACTGCACTATTTTTGAATTTTTCATTGAATTTCTCTTGATAATTGACTTGGTCGTTTGGGCAATCTTGGCAGCTTAAACATTGAATTGTTAAACATTGAATTGTCTGATATAACCTAGAAAATTATTGTTCTTGGACCTGGAGTCTCTTTTTCTTATAGTTAGACTATATTAATATGCTTTCATGTTCGGCGTTAGACCAACCCTTAATTGCAATTCTTGTTAATATAATTTCATATTGAATTGTAAGCACAGATTTGTCAAGATGTGCTTTAGCAAAATTTATTTTAATCATTAAGGGATTCACAAAGGCGAATGACATTGACGATTTGACCTTCACCGATATGACCTTTAGAATGTTTATATATATCATACTAATTCCACACGAAAAACACAAACGTAATTCACACCTCAACGCAGTCACTGAGACACTGTAGCTCCATATATTTAGAGTTCCGAGGCGGCGGAAACAATTCAACAGGCCTGATAAATGTCGTTTTTTGTACTTTTCATTAAAACTACATAAAAAAAAAATAAAAAAGTCAATACATTTTTTTTAAATGATATTGACTTATTATACGGTGTAGGAATCATTTGCGCGCAATAAACCGTTTTCGCAACAATTTTCAATATAAGTCAAATTCTTCTTATGTTCTAACTTTTATTGTGGGGTTTCTACTACTTCGATGGAAATTCAAAACAATACAATTTGTTCTTCACATGTTTAAGTATAACATATATTTTTTTCAAACCAATTGCATTGACAGTTTCTTCTAACATATTTTTTTTAAAATGCAAATTTTTAGGATTGGCTTGTGTTTACACCTTAATTAATAATATTAATAATCCAATTCATTAATCATTCGTACTTCAAAATTGCAAAACAAAATACGCAAACAGCAAGTGTTTACACAAGGCACGACGTCACTTGGTCTGTAGTTTTTATATGGAATAATAAAACTGTGACAATTTGAAGAAAAGCAATGAAAAAAGTTGCAGCAATTGTGTAACACGATAAAATCAAGTTATAACGACATTCGCAAGTTGACGGCCAACTTGAATTAGATCGTCGTCATCGCCTTCGCATTCGTAAACGTGATCATAATAATTTTCTTTGAAACTTGTTTTTCATCGTGAAAAGTTTATACTTAATTTCCATCAAAGCGATACAAAGTTAAATAAGGATTCGCTTACGAGAATTTTTATTTCAGACTCTTTAATATTGTAACTGAAATAATTGTAACTTCATTTTGTCGAATTATTTATTTTAAAAAGTTTTAATTTCACTTGTCATTACAAATTCGTCCAAAACCGCAAAGCAGTTAATATTGGCTGAATAGGCCCCGTTTCATGAATTAATACTTCTAATATTATGTTATATCCTGAAATAAACCAATCAAATTACATTAAATGTGTATTATATTATATGTTTCTATTTATTATTTACATTATTTTGTGTCAGCGCTAAGTGCAGTCAACCAGCCTCTGAATATTTTGTCAAGATTTCCAGAAATATCCCAAACTAAACGTGCATTACGCCATCTTGTTCAGAAATTAAGAAAAACTTTGTTACGTAGAACTTGATATGAGAACTTACTGTAATGAATATTTTGAGGTTTCCATTAATAAATCTCGCATTTACGAACTCGCGTTAATTTTTGTGTTATAGGGCTCCGAATGTCAATAATCGTGTCGTGATCCTATACGAATGCAAATATCCTTGTTAGAAAACCCCCTCGTATTTTACAGACGGGAGTGGTAACACATCGTGCAATTAGGGATGCGTGGTCACGTTCCAAGTATGAAAATAACGAGACTCTCTTGCCCCCTATTAAAATGGTTCCCATGGCCGTTCGCCTAGAATACAAAATTAAATATACAAAACTGCCACATTACATGACGTTCAACATTCAATCTAAGTGAGTAGTGATTTGCTTTCTTAAAAGAAATAAATTTATCTACAACACCTCATTCATATTAATTGATTTGTCTATGATCTAATAAAGTTTTTTCTGTGCATAGCCCACGTATAATATAATATGATATAATATTTGCTTGTACATATGTGTGACAACCACACATTAAAGTTATGGTTTTTCTGAAAACTAACATTTATCGAATATGACTAGAATCGATTCTAATGACACAATCAGAGGGACGTTGAAAAACTTATTATATGCCAAGTATAAAAATTAAAAAATCATTTAAATATAACCAAAATAAATGTAATTGCATACGGCTCGGTCATTAATTACGGTTCATTTTGTAAAAAAAAAATTTCATATAAGGTATATAACCTTATATATCAAAATTATACAATGCGGTATTATAGGTACCTACTTCATATTTTGTAGACATTTAAACTTTATTAAAATCACCTCATTTTTAATAAACATCTACGTATTTCACAATACTGCTCATTCGACCTTCTTAATATAACATGTCTACTAGTAGCAGGGGCAATTGTAAATACGGGGGCGGATTACCCCTGACCCGGTGACTCAGTACGTCTCAATCAGGGCTGCCTCATTACGAACTCGGCCCCATATCGACACTCGATAATAAGTGTTGGACATTGTTCGATTTTATTTTTGGGGGTGCAATACCTATATAATAACGAAATTCGAGATCCAGAGGGATGTATAAATGCACAGGAATGTCGTGTTGAGTTATTAGGTAGGACGTTTGCTCGAAATTGTGTTTCATTGTATTTCATAAATAAAATTAACAAAATGAAACTGTAACAAAACTAATATTTCTAATTGTGAGGGTTCCGAACACGACAAGAATAGAAAACGGAATTGATTGGTACTCTCGACCGACTTATACCTAAAAATATTGATTTCTCTAAAATCAATAGAAGAATTTCACTGTGGCATTGCTTGTGGCGACGGTAGCCACCTACCATCCATGCGGTGAAATTTAGTATCAGCTCATGATTTTTCCACAAAAGGAATTTATTTAAAACGAAACGATATTTATTTAATATTCAGCTTTGTGTTGTGACTAAACAGAGCATACCTAATGTACAAATAAATGTTATTCTTATGCGTCCATTGTAATGTACAATATCCAAATCCCTCAGAAGCAATATAAAATTGTAGTAGATCAAGGCAATAATGTGAAACAGTAATGTCCGCCGCTGTACCAATAATAAGGGGCCCATACATTAACATTAGAAACACGTGATGCCGCATGCACGATTACACTCTGAACATTCGCCAATAAAAACGATTGTCAACTTGATTGCTTTCCTGCTAATATTAAAAATGCGAAAGTTTGTATGTTATGTTTGTTACTCAATTACGGAAAGATGGTTGAACGATATGTATTGTCTACTGCACAATTTTTGCAGCAATGATCTTTGCTGCAAAAATTTCACTAATATTTAACAAGCATTAACAAATGGCGCTGAACAAAACAAAACAAAAACAAAAAAATAACAAAATCTTAGACGACATACTTATCAGGAAGTTATATAATTTATATAAAGTTATATAAAGTTATAATAATTTATGTGAATTATTAGTTAGCGTTAGAGATTAGTTTGTGTTAGAAATGGCATATAAGTAATTTTAGTAGTTTTAACAAGATAGGGTAAGAAGGGTGAATGGCGCTCACTTAAGGAAAACATGTTGTATTTTTTAAATTATTTATTATAAATCAAAATTAAGAAAAATAACGAAGTCTTTAACTATCGAGTAATAAACAATTCAACAAGAAAAGCATATATCTTTGTCCTACTAGTAGTAGGAAAACATTTTAAAAAAAACGCGTTTGAGCGGCATTCCCCCTGACATTGGGTAATGCCGCTCAGGGTACGGGGTAATGACGCTCAAACATGTTTTTTGGAATATAATGAATAAGATACGTTTTAATTAAAGAAATATTAATGAGATTAACTTTATACAATAAAAGTAAAGTCTACAATCACAAATTAGCATCAATTATCCCCATTTGTACGTAAGATTTGCCTTTTTCAATTTAACAAATATAGTAAAGTCTTCGATGTCAAATCAACTTCAATTATTATTATATAATATAAAATAATAATTATTATTATTATAGGTAGAAATATGTACATAGTAATATTTTATTTTTGGACACATAAATCACAGATGTATCCATCTGGCGAATCCCATTCTGAACATATAGCATGAGCCTACAGTCCACATATGGTACAGCGATACCACAACCCGTTATTTTTTCCAAATTCTTCGCAAATAATACATTTGTTATAATTTTCATCATCCACATTCATTTCGTCATCACTGTCATCTTCGCAAAGGTGCTCTTCATCTTCGTTCTCTGAAGTACTTTCTTCTAAAATAAATTATAATCTTGTAAATTTCTCAGCATATTTATAAACAATTTTAAGCAAATCTGCGACATTGAGTCCATAGTATATAGAGAACCCAGTAACTTAACTTGTTCAGCAATTTTAGTTTCTTGCTGATGGATGAAAACGGCCTTCTGACCCACTAGTCTTGGATTGCTCATGTTTTAATTTTTCTAAAGTAAATGGTATATTCTTTTGCAGCTTTTCTTTTGGACAAACCTTCAATCGCAGTTTTAGCAGATTGAAGGTCTTCTTCGGTCCAAGCCGCTTTAGCGGTTGTCCTTTGACGATTTCTTAGCATATCTACAACAATAAAAAAATAAGTCAGTAAGGGGCAATGGCGCTCAGATGAGCGGTATAACCCCAAACCGTCGTTTTGTAATTAATTTGAAATTAAAAAAAAATCGTACACAATTGTGGAAAATTGATAGCATCATCACAAAATAGAATAGTTTTTTTTAGAAAAGTAAAATTAATAATTAAATAAGCATTAAAATTTTAGACTTACCGACAAAAAACACCCAACCAAAAATTAGATCAGTACGGCCGCAAATGAAGAAACGCACTTCACGGTCACATGACGCGAGCCGACTGTCCGTTTGCATCCCTATCTGTTAGAGGCCCTCTCCCCTCACGCTTCACGCGACGTGGCGTGTTGCTACGTTCCATTTTGACAGAGTTACAGTGGTGAGCGCCATTACCCAGTGAGCGTTATTCCCCCTGCTTCCCCTACAGCTATCTGATATTTTATATTTTCCTATATAATTTTATTTACTTTGTGTTATTAGAAATGAATAAAATTAAATATATATGTAATTTAAATCGTCAATAAATTAGTTAGTTTAGTTTTCCTAAGCTGATAATATTCTCTGATTGTGCTTTCTTTAAAAGCTTTTCAACGTCTCTCATTAAAAGTTTGAATTGTGACTAAACGCAACATTAACAACAAAGTTGTTGAGTGTGGCTGTGACTAACTACTGAACTAGGAAACATACTTTGTTTACAAACTGATTAATTACAGAGAAACAGTGTACGCGAAGTGCCATGGTGACATCGATGTCATGGTGATAATATCGTTCCAATAAGGTTGTCGCACCGCACGCATTAAAACGGAAATATTATACGCAAGTTTTATTGTTTATAGACATGCAATTATAACATACTACCGACCAGCTCCCGGATTAGCTCGGAGAGCAATTTTTAAACATAATATATGAAAATTTTCACCGTTTATCCTTCTTTCCATATGTGAAAACCAAATTAAGATCCGTTTACCTGTTTTAGAGGTTTTCAGGGTTAACATTTTTATAAATAAAAAAGATAAAGATCACAAAATTCAAAGATATTTTTTTTAAAACAGTGTCTTACATATTTGGTTGATATTGCGTGCAATATTCTATATTATTCCGGATTGAATTCGTCTAAACGTCTTCTCCACATCAGTCTTGTATAGAATCTTTCAGGAACTTATGTAGGTGTGAGGATGCACTGTATGTTTGTTTAGCTCAAAAACCAAATGTAATTTTGGAAGGAAGTCAGTAACCTTTATTAATAAAGCTGGAACCAATAAGAACCAATCGTGATCTCAATTACTCATTTCATTACCTCCCGTTCGCGAACAATTCTCAGACGCATACGTCTTCCTTGAGACAGTATTATTTATCCGCACAACGACAGGGGAACAACTGCGCGGTGTAAACTCGCGGGAGTGGGAATCGTGAATCAACTATTTGCATTGCTTGTGGCTATACAGCTACGGGCTGATCTGAATATTAATCTATACTAATATTATAAAGCCGAAGAGTTTGTTTGTTTGTTTGTTTGAACGCGCTAATCTCAGGAACTATTGGTCGAATTGAAAAATTCTTTTTGTGTTGGATAGATCATTTATCGAGGAAGGCTTTAGGCTATATAACATCACGTTGCGACTAATAGGAGCGAAGAAACAGTCGAAAATGTGGAAAAAACGGGGAAAATCTTTGAGGGCTTCCGTTGCGTGCGCTGCGAAAACCGTTCGAGATACCCAAATGATTCCCAAAATAACTATTCCACGCGGACGAAGTCGCGAGCACCAGTTAGTAGTTAAATAAAAACTAAACAACTGTTTAACAACTAACTAACAACCAACTAACTATCTAACAAACTAAACATAAAAATAGTTAAATCTAAACAAGTGCTTAATTTTCACCTCAGGAATAGGGCAGGTAAGTAGAAAGTGATATAGAAAATATTTTCACGAAATATATTCTGATTAAAAAAATCAGTTTTGCTTCAATGCATGCAAATTTTGGAAATATCTTTGAATGCAAAAAAAATTGAGGTCCTTCGGATTACTAATGGTTTATGTTATACCTACTTACCTAATATTCCTCTACTACTCCATACATTTTTGAATGTACTGGGTTTTGGTTTTGGGACAACAAGGACTGGATATCTATCTATCTATACTTAATATTATAAAGAGAAAAGATTTGTATTTTTATATATTTGTAAATGTAATGTATAAACTCAAAAACTACTGGACCGATTTTAATAATTCTTTCACGGGATTCTTTCAGCTATAGGCTAAATCTTATAATAAAGCGTATAGAATATAGCTTTCGTCCGCGTAACTTAAAAATGAATATTTTACAAAAGCAAATGACCCTGACAACCTCTCTTACTCCTTCCTCTATATAATGTAAAAACAATCAACAGAAACAACAAACTTCGTATGACATTTTATTAAATTAAAAAATATATAAACACGCTATGTTTTTAGCATACCTTCAATGGCGTAGCGTGCGCGTGCGCAGGCCGCTCTCGTTAGCATTGCAGGCGGCGCCGCGCGCGTCGGTCGGCGCGAGACAAATGTGACGTTCTTATTTACAGCCCTGCGAAATTAAAACGAATACTACATTGTTGTGTATACATATCACACAAACTAATTATACTTTCTATAGTCAATTGACATTATACTGTATCACAGATTAAATAATAGTTACTCTGTACGCCTTAATTTAAAACTAGTATAGTAGAAGTCGTTTACGCAGCCCGTCTACTACCGCGAATTAACAACATTTGTGTTGTGTTTTAGTGATGAGTATGGGATGCCAGAGCCTATCACCCTATACTTTCCTAAGCCATGATAATATTAGTTATTGGTCCTTGATAATTCTGAGATATCATATGAACGTTATTGATGACAACTAAAAACTGAAAATTATTTTACATCTAGTACAATTATTTTCTAAAATGTTATTGACTAAAAGCCAATAAAAATATAATAAGCCAATAAATTTGATTATAATAATAAAACAATAAAAGCTTTCATTTTTCGATAATACACTTATTGAGGCTCTATCTATTATTGAATTCCGCTTTAGATGTTTTGTGGCGAAACAACTTTCAATGTATGGGAATATAAATGTGTGGCAAATGAACAAATATGGCAAAACGACAATAAGCCGCTTCAATGTATGGAAATATAAAAGTGTGGCAAATGAACAAGTATGGCAAAACGACAATAAGCCGTTCTATTTTACTTGACACTCAATATTGTGAATAAGTACTTGCTTGTGAAGAGAATTCTAATTACGGACATTACCTCAGACAGAAGCACACTCAACAGATATATATCAGAATCAACTGCATGACAGTTTAGAAACAATTTACAATCTGCAACATTTTAATTGCTGCTCGTTTAAATGAATTACATTTTAAATGAAGTGCTCTCATTAATCAAAGTTGATTTTGAAGTTTCACAAGAGCAACACGAACAAAGGAACAGTTCCATAGCTTTACGTGGCAATAAATCACCAAGATTTTATTGTCTGCTTTTAAATGCTGGATTCTGTTATACGTTCAAAGGATAAGTGCGTTTGGTTAACGGTGAATAATTTAGTTATGGAAGGTTGGATCCTTTTTTCGTGTTTCTTTACTCCTTAGTGGCGTGTCTTTTTCTTTATTGACGAGCCTCTTGGTCAAGTGGCTAAAGTACTTGCTTTAACGTTTTGTCCAAGGGGTCCCGGGTTAGATTCCCGACAGGGCCAACTTTGGTGGCAAGTGGCAGGGCACACTGCGTTTCCCAGTTATTTGGGCATCCCGCTTGACGGCAGTAATCACCCCTTTAAAGAAGACCACATGTGTGCAGTTGTATTTAGGTAAGAAGATTATTTAATTTTCTCTTCATGTTCTGTAGGTCTAAAATGTTCAGACAAAATTCATAACATATTTAAAATTAAAGATTAAAAAATCGTACTTACAAATTATATTAGTCCCAAAAAGTGTGTAAAAGATATATAAAATAATTTCGTTATATTTTTATATACCTACCTTTAGAATTTACGTACCTTTTCGGTACCTTTACGTATAGAAGAACTGATGAAACCAAGTAATTTTTCATCGTCCGTTTACATAACATTGAAACATTATTGTAGTTATAAGCGAAGCGATTTAACAGCTGGAGAACAAATTATTTAAAGTTAAACATTTTGTTTTCCAGTTACCAGTCCATTTATAATCGTGAAAGCACAATTTTTATTCACAAAATGTGAAAACAATAATATTTAGGTATTGTCTTTATATTATGTAGTAATATTATAAAGAAGAAAGATTTGTTTGTATGTTTGTTTGTTTGCATTGAATAGGCTCCGAAACTACTGGGCCGATTTGAAAAATTCTTTCACTGTTGTTAACCTATATTATCAGCGAGTAACATATTAGGCTATATTTTATAGTTACGCGGACGAAGTCGCGTGCAATAGCTAGTATTAGTATAAAATAAAGCCGCATCCCTCGGTATGTCCTGCTGTACGTGCGCCTTGATCTTTTAAACTACGCAACGGATTTTAATGCGGTTTTCACCTATGGAAAGAACATTAAAAAGGAAGGTTTACATTTATGATTTGCAAAAAAAAATGTACCCGTGCGAAGCCGGGAGCGGGTCGCATTATGATATAGTGAGACAAAAATTAAAAAAAAATTACAGGAGCAATCAAAAACACTTCCTCGAGGTCATCGAGGATACAGGACGAGGCTACTTATTCTAAATAGGTATCTACTTAGTTTGTCGTTACCACCATAAATTTGAAATTGTATTCTAATATCCATCGCTACGTTACGCACTGAACACACAACCTTAGAACCAATATATTATCTGGACCACGTGCGGTTTAGATTTACAGATAAGCCATAAAGGTTATATCTCATGTACTCGTATGGGAGTCGAACGAGCTCGTCATAAATTTGTAACTCTTTATCGGATATCGGAATCGCGTAACTCGAGAACTAAAGTGCATTTGATGGATGTCATCTCGTTTGCTACTCGTAGTTGGATGTGGCCATTTTTAGAAAGGAGGGAGATTTTTTCTAAATATTCCTTTACAAAAATAATTATTTTTGTTAAAATTAATCTATACTAAAATTTATTTATACTAATATTACAAACCAGGTAAAGTTTGTATATAAGAGTAATCTTGGAAACTACTCATCCGATTTAAAATATTTTTCACCAAGAACAATAGTTTTAGGAGCCACGTTTTTATGCCATAAATCATTATTGGCTACCATAGATAAATGATTGGTCTCGCTGCGCTCGACTAGATACCGCCGTCGTACTTGTAAAATGCGGCATAAAATAGTACGCCGAATTCGGCGTACCCGAGCCAGTCACACTGCAAACTGTCTGTGATTTGTACGTGCCGAATGTTTTATTAAATTTTAGGCATAATAAAATATCAGTTTGAGTAGTGTAACTGTGTAAAAATATAATAAAACTGGGTAAAAATTGATAAAAAGTGACGATTTTTTACACATACTACAATAAAAAGTTGCCACCTTTTCGGAGCTATTGCTTTTGTATAGCGCTCTATCTAGTCGAGCAGCGAGACCAATCAATTATCTTTGGTGGCTACCTTTTTTTTTTTATACACATTTATTGTAATTCTCATATAAAAATTACACAGTTTCATTGCAAACACCGACACATCTCACCGAGTCTGAGATTTAGATACACTAACCTCTCTAAATGATACAAATACCATAGTTATAAACTAAAACTACTTGAATTACATAAACTATATCCACCTCATCGATGTATAATCCACCTCCATATATAATATCTTTTCCAATGACATTTTGCAGGTTATTTCCATATTAATATATGCATAAATCCACTACGTGGTTTTTCATAAGTGGTTCACGTGGGCGGTAGAGAGGGTGGGAGAGGAGGCGGGAGGGGTGAGGGGTGAGGTGAGACATATACAATATACATTGTATGCACATGAACAAGAAGATTCCGGTGCAATAAAACAATGATGAATCGAAACTAAACAAACAAGCCTTCGCTGATGCACCGTCATGCTTATTATTTTTTTGTTATTTCAGCCTACGGTTTGCATTGAGACGATTATACTTATTATGTTTTATTACATTTAGCCTTGTTAGGCCGTCTATTCCTAACCGACAAACTACGCTGTCCACCTGGTTGGTCGGGTAGGATTTTTTTTGTTAGTTTGCCTAACTCAGCATTGCCTAACTTGTTAAATCAGTATGAGTATTCTAGGACGTTTCTAAGCCGTAACCAGTTAGGTTTATTTAGTTTCCCCCCCTATGTACGCCATAACCTTGTCGAGGTGGGGGGGCTTACCCTTGGCGAGCCGCCTTGGGGACCAAGAAGGCGTACGAGCGTTCTGAGCGGGCTACCAAGAGCGTCCCGCAGGAGCGCTCAACCGAAGTTCCAAGCGGGCTGCCAAGCGGTGGCCTGTAGGAGCGACGGCATGTTATTGTTTATCCGAATGATGTTCAATCTCTGTTACTGTAATAACAGAGGGAGAACGCTCAAAATAACTTTGAGTTATCGGAAACCACCCACGCCTCTTAGGCGAGACTGAGCGTTCCAAACGGGCTCCCGAGCGGGGGCCTGTAGCAGAGCGCTGTTGGTGTTGTGAGCGTTACAAAGCGAGCTTCCGAGCGGGGGCCTGCAGCGAACGCTCACGAGAGGGAAACCCTCGCCGGGCTACCTCTCACCGTGGAGTTTTCCGCACTCTTTGAGTGCGGACTTTTGGTGAGGCTGTCTAGGGAAAGCGAGCCCGTAGGCCCGTCTTCTGTAGATGGTCTAGGGGGACCTTGCGCACATGGTCGGCTAGCTGTGTGTGCCTGCACAAGGTCCCTCCGTATGGAGATTGTACTAGTGTCTCGGGACAATCTTCACGTTGGAGTTAGCCTGGTCAGCAATGGCCGGGCTGCCCTGGGGGTGGACCGGTGTAAGATGCCCCCCGCAGAGCCCGGTTCATCCCTATCATGGGCAAGGAGGCACCGGGGAGTTTTAGTGGCGTATTCCCAGTGCCACTATGATCAGGTGCTGGGCGACCCCCACATATCCTTACCGTCTAGCCAGCGGTAGGGAATCTGTAAGCGGATTACTCCTCGTCAAAAAAAAAAAAAAAAAAAAAAAAAAAAAAAAAAAAAAAAAGGTTTATTTAGTTTACTAAATGAAGAATATCAAAACTAAATATCTAACATTATTTCAGGACATAAGTTTTGATCTGGACTTGCCAGATCCAGATCAAAAAAAAATTCATCAATAAAGTTTTCCTTGCCAGGAATTAAACTTTGAAGTTAAACTTTAAAGTAACGCTCTCTGTCTCAGGGGCATGTATTAGTGATAAGTATAAAAGTCTTATAAAAAAATATCAAATACAAACCAAATAATTCTTAAAGAGAGATTTTTTTACTTTTACTGTACCTAATAAAACGAAATCCTGTATTTTGTGTGTTTATACTTAGGTCGCATAAAGTTTTATCAACAAAACGACCACTCCACAGACGCCGATAGACCTCTTTCAAATGTAATGTTTTCGTTTTGTTTTATAACTAAACGCGTCGTCATCGACCGCTTGTTCGTGTGTCACACTCGGTAATACCCTTACAGCCTAATTGAACACTAATAATGTAGATTAAAAGCCTTTTTATCAAACTATTTTATGCGATTATAAGAGAGCTTCTACATCACGATTTATTATTGTGATTACAACATGTACCTACTCATATACTGTAATTTTTTTTTTTTTTTTTTTTTTTTAATAAGTGATGGGTTAGCTCTTGACCAACAACCAGCGATGTGGCAAGGATGAGGCCTAAGATGGAGCGAGCTCACCCAGAAGATGCCTATTCACTCGAACCTTGAAAAGATTAGGGAAACACAGACGCTATACTTATATATTAATATAATATGCTTATACCCTAACTAGCTGAAGCCCGCTACTTCGTCCGCGTTGAAGCAATCGTTAGCGTCTGACTTCTTTATCGCCGTGAAGACGCTGGCGCCGCGCCGCCATTTTTTTACATTTTTAGACGATCCCTCAAGAACCTAACAATTTTTCAGCATAAAAAGTATCATATATGTTATTCCAGGTAATAAACTATCTGTGCGAAAAATTTCATCTAAATCCGTTCAGTAATTTTTACGTCAAAGATTAACAAACAAAAATCTTCACAACCTTAATAATATAATGTGTAGGTAACATTATATACCTACTTAAAAAAAAAAACTAAAAAGCAAACTAAAAATAGAAATTAATGTTTAGTGTTCACGATAATTTCACCATCTCAGGGGAAAATCCAACTATTCTAGGGCAATAAATATGCCCTAGAACTAGAACTATTAGATCAACACGCTCATAATTGTATTAAAAATCTTAAGATCTTTAAAATACAAATTAAGTACCTATAAAATACAATTTCATACACGTCACTAGCCATGTACCTAAGGATAAGGACAGGAGGACGGAAGTGACTCATACATAATGCATAGGACAAGTTCCCCGTAGGATTATCGCGATCGATCCTGTTTGTTAGTCAAATAAGCCATTGTAACGTATTAACATCTAGATAGAGCCTGGCATAATCGACCTTAACATAAAAAGAAACAGTCCTCCGCCGCGTCTGTCTGTCTGTCTGCTTGCGATAAACTCAAAAACTACCGCACCGATTTTCATGCTATTTTCACCAATGGATAGAGTGGTTCTCGAGGAAGGTTTTAGTATATAATTTACAAATTTATGCGGGCGTAGGCGTGTATAGATAAATTTTAATAATAGTAGCTTTAAAAATAAAATTTGATAATCAGAAAAATCGGATTTATCTAGATATATGATTATAAGAATAAGAATAAGAATTATAAATACAATATGTTTTAATTATTTATTATTTGATTTATTATGCCTAAAAAGATTACCAATTCATGGAAAATGCTGTTGGTTGCACGATTACTTCTACTTATTGGTTGGTTCATAATTTCATACTTAGAAATATAACCCCATAACTTCCTACAATTATCTCACTGCATTATTTAAACGTTCACAGAACACTTTCTGTGTTTAGTATGAGCCAGTAACAGCGGGTGTAATTTAAACCATTCTACAGTTCCTTGAAGAATTGTAATATATATTGTAGGGTTTCTGGACACGAAGATTTCCGGCTTCTAAGTGCATTGTTATTCCCACCCATTGCAGCTTGAATAACGAGCTGTTTGAATCTTGATTGTAGAAATAACGTGATGTGAATCAAATTTAAAAAGACTAAGTAGTCAATGCTGATCATTGTAAACCCACAATGAATCAAATCATACTCACAAGGAATTTTTAAATAACTCAGGATAAGTATATTTCTTAATGATTTTTTTATTATATTAGAACAATATTTTAAAAAAGAATAAAAATATAAATATGAACAATATAAAAAATACCTTCGTTGTTTAACGATTTTTCTATTATAAAAAAATACATGAAAATCCGTTCCGTAGTTTTTGAGATCATCGCGAACATACATGTACATACAGACATACAAACAGACAGACGCGACTGGGGACTTTGTTTTATATATTAATATGTAATGATCTCTGAATTATGAACAACAATGTAATTAATTTAAAATGAAATATTCTAACAATTTTGTAAGTCTTTTATTTTAAAAGAAAATAAACTCCTCCCTTTTCTCCTAAGTTTTAGTGGGTAAATGTGTTACTTCCAAGAGCTGTATACAAGTATTTCCTTTAAAACAAAGTAATTCATCCCATACCACGGCCACCACATTACTTGTGAGGTCGTAACTACTAACTGCCTTCATTCGAGCTTAATTTGTGCACCCAAAGAAAACTGGTAATTTATACGTATGTACGCACTACCCCAATTGCTAAAACCACTCTTGTTTTATCAACAACTGAATATAAACCTTAACAGCTTTAGCACTGAGTTTACAATTATATGTAAGTCTATTTTCTAGAAACTTTAGCCACTGTCCCCCTTACGGTCCGGTAAACATCGGGTCTGGACACTTAATTATGTGATAGTGTTCTGTTATTGCAACCCCTCTATGAGCGCATGTTGTTACGAGTAAATTATTTTTATGTTCTGAATAATATTTTGAGCTAAAATTTATTAAAATTATGTCAACAATTATTACTAAATTAAACGAATTACTTGAAGTTTAAGTTAAATTCTTCAAAGAGATATTTATTTATAGGCTCTGACACTGTTGCAAATTTATTTAAAGCTTTAGAAAGCAGATACAAACACTTGAACGCTCAGATGAGTCCTTGCATATTTATCGTCAAAGTATAAGCTTTGAGTACCTATACATAAGCAAGCTAGAGTATAAGCCATCCATGAACAATCCTAGGGACAGGGAATCCCATTAAGTTTCTCTTAAGGTTATGAAGAAACCTTGTTTATACATTGTTCATACCTTGTTAATACCTAAAACCGTCGATCGACGTTTTCATCAGTCGATATCGCGTAAGTGCATGTATTACACGAGTATTCTGATAATAGGTGTAAAATAATTTAATGCATTAAATTACAAGCTATCTATTGTTAATTGGAATTTCATTTATATTATGAAAAACATAAGTATAAGTTATAAGTAGGTATAAAATCGCTTGTCTTGACTACTACGTCTAGAAAACGTAGATTTATTTGGAACATAGGTTTTTTTATATAACGTATACACCTAAGAAAGGATTTCTTAAAATTTTGACTCCGTGCGAAGTCAGGAGCGTGTCGCTAGTAATGTATAAAATTAGAAAAGCAACACAAAAGAGCCATGTTTCCGTTAAACCACGATTGGACTGGATTTGGAAACGGAAGGAGGCACAATCACAAAGGATTGTGTCTCGGATCCTATTTGAGTTACATATCTCCAACGTTGGGCCGCATGGGAATACCTTTGACGTTCCATTTTGTCACCCCGCTCTCGCGTGTTTCCCAAAGGTCGCGGGGGGCGGGGTAGGTGTTCTTGGCTGGTCAAGGAAAGCTTGAAGGGGTCGCGTGAATGACATTTACGTAAGCGTTGCCCACCCTACAGATTAGCCGTTCGACAAAACCCTCTCTGGATCACTGGAAATTTTGCTATCATTTTCAGAGTTTTTAAATGTAAATAACTTGTTTCACATGACAATCCAAATTAATGTTGCAAAAAGTAATTGCGATTTTACAATTTTTGGGGCAATTCCTAGTAGTAAAAAATGATTGTAATTTAATATGGCTAATAAAATTTTAATTAACATAATAATATAAAATCATTTTATAAAAAAATACAATTTCAAAAGTATTAAAAGACTGTATTAGAAGAAATATCGAGGGAGTAAACAGTTTGGATGACCAGTCCTAAAAATGCTTTACTTGATTTCCCCAGACAGTATATAGCGGTCGACAAACAGAAAGTTAGAAGTCTTCATTTATTTCTACGTTTTTATGTGTATGAGATATTTGTATTTGCTTGTAATGTTATGATTTCAAAGATGCAATTTATTATATTATGTAAAGATGCATTTTAATAATATTTTATAGTCGTAACTCTCTTAAAGAAATATATTAATGTCTGATGATTTGTACATTCAAGGCGGAGTACACTCGCAAAGTGAATCAGTTCATTAACAGTACGAGCCCGAACCCGAACCGAATAAGTCCATCAACCGCCACTTTCGCCAATAGTGAAGGTACTAGGTGCTAGACTAATAATCGTTCATAGTTTAACGAAACTCTTGATATATAAGCCAGCAGCAGTAAATGAATAAATACCGGCGTAAAAGTGGGTTTAAATTGATCTGTAGCTGAAATTACTTTGACGGAAGAGCAGAACAAGTTATAATGGCCGCCATCGGGCCCAATTGGGCTAAAGTTGCCGCTTTTGAAACATGTTCTAAAACTGAGACTTGTTTATAGAATATCAGTAATATAAAAAAAAGACTAAAAATGCTTATGGCATGTTTTGTGCAAGCGCAATTGCACCCTAAACTTTTAATTCGTTATCTTTTTTCTTTAACTTGATTACAAAACATTGAATTACTTATGTCTACTATTGAGTAAAAGAAATAAAGGAACATTACTCGTACAAATGGCGCACAGCGATTTAGGTTATTGTAGAGTCTTCTATTGATAGAGTAGTGATTATGGATATTATTGGTATAAATATATGATAATTAAAAATTTTTATGTTTAAAAGAAAAAAAAACATTAGATACAGTAACAACGACAAAATATATTTCTATCCACCCAAAACAGTGACTAATGGTTGTTGCATCTTTTTAATTGTTTTCCAATCAATCTTGTTGCTTTTAAATTTTTCAGTTTGGCATTTATTGGCTTTTAAATCAATACTTTAACGGTTATATTTTTATGTAAAACTTCCGTCTGTTAACTGCTATAAATTTATTACTTCATTGCTTAATATCTTATGTTAAGCTTTAGCGAATTCACGCTTATGTTAGGCGTGATTAGAGTATTATTTAGTACCTACGATAAGAAAACCACAAGCGTTAATTTTTTTTTTTTCAAAAAATAATCGAGTTTACTCGATTTATTTCCATTTTAAGGCTTAAAATTGTCTTAAATGGCTAAAATGGCTTGTTGTTATTCGTTTTAACAATAGTTATCTATCTATCTATATCTTAATATATATATAAAAGGCGATGGTGTGTGTGTATGTTCCCTATGGACTCCAAAACCGAGATCATCAGATTAGTCCAGCGGGTAATCCTGTGAAGTTTGGTAGCGATCGGACGCGGGCGAAGTCGCGGGCACCAACTAGTGTATTATAAAATTATTTATTTAATGTGATTATTGTCATCTCTTTAGATATACATAAAAAATGTTCACTTTTATTTTTACCATACATAAATCTATACTAATACTAATATTATAAAGCTGAAGAGTTTGTTTGTTTGTTTGAACGCGCTAATCTCAGGAACTACTGGTTCCAATTGAAAAAATCTTTATGTGTTGGATAGATCATTTATCGAGGAAGGCTTTAGGCTATATAACATCACGTTGCGACTAATAGGAGCGAAGAAACAGTCGAAAATGTGGAAAAAAACGAGGAAAATTGCTTCCGTTGCGTGCGCTGCGAAAAACGTTCGAGATACCCAAAATAACTATTCCACGCGGACGAAATCGCGAGCACAGCTAGTATAATATATTTAAAGGAGAATTAAATAAACACTGATATGGAATTTAACCGCCTGCATTCCCTAGATTTTAATTCATTGGGCAATCAAATAAAATTGAATGTAATTTGTTATTTCTATCGTCGCACAGTTTGAACTTGATCGTTGAAATTAAGGCAATGTCCCGAAATGGAAGCCCGCGCTCGGCTCGTTCCACCATCAAAGATTATCCTGGCGGGCCCAATTGCCAAACTTTGCTAGTCCGTTTTATTTGCTAATTTGTTATGAAATCCGGTTTAATGGCTCTACTGCTAGTTGAATGATATGGCTTAATTGTTGTTTTGGAAGGGGTTACCAAGAGTCATAAAGTTTTGTTGCTAAGCACGCTATCGCCGAAAGTATAGCATGAATTTGATTTGCAATTTTTATGGCGAATTGTCGATGAAATAACGAATTCAGAATAAACTGTAACCTTATTAGGTTCAGTATTTGTAAGTTACAACATTTTTGAAAATTGTTACGCCTGTAGATAGATTATAAAAAACTGCAGAAAATTTGTGCGACTCCGACCATTTTGAGATACAGCTCGCAAACTTCCAGAAACAAACATTTCAAGCATTACAAGAACAACCAAATTGAAGAAACTTAGTTAACCAAATGTCTTCGCTTTTTAAATTAATTCAGTTACCTACGCACAAAATTTTCCGTCAGAGTTGTTTTTCTTTTGGTAAAATTAGGGATTTCGCACATAACTTTTGTGTTTAATCAAAGCCGACGCTTCCGAAGAAAATCCAATTTTGTTGCTCATTTCGCTCATTGTCCCTGAGCGCTCACATCTTTTAGCCACGGGAACAATGGCGGACGAAATAGAAAAACGACTGACTATCACCGCTAGTAACGATGAGCAAAATTTCGTACGCTCTCACGTTATTGAATTCGACATACCGCAACGAAATAAATACTCAAAATAAATTATCCGTTCACAATAAAACAACCCTCCCTGGAGTGTTGCTCGGAGAACTATAAGCTAACGTGTGTCACAATTGTAAGTTCTATTCGCGAGTGTTACGATTCAAAGTCGATCGGCAAGAACGTTTGGCTGTAGCACGCGACGCATATCTCCAGGGCGTTGTGCGATTTTTCAAAAACCCATACTCCGCGCTTAATCGAGCGCGGGTAAACATCGAGTTTTTCACCTCCGTGGAAAATATCGATGGGGCATAACCGCATTGTGTTGGCTCGAGACAGCGGAAACCGGGGGTTCCCACGACTGAATATGTTTTTGAAGACTGACGTCATTAATCATGCATTGAGTGGTGGCACAATGCCACGCGTAATGGACGGCGGTTTTGTCGCGAATGAACCAGGTTGATGGGTCTATAAATGTACGGTAGCAAAACCTCCATACGCTCAACAATGAGAGGCTTTGTCTCGATTCAATGATAATTAATCATTCTTACCGAAGCCGCATCTTCTGAGCGTAATTAATTATACCATTCGATTTCAGAGCCACGAATGTGTCATGGTGTTGGCTACCTTAAATTTGAGCGCCCATTAATAATATCTTTATCAAACGGAAAACAGGGAGTAGCTCGTATTAAAATGATATGCAGGGTGTTTGACAACGGAACTCATATTAAACATAGATTGTGAACGTTTAGATTCCACAAGAGCTTATAATGTTATATAGTAAAAATACAAAAGCAACTTTAGTTTGACGAGATAGAGTTCAAAGTTGTTTGTAAGAGCAAGGTCTTTACAAGTACCGCATAAGCGCATAGGGATGATTAAAAATGGTCTAAAGCTATCCATCATGCGACAAGTCGCCGGTGATACGCAGTTGTTCTAATTTGAATAATGCCTTTCGAAAACTATGAGACGCATGTTTGTTTGTAGTTAATAAAAATTTTGTATAGATAAAATTTAAGTAACACTTTTATGTCACACTTTTAATTAAGAATTTTAAAGAGCCCGCTGGTCAAATGGTTAAGGTATTGGTCAATGACTCAACGGTCTCCTGGTTCTTCTCTTGGTCGGCTAAATTATCAAAGGGAAATTATCGTATTTTTGAACATACTGCTTTCAATCATCGGCGTTGTTCTCATAATACAATTAACTTAATTGTATACTGGTGATTATAATTATATATTTTTATGCACTTGATGGGCTACCGTCCCCTAAAGATACTTGGGTTCGTATGGAAAAAAGATAAATCGCTAAAAGGGAAATTTGGTCTGAAATCTCATTATTTATGAACTAGCTGGTGCCCGCGACTTCGTTCTGGATGAAAGGTACCCTATGTCTTTTCTGGTGGTGACAACGTGTATGCAAAATTTCATGGTGTTCGGTTCAGTTGTTTTTGCGTAGATGAGTTACAAACATCCATACATCCATACAAACTTTCGCATTTATAATTTTAGTACGGATTAGTACGGATTGTCTTTGCACCCTAACAAATCTAAAATTATGAATTAGTTAATATCTAAATTAAATTAACATTACAATTTATCATGACAATCCATGAATTGAATATCCATGAGTTTATCAATTTTGAATACTTAGGCAACGGACAAACAGAGATACTTTAGATTTTGTATTAATTAAATTATTTCTCTTATGCTCAAGAAATCATTTGTTTTAAATCACAGATGAGCTTAATTTAATTAATTTGTATAGATTTAAAAATAATTAAGTTTATAAGTCAACTCCATCCTGCTACTGCTTGCACTGGGTGTGTTTCAATCTGGGAGATTGATTGTCCCGGTCCCGGCAGCGGGACACAAATGCTTGTTCATTTTAATATTAGATCCGAACTACTTGTGAAACTATCTGCAGACTACCCAGTACACTGAACATAATTATTAACATTATAAGTTACATTGACATAATTACCAAGCTATTTTCATTAATATTTTTAATAAACTACTATTATTAAAACAATCATACTTCGAATATTGCCCTGAGACCGTGTGGTCCGACTGCTTATTGTATAGCACTTATATAAATATATCTACTTATATTTTATTATGTAAAAATCGACAGACAGGCAGACCAGACAGTCTACTTGATAGCTACTGTCGCTTGATGGTGTCAAATGGACTGTCGACTCTGATGGAATAAGGGATATTTTTTTATGGTTTTCAAAAAAGTATTCTAGAAAATATTTTTTTTATAAATTTTAAAAACTGTGTCAGTTTTCTTCCGTGTTATTGTTAAAACAAAGCAAAAATGATTTTTTTTTTTAGGTCAAGTCGTGCCGACCTTTTTCACAGAGAAAGCACTACAAGAATACAAGAATATTTATTTTCATACACCTTTAAGATTTCCATAATATTTTAGATAAATAACATTAAAATTTGGCGATTTCACTATGGATCTATTTTTGAGATAATAAATATGTAAAGCATAATTATATTATCTTAAAAATAGTTGTATGGATCCGACAAAGTTTATGTTTACAGTTCTTTTTTATAAGGCTAACTACATAATTTAAAAGAAAGTCGCCCGCCGCGTCTGTGTGTATTTACTATGATCAGATTTTCATGCTGTATTCACTAGTGAAAAAAGCATTAAACGAGAAGTGGTTTTATTTAATATAATATGCAGAAATAAATTGCAACTGGTGAAGCTAGGAGCGGGTCCTATTAGCAAATTTGTATTTCAGAAAAAGTTGAAAAAATTCCAAATAACGTCTTTTAATGCCAGATTTCTTTTTTTTTGTTATGTTCACTGTTAACAATGATTTTTGTCGTGCTCGTATAAAAAAAGCTAGAGCGTGTTTGCTGTCTGTCGACAGGGCAATGCAAACATCGCTACGCGCCTGTGGTCATGTCAGCCAGTTTGTTTAATGTCATCTTGTGTGCACAGATGTCCTGTGTCCCTAACTTGCCAATTAAGTAAATGTTTTGAGGTTCTCTGGCGAGAATAAGGAGTAAACAACAATTACCTACATACATATTGGTCATACCATTTCAATTGGTCGAATGGTTTAAGTGTTTATCTCAGGGATCCCGGTTTCGATTCCCGGGCATGGCTACCTTTTTAAATGAACAAAAAGTTGACACTGTTTTGGATATGGCAAAAGCACGGCACATTGAGTTTCGCAATCATTAAGGCAGCCATCAATAAGCCAGCCATGGTGTTAGCAGCCACACTCTTACAGATGGCTACCATGAAATAAAACAGCGTGTACGCTTTTGTGTTTCGATGAAGTATAAGGGATGCCAGAGCCCTCTTCATAAATCCTTATCATTAATCCTGCTGTGGTCAGAAGTTTACAACTTCCCACTCTATTATAATCGTCTGCCTTAATAGAGCTTAGATAATCTCGGTGTTCGGTAGCAGCAACAAATACCATGGTAATGTTTTTTTTTTTAAGTAGAATTCAACAAGCGTGACGAATAAGCTTTTAATTTTCAATTTTCACGGCGGAGCCTATTAAAGTTACATGAATTATAACCTATCAACACATCACGTCAGTCTGCCGTTCCTTAAATAGGGCAAACGGCAAAAACTGACGTGTCATGTAAATCGTGGGGTGTTGGGACAGTTTGTCCGGTTATTTGTACGTTTTTTTTGTTCGGATTTCTAATAAAAGTTGCCGTGTCATACAAGTTTCTAAGCTGGGGGAGTCACGAATCACGATACATTGTGTGTACGTGTGACAAAGTATTAACTTTATTTATTAGCGCTGCGTGTAAGCGATTTTCATTATTAATTTATGGAACTACAACTTGCATTTTAAGACCCTGTCATATTAAGTTTTTTGTAGGCAGCTGCGGATTCTGCTTTGAGAAATTTCAAATTGAAAACGTAGGTCATACTTATAATTATGTATTATAACCGTAATAATTTCTATGTAGGTATATTATATGAGTTCATAGTATACATATTGATATAATATACATATTCATATAATAATTGGTTCATCGCGCAATGTAAGTAATGACTCAACGTAAAGGTTGGAAGAGCGTCGCCGCTTCGGCGCCTATATAGCAGTTAGTCGTCCACTAGTTGAGTGCGCATTACAAGCGAATGGACAGCAAATGATCAATGATTGGACAGCTCTTACCACAAGTAAATTGGAGTAAGAGGATCTGTAAAACTGGTTGAGGATTCATTGAGCACTTTTTCGTCAGTTTATCATCATTATTAATTTCCAATGCGTAAAGATGATTATTATTGATTACCTCACAGAAGACCACCGTGAAAAAACAGCACGTGTGTTTTTGTGTTTCAGTAAGTGAGTAAGGGATGCCAGAGCCCATTTCCTAAAATCCCTTCCTTATCCCCTTACTTATCCTTTATCCTACTATAGTCGCCAGCGTAAAATTGTGTAAACTTTGTAAATTATATACTAAAACCTTCCTTGAGAACCACTCTATAAAAAAAAAAAAAAAAAAAAAACCACTATACATTGGTGAAAACAGCATGAAAATCGGTGCAGTAGTTTTCGAGTTTATCGCGAACAGACAGACGCGGCGGAGGACTTTAATAGATGTAGTCATATGCAAATCGATTCTCCAAAAATACTTTCTATTGAACAGAAGCATCTATTAATTATAATTATAGCCTATAACTATGCTTATAGTTATAGGCAGATTTGCTTTTATATCATACAATCTGGAGATAAAGTTGGATATAAAACAAGATGTTATTGACGAGAATGCCATATGAGTTTATATTTTGCTCAATATTGTAGGTATGTTTAATTTCACTGCCTTACCTTGTATATGTTTAATGAGGATCTCGTCGAGGTAAAAAAAAAGAACCGTAGTAAATTGGTCTGTAAACGTAACATTATCATAATTGTAGCGTACGAGCCAGACTGCCGAGTTGATAATCAATAACGTGGACGAATGATTATTTCTTAAGGACGTGTTCCCGGATCTGACAAAAATTAGTTGATTTTCGGTAAATTTAGCGACCAAATGAAACCAAATCAAATAAAACTAACAGATGGCACAGTTAGATTACTTCTTTATCTGCAAATTCATAGTTAAAAAATTTAATAAATGTGATTTTTAGTACTGTAAAAACGATTTCTCATCCCCTCTGCACAACAAATTTTACGAAAAGTGGTCGTGTTTAGGATCATTTTTATGTTTTTATATTCCTAATTTTGTTTGTTTAAAAATACTGAAGGATGGCAAACATAATCAACTCAACATTGATAGTTAAAAAATTCCAAAAATATTAAAAAGAACCTCACAAAAAAATAAAAAGTCCCGTCAAAATATTCACATGTTTTGATATTAAGCATGAATCTTAATGAGTGACAATAAGGGTTTATTTGGAATACACAAAACATTGTCAGTGATCTCGAACACGTCTTGCTCAACTTCAGTCTACGCCAGAGCGCCGTCGAGGTAGGACCTGTGTCGCTCTGTTCAAGATCGAACTTGTTGTGTACAGATACGAAATAATCGAATAAACGCCTTTGATACTTTAGCCAAAACTAAATTTTATTTTTTTTTTTACCAAAATGCAATTCATGTTCATCATAGACTCCGGAGACACCCCATGGAACTCCGAAACTATCAGAGGTAGGTATCCCGAGTTTGTGCTCTTTTTGTTTGTATTCATGAGTACTTACATGCTGGATGACTTGGCTGACCTGATGGTGAATTCCGGAGACACCCCATGGAACTCCGAAACTATCAGAGGTAGGTATCCCGAGTTTGTGCTCTTTTTGTTTGTATTCATGAGTACTTACATGCTGGATGACTTGGCTGACCTGATGATGAATTCCGGAGACACCCCATGGAACTCCGAAACTATCAGAGGTAGGTATCCCGAGTTTGTGCTCTTTTTGTTTGTATTCATGAGTACTTACATGCTGGATGACTTGGCTGACCTGATGATGAATTCCGGAGATACCCCATGGAACTCCGAAACTATCAGAGGTAGATATCCCGAGTTTGTGCTCTTTTTGTTTGTATTCATGAGTACTTACATGCTGGATGACTTGGCTGACCTGATGGTGAACTCCGGAGACGCCCCATGGAACTCCGAAACTATCAGAGGTAGGTATCCCGAGTTTGTGCTCTTTTTGTTTGTATTCATGAGTACTTACATGCTGGATGCCTTGGCTGACCTGATGATGAACTCCGGAGACACCCCATGGAACTCCGAAACTATCAGAGGTAGGTATCCCGAGTTTGTGCTCTTTTTGTTTGTATTCATGAGTACTTACATGCTGGATGACTTGGCTGACCTGATGGTGAATTCCGGAGACACCCCATGGAACTCCGAAACTATCAGAGGTAGGTATCCCGAGTTTGTGCTCTTTTTGTTTGTATTCATGAGTACTTACATGCTGGATGACTTGGCTGACCTGATGATGAATTCCGGAGACACCCCATGGAACTCCGAAACTATCAGAGGTAGGTATCCCGAGTTTGTGCTCTTTTTGTATGTATTCATGAGTACTTACATGCTGGATGCCTTGACTGACCTGATGATGAACTCCGGAGACACCCCATGGAACTCCGAAACTATCAGAGGTAGGTATCCCGAGTTTGTGCTCTTTTTGTTTGTATTCATGAGTACTTACATGCTGGATGACTTGGCTGACCTGATGGTGAACTCCGGAGACGCCCCATGGAACTCCGAAACTATCAGAGGTAGGTATCCCGAGTTTGTGCTCTTTTTGTTTGTATTCATGAGTACTTACATGCTGGATGCCTTGGCTGACCTGATGATGAACTCCGGAGACACCCCATGGAACTCCGAAACTATCAGAGGTAGGTATCCCGAGTTTGTGCTCTTTTTGTTTGTATTCATGAGTACTTACATGCTGGATGACTTGGCTGACCTGATGGTGAATTCCGGAGACACCCCATGGAACTCCGAAACTATCAGAGGTAGGTATCCCGAGTTTGTGCTCTTTTTGTTTGTATTCATGAGTACTTACATGCTGGATGACTTGGCTGACCTGATGATGAATTCCGGAGATACCCCATGGAACTCCGAAACTATCAGAGGTAGATATCCCGAGTTTGTGCTCTTTTTGTTTGTATTCATGAGTACTTACATGCTGGATGACTTGGCTGACCTGATGGTGAACTCCGGAGACGCCCCATGGAACTCCGAAACTATCAGAGGTAGGTATCCCGAGTTTGTGCTCTTTTTGTTTGTATTCATGAGTACTTACATGCTGGATGCCTTGGCTGACCTGATGATGAACTCCGGAGACACCCCATGGAACTCCGAAACTATCAGAGGTAGGTATCCCGAGTTTATGCTCTTTTTGTTTGTATTCATGAGTACTTACATGCTGGATGACTTGGCTGACCTGATGGTGAACTCCGGAGACGCCCCATGGAACTCCGAAACTATCAGAGGTAGGTATCCCGAGTTTGTGCTCTTTTTGTTTGTATTCATGAGTACTTACATGCTGGATGACTTGGCTGACCTGATGATGAATTCCGGAGACACCCCATGGAACTCCGAAACTATCAGAGGTAGATATCCCGAGTTTGTGCTCTTTTTGTTTGTATTCATGAGTACTTACATGCTGGATGACTTGACTGACCTGATGATGAATTCCGGAGACACCCCATGGAACTCCGAAACTATCAGAGGTAGGTATCCCGAGTTTGTGCTCTTTTTGTTTGTATTCATGAGTACTTACATGCTGGATGACTTGGCTGACCTGATGGTGAATTCCGGAGACACCCCATGGAACTCCGAAACTATCAGAGGTAGGTATCCCGAGTTTGTGCTCTTTTTGTTTGTATTCATGAGTACTTACATGCTGGATGCCTTGGCTGACCTGATGATGAACTCCGGAGACACCCCATGGAACTCCGAAACTATCAGAGGTAGGTATCCCGAGTTTATGCTCTTTTTGTTTGTATTCATGAGTACTTACATGCTGGATGACTTGGCTGACCTGATGGTGAACTCCGGAGACGCCCCATGGAACTCCGAAACTATCAGAGGTAGGTATCCCGAGTTTGTGCTCTTTTTGTTTGTATTCATGAGTACTTACATGCTGGATGCCTTGGCTGACCTGATGATGAACTCCGGAGACACCCCATGGAACTCCGAAACTATCAGAGGTAGGTATCCCGAGTTTATGCTCTTTTTGTTTGTATTCATGAGTACTTACATGCTGGATGACTTGGCTGACCTGATGGTGAACTCCGGAGACGCCCCATGGAACTCCGAAACTATCAGAGGTAGGTATCCCGAGTTTGTGCTCTTTTTGTTTGTATTCATGAGTACTTACATGCTGGATGCCTTGGCTGACCTGATGAACTCCGGAGACGCCCCATGGAACTCCGAAACTATCAGAGGTAGGTATCCCGAGTTTGTGCTCTTTTTGTTTGTATTCATGAGTACTTACATGCTGGATGCCTTGGCTGACCTGATGATGAACTCCGGAGACACCCCATGGAACTCCGAAACTATCAGAGGTAGGTATCCCGAGTTTATGCTCTTTTTGTTTGTATTCATGAGTACTTACATGCTGGATAACTTGGCTGACCTGATGGTGAACTCCGGAGACGCCCCATGGAACTCCGAAACTATCAGAGGTAGGTATCCCGAGTTTGTGCTCTTTTTGTTTGTATTCATGAGTACTTACATGCTGGATGACTTGGCTGACCTGATGGTGAACTCCGGAGACGCCCCATGGAACTCCGAAACTATCAGAGGTAGGTATCCCGAGTTTGTGCTCTTTTTGTTTGTATTCATGAGTACTTACATGCTGGATGACTTGGCTGACCTGATGATGAACTCCGGAGACACCCCATGGAACTCCGAAACTATCAGAAGTAGGTATCCCGAGTTTGAGCTCTTTTTTTTGTATTCATGAGTCATGAGTTCATATTCAATTTTTATTTATTTATTTATTTATTTACTTATTTATTTATTTAATTATTTTTTTGCGTCTGTCTTTCACTGCACCAAGTCCAGTGATAAGGTCTCGTCATAACTAACAAATTGAGCCCAAGCTCGACAAACTTAGCTCTTATAGTCAAGAAGTTCCAGTAGCAGTCACCGAAGTAGACCTTCAGGTCACTTCACCAAGTCCAGTTAATAGGTCTCGTCATAACTAACAAATTGAGCCTAAGCTCGGTAAACTTAGCTCTTATAGTCAAGAAGTTCCAGTAGCAGTCACCGAAGTAGACCTTCAGGTCACTACACCAAGTCCAGTGATAAGGTCTCGTCATAACTAACAAATTGAGCCCATGCTCGGCAAACTTAACTCTTATAGTCAAGAAGTTCCAGTAGTAGTGATCAAAGTAGACCTTCAGGTCACTACACCAAGTCCAGTGATAAGGTCTCGTCATTACTAACAAATTGAGCCCAAGCTCGGCAAACTTAGCTCTTATAGTCAAGAAGTTCCAGTAGTAGTCACCGAAGTAGACCTTCAGGTCACTTCACCAAGTCCAGTGATAAGGTCTCGTCATAACTAACAAATTGAGCCCAAGCTCGACAAACTTAGCTCTTATAGTCAAGAAGTTCCAGTAGCAGTCACCGAAGTAGACCTTCAGGTCACTTCACCAAGTCCAGTGATAAGGTCTCGTCATAACTAACAAATTGAGCCCAAGCTCGGCAAACTTAGCTCTTATAGTCAAGAAGTTCCAGTAACAGTCATCGAAGTAGACCTTCAGGTTTCTTCACCAAGTCCAGTGATAAGGTCTAATCATAACTAACAAATTGAGCCCAAGCTCGGTAAACTTAGCTCTTATAGTCAAGAAGTTCCAGTAGCAGTCACCGAAGTAGACCTTCAGGTCATTTCACCAAATGCAAAAGGTCAGACAATACAAAACAATTGTAATAAGTATTTGTCTACATAGGGAACATAAAAAAATATTAAAAAAATACCAAGTACCAAAACGAGTTTGGTCCCGCATAGTGCTTGCGTATATGTGTGCGTTTGAGCCGTGGCAGTGTATTGTTGCTATTAGATACCTATTCATTTCGTGAACACGTCCTTAAAACACACCACTGAGAAATGCTTAAACAAACAAAGATTGTTCCCTTCAACAACTGAGAGTTTGTCCTTATTTTTTTTAATTATTTTATTTATACAAGGCCAGACATTATGTAGCTTAGTATTTTTTATTTTAAAATTACATTCAACCACAGACACATTACAAATAACTGTACTAGCGAATACACATTAGTGCAATGTTAATTTATGACCCACAGCATTTATTTAATACTTATTTCCTCTGTGCGTCTCTGTGGGAAAGTATGGAACAGTAGACTATCATGCCAGCTCACTATGCATTCGTACTTAGATCTTCAAAAATTGTAATAAAAAAGTGATAATAAGTGATAGTCGAGCGATCATTTCTTTACTTTACATA
Organism: Synanthedon tipuliformis; assembly: GCA_947623395.1. Classification (NCBI taxonomy): domain Eukaryota; kingdom Metazoa; phylum Arthropoda; class Insecta; order Lepidoptera; family Sesiidae; genus Synanthedon; species Synanthedon tipuliformis. Next base: position 10,061,739 of record OX392407.1, on the reverse strand, counting down.
CATACAGCTTTGATTTACTTAATTACATTTTTTTGAGAGATTGGCTGATAAGAAGTCTACATAATAGTCGAGGAGTAGACACTAGCAAAGAGTTATGTTTTTGCTGCTTTTCACATCTCTTACATTGGTTTTGGCAAAGAAACATAACAGTGTATACTTACTTACATTACATCTATTTGACGGTCTTCTTTAAGAAGGTGGTAATTAACATAAGATGGATCCCTTGTTTGAAATTCAAAATACAAGTTTGCTTGTTGTCACTGTATTGTTAAACTTTTAACACTATATTTGAAATGAATCTGGCATCAATGTATTTTGTCATTAAGAAAATTTTTATACACTTAAATATCAATACGGTCGAGGCTGCGGTATAAAGCTAATATATAGTATATTTGTGATATTACATACCTTCGTACTATTGTGGTATTCCGTGTCTATACAGTAATTTTATTATGGTGTTTTTAAAAATCTTTATCTTTATCTCTACGTATTGTGAAATAAATTATATGTTTCTCTATGATTGTATACGAAGTTGCGTGGAAGACACAGCACATATAGTATAAATTATTGAAGTCACTTTCTGCAACTCCTCCTAAACCACGCCAACTCCTCCTAAACCACGCCAACTCCTCCTAAACAACGCTAACTCCTCCTAAACAACGCTAACTCCTCCTAAACAATGCTAACTCCTCCGCTAACGCTAAACCATGCAATGAATTTTGATGCGGTTTTCACAAAAGGAAAGAGCGGTAAACGAGCTAGATTTGTGTTAAAATTTGCAGAAAAAATGCAACCGTGCGACGCCGGCGGCGGGTCTCTATAGTATAATTTATATTAATAGGGACCTCTCCGATGTGTACACAAGTAATAAGTTGAAAAACTTGTTTTGAGGTGAGGAATGGCGCAATTTGCAATTTGCTGGATCAATATCATCGTTAACGAGCAGTCGAGCACGGGGACGAACTGACGTGATTTAAAATTGCACCACAGCGCGCCTCCGCGGCGGACTTATAATTTGTGTTCGTTATTCAATTATTGTAAGTAATTACGTTACATGGGCAACATGAGCACGGTTGTTTTACGTTGTTGTGAAAATTTTATGTCATTACGGTGACCGAAATAAATAATGAAGGCATTGTTAAAATAATCCACTATTATAAGCTCCCTGGTCCAGCCCAGAAAAACATTAATTAGGTTTTAATAAAATATATTATAAAAAAATCCGTGAAAACCTATCTATCTTTATTTAACCTTGTCATCTATTAATTTATACCTAAATGGTAAATTTTAATTTATATTGACGATCATAAAAGTTTCTTAGAGAAACCTAATTGATAAAATTAAATAAATATTTTGATTTTGATTTTGATCTAATCCTGTGAAAACCGAAAATCCGTGGAGTGGTTTAGGAGGAGTTAGCGGATATACAGACAGACAAAATGGACTTCAATTTACTATGTAAGGATAATCCGATCAAAATATATTTGCAAATTAAACATTAAATCAAACTCGAATCCCTTACGCAGAAGTTCCAATAATTCTGACTCTCTTATATGATTTATAGCTAAACTTATATTTACCGAACAAGTAATTAGTTATAATAGCTCAGTGGATACTTAAACTGTTGACCATCCAAGATCTTTGTACATTGAAAAGAAAATCATTTAAGGCTTTAGTTTATCGTTATTTGTTTCTTATTGAAGTTACGAGCGCGACAATATAAAAAGTCATATATATTTTTTTATGTTAAGGTCGATAGAGAGGCTGACGGTCCACCTGATGGTAGGTGGTTACCTGGCTACCGTCGCCTATAACACAAACAACTCCATAGGTCATTTTTTCAGAAAAGCGTAGATACCTTACATTTCGCGCGGACGAAGTCGCGGACGGACGAAGCAAATACTAAATGATTACAAAAACAATATTTGACTAAAAACACGAACATAACTCCAGAAAACCAACCCCGCCTTCTTGATAGACCGACTAACACTTACCATAAATTTTAATCACAATTTAGACGAAGGGAAGGAAAATATGACATAATAAAGAAATATAGCCACATTGAATCCACCCGAGAAGGCGCAAAAAAAGGAAAGATTCTTTTAGGAATCGCGTAAGGAAAAAGTATCCGCAACTTTCTATTAAGGTATCTATCAACATGATAGGAGTTATGTATGTAAAGATTTTTTAAATATTGTAAGAAAATGGCAACTATACCACGCATATACATACAAACATATTCTCTTAGAAGAATAGAAAATGCAAAAAAAAAAACAATACTCCAAACAATTCTTAAAAACAACGTTAACAATAAAACATTTAAAAATTCTACAACAAAACCGGCAGCAGTAACCACTCCTTTACAGAAGACAAAGAACACGTTTGTATGTTTGGATGTTTGTTACTCAATCACGCAAAAACGGCTGAACCAGGGCTGAACAGATTTTGATGAAATTTGGCACACAGAGAGTTTATTACCTCAATTAACAAATTAATGAGATAATTTTTTATCCTGGAAATATGTTAGGTTCTTATGGGATTTTCAAAAAATAACTAGTCACTGGCACACTTTATAAAATAAATATATTGTTCTTGAACCAGGTGTAATGACGTCACACGTTAAGATCTTATTATGGAATTTAGCTTTGCGGTATAACAAATTAACTAGGGGCATGTAAAATTCATTCATTTAAGCTTTAGCTAAACTCAGCTTTATTTACTTATGCAAAGTGAACATAATTCGCGAGCTCAAATGTTGGATTATATTTTAGTTGTAACGAAACTGGAAGTGCACTTTGACGCAGGTGCTAACCCCCCGAATTAGGGAAGATGCAAACAAGGGTAGGTTTATATTCGAAAATTAATTATTTACACTTTTAAAGTCAAGTTTAGAAGTTTGTTTTCACTGTATTTTAAGACAGCTATCTTTAGAATTTCATTAGACATAAAATTTTGCAGAAAAATTAAAGGAGCGACAAAAGATGTGGAAGATTTGCGTATATGATTTGCAAAAAAAAATTGCATCCATATGAAACCGGAGACGGGTCCCTTGTACAAAATAGAAGTCAATCATATCGAGTGTATCTGTTATCCCTATATCTTTATCTCTTTACATAGTACGAGTATACTTTGAAGTTGCTTTGCGTGTCTGTTTGTATGGCCGCTAACTCCTAAACAAAGCAACAGATTTTGATGTGGTTTTTTCAGTTAGATAAATTTTCACGGAATTTATATATATAATAAAACCTTATTAAGTTTTTTCTTGTGAAGCCAGGTATGGATCACTATTAAATTATATTTATGCATAATTTAAGCTCTCTTTGTACACCGGACAATCTATAAGAAAGAGTTGGACAATGGACATTTCTATTTGACTTCCGCACACCTCGTAATCTGGAGATTTCTCATCACGTATCAAAAAATTGTCGTTGAAACTTGTGTCTCCTGAACAGTTAAAAAATAAACCGTAATATGTTTAGTTTCGAGAGCCTTTTGTTAAGTAATTAAGTGTGCTGAGGGGTTTAAATAAAGAAGACTAAGGCTGGGTTGCACCATCTAACTTTAACTATAACCAACGCCGCAACTTGAGTTAAAATAACGGTTAGGCCGAAAATGAGTTGCACCAGTTAACAAATAATCATAGCTAGTTAACTGGTGCAACTCATTTTCGGCCTAAAACTCATTTTCGGCCGAAAATGAGTGCGAATTAACTGAAGTTGCGACGTTGGTTATAGTTAAAGTAAGATGGTGCAACCCAGCCTTAAAAGAGCGCAGCGCGTATTTAACTCATAATAAACATTAATTTAAAATATTTGTACGTCATTTAACCGTCATGTTGATGTCGAAACTTGAGTTTCGAGTAGATCCACGTATAGAGTGACCATTATGTAAAAATTTATTGGATTTTTTTTTCAAAATTTTGATTTACTTTGTTTAGCTTTGTTCGTGTGCCTGCAGATGATGAGGCTGAGAAGATTAAGAGGAGAAATATCTCCGTACTATTTAATTACGTTAATTCAATTGTGTGTTGTTAGTCATGACTGCGCTACAGCGCGTCATTCTTTACAATGTGGCCTTTTCTTTTCTTGTAAGAAAGCTCATCATCGCTCAACAGCTATTGAGAAGGCTTGGGATTATTCTACGAGACCGAATTCTAGAAGTAAGGAGATCCATAGAAAAGCGAATATAACCGATATTACCGAACGGCTACTAAACGACCCTTATAAGAACCCCTTGTCGATTTGCCATTGTGTATTAGAATGTAATATATTATATTTACATAGAAATTTGTATCGTTTTAATAAAAAAAAAAACCTATTAACTACCAATTGAAATAATGGTATGTTACTAAACATATCATAAAACTGAATAAAAGTTTAAATATTTTTTCTCAAGCATGGTCACCGTACACACATGATTACGTCGGACGCAGAGTGATTATTCTCTTGTTTGTTTTGTTAAATATTATTATTTTTTTATCTAAACTCAATCATGCATACAGCTTGAAAGTGTTACAGACATATACGTTGGCCTAACTTTGGTAATGAATTCCCTTTTGTTTTTTTTTTTACTTTTTATTATTACTATTTAGTGCCTGCGACTTCGTCCGCGTTGAAAAATTAAACGGTTGACGGTGGATTAAGGCTGCTTCTGAATAATTCTAACCCATAATTTTCAAATAGGACTGCTATTGTAAAATTACGGGGTAGGCCTATATCTAGCAGTGGACATCCTATAGGTAACTGAGATGATGACGATAAAAATAAAATTATAACCTTGTTTTCTTATATAATAGTAGCTACACGCTCCCGGCTTCGCCCGGATTCAAAATAAAAACTATCCATCTTTTAAGTTGGAAAAATTACACATAGTTACGAAGTTTTATCAAAATCGGTTCAGTAGTTCAGGAGTTCATAGGCGTCAAACAACGTGACACATATTTTTTATATATATAGTAGTATAGTAGTAGTATATAGAGATTAGTAAAATGCTTTATGAAGAACATATTAAGAATGAAAATGTCTAATACAAATTCTTGTCATATCAAATAAAGAGAGTCTTATATACGTTGTGACCCCGTTCACTGTGCGGTACCCATGTTAGGCGGACGCTGGCAGCGATTCAGCTCACATGTTCGGCTTGATGCCTACATGACAGACAAATTACGTTGCCACGAAATAAGTAACATTTGACCTAACCGCCGTACTTCACTTCTGACTAGGGTGAACATGATGCACGGATTAGTCACGGCTTCAAATGTCTCACTGTCACAGGGAAGTTTAAAATTAAACTGACACGTAAATTAGTGAAGACGTTTTTAAACATTAATAAAATTATTGAAGGGTTTATTTTTGGTCTTGTTGTGGAAAAATTTGAAAAAGTTCTAATATTTATAAATGCGAAAGTTTGTATGGATGTATGGATGTTTGTAACTCATTCACGCAAAACCTACTGAACCGATCGCCATGAAATTTTGCATACACGTTGTCTGGGGACACCAGAAAGGACATAGAGTACCTTTCATCCAAAACGCGGACGAAATTGATAGGCTATCAATTCTTTGATTGCAACATCATTATTGACAACAATAACGTAGAATGCTAGCTTAAATTTAAAATAAAATTGGAAAATACGATAGAAAAAAAAAACACTGGAAAATAAAAGAAAATAAAGAATTCTTTCATGGCTTCTAACGTGTTTTTTTGTGTCTCAAATGAAAAAGAACGGTTCAAAAAGAAGCTATGAAATCACATCTAAAATCAAGTATCTAAACTTTGTATCCGCTTATGCGAATTACAATGCAATTTCTTTCGTAGCGCATGTGAAATATATAAAATTCAATGTAGCCTTTCCACTTTTTCAATTTTATACGTGACATTTCGTGATAGGAAAATCGGATTTCGGTCTACTTGTGGTAACATTTATATTTGAAATATCTAAAGACCAATCGAATTATCTTGAATAAAGAGCAATGCCGCAGAAGGGATAAATCTTAATATTATAACGAGTAGGTAGGCCTATTACCTTATGCACTTTCTGAAAATATACTAAAATAACGCCATTTGTAAACATTATAAGGAAATGTCAACAAAATAAAATAACGTGTAAGTAGTTACTCAGTAATAAGTGTTTTGTATGTAATAATTGTCGATTTGGGAAATGAGGCGAATAATTTGTCAATAGACTGAACAATCAAATCTATAATAATATTTATACTTAAAGCTGAAGAGTTTGTTTGTTTATTTGTTTGAACGCGCTAATCTCAGGAACTACTGGTTCGAATTGAAAAATTCTTTTTGTGTTGGATAGATCATTTATCGAGGAAGGCTTTAGGCTATATAACATTACGTTGCGACTAATAGGAGCGAAGAAACAGTCGAAAATGTGGAAAAAACGGGGAAAATTATTCATCTTTGAGGGCTTCCGTTGCGTGCGCTGCGAAAACCGTTCGAGATACCCAAATGATTCCCAAAATAACTATTCCACGCGGACGAAGTCGCGAGCACCAGCTATTTTATAATATAAGGAAATATAATCTAAATGTCTCCAACTTTCGGTAACCCTACAGCTGCGGTGTATCTTTGATGTCGGGCCTTGTTTATCCTCTCATTGAATTTGCATTGTATTTATTTTTTTTTGTCCCAAACGTGACTCCACTCTCGGCCGAAAAAATAGCAAACTATTATAGATCCATCATCGTACCGGTGTTAAAGCTTGTTAGTTGCTTGATTGACATCTAAAGACACGCTTTGTGTTTGCCGATATTTTTTACCAACATTTAACTGTGGTTCAATGTATGAAAAGTAGTTTTAAATTTAATGTTAAATTAAACTGTTGTTTGTGGTTACATATCTATATAATAAAAAAAATTAAAAAAAAAACACAACACCGTTCGAAGAAATGAATTTGTTTAGATATAATATTTAAAAGTAAATAATACCATATAATATTGTACAGACAACTTTTTAATTTCTGATTATTTAAATAAAAATAAATCGCTAAGCGCAGAACTCTAGAATCGGGTTAATTTTTATTACGGACGAGCTATTATTACTAATCTATTTTATTAAATAAAACAATTAATATTAATTTAATTTTTTTAGCCATGTCACATGAAAATCCGGGAGGGTTCAGTTTTATTTGCACTTCAAAGATTTCCTAGTACGTACTTGTGGTTTTAACAAGTGACAGCTGTCAAAACAGACTAACAATAATAATAGTTATGACTAATACATTAGGAATTCACTTTAGCAAAATTGAATTTTTTATTGCAATGGAATTTATCAGGCAGTGCCACATCGTTTGACGGATCTGTCAATGTGATAACTTTTTATGTGATTCTCGGATCGTGTTAAAATTGTAGCTATAATCTTACACATACATACATACATATTAAATATATATTATATCTTCGACATATATACCTATTTACATAGTGGCAGGACAGACTGTGTTTCGCAGTCTCTTGAGCTCCTTTGCTTCCTTAAATATCATCATAATATGTACTGTTCTTTCGATCAGAGCTTAGTAACCTATCTCGTGCCTATCTCTTTCTTATCCTTATTCATATAACGGTCGACAGCCCTACCATCAAGTCCTTTAGCCTCTCTGTCGACCTTAACATAAAATAATAAAACCTAATAATAATCTTAAAAATATAATAAGTTTTATAAAGTTTTTTTTAAAAATATTTTATAATATAAGTAAAAAAACTATGAAATGGAAATAAATACACGAAAATAATAATAATAATATGTGTAATAAATAACATTATTGCATCTACTTAACTAGGCTTTTTATATTAGTTATTAGTTTATTATTTATATGAGTGAGGCAGTAGATAAAGCAAAGCACCTGGTTCTAGGTATCCACAAGCATAGAGCCGCATTCCCCTGATTGCAGTCGCGTGCCATTTGCATCAGCTGTATTGAAAGTACAGTCAGAAGCAAAAGTTTTAAACTGATTAATTATTTGTTTATATGTTTATGATTAATATCACAGACTCGTTGTATTTGGAGGCGACTGTTAGACGTAGGGTATTTACTGTAATCCAATAAATAAAATTGTAATAATACAATATTATTTTCATTATTTATTGTGAGCTTTTGCGCACCTTTTTTTTCATATATTTATGATGTAAGGCGTTATATTAATTTATACTTATTTTTAAATAAATATAATTAATTTAATTAATTAATTTAATTTTTAATCAATAGTGATGAATATTTAAAAATTTATTATAATAATATAACCATATATTTGTGTTAGAAAACATTTATTTATTTATTTTACTCTGTTGTTGAATTTAGATTCTTACTATAAAAAATGTATGCTTAAAAATAAATGCTATGAATGCTATGGGTTACGTACCCACAACATTTTTCTGAACATTTATAGTTGACTGTACTATTTACAGCGATCTGAGATGGAGCTAGCGCAGTGCCTACCTTACATCTTGGTAATTTGAAAGCGTCGCCTTGCACCAAGCGCCAAGTAGATGAAGTCTCGCAGTCGGTAACACGCCCGCTCGTGAGTGCACGCCTTTACATTTTACTTCTCCTTTATACTTGGCAATACTGCTATTGCTGTTGAACGAAAACAATTTAAAAAAAAACAACATCAACTGTGCAGCACTTTTATGTAATCTCCTTTTGAAAAGGTAAAGTGGAATAAAAAAACTAGGGCATAAAGCGCCATTGTTAGCTTCAGCTCTATTTAAAGTTGGAATCGGAAGGAATATGGAACTGTATTGTAGGTAATGGAATGAGAATGGACTACAAAATTTATGTTTTCGCTTTATGACATACTAGCTGGTGCCCGCGACTTCGTCCGCGTTCAAAAAGAAAATATACGTTAATTTGAACCAATTTGAATTTGAAACCATATGTGACCATATAGGCATACAATTAAGTTTAATATCTACTTGTGCTGATACCACCTGATGAATAAGTTGGCAAGTCTATAAGGTTTTAAAAATAGTAGTACTTTAAACTTAGAAAGGTAGCTGGATACAATACAGCGTCTGTTTGCAAATCTCCGTGGAGCGATCCGGCAAGCGTTTGCCGCAGTCTTTATGAATCCCTTTGATAGAGTCGAGATGCACAGCGCAATATGCTCTTGTAAACAAACCACTGCACCGCCTTAGAGATTTAGTGCTTCGTATCTACATCTATACATCTGTATGTATTTATATATAGTTTTAATTGCACCTCCTTTCGCGTTGCGACATGTTTTTCGAACAAAGACCCAATTAGATTGAGCCTTAATTAGCAACCGATCGTGTAATTAACGTGATACATACAAAAGTGTATTGGAAATTGAATGACTGACGAACCTATTGGGTGAGTGGTTGCTTGCCTTCCCCCCCTAGTTGGGTCAAAACCGTGGTGGGGGGGCTAAACCCTCAGCTATTCGGGCAGTTGCATGGGCCGCTGGCATTACCGGCCTTTGCTTGGCTGATCGGATTGTCGCTGGGGAACTAAGAAGACCCACGTGCGTGTGCTCCGTCCGGGCTCCGATCATCGGAGCTCATGGCGGAGCATCACTTTAGAGGCTCCAATTATCCGTAGGAGCTTCAAGTCTAACGGAACCAATCGAGTATTTTATCTTTAATACATAAAATAATTTGAAGTCGCTTTTTTCACCGCTTTAATTTTTTAACGCGAGAGCGAGTCGCTAGTTCATAATAGTCTTAAAAAAGTCTTATTTCAGTTTAGTGATATAAGAACGATTTCTCTTTTGAATTTCAAGACCGTTTCTGGTTCTAGTTCTTTATAGAATTATCAAAATTGTTCAATTGGCAGGAAAGCATTAATCCTGAATCATAAAGCAGGCCTAACAAAGATTAAGAATTAAAAAATGACAATTTGAAGTACATTAATAAATCTTGTTTTGGGAACGTGACAATTTTAAGTACGAGCTCACGCATTCGGACAAAGGATCGAATGACTATATAATTTATGAGAGACAAGATTCAATTCAAGACAGTGCTTAAGTGAAATTTAAGACTTAAGTGACAGAGCACACTGCCTTCTCCAATAATAAACGGGGCAGCCCGTTTGATGGCTGCCCCAAAAGTGTAACCGTGTAATAATCAGCAAGTGTGTTAATATTTTGGTTTACAATAATAAAAGAAAGAAAATGTGTATTTCACTAGAATATCATAAGTATCAGATAAATTCACTTACTCCTTACAAGCCCGGCTAGCTCAGTCGGTAGAGCATGAGACTCTTAATCTCAGGGTCGTGGGTTCGAGCCCCACGTTGGGCGTGCATAGTGCATAACTATCCATTTTTTACTTACTCAAAACTTTTTTATTTAATTTTAATCATAGTGAAATGAAACACGCATTGTATATTACTGAATCGAGTTTAATATTTCTGAAAGACAATTAATAGGAATCAGTTTTACTTGTTTTATAACTATGAGATAGAAATTGAGATATCTTAATATCTGTTATAAGATTAAGATTATTTTAAGATTAAGACCTATAAAAATGCAACATTTTGGAATATTTTGAACAAAGCGAGTCCTTAGCTTTTTATTGAAATCTTTTTATTAGCGAAATTGGGTGCTTTTTATAAGCACCCAATTTCGCCAGGTGCAACTGAGAGAAATGAAATAATAATCATTAATTATATAATGACCTAAGTCCCCCTTGAAAGACGTACTTTTCAAGTGTTTTTAATACACAAGTAAGTAGTGTGGTTCCGTACTAATCCGTTACTTATTTATAAACAAAAACTACAAAATGTAGTATGCGTTTCCTGCCATCTATCCGCAAACATTAGTATATTGCTTGCTACCGAACAGGCCCATATATTTCAATGAATAGTTTTGCTTAGATTACAAGAGATGGCAGTAGGAGATTTAGGTGCATGTATTAATAAAATATGTAGATTACATGCTTTTCCTGCCATCTATCCTTACACAATGGAATATTGCTGTCAATGTCAATCGAAAAAATAATTGCATCTACTACACTAAAGAGTTTTGTTTCAATTACAAAAGATGGCAGTGGTAGTAGCATCTTTAGATAGTAAAAAAAAAACGTCGCTTCCCGCCGCTGCCTATAATGGAAGGGTCATATTTCTATAAGTTCAAGTTGCCAGTTTTATATTTTTAACAGCATCAACATACAAATTTTTAATTATGTATTTCCATGTTGTATTGAAAATAATTTTTCTAATCTGTCAACCTCTTCGTTTTCCTTACTTACTTAGTATAAAACAAATTCGTTTTCCGCGTCTGTTTGTCTGTATATTCGCTACGCCTACTTACCTATTAGTTATTATGAGAAGAGAGACATCTTCTTGTGTTATAGTGTAGAATCTAAACTAACTTTTTTATTGCTTGTTAATTTTATTTCAGTATTTTAATTGTTGTAATTAACTTTTTATGTTTGCCAATCAAAATGATGTCGTAAAATGTTTCTAAGAACGTTTCACGCTAAGGTGACTTCATATCCTTCTATAAAGTGATAAAAACCTTACCTACGTCCATTTTTATATATAAATATCTATAATAAATATAATACTAGCTGTAACCGCGGCTTCGCTCGCGTGGAATTCAGAAAATTACTGTGCGTTTTACTAAATTTTATCCTAAATAGTAAAAATCTAGTGAATATTACACGTGTGACGATGAACTTGCCCCTGGGAATACACCCTGATTTTTTTATAAGGATTTTTTTTATTATTAGAAATGGGTTTGCTCTTGGCTAACAACCAGTTATGTAGCAAGGAAGAGGCCTATAATGGAGCGAGCTCTCCCATAAGATGCCTATTCACTCGAACTTTGAAAACATCAAGGATTCATAATTTTGCTTATAATACTGTCCTATAAACTTCATCTAACGTTTTTAATTTTATTTTTAATACATACAAAAAGTAGATTTTGTTGTTATGCTAGTAAAAGTTAGACATGCTGTCGTTGACCTTTTGTAGACATCATCAAGCTCAACAACTCTCCTATAGAAATTAATCACAATTATATATCTCACACCGTTCAATATACGAAGCGTTTTTTTGTCGATTTACTTAGATACTTTGCAAATTCGATTGCCACGAAAAAGCCTTTTCATTTTACGGGATAATAGGTATATAGCTTATATCTATCCTGAAAATATATTCTACTATTGATGGAAGACTTTTTTTACTTTCAGAGACCTCCTACACACAAACAAATAAACAAATAAACATACAACGTCTTTATAATAATAATAGTATAGATAATAATAATAATCAACATATTGTGTTCATCATTGTAACCGCTGTTAGTGTGACGCAGATATAAACTAAACAAGATGAGCTAACAATTTATTTTCAATTATACCGTAAATTTCTACAATATCTCTCAATATTGAAACCCAAACGAACAAACCAACAAAAACTCCCTATTTCCTACGCGACGACCAAGTGCGCGTCGCTACCTGCGTTTCTATACAAAATCAAAGTAAGTAGGTAATTAATATGCTACTTTCTTTATAAACAACTAGCTGTGCTCGCGACTTCGTCCGCGTGGTATAGTTATTTTGGGAATCATTTGGGTACCTCGAACGGTTTTCGCAGCGCACGCAACGGAAACCCTCAAAGATGAATAATTTTCCCCGTTTTTTTCCACATTTTCGACTGTTTCTTCGCTCCTATTAGTCGCAACGTGATGTTATATAGCCTAAAGCCTTCCTCGATAAATGATCTATCCAACACAAAAATAATTTTTCAATTCGAACCAGTAGTTCTTGAGACTAGCGCGTTCAAACAAACAAACAAAGTCTATAATATTAGTATATAAAAACATTTGTTTTTTGCAAAAATACACCGCGCTTCGCTGGCGTCTCAAATTCTCAATGGTACCAAAGTAAGACCTTTAGCGGAAACGAATCTAACTCCATTGTAAATGCTTAGTTTGAAGATTTGAACATTCAGATATCAACGTCTCGTAATTGGTCAGCTTCCTTTGCGACAACGTTTAAAGTAATTTTGTGTAGTTTATATAAAAGTGTGTAGCACGCAACGTGAGCTTTGTTCCTTCGAATATCTCTACCACTTTATACAATAATGCTACGAATATTCACAATCTGTGCACTTGTTTTAGGTAAGACAAAAATATTTTATAACTAATTTTAATTTTTTTTAAATGTTAAGGTCGATAGACAGGCTAAGGGTTCTATTGATGGTATGTGGCTATCGTCACCTATAAGACAAGCAACGCCACAGTTGGCAATAACAGCATGTGTGCTGTTGCAGGAAACAACAGCACATATGCCTTTATTTAAATTTGGCCTTAATAAGGACATGGACATAGAAACTGCTGCCATACCTACGGGTGTGCCAGTTTATGACTGCGGCATAAGTTAGCATTGAAGGTGTTAATTTTTCTACTAAAGAGTATTTTTTTAGTAGAACCAAAGAAATTAACTATTTTTATTTTACACACAGATTAGAACTGATATTACCTACTCACTGATTACTTTAGCATGGTTCCATTCAAAGTTCTGTATACAAAAGCTCAAGGTAGCGCTTACACCTATTGATATTGTAACAATTGAAAACTTATACTTACTTATTATTTGGTTAAATTTAGAAGACCTTGACCTTGGTAAGTTTTCACCGCTAACATAATATTGATTTGTTATTTCAGTTTACTTACGTACAAGCAAATGTGTTTCCTCGAAATCAGACTTCGGCGATGATGAAATAACTTCTGTTAGCACTAACTCTAGTCAAATAGAAGACGATGATGTCGAAGTGAAACATACTATAGTTGTGTCAACAAAACTCAAAAATAATAATCGAAAAGGGATCCATTCCAGCGACGGTAAGGAAATAAAATTATACTGAATTTAAGCTTTCAATATTTCTATGTATTTTCTGTTTCAATAATTTTACGATTAAGTTTCGGGAGTAAAGTATGAAGTGAAATAAACATCTTGACGTTTTTCGATTTCAATTTTTAGCTCTAAGCTCTCGTTTTGAGAAAGTCCGTTTTTTTATCTAAAAGAATATTTTTTTAACAATTACAGGAGACCTCGGAACAGTAGGCCACAATTTAGGTCGAACAAAAACTTCAAAAAAGGAAGACACCGATGACGTACCTGTTGTCAACGGTTATAAAGCTATTGAGACTACCCACATTAGAACACCTGATACTCGTCACAAGACCAACGTGTATCCAGAATCAGTCGTTATCAATAGAAACATTCGTGATGAATACGACATTTATCCGGACGTAGCATATAATGCTAATCAGTGGAAGCCTTCTTCGTACTACAACAATATCAACTGGTGGAATCAAGATAACGCGAGGACTTCAAACAGTTTCGAGAGGAGGACCGACAGGCCTTATTATCAGAAACCGAGAGCGTTGCACAGGAAGATAACGGATGATGGCATGAAAGAGTTTTACTGTAGAAAATGTCAAGAGTTAACTAACGGCCAGGGTTACAAAGGATGTATACAGCAACGTAGTTTGTCGCGGACGGTTACGTCAACAACGCCCAAGGTAAAAATTGATGGAAAATTGGCGAAATTAAATTAATTTGTTACTCCTTTGTTTTTGTTCATCCCGCGTTTATTATAATGACCCACAAAAAGAGCACTTGAGTGACGCTGTCTGATGCTCAACCTTGAATGTAGTGTGAAGGTTATTTGTGTACATACGATGTCTTCTTTTGTTTGTTATAATTTGTCTTGATCAATTAACAAGATTGTTAGTGCGATAAAAACTAAAATATAATAGACACCAACAAAAACTTCACTCAAGCTTGAGTTGACTCAAGTTTAAACGAAATGAGTTGTGATGCTGAAGTTTAAAATGGTTGAAGTAGTTTTAAGGTTTTAACTAAGCTGGTGCCAGCGACTAATACATAACGCCTAACAAAAATATGAAAGCAATATAGCGCTAGCATACATCTGTCATTTTACCAAGAATTAGATCTTTAGATAGCTGTTGCCCGCGGCTTCGTGCGCGTGGAATATGTCCATTCTGAAGCTGTATTCTAACCAATGACTATGATTCTAACATGATTTTTTTTAATTGGATTTTTAATATATAACGTCTGACAAAAATAAGAAGGCAATATAGCGCCGCATACATTTGACATTTTACCAATCATTTTACCAAGAATTAAATCTTTATATAGCTGGTGCCCGCGGCTTCGAGCGCGTGGAATATCTAGCCTATGTCCATCCTGAAACTGTATTCTTCTAACATGAATTATTTTTTAAAGTGGATAAGTAGTTTCGAAGAATACATTATTCATACAAACTTTAACTCTTTATAATGTAAGTAAAGACATGGGGTTATAAATTAAACAAGCTTGTTATCATTTAAATACATATTATATTTGATATAATTTCATACAAAATTAGATGCCAACATGTTTTCTATTGCTAAAAATATTTATTACCGACCATTGTTTTTGAAAATATAAAAAAAAACGAGAACGTTAAGGACATGTTCCTTCGTTTGATTTTGATTTGCCAAATTATTATACTTAAGATACTCACAGCACTATACTTAGTTAAATAAATAAAATAGAAAAAAATACACTGTGGACATGTATATATATGTAATAATTTCAAACAAAATTTTGAGATCCAATAATCCATATATCAAGAAGTAAAATTATAATGTAAAATTTAATTGTGGACTGCATATCTGGTTATTTTTCCATCCTTATTGATGACAGTCTCGGAACCCCTTGTGCTTTGTGGCAGACCGTTGACGTTCGAAGATGACGAGTAAGACGAACTTGAAACGCCGACAAAACCGGGACCACCTCCATTCCTACGTTGTTCGGATTGGTAGACATTGACGTTCGGCATCATCTGTGCAAGAACAATTGTTTTAACATTACCTGTTGCACGCGACTTCGTCCGCATAACTTTATTATAAAATATAGTCTATGTTACTCGCTGATAATTTAGCTTTCTATTGGTTAAAGAATTTTTAAAATCGGTTCAGTAATTTATTAGTTACAACAAAAATACAAGTATAGAAAAACCTTCGCGGTGGCCACGAAGCCGGTCACCGATAGGTACTGGATACTGCTTATCTTACTACGAGTATTATAATATTACTAGCTGACCCGACAAACGTTGTTTTGCCAAAAAATATAAAAAAAAATTGGGGTGGACCACCCTTAACATTTAGGGGTATGAAAAATAGATGTTGGCCGATTCTCAGACCTACCCGATAAGCACACAAAATTTCATCAAAATCGGTCCAGCCGTTTCGGAGGAGTTTGGCAACAAACACCGCGACACAAGAATTTTATATATTAGATTTATTATTTATATTATAAAATTAGCCTAAGTTACACCCAATAACATCAGATATTGAAGCATTGAAAGTCCCGTCAAAATCGATTCAGCCGTTTAGAAGTTTAGTTTAGAGTAACAGACAAAAATAAAAATAAAAAGTTTTTTACTTAAGTAGGTATACATGTGTACATGTACATGTACAAGGAAAATTAGTATGGTGTAGTGTAGTAAATTCGAATTTTTTTAATCAGCTTTTAATCAACTCTCATTTTAATTTTAATGACTTTTTAATCTACCTAATGAATTTATATAAAAAATGTAAATAAAAATTAAAAAGAATAGGGAACGGTCAAAAATACTATATTAGCAATTCCAGGGCACAAAAGAAAATCTAGAAAATCTAAGCAACCTTACAGTAACTTAAAAACCCGATATATTATATAAATAACTAGCTGCTGCCCGCGTAACTTTGTAAATTATGTACCTTCCTCGAGAACCGCTCTATCCATTGGTTAAAACAGCATGAAAATCTGTGTAATAGTTTTTGAGTTTATCGCGAACAGATAGATAGACAGACAGACAGACGCGGCGGAAGACTTTGTTTTATAATATGTAGGGATAAACAAATAAATACAGTATATTCAAAAGGGAATGTTTGTCGGAGAATATGCAATGCATTTAAGAAGCGCATTTATGTTGTTTTGTGATGTCATCTTCGCAATCGGCATACAATGTTGCAAATGTCATTGTGATCAAAATACAAATACTTTTGTATTTTTGTAGTATTTTTGAGACCACAAATAAAGATTTATGATACTAATAATATAGAAACTTAACTATGTTTACTTTTTTATAACAAACCTTTACTGTTAAGAAAATTGAAAAGAGTCTTAACAGTAAAGGTTGGATTAAAATATAGGCTGCTTTTTATTTTGAAAAAATGTTATTTTCCAAAGATATAAAAAAACGGGCACTACTATCGTCAACAGTGGCGCTACCGACGTCAGAGCGATAAAAATGTTAGGCGTTATATCAAAAATGAAAGTTGTTTGTAAGCTCCCCGACTATCATATTAAAAGGCTATAAGGATGTTAATATATTTAAACATCTAATCGTGATTTGATTGCTAAGTTATAACAATTATTAAACCATGACTCAACTGAATGAACTAATGTGAATATCGAAGACATCCTATTTCTTTAAAACTCAAGCAACCGTTGCCAACATTTACCTATGTACAAATCTATGAACAATGTGATTATGACCTATGAATAAATACAATGTGGATACTTAGCTCCATTTGATAGTCAAATTCATTTGAGCACAATGCCTTTAGTCCACGTTCGTAACTGGATTTTTATAACCAGCTACGAAAATGGATTCTTTTCTTGTTTGAGAACCGGAATCGAAAACAGAATAAAAAATAATAAAATAAATCATTACGTAGACACTATTCGTAGGTTGCTTGAAAATTTCTTTACATTTAAGGTAGCTTATACATTTACTTTATTCGTTTAAAAAAACAAAAGTATTTTATGTTACTAAAATGGTATGAATTAATTCTGTTTTCGTAGACGGTTATCAAACGAGAAAAATAATCAATGTTCGTAGCTGGTTACGAAAGTGGACTAAAGAATGGTTTTGAATAATGCTAACTTCAGACTGGCTTTATAAGTGTAATCTACTGGTTGCAGTGGATTATAAAGAACTTACCGGATTGGAGGGGTTTATAGAATCGATGTGATGAGTAAAGTCGGGACCAGCAGCAGCTCCTGCAAACGCACTATTCGGGCCTCCAAAACCTGACATTCCGTAGTCGAAAGGAAATCCACTGAATGGCGAGAACCTGTCAGGAAAACTCGGTATAAAACTAGCCTGGTTAGACGTTAGGTCGTAGGCTTTCTTAGCTGCATTCAACGCTAGCCTTTGATGTTCTAAGTTTTTTTTAAACGCCCTGTAAATTCACAAAAGCAACATTAACCCAAAAAATCACACAAACACAAAGATCGCTCACACATAAAGCTCTAAAGAAAGCTGATTAGTAACAACAGGTACAGACAGGAAAATATCTGTATGGTTATATATTGACTATTATTGCCATTTTTATATACTTTAATACAATAAACGAATAATTAATAAGGTTTTAAATAAGTGATTTTTGAACTTCGCGGAGTGGAGTTTTCCTCATCCATTTATCTGACAAATAATGATATTACAAATAACTTGTCGGAAAAAGATAATAGATTAGTTTTATTTAGACGTACAATTAGTAACTTCGTTCTACAAAATATATGTAAAAATATAAGTTACCGAGAATAAATTAGTTAGGGTACTTTTAGTTCACTTCCAAAGTTGACCCAGCAGAGAATCGAACCGGGGCCCTGGAACAGAGCGTTCATGCAAGCACCCTAACGTGCTCGTCAAAAGGTCGTGTAAGTACGAATGCGTCTTTCACTATAGTAATTGTTCTCAACACTCATTATTGTATTCGATATTTATTGTTACGGCACACTGAACTTTATTATCAACAAATATTGACTTAATATATTAATATATAATGTTACCATATTTTTATTATTTTATTATTTATTATTATTGTAATATCATTAGTCATAATAGTGTTAGATACCCGATAACCACACATTTAGTTAAATTAAGCTTAAAATCAGTAGTACCCATATTTTTTAAATTATTTCTGTATAGGACTCGTTCTCCGCTAGTGAACTTACGGATACTTAATTTACAAGATTCATTTGAGAACTTCAAACTTGATAAGGTTACTTGATCATTAATGAAGTAAAATATTTCTGTAGCTAAGAGGTAAAAAAATCAAGTCAGTTTTTGAGATGTTTTGGTTTTTAAAAGAAAAATAAATAAATTATAATGGCATTTTTAATCTCGATTTGTATACATTGACCTTTCTAATTAGCTCTACTGTGAACTTTGATGATTGGTTATTAAATTCCTTTAGATCTCAGCTAGAGATTGGAATTCAGGGAATGAGATAAATCTAGATTTAGCCATTAATTGTTAATTATTTGTCAGTTTAATATTTTATTGACACTAAATTAGAATTTCTAACACAATTCATAAATTTTATGTTTTGTGAAAAATATGTATAAAAATAAAAATGAATAAGAAATATTATAAGGAAGAAGAGCGAAATTTGTATATATTCATTTACAATTATCCCAGCCTGTACATAAATATTAAAGCGTTTTAAAATTACGATAGTAATTTAAGTAATTTTTTTACGGATACTTCAAAAGAATAATTACAAATAAACACTTAAAAACAATGTATAATAAACCCTTTTAATCTGCTAAAAATTATTCTGAAATTCTAGATTTATTTAGCACCGACACACTAATCTCACCATATTCCAATAACAAACTATATTTTCTTTATACCTTCGTCGACCGATGAAAAGTCGCGGCGAGCGGACCGATCTTCGACCACTAAAACGCAACAATATTTTTAACTTACCTATAACTTAATAAATATGTAATTAAAAGAAATTATGGGACACGCGAGTTCGTCCGTTATTTTATTGTACAATATTATACCTATGTATGTTCATTTTTTTCATGTAGGTAAAGCCTAGTAGACAAGCTGATGGCCTACATGTACTTGATGGTGGGAGTAAATGAGAGGTTCTCCGCGTCTGTCTGTATACGTGATACATATATCACGCAACAGATTATGATGCGGTTTTCACCATCAGTCAGATAAATGTATGTATATGTATTTATATTTATATGTGTTTTAGGTACCTACCTACTTATATTAAATTAATAAAAATATTTTCCTAAAATTATAGTTTTATTATTCTACTTAAAAAAACTTTAAACTTTAATGAGTTTTTGTATAAATTATGAATACACTTCTCTTAAATATGAATTGGTGAGCCATTTAGGTTTTATTTCACGATAGCAATAAAACAACTTAACAAAAGCCAGCGTTCGTTTCGATGTTATCGCGAAACAATAAAAACTTGCTAAATATGTAAATTCCTAAGTCGTTAAACCTTCACCGGAATAACTAAGAAACCACCACCGCAAGCTCGCAGCGCGTGCTCAAATATAATCTGGTCTTACTCTTGCAGAAGGTTCTCTAGATTTCTGAAGTATTCTGGAAAGAAATCGTCGAAGTCTAGGAAACTTTGGGGTTTGAATGATGGTGGAAAGTTTCCTCTGGAATCAATAACCTGACCGTCTTTTAGACCATAAGTGCCACCGTACCTGTTTCCTGCTGAGTCGTGGTAGGCGAATGCGCCTACGCCTTGAGGGTATGCTGAAAACAAAAAAATAATAATAAATGTATTATCTATACTATACTATATTATAAGATATTATAAAGAAAGAAGATTTGTAGGTATGTTTGTAATGAATAAACTCAAAAACTAATTGGCCGATATTAAAAACTCTTTCACCTATAGAAAGCTATATTATCAGCGATTAACATATAGGCTATATCTATCTTATAAAGTTATGAGGACGAAATCGCGTGCAACAGCTAGTTATAAAATAAAATCGCTGTCCGCCTCCAATTGTTTATCCGGATTTTGATACGATTTTCAGTAACGGTTATAACGATAAACGAAAAAGGTTTAAGTATGTAGTTATAAAATTTTAAAAAAATGCAAGGCGGAAGCGTGTCGCTAGTACCTACATAGTAGAAAATAAGGTAGCTCTCCGCCTATGACAAATATTTCGATAAATTCTTTTAAAACATCAACGCATTTTGAAAATTTCCACTAATGGAAAGAGCTATAAACGAGGCAGGTTTGTTGTATATTATTATAATTTGTAAAAAAAATTGCATCCATTCGAAGCTGATGATGGCAGGTCACTAATAACGAAATGGAATAACAATGTATCAAAATACATGTGAGGTAGGTTTTAAGTGTAAGGAAAAATCCAACAATAACAACAATTTGCTAAAGTACCTACCTATTGAAATACTAAACAATTATATAAAGCGGTTTTTATATGCCAACTGAATACGGTAGGCTTTGTAAACAAGCAACTCATGTGGTAGTCACGGCTCGAAGCGATAAAATATCATAATCAATCTTCGTGAACAAAACATAAGCAATCTCATTAGATGTTAAAACACAGTAAAAACTTGAACAGATCTGAGATCACTGCTAGATTGATGGGAAAACCTACAACATAATTGCACGTCTAAAAGTTACCTATACATTCCAGCACGTATGTTGCTAATACAAAACTAAAAAAATAGGTAAATAAGTATGTTTGTAAAATACACGAAAAAAATTAGGATTTCTTTGTATTTGTTAGACAAGATAACAAGGTATTAAAAAGAAACAAATATAATTAAATTAGTTATTAAAGAACTAACCTTACACGATCAAATCCAGAGCGGCCTCTGAACAAACTGAAAACAACTCAGTACTGCTCGTGTCGGCAATAAGGTGACTAATTCATGTCTAGAATAATATTGCGCAATAGTAGTTTTAACAAAAAATCGATACTCTTTGTCAGTGTATTTTTAGATTTTAGATATGAAACTGGTGTTTTCAAAGAAAATCTTAGAAATTATTTTTTTTTTGAAATTTGTATTAATCACATACCTAAGTAAGCTTGATTTCTTACTTTGTTTGAATCGAACTTCTAGTTTTTTTTAAGCTATATAAATAATATAACATTTATGTTTACAATGTCTAGATTTTTTTTATCGAAAATGAATCTTTTAGTACACAAAAATGTAGCAAACCTACAAGATGTAGTGCGAAAAAATTTTTATAGCTAAAATTTTGTTTTGTTAAATCTTAAGAATATATGCATTCACATCATTGACTTTGTACAGATCGCATACAAACGAAAAATATTAGTATACATATCACTTATCAATACTAATAATAAATCTGTAAGGGTTGGTCATGGAGTAAGTTACTTTGTTTTCAGATTAGTGTTTATAGGCTCTATACATGATACTGAAACTAAATTGACGATTTTTAGAATCTTTTTCTGTATGTATGTATGCATGACTCCATAACTCTTAAACGTATTAACTGATTTTCATGATACTTGGTACATAAACATTTAGACGTACGGGACACAGGATAGGCTACTTTTTTCTTTTTCAACGCGAACGAAGTCACGGGAGCCAGCTAGTAATAATATAAAGTGAAAAGATTTGATGTTTTGTTGTTTCCTTGTAATGGTGAAACTCAAAAAGGTTATAGTTTACGCTTACTACACGTTTAATATCATCATTACCCACAAAAAAATTCGCGAGGCCATAAGTTCAACTATTAGGTTAATTAGTCATCAAAACACGGATTGAACGAAAAGATTGATAAAGACGTAAGGTGACATTCGTATCATGTTATTAATCATTATTTAACTAAATACTAAGGACCTCTTTCACCATCTGTCAAGTAGGCTAACCGTCATTTAAAGTTACCTGTCTGCGGGAAAAATTTAGCTGATATACCTTTGTTTGTACGGTAAAAGTCCCAAACATTAAAAAGAAAATAATAAAAAATATTCGCCTATCGAAGGATGCACTAAACCGAGTGCATAATTTAATAAAACATAAAATTATTTCTAAAAATAACTAATACGTGTAAATCTTCAAATTATTCCATTTGGACCTTTTGTTATGCTAAAAGTTAAAAAAAAATGCCGCGTTGTGAGTGAACAGCGCTACGTAGTGCATATAATTTGTTACCTACATTTATAATTTTTTTGTTTTAGTTTTAATTGTATATTGTATCTTGTATCTTAAGATTAAGTCCACGCGAATGAATTCGAAGTGGTGATAAATGCAATAGAATTTACTAAAGTAAAGCCAACCATCTAATAGGTGTAGGGGATGGTTAGGCGTCCCCTACACCAACATTCTTTTGTGTTTTCGGAAATGAGTAGGTACCTATAAGGGATGTATTTCTTATTCTTCTTATTCTTAATCCTACTATGGTAGGCAGCGCTGCAGCTGTGGTATTCCTTGTGTTAGGACGACGATAGCTACCTATTATCAAGTGTACCTACTGTCAGCCTGTCTGTAGACCTTAACATGATAAGCACATTATAATATTTATACATGTATTTTTTTCTTTATGACACATATACATACATACATACATGTTTTATCGTTTATATTTATATTTTTATTGACAACTTCATGGTCATCAGAGTTGACTATATTATGGAAGTTTTGGTCGGATCGTTTCCTAAATAATTACCGCGTAACAGTAATTTTATTGAACAACCGGAGAGTAATGTCTAGAGTCAGTAATAATTTAAATGTATGTGCAAGCTAATATAGACCTTAACAACATCAGAAGACAACTGGTAATCTGATTAATTCGTGAACAGAAACATTACATTCGTGATGGCAAAGACATTTAAAATCTAGATAAGAAATGTAGTTAACACTTTTTAGTGTACAAAAAATCATTTGAAGTGGAGTTTAAAAAAATACATAAATCGGTTTCGCTACAGTTATTTTAATTTTTATTTTACATACTTAGTTACTTTTTAATAAGTCACGGTTCGTAGTCGATAAAAATGTATAATATGTTTAAACCAACACATTTTTAAACGTAAAAACCGTAAAAAATATATTTTAATTTTATGTTGTACATGAAAAATAACTTTACAAAATGAAATAAATATTATTATTTAACTGACTCCACGATAAAAGTTATGTGAAGACAGTTAGAACAGCTGCGAGCTAACTGGACATTTAGGTAGTCATGTAGGTACCAATCAAATAAAAAAAATTACCCATATGTATTATTATACTACTATTCTATAAAAAATATAGAATAGTAGTAGAATTTGCATACATATATGTAAGTGTATATTTAGGTGAGTAGTAAATCTTAATGTGAAACATGTGTTACTATGATGTAATTCCAACGCCATAATTGTTTTTATCGCTACCATCTTAATAACGGAATTAATAAGGTTGCAGTCACGCTTCATTATACCAAATACAAAGTTAATATAAAGTAGCAACAAGTAGGTACCTACTAGCGTATTTATAAACTAATGTTTGAAATAATTTAGTTAACTTATAGAGTCTTTGAAGGAGTTGGAGTCTTAAAGCAATATAATAATGTTTTAGTTAGCTTAAAACTTAAAATAGGCTTTCTAAATAAAATACCAAAAAATAAACTTGAAACGCAATCTGGAATCTGGAATTTAAAAGTAATTTAAAGTAGTTTTGATTTTGATTTTATAATGGATAGCTACGCTCTTGGTAGCTCTACGCTTTTGGTAATAATCACAAAATGTTGTTACCAAGGCCCTACCGTCAATGCTCAAGAATCAACAAATGCTTATAGCTAAGAATATAGGTAATAGCTTAATTAATGAGTTACGTAAAAGCTGTAAATAATATTTATGATACAATTTTCTAAAATAGTTTTTCAAGAGGCGTATAAAAAGATTTATCTCACAAGTCAAACTGTTACCTAAGGTCATAAAAATCGGTAAACGAGTCTCCAATCTCTTTCCTTTGTCACCAGATAATTGAGTATGAATAACAATAAACTAGTCAAGAGTATAATAAATTCGTGCTGTGTCTAATTCGGTCGGTGTCGGTTGTATGAATAATTAAATACCGTTTTTTGGGTCCGAGAATGGTTTTTAATAGGAGAAATTGTTTTAGCTACATTTACGCGTGGGTTTATCTCTAATGACATTGGAAAGTTGTTTGTTGATATCTTTGTTAAGTTGATATTCATATTTAGTCTTTAAAACTATTAAATTCGTTTATCTATAGCTCCAATTAATTAATCTAAAATAGAAGGCCTTTGGAGAGTCCAGAATTTAATTTTCTACAGTGGACTTATCGTCAAATCTTAGTAATATACTTCATTCATTAGTATTTTTGACAAGCCCGTAGGGTGAGTGTTTAGGGTACTTGCTTTAACGCTCTGTCTCGGTCACGGGTTCGATTTCCGGCCAGTTTTTTTCAAATTTTACTCTGGTCTGGATTTGGAAAATAGTTGCAGGGCACACTTCGTTTCGCAGTCATTTGGGAAACCTGTCTGGCAGCAGTAATCACACGCTTACAGAAGATTATCGAGAAATAACAGCATTATGTGCTGTGGTGTTTAGCGAGTAAAAAAAACACAAAAAAAGGTCGCAATGACACTCTCTATCATACAGAAAACATCATTCGGGTATTTTTAATGACTATGTTGTATTGTCCTTTAAAATGTTACTTAAATGGCAATTACGACGCGATGATCTTGTAATGATCAAAAATAATGTTTTATGTGTTTAAGGAGATCCCCGACGCAAGAGTTCGACTGTTCTTCCTGGTCTTTTCAAAGATGGTCTCAATGTCCTGGGTTTCGTTAGTGTTTTAATTTTTTTTAATTATTTAAATAATTAACTCGCTAATAATGTAGTTTTATTAACTCGCTAAATTTCAAAAGACGTATGTCGAGTGGACTTTTTACGGCTGGGATAAATATGATATAATTATTCAATAAATTATCTCTAATTATTTAAGAAATTAATCTTCGTCCAAGTCAATTTAAATACTGTCTATGAAGGAGATTTAAAATATAGAACCGTCCTTATAAATAAAGTTAAGCTTAGCATTGGATGAGGTCGGTGCTATTAGCAGTTATTAATATTCAATCAATCATTTTGGTAATAAGACCGTAATTATATCTATATTAAAATATATCTACCGTTATTATGACTGTTAAATTTAACACCACCGCTAGTGAGTATTTCAAAACATAATGCTGACCTTAAATCAAAAATCTTGTACTAATAGAAAAAGAATTTTTAGAAAAATCAATTATATTTATTTTTAACAGTTCTTAACAGTTATTATCCATTCCCCCTAGGTAGGCCGTGACCTTGTCGTGGTCGAGCTTACCCTCGACAATTAAATCCGAGGGGTCGCAATCGTGCGAGTGGATTGGGTTGTTGGGTACTAACTAGTACTAAGGTCCCACACCAGTGTGCCCCGAGCGGACTCCGATCAGCGGTGCTCATGGCGGAGTGCACAAAGATTCTTTGCACACTTCCCTCTTTGTCAAAGAAGGAAGTGTGCTCTCAGGCACTCTTTCTCTTCTCTAGCAAATTAGTAGTTATATAGGTCAGGGAGCGCAAGGCAAAGTTCGAATCCCAGTCAATCCTGCCAAGCTTGTCCTAGTCAAGTCAGTGATGATCAACTTCTTAAATTAAAATATTTTATTATTTGACATCTATCACCACTTTAAATCATTAATTACATTAAGGGTATATTAATTTAAAAAAATTAAAACACTTTTTAAACTTACATACAAATAATAATACAGTTTAATGCAGGTTTAATGTAAGTTTATGTACCTACAGTAATACCAAAGGTAATACTAATATCCAGTACAAAGTTAAAAACCGCTTTCGGTCAATGACATTTCACACGCCTTTTTAATTTTGATTCAGTTACCAAATATAGTGCGCCAACAATGGGCTATGTCTATCATTGTAGTATAGGATTAAGGACACACACATACATGTACTCGACGTGTTACTGTTATCTTCTTTATTCTATTATATTATTGTATGCTACCGAAATACATAATCCGTAATAATATTATAAATGCGAAAGTTTGTATGGATGTAAGGATGTTTGTAACTCTTTCACGAAAAAACTACTGAACCGATAACCATGAAATTTTGCATACACATTGTCTGTGACACCAGAAAGGACATAGGGTACCTTTCATCCAGAACGCAGACGAAGTCGCGGGCACCAGCTAGTATAATAATATTATGTTGCATATTGTATTTTAAGTAGAACAGTTTCGTATTATTAATGAATCAATATGTTTTGCGATGCTTATAATATATTATATTTATATAATATATATTATATTATATTATAAGCATCGCAAAACATATTGATTATATAAAATATATAATAATATTTTAAAAATAATATAATATATATAAAATAATATAATAATTATTATAATAAACTAGCTATGTCTTTATCAGACATTATACTATTTTATAAATTACTGCCTGTTTATTGCTCTGACGTTTAAACTAAGTAGAATTTTGTAAAGTTACAATAAAATCCCTTAAGTATTTTTTGTATGAAAAAGTTTGAACAAACATACTATCCTTACAAACTTTTTCAATAATAATTTTTAAATATTTTTTTATTACAAATTGTTATTTATTTTTATTTTTTAATTTTAAACATTTTTAATTTACTATAGAAATATATTGTTTCATGAAGTCTGTTAATATTATATCCAAACCGGTGTTTTGCCGACAGCTAAAATTAGTAAATAAATATACCAGTCAAGAGGTCTTTATTTGATTAACAGTATAGCAAACAGTAGTGTTGATGTCCTGTTAAGAGTAATTTTAAAAATATATTCTATAATGAGCGTTTCTCTAAGTCATAATATTAAAATAACTTATTTTGAAACTCTATAGGTATAAAAGATTCTATATCTGTATCACTAACATATTATAAAATAAAGTCCTCCGCCGCGTTTGTCTGCCTGTCTGTTCATAGTCTGTTCACCATAAACTCGAAAACTACTGCACCGATTTTCACCAATGGATAGAGGAAGGTTTTAGTATATAATTTACAAAGTTACGCGTGCGAAGTCGCGGGCAGCAGCTAGTAGTAGATAAAGTCGGTGCCCCTGTCTGTTTCTCCGTTAACTTCTTTTGAACCGCCCAATAATGATACGGTTTTCAATAATGAAAAAAGAAAGGTATGTGTACACTAATTGCAGAAAAATTGCATCGCAGTAGTAGTCTATTATACTTATTTATAAATCTGAAAGTAACTCTGTTTGTAAGCGTCTTTCCTTCGTATAGCTTCGTAAGTGCAGATAGCTTGACTAATAGAAACAGACAGGTTATAAATTTCAAAAACTTTCAGGAGCAAAATGAAGTATGTATGTAAGTTGATATTGTTTTGTTGTTTTTCGTAATGAAACGTGGTATAAATAATTATTTTTTTATTTTCTAATCAAGTATAACTTAATTGTAATAAATCTAATTAATAAACAATGTAAAGTTAATAAAAAAACATATAACTCACCTTGACTGACACCCAATTGTATTAGGAACGCACAGAATAATATATTTTTCATGTTGTTATAGTGATCTAATCCTTTACACTGCAAAATATGAATCAACTTTTTTGCTCTATGTTAAATTGCAAAGAATGGCGGGACGCGAGTGGACAGGTCGAGTTATCCTCACCTAATGTTGGATGTTGGATCCGGCTCACATATTTAAATGATTTTCTCGCATTCTTAATTCTTATCAACCATGTTAGATTCTTTGGATACAGATGACTTATTTTTCTGGAATGACCTTATGTGTGTAATCACAATGTTGTTATGATGACTAAGTAATAGAAAAATATAACATTTTATGATTTTTTAAATGTAATGGATTTATTTTTCTAATATTATTTTCTATGCCGTAACTTAAGACAATGCCAGCTAAATTGTTAACAACTATTTGTTTAAGGTTAATGTTTTATGAAGATCTGTTGAAGACCATCTGCTCATTTTATGCTCATTCCTGCTCATTACTTCAGTGGCATTACTTAGTTACATAGTAACCTTGACCTTAAGATTCTGCATCAAATAGCCAACTCAACTCTGGATACACAACTCCTTAGCAACTTACAGCAGATATAGCGTGTTTGGGCTCAATAGAGAGTAGAGAGTAAAGTAGGTATTTTGTTGATTAAAAAAACATCTATGTGTTGATCAATCATATATGTTGATTTAAGTATGATGTGATTTCAAAAGACGTAGGTAATCGTGACTACACAATATGATTGTTGTTAATAGTGAGTAGATGTACAAGATGGCAACATTTTTCTTATCGTTTCCATGTAAAGTGGTTAAAAACAAAAGTAGGATGTTTCCACATAAAATATTAGATTTTATAATGTTTGCCAAGTCAACATCCGTTGGCGACGTCTTCGCAGTCAAGTACTAGTGTTTAAGTTCGTTAGGTTATGCTAATTTTCCTGTGAACCATTTCGAGTGGCCGGCAGTATGTATGGATATGGTCTTGTAAAGTGGTCTTATGTTCCTTGTAGGTACTGCATTCTGCGATATCAAGATTGTTATTTCGATTTGTATTTGCATGTTGTGTTCGCGTTAGATTAATGAAACTAGCAGAAAAGTACAGACAACATAAAAATAATGATGCAATTGTTGAAACTGAGTTTGTATTTACTTATCGCCACGTGAGAGACTCTATTGGAAAATTTTGGAGGCGGTCTATGTCTAGCAGTGAACGTAGTGCGGCTGATATGATGATGATGATGATGTCTTTACCGGTTGGTTGCGACAAGGAAACTTCAAAAAAATGTAATTTTCAAATTCCACTTTGTACCTCACATTAAGTCCAAAACAAAATCTTATACTATTAACCTAACTTCCTGTTACCTTGGCCCTACCGATAATCGAACCCGGGAACCCTGAGGCTAAGACCTTAATCACGTGACCAAAAAGTCGTCAAAAGGTTTTCAAACAATTAAACGCTTCAAGGAACTTAATATATCGAAGAAAACTAAACATTTTCAAAGAGATACAAGTATACACTACACTCAACATATTAGTAGATTGTAACAATGCATTTATGCAATATTAAAATTCAGCGATGTTAAAAAAACAAAAATGTATAAAAAGTACTAGTGTGTAATTCTATTAATATTTTATACTAGCCTTTGCCCGTGACATCGTTTGTGCACCTTTTTCTAATGTGTTAAAATATTAAAATATTAGGTAGGTATACAATCTTTCATTTTTTTTATTATTAGACTAGTCACACGATGGGAGCCTTCGCCCGGGATGTTTTTTATACACAAACCTTCCTCGTTTATCCCTCTTTCCATAATTAAATCCAAGATTAAAATTTTGATTAAAGAGTCAACCGTTTTTGGATGTACCGATTTTGATACAATTTTTTTTGCAATAATTTATGAAGTATTAAGTTTCCTAGTCGAAGAAGTTGGTACACTGTTACTTCGGGGGTATTTCCATGGTAACCTTGACCTGATGCTGCAACATCTAGTAGTCTGTGAGATAACCGACTCCTCAGCAGCATACAGTAGATACACTATACAGAGTGTTTTGGCTCAATAGTAAGTTTGTTTATAATTTGTTACGGTATTCATTATACGCACATTTATTTCCTTAAGAACTTTTCTCGGACTTCAAAGAAAATTTTGGTTCAGCCGTTCTCGAGTTTAGCCCTTAGCGATTCATTTTTATTTTATATCTATATCCGCAACTTGTCTAAAATTAAAACCTCTTAATTTTCTATTCGTTTTAATTAACTATAAAACCTAATTAAGTTAGCACGACAAATTTAAATTATCTAAACGAAGTGTAACCAACCTCATTTTAGATTTATAATGGCGCGATCAGCGTAGGATCGTTAATTTCTTTATATGAATGACGAACAAAAAATTACATGAACGACAAAACGTACGAGGAACGGAACTATTTTATGTTCAACGTCACAAAAGGTGGTTAGTTTCTGTTACTTCATTATTATCAAAATGATTTATTTGTATACATATGTACCTACATATAAAAAATCAGTGGCTTAATACCTGAAAAATGCAAGTGACTATTTCACAAATCTTTTTACATTTCTACTTGTCACACCACCATGAAGAAATCCACTGCTGTCACTGTAAGACAGTGTGATATGCCTGAAAAAGAACAACATATAAAGAGGTATTGTTAATAATATGGGTTAATTATATAATATTATATTGTTATATTTGTATATGGTGTATTATTGTTTTGTATTTTATTGTTATATATATATATTAATTTAATGTAGTTGTAACTGTTAGGTACCTATATGTCATTATTAATATTATATATTTAAAATATCTAGACAAACCATTAATGGTTTACAGATATTGTTGTCATCTTGTGTTGAAATATGTGTTGGATAAAATAAAAAATATATATATATATATATATATATATATATATATATATATATATATATATATATATATATATATATATATATATATATATATATATATATATATATATATATGTAGGTAAATATTATCCACAGTTTTTAGTAACCATTGCATTGCAGCTAGCATTCCCACGAAATAAAATATTTAATATTTTCCATAGTATTTTACATAAGTAATTAAATTAAACGATTTAACACATTATTCCGCACAAGCTATATTCGAGATTTTTGGTATGATTAAAAAGTTTTTGTAACAACGTTTTTAACAATGTGTTAATGTTGTTTACATTTTACGTAACCTTTAACCCAAGTAAAAAGGTGCAAAATGACTGCCATGAGGATAAATGATTGACCCATTAATATTAGTATATATCCTGTTGTAAAGATTATGATGTGTATCTATCACTAACGAAAAAGCAGACGTATTCGTGCTTCACGATCCCTTGTCATTCAAAGCTTATTCGTATGAGCTAATTGTATCCGGGATTGGACACACGTAACCTCTATCTGATTCTGGCGATTCAAACTGATAAACTTATGTTCTATGTATGTAAGTATGTCTATACATATTATACTAGAAAAATGAAGTCACTGTGCGCCTCTGACTATATCTTTGCTATCTCCATCTAAGGGAACGTACCAATACTACGTGTTTTTTTTCTTTTTTCAATTTGTTACGCCTCTCTCCTCCTCTACAAGACCACTCTACACAATCTACTACCCCCCTTTTAGTTTGAAAAAATTATATTCTTATCACTGACACAGATTTGGCTCACAGACTACGTGACTAAAAACCTAATAATACCTCCCCGGCTGTAACCTGAGGACTCCTCTCCCCCCCTTGAACAGGTCACGAAGTATGGGTACGTTCCCTAAACTACCCGAAGGATGTTATGCGGCTTTCATAATGGAAAGGGTGATACTTAAATAAGGAAAATTTATTCTATCTAATTTTTGAAAAAAAAAAATGCAAAGAAACGTAGGTCGCTAAAAGAACATTAGTATAAGTTTAGTAGGGACAGGGCACACTGTGTTTCGCAGTCATTTCTGGCGGCACTGACCCTTAAAGAAGATCACTATCAAATAAAACTACTAGTGTCATATGCCATAGCCAATTAAATAAGGAATTCTGTGAAAGAATGCGAAGTTTTCCTGACAAAATTGTGTATCTTTAATGGTCCCAGGAGGAATTGATAGCAGTGTAAGTATATCTATCTATCTACAATATAGCAGTGTAAGTAACAAACAATCTTTCGACATTCACATGTTTAACTTTTTACCCAGTAAGTAGAACTAAATACAAGATACAAAAAATAATTCTAAATAAAAACCCTTCGCGCCTACAGTGTTTTAATAGCAAACTTTTGCTTAACTGCAGCAAAACTATTGCTGCATTACATCTACAGTCAGGGTTATTTTTCTGTTAATAGACCACAAGCAACGAACGCCACATGCCTACCAATAGTAGTATGGTATGATAAAGGATAAGGGATGAGAAAGGAAAATGAGCTCTGGCATCCTTTACTCACTCACTGAAACACAACTGTAAAAATTATGTTTTTTCATAGTCAAAATTGAAAAAAAAAAAAAAAAATGTAACGGTCTTAAAGCTTTTAATGAGCGAAATAACAAAGATCATAGAGATTTTTTGTATCTAAACCACATAATTAAGTACTTCGGGAGAGCTACCGTTGTCTGTGCTAATACTTCTAATCAACACTAATAATAAATCTGTAAGTGTAGGTATTGTATGTATGTATGTATGTATGTTCCTCTATAACTCTTAAACGAATTAACTGATTTTCATGAAACTTGGTAGATAAACATTTAGACGTACGGGACACAGGATAGGCTACTTTTTTCACGCGGACGAAGTCGCGGCTGCCAGCTAGTAATTAGATAATTTTGTTCACTGAGTATTAACGACGACCTCGGTAGCAATCCAAAAATAATATATTTATTTTTAGTTACAATTGTGACATTTTTATATAATATCTTATAACAATTTAATTATGAATATTATAATATAAACGATATATGACTCTTATGACTGTTCAGCCTTCATAGACAATTTGTCCTTTCAGCAGTTTAATTAAATTAAATTTGATCTGTTATATATCTGTTTATATACAAAATATTTTCACAATAATATGTATTTTGCATAGATCTATGATAATGCCGTTTCGTTTTATTTTGATTGTTTTTTTTTATAGAATTATATTTTTACATTCAAAATATTTATATTTATAGGTATTTAAAATTTATCACGGTATCGAAAAATCTATAGGTATATCTAAGGTGTTTTTTACATTAGCTTTCAAAGGAAATACTGCCAAATTGACTTTGTCTAGACTCCATATCATACTTATTATAGATATATTAAAAACACATAAAATGTTGTTCTAATACATTATGTAACATACTGTGTTATATATACAGATGTTCGTCATATAATTTTAATTTAATATAAATATTATATGTATGCAACGTATCTCTTACATTAATTGACAGACAGACAGACAGGCTGCTGTGTAATAGGTAAGTAGGTATTCATTAAATATAGCTTATACTTTAAATAATTTTAAATCTTAACTCAATGTGTACAAGAAAATTTAAAAAGGTACATAAAGTGACATTCTGTTGAAAAATGAATTTTATTATAAATCTACCAAATTATCAGAAAAAAGAAAACATTAAAATATTTTTAAAAATCAAAGTAAAAAAAATATTTTAATTTACAAATACAAATACAAATAAGGCTTTGATATATTGCAATACTCATTATATTTGCAATACTCTAAAATTCTAAACAAATTGATATATACATATGACGTTTGTATTCTACACAAATCTAACAGAACAAGCGCCAAGATGCAAACGTTTCGTTGCGTACTTCGGAAACGAAGAGAGAACGCTAAGAGAAAGCATGGTGATTGGTTGTTATAATGTCAAAATGGAATTTTTACCAATCACAAAGTTTTCTCTTGGAGCGTTTGCATCTTGGCTACGGGCCCAGGCTACTATCATTTGTTTACTATTAATTGTCCAGATCGTTTCAAAAAAATCTATACAGTGGTGAAATAAAATTAATTATTTTAATAACAAAACAAGTTTCGTTACCACATTAATCTGCTATACGTAGTTCTTCGAGAATTTTAAAATCTTCGAGAATTTCAATTTTAGTCCCTCATTTATGAGTTTTTGCGTAGACCTGTTAAGGTGTAAACACACGCCAATCCTAAAAATTTGCATTTTTAAAAAAATATGTTAGAAGAAACTGTCAATGCAATTGGTTTGAAAAAAAATATATATATTATACCTAAACATGTGAAGAACAAATTATATTGTTTATAAATTCCATCAAAGTAGTAAAAACCCCACAATAAAAGTTAGAACATAAGAAGAATTTGACTTATATTGAAATTTGTTGCGAAAACGGTTAATTGCGCGCAAATGATTCCTACACCGAATAATAAGTCAATATCATTTTAAAAAAATGTATTGATTTTTTTATTTTTTTTTAAATGTAGTTTTAATGAAAAGTACAAAAAACCACATTTATCAGGCCTGTTGAATTGTTTCCGCCGCCTCGGAACTCTAAATATATGGAGCTCAGTGACTGCGTTGAGGTGTGGATTACGTTTGTGTTTTTGGTGCGGAATTAGTATGATATATATAAACATTCTAAAGGTCATATCGGTGAAGGTCAAATCGTCAATGTCATTCGCCTTTGTGAATCCCTTAAACATCACCATTGAAATTTCATTTTTAATTCATTTTCAAAGTCTATTCTCAATTATTAATTTAAACATTTTGTGACTAACTAAAAAATGTTGTCTTAATTAACTTAATGGAAGTTATCTTTATGTTTCTAAATGCTTTTAACAACGATTTATTTTAAATTCCTTAAGGCTTAAAGTTGTATTCGGTGACTTTTCCGTTGTCATTGATGATCTTGTGACCGCCGCTTTGTTCGTCTGTTTTTCCGTTAATATGAGAAGACGAGTGGAAAGTGTATTCAGATTCACCATAGACACGACCACCAGGTTCCGCTTTCAAACTTCTCACGTCGCCTAACGATGGAGGCTGAAAATTACAATTAGAATTGAATTGAATGGTTATTGCATCTGCACTCATAAATTCACTAGTGACGTGTTCCCCAGCTACGCCTACGATGCTATTTGTTATATGCACAAATATAAAAAATATAGATTTAAAATCCTTTGCGTGGTTTAGAAGTAACAGAGAAACAAATATGGCGCATTTATAACATGTAGAGATTAAAGTTTTAATAAAAGAAATGGTTAGGCATTGCGGAATTTTCTTTAGGGTTTTTAAAGAACTACAATTCTCTAGTAAGTACATTTTTTTATGTATCTCCGTAAGCCATGTAAATTTATTTTTCGGCGACAATGGTTGCGAAATATTGTTTTTTTTTTAAATTTACATAAAAACTTAATGAGGTTTTATTATAATATAACTTACATGAAAAATTATATAAAAGATGGTGAAAACGTCATCAAAATCTGTTGCGTGATTTATTAGGAGTTAGCAGACATACAGACATATATAGACTCGGAAAGCGGAAGCGTTGTGTAAGGTTATCAAATGGACAAATCGTCAGTCTCTCTGACGACCTTTACATAAGAATAAAAAATTGCTATTATTAGCGGGATGTATTACGTTGTAAAGAGAGTTCGTAGAGTGTTCATATTTTCTTGTACCTATTTCACAACGATTTGTTTGCTGTTTGGCAAAGTGTTTGATATTAATATTCATTTGATATTCTCTCTTTCTGCTCTACAAAACTGTTTTTGATTTTTTTTGATAATTTAAATTTTCATCATTGATTCTGACACTCAGAAATGAACTATCCCACAGGCAAAAATCAACATTTTTGACACCTGCCTTTCTTCGCTTTTCATCGAGGTCAAAAAGCTGCCGAAGCCGCTCGGGACATATGCAACGTGTATGGAGAAGGAGTATTAGGCGTGTCTATTGCACAAAAAGTGTGCTAAGTTAAAAAAAATGGTTGCGGGCGATTTTTGGCGGAACGGCATCAACAAATTGATCGAAAGGTGGACCGAGGTCGTCAACAGAGCAACGAAGAATCTATCTTATCTTGATTATCTTATTGTTATAATTAAGTATTGTTTTTTCTTCAAATAAATATTTGTCATAAAAACTTTACGAACTTTCTTTACAACCCAATAAATAAGCGAGGAGACTGTGCAAAGCATTCCTCTCGGGTTTAACTATTATTATCTGCTTTGTGGCTATTCCTGTCTTCTAGAGTACCAGTATCACATCGTCCATTGCTGAAATATTGTGATCGCCACGTAAACTAAAGCTCTCTACCAATACCTACCACGTCAAGGAACTGTAGTACTTTTTTGATAGAGGCATTCCTCACATCTTCACAAGCCATTGTGTGGCTTCCTAAGATGTGACTACGCTTGTGCATCAAAGGGCCACACTCGCACAGGATATGCATTGGTGTTTCTTCTGCTTCATGGCAGAAGCGACACTCTCCCGTACTAGCGAGACCCATTATTTTAAGGTGCCTGTTGAGACGACAGTGCCCCGTTAGTGCCCTTGTTAACATGCACAAATTGCTCCTACTAAGCGACATAGCCTGATTTGTCACGTTTCGACTATAGGCTCTTATGAGCGCTTTGGAATGGTTCAGACCTGGCAAGTTAGTCCAGCGTTTGTAAGATTTAGTAAAGCACTGGTTCCATATGGTCCAGCGAGCTAGGCTATTTGGTAGTCCGCACACAGGTTCAGGACCTATTAGCCTACCTTTAGCGCCTGCCCGGGCCAGTTCGTCGGCATATTCATTGCCTTCGATCCCCATATGGCCAGGTACCCATCTTAGGACCACTTTATTCTTGCGCCCTAATATATTTAAGTAGTCTACACAGTTTCGCACCAGCTTTGAGACGGTAAAGTCCGAGTCCAGTGCTTGAAGTGCAGCCTGACTGTCTGAGTGAATATAAATCACACGGTTGACATAGTCTTTTCGCAGGTTGATTTCCGCGCATTCCAGGATGGCGAAGACCTCTGCTTGGAAGATGCTGGCGTATTGTCCCAGGTTTACACTGGTCCTGTAATTCTGGTCCTCGCCATACACACCACAGCCTACGTCAGGTCCTGATTTGGACCCGTCAGTATACCAAGAAAGGCTACCTTCCTCCCAAGAGATCTTGTTATTTGACCAGTTTTCTCTTGAGAGTAGCTCCACAGTGTAAGACTTTTCGTCTATGTACTGTGGTACCATTGTGTCAGTAGGCATGCCTAGGATGGGATCCCTTAGTACTGAGTCTTCTAGAGCTCTGAGTACCTCGGACAGCCAATTGTGTTTACCCCGATTCATCATTCTGTGCATACTGGTTTTCGCCTCCTTCTCTAAAAATAGATTTAGAGGCGGTAAGCCCAGGATTGCCTCCAGAGATGCTCCGGGGGAACTCGACATGGCTCCTGTTATCATCAGACATGCCAAACGCTGTAGGCTATTAAGCTTGTCAATAGCCGTCTTTTGGTTGGCTTTTCTGTACCATACTATAGAAGCGTATGCGATCATCGGCCTCACAATAGCAGTGTACAGCCAAAGGGTGAGCTTTGGACACGGGCCCCAGCTCTTCCCTACCATTCGACGGCTGATACATAAGGCTGCCTTAGCCTTATTTATCACATTTCCAATGTGTGCATTCCACGTTAGTCTCTGGTCGAAGGTAACTCCCAGATATTTGACCTCTGAGGAAAATTCAACTCGTTTACCATTTACAAGAGGTGACTTTAATTTGTCTAGCAGCCTCTTTTTGGTAAACGGTACTATAGCGGTTTTCGGGTTTAACTAGGTCATAATGTTTGAAGTGACTCAATATTGCGAAGTATAAAGGTATTTAATAGAGACACGCATTGAGCTAATGTAACGTGGTCAGTCCAGTAAGCAAAGACAGTGGACAATTAGTGTTTGCGTCTTATACTCAATTATAAGCGTAAGTGGGTTTCCTCTTGACCTTACTAATAAAAATTATAATGTAGGTAGATACACTTCATATGATATCACCGCCTTCGTGACGAGAACGATTATATTGACTTGGTTATTTTTGTATAAATATTTCTTGTAGAGGCCACTCTTTAGATTATAAGCTTTTGAAGCTGACTAGGAGTGCTTTCGGCTTTGTCCGCTTTAAAAATTAAAAGTTCAAAGCTTTCACATTTTTAGATCTAATGCTTATCAAAATGGTCTTAAATCTATTCAATATCTATGTATCCATATATCCTTATCCTTCCTTCTCTTATCATCCCATGGTATAAATTGAGCCATGATATAATTTGACGTCGCTGCCCGTGTCTGTCTGTCTGTCCGTATGGCCGCTAATTAACTCCTCCTAAACCACGCAACGGAGTTTGATGCGGTTTTCACCTTCAGTTAGATAATTTTTCATATATATTATATTTATACATATAATAAAATCGTAACCGAGCCATGTCTGTATATAAAATATTAAAAAAATAAAAAAAAATAAAAAAATAATAATTTAAATTATAAAAGTTAAATAAAAAAAATGTCAAAGAATAATTTTTAGAATTTTTGTCTGTTTGTTTGTCAGCTTTCCTTTGTCCTTGCTATGCAACGATGGTGGAAATAGCCTTATAAAGAGACCCAAGCTAAATGAGATATATAATTGGTACCTAAATATTTTTTGTAAATTATTTGAAATATAAAAAAAAAATGTAAGACTTATTGAATAATTCCTCTAACTCGATGTTTTATAATGAAGTTAATAATTACGAGTACTTTCCGACGCTTACGTGGCTTATGGTGGCTAAGTATGAAACATATTATTGTACATTTATGAATTACAACCATGCGAAGTAATATAATTTGAGCATCCGGCCATCATAGGAAATATCATAATAAATGTGAAGCATCATCTAATGTGCATCATGGGAAAATAGTTGCAATTGTAAATTATTGCAACCTTGTGTAGTTTTATTAAATAATGCATTAATTATTTATTTTACAAAATTTTTAGTAGGTAAATATTTCTAGAAAATAAATTTAAAATATACTTACTGAGAAGTTGTACTTCTGTTTTAGTCTGAAATAGAAAAAAAACATCACTTAATACCATTCGATAAATATTGTCATCCTTTTGCGTGACATTCGTACTCCAAATACTTTATAGTTCCCTATAGTTTTCATATTATAGGAATACTAGCTGATGTTCGCGACTTCGTCCGCGTTCTGGATGAAAGGTACCCTATGTTCTTTCTGGTGTCCTAGACAACGTGTATGCAAAAT
Organism: Synanthedon tipuliformis; assembly: GCA_947623395.1. Classification (NCBI taxonomy): domain Eukaryota; kingdom Metazoa; phylum Arthropoda; class Insecta; order Lepidoptera; family Sesiidae; genus Synanthedon; species Synanthedon tipuliformis. Next base: position 10,022,176 of record OX392407.1, on the reverse strand, counting down.
TTCATGGTGATCGGTTCAGTAGTTTTTACGTGAAAGAGTTACAAACATCCATACATCCATACAAACTTTCGCATTTATAATACTAGCTGATGCTCGCGACTTCGTCCGCGTTCTGAATGAAAGGTACCCTATGTCCTTTCTGGTGTCCCAGACAACGTGTATGCAAAATTTCATGGTAATCGGTTCAGTAGTTTTTGCGTGAAAGAGTTACAAACATCCATACATCGCATTTTCGCAATTATAATATTAAAAAAGGAGGATTAGTAGGTACGGATTACGGAGGAGGCCTATGTCCAGCAATGGATGTCCTATGGCTGATATTGTGATTATATTACAATGATGACCACTTTTACAATCCTGAGACCATTATCCATTAATTTGATTAACACAAAATAACGTTTTTCTTTAAAAAATAAATATACCTGCCAGGTTTTTTTTATATAGGTAAAACTTATTTTGCTAAACAAACTATTTCTGACAATATTTTAGTTGCGTGCCTCCACAAAATGACTCACCGACGCGTATCTCCGACTATTAGGCTAATCCGTCATTTTTTATATTAAATTAATCACACGCACATTTTAATCAATTGGTTTTTTTTATTGCATCACTAAAAACTAACAATTAAACAAAGTGTGAAGTTGTAATGCTTTTACTAAACATTTAAATGTTTCCCTAAAACAAATTAGCAGCACATCTTTTACTCTTATTATATTTTAACTTAATTTTGTCACTATAATTTGGGATTTCTTTTTGTAAAAATTCAGGAAACTCGTTTTTTTTTATTCTCCCAGTTTCGGGACTAGATTAAAGATTATCTAGAAAACACGACCACATTAAAGATGTATTTTTCAAACTTAGTAGATAACTTAGGACAGTAGTAAAAAGATTACTTACAATCTTTGAACTTCACCATAGTTGCCAGCCGCTACCGCCTTAGCAATGTCATCGTCTTGTGAAGGAAAACCTTTTCGAAACAAATAAAATTATTTACCAGGGAATCTTTCTTTCTTGTGGCATTTCTTGCGTTATAGGTGACGGTTGCTAACTACCATTAATTTGACCGTCAGTCTGTATGACTAGAAAATCTAGTATAAAATCAAAACACTAAACTCGTCCTAGAGGTCAATTTGCTCAGCGACCGTGACATATCTATTGTGTCACACGCATAAGTAATATTTATTCAAGCTATTATAATACCTAATGAACGACATATTATACATATCAGATTCTAAAAAATATATAATAAAAATTTTAAAAACATTTTTTGACCATGGTAACATAATTAGGTAAAATATGTACAGTTTGTCTGTCGACCTTGAATTTGATAAAAAAAATAGTCAAAATATGACAAAACTTAATTTGTGTCCACCTTCGTGTTCACGAGTTTAAATTTTTTGTAGATTTTAGAAGTTGAGATAGAATATTCTTCTATCTCTTGTCATTATCAGGGTCTTATCAGGATCTGGTGTTGCTTGTTTTTATAGAGACGACTACTGCAACTTACTACTAAGTGAAGTGTCAGCCTGTCCACGATATTTATCATAAAAGTGGCACCATTTAAGGAATACATTTATTTTATGGTAGTCATGTTACGCACTACTACAAAATAATGTGAATATCCAAAATTGGAAATTTGGTAATAGTAAGTAGTCATTGTTATTTTTGTCATGTATGAGCGTAGTGAAGAAGGTGATAATTTTATGAATAACAGGTATAGGCGTAATGTTAAATCTTCATAATATTATTATCAAGAACTTCATAATTAAATACTGTTTGAAAAATTCATTTTAGGGACATGTTGTTTTTGATTAACATGAGCAAAACATGACATCTTTTTTTATAAATGAATCTACAATTTTACAAATTTAATTATTTTTGCAATGTATATAGGCATATAAATTTAATTGAGCTCCTTTCATTGCAAAATGTATCAATTAAATCTATCTATATTACATATTATTATAAAATAAAGTCGCTATTATCCCCGTCTGCTTCTCCGTTAACTTCTTCTGAAACACTCAACACATTTTGATACGGTTTCCATTGGCCGAAAGAGCGACAAACCAAGAATGTATGTGTACAATTTGCAGAAAAAAATTGCACCCATGCGAAGTCGAAGGCAGATCACTATTACGCAATAAATACAAAAATAAGGTCTCCCTTTAAGTCTTCATTATTTTTATTTTTGAAATTTCTCAGATTATTTTGAACAAAGAAATTAAGTTATCACATTCTCTGGTTCAAGCTCATTATGGTTGCTGGTGTCAAATGATGTAACATTTATGGAAATCTCATATCAAACTTCCTCCATTATATATATTAAGAACTTCCGAACTTCCAATATTATATAATTATATTAAGAATAATACATGTGTAAATATATATACTAGGATAGGTAATTAGTTATTATAAATTAGTTTGTGTAATAGAGGTAACTATTATACTATGCAACGTGGATCAACTTCGCATGGATTTTCAATTAAAGTAAAGTAACTGACAATAATAAAAATTAATCTATGTATTTTAATAATTAAAAAAAATCCTTACTTTGCACAAAGACGGCTGCAGCAAGTATCACTAAAGTAAACTTAAGCATCATTGGTATTACCACTCGATGTGAACACACGTTAAAATATATTTTGCGACAAAATCTGCTATACGTGCGGACGTTCGCGACGCAGTGTCACTGAATGACGATTTGTATGTGTTTATATCCACACTAATGATTACAAACAAGTATGTTATAAAATCAATAACATAGAGATGTCATTTGTCAAACTTACAACCGGTTTGCCTCACTTTTGTACGGACGAGGACGATGTTTATAAAATATTTTACAATTATAAAATACTAAGTTGCAAGGTACTCGTACGTGTGCATAAAATAATATAATTTATGGTATATCGTAATATGCTAACTATCTACTTGATGGTAATTTGCTAGCTTTACTAACTAGCTGATAAACACAACAACATTCACCAGTTCCTTGAATAGTACCAATACAATAGAGGGATGAACTCGGTCTGGTTTAAACTTGATCGCGAATTAATTCGAAAAAAATTCACGCTCGTCTCATTCCATATTGAAATGGGGATTCCCCATTTAGAAGGTAAATCATTCAGAAAACTTAATACAAATTTTGATCAGGGTGCTCTCCAAAAGATTGATGATGTCCTGGATTTAATAGCTATCTAACTGTTAAATTAATTAATACTAACTAACTGAATCCTAAATCGACAGAATGGCAAATAGACTGAACTCTAATTCGACTGAACCAGCCCTTCCATTTTACTAAAAAGGAAATTATGTGTTTATAAATACTAAGCTAAATCAAAGATTGGATGGACAATTAAAATAAACAATTTATTTTTATTGCACAATTTATAAAAAAACGTGTAAAATAAATTTCAATAAATTTTGGACAATTTTGGATTTTTTGATACTTAAGTACCTAAGTATATAAAAATGTTGTGTTGGTTTGTGTATAATTCAAAAACTCAAAAACTAGCCGAAGGATTGACTTGAAATTTTTGCACAATATTGATCTTATCTATTCTTCGCGTAATAAGATAATTTCGATTGCGAAAAAAAAAATTGCTTTTTTTTACGGCGCCATCTGCCGAAAACGATGCGAACTTACACGCCAACGAGAATCGCTGTCACATTTAAAGTGAAAGTTAAGTTAGCCGTTTCCATACAGCCGAGTTAACTGCCTCAGGATAGCACTGAGTTCATTCATTAAAAATTAATTTAAAGGGTGATTCTAAAAGGAGAAGACGACCAAAGTTGACCTTCAAAAAAAGAAAATAGAAAACAGTTTTCGAATGCAATAAAATTACATTTTATTTTGATAAAAACTTTTCATTGTTACGAACTATAAGGAAAATTCTTCAGATCTGTGTGAAACTTTTCCGTTCTTATTTTCTGTGTCTTCTTCCTTTTTCTTGTCAGAAAAAACGACCCCGTTGACGATTTTTTTCGATTCAGTAATTTCGTGTTTGCTTCCTCTAACAATATCGTCTTTGTTCTTTGGTTGCATATGTTCGATCTTATCTTCCATTTGCTCCTGTAACAAAAAAATTGCAAAGAAATTAAGTGTACTATTCAACATTTTACTTTAAGGGCAAATCTTTAATTGTGACAATATCTATACTAGCAATGTTATAACTCAACAACGATAAACGATAAGTGAAAAATACATATGACCTAAATTGTAGAGCATACAAAAGTAATAGAAAAGTTGCTTTTTGATCACAATTTTCGTATCATGACGGAGAGCCGTGTGGATTTTATTGTATACTAGCTGATGGCAAATGTTGTTTTGGAAAAAAAAAAATTTAGGGGTATGAAAAATAGATGTTGGCCGATTCTCAGACCTACCCGATAAGCACACAAAATTTCATCAAAGTCGGTCCAGCCGTTTCGGAGGAGTTTGGCAACAAACACCGCGACACGAGAATTTTATATATTAGATACACAGTTAATAAAAAATCCAAGATTAAAAGAATCACTAAGTACGAGTATATCCATGATATAGTAAATTTTAAAAACTGCAGTTCCAAATTCATTTGCCATTAATATTTGTAATGTTACTTAGATCGAAGGTGATATTTACAATAATGTGTATGTAGAAACAGCTATATATTGAAACAAAATAACAAATTATTTCGAAATACAGGTATCTCGAAGTTTCTTATGTTATATGTACCAGCGAACCACTCCCGGCTTCGCCCTGGAAACTTAATCAATACAGTTTTTTATATACATAAAAAAATTATCTAACTTATGGTGAAAACCACATTAAAAACCGTTGCGTGGTTTAGGAGGAGTAGCGGCCATAATTATATATATTATGTAAAAAAGCTTATGTCTTAAGCTTAGCTTATGCCCGCGACTTCGTCCGCATTGAAAAAGAAAATATATGACTAACATCATAACATTTTTCATAATTTTAAACGATCCCTCGGGAACCAGGTCAATCCAACCAAATCTGTTCAGCCGTTTTTGCGTGAAAGAACCTTCCATACAAGATACATCCATCTATTCATATATTTTTGCATATGTCGTGGGCAGATCGTAGAATTGGGCAGATCGTAAAGTATGAAATCAAAAATCTTTCACCAAAAGTAAAAAATTGGTGCGACGAGGAGCGGAACGAAGCAAGCGAGGAGGAGCGTGTTAGGTTTACATGGAAATAAATTTGGGGAGCCGAGCAAAGCGGAGCGGAGTGAGGCGACCCTCTCAGTTTCAACAGAAATGTGATCTGCCCAGGAATATCAAGATATGCCCAATTCTACGATGTGGCGACGACACATATATACATATAGATAGATGGATATTTTTGCATATATTTTTGCATTTATAATATTAGTAGGATTATATCCTCTATCTGTAGTGTATTATATAGTTGGTATTTATAGACATCTTACCGCGAATTTTTTACCAGAAACATCGAATGCGGTTGGAATATGAGGAACAAAATTGGGAAAATCTCTTTTCTTCTCGCCAATGTGTGCTAGATTGTTTTTTAAATCGCTGGCGACATTCGTATCATCCTCGTGATGGAAAATATCGGCTTCCCCGTCTGAATTTTTCAGGGGTTTTAAGCATTTCTCGGGAATTTTCTTGATTGTCTCTGGAATTTTGGCGGCGTCATTTCCTGAAAATTGTTATGTTTTATTTTTAGTCATTGCCTACCTGGGTCATTATTAATTTAAGGAGAATATGAGTACCTACTTTAATTGCTGTTATTCTAATACAAGCTTCGTCCGCACCCTTTTCTCATAGGCGTTAAAAGCATTTATTCAAAAATACATAAATAAATACATAAATTTGTCAGGCATGTAAATATATTTATTATAATATATATTTATAAAAAAGGCGATGTGTCTATGTACGTATGTTTGTTTCCCTATGGACTACGAAACCGCTGAACCAATTTTGATGAAATGTTCAGTCAACCTTCAGATTAGTCCAGCGGGTAATCCTGTGAAGTTTGGTAGCGATCGGACGCGTACGAAGTCGCGGGCACCAACTAGTATTAAATAAAATCTATGCAAAATGTAGTCATTGAATAGTTACATGTATATTTCACAAGAAAATATAAAGAACTAAACAATATCAAAATTTAATTTACCTACCTGATATTAGCAATGACACTAAACCAAAAAATACCGTTATTATGTAAAGAGACATTGTAAGAATGTAAATTTTGATAATCAAAAAATATAATTAAACTAGACGTCGTATTAAAGGAATGACGCCTTTATATGTGTTTCTTATTTGTTCAGTTTTAATTTTTCATTTTGTAATGTAGACGCTATGTAGACGTATTCATTGGGTAGAATGGGGAAAATATTTTAGATTAACTTAAGTATTTCTTTTTTCTTATTTCATCCTCAGTCTGGCGGCCGTAGCCACAGTGAAATAAAAAATAACAGTAGGTATGTGTGCTGTTGCATTTCGTTGAGTGAGTGAGATGACCATTTCCTTATCTCTTCCTATACCTTACTCGACAGTTTGGTTTGCATTTTTTTTTAAATATTTTATGAGTTTTGAATGAACCGACTACTTTTAAATGCATTTTTTTATAAGCTATAAATGTCGGCTTTTCATTTCAATTTTCAAATCCAATACAAGCGAAAGTCTCGTTGATTTATTAATGAATGATTGAACCAATTCTTGGAGGACAGTACGGCAATGTGTTTTCTATTCGTAGAATTTTGTACTTTAAGAGCTTTAGATATAATTCAAATTTCATTGCATTATTCTACGACGGTATGCCGCAGCACTATGATTGTTTCCGCAGCATAGTACAATGAAATTTTAATTATTATATTAAAAGCATATAAGGTACAAAATGCTATGAATTTTTTTCAGTACTTTGCGTCCTACATTTTGCGCCTGCCCTTTTTTGACAGACACAAGCGATAGATGATTTTTTTAAATCTAAACGGTCTATATCACCCCGCTATACTATCATATATATTTTGAATTACGAAATGATTTTATGAATAATTGAATTACAAAATAATTACCATCACAATAAACACATGAATTCGATATTTTACAAATGCGTAAACGAGATGTCAATAACATTTTTCTATGTTTACCAACTAATTGTAAATTTATCAACTATTTTGTTTTCAAAGATAATTTATACGCTTTATATTTATTATGTTTCAAACTTTTGTAAATATGTTTATGACAATGAAATATTTCGAATACAGAATAGCAAACATTTTTGTCCTTCAAATGTACTTACTTGTAAATTGTAAGGTACTTAGCAAGTGCGAAGGTAATTTTTATGTCAAAATGAAAATTAGTTGGTTATATTTGTTATTATTTTTAATTTCAAAGTAAAATTAATGTTACATAAATTTTATTAACCTTTATTTATGTACGAACATATCAATAATAATTTTTAAAAGAAAACAAAAAAAATTAACCATTCCGGAAACGGTACGACTCGTTAAGTGATATAGGACAATTATTTATGACCGAATTTTGTCTCAGTGACGCTTCCATTACGGTTGAGGACAATATGACCGCTACTCTCTTTTTTCACAGGATGTCCATTCACAGTATCTATTGAAGAAGAACTGGATACTGAAGCACCATTCACAACAGTGTTCTTGTCACCTGGCTTCAAGTTTCTTATATCGTCTTCGGAAACTGGAATCTAGAATGATATAAGTTTTATTCATGTAAATTTCTATAAAATGGTCCGTTAAGAGAATGCTTGGTTGACCGAATCGGGTCCGTGGCTTACGCCCCCAGTGGTCGACGCACCCGTGGTCGAGGACCCCGGTCAGTTTAATCAACTTTGTGATTACACCGGTTTATTAAATGTCACGTCATACTCACATCAGCCTCACATCAGCTACAGTTAATTAATACAACTAACATTATAACACTACCACTAGCGACATCTATCTTCGCCGCAAACATTTAAATTTACATATTACAATTACTGAAGTTTTTCCTTCAGTTTGACTACTATCCCTAGGTATTGTAACATGTTTCCAGAATAAGAAGTATCCTATATGTTAACAAAGGTAACAAACTAGTTGTGTGCTAAATTTCATCCTTATTGACAGTAACAATAAATAAATAATAACACATTCCACACAGCACCATCTAGTTCCACATTAAGCAACTAATGCTTGTATTACGGTTACCCAGACAGTTGATATACTACATAGATTATTTTTTTCGTACATACATACATATTATAAATACAAAACTTCCATGACTGAGGTATAAAGGTAAAATGTTAACACAGACATTTGCCCCTAGCGGGATTCGAACCCGCGACCGTTTGGTTAACAGCTAAGGTTACTAGCCACTAGGCCAAACGTGTCGTCAAAACGACTTGTATGTCGTCGTAACAACTTATATGTCCCATATATTGTATTCTATACGTAGTCATTACTACAATATACTGCAGAAGTCTGTTAGAATGTGTCTTGTAAACTCAACTTTATAAAAAATAACAGAGCACACAGTGATTAAAAGATATTCGGTTAGCAAAAAATACAGTATAGAACCAATTGGAAAATGTAGAAAAAAAAGCAATATCAGATTATGAATATATATTAACAATATCAATATTTTGTAATTATGAAAATTATAAACGATGAATATCCTTCAACTTACAGGTATTTCTGGCAGCGATGGCAGTTTCGGTAGATTCGGTATTTCTAATTTTGGAATATCACCAACAAAATCTGCAATTACTGATGCATGTTCATCGGGTATTCTAAAAATTTAACCAATAAACTATATTTGCATGCTCTTTCCTTGTGAATTTCCCTTAGTTATGTAGGGATGCAAGTAAAGATTTATTTTGTGTGAATTTTATTTAAATATTAAAATTCGTATTAACTTAAATTCGCGTGAGGTTACTTGTCAGTTGGATGGTTTATTGACTAGAATTTCCATATTGGTAAAAAAAACATTTATTTACTTAAAGGAAGCTTTTTATGCCGTATTTATTTCTTTACACAAATATAGCGAGTGCAGAACGTGATATTATGATGTTAATAGTACATGTTATCTCAATGTGTTAATTAATACAAAGAAACAAGAAAAAAATAATGAACTCTGCACTCTAGTGAGTTTCAATTAAAAAAATGGGTTTCATCATTCAGGCTTGGCAATGAATGACAGTTAATGAATGACAGTTAAATCATCAGTTAAATGACAATTAGAATAGAATTTAATTGTTCTGCCAAACTTGATATAATAAATACCTTGTTACCAAGTACCTTGAATTCAATTCCCTGGAGAGGAATTCCCTCCAGGGATTTGAACTCTGGTATTCATATCTCATTCACAAAAGCATATAAGTTATTGTTATTTATTGGACTTATGTAAGAATGTCAGAATATTGGACTGTCCATATCAAAAATGTTTCTAAAAATTACTTAATAACTTATGTTAAACTAAGATTAAATTTACTATTTAACATCCTTTACAATTATATGATAATATTGATTTGTACTTACAGAGTTTCATCTAAGCCTCTTTTATTCCTTTCACCTAAAAATAAGCATAAAATTTTTAATAATTCACAATATTTAATAATTCTCAGAAGTATAGTTTTATCTTTCTAAGTAACAACAAGTAAACAAACTTACTATTCGCACAATAAAATGTGATTAGAAAGGCGAAAATGAAAATTAGTTTCATCATTTTAAAGAAAATTAATAACTTTTCGTTTCACAACGCAAATTAATCTGGTAATACTGCGACCACTTACAGCTAAAACCACTCTGACTAAATCGACGAGATGTCCAGAATTATATAAGTATGGGTAGTCTTATATTCGTCATTGTCTCAAATCTATACAAACGAGATTCAGTCATCGTGGACATAATATGCTGAGGATGTCAGGGTAACATAGATCTTGTTAATTTTAATTAAAATTTTATTATATTTCTTAGATATTAATGTTTCTTTTTTTATGTTGAGATTGGCAAACAGACTGACGATCCATCAAATGGATTTGCATTTGCATTTGATCGACTGTCCAGTCGCCTATAATACAAAACACCGCAGTTTCTGCAAATGCGCTACCGACTATAGTAAGACTAAAGATAAGGGATTAGGAAGGCTTTGGCATCCCTTTATTTACTGACCGAAATACAAAAGCACATGTTTGAAGTTGGTCTTATGTAAGGGAGTGACTATTGCCGCCAGACGAGCTGCCCAAATGAATAAATATGTACAAATTATGTACATCTAAATATGTAAATATGTACAAATCTTATAATGTGCAGATCGCAAAACGTGCAAGTCGCAAAGTGTGCAGATTGGATTTTATAGTTCCCTGGAAGAGTATCGTTAAATGGGGTTAAATTGACAGGTTTTTGAGGGTTTCTATTGTTCCTACGACGCGTGGCTGCGATATTTGATACTTATACTTTTTTATCACAATATGATGCTATGAATGGATAGGTTCCTGCACTTTTTATGATGTGCAGATTCTGCGACCTGCACATTCTGCGACTTGCACTATTGCACATTTAGCGACTTGCACATTATGCTATCCATCCCAAAAATCAAGATCAAACTATTGGCAAAAGTATAATATCAGGCGTAGTATTGCTTTACATATTTTGTCAAGCTTTATTAAATATCTTTTATTTTTCAATAGGGACGAAGTCGCGGGCACCAGCTGTATATTTGAAATATAAAAGCTACAGTCGCCCAAGGAACACCAGAGGGCGCGCAGATCGCTGTCGTAATCCACTTCGATACCCGGCCCGGGCCTGCGGTGTTATGCCGGATTCGTACCGGTTAAAACTCAACGGCCGTTGATGGGCGGGGTCGCGAGGACGTTATGACACGACTTCAGTGCCCATGTGCTGTCGACCTTTATTATACTACTAGCTGGTGCCCGCGACTTCGTCCGCGTTCTGGATGAAAGGTACCCTATGTCCTTTTTGGAGTCCCAGACAACGTGTATGCAAAATTTACAACGCCATCTAGGGAATTCTGTTTGAAGCAATGTAGTACTCTAATTCATCTAATCTCACTTCGAATAATGGAAAAAGTCTGTTAACAGATGGCACTACATGTTAGTTATAGTTTATAAAATTACGTGTTAATAAAATTAAAGCTGCTGCCCGCGACTTCGCCCGCGTAACTTAGTAAATTATGTACTTAAACCTTCCTCGAGAACCACTCTACCCATTAGTGAAAACCGCATTAAAATCCGTTGCGTAGTTTTAAAGATCTAAGCATACAAAGGGACATAGGGACAGAAAAAGCGACTTTGTTTTATACTATGTAGTGACTACTATATATACTTATATTATTACGTATATTATTATATTATACTTTATTATTACTATTAGAGGAAAACAGCTCAGCAAATAGTTCAGTTTTTTGGTACATATTTTCATCGCGGTAAAAATATAGTTTGTTCGTGCCGATTAATTCCCGATGTGACAATTCGAAGAAACATTAACACTTTTCCCATAAGTTTAAAACGATTCTAATTTACATTTCAATAAACTGAATGAAAAACTACGCTATTGATAAATGATGCGTCTTTGTCTGAGTTTGTTTTTTTTTGTTACAATTGGCAAAAACCTTGGATTTTAAAGATAAGTCTTAATTAGTTAGCGCTGTAGTTACAATGTAAAATTGACTGCGTATGAGTCACATATAATTATTATACACTAAATATGCCTACAATATAATTATGATACAAGAACCATAAGTTGAATTCTTATAATTTGTTAACACGGTAGATTTATTAACGTAATAGTTCCAATATACTAAGCCCCCTAAGCCCTATTAATTCAAAAAGTGTAATTGGAATAATTTCAACACATATTTAATAAACGTCCGAAGAAGATTCTTATGAATAGAAAAAAATTAAAAATGACCGAAAAAACGTAAAAAAAAAACATTTTTCTCTTACCGTTCCAACGTAGTCGAGGATTCCAAATATTTTAATCAAATATTGAAGTTCATATCCGACCATCTCCGCTCATCTCCGCTTTGGTGGAGTCCTGCCCTAAAGACCTTACTGTCATTTTGATGGGAGATCTACCTGCTACCAACTGGGTTTTCAGCTTGACTACAAGCCTTTATCATAAAAAAAAAACACATGGTTTTATATTTGCCCAACATTCATAAAGATCTAAACTATTTCGAACACATCAAATCAAAGACGTTGAGACTGTTTTTGTTGCAGTTTTTGTGTTGTTTAGGTTTTTTCCTCTCAACCATAATACTGGGAACTGTATATTATTTTGTTATTATTTTTCTGCAGCTTGCAAACTTTCCTCTATCATGCTTCAATTAATAGAAATCTATTTACTTGAAATTTAGAAAAAAATCTGTGTAACCTCTCCGTTAATTTTCAGAAAAACAAATTCCAGTAAGATATTGAAAAGCATTTTTGTCTATCTATTATAACAATGTGGTTTATTAACCACATTGTTATAACATTATTATGTGGTTAACTTGTCGTCTTATGACAGTATCAATAATAAACATATTTATTCTCAAGCTGGCGCCCGCGACTTCGTCCGCGTGAAAAGGGTAGCCTATCCTGTGTCCTGTACGTCTAAATCTTTATCTACCAAGTTTCATGAAAATAATTTAATTCGTTTAAGAGTTATCGAGGAACATACATACGAGTACATACATACATAAGTACATACAATACCTACACTTACAGATTTATTATTAGTATTGATGAATAAATTAGTCCTTGTAATTCTGCAATGACTTACGAACGTAGGCACAGAACTGAGAATTTATCACCATCACTGTGAACGAGTGTGTTTTAACACAATTATAATAAAATAAAATTTAATTTATGAATAACCATCATTTATTTTAACACTCATTATACTATAAATCTAAGACAGTTTAATAGAAATAAAATATTGCTTGTCCCTATAATTATAACAAAATATTTTTAAACCATTACATTTCATGCAGAATATTGACGTTATGTTACATTTAGAAGCATTTCCTTTACCAGTATATCAAGAAGATGATAATTGTCCGTTTAAGCCGCCAGGAGCAACTGTTTTAAGTGTATCGCTTCCCGTCAGATAAACTCTACCAAATGCTCCACCAGCACCATCACTGACAATTCCACTAACGGCGTTGCCAGTAGAGCCACCGATTAAAGCGGAGAGAAGAAGACCTGGTCCACTTGCAAAACCTTTTTTCACATCATTTATGCCTTGCAAATCTGTTTCGCTATCGCCCGCGTCCGCGGTATTAACACTGATTAGTTCTGATGCCTCGTCCCCTAGATTATCACCGGTTTGATCTGCTGTAATATTTTCTGCATCGTCTGCCGTATCATTCCCGCCTTCGAGCTCTACATCTCCAGGTTGCGGTAAAGGATTACCTGAAAGAATTGTTAATCTTTATTTGTAAACTAGCTGGTGCTCGCGACTTCTTCCGCGTGGAATAGTTATTTTGGGAATAATTTGGGTATCTCGAACAGTTTTCGCAGCGCACGCAACGGAAGCCCTCAAAGATGAATAATTTACCCCGTTATTTTTCCACATTTTCGACTGTTTCTTCGCTCCTATTAGTCACAACGTGATGTTATATAGCCTAAAGCCTTCCTCGATAAATGATCTATCAACACAAAAAGAATTTTTCAATTCGAACCAGTAGTTCCTGAGATTAGCGCGTTCAAACAAACAAACAAACTCTTCAGCTTTATAATATTAGTATAGATTATTATGTATTTAAAATCTCTATTAAGTTAAGTCTGATGAAATATACGACCCTTTGTAGAACACATAAAATTTGTTATTTAAGGATGCCTATACATTTCTCACGTTGCGATTTGAATGTTATGATCGGATGTTTAGTCTAATGTCCCTGTTGTGCCCACTCCACTAACAGTTCGGAATTCAAAGTTGTGGACGAGTACATCTGCTTGGTACAAAAAGTCCAATCAAATAGGACCAAGTTTTGCAACACACAAAAGCGGAGTCATATTGACTCCTGTGTCTTTGCAAAGGCAAATTTCAAATGAGTTTTCATAAAAATGATTTCACCTTTTTAATGAGTTTCTAGGCTCTTTTTGTAATATTTTGTAACAACAAATTAAAATAGACTTTACAGGCAGTCTGCAAGTAATTTTATTGTTTTTTTAAATGCTCTGATTATTCAGATCCACTTACCGAAACAGACTCTGTTTTAGCCGTTTTCTCGAAAATGCTTTTGGGAAATAGATCACTAGAAGAGGTAAAAAAGATAATTTTCATTTTCAAGCATTAAATAAACTGTAGTTAAGGGATTTATTTACCTATATAAATTAAAAACTTATTTTTATTAGTGACAGATTAACCAATAAATGAACCGCAAGACGTTGGTTTTTATGGATTTTGTATAGGCAACCTTAATGATTTATGAATTATTTTTTAGACTCACCGCACGCCGAGCAAAACAACGATGCCAGCAGCAGGCAAACTGTAATTTTATTCATTTTGGTTAGTGCAGGCTCTATATCTGGTCTTGCTGGTATTTATGAGAATAATAAAATACGTTTCTGAATATATACTCCTAAGAAAAAAGATAAATGGAGGTTAATTAGTCATAAAATTATCAATACGTGATTCGATATGAAAACCTAACGTCGTTAGGTTAGATGATGTAGTAGGTATAGGTACCAGTGTTTATTATTCCAGTGTAGGTATATATCGCTGCTTGTAAAGTAAAGGGCCATAAACCAAAAAAATCGAAAAATGTTTTTATTGCAAAAATACAATCACAATCCTTCATATCATAATTATGTTGCAAAAAGACTTATAGTTGTTTTATTTCATATTAAATATATTTTGATCATTTTTATATATTCAAAAGTAACTACCTATATCTCTTCTAGTATTCAGTTTATTATAAAAGTACTTAAAACATTAAATGATAATTAAAAAGACGCTTCTAACTATGTATAATATGCATAATATATTTGATATATAAATTTAATAAGAAAAAAAAAATAGACAAAAATAATTTAATTTTTTTTGCTCTCCCGTAATAAGTGTAATTTTGATTTGTGGCCCTTTAGTTTATAAGCAGCGATATGTATTAGCAGACTTATGACCGTAAACGAGTCTGTTTTGTCGGTATCGTACGACGAATATCATGACAGGAGAACATGACCTCAGTACGATTGCTGGTATGCCATCTGGACCATTGGCTTTGTTGATAAACCTTAACCTTGCAACGGTTTGCCATGGATTGTTAAAGATCCGTATATCCGTATCACTACATAGTATAAAACAAAGTCGCTTTTTCTGTCCCTATGTCCCTTTGTATGCTTAGATCTTTAAAACTACGCAACGGATTTTAATGCGGTTTTCACTAATGGGTAGAGTGGTTCTCGAGGAAGGTTTAAGTACATAATTTACTAAGTTACGCGGGCGAAGTCGCGGGCAGCAGCTTTAATTTTATTAACACGTAATTTTATAAACTATAACTAACATGTAGTGCCATCTGTTAACAGACTTTTTCCATTATTCGAAGTGAGATTAGATAAATTAGAGTACTACATTGCTTCAAACAGAATTCCCTAGATGGCGTTGTAAATTTTGCATACACGTTGTCTGGGACTCCAAAAAGGACATAGGGTACCTTTCATCCAGAACGCGGACGAAGTCGCGGGCACCAGCTAGTATTTTATAAATTAAATAACTTTATTTAGTCAAAAATAAGGCTCTAAATTGTAAAATGTGCTTTGGCGTATTGATTTGAACGAAGGACGAATGGAGTCTCTTATAATAAAGTAATATTAACAGACAGACTAATAGATTCTACATAGAATAGAAATAAAAAAAAATAGATTTTTAAATAGCAAACAACATCTTTATTAATGTGTTGCTGTTATATTTCTACCAGGTACTGTTTCTTTAAATTAGATAAACTAATAATTTGTAAAGTCGCGCGCAAAAACACTAGTTTTATTATGCTAATAACGTTATGGGTTATACCTAGGTTATACCGCCAGGAAGAAATGTTAGCATTTTTTGTCTATCTATTATAACATTATGTAAAGTTATCGTCTTATGACAGTATTAATAATAAACATATTTATTCTTAGATAGATTAGTCTGTGTGATTCCAATAAAAATATTTGAATTATAAATAAATTTCCTACGAATAATTATTATTGTACAGCAAGGCAAACATCGCAAAATATTGCTTGTCTTTATAATTAGATATAGCAAAATAGTTTAAACCATTTTCATGTCAAGCGTTATAATTATACTGACTTTATATTATTACATTTTGCAGCAGTATGTCAGTAAGGTGATTATTATCCAGTTATACCGCCAGAAAGAAATGTCTTAGTTGTATCTATTGACGCTTGAAAAACTCTTCCAAGTATTCCACCAGCAGAATCACTGGTAATTTTAGCAAGGGCATCACCTAGAGAGCCACCGACTAAAGCCACCGACTGAATATGATATATAATCCGAAGAAAAAAGATAAATGGAGATTAATTAGTCATAAAATTATCAATACGTGATTCAATATGAAAACCAAACGTATCACACGAAGATGTGTACAAAAGTGGATATTGTTTCATTGGAAAATTACTGCGGAACGCAGTGTCTTTGTCATGCCATTAGCACTACTTTTCATATTTTCCAGATCCAGACCAGTACCTTTACCATGAGTTATAATGACCGCACTCGCTAGCGAGAGCGTGAAATATTTATATGAAAATTGTCAATTTGACATTGATAGTTGACAGTTTTTCATTATAAATTTTTACGCTCTCGTTAGCGAGTGCGGTCATTGTAAACTCATGGTAAAGGTACTGAGCCAACTTTGAAAAGTTCGAACATACGAAACATAGCGTTTAGGCGAGCCATAGGCAAGCCATAGGCAAGCACAACAACCACTTATACAACGGGCTCATCGGATCCAATATACTACAAAGTAATAAAGACGTACTTTCAACAATCAGTATAGCTAATAGAAGATAAAAATATAGACGTGATCTTTGAGAAAAAAATATTTTTATCTTTGTATAAAATGTGTTACAATACTACAACTAACGTCGTAGTATGTAAATCTAATATATAAAATAAGTAGATAATAATATGACGCGTACTGGCCACTAACAATGATCATTCCAATTAAAAAAAAAATAGTTTTATGACAAAAATTAAAGTTTTATGCCGGTGGTCGATTAGTCAGGAAAATTTACTACCAAATCAAAATTTTAGATCCTTGGGGGAATTTTTGATATAAAATTCTAGAATATATTTAATATCCATGGGTGAACGAAGTTTTAGAATCCAACTCAAATTATGCAAAAATAGTAAGTTGTAAGTTACAATATAAATAAAGTTTCAGACAAAATTGTAGAAAATTTATTTTTACATAATATGTTGTTTATTTATAACTTCTTTTTCTAAAATTTAAATTAACCGAGTCAGGGAAATTAGACGATAGAGTGGCTAGGTAAATTTTTAAAATTTTAAGTTAAAGTTTTCCTTAAGGTTTCAAGTTTACCACTTCAGCAAAATTAAATTATAGGCAATAACATCAAATTAGTAGAAGCTACAAAACTTTGATTAAATCACAGATAAAAATCTTAATTAGAAATGACATAAATTACACTTGTGATCGCATAGAAAAATTTGTTTTTACTTAAGACGCGTACGATTAATAGTCTCAAAGGAAGCAGCGATCAGTTCATAGTCTGCCATGTTCATTCAATTTTATTAATATTACTGTGTTGAGAAAGTCTGTAGATAGAACAAAAGTTGACCAAAAGATTGAAGCACAAATAACTGCTCTTAAGGCTTGGCAACCAAATGATACGATTTTATTTATAGAAAAACCTTTCTGGGCTATAAATAATACAAAATATTAGTTTAACTCATTTTATTGTTTGTTTTTTTAAAAAGAAAACGGTTTTAAAAAGCAAGAAACCTTAGATTAATAAATTGGTCACGTTGCGGTCGACTAGATACCGCCGTCGTACTTGTCAAATGGGACATTGCAAGCTGTCTGTGATGTGTACGCGCCGAATATTTTATTAAATTTAAAATAATAAAATACCAGTTTGCTTAGTGAAACTGTGTAAAAAGTGACAATGTTTTACAAACACTACAATAAAAAGTTGCCCCATTCACGGAGCTATTGTTTTTAGATAGCGCGGTATCTAGTCGAGCGCAGTGAGTCCAATCATTAATCTAAGCTAGAAACATATTTAAACATTGTAAAAATATTTTCGGTGTACTGGTTTTGTATGTTATTTGCATCCGATATGTAATTTAAAAACATTAAAACCTTAAACACATTTATTTCTTCTTACATCACTAGCAGTACCAGGCAGGAGTTATGCCTTTGATAATATTGATCTACTTCAGGTACACCGCCTGCAAAACTATCATCATTAGAGATCGTGTCTGTGAGTTCGTCTTCAGGGGCAATCATGTCTGTAAGTTGTTCAGCATCTGGTATCCAGGATGTAAGACCGTCGGGGTCGGGCATCAGTCCTGTGATTCCATCGGGATCAGGAATAAGGGCTGGAATTATATCTGCCTGAGGCGCCATTCCTATGACTTCATACTCATAAGGAACTTTGCTTGTGAGTGTATCTACACAAGGAAGATCGCCTGTAACTTCACCGTCGCTTGTAAGGCTGCCACTGTTAACGAAATCAAAATATTTATTTATCAATTAGGTTTCTCCAAGAAACTCTTGTCTGTACATGGCAACATATAACCAAACCTAACAAATAATATAATATATATAATAGCGTGCCCAGTTAATCATAAAACTAAACAAAATTATGATAGTCATTATAAAAAAGTTAATAGGGTTTCGAAAAAAAGCCTAGATGATGTCGATCCTGAGAAGAAACCCTAAAAGAAACTGAAGATACCATTTTTTTGTCATCTTTAAAATTACAAAATAATAACAATTACGATTACTTTAATTAATTATACATAAAATCAAAGAATCTATCAGATTCTCGACTTCATTGTAAATTTGGCTGTTTACAATTAAATGAAATCTTAACTCAAGTTAACATCAAAAAAATTGCTACTCACCTTAGACCACCTAAATCTGGAACCTGCGGTAGAGGATTGCCTAAAAAACAGCAGGATTTTGTAAGTCATCAAGGCACACTCAAATAAAAGGAATGTTAAGTAGGTACTTAAAATATTTGAAAACACTAATAGCAAGTCTTATTGTTGGTCCTCTACTGATTGTAAGTGAGGATCTGGCTAATTTACACAAACCTTGCTCCATGGTTTCTGTGTTTTCGAACTTTTAAGAAAGAAAATAAGCACTTAGGCTCTTTTTTTTTAAAGAAGCCAGCAAAGAAATAGATATAGTTAGACAGCGATTTTCATTATATCGATAAATATCAAAAATTAAAGCTACAGTAAAAAATTCTAAAATAAAAAAAAATACTTACCATTTACATAAATAAGTGATACCAGCACCAGACACATTGTTAACTGTTTCATTTTCGTTTTTTTTTTAACTTATGCCATGCCTTTTTCAAAGTATTGTGATAAGAATTTGCTCCATTCCTGAATATATACGTAGGTACCTGATACAAATTACTTAATTAGCCATTCTATTAAAATGTAGCATAAATAGAATGGGTAATTAAATATATAGCCATTAATATACATATAGTGATAGAGCATGTTCAGCAGAAAACACTTTTCTTATTCGTTCGCACATAATATATTTATACATTTTTGCTTACATGCAATATTGTTGCCTTTATGCATTTAATGTAAAAATGTTCACAAAGAAACATAAAAATTATGTTCTATTTAAATGTTTACATAGAATAGTGAAAGTGTCTTTAGGCCTTACGTGAAGACACCTCTCAGAATAATAAAGACACCTTCACTCATCATAGCACAATAAGTTAGTCTCCATATTTCTCACATTGATCAGTATAGGTAAATACATTACACTAATATACATTTAGAGCATTCAATCACAATAATAATGAAGAGATTATTCAAATCTATAACATTTAGGGCCTCTTTGACCAACTACAAGTAAAGTTTTGATAAATTACTTTTCAAGTAACGCTAATTGGCGAGTACCCTTGAGTAATGCTACTCGAAGATAGTGAAACTCGTACCCTTTCTTACTGTATGTAGGTTAACTGCCATTTAAAGTCACCTGACTTTAAATGGCAGTTAACCTACATGACACTTTACTCAGAGGTGGTGAAAGAGGCCCTTATACTTACTAATATAATAAAGCTGAAGAGTCGAATTTAAATTTCTTCTTGAATTTGATAGCTACTTAGATTAGCTAATTTATTCTTTGTTTTTATTCTTTATTCTTTGTTTTAAACAACAAATAATAATTTCTAATTCTCACCGTACAAGACAAGACGCGCTACTTATTAAACTTTCCTTTTAAAAAAATACTTCATATAATAGGAGCTTTCTTACTCGGGGACCGTTTTTTTATCTGTGGTTTACCCTTTCACTCTACTTGAAACAGCTGCCTGATTATTTTTTTAATTTGAAACCTACCTAACTTATTTTGGTTAAACAGATTTAAAAAAAAAGCTTAAAAAACCTTGTAGTCATTTTCAGTTTTGGTACCTATTAGTTTTTAGAAGTATTTTATCATTTCTGTATACTTAACGCCAATAAAAGTTAAATTTATTTGTAAATAACTGCAATCTAAGTAGTTTGATCTTTTGAAAATGACTGAAACACAAAAACTGATCTTATGCATAAAAAACTAAATTATTTTATTATTATTTTTTTTATTGTGATAAAACCACTCTGAGATATAAATAATACAAAATATTTATTTTACAATTTTTTTGGTTGTTTTACAAGCAAAAATCATATTTAATCATAATAAAAATATAATATTTCGGTGTCCTGGTTTGGTGTGTTGCTCTGTAGTACTTTTCGTCCGATTATGTTAAAACATCATTTAGTTGTTCCTTTGTATTTTAACAGCTGTAGCAGGAGCTTGTTCTGAAAAAAAGTAATGAATTAATTTAGAGAAATAGTCCTGGCTGCTGATTTTCCTTTTATTGCCTGGCCGTAGTGGTATAGGGAAGGTCGCGTATGGAGAATTTCTCCACGGTCTCAGTAAGTAGTAGGTAAATATTTTAGACATCACATTTTTTAAGATACGTCCGTACTAATATTATAAATGCGGAAGTTTGTATGGATGTATTTCACGCAAAAACTACTGGACTGATCACCATGAAATTTTGCATACAAGTTGTCTGGGTTACCAGAAAGGACATAGGGTACCTTTCATCCAGAAAAAAGTACTGCTCCCGAGGGAATATCTAAAATTAAGGAAACTAACTCCTGGCTAAGAATAATAGCAATAACGATGTCAGGCGATATATTGCTTTTTCAACGCGGACGAAGTCGCGGGCACCAACTAGTAAAAAATAATTTCAAAACTTGACCTCTGTTTTTTTTTTTAATTATTTATTTATTTATTAATATAATAATGTTACATTTAAATTCACATTGGTGTAAACACAAACTCATTAGAGTTTCATCGCACATCATGTTCAGTTTATAGAATTATTAAAAATATATACTTACAGGCAGATATTCTGTAAACTGAACATGATGTTACGATTGCCTATTATACACAAAGGTTAATAAAGTTAAAGTTAATTGATCTTGAAGGTACGTCAACCAAGCAAAAGTGCCTCCTAAATTGTATCAAAAGACTATGTTGAAAAATAAAAATAATTTTACCGATGTTCTCTTATTTTTTACTCAAAGTCTAAGAACTTTATAATTCACTGGTAAATATCAAGACAGAGACCAGTTATCTATAGAAAATATTATATAAGCTGGTGCCCGCGAGGAATATGTAGGAGGCCATATATATACATCCTGAAATTCTAGTATAATAAATAATTTTTCATATCGGATGACTAGTTTCAAATATTACCTCCTACATACAAACAAACTTACAAATTTTATCTCTGTATAACATTACTTTAGTTATATACTATATGCTACTAGTATTTCTTAACTAAAACAAAAAAATGTTCCCACCAAAATTAGATAATAATAAATACATAGGTATTTAATTAGTAAGACGTTATTAATGTGGACTGTTTTAATTTTAACAAATTAATATTCAGGATATTCATAAGGTTCCAAATGCTTTCATTTAAATCATTTTGGATTATTGTCATATATTCTACGTATTCTACCTATTCTAGAATTAATAAGGTAACATACTTGGCGATTATTTATGTATTTCTAAATAAAAAGTAATACTTACAGGGGCAGTAGACTGGACTTATATTTTCTAAAATCCACCTAACAAACGAAATCCTTTTAAAATTTTCGGACCAGCGGCAGGGACCCTGCCTATGATAGTATTTACAGAAAGAGTGCCAGTTGTAGTATCTAGACCAGGTAAATCTCCTGCAAGACCATCAGTACCAGGAAGAATGCCAGTTGTAGTATCTAGACCCGGTAAACCTCCTGCAAGACCATCATTACCAGGAAGAATGCCAGTTGCAGTATCAAGACCAGGTAAACCTCCGGCAAGACCATCAGTACCAGGAAGAATGCCAGTTATAGTATTTGCACCAGGTAAACCTCCTGCAAGACCATCAGTACCAGGAAGAATGCCAGTTGCAGTATCTAGACCAGGTAAACCTCCGGCAAGACCATCAGTACCAGGAAGAATGCCAGTTATAGTATTTGCACCAGGTAAACCTCCTGCAAGACCATCAGTACCAGGAAGAATGCCAGTTGCAGTATCTAGACCAGGTAAACCTCCGGCAAGACTATCAGTACCAGAAAGAATGCCAGTTGTAGTATCTAGACCAGGTAAACCTCCTGCAAGACCATCAGTACCAGGAAGAACGCCAGTTGTAGTATCTAGACCAGGTAAACCTCCTGCAAGACCATCAGTACCAGGAAGAATGCCAGTTGCAGTATCTAGACCAGGTAAACCTCCTGCAAGACCATCAGTACCAGGCAGAATGCCAGTTGTAGTATCTAGACCAGGTAAACCTCCTGCAAGACCATCAGTACCAGGAAGAATGCCAGTTGTAGTATCTAGACCCGGTAAACCTCCGGCAAGACCATCAGTACCAGGAAGAATGCCAGTTGCAGTATCTAGACCAGGTAAACCTCCGGCAAGACCATCAGTACCAGAAAGAATGCCAGTTGCAGTATCTAGACCAGGTAAACCTCCTGCAAGACCATCAGTACCAGGAAGAATGCCAGTTATAGTATTTGCACCAGGTAAACCTCCTGCAAGACCATCAGTACCAGGAAGAATTCCAGTTGCAGTATCTAGACCAGGTAAACCTCCTGCAAGACCATCAGTACCAGGAAGAATGCCAGTTGCAGTATCTAGACCAGGTAAACCTCCTGCAAGACCATCAGTACCAGGCAGAATGCCAGTTGTAGTATCTCCATCAGCGCTGGTAAGACTGCCACTGTTAACAATTTACGTGTATTAATAGTGTATATTATACATTACTTAACAATTTTCTCTACAAAATAAACAGCCGTATGTACAATAACGCAACAATTAAAGGATATAAAAACGATAATTTTAAACATTCCAGACACTAAGAAAAATAAATCGCAGCACCTTAAAACTTTCAGGGGTTTTTCAGGACACATTGAGGTTGAAAAGCTATAGAAAATATCTTTCGTATCTGCATTATTTGCAAAGTTATTGCAAGTTATCAAAATATCCTTAAATTTGCAGTTTTTTACCTTATTTCGATCAACATTTTCAGTTTTAAATAATTTTTTAATCCGATTTAAGCACCTTATAGGGAATGTTTTGCAGTTTACAAAACTCTACTTTAATTTTCTGTACGACCATTATTGCCCGAGTAATCAATTATCAAAATCAAACATGACTTTTTCGCTTTGATCAACGATAACTTAGTGACAAATCATCGTACAGAGCTCATGAGGAGGTCAAGTTGTAGGGAATTAAATGAAAAAAAAATTAAAGAGCTTTATAGTGCCATTACAAAAAATAATACGGTTTTAACAGGAATTTCAATAAAAGCAAAAATTTAAAAAAAAAAATTTTTCGTTGTTTTTCTGACTATAAACTGACTCATAAACCGCTAACGAGAAAATAATTTTAAGCTCGGATTCAAAAACTAGAGACTTGAAGCTATAATTTCCTTTTTAATGAGCATGATCGTATAGATCATTTTTCGAAGTTACAGCCTGTTGAAAATCACCTAAAATTTGGAACTTTTTTTATATCCTTTGTTGCGTTTAGTATATGTTCTTAGTTGTAAAGGCTGGTTTATTTTGTGAGGTGGATTATTTTGTAGATTGTAAATTACCATCCATTTAGTTTTTATAAGACGAAGAAAGAAAAGCAGAATGAAACATGACTTCACTCACATAAAAAACATGAGACGTTATTTCATGGTAATTTTGTGAGAGGGTGATTATTTATGTCGTTGCCACACAGGCTGCCCAGATTATGACTATAGAGCGAAATGTGTACTGCCAACTACACTTACCTATATATATATATATATATATATATATATATATATATATATATATATATGTCGCAGTATTATCGAAAAGAAGCTTGTTACAACTTCAATTGAACATTTTAATTCGGCAAACTTACCTAATCAACTCAAAACCAACAACAATAATTATGATTAAAGAAATATGATGTGATGTGTGTAGGTGATGAAAAAATTATCATTTTAAACCAGAATATTGGCAATAATTGGGATAATTGGCAGAACCATTTATCCCCTGTGATTCAAATAGTTCCTAGCTAAGATTACTATGATCGTCTTTTGCATCATACTTATTTTGTAGAAAATAATTTAATTAAATTCTTCAAAAAATATTGTTTTGTCACTTCTTCACATTTCTATGCATATGGTCATTTATGAAGAGAGATTTCTGACCAACGAAAACAGAGAAGCTTTAAATTATTGAGCAATCAGCGTTTCATTTTCTAATCTTCCTAAACAAGTTGGGATTTTTGCAAAGATCCTGAAAGTACCTAGGAAGATTGCGAAATTTGTTATTAATTTCCTATTATCCGGTTTTTTGCAATCTCACTAGGATTTTGCGAAAATCTGTTCTTTTCGATTATACTGCGACATAATTATACACCGTTAAGTATATACTTTTCTGCCCAACTTTTATCTAGTAATTAAAAATACTTAAATAAACAAATGACAATATTTCGCTGTTTCTAAATGGCCATTTATCGAGAATTGGCCCTTAAGATTCTCGACGTCAATTTAGAAATTTGGTATAAATAAATTGCTACTCACGTTAGATCCGTTGCTGTTCCACCTAATTCTTGAGCATGCGGTAGAATATTGCCTAAAAAATAGCAGTATTTTGTTAAAGCATAAAGGCGCACTCAATGAAACGAATGTACACGTCTTATTCTGTACGTGAAATGTTCTAAAACAAGAATAGCAACTCTTGAACGTCAGTTCGTTTTAAAGTAACAATACAACACAGAAGTTATTTACTTCACAAAAAGTTACGTTCAGTGGTGTCGGTGCCGGAATT
This sequence comes from Synanthedon tipuliformis, assembly GCA_947623395.1. Taxonomy (NCBI): domain Eukaryota; kingdom Metazoa; phylum Arthropoda; class Insecta; order Lepidoptera; family Sesiidae; genus Synanthedon; species Synanthedon tipuliformis. The sequence continues at coordinate 9,996,626 of OX392407.1, read as the reverse complement.
GTATACCTATTAGTGAAATATTGAAATGCTAAAATGAACTGGCTTCGCACAGATGCAATTTTTTTCTGCAATTCATATTACACAACCTTCCTCAATTATCGTCGAATGAAAAAACACTAAATAATACGGGAAGCTTGCTTGAACATTAAATAATATGTAAGTGAAAACTGCATTCAAATCAGTTAAGCTGTTTCTGCGATAAGCGGTCGCAGACGAACAGACATGAGTACAATGTGTACAAACAGTTTTATCTGAGAAAATATTTAATGTACGAGTACAGACACTGCTCATTTACGATTTTATTATAATATGTAGGTAAGTACAGATTTAGATAGATAATCCATATAGAAAGGTTAGGTAAAAATACAATAAAATTTCTTAAAAACAAACAAATTACCTACCGTTTACATAAAGAAGTGATACCAGCACCAGACTAACTGATAGCTGTTTCATCTTCGGTCGTTTTTAAGCTACACAACTTGAAGCTTCTTCTTCAAAGTACAACAATTTGGTCGGTTCCTGAATATATATACTTAGTGGCTAAGACGAACACCTGATAATAATTAATTAGTCCCTCTATCAATATGGTGATAAAGCATGTTTAGCAGAAAACAGTTTCCTTGATCGTTGCACGTCCAATATCCATATTTAAACATTTTTGCTAAATACTTACGTCGTTTGACAGCTATGATAGTTCCCTACACATATTAACATAGTTTTCTTGTAGGTTTATTCAACGCAAAAATGTTTACATATAACAAATTTACGGAAGGATCTTAGTTTAGCTTTTGGTTTGCAACCATGCATAAGAAGAGTAATTTGCAGACACAAATACATTAAACAGAGATATAATTAAGACACTCGTTAGCATTTCGACATTTCAATGGTTTACAAGGAGAGGTCGGCAACCGGACCACCAGTTTTTTAATGAAACTTGGCAAAGGTGTCAGAGATTAGGTGTAAACACGCAGCTGTTTCTGAGATATTGTGGGTGGAAAGTTTCGCAGTCGCTTATAATTATCTCGTAAAGGTACATCTTCATGTTCACCAAGTTTCATTTAAAAAAAAAATGGTCTGTTTGCCTCCCTCTCCTTGTTAGTCAGAGTTTCAAATAGTCAGGCCTTTAACTATGTTTTTAACAGCCAAACAAAGAATGGGTTCAATTCTCTGACATATACTATGTAATGTAATAAAAGCTGAAGTGATTGTTTAATTTCACAATTTTTATTTTTAAATTTTTAATAATAAACATTTTCAAACATCTTAATTTTATTTTATTATATTAATAAAAGAAAAAAAATGAAACGCTTAATTACAAACACATTACTTGTAATTTTACAATATTTTAATTAAAAGTACTAATTAAAATATTGTAAAAACAATAGTCGCCTTACATTTTATTCAATATATAAATTTACAACAATAAAATATATTTATGAAATTTGAATTTTGAGATTTATCAAAAAAAATTTTTAAATAGTCAACAAAAACAATAGTAATTATCTCGAAATATTATTAGAATCTACAAGACTACACTTTTAGGTGTATTCAGTATAATGTTAAAATATAAAATGTAAGTATAAAACATAATGTTTTTTTAAACAATAAATAATTTTATAAAAAATAAAACCGGAATAAAAGTTATAATAAAGGCTATCTATAAATAAATTATTAAATATAATAATCCTTGATTAATTTATATCCAGGATTAATATACATTATGTATTCAGGATTATTAATTACGAATACGAACGAATCATTACGAATGCTACTTTCATTTCAAGTATAATGTTTATTTACATAATTTTTGGACACTTTTTGGTCCACTTCACATTGGACCAAAAAAAAAGCAAATATTAAAATTAAGAGGAAAGTAGATATAGCTTTGCGATCCTAACGAAATAGGTATTTAAGAAAACACATGCTATCGCTTGGCTCATAAAATAAATAAAAAAATATAAAAATAGATTGTGCTATATCTGGATGAATAAATATTTCAAGGCAATTTTAAGTGTACAATTTTAGTTACAATAAGTAGTACAATTTTAAGTGTTAACAAAATAGAAAAAGTAGATATTACTATTATTTCTAGAACCTAATCATGGGTTCCAATATCAACTTTCTTCTCTTCTAATTTGCCGTCGACATTAGTTAGGATGTATGTTCCTCCGCCACCTGACTTGACTCCATCTTTATTGGTAGTGTGACTGTAAGAACTCGTGTGAACGCCAACATAGTTTCCGTTGTCGTCAGCACCACCATTCCTGATATCATCTGGATTAATCGGCTTAATTGGCTCGAATACTATCGGTTCAATTGGCGCAAATTCAATTGGTTGGAACCCTGGAAACTACACAAAACATGTATGTAAGTTATTTTAGTAACAATTCTTACTAATATTATAAATGCGAAAGTTTGTATGGATTTGTGGATGTATGTATGGATGTTTGTAACTCTTTCACGCAAATACTACTGAACCGATCACCATAAAATTGTTCATACACATTGTCTGGACCATTGTCTGTCATTGACACCAGAAAGGACATAGGGTACCCTTCATCCAGAACGCGGACGAAGTCGCGGGCACTAGCCAGTAGATAAATAAAATAAAAAATCTCAATCGTGGCATTTAATGCTGAATGTCGTGTCCCTGAAAGTCTTTCATGGTTCTGTGCACTATTTGACTCAATTATGACCAGGCTGGAAGTGTCACTGTGAGATCAGGGAGTGGAGTTACAAGTTCTCTTTCATAAAATACTGTACGAAAATAATAAAGATTGACGGAACTTAATTGTACAACAGATAGAGACATAATATATTAAAAATAGACAGAAAAGGTTCCTGACTCTCACCAGGGGAACCAGGGGAACCCCCCGACCCTTTTAACAATATGAACAATATGAACATTGTCAACCTAGTTTTAAATACAGAAGTTAAATTTAAATATACAGGGTAATCCTCTGAGGATAGCCCTTCCCCTAACGGATTGGTAAGGGAAGGGAAATCTTACTTTAGTCGGCACCTGCAGCACCTGTGGCGTTGCTTGTGTTATAGGCGACGGTAACCACATACCGCCAAGTGGACCGTCAGCCTGTCTGTCGTCTTAACATAAAATCAACAGTGGCACTCCGGGAGTACCGACAGAAGTGAAAACTTGAACAATTATGACTGTGTGTATTTTTTGAATCGTCAGGAAAGTATGAGTAATACTGTCGGTTACACGGTTACATTAGGTACATGACAAGTCGAGAGTTCAATGGCCTCATTTCAAAAATTGGGTTTATTCCCATCTCGGCACCTTCCCATTTATAGCTCCTTTATCGGTTACATTTCGTTACATTAATGTAATGACAGTGTCGCCGCCGACAATTCCCAAAGCGCCTAAAGAAGTTTTCACTTCAGTAAAAATTAAGCACTCTAAGGGACCCCGCTCACTGACTTAACAACCACGAGACTTAAGTAGTGAGCGTAGAAGTCCCTAAGGTCCAAAACTAGTTAAGCAAAAATGAAAATGATTGTTTAGCATTAATTCATGAGAAAAATATCTCTCATGAGAGCGTACAAAACCAAATTATTAAATAGACCTGAAATGTTAATAATGAAAGTTAATTTACCTGATACGATGGAAACTGATGGAACTGTAAAAAAATAAAATCAAAATGAATTTTTATTTTTATAAACGCTTGTTAATGTTATTACAATGATATACCGAAAATTATTATTTTGTTTTTAATTTTTGACAGTCTACCTTAGGCATCTGCAACAAAAGAGAATAGGTATCGTTTTTATTCTGAATATTTCCACTATCAACACCTATTCTAATAGATACTGTTAGCATAATAAGCAATTAGTAAAGCTTCTGAGATTGTTATTGTGACATGAAATTTGTTCGTCTTTGTTTATTAGTTTGTTGTTTAGTAGTTAGTTGCTTTGTTTTATTGTGACGTGATTTATTAAAGGATCACAGATATTTTTCACAAGCTGTTACTTAAGTATAAAGTAGAAACATCGCTTCCTTCCGTTTTGACTTACCGCTGGTATCCTGAAACAAACAAAAGTAAAAACTATAGGATAATTTATTTATAATTTAATTTTAACGCCCGATGCAAAAACGGGATGTTATAATTTTGTCGTGATCGAGATGGCTCTTAAGTATAGTTTATGAAGATCAATTCAGGCGTTTGAAGCAAATCAGCCTATTTCCTAGTTGACTAAGTTATTTCACTAACATCATCTACATGTTCGGTTAATTTGGAAATTTGGTGTACTTTTACTGCGGTGGTATTTCTGTGACATGGTAAGTAACTTTGATCCGATGGTGCAGCATCAAGTAGTCTGCAAGACTTATGACTTATGACCTAAGTTATTCATAATTAGTTTATTCACTAATACTCACAAAATTGGTTCATCGATTTTTGGTGGAGACTCTCCAACTGCACATAAAAGAAATTATTAATAATAATAATTGGGCGAAAAGAAATTAAATTTAAAATTTGGAAAAGGGAGATCCATCGCTTGGCAAATGTATAAATAACAGCAATATTGATGCAATATTGCTTTACACATTGCGTCAGGCGTTACATAATTATGTACATCTAATTTTCAACGCGGACGAAGTCGCGAACACTAGCTTGTACTAAATATAAATGCTATATAATATAATAATATATGAATGGTAAAGATACGTTAATGTTAAAAAAACTCATGATTGTTGTACCTCGAAAACATTTTGTTTATTTTTAAATAGCCTTCGTGCATTTAATAGTATTCAAAGACATTTCAGAATTCTTTATTTAATACTTCATGGATATTAGGCAAATACTTATTATTGTAATTCTTAAATATTACACTTGTAAATAGTATGTTGATTCAATGCGGTGATCCATTTGTTAGTTTTACTTGGAAAGTTTTCCGGGAGTTTCGAAAATTTGTGATTTTACAGATTTCGCAAATGATTGTACTATGAGCCCTATTGTATTATAGTCGCAAGGGTTTTTCAGTCAGGCAGACCGTCTGACGGCAGTAAGTACACCCTGATCTCTCAATCACGACACGACAGTCACTCACATGACAGTATTGATTCACGACAGTCATCTCAGACTGTCGTGAATCAATAGCATTTCTTTTGTTGAGTTTTCTTTGACTGTTTTCAGGGTCGGCAGCTGACTTGCATCCAATCTGATTATGCTACCCTGCAGATGGTAGCCACCTACCATCAAGTGGATCTTCAACCTGCCTACTGAAGTAAGAAATTTTCATAAGCTGCATTCAATCTCATATCTATTCTTTCTATTTTCTTTCGATATTGTAATAATAACTTATAAAAGAAACTCACCGTTAATTTCTTTGACTTTGCCATTGTTATTGGTAACAATGCTTGCTCCCCCTTTCCTTTTAATTTTTTTGCCATCTTTATCTCTAACCTTACCACTGGAGGCCCTCACACCTACACCGGCAAACACTTGTCCATGACCACCTTTCATATTCTTAATTTCTTCCGCAGTTGGTATTTCGGGATACGGTGGAAAAGAAGAATAGGGAGGAAATGGAGGAAACGGGAGGAATCCAGGTAGTGGAGGATATGGAGGAAGCGGTGGAGGAGGTGGCAATGGAGGAAAATAAAAGTTGGGCATCTGTAAAATTAGATTTACTTATGACTTAGTTTAGTGTGCAACAAAGACGAACTTGGTTGATGTATTTACATATTAATGTTAGACATATATCTAAATATAATGGACAAATAATCTCATAAACTCACCCTTATTGGTTGAAATCTGCAATAATAAAAAGTATCTATAAGTGAGATGAAAGATTATTTTACTAAATAAGGACATTTCAAGAAATATAAATATGTAAGCATTAAAAATGCCTAAACACTGTGCCATAGTCTAGACATTTAATTTTGTTTCCCACTAAAAACAAACGGAGATGTGCTAATTTGAAATATCACCCCTAGCTGTGAGTGCGGTGATATTCTACTATGCCAATTTTAGTGAAGCAACCCAGAATCTAGTGTATCCTTTATCAAAGAAAACTGTTTATGTTTTTTTGTTTTATTTTATTTATGTTACCCTAAACACTTACCCTTGCCATTGATTGTCATCGTCTTCCCAGACGAAACCACCTGTGAATATTTAAATACATTCTTTAACAAAGTACAAACACCGATAAATCAACTTAAATACAATACCTATGTTTAAAACCAAAAAGAATAAAAAAAAACAAAGGTATTTTTATAAAAATAAATACAATTAAAATGTTTAACCACACCAGTTGAATAGTAGAATATAAAATAAAGAAAAATCGTGATGATTATAAAGGTATCTAACTACCTACTGACAATTTATTGTTTCCAATATTGACACACCTGGAAACGAAGTGCGTAATATTTTTTTTTAATTGTGCAATATTGTTCTCAGATTAAATTATCGTAGATAAAAAAAAAATACGAAGAAAAGCATTATAAAAACATATTTGTATACAAATGTTTATATTTACATTTATTTTAGATATTATACGGAAAATTGATTTCAGAATGCTTAATCTTATGAATAAGCTAGTAAGGAAATACTAGAAAGTAATATCCATTGAGAAATATAACATAATAATATGTAAATTTTAAATGTAAGTATCTTAATTCCTAAAAATACTTTAATTATATCTTAATACATACTTTAATAAAACCTTTAAACTTTAATAAAACCTTATTTAAAAAAAAAAAACAAATAAAGATCAAAAGAATACGGCTGCCCCAAAATGTTCAAAAGAATTGAATTGATTTTAGTAAATCTCAAGAATTAAAATCTGAAAATTTTGGTAAAGATCGACAGAGTTGAATCTAAAGATTTGTTAAAGTTCGAAGAGCAATAGACGAAGGACAAAAGAAAAACTAAAACTAATACCTATATAAAAATCCATATGAAAGATAACAATAATATATAACTATGGATATGATTTAAGTTTTATTCGTTGCATAAAAAAAGATATAAAAATTCTATGTTATTTTTATAATATAGACATTTACTGAATAATCTTAATTTAAAAGGTTTAAAAAATAATATTATATCTTAAAATAAACTTACCTTGAACTGAAATTACAACAGAAATTAAAAAGAAGAATATAAACGATGCCATAATTTAATTTTTTTTTAATAATTTCACGAAATTTAAAAAAAGAATTCTATCAACATATGTAGCAACAATAAAAGTAGTAACCACACTGTCGACTGATGTATTAAATGTTCATTTAAATATTATCCATAACATGTTGTTTAGACAAAAGCAAGCTGTACAAACAGCAAAGCGAATGGAAGTTTTGAACCGATACTGGGAAACTTATTCAAACGGTGACGCGCCTGAAAAAATAATTTATAATGTAACAATAGATTCGTTCTGCCCTCTGAACGAATCCATTTAGATCATTGAAGATGATTCATATTGACATAAAGGCGCAAAAGAAAATACAAAAAGATATATTGCAGTTGATTGACGCGTTGCAATTCTTTGATGCTAAGAAAATTTACTTTTTGTAAGAGAATATGATTCGTTTACAGTACCTTCAAAGTACATACACTTTGTTTATTCAACTGCAAGTGTATCAGTAGAACGTGACACTCGATAATTGCACATAAAATTTTATTCAGAAAGTTATAAAAATAAAGTAAACTCTTTTTAATGTGTGTAGTGATTCAAGGTGACAGTATTGTTGGCTGAACGAAATGGAAAAATTGATGTTTAATTAGCCAATCACAAATTTTTTTTTTCAAAATTCTTGCAATATTGCATTCGTCTTTTTTCTTTCAATCTGTCCTTCATTAACTTTTGAATGTTTCCGGTTTAATTTTGTATCTCCAGCATGATAGGATTATCATAGTAAGTAAGGTACCTATTCATTGGCATTCATTGGCTTCAAACAGTATAAAAGATACCATTACATAGTAGGTATATTGTATTATCTATAGTAAAATATAGTCCACTTTATTCCATAGGAATGCTTTGTACGTATGCTTATGATTCTAGAATTTTAGATAATAGGTACCTAATAGTTAAATCTAGAGATCATGTAATTAAAACAAAATAGATTCCTTTTTAAAATTAAAAATTTTAATATTTATACCTTACATTCGTTCAGTTTCCCACAGTTCAGTTATCTAACCCTTAAGTTTTAATGATGACCTCACGAACTAACTATCCAATGTTGAGGTAAGTATATATCTAAACAATAAAACAAACCACGCCACTGGTGCTGTAAGTGTGCTGCCGACCGTGCTGCCGATTGGGCATGGATAGTGAAATGGGAATGGGAAATGGAAATGGGAATAACAAATACATTGACATTTATTTGTTAATTTTTATTGATTTCTAACAATTTTTGTAACATTTTGATAAAAATAAATCCATGGCTTTGAAGGCTTCTTCGTACCGATAACCACAAAACATTTAAAGTGATTTAAACAAAGTATCAATACGCAAATAGTAATTAAACATAACTGTATCCTTTCTGATATTTCTCATTGAGTTTATAGAACAAATCCCAAAAAGCCATCCTTTCGTGAAAAGGTCTACTATGCAAAGTAAGCTCTGAATCTATGTCCAAATAGTATAGGACATCATTGGTTACTGGCTCCCATTTTATAGGCAGCAAGTCAGACGTTGACGGCGTTGGATCTCTGAAAAAACAAATATGCAGTTTTTGTCAATTAACTAAGTTATAATAATTAATTTTAGGGTAACCACAAATATGCTATTCAATAAACTGAGTGAAATAAGTAGGTGCATACCCATATTTAACAAAATTAGTCCACATAGCCGTCATTCGATCAAGTACAAGAACATCTACTGAAGTATCTTTAAAATATTTTTCCATGCTCTCCATATCAAACAAATAACCCAATTCATCGGCGTGTATTGCTCCTTCAAATGTAATGTTAGATTGTAACTTATTATAATTCCTTCCTCCGTCATAGGAAAACATGTACATAAATATATTTTTAAGACCATTCCTTTTATAAAACTCAATACTTCTGTGAGTTGGATAAACGAACTTATAATCCGAGTGGAAGTCTATTAGACCCCACTTCACATTTTCACTTGTAGTATCATCTCCAAGGTAGTAATGACTAATAATATTTGCCATTTCGTTACGGTGCTCATCATCGAAATTGAAATTTTCTTCAAGTAAATCGTTTATAACGTTATTACTTAGAAAATATTCCCATGGATAACTTCCATAAAAAGATAAGGATTCGTTTGCTACAAATCCTATCATTACTGAGACATCTTTGTTTGCAAGTTTTACATTTACAGGATAGTCTGTCACAAATTTTTCAATATCATTATAATCATTTTCCACACACGGTGCGAGATCTATATTTAAACTGTCTAACGCCTAATAACTGTCTAATAATTTCACGAAATTTAAAAAAAGAATTCTATCAACATATGTAGCAACAATAAAAGTAGTAACCACACTGTCGACTGATGTATTAAATGTTCATTTAAATATTATCCATAACATGTTGTTTAGACAAAAGCAAGCTGTACAAACAGCAAAGCGAATGGAAGTTTTGAACCGATACTGGGAAACTTATTCAAACGGTGACGCGCCTGAAAAAATAATTTATAATGTAACAATAGATTCGTTCTGCCCTCTGAACGAATCCATTTAGATCATTGAAGATGATTCATATTGACATAAAGGCGCAAAAGAAAATACAAAAAGATATATTGCAGTTGATTGACGCGTTGCAATTCTTTGATGCTAAGAAAATTTACTTTTTGTAAGAGAATATGATTCGTTTACAGTACCTTCAAAGTACATACACTTTGTTTATTCAACTGCAAGTGTATCAGTAGAACGTGACACTCGATAATTGCACATAAAATTTTATTCAGAAAGTTATAAAAATAAAGTAAACTCTTTTTAATGTGTGTAGTGATTCAAGGTGACAGTATTGTTGGCTGAACGAAATGGAAAAATTGATGTTTAATTAGCCAATCACAAATTTTTTTTTTCAAAATTCTTGCAATATTGCATTCGTCTTTTTTCTTTCAATCTGTCCTTCATTAACTTTTGAATGTTTCCGGTTTAATTTTGTATCTCCAGCATGATAGGATTATCATAGTAAGTAAGGTACCTATTCATTGGCATTCATTGGCTTCAAACAGTATAAAAGATACCATTACATAGTAGGTATATTGTATTATCTATAGTAAAATATAGTCCACTTTATTCCATAGGAATGCTTTGTACGTATGCTTATGATTCTAGAATTTTAGATAATAGGTACCTAATAGTTAAATCTAGAGATCATGTAATTAAAACAAAATAGATTCCTTTTTAAAATTAAAAATTTTAATATTTATACCTTACATTCGTTCAGTTTCCCACAGTTCAGTTATCTAACCCTTAAGTTTTAATGATGACCTCACGAACTAACTATCCAATGTTGAGGTAAGTATATATCTAAACAATAAAACAAACCACGCCACTGGTGCTGTAAGTGTGCTGCCGACCGTGCTGCCGATTGGGCATGGATAGTGAAATGGGAATGGGAAATGGAAATGGGAATAACAAATACATTGACATTTATTTGTTAATTTTTATTGATTTCTAACAATTTTTGTAACATTTTGATAAAAATAAATCCATGGCTTTGAAGGCTTCTTCGTACCGATAACCACAAAACATTTAAAGTGATTTAAACAAAGTATCAATACGCAAATAGTAATTAAACATAACTGTATCCTTTCTGATATTTCTCATTGAGTTTATAGAACAAATCCCAAAAAGCCATCCTTTCGTGAAAAGGTCTACTATGCAAAGTAAGCTCTGAATCTATGTCCAAATAGTATAGGACATCATTGGTTACTGGCTCCCATTTTATAGGCAGCAAGTCAGACGTTGACGGCGTTGGATCTCTGAAAAAACAAATATGCAGTTTTTGTCAATTAACTAAGTTATAATAATTAATTTTAGGGTAACCACAAATATGCTATTCAATAAACTGAGTGAAATAAGTAGGTGCATACCCATATTTAACAAAATTAGTCCACATAGCCGTCATTCGATCAAGTACAAGAACATCTACTGAAGTATCTTTAAAATATTTTTCCATGCTCTCCATATCAAACAAATAACCCAATTCATCGGCGTGTATTGCTCCTTCAAATGTAATGTTAGATTGTAACTTATTATAATTCCTTCCTCCGTCATAGGAAAACATGTACATAAATATATTTTTAAGACCATTCCTTTTATAAAACTCAATACTTCTGTGAGTTGGATAAACGAACTTATAATCCGAGTGGAAGTCTATTAGACCCCACTTCACATTTTCACTTGTAGTATCATCTCCAAGGTAGTAATGACTAATAATATTTGCCATTTCGTTACGGTGCTCATCATCGAAATTGAAATTTTCTTCAAGTAAATCGTTTATAACGTTATTACTTAGAAAATATTCCCATGGATAACTTCCATAAAAAGATAAGGATTCGTTTGCTACAAATCCTATCATTACTGAGACATCTTTGTTTGCAAGTTTTACATTTACAGGATAGTCTGTCACAAATTTTTCAATATCATTATAATCATTTTCCACACACGGTGCGAGATCTATATTTAAACTGTCTAACGCTGCAACCACTAAGTTAGTTTCAATTGAGGAAAGGAAAGATAAAGCTGCTCTTGTATCATCTGTAGGAAAACCGAGATATTCAGCCAATTTCAAAGGCACTGTCGTCTCAACTTCAGAAATCGCCATAGTTCCCAAGGTTGTACCACTTTGTACTATAGCTTTATTGAATAAATTTTCATTTGAATAGAGAAGATGATAATCAACAGAAATTCCACCAGCACTTTCTCCTACTATTGTTATTTTATTAGAATCACCACCAAACGATTCGATATTCTCTTTAATCCAACGCAAAGCCAAAAGTTGATCTTTTAATCCCTGATTGCCTGGTACTTCGGGTATATCAAGACACATGAACCCATACGGTCCGAGACGATAATTTAATGATACAACGATTACATCGTTTCTAACCAAAAATCTCGGTCCGTACATATTTTCTACGTCAGATCCATACATGAATCCGCCTCCATGTATCCATACAAAGACAGGAAGACGATTTTGAAAAGTGGCTGTGTTTGGAACGTATATGTTCAGCCGCAGACAGTCAAGGGTACCAACTGTTTCTGATTGTTGAATAACTTGTGGACATTCTGCTGCGTCGCTGTATGCCTTAAACACATCTTCAAACGGTCCATAAGGTGACGATGGCTGTAATGTGTAAAATTATGTAAGAGATGTTGAGAACAACAAATATTTATCAGTTTAGATATAATCGAGTAGAATTCATAGATATACTTAAGTGTGCGAAATTGATAATTTTACAATTGCAAGCCTAAGGTCAAGTTGTAGATAGATAACAGATAAAGTCTTGAATCGTCACTTTCATGGCCATGTATTTTATATAAAAAGGTGAGGAAGGTAGGTTGACGATCAAGGACTCTTTATGGTAGATGGCTCCTGACCCTTAGAACACAAATAACACCTAGGAAATAAATGCGATACCGACCTTACTAAAACTTATTTTCAGCTTAAAGGATTTGGACCAATTCAGCACTTTTTTTTTTGTAAAAATACAAATAGAGTCTTACATCCCTTACAAACTTACAGAAACACAAACACAACAGCACATATGCTGTTGTTTCACAGTGTCCTTATATTTGTTTCTTGATAATAACAGGTTTTATAAACATTTTAACCCATAAACATTTTAAAATAATATTAAAAGTTGGAAAAAAAACTAAAATTCATATTCTATACTTAATTTTATAAATGTGAAAGTAACTGTCTGTCTGTCTTTCAGTGTTATAGCAACAAAACGTCGAGAGTTTTATTGCTTATTTTTTTTTATTATTCAATGCGAACGAAGTCGCGGGCACCAGCTAGTGTCAATTATGAAACTTACCCCGAAAGGATTGGATTCATCCACCTTTGCATACGGTATTCCCAAAAATCTTGAGTATTGACCGTCAGCTGATCTTAAACCACTTATAAGTCCCAAATTAGTATTCACCAAGGGATCTATTCTTAAAGCCGCTTCTACATACTGGATGATAAGAATTATCCACAAGTACTTCATGAAGAGTGAATACATCTTGTTCGTTTCCACATTCATTGAACACTGAAAGTATATTTCAAATATTGTTCTTTGAAGTTGCATGAATATTGATTAGAAATTGAGATAGACAGAAATTATGATAACGCAAGATAGATTTATTGTTTGTCATGTATATCATCTTGAAACTGCAAAAAAATACTCTTTTAACTGTCAAACATTTCATATACCAACCAACATACAACAGCATTCAACTAAACAAAAACAACATTTTATTTGGAATTTTTAATGGATTTTATTTGGAATTTTTTATTTGGACAATCTATACTAATATTATAAAGCTGAAGAGTTTGTTTGTTTGGTTGTTTGTTTGTTTGTTTGAACGTGCTAATCTCAGGAACTACTGGTTCGAATTCTTTTTGTGTTGGATAGATCATTTATCGAGGAAGGCTTTAGGCTATATAACATCACGTTGCGACTAATAGGAGCGAAGAAGAAAGAAAACGGGAAAAATTATTCATCTTTGAGGGCTTCTGTTGCGTGCGCTGCGAAAACCGTTCGAGATACCCAAATGATTCCCAAAATAACTATTCCACGCGGATGAAGTGGCGAGCACCAGCTAGTATTAAATAAAGGTGCTAAAGATACCATGACCACATTTGTAAAGTAGGTTCGAAATAACTGTCTTTCTATTATTTTATCTAATAGAATAGTGACGCAATTTTTAAAAGAAGATCCTGTTCTTATTTATTCATCATTTAACATAGCAACTATGAGATGAGAGCAGTGATGAGAAGTTTTTAGGCTTCGATGAGGTTTTGACGATCCCATTAGAGACAAAACTTAATGGTATTGATTATAATTTTTAACCATTTAAAAAAAAATATTTGCATAACATATAGCCAGCTGTAGTAGTTTTATTGTAAGAAGGTTTTTTATACAATTGAAAGTAAGAAAGAAAGAAAAGAAATTTTATTGAGCCAATAAAAAAAGCACATGCACACAAGAACAAGAGAAAAAATCATATTTTTTTATCATATCATAAAAATTATTATTATCATATCATAAAAATCATACTGTCATATTTGCCAGTTCATGCACCAGTGCATCGACCCAAATAGGCACCCAACTCAGCATATGCTGTGTGTGCAACGAGTCATACACAGCGCTGATCTTCCGCTGGGAACCTCATACTTGGCTTCACGGACGCCCGACCAAGTCCATAATGTTACAATTAAATAATAAATAAATAATAAATTGCTAAAAAACATTTTGATGTAAATTTAAAAGATGCTCTAAGGAACAGAAGTTGTCTTCCGACACGAGTAATTAATTAAATTTAATTAGGTAGCAACTAATTAGAGTAACTTGTGCAAAAAATGTTGACAAACAAGGACTTTTTGTTCAAGAATTACAATTTAACCGTATTTAACCTTTTTTTATGACAAACCTAGTTTTATTTTTTATTTTTTATAAGATAATCAAAAATACCTAAGCCTATGTTTAATCTGAGAGTTTATGAAAACCAAATAACCTCGACAAAAATAAAACAAGAAGATATTACTCTCATTTAGATTTAGGTGTTTTGTATAACACCTTTTGTGTTTTTGTGTAATTTATTGAAGCTTTATTAAACTAACGTTGAACGCGTTGAAGAAGAAAGAAAGAAAGAAATATTTATTGGAATTCAACAATAATAATAAAAAACATACAAGAACACAAAACATTTAAAACACTATTATAAATAAACGTCAAAAGGACAAAACTCAGCTTAAATAACAATGTTATTTAAATATAAAGACAACAATTCAAAAACATCTTTTTAATTATATAATTTAAGATATTGGAAGGTTTGTCATAATTATGTATATTAATTTTTTGTGTTGCCATATTGGTAACATTCAATGTCAATAGAATAACAATGTATGAGAGGACGTATTAGTATATCTATAATAAACATATTACGAGTATATATCTATGTCTATACAAATAATCCGTAGTTACTTAATAATATAAATGCGAAAGTTTGTATGGATATATGGATGTTTTCATCCAGAACGCGGACGAAGTCGCGGGCACCAGCTAGTAGGCCATATTTTATAAAGTTACGCGGACGAAGTCGCGGGCACAAGCTAGTATTAACAATATAGTGAAAGTATTAAAGTAATAATTTATAATCAATAAAATCAATTGAAAAAAGTCAAAACAAACAATGGTCGTTTCATGTACTCAAGAGTACAGTATGATGCGACCATGACACAAGACGTGTGGCCCCGACTGGATCTGACAATTATCACCTGTCCGTTGCTTCTTAATACTAGACAACAAGAATATTTTTTTTAATTTAATTAGCCCAACCAATATATAAAAAAATCCATCAACTTAATATTGCAAATTTATTAATTATTATTAATTCATTTAATGAATTAAATCTTCGCTTAGATGCCATTCTTAATCATCGTTAGTAGCTAATAGAAATTCTGTAACAGTCTCAAGTGAGACCTTTAGGATTTCCCAATCGTGTGACCTGGTAGGTAACTCATTTTCCTCCGACAAACAATGGGACCATTAAATCAAAAAGGAAAAGCTTTATGATCTCGGATGTGAATTATGGTGGGGGTAGAGACGGAATACAGCAGGACGTTATCTCGGGCCCAGCTCAGTGGGATTTCTGAAGGCTGTGGCGCGTGCCGCATGCCAACACTGTGGTTGACCTCTACAAACCCTATTAAAACAAGATACGTTGACAAACCGGCAATAGTGTCTCCGACATTCCCAACAATGAAGTTCATCTGCGCGTTTATCTGCCTCGCGGCTTTTATTAAAAGTACTCTACCAGCGCCGGCTGAGGGATTTATATTTCCTGGGGATCGCCGGCAAGAGAGGAAGTTGGAACCAATTATCACTCCACCAGTTCTACCTGTGATAGAGCATTTGGAACGTGATCCTAGTACACTGCTTCCTAACGAAACGAATAACGGTCGAAGTGCATCTCCAAGAAATGTCAGGCCGCGTTTTGGGTTCGGTGGTGGATTTAACGTCGCTCCATCGGGAACAGGAGGTTTGACCGCCAGTGTGAGTAGCAGTGCAAGCGGTGCTGGTGCAAGTCAGTCGGCTTCACAATCCTTCTCGTTCGGTTTTAACGAAGGCTTCAGTGCGTCACACTCGGCAAGTCAAGCAGCGTCGTTTAATGGATTTGGCAGGTTAATGACTTTGATCTTTATATGAACTAGACTAGATAGCCTTGTATTTCGGATTTTATCACTTCCGTTTGGGCGTAGTGTGCTCTGACGTAACATTGTTATTTATTCTTACAATTAGTTGTGTCAAATTGTCGTAAAAAAAATTAATGAAATATTTTGTCTTATCAAGTGTACATAATCTACAATGATGGGATTAAAGATGTAATTATATCTTACTATAGCGACCTACTCCCAGCTTTGCACAAACATATTTTTTCTGAATCATCTTATCAAAACTTTAGTTTAGTGAAAACTGTAATTATTAAAATCAGTTGATGATTTTAAAAAAGTTAACGAATAAACAGTCAGCGGCAAACAGCGACTTTATTTATAGATATATTAGTTATGTAATACACAGGATTAACTAATATCTAATTAAAATTCAAAATTCTTTTCTCGAACGAGTTCCGGTGTTCACAACGCAGGATCCTTCAATTTAATTATTTAAAGTACATAACGTTAGTGTTGGTTAGTGCTAATTTTTTTCTAAATTGTCTGGCGAATATTCATTTATTATTTATTTTTTAAAACGCGTTCATACCCCTTGAATATTTAAAATATCTGGGTCATTCACGAACCCTTAGTGTCACATGTGTACCGCTTTAGTATACGAGTATATTTATGTAATTATAAGTCTACAGCTATCCGATATAATACAAAATTAAAAAATAATAATCTCAAGTAGATTACTCCTACATCTATATCTATTCTCTACATATACGTACGTCGTTGTCCAGCTCAGTCTGTTTTTTCGCTGTTAACTTCTTCTAAACCACCCAAAGGACTTCAATACAGTTTTCAACAATAATGAATAACGAAAAACTAAAAACGAGGTCTTATAAATTTGATGTGTTTGTCTGCATACACAGAAAATTTGTGTTACTCAAACAATTCACAGATATGCAATTTGTGTACCTGTGTATCTGTGGAATCGTAACTCCCAAACAGATGGACAGATTTTGGTCCATTTTTTTTATTTGAAAGCTAACATGATCGGGATCGTCCTTAGCTATAATATTTGAAGATCTATCCAGGCGTTTGAAGACCATCAGTCCATTTTCTAGATGATGAAGGGTTTCAATAATTTTCATATGTTCGACTTATGTGAAATTGTGTATAAAGATGTTTCTTCGGTAGTATTTCCATGACATGGTAACCTTGATCTGCAGCATCAATTAGTGGTCTGCGGGATACCCAACTCCTTGGCAACTTACAGCAGGTAGGTATAACGTGTTTGGGCTCAATAGAAGATGCTTAACAACTAGCTGGTGCCCGCGACTACGTCCACGATCTGGATGAAAGGTGCCCTATGTCCTTTTTGGTGTCCCAGACAACGTGAATGCAAAATTTCATGGTGATCGGTTCCGTAGTTTTTGCGTGAAAGAGTAACAAACATCCTCACATCCATACAAACTTTCGCATATATAATATTAGTACTGATTTAATCCTCAATCACGTTTATTCTTCGTACTAAAGTTTCTTGATGTTGAAGTGTCTGTGTGTGTTCTAATACAGATAAGTACATCCGGCAAGTATAACTTTTCTATAACGGCATACTTGTTTTGCCGTTAAGTAAATTATGTAACGGTTTATGTCATTCGTGTCATTTTTGGCGCAGCGCCATGCATAGGCTATGTAAATTTGTGGCTATTTGCATTGTTGCATCGTTCCTTCAATATTACCGTGTAAAAATGTTGTAATATGGTACCAATAACATTTGGAACAGATAAGACATTTCGTTACAATATTCGCAGACATTAAATTGTTGTAATCAAAATAAATCTGACAGCAAACCCCTTCCTTTTTATTAAAAAAATGTTACAAAAACACAAGTAGATAATATATTCATTATATCTTATAATATATTATTATCCGTACTAATATTATAAATGCGAAAGTTTGTATGGATGTGCGCCGAGACTTGATGGCAGCGCTGGGTGGTGGAGATGTCACACTGCCAAACATGGTCGAAAGCAGTTGCTTCCTTCAGCGGTTCTGTAATGTCGCAGAAGGAGGCAGCTGAAAGGGAGCGAGAGGAAGAGGCCGGTCTCGCTTCCCTCAGACGCAGACGGTTGGGCAGAAGAAGGCGGGCATACCTAGCCCGTCTTTAACTGTCCATTGGGACCTGCGCACATAGTTGGCTAACTATGTGTGCCTGCACAAGGTCCCTCCGTCTGGGGATTGAATCGGTGTCTCCGGGCAATCCTCCATTGGCGTTAGCCTAGCCAGCAACGGCTAGGCAGCCCTGGGGTGGATCGGAGTTGGTGCCTAGGCAGAGCCCGGTCCATCCCGCACAAAGGGCGAGGAGGCACCGGGGAGTTTTAGTGGGTATTGCCGGGCCCGCTATGATTAGCATAGCGCGGTGCGCCGGCTGACCCCCACACACCCCTACTGCCTAGCCACCAGCGGGCACCAGCTAGTTTTATAATATAAATCTTTGATATATTAAAATAATACAACTAAGTAATATTATAAATGCGAAAATTTGTGAGGATGGATGTATGGAATATGGATATTTATTGCTTTTTTACGCAAAATCCAACGATTTTGAATGTTTTTTGGCAGATAGGTTACCTGTATTAGGTGATCTGCATTAACTACAAATAATAAATTTAAGATACTTTTTATCTTGGAAAAATGTTAAGTCGCAGATATCGTCTAAAATTATAAAAAATAGGCCACCGTTGTCACAGCGATAAAGATGTCAGGCGTTTTAATAAGTTATAAGACTCATATTATTTTCTCAGGGTTTCATTTTCATTTTAAAACGCGGATGAAGTCGCGGGCACCATCTTGTTATATATAAACGGGAGCAACTCTAGCTTATCTCTTAAATATATATAAAAATTAAGTGTCACATGTTTGTTCGCGATGAACTTCTAAACTACTGAACTGATTTTGATAAAATTTCGTTACTAAGTATGTGTAATTTGTGGTCCAACTTAAAAGATAGGATATATAAATTGCACACCGGGCGACGCTGGGAGCGGGTCACTAGCGTATAATATTTTTCTGGTATCATCAATTAGGTATTATATGTACGGAGAACAAGAGAAAAAGTCAAAGTCAACCTAATCTTTTAACTTTTCAGTGGCTTCAGTGGTAGTCAGGCCAGCAGTCAAGCGGCTTCATTCGGCGGCCACGGATCATCAGTGTCAGGTGCAGCTTCTCTAGCGGCGGCATTTGGAGGCAACTCGGGAAGCCAGAGCGCTTCATCTGCGTTCGGATTCAACTCACTCAATGGTTTTGAACCGCAGGTAAGATTAAGCTTTTGCCCGAGACTTATTCCGCGTCCTTTTATCCAATGTGTTGAAACGTTTATTCAACACTAGCTGTTGCACGCGATTTTATAAAATGTAGCCTATGTTACTCGCGGATAATATAGCTTCCCAACAATGAAAGATTTTTTCAAATCGGTCCAGTAGTTTCGGAGCCTATTCAATGCAAACAAACAAACAAACAAATCTTTCCTCTGTATATTAGTATAGATTTATTGCTCATATTTTTGTTAGGCGTTAAATTTTTATATTTTTATATACTTTTTTGCTTTTAAGGCATGAAAGCGTAACAAACAAACAAATTCAACTTATTTTTATTTTGCAAATTATTTACACAAACCTTCCTCGCTTTTTGAAATGAATGGAATTTGTAATCGAAACTGATATAGCACTTTTCTTGTCTGCTTTACATGCTGATAAACGAAATGACTTGTAAATTGTGACACCATTATAGTACCTTTAAAGAACTGTTTTCCTCTTTCATAACTACACGGTCATTGGGTCAAGATCGATGATCTATATTCCTCAATAGACGATTGTCAATGATTAGACCATGGGTGATAACTAATATATAAAATTCTCGTGTCGCAGTGTTTGTTGCTAAGCTCCTCCGAAACGGCTGGACCGATTTTGATGAAATTTTGTGTGCTTATCGGGTAGATCTGAGAATCGGCCAATATCTATTTTTTATACCCCTAATTGTTAAGAGTAAATTATATAGCAAAAAAAAAAACCCCAAAAAAAATTATATAGCAAAACAACGTTTGCCATGTCAGCTAGTAATTTATAGAAAACCTTTGAATAGCGTGTTTCATTTATAAATTTGTTAAAAAATGTCGTCAGACACGTTATAAAATCGCAACCTACATTCAAATCGGACATTCACACCTTATAAAGTAGCTAATTAATTTTCATGTCAAGTTCGTTTATCGAAAGGTATGATTTGTAATCATTATCCCTAAAGAGAACATTTTTACACTTTTATAGTTCATACCTTCACTTGCCAGTATTCAATCATAAGTCGTTACTTTTTATGACAAATGAAGTAATTTTTAAGCTACCTTTTCTTGCTTAACAAGTGAGAGGGATGGGGTTTAGACCTTAATTTAAGTTTTATAAGAAATTAAAAAAACAATTGAAAACGGTTCTGTTGTTCTGCAGACAACAGTTATTATATTGTTAATGACAATACTAAATATATAAATAAAAATATTCTTTATTTAAGTTTCGTTCAATAGTGATTTTTCCAAATTTACCATTTATTTACCTTACCATCATTTACCAATTTATTTCATTTACCAACCTATTCGAAATACATTCCTATGAGAAAACTTAGTTTCTGTTTTCATTATCAATTTTCTATACAACTATACAATAAACAACAAACAACCATCATTCCTAAGCAGGTCCAAAATTCCAAAATAATAATTAAATTGCGAACTATATTAATTTCTTTATATGAGTTAGGACGTTATTTCGTAAATCTTTTTCTATTTCACTCTTTTTATTTAAGTATAGAATTTTTGACAAATTTTAGCAATTTTGGAAAAATTTAAATTTAATATTAATTACACATACCCTACTCTTTGAACTATTATAGCAACACATGGGTATTAAATTTATATATTTTTTTTTCTGATTTCAGGCCACATTTGGTGATGGTCTTCTAGACATCAGACACCGCGGTGTACCAAACTTTCCAATTCCCAATTTCTTGGGAAGAGGTAAAGGTGTCGGTGCAGCAGCGTTTAGATCTGGAAAGTCTCGACCGTCGCCCAGAACAGACGACGACTTCCTCGCGATACTCGTATCGAATTAGTTGAGATTAATTAGAAATAGTATTGAGGAACTTTTCAATGGTACAAAGAAATATATGGTAGCAATTTCGTAAGGACTGGTAATATTAGATCAATAATATAATATATAATAATAATAATATATTCACACATTCCAGACAGCACCATCTAGATCCAAAGTAAGCAACTTAATGCTTATTTTATGGATACCAGACGGTTGATATACTACATACATTAGGAACTTTTTTTTATAAATAAATACATATTATAAATACAAAACATCCATGACTCAGGTACAAAGGTAAATGTTAACACATAATCATTTGCCCCTAGCGGGATTCGAACCCGCAACCTCTTGGTTAACAGCTAGGGTTACTAGCCACTAAACCAAACGTGTCGTCAATAGTTATATAATGTGACTGTATGGGGATTATAACTTCATAGCGCCTTATGAATCATTTTCGTAATGCCTTATGAAGTTCACTGCTGAAGACATAGCTCTTTTATACACTAGAAAATTACACTACTAACCGAAGGGCACACGGCGTTAATTCTCAGTCATAAATTGGTCAGATCATGTGGTAATTGGTCAGATCGTGTGGTACAGAAGACCAATGTGAAAGACCAACGTGAAGACCAACGTAGAGTTTTTTTTCTTAGACTTCTTGTCACAGAAGCAATTTGCATATTGCATATGCTCGAATATCAAGCAATGTCTACATAAAATACAAATAGCGGTTTTAAAGCTATTTATTCAATATCCTTTTAATATCAATTGCCACGTTGTTATTTCTGGAATCATACCAAATTCATTAGTTTTACGAAAGCACACAATTGTACTTGATAAGGAGAGGTCTCGTCAATTTTAAGTTAGATATTGTTTTATTATTAATTTATTTTTTTAATGTTACCTATTTATTTCAATAAAAAAGAGTTATATTTAATAAACGTCATTTTATTTAAAAAAAATTGTTTTCTCAATCGTTGAAAGGAGGATAGGCCATTATTATAGCCTGGTAACCGCTTCAATAGATATGAGATAATATCATTTGAAATGTATTGTTATGGACATGCTTGTCTTGAATGCTGTCCGATAGGAGCTATTTCGTGATAAACATTTTTGTGAAATAAGACAATATTGATGATTTCAATTTCTTTATATATTTTTTTATTGTAAATTATATTAATATTATTATCACCTGAGCAATATGATTTGCAAATCATATTCCCTCTTATTAATAAACTTAGACTAAAGCAAAAGTAACTATACTCTGAGTATTAAGATAGGAGTAAATAATTTAATTATTAATAAACACAGAGTAAGGAATGAGTAAGCTAATCCAACTCCACTATCTGAGTAAAAGTTATACCTAGTGGCTACCTAGTATAACGAGGAAGTAACTCGTGATATGTACCTATTTTAATAGAGATGATTTACCTTTTCTTCTTCGTCCCAATTAACAGAGCGAGTACGTTTAGACATTTTATAGAAAGATTTCGTAGAAAATAACTAAGTAAATTTAAAATAATTTCAATTAACATGTACACTGAAATCATCACAACACAAAACAAATCACCATGAATGACATCTCAAACCAGCTTGTCAAGTTCAAAAAGCTTCAAAACTGTTATTTTATTGATGCTGTCGCTGTCAAAAGACGTTGGGTTCGCTCGTTTGTTCGTTCTTTTTGTTTTTTTAATGCAAGGGTTGCCATAGCACGAACGCTAATCCAGGCGTAAGGAATGCTTTGTTAGTCTGGGTTAACTCCGTGTTTATTAATAACGTATCAAGTCCGAAGTTACTTCTTGGCTAATCTGGTATTAACTACTCCAAGTGCAAGTGTGGACTAAGGTGGAAGTAGACCATTTTTATTAATAAGACAGATTGTGTATAATCTTATATTGAGATTATAAGATATAGATATTTCATAGTTTACTAGCTGGTGCTCGTCTCCTTTCTGGTGTCCCAAACAACGTGTATGCAAAATGTCATGGTGATCGGTCAGTTTTTGCGTGAAAGAGTTACAAACATCCATGCATCCATACCTACATGCATACAAACTTTCGCATTTATAATATTAGTACGGATCTTTAGCAATATGTATAACCGAAGAAATCTGAAAAAATATACCTATTACAAAGATTAAAAATATCTCCTGACTAATTTAAATAGCAAATGTACAGATCAATGTTTTATTTCTGTATTAAATCGTATGCCGCACTTATTTGAAAATGAAAACTTGCAAATCTTTACTTTTATTCTTAACTTTATCCTATAAATTTTGGCAACCTCCTAAAATCTAAGTGGACAGTCGTCTATCCACCGCGCCCCTTTAACCGATCGCTACTAAACTCTGGGCTAATCTGAAGATTGTCTGAAAATTTCATCAAATGAATGCATGCATCCAGATGCACCCCGATTACATACGCGCGACTGCTCGCAGAGATATACTATTTCGTTGCGCGCGACATTATATTTACTGCTATTCACAGTGTTAACGATTTTTTTAAACCTTAAACAATAATTTTTTTAGAAATTAAATTTTACCTAAGTATAATATTGTAAAAAAATTATTAAATTCGGTTAAGTTGCTTTGAAGTTGGAAGAAATTTTTTGCAAAAAAAATATTGGTCACATTAATTTTTTTCCGGAAAGAAGTAACAACAATATGTGATTAATAATATTTTCTGGTTATTATTTATATTCATTTTGTGTGCTGTTCATTAAGCTGTTATTATTTTTAAAAGACGACTCAAGTTGAGTCACTCAACGCCGGAGTCCGGCTTCTTCTAACCGGACTTACTGAGAACATATGGGTGGAATGATGATCATGATGATGATCACATTTAAACTGTTTACATTTTACTTAGTTACACTGTAAGTAACAACTAAGTAGTAGCAATTGCAGTCTTAAAACAATCAACTGTTTCATGTAAAACAGCTTTGTATAGAAGGGGCGAAAACAAACATTCTTAAATGAAACCACAATTCTTTATAAACTACATACTAGGTACTTGTAATATATTTATGTATTACAGAATTATGTGCACGTAAGATAAGTTTATAATGAGGTAAATCATGTAGATTTCTCCATAATTTATAAATTATATTAGCTGGTGCCAGCGACTTAGTCTTAAGAGGTGAATATTTAGTGCATAAAAATGCTATTAATTAAATTATTATTAAATGTATAAATTAGGAAACCATAAAAGAAATCTAGATTTTCACTGGGTTCGTGTTCCGAAGAAACACGATGTAGATAAGCGTATTCGACATTGCCGCAGTCTGAGGGCAAGAGTTAAAAAACAAAACATAATTTTTTTACCAAACGCCAAATTTTACAAGGAACCTACAGCTCCTTAACCACAGTTCCACGATCAGCACAAGTACTACAGTTAAAATGAGAACAGTCTTCTTCAAATTACTTTTAAGTATATTAAAAAAAAAACATTTCCACTCATCGCCAACAAGACCAACAACACTTCCTTTGGCTCAGTCGGTATTCCAACCCGGAACCCACTACTCGACCAATAAATTACCTATTTTAATTTAATTTATTATCCTTACACGTTATAAAGAAAAGTTCTACTGTGTGTTCGTGATAATTTGATTTGATTTGAAGTATTAGGGTAAGAAGGGTGAATGGCGCTCACTTAAGGAAAACAGGTTGTATTTTTTAAATTATTTATTATAAATCAAAATTAAGAAAAATAACGAAGTCTTTAACTATCGAGTAATAAACAATTCAACAAGAAAAGCATATATCTTTGTCCTACTAGTAGTAGGAAAACATTTAAAAAAAAACGCGTTTGAGCGGCATTCCCCCTGACATTGGGTAATGCCGCTCAGGGTACGGGGTAATGACGCTCAAACATGTTTTTTGGAATATAATGAGTAAGATACGTTTTAATTAAAGAAATATTAATGAGATTAACTTTATACAATAAAAGTAAAGTCTACAATCACAAATTAGCATCAATTATCCCCATTTGTACGTAAGATTTGCCTGTTTCAATTTAACAAATATAGTAAAGTCTTCGATGTCAAATCAACTTCAATTATTATTATATAATATAAAATAATAATAATTATTATTATAGGTAGAAATATGTACATAGTAATATTTTATTTTTGGACACATAAATCACAGATCTATCCATCTGGCGAATACCATTCTGAACATATAGCATGAGCCTACAGTCCACATATGGTACAGCGATACCACAACCCGTTATTTTTTCCAAATTCTTCGCAAATAATACATTTGTTATAATTTTCATCATCCACATTCATTTCGTCATCACTGTCATCTTCGCAAAGGTGCTCTTCATCTTCGTTCTCTGAAGTACTTTCTTCTAAAATAAATTATAATCTTGTAAATTTCTCAGCATATTTATAAACAATTTTAAGCAAATCTGCGACATTGAGTCCATAGTATATAGAGAACCCAGTAACTTAACTTGTTCAGCAATTTCAGTTTCTTGCTGTTGGATGAAAACGGCCTTCTGACCCACTAGTCTTGGATTGCTCATGTTTTAATTTTTCTAAAGTAAATGGTATATTCTTTTGCAGCTTTTCTTTTGGACAAACCTTCAATCGCAGTTTTAGCAGATTGAAGGTCTTCTTCGGTCCAAGCCGCTTTAGCGGTTGTCCTTTGACGATTTCTTAGCATATCTACAACAATAAAAAAATAAGTCAGTAAGGGGCAATGGCGCTCAGATGAGCGGTATAACCCCAAACCGTCGTTTTGTAATTAATTTGAAATTAAAAAAAAATCGTACACAATTGTGGAAAATTGATAGCATCATCACAAAATAGAATAGTTTTTTTTAGAAAAGTAAAATTAATAATTAAATAAGCATTAAAATTTTAGACTTACCGACAAAAAACACCCAACCAAAAATTAGATCAGTACGGCCGCAAATGAAGAAACGCACTTCACGGTCACATGACGCGAGCCGACTGTCCGTTTGCATCCCTATCTGTTAGAGGCCCTCTCCCCTCACGCTTCACGCGACGTGGCGTGTTGCTACGTTCCATTTTGACAGAGTTACAGTGGTGAGCGCCATTACCCAGTGAGCGTTATTCCCCCTGCTTCCCCTAAGTATAATTTACAAAAAAATGCACCTTTGTGAAGCCAAGAGCGGATAGCTAGTTAAAAAAAAAATACGAGATTAGCATAAACTCATTTTCGAAATTGCAATGTTTAACTTTATCAGCTTGCATTTTATTGCTAAAACTAAAGTTATAATTACGTGCCCACGTAAACACATCCTTGTTGAGACAAATTATCATAAAATACATACAGATTGCGTAATTCGGTTGAAAGAAAAAACATGCGACTTGCGGCGGAATCAATGAAGAGTTATTGCTGGTTATACCAATGAGTCATATCTTTACGTTAGCCAGTTTATCCGCGTAGGTGTTTGTGGACTACAAATGACCCTTAAGTTGGATAAAAGCCAGGCGGAGACTATATCATTAAGAAATCTCAAACAATCCGTCACGAACAACAGACATAAACGACGTAAGAGGTTCTTGTCTTTGGAGCAGATTTTATTTTAAACATTTTATAAAAAAAAAGTTACCTAAATAAAACACCAAAATTTACTGTGTTTCTAAAATGCGTGTTGAATATAATTTTTACAACGTAAGATAGTTGTAGAAACTCTAGAAACTACATATGCCCCAATTTTAGGTTATTTATGAGGAAATTCCAGAAAAAAATCTATTAGACTTTACACATACATACAAATAAGCATAATCGTCCATTAAACCCAAATTAAGCAGTTTGTATTAAAATAATAAATAATTTCATTCAGTTCATTATTAAAAATTATTAAATAATGAATAATTTGTTATATTTATAAATATATCCATACATTGCTTAAATTCGCTTGCTGGCATATCAAAATATATATTCCTCTTGTGATTCATTAAAGCAAGATGGTAAGTTGAATTTCAAGTTAATTAAGTTTGGTTTGGTTCAATGACATTGCAAATGTTAAGGTCTACGTAGAGTGAGCATTACATTTTTCCTGTTGCTAGGTTACATATATGGTCACAAATATTACAAATTTAAGCAGTGACAAGTCACACCATGTTTCTCAGCAATTTGTGCAGCCCGTCTGGAAAATTGTGTTTTGTCTTGGTGAGTAAGTAATGGATGCCAGAGCCCATTTACCTATCCCTTATCTTATCAAATTCCATCATGATCAGCAGAGCATTCTCAGCTGCATAGTGGCTTTGTTGGTCACGGTAGCCACCTACCATCTACCATCAAGTGTACTGTCAATCTGTCTGGCCACCTAGACATTAAAAAATACACGAGCAGCTTATGATTTTTTTAATCTGCTTTTTAGACCAAATTTAAATATTTGCATCATAATAGTCTGCAAACCCAAAATTTCTTACATTTTGCGAATCGATTTCGCTTCAGGGTCAACTAGATACATATTAATGTGTATTTTAATATGAGGTGGTTTCGTAAAAAAATCGTTACTGAATGTGTTAAATAAAACCGAGCATTCTAGTTTTGTCTGTGTCGATGTAAGTCCGCATTTTGTCGTACACGATTTTTCTTCACGATGAAGATATTCCCCGTGACTCTTGGTGTGTCTTTTTTATTGTGCTGTGTTGAGTGTTGGCGAGTATTTCCTATTGACCCGTCACCAATGTACAATACATATGACGTCTCGAAAGACACCACTGGAATTGGTATACCAAACAAATACGTTTTTATGCGGCCGACTCCAACAGTCAAGAAAACTGAAGAAGGACAGATACGGCAGACGATTTTAGTGAAAGAGAGCATAATACGATCGACACAAGACAATGACTTGACCTGGTCACCAGCTGCGAAGACAGTTGGAGCAAAAACAGGTGATTCGATAACAATAACAGCGTCTCCTGTGTTCAAAGCAGCGGGTCTCCCGATTACGCCAACAGCTGTTCCTTCCAAAGAGTTACTTCCTCCAAAGGTATAGTGTCATGCTTTTTCAAACTCATTGCCAAAGGAAGCAATCAGACTGAGTTTCCACAAAATTAATAACGTCTATTTTTCTTCTTTCACAGATAGACTGAAACCCCATGGAAGACTTAAATAGAAAAATTATACATACATTTGTTACAATAAACTAGTTCTTAACTAGATAAAAAATACAAATTTCATTTATTTTTATTTACTTACTTACAAATCAACAATTACATCATCAAATAAGTACTTACGTATACAATAATATTTATTATTAACTTATTATTAAAAAAAAACTCATTTCGGTTTTTCAATGGCCTAGCATCTGGACTTTGATACTTAAGAATACGCCTGAACGCGGAAAAAGTCGCGGACAAAAACTAGTAAACACACATAGACTTACATTTTATTTGATCTTTAAAAACATAAAATAAAAATATACCTTCTTCTAACTTTACAAAATTGTCTATTAGAGTGTGTGTGTTTTTTTTTTCTGAATTACCTACATAAGGTTTTCTTTATACATCATTCTTAATTTGTTGCAACTCAATACGAAGAATATCAGTTTTTTACATAATTATTTAGCTATCATAATAACATTACTCGTACTACTTAGCTATTCCTCAGCGTGACATAATTATTATGTTATTGAACCGGAACTAAACTTGTAAGTAATACGAGATGTTTATATGTTTATATTTCTTTATTCTCAAGCTACTTACATGAGAAATATAACAAAAAAGAAACGAAACATTAAACAGGCAGAAAGGATTTTGCCAGTTTTATATGCAAAGGTAATTCGTTAAAATGTTTACTCGTTAAAACCATATTGATTGACTACAATTAGGTGGAGAACATACATAAACATATGATGTCATTTTTAAGGTCAGCCAAGGGTTTAGAAGACTTCAGCCATCAATTTAAATAGTTAATAAAGGCAGGGCACACTGCGTCTGGCGGCAGTAACCACCAGACGGGTTTTTCGGTGTGTTTTTCGGGTAATTTCGGTGATTTAGTAAGGGATGCCAAATCACATATCTCCATCCCTTTCTAACCATCAATCCTACTAAGATATCCTACTCCTTAGCCTTAGGCGCGATTTCACGATACTCTATTAGTATTTGACATCGCTGTTAAGTCATTTAGCGCTGTCACTCGCATACTGTAAACGTCTGTTAAATGACTTAACAGCGATCTCAAATACTAACAGAGTATGGTTAAATCGCGCCTTAATCTTACTAAAGTCAGCAACGCATTTGCAGCACCTGTGGCCTTTTCTTATATTAAAGCGACGGAATTCACCTACCACGAAGTGAATCGTCTGACGACCTCTATATGAAAAAATAAATAAATAAAATAAAATACTGATAAGTTATCACTTGATGAATGTAACAACTAATACCTATGGCTTATATAGTATAAAAATTACAATACTGAAGAAATATCGCCTGATGAATGTGACAACTAAGATGCTGATAAAGATAAGTATATTGTGACTCAATAATCAAACAAGTTACAATGCCTGCAAAAATCTTGATTCTTGGATGTGACCGTATAAATTTTAATGAGACTGGTCGAACAAAGAAATTAAATTACCTGTGTTTATCGTATAACACCACTCATCGTATCAAATAACAACGTATATGAGGTTATTACGTGGTCATTTACAAATTAATTGACGATGTCTGATTTGCATGTAGCCAACATATGAAAATTCCCCACCGGCGAACCGGTCAAACAACTTCGATAAAATACTAAAGTAGTGTACCATTGTGTAGATAATTGCTTTTTATACATTTGTTCTTTGTTTATTGAATATTCATAACTGTACGGAGTTCTCTATGGCCAATCGTCGAATCGTCGAATCCAGCTCAGATAGGCAGCGTTCGGGAAGCTCTGAGACATCTTCTCTTCCAAATTCCTCATATTGCTGGATTCAAGCTGCTTCTGACCGGTCTTGTTGGAAAATTATGGGGGACGCCTATTTTCAGCAGTGGACGTCGTGCGGCTGAGATGATGATGATGATTAATGATGAGACGGATAAGCAAAAGTGTTCCTTTCAGACAATCTTCAGATTAGTCCAGCGGGTGTTCCTGTGAAGTTTGGTGAAGGTGAAGGTGAAGCAAACTCATTACGTGATTCGCTCATAGTTTCCATAACAAAAAAATCAGTTGAAATACAATCTTAAATAAAATAATAAGAATATCGATGAATAACTAACGAGTGTCCAAAGAAAAAATCTTTTAAAAAATGTTAAATATTATTAGTCATATAGGTTCTTAAAGTTGACGTGATGATTCGTGCTGTGTCCATCACTTTTAAAATCGTGATGTTAATGAACAGCGAACATATAAATATGGGTAACGATATATATGCCTCAACATTTATAATAAGACACGATTAAGAGGATGAAGTCCTGTAATTGTTTGTTATTAGCTCTAATATGTGGAACAATATATGCTAATCAAATTAAAACCGATGAGAGAGTTGTTCTCGTATCACCAGTTTTGGCTCCACCAAATAATGCTCGTGCGAGGGTAACGGAGACTGCCAAAGATTTTCCTGTATTGACTCTGCTGGCTACCGAAGAGAACAATGGGACCTTAATAGTGGATCCTAAAGAAGAAGGAGAGCCTAAACCAATTTACGTTGAAGTAAGTACAATTGCTTGTAAAAAAATTCGCAATGAGGACTTCAAAATTCATAACTAGCTTTGGCCCGCAACTTCGTGCGCGCCCCTTTTTATAAGCGTTAAAAACTAAAAAAAAAAACAACGCCTGGCAAAAATAGTGAGCATAAATTTTATTCAACCTTCGTTTTGTCAAATGTTTGATGCTACTTCAGCAACGGTACTTTTTCTGAAAGAAATGTAGCCTTTCGTCTATTCCTGTATTTCTTTCAACGTGTAAGTATGCAAAATTTCATGATGATCATTGAAAATGTAACAGACACACAGACAGAGTTATTTTCACATTTCCTACATGATGGATATGATAGTATTATGATAATAATAATATGGATATATTTTATATACCTAGCTATATTTATAGGTTTAAATATAAATATTAAAAATATTAGAAATTTGACACACAATGCCATTCTATTGTATAAAACAATCATTTTCTTCGCAGAAACTAGAAGACCAAAAGCACAAAGGCAACCGTAGAAAAAGATTTTCAAAAATAGTTATCGTGGGAACAATAATTTAGAAGATTTTATTTTAACAACAAGTTTTTATCTCCAAAGATCCAACATTATTAGTAAGGGGAAAATTTAGCAATATAAATTAATTTAGACAAACGAGAGACGTGTTTTAGTGCTGACCTTTTGTAAAAAATGCGATGAAATAAAATATAATAATATTCACAAAAAATACAAAAGTGTGTTTTTATTTTGTTAGTCGTTAAGTGTTAAAAGCTCTGTTGAGGAATGTGATGGAAAAAAATCTAATCAATACTAATAAATAAAATTAAGTGTCTGTTTGCAAATGTCAAACCAACTGCTTTTTACTAAATGTATATCAATTTTTGTATCTCTATTTGTTCCGGCAATTCTGAAAAATGGCTTTACCGATTTCGATGAGAATTTCACTGGCAGATAGCCGATGTTATAAGTAGTAACTTATACTACTTTTATTTTAGCACAATAAAAAATATATTATAAAGCTGAAGTTTGTTTATTTGATGGAACGCGTTAATCTCAGGAATTACTGCTTCGAATTGATAAACTCTTTTTGTGTTCGAAATTCCATTTATCGACAAAGGCTATATATGTTATATGTTATGTTAAGGTTATATGTTATGCTATAGTTATAACATTTTGAACGCGGACGAAGTCGCGGGCAACAGCTAGTATACAGTGAAGTTTGGCCAGGTTCAGCTTTTATATTATAAAATTTTACCTTACATAATATTATGATTCCATCCTATTATACCTACTATTAGTTTGACCTATCTACTTACCCCTTACGCTTTCAATTTATCTGACTTAAGTAAGTAGGTATGTAACATCTAGGAGTGCTTTCTGTTAGGATGTGCAAATTCTGCAAACATTGAAAGGAAAGACATGGCATGATTTATCATGACAACATGATGAACCGTTGCATCTCTAACTAATAAAATTAAACGTAATGTTACTTGACATGTAGCAATGTGTAGCAATATATCTATCTATAGACTCCAAAAACGTTGAACCGATTGTGATGACACTTTCAGACTTTCATATTAGTTTAGCGGGTGTTCCTGTGATCAGGACTGATAGCGATCGGACGCAGACGAAGTAGCGGAAAAAACACTAGTTTTATAATAAAAGTAAATGTTATTCTCTCTATTGAAATTTTCCAATGGGTTTTTATACAGAAAAAAACAATAACAACCAAAACAGGTTTAAATACATCTACTGTTTTGATTTTTGCATTTTTATTAATAAAATTCTATTATTAAGTGTTAGGTACTAAACATCTATTTTAATCTGTTTCAAATATTTAGCATCAATTTCCGTACTAAACTAATATGATATTTATATTGTTTCTTTAATCGACCAATGTAAGTTATAATCGCATTTGTATAATGTATCTCAAACTTGCTATTTATTATTCACAAGTTATAATCAAAAATTATAAACCTTCTAATGAGTATTGAGTCCAACATACTGTTGTAAGTTGGGTTCTCGCCGACTACTTGATGCTGCAGCATCAGGTGATGGAAACACTACATATGTAACAGTATAGTATACCAAAATTTCACATCAATCGAACCTGGAACCCTTCGTCAACTAGGAATTGGGGTGATGGTCTTTAAACGCCTGAACAGATCTTCATAAATTTTAGCTAAGATTCCTCTTGATTCGTCCATCTACTTATACACGTCACCCTGCTTTTTCGTCGGGCGACGAGACGAGGACTAAAAATCACACTGTATACAAATAACACGCATAGTGCATTGTTGTGTATTGAACATGACGACAAAGCAGTAAACATGCAAATTATATTTTGATGTCATTCTGGTTATACCCATACACCATAAAGCTATCAAAATTCATTCGTGAATCTAGTCAACGGCGGTTTCAGATTTTATTTTATTAAAAAAATGTGACTAGCATGGTGAAAATTCGCTTGTTACTTGTTTTTGGCTACGGTAACCTGAAGTGACTTGCAATTCCAGGGGTGATGGTGGAACTCTGACAGTCCAGATCTCTAACATTTAGTGGGTCATCATTTATGATGTACCTTATAGGTAATTACGCGTCTAGCGACTGCGTGATCTTCTATCGCACAGAAAATGCCTTCGATATTTTAGAAGAGATTACGAGATATGAGGCTTATATTGAAGAGCCTTATTGTAGTTTCTTCTCCTTCATCTAAAACATAGGTGCTTGATGTCACCGGAACACGCCATTACTGATCGGCTAGTCATTGGGGACTCACATTCTACAAAGAAAAAGGCCAAGAAGAAATTTCTAAAATTATGATTATATCTCAGTTTGTGTCTGGTCTTGGCCCACTATTATTATCTTACTCTGTATAATCATTGTATTAATAAACTATATTTTACTTATATAGATGAAAAACATGTCTGGAAATGAATTATTATTTAATAATATAAATTATTTTGTATTCCCTTTCATTCATTTCGACATAATGTTAGCGGAAATAAGTTCTCGAACATGACAAAAAAAGTGTTTACTTGTAGAAATAATATATTTAATTGAAGCTTCCTCGATTTCAAAATTACAATAATGATTCCATAAAAGTGATGTCATCAGATCAATTTAATTGGAAAACAATCATTTTATACCGCGTATGGTGGCGATGAGAAAAGATTTTTTCTTTCAGAATTCCATGCAGGGATTCACCTTTACCAATGCAATTAACCACCTCCTTAGATTATAGCATACAAACATGCAATTACCTTGTGGTAAGTATACAAATATATTACTGTCAGATAAATAAAAGAAGAGCTTCAAAATAATACAGTTAACAAAAGAAATTAACTAACAAATATAATGTCACGAAATTTAATGGTTATTTCGGTATTCGACAGATTCGTTTTTGGACATATTCGTGATTGAACAGATTCTTAATTTGCTAGAAAAGTGCAGTCGAGTGGATTCTATACTCCATGTTTTTTACATAATGAATAAAACTAGTATATTACTTTATTTTTGCTGCTATGATCACTAAGTACTATCGCCATTTGTAAAAAAAAAACCATAGGAGCTAAGCCTGACGAAGTAACCAAATGGCAACAAATTTGTGAACTTATTTACCTAGTAAATTTATCAGTCGCTTCTTGTCACAACAAAGTTAGTAATAAGTTGTTCGACTTGAACACTGGAACCCTCCATAATTTGTACATTGCCCTTGAAATAGGATGGCCTATAAATACACAGCAGTTCCAAACCATAGCGAGGAACCAGTTTAAAAAACGAACTCGACAACAATATCTGGCAATCTCACTTATCTGGCAAAAAGACCAAAAAAAACCGTACGCCTCTCTAAAGATATATACATGAAATTCCACAACGGGCATCCTGTTTAAGGGAATAACCACATACAAACGTGAGTGGACTTTGCAAATTAGCAGGCGTAGAACATCACGTTACTCGACAAAACACATTCATATTGTATTTTTGTTACTAACCAACAAAACAATAGGCGTGAAATCCAATTATCTAATTCGCGTTAAGAGATTATATCAATATCAATACGTAATTATGAGCAATTGCGTTTAAGATTCATTGATTCAACGTCATCGTGGGAATTAAGTGTTCCGCGTAACAATAACAATAAGGTATCCTTTGAACTGATCCACTCGCGCCGGTAGGCGATAAAGGTGTGACGTCGTGTGTTGTCTGCGGGGAAAAAACGCGACGTATAAATAGGTTTGCTAACTGAGTCCTGAGACAGTGATCACGATGGGACCCAGTTGTGTGGTGGTGAGCGTGCTGGCACTGGCCGCAGTAGTCTGTGCTTCGGTCAGAGACAATGTTCTAGGTGATGAGGAGAGAGTCATACTTGTGGCTCCGGTTCTCGCGCCGCCCAGAGATTCAAAAGCTCGGCAGACAGATCGCTCGCGACAGTTCCCCATATTAATACTCCTCGCGCATCAGGACCCCACGTATAAAACACATCCGGAACCAGAAGCGAAGTCCTTGGATGGACCTCCACAACCCATTTATGTTCAGGTAAACTATAACTATAAAAAACATATCTATCTAGGTATATACAGATAATAAATAACAATTTCTGCATATTGTACTTATGTCACCGAGGTAAAAAAAAAATGTTTTTAGAATTTTTGTCCGTTTGTCTGTGCGTTTGTGCAAGCTAATCTCAGAAACGGCTTGATCAATTTGAATGTGGTTTTCACTTATGTAGCAAGCTTCCCGTAACATTCGTTTTTTTTTTTTTTTTTTTTTCAAATCCAAATTACCTAACGAATTTTGATACGATTTGCACTAATGGAAAGTGTGATAAACAAGCAAGGTTTGTGTATAGATTTGTAGAAAAGATACGCATCACTAGTCTCGAAATAAAGGCGGATCTTCGACACCCTTTACTTGTTTTTTTTTTTTACTACAAAAAATATTTTCCTCAAGAAAAACCTGGCTTTATTTACATGATTTATTATAATTTGTCTGGTGATGAGTTTGTGCAGTTCGTGACTTAATAAGAGATCTCGGTGATGTAATTTAATCATTACAACGAGAAACCTATCAATTAGGCTGTTATTAAGGACCATTGTTTAAAGTTGTGTTAAAATACAAATTACCACAATACATAACTTTTTTTAATTTTCCTTCAATATGTATGTGTAATTTCATTAACAGAAACTTGAAGATCAAGAAAGATCGAAACCAGTTGTGCTGAATAGGAAGAGAAGACATCTGTTGAAGTCGAAGTTTTTGGGTCTTGGTGGGGGCGGTGGAGGGCTATCTTTCGGATACGGGGGTGGGGGTGGGTTTGGATATGGGGGCGGTGGTGGTTATAACGGAGGTTACCAACAAGGAGGACATAGTGGATTTCACGATGGAGGCTACAGCGGTGGATATCAGGAGCCAGCGAAGACAATCGTCGTTCACGTTGTGAAGGAGCACGGTATGGAGACTTCAAACTTATTAAGGAAATTTAATTAATAGTACTGAGAGCCGACGGTCACTGGAGCCGAAAGGTTCCTGTGTAGAGGCCACGGACTGGCAAGCGCAGCATAGGACGTCCACCCACAAGGTGGACAGACGACATGATAGGGGCCGCGTGTCAACGGTGGATCCAGGTTGCTTCTGACCTGTGGATTCGGGATTTTTCACAAATAATAAAATGTTGCGTGCAGGCCTCTCCTCTATAGGGTTATAATCAGCTATAGCTCGGGTTATAGTTCATAATTCATAACGGATTAGCAATGCTTTACTTGGGTTCAAACATTGCTCCGTGTCAGTCAATTTTTTTATACTATTATAGAATTAGTAATTATGATTTCTAATAAAATATCACAAAGACTAAGAAGAAGTGGGCCCGAAAGTTATTTGATGTTGCGGCATGCTTTTTGGCAGTGAAGCGATCATCCTACAGCGATATCTGTGACTTAATTAGACATTCAAATTTGCAGGTCACGGGAGTCATGGACACGGAGGTTACGGAGGCGGTTACGGAAACGGCGGTGGTTACGGCGGCGGAGGAGGCTACGGTGGCGGAGGTGGCTACAGTGGCGGAGGCGGTTACGGTGGCGGAGGCGGTTACGGTGGCGGAGGCGATTACGGCAGCGGAGGCAATTATGGACATGGCGGTCAGGGTGGTTATGGCGGCGGACCTGGTTACGGAAATGGAGGATGTGGTGGCAATTGTGGCGGTGGAGGTTACGGCGGTTCGGGTGCCACAGCTACTGCTACTGCTACAGCAAGCGCTAGTTCCAACTCACATGGGTACGTATAATTTAATAAGGTTAGATAATTAACTACTTTCTTAAACATACAAGTTAACGAGGTCCACATTACTGACTCAAACGGCAATGAACTCATATTTTCTTTACTTAAAACAAAAAGAAAACACTGGAAAGAAACACGGCCGGTATATTCCTCAAATAAATTGGTCTCTTATTTAATTTATTTTGAACCGAGTCTTCGAAGACAAATTAATTTGACCTGAGGCAGGCAAACTCACCTGAAGAAGTTCTTTGAACTCTTTCTGCCTACATTTCTTCTTTTATAAATATTTTTTTTTCATATCAATTAATTTATACCTACTTATACCAAAACATCAAATCATTTAAAAATATATAACGAACATATTTTTTAAAATTATATATTATCTTAAATAATTTAATTTTAAGTATGTTGAAGTAGATTAAGATAAAGCATAATTAAGAAAAGCTCTCATTTTTTAAATCTTGCTATTGTGTACCAAAATTAGCAACCGTCTCCAAGTGAAGACGGTTCCTTAACAAAATATTTAATTTAACATTACATTGTTTTATTTGTTTCAGGTACGGTAAAAAGCGTTGATTTTTTCAATGTGACTGTGTTTGGTTTATAACAAAGACTGGAGATCGCTAGAGACCAAATATTTTCAATAAAATGTACCTATACGCGAAGTGATCGATCGTGAAATATATATGTTGTGATAAGTGTGAATAAATCATATAGTTTTGTACCTTGTACAGTTCCATGAAAATCGTTTACTCCTAAGTTGTAATTAATTGCCTTCTTCGTGTTACGCATATTTAAGTTATTACAAGAAGACAAAAGTACATCGCCAAGAATCCCTCCGTCTTTGCTTGAATGATGTCACTTCTTGAATACCTTATTCAATTAATAAATTCAATAAATACATATGTACACGTATTATTTTTTTATCCTTAAAACAAAATCCACCATATGTATCTGTCTGTGTGTATGTATGTATGTTGGCGAAGATCTCAAAAAATACTGAACGGATTCTTATGAGGTTTATCAACAGACAGAGTATCCTGAGGAAGGTAGGTATATTATGTGTGTGTGTGTGTGTGTTAGATTTGGTTGAAATATGACGATGATTGTTAAAGATGTCGAAAAAAATCAAACGTTTTCGAAATCGAAAACGCTTCCTGATTAGTAACGTTTGAGATATAAACAATGTATGATGGGATTGTTTCTCTTTTATAGTTCTACAAAAAATTCGGCGGTGGCATACCTATCTATCTATCTTTTAAGCTATACCCTATATAACTTCTAAAAAAATGATCACTAGATCCAAAGATTTAGAAAAGCTATTTAAATGGATACAGTATTAATCACTATCAAATTAAATACGTTAATTGCCTTTAGCATTTC
The DNA here is from genome assembly GCA_947623395.1 of Synanthedon tipuliformis. Lineage (NCBI taxonomy): Eukaryota > Metazoa > Arthropoda > Insecta > Lepidoptera > Sesiidae > Synanthedon > Synanthedon tipuliformis. The sequence goes on along the minus strand of OX392407.1, from coordinate 9,957,902 downwards.
ATACACTTTTTTATGTTAAGGTCAACAGGCATGCCGACGGTAACCCAATGGTAGGTGGCTACCATCAGTACTTACTAATATTATAAATGCGAAAGTTTGTATGGATGTATGGATGTTTGTAACTCTTTCACGCAAAAACTACTGAACCGATCACCACGAAATTTTGCATACACGTTGTCTGGAACACCAGAAAGGACATAGGCTACCTTTTATCCAAAACGCGGACGAAGTCGCGAACACCAGCTAGTCGCCTATGACACAAGCCACGCCATAGGTGCTGCAAGTGCCTATGCCATGCCAACCATTGAAGGTTAAAGGATAGGGGATTCGTAAGGGGTGAGGTAATAGTCTCTTGCATCCCTCACTCACTTACCAAAATACAACAGAGTTCATTTCCAAGGTTGACCCCGCCGGGAATCAAACCCGGAGTCCTTTAAAACGTTAGGCAAGTATCCTTGCCACTCATCCAACTCAAAATAAGTATAATAGCCCTTAACACCATATAATTTAAATTAGTATATTTAAGAAGTTATTGTTAATTAAGAAACTACGCACAAGAAAATAAATTCAAGCGGTTTCGCAACAACGTGACGCGACAACGGGACACGCTTGATGCAGCCACCTAAATGTGAAATGGTTTTAATTTTTTAATTTAAATTGTTTAAATTTTTTACTAAAAGCTTGATTACATAATAAAAATTTAATAAATTAAGCGGTACGGTAATCATTTATTTTTGCTTTCCTTTTGAATTTTAAAGCCTTATTCTTGAGGAAGTTTTTTTTTTTATAAGAGATGGGTTAGCTCTTGGCCAACAACCAGCCATGTGGCAAGGATGAGGCCTAAGATGGAGCGAGCTCACCCAGAAGATGCCTATTCACTCGAACCTTGAAAAGATTAGGGTTATATGTGCTCGGAAATACAGACGCCGGCAGGGAGTTCCAAACCCTGGCAGTGCGCATTATAAAGGATGTTTCAAAACGCTTGGTCCGAAAAGGAGGGATTTCGACAAGATGAGGATGGTAGCCAGCCGTACGTCTGTATGTCCGATGGAAGAAAGGGGAAGGCGGTATCAGCTCTATGTGTCTATAGGTTTATAGGTCACTGAATATTACAGATATTAAGAGCCGACAAGTGCATACCTGCGACAATTTAAATTAAACAGCGGATGAAACCGCAGCACACAGTAGTAATTATTGTTTTAAAAATCCACCTGATGTCATCGTTAAAGTTTAAATAAGTTTTCCATTATTAACATGGTAAACAACTTATTGGCTTCGTTGTGAAGACATCAAGCAAAAAGATGAATTGATATAAAAACCGCAATACGCGTGTTCGGTATCGTCGTCATGTTTATAATTATATTATGTTAGCTTAGGAATCTGCAAAAAAACATAGAAAATATTTTAACTCATAAAAAAATATATTATTCATTGGATTGGGTAAATAATTATTTCCACTTTTTGTGGTACTGGCTTAAAACTTTTGGATGGCTATGTGTCAAACTGTACTAGCTAATGATCTAAGCAGCTGCAATGTGAATTTTCGCGTGGATTAGTGTGATATAAAAAAAAAATTTGGTATGTTCGTTTGTAATGGATAATCTCAAAAACTAACCGATTTTAAGAAATCTTTCTATCTGCTACATTTTCAGTGAGTTGTACTAATGATACGTAAAATAATGTGCTACAATATGTTTATAGCACTGAGGCCCTAGTGCGACTTTGCGAGTTTTACTCTATCAAACGCGTCGAACGCGTAAATGTCAATTTGTGTGGAATGAAGCAGCGCTACCTGGTGGCTAACGTGTAGCTTTGCTTCAGGCGTCTGTCTATCAGTGCAAAACTACGAATCAGAGTCGAAAAAAACCGTGCGCGTGGGGAGCACCTCCGCTGACATCCTGCGTTATAATACTCGTAATTTATCAATAGAATCTTGCTCTACTTATTGCTTTTAATATTTTACTAGAATTTTTAATTTTATGTTATTGAAAATACCCAATTTTCAACATTTCTAAATATATTATACATGCATTGTTATGCTATAATAGTTAATTTAATAAATAGATACAGTCGGCGCGCTAGCTCCAAGAAATTTTAGAAATGTTAGAAATTTTAGAATGTTAGAAATTTTAGAAATTTTAGAAAGAGACTTAGAAAGAGAAATTTTTTAATTTCATGTTATTGAAAATACCCAATTTTCAACATCTCTAAATATATTATACATGCATTGTTATGCTATAATAGTTAATCCAATAAATAGATACAGTCGGCGCGCTAGCTCCAAGAAATTTTAGAAATGTTAGAAATTTTAGAATGTTAGAAATTTTAGAAATTTTAGAAATTTTAGAAATTTTAGAAAGAGACTTAGAAAGAGAAATTTTTTAATTTCATGTTATTGAAAATACCCAATTTTCAACATTTCTAAATATATTATACATGCATTGTTATGCTATAATAGTTAATTTAATAAATAGATACAGTCGGCGCGCTAGCTCCAAGAAATTTTAGAAATGTTAGAAATTTTAGAATGTTAGAAATTTTAGAAATTTTAGAAATTTTAGAAGTTTTAGAAATTTTAGAAATTTTAGAAAGAGAAATTTTTTAATTTCATGTTATTGAAAATACCCAATTTTCAACATCTCTAAATATATTATACATGCATTGTTATGCTATAATAGTTAATCCAATAAATAGATACAGTCGGCGCACTAGCTCCAAGAAATTTTAGAAATGTTAGAAATTTTAGAATGTTAGAAATGTTAGAAATTTTAGAATGTTAGAAATTTTAGAAATTTTAGAAAGAGACTTAGAAAGAGAAATTTTTTAATTTCATGTTATTGAAAATACCCAATTTTCAACATCTCTAAATATATTATACATGCATTGTTATGCTATAATAGTTAATCCAATAAATAGATACAGTCGGCGCGCTAGCTCCAAGAAATTTTAGAAATGTTAGAAATTTTAGAATGTTAGAAATTTTAGAAATTTTAGAAATTTTAGAAATTTTAGAAAGAGACTTAGAAAGAGAATTTTTTTAATTTCATGTTATTGAAAATACCCAATTTTCAACATTTCTAAATATATTATACATGCATTGTTATGCTATAATAGTTAATCCAATAAATAGATACAGTCGGCGCGCTAGCTCCAAGAAATTTTAGAAATGTTAGAAATTTTAGAATGTTAGAAATTTTAGAATGTTAGAAATGTAGAAATTTTAGAAGTTTTAGAAATTTTAGATATTTTAGAAATATTAGAAACAGACTTGTTTTTTAAAATTAGTTTTAGTTAATTTAGAATATAGAAGAGTTGCTAGCAGATTATCGATATTATTATTGTGAATAAGGTTGTGTTCATTTCATTATTAGAAATTGAGATGATATTACATGATTGAAGACTTTTTTTGAGCCTGTGCCAGGAGCCAAAGCTAGTAATAATATATATACCTAAATTTTTTATAATTATTATAACATATAATATAATATAATATAATATAATATAATATAATATAATATAATATAATATAATATAATATAATATAATATAATATAATATAATATAATATAATATAATATAATATAATATAATATAATATAATATAATATAATATAATATAATATAACATATACGAATATAATATATAATGCTTATGATATTTGACTTGCATTTCCTTTTTTTAGACAAGCATATCTTTTTCCATTATGACCCAATAATAATATATATAACAAAAACAAAAACTAACTAACTACCAAAAAGTTCGAAAATAATGTTGAAAATAAATAAAGTAAAGCAACTTTCGATATGCTAACAGAAGCGCAAAATCTCTGAGAGTGAGCGAGACAAAGATATTTGTTCGATCGCAAAAAACATGTAAAAATTTAACACGGAGCACACGTCTGAACGCAACGACCGCTCACCGGTCACTGAGGAGTTTGATTGCCGGTATTTTCTTATCAATAAAATAATTACTTTTCTTAATTTTTATACAGAAACCATAGCTTTTTATTGTACCTAAACACTTGTCCTTTATGATAATAAATGTTAATTTCTAATTGTTGTTACGTAACTATGTTAAAAATGAAAAAAAAAATTAGTGAAAAATTTGATAAAAGACAATATTTAACGTTCTTACTTAAGAACATGAATTAGTTTTGCAAAAAAATAATCAGATGAATTTAAGGACGACCACATAAGAAAACTTCACATCTGAATAGATTTTCTAATTTATCATTAGTTGTTATGTCATTGGTCCGTGAACATAGCTCAACATACTGTAGGGCTTGGCAGAGCTGTGTTTAACTCCATTTTTACCTAATATATACCCTATAAACAAACGCTTAAAAAATACTTAACTATTAACCATATTATAAATTTTTCTTGGTTATAAAAATATTTCTAAGTTTTTTCCTAAATCAGTTTGAAAACAATGTTATAAGCAGCGCCAAAAATTTGATGAGAGTCAATTTTTAACGGTCCGCAGCCTTAAGTCCCATACAAATTGCTTCAGCCTTTTACGCGTTCGACGCGTTTGATAGCGTAAAACTTGCACAAGGCCCTCTGATCATTACTTTACAAAAAAAGTTCGCACGGCTTTGTGTATATAAAAAAATGCAAATGCATCCTGGGCTAAGCCGGGAGCGGGTCGCTAGTTATAATATAAGTATAGAGTAATATACACTATATTACTCTATACTTATATTATATATATTAGAAGTTTTATATATCTCCGGAATATGAAGTATAGTAATATATTTTATAACAAATAAAATAGGAAAATTCAGAACGCATTGAATTTAAAGTTTATATTTTTTTAAATTTTGCTGATGTCGCAGTGCATTTTTCCAAGTAACCATCTACAGTTACAATAAGTATAATTATTATTGTTATTCTGTAAGTATTGTATCATATAAGTAATCAGGGGTAGGTGATGTTAAATTTGGGTCAATTTACGAATTAAATATTCGTATAAATATGGTTAGAGTCTTGGTTGGAATATTTTTAAATTAGGTACTGTTTGTTCACAATCGTCACGGTACATAATTTGAACAAACACATATTTATTGCAATGTTTGGGCAATCTATTTTTAAAAAGTCGAAAACAAATTAATGAGAGTGGCGTGAGTTGACTACTTAATGTTTTTATTCTTTTTTTTTATTGTCATTGTAACGAAGCGTTACATAATTTAAATAAAATAATAGGGTAATTCACAAACGGAACGCATTAGGTGCAACTGCACCGGTGATCGGCGGTACCTACATGGCAAAAATTTGCAATGTACGGGTGGTCGAGAAATAATTTTATTTTTTGCGAGTCAGTCGGCGAATAAGCTGAGAGTTGGACAGTCCGCGCCACTCAGCGCTCCTAGTTGAGTGGTGCGGTCTAATTAACTTTATTTAAATATTATATAGATATGTATTTGAATCTCCCGCGTTAGGGTAAGTCTTGAATAGCACACAATTTTATTACGTTATAATCATATTTTAAAATAGCTTGTTTTCATTATAGCTTCATCGTACATTTTATTTTTTATTTTTATTTTTTACCTACTTAATTATTATTATTTTTTTCATTTCAAATTATATTTTTATTTTTACATTTTTTTGCTTGATCATTTTAAATCTTTATTGCTGTTTGTAAACTCCGTTCTGGTTATGCACCACTGCGGCAATGCTACTGCTGCTAAGCAGGTATTTTCTTCCTGTTGCCGTCGTGGGGTATCCAGATTGGAGAGTAGATGTATCAGAGCGTGATCGTGTCGAACTGTCGATTCCAGGAGCATTCTCCGGGCCGAGCATTCTTCGGGCCGACCATTCTCCGAACAGCTTTCTTCGAGCATTCTCCGGGCCGAACAACATCGTCTGGGCAGAATGACTGCCAAGCCGGTAACCGGCATTTAACTGACGGCTTCGGGTCGCATTAGATTCGTTGCCGTCCCTATGCACCATCGCCATTCATCGGCCGGCTTCGGGTCGCACTAGATCCGTTGCCGGTCCTACTCGCTTCACCATGTTGCCACGCGCTTCGGCAGGACGCACACCACCGCACTCATCGCGCCGCATCTACCACCTTCGTCGGCTGGATCACACAGGGGAGTGCCTGTAATGCGTTGGGAAGACAGATAGGCCGACCACCCACGACCTACACAATTTGTGTTGCCTACTCTTGAGCGATTTAAAATATATTTTAATATTCAGATCACGCTGTTTCATTTTCTGTAGGCTTCACTGGCGCCCAACATTTTATTATTTTAATAGTTCCATCTAACTCTAGTCAGTGTCGCCGTAGGGAAAACCCCTAAAGCGCGACATCATCAATCGTCATGACCATATATTTTTCCATATTCTAGTATTGTCTAAAATTAAATTAAATCCTAGAGAATTCCTGTAGGAATTCCAAAAAACGAACAAAAATGCGTACGAAGTCGCGGGCACAGCTAGTTTGAAATAATATTTTATTATTAATTATTTTCTTTTCTTAGAAAAGAATATTTTTTTCTTAATATTTTATAACAACCATAGAAAAATAACATTACATAACAAAATGTTCCTATTTTAATAATAGCTTATTACCTTATTATGTAGTTATTAGAGTAGCAAAATAACTGATTAAGAAAAATAAAAACGATACTGGAAATCCAGCATATAACTCTATATTAATTTCTAATAAGGTAAAATTACTTATTGCTCAATCCTCAATTATTTATTGTTGCTACAATGGATGGCAAGACTATGTAATTAAGGAATTCGATGCAACATTGTAGACATTGCTGGCCACGACAATAATAACTAACTTATAGAACCTTTTTCAGTTAATTGAAAGGCATTTAATAATCTTCTTGATGATAAGTGGTCATGGCCACCTTTATATATGTTGGTTATATGTATATGTGAAGAGAATGACATCCCTCATTTCATATCGAAACACGACACAAGCTGTTGTCATTGTGGTCTTTTATATTCCCAGTTTACAACGATACGCAGTGACTTTTACATCTTTAACTAAAAATTTCTCTAAATTTGTATTTAATACTAGCTGACCCAACAAACGTTGTTTTTCAAAAAAAAAACTCTTATAAGGCTCTCTTAAGGGTATAAAAATAGTTTGCGATCTATTCTCAGACCTACTGAATATACACAACAAATTTCATAAAAATCGGTCAAGCCGTTTCGGAGTTTGGCTACAAACACTGTGACACGAGAATTTTATATTTTATATAGATATAATTTTTGATATGAAACCTCTTTTAGGCAAACTTTGGCCAGCCTCGGCGATTTTTTCAGATAGATAAAACATTAAATTCACTGATAAATTCACGCTAGCGGTTCCTGCCCGGATGGTGTTATATTATTATGACCCTCAACTCCAAGCATGAAATATAAAATATTAACTCCTCACTGTTTAAGGACGCTATTAATCATATAACAAAATAATATTGCTTCATGATTTGAAACAGGCGCTGAATTTGAATAAAATGGTAGATGTAAGATGTTCAACCACAAAATTCAATCGACTATAAGTACCTATTTACAACCTATTTATTACCAACGTAGAAATTTTGGGCATTCAAATTTCGAGATTAATTATTATTTATCATTGCATTTGGACATTGCGCAAGAGGCATTATTAATAACATACCTAGTATAAGTAAAAAATAAAATCAGTAGAAAATATTCAAAGGTCAGTCAAATTTATATAGATTATCGTAGCTCTTTTGTTGAATACTAAGTAAGTAGGTATTTATTAAAGTTTAATATATAGCTAAAGTATTTCGAAGATATCATATATCTCTACAATTGAGCGAATAATTATATATTATTGTATTTATTCGCTCAATTATAGATTTCATGCCAGCCATATTTTTATGCAAACAACAAGAAAAACTTGGAAGATTTATTAAAATTATTATTTGCATACAAATTGCAGTTTATTTTGTTCAAAGAGTTTGCAAAAAAAATTCTATCGGAAGAATTGTTTAAATTATCATTTGTATATTTTAATACTAAGTTTTATTTTTAATTTGTATAATTATAGTGAATCATTAAACTTTTGTCGTAATACTGTCTGAGTCAGCATTGGAAACATGTTGTAAAATAAATATTGTATATCCACATTACATACTAGTCTACTGTCTGGTGTCTATATCTGTCAGTTTTTATATATTACTAGTTACACGCTCTCGGCTTCGCCTGGGTTCAAAATAAAAACTATCCTATTTTTTAAGTTGGACCTAATTACACATAGTTACGAAGTTTTATCATAATCGGTTCAGTAGTTTAGGAGTCATGGCGTCATACAACGCGTGACACGAAATTTTTATCTAATATATAAAATTCTCGTGTCGCAGTTTTTGTAGCCAAACTCCTCCTAAACGGCTGGACCGATTTAGATGAAATTTTGTGTGCTTATTATTTTGCTTATTGCTCACTGGTACCCTAACAAGTCGTCGTTGTCAAACCAAGGTCTGCTATGATTCCAACATTTTGATCTTAGTGAATATTATCTATCGTATAAAAAAAACTGCTTATGAGCATTTTATGAGTAGCATTTGTCGAACTCTAATCTCTTAATAAAATATGCTATGTGCAGCAAATAAAATGTAGATATATTATATGTTATATGCACAAATCTTCGTTATAGTAAGTTGAGAATATTTTCCTAAATACCTATTAATGACTATACTCGCTCGTACAAGGTGACCTTAATTATTGCCATAGTTATATGAGCAACTGCACTCCGCAACCTCTACAGCGTATTTACTGTAATCATTATAGTTATACTCCATAATATTAAATAAATAATTAATAAAATTAATAATAAATTAATAGTCATAGTCTATAAATAAATAAAATAAATTAATAAAGTCCAAGTGTTGTTCCGAGCTAAGCTAGTAAAAACTGGTATTGCCTTGAGCAATGCTTGCATGAGCACCCTTATCTTATACGAAGAAAACGCCACGTTCAAACTGGTTCGGATTGACGTAGGTACGGGTAAAACAGAAAAGTTATAAATGAATCTGTGTCAAAGTCCATAAAGAGCTAATACATTTAATAATTTCAAAGAATAACAACTAGATACCTATTAGGTCGTCTTTAAATTAGTGGACGAAGAAGAGACATAAGAGCCATAATGTTACATTCGCTACGATCCTCTTTTTCTATATTTATCTTCTATTATAAATTATATAGTACTAGCGGTTGCACGCGACTTCGCCCGCTGAACTTTATAAGATAGAAATATAACATATAGGTAACCCCATAGGACCCAAAATAGACAATTATTAAAGAAAAAACTAAAGGAGTTATTAGCACGCAAAGCCTATTATGCTCTGGATGATTTTTTTAAAGATACGCTCTAGAATAGTGTAAATGTATATATATTACATGGTAGGTGTTCATCTGCTTTGTGCACTATATATTTATTATCTGGGATTACAAGTGAATAATTCATTACCTTATCTATTGTTATCTATCGTATAAAAATATATGCACTGAGTGCTTATGAGTTTTGAGCACTAGTAAACTACGACCTCTTCATAAAAAATGTATACTAAGTAAGTAGCTGCTCCACGCTATTTAGTCCGCGTAACTTTATAAAATGTTACTTGCTGATAGAAAAAAGAACTATTTTTGAAATCGGTCCAGTAGTTTTTGTGAAAAATATATATAATTTAGTCATTGCTTTTTGATTTTGAATTGTACAAGTAAAATAATTGCTGTAAATTTTAAAGTCCGAAATCCAAAGCGCAAAGCAATTGAAAAATTTACTCCCTATTTGCACATATTCGCTGCACTGTCGGAGGCTTTGGCAGGTACAATAAAATAAATTATACCATAATTGCATAAAAGTAATACTAAAACGGTTTCACCAAGCGAACAGTTTTCATAAAACATTCGGCTTTTGGTAAAAACTATAAATTATACAACAAATATTACTTGCCTGCGTATGATTATATTTTATTTTAGAAACCTGTTTTAAGGAGGCCGCACATAGACTACTATGGTTCAGGATGCGTTCAAAACTCATTTATTTTTCTAATAAAGCGGTACAATTGATGGTTTATATTAAATGACACAGAAAATAATACTTAAATCTTGAAAATTGGCATAAGTATTTCTACAATATGACTGGCGATGTTGTTGTGTTACTTGTGAATTAGAAAATCTCGTGAATTAAAATATTGAATGAATTAAAATAGCAGCAGCGTAAGTCGAACTGCCCCGAAAACCCTCTTAGTGAATGTAGTGGACAGTTGAAGTGTATGCGGTCAATGCTCGCCAGGGGTCGATGTACCGACTCCCGGCCTTGCTGCCGACCTTGTTCTGTATCCGCAAATGTATTCCAACAAAAATATAAAGGTATAAGTATTAATATAGATTACCGTGTCTTGCTCGACATTTGATTTATTATAATTATGTATTATTTTGAACCCTGAAGAAAAGCAGAAGTTTAATCTTTAGCAAGATGATCCAAGTGCGAAAGCTACTTTGTACATTATTCTATTAGTCTTAAGCGGACTAGTTCTATGGTATATCTCTCTATGGTAGATAAGTCAAAAGCTTTCTAAACCGCCTGTACTTTTAAGGGTATACTCAATTAAAATCAGCATAAATAAATATAAACTTATGATAGAGTTTATTTATTTAAATTGTCGCTTTTCTAAAGTACCCGTAAATCCTAACAGGCTATAAAGAGCTCAATGCTCGATATCTAAGATTGATTTAATAGTGGTCGTAAAATGAAAAGATGGATGGTCTTAATAAATTTTAACATGTATTAAGACCATACATGTTAAAATTTTTATTACCATATTTATTACCATATTTAACATGTGTACCTACTTTTATTTTTCATTTAGCTTTTAAAATAGATTAGTTATATATTTTAGAGAGTAGTACTTTTTTCAATGTAGGCGGCAGCAGACAGGTCGACGATCCACTCGATGTAGATATAAGCCACCGCCATAAGGACTCCAAGTGGTCCGCTGACCTTATTTCAGAGTGATGGCCTGTAAGGTTTTTGTAAGGGATAGAGCTATCTGTGGCAACACTACAGTCACAGTCAATAATAATTAATTTAATTAAACATATTTCTGGGCAAATTTTAATAGGAAGTCAACGATTAGTTCCCAATTCTTAACTTTCCACCTGCGAAATTTTGTAAATTATTATCGGGATGAATTCTTCTTTATGAAAACTCTTAATTATACTAATTCTTCATTTATCTTTTTATAGTTAGTATGAATTCTAGTTTTTCATAGAAGAAAGTACAGTTAGATATATTTTTAAAATTCATAATAATACGCGACAATTCATTTAGTATGAAGAACGTAAGTTTACTATATCGCCTATTTGCTTAGATGCTAATTGCGTTATAATTAATAAATAATAAAATCAATTAAATAAAAAAATAATACATAAAAATCAAAAATAAGCATATAAAAGACTATATCATTGTTTACTACATTAAATGTGACTTACCCTATTATAGTTTTGACAAAAAAAAGGTATACGAAGATAAAAATATCAACAACAAAATTACACAAATTTATGAATTAAATATATGACTGTACTCTTGTTAAAAAAACCGAATTCATACTTTATATAATTAGGAAAATAAGGCATTCGGAAAATTAAGAATCAATAAAATTAAGAGTTTTCACTAAGAAGTATAGCATTATAGAGTTCCCTGAAGCATCTATCTATAGCATAGGTATGGATTGAAATCATTAACAATTATCAGGGTTGAATTTTGCCAGAATCTAAAAATTTAAATTTGTTTTGTAAGTATTTGTAAATTATTTTTGCTTAATGAAACATGTATTTAGTTTATTTAAATAAGAGGCTTATGCGCGTAGAGTTTTTTTAGTTCAAACTGTTACCGTTAAGTTATTTTTGAAGTTGAATATACAATCCTACACGTACATACTCTAAGTTAACATCATGTCTAAACATTAAAGGTAAATTATAAATTCTAAACAAATATTTTTTTACCTCTCACCTTTTTACACAAAGAAAATTTTCTATTTTTAAGGATTCTATCTATACGTCTAAAAAAATCGTAAAACAATTTGTACACGTTGTACTTATGTTATTGACGTCAAAAAAATAGTTTTTAGGTTTTTTTCTGTTTGTCTGTGCGTTTGTACTACGCTAATCTCAGAAACGGCTTAACCGATTTGAATGCGGTTTTCAATTTTTCGATATAGCGGTTGGGAGGAGTGCCGCCAGCACCCTGTTGCAAGAACTTAGTGGACTAATGTCAGACAGGCATGAGGCAGGTCATAGTCATAGTATAGCGCATAGTCAGGCAGTTTAGTCTGACTATGGCCTTAAGGGTAAATAACTAAGATGATGATACCCTTACGAACTCGCAAGCACTTATAAACCAGAGATGGGTTTGCTGTTGGCCAACAACCAACTGTGTGGCGAGGATGAGGCCTATGACGGAGCGTGCTCACCCAGAAGATGCATATCGCTGCTTAAAAACTAAAGGGCCAAAACCATAAAACTAAAGGCCATAAACCAAAAAAATCCAAAAATGTTTTTATTGCCAAAATACAATCTTTCATATATGCAGCAAAAAGACTAATGGTTGTTATATTCCATATTTAGTATATTTTGATAATTTTTTTATATATTCAAAAGTAACTTATATGCTTATATCTCTTCTAGTATTCAGTTTATTATAAAAGTACTTAACACATTAAATGCTACTTAAAAATACGCTTCTAACTATGTATAATATGTATATATTTGATATATATCTAATAAGAAAAAAAAATAGACAAAAATAATTTAATTTTTTTCGATTAGCTCTCCTGTAACAAGTGTAATTTTGATTTGTGGCCCTCTAGTTTTTAAGCAGCGATATATACCTACTATATATATATACCAACTTAATATACTATGTCTGTGCTAGGCTTAAAGTTCTTCTTCTTCTTCTTATATTTAAATGGCAATGCGGCTCATTATAAAATGGCCATTTTCTGCCAGTGTCAAGTTTTAATTATTTTTACAATTGGAGCGCTCCGCTACGGACTCCCTCTAGGGAGCCCGCTCGGAACACTCAGGCTTAAAGTTAAACCATTAGATTACATATTATGACGTCCGGTGGGAAACGAAAACCGCGCTAGGGCCGCGCACGCAGGTTTCACCGCTTTTAACCCGGATCGCTGATCGCGCGCATCACTTGTGAGCCCGCCGCCGCGACCCACGCCTGCGCCCTCGATTCACTTCTCACCAATTTCTCGAACACAAACCGAATAATCCATCAACAATCTCTTCGCCATCACTCATTCGGCAAACCAATTCGAAATGTTCAAGTCACTGGTTCTGTTATGTGTAGTGTTCTGTGTCGTTATTGGTAAGTACTAAAAATAAGTATATACTTACGCACGTTTTCATTAAAATAATTAGAATATTTTTTACTTTTTATTTTATTACAAAATATATTATGAATACAAACTTTGAAAGTTAAAGTTAATGATTCTTGGTGTCGATAGAGATTTTTTTTATTATTATTTATTTATTTATTTTCAATATAACACATATGGTACATCATTACAGGATTATTCCTGATTGGATGTATCTGTTCATTTTGAATAATCATATTTACATAAAGATAAAATGCGAGATAATAAAGTAAAAAATAAAAGGAAAGTATAATAAAAAATCGAAATAGTTTTTGTAAGATGTATAACTTTTTGTAATATAGATCTTGATTAATTTATTATATATTTTTTTACTTTGACCGAGTTAGAGCCTCTTTCACTATCCGTCAAGTAGGCTAACCGTCATTTAAAGTAAAAAAAAAACACCTGTCACCGGGAATAATTTAGCTTTGTTTGTACGGTAAAAGTCCCAAACATTAAAAAGAAAATAAGTTAAAAAAAATCGCCTATCGAAGGATGCACTAAATCGAGTGCAGAATTTAATAAAACATAAAAATATTTCTAAAAGTAACTAATCAACACTTTACTTGTAGTTTGTGAAAGAGGCCCTTAGTAATAGTAATTGTGATTATTTTACTTTTTGCATTTAATTTGCAGAAATAAATTCCATCCGTGCGTAGCCCGGGGAACTTAAATTCACTTCAAAAATAAAATAAAGAAATAAATTATGAATAATGAATCTTAGTTTATATACCATACTTATATCAGGTTCAAATTACGTGTAAATGCATGTTTTTGTAACATTTTCCGTTACGAAAGAGTTCTAAACAAAAACAATAAAATTGTATTGTAAAATAATTGTAGGTAACACAATTTTTTGCTCTAAAACACTATTAGATATAAATCGTGATCTCGGATGTAAGAACTTATCAGATAATTGGCTGATTTTGTTTTTATATTAGACGCAATTTTAAAAATTAAAAAAGCGGTTAGTAGCTAGCCCAACAGACGTTTATAAGTTTTGAGACTATACATATAAAAATTTCTATATTGTTTTATTCATATCGTATTATGTAGAGACTTTGGTTCACATTAAGTTTACTCAATTACTCATATTCGAATATTATGCATAACTAGCTGGTGCTCGCGACTTCGTCCGCGTGGAATAGTTATTTCGGGAATCATTTGGGTATCTCGAACGGTTTTCGCAGCGCACGCAACAGACGCCCTCAAAGATGAATAATTTTCCCCGTTTTTTCCACATTTTCGACTGTTTCTTCGCTTCTATTAGTCGCAACGTGATGTTATATAGCCTAAAGCCTTCGTCGATAAATGATCTATCCAACACAAAAAGAATTTTTCAATTCGAACCAGTAGTTCCTGAGATTAGCGCGTTCAAACAAACAAACTCTTCAGCTTTATAATATTAGTATAGATTATAAATGCATAGTTACATCATGCATATTATAAAATATAGTCTCTGTCCGACAGCGTGCCGACAGCTAATAATGTTATGACAATGTTTTACTAAAAGAAAACTATAAGAAATAAGAAGCAATCAAGAATTCACTTTGTAGGTACAGTATACCTAGATCCAATACCTAAATCCAATAAAATCTATAAAAAAAAAAAAAAAATACCAAACATTCAATTCATTATTGTGATATTTTTATTGAAATAATAATACATTATGTATTATTATAAAAACTTGTAAAGTGTGCTTAAACGAAATGACTTCTAAGTGAACATTTTTTGTCACTATTTACACAAAACATTGTTACATACAATTCAATGGTAACTTGGAAATTAATGAATTAATTTTATCTGACATCTTAAGACATAGGTGTATTTGAATATAACAAAAAGCGTTGACATTTATAATTAATATTATAAGTATTTAAAAGCAGACATTACGCTCATAGTGAATCATAAGCATAGCAACACGTTAGGATGTTTGTTCGTGACGAGCGTTTTCCGCGATCGTGCCCCCGGATAGATTTTTTTTTAATATCCAAAGAATCAATTAATGTACAATTCAATATTCATACTATAAAAAAAAACAATGTACACGATTATAAGAACATTAATGATTATTAACTTGTGTTCGGTCGCTTCTGACCGCTTTTTCAGCAAAAAACTGTAAAAAGGTACTCCCTCTACACCCTCAGCACACCCCCGCCTGTAAGGACTTTTAGTATGTTCATCTAGATACCGCAATGTATAAGTGTTCCAATTTACAAAACTACACGAATTATTTCAAAAATACCCAAATATTTTCAAAGTTCGAGTGAATAGCCATCTTCTGGGTGAGCTAGCTCCATCATAGGCCTCATCTTTGCTATGTTTGGCAAGAGCAAACCCATTCTAATAAAAAATAATATTCATTTTATTAGGCTATAAGGTGAGAGAACAAAGAACGTTTAAATTACAAAGAGGTTAAGAACGTCTTGTTTACATTTTTACTCGAATATGCTTAGGTACCTACTACATTTTATAAACGCAAGAGGGAGCCGCATAATTCGCAAATTAGAATAATTGTGCGCAATGAAATCGTGACCTGACTGCACCCGAGATAAACTATGCATAATATTATATTGTTATTATTAGTATAGAAGGCCTTCACCCTATAAACGTTTTGGAAATAAGCACTGACACAAAATATTATTTAAAGTTTTTAAATTTCATTTTCCGAAAACAAGTTAGCTTTTACTTATATAATACCTTAAAATGTATGAACTTCCGAGCCGCCATTAAGTTTGAATCGGACTATACTCAGATTTCTGTAACTCCCTTAGGCTGAACTTAAACTAAACTTAAAACTAAATATCAAATGCGCGTCTTTTACACATATCAATTATTATTTATAATAACAAATTAACTTTTTAAAACACTTTAAAACATGATACTTACTTAAACAACAATGTAATTATAAAAAATAATAAAAGCAATCTAATTAAAATACAACCAATTAGTTTCAGCTTCAAGCTTCAGACAGAAAATTTGTACTTATGTATTATCATAAATACAAATTTTCTTATGTATACTTATGTATTATCATTTCGCAGAAATCAGGAAAGTTCAGAGATAAAAAATACGTATTAAACGCAAAAGATCACTGCTACTTGATAAACTATCTATCTAAAAATATCTAAAAATCTAAAAATGGCAACGCATCACTTTAAAAAACTACACCTAGGTACTTCACCTTCGCCCCTGATTGTTTATTTTATAGCATACCTTCTTAATGGAATCCTATTTTATTCCAGGAATAAAATCCTTGTACTCTTAATGTACTTACTAGAATTAAAAACCAGTTTAATTAAAACAGAAACGTGTTTTGTAATGGAGATTACTGACCAAACGCCCCGAGGGATCACCATCCGTTGTCTGAACAGTTTAACTCATTAGAGTTCGATTGAGAACTAGATGGCGGTGGTGACACTTCTTTATAAGCCATCTCAAATAGTGTCCAAAAATTTCGCTTAATGACGAATAAGGGTACATGCACACTAGGCGGCCAAACCGCGGCGACCAATAAACAAGCAGCCAGCGTATAATCTTGGCAACCGCGAATTAGCCGCCTGGTGTGCGTGTTCGCTATAATATCACTAACAAAAACTTAAACTAAATGGAGTGCCCGTGAATGGCCTTTAAAACTTTTAATGACGCGCCACGGTCTTTTTTTGTTTCGGACTATCGAAGATTTTAAAAATTATTTCATACTTACCTGCTTAAAAACACAATAATGACATCATCATCCTTCTGGGAAAGCAAAACGAAGAAAACCGGCGCCCGTTTGGTGCGCGAACTTTTTCATTGCGTGATGAATACGATGAATCATTATGAAGGTAGTACAAGGAGGCAGTGTTACAAAAAGTTAATTACTCTCCAACTAAAAGTAGTTAAATAATCGTAAAACATACTCTTAATATAAATAGGCCTTACATTACTCGTATAATTTGTTATGGCACTGAGTTTGACCCAGCAAAGCAAGCAAGCTATAATGACAGTACCGATGAAATTAGACACAGGATGTGACTGAGTAGAATTTTATAATGTTGCAAAAACAAACACGATCGACCAGTTCCCAGGCGAGTAGTTTACACATCGCTGGACTAGGGACAATGACTCGGGCATCCCTTATATAACTCAGTAATGAATTATAAAATAAATTTACAGTACTAAGTTGAAGCGTTTACTCAGGTAGCAAAGAAAAGCAGCTTTAATTTTTTTTTTCGAGACGATTTGATATTGTAAGACGGTTTTAAAAATTGTCCATTAAAGAATATTCATTTCCCTTATCATGTGATAAGAGGTGATATCACATGTGATAAGGGATAGCCCTTATCACCTGTGGTATTGCTTGTGTTACTAGATGTTTACCAAGTTGCCACCTACCACCAAGTGGTATGCTTTCTGGTAGTCCAGTTTTAGTATCTTTACATCGTAGTATAAAACAAAGCCGCTTCCGGCGGTCTGTCCCTCTGTATGTACGATTTGATCTTTCAACATTTGCAGAAAAAAATTGCACCCGTAAGAAGCCGAGAGGGGTCGCTAGTAGTGTATAGGTAAAAGAGAAATAATTTCTCTTATTTATTTGTTATTAATTTTATTAACAATTTTATTTTAACAGATACCTTCAACAGATAATTGTTAAACTTTAGTGGTAGGTTACTACAATCAAAGGAATTATAATTGGATTAAAATGATATACCTAAAATTATAAAATAAGAAAAATAAACAATGCACAAAATGATATTATTTGTAACTCCATTATGAGTGGCCCCATCTGGCTGGATTGGATACTTGCAGTGTTATCAAAACTCAACGACAGATGTCGCTGCGCCGGCAGGTTATATCGCGGTATCGTTTGTGTTGCGCAAAATGTATTGACCTTATTTTGAACTTCGGTTTTTTTTAACTTTGCGCAGAGGCAATATCGTAACCAATGAGGTTAATCCGAGGTGCGATTATTGCTAGTTGAAAACTTTACCAATACCCCGCCTTGTGGACGTGAAATACCGTCCGCTATGGCAATTTTTGAAAGGCCTTTATATAGGCCTAACTAAAAAGTTATGAAAATGGATTACAGTTTCAGACAGACAGAATTCACTTATTTTATTTCAGTTCCGGACCGTTCCGTCCGTCCGTGACGTGTCCCGGATCCGGATCGAATCGTTCATACTCATTACTCACTCGTGCGTGTCCCGTACTACTGTACACTACTGACTACTGAGTGAGTTCATAGTTGAGTACTGACAAAAAATACAATTGATTGAAAATTTGAAAATTAAACTTTTTACGAAATCAACATTTTGCAAATTTTACATTTTATTTATAGGAATTCAATCAACATTTTGGTCTGTAATTTTATCTATTATATTAGTAATAATATAACTTTTCATCCGTAATTAATCTATTTAAGACTATTTTTGCCATAAAATATTTAAAACATTCGTATACTAATACTAAATAAGTAAATCTAGTTCAATAAGAACTACTTGCCTTATTAGCGAGTCGTTAAAAGTCACGATCTACTTTCGTGCGCATTTAAGATTTCTAAAATCTAGATTTAATTTCTCGTCAGTTTCTTAAAAAGTCCGTAAAAGTATTTAGTAGGTTCTAGATTTGTTGAGTTTACAATAAAACAGTTTTTTAGATACTTTCAAATTTCCATATTGCAAGTCTTGCATTGTATAAGTATTTCTACAATAATATTTTTTTTCGTGTACTGTTACTGTAATTTCGTATGGATTCGACTTTTTCTACAAATTATATATAAACAAGCCTTCCTTCCTATCGCTCACTCTCTACTAGTGATAACCGTATCAAGATCTGTAGAGTGGTTTAAAAGAAAGAAATGAAACATACTAAACCAGACAGCAATTAACAAAGTAAAGAGAAAAATTAGGATAAGGTTGGCTAGAATACTTACCTTAATTTAAGTTCTGAAACACATGAACACGCGGTACCGCGCGGAGGTCGATACATGTTTGTAGAACTTGTACCGCGCGGTTATGTGAACCTAGCCTTATAGTATCACCTATACTATAGTAATAGCAATAGTATTGTTATCGTATTTACTACGATAAGGGTATTTTTACTATACAATCATTTAATAAACAGATAGTTACTGTACCTTACATAACTCATATAAGTATTATACGTACTTAGTAAGGGTAAGGATTGTAAGTCTACAGAGAAGTAGGTGGATAGTTTCCTACCACCTACGTCTCTGTAAGTATGTCTTAAAAAATTTGATTTTTCCTTGTCTGTGGTAAATTTCACATGAAAAACTTCCATTAATGCAATTATATATTTACGCAAAAGTGCTATCAATCTTCGAACTGGGTTCAGAGATCACGATATGCGTCTTAAGACTGATGTGACAATATAATTATTCTATTTATAACTTGCCGATATCTATGCCCGCTATTGAATAGCGGACATTTATACATATATATAAACTATATCCTAACTAGACTAGTTAACATGAGTCTAGTCAGAGGATCTAGCAATGCAACTATTCCAATTAAATTCTAGTGTTTTTAAAAAAAATGTATAAATAAATTGAAAAGTTTAAAAATTTGGAAAGAAAATGAAAGAATTCTGTGCTTGAACTTGAATGAGTGGTCAAGTGCAATGAGCGGTACTCAACCTTTAAAAAAATCTTCTTTGCAATATGGACTCAATGGGATGGCGATTAGATAAATTTTGGCGTGCAGTGATTGGATTGTGGTCTTCTCTAGGTGCGTGTACAGTTAGCATTTTGACAGGCAAAAACTTTAGCTCGGAGCAATTCTGACCGTTAGGCGAAGTCTCTTTCACCCATGCACGAACTCACTAGTTTAACAAACGCACACCAACGCAAACTACACTTTATTGCATCGGAATCTTCGATACGACGAGATGAAATTGGCTCTGTATTGAGGTCGTTGTACCCTTCATTTGGCATAGAAACTTCACAAATGCAATTTCGCTGTCTAACATTTACTATGTATGAAATCGAATATACCTACTATAAGATTGGTAGCTTTCTAGATATTTACACTAGCTACTGATGGAGCATCAAATGAAGTGTCCGTCAATTTATTAAGGGTTAAGTACCTAATGTAGAAATTATTAAAATAAAACTGTATTCTTATTTGGGGTTATACCGTTATCGTCCTATTAATAAAATTCCTATAAACAGTAGTACAGTAACAGGGTAGGGGTAGCAGTGGATTTTTTTTACATTAGGCTCGACATACAGGCTTACCGACCACTTGATGGTAAGTGGCTATCGTCGACTATAACACCTGAAACATCAGGGGGGGGGGGGGGGGGTAGGATAGCACAAGATAAGGGATTAAGAAGGGATAGCGAAATAGGCTTTGGTATTTCTTTATCAGTCCATACATTATCGTCCACGACCGTTTATATTTCAGAGATTTTATTAACAATGCTGAATGAAATTGTTAATAAAATCTCTTGGTTAAGTAAATGAACTGAATTTATACATTTTGCTGGGTTTGTACTTAGGTGTTGCTGGAATGAAAATAAAATAAAAAGTTAAAATAATTATATAAATAAACAATTATATAGTTAAGACTTAGTGGAAATGTCACTAGTAAATAAGTGAGAATAATATTGGCTTTATTTTATTTGATTTAAAATGGTGTCCAATAGAAAGCACTCTCCGAAACTTTCTTATTTAAAGATTTCTAGCCGGGTAGCTTTCTATGTGTAATAAATGATGTTTATTTGTTTACAACTGTGGCGCGTTTAGTTACAGGAAATTTCAAGTTAGCTGGTGTCGGTTACATTGTAATTACATTTAATAAACGTTTTCATACATATAAAACATGAACATTTACAGGTAGGTAATTGTCAATATTTAGTTACTTGACACTAAAGAGTAGTTGTCAAACATTATAGATAATCATATCTTTACATAGTATCTATAATATGAAGTCGTTTTATGTGTCTATGTCTATGTGTATATCTGTATAACCGCTAACTCCTGAACCACGCAACACAGGAATGCGAAACTAATTTTTAAAATTAATCAGTAGGTATACCTTCTTATTAAAATAAATCAGCCTACGTAAACTTTATGTATAACTTTTATGTATTAATAAAGAATTGTATAAGTATTTTTACTTAATAATTAAGATGTGGATTTATTTATTCTATAAATTACCAAGCTAGAGTATTTTCTTAGATATTATTCTATAGTATTTTCTATATTTGTTACGTGACACATTGTATTCAAATGTTGACACTATAGTATTAAATAATTATCCTTAAATAATTAAAAGCGTACACACATATCTACACATTGAAATAAATCTATGAAGCAGTACCTAGGTATACCTACCTACTTAATTCAACTAAGTAGGTATATTAAATCTAGATACTAATTAGTTTATTTATTTCACCTAACTTAATTCGCCCAAGAGAATTAAGTTTAAATACTGCCCCAGACCGTTGTTATTCGAATTTCAACATAATCTGCATTGCTAAGTAGGTAGATACATTTACTTACGGGACGGTTTATTGAATGAAAAAAGTTTTATGAGACAAAATAATGGAAATAAATTTAGACAAAGTTGAATGACCTAAACTAACAAGGAAAGTAATTTAAACAGACTGCCGGCCTATTCCATTATCTATTAGCGAAACGATGCATGCATGCGAGGCGGGCGTGCGGCCTCATCCATCTATACCTCTCCAATCAAAACGTAGGGCTTTGGTAGGGCTGCCAAAAACTAATTAGACAAACTAGAAAGATATTTAAGATACTAGCTACACGCTGCCGGCTTCGCCTGGGTTCAAAAAAAACCATCCTATGTTTTAAGTTGGACCAAATTACACAGTAACGAAGTTTTATCAAAATCCGTTCAGTAGTTTAGGAATTCATTGGCGTCAAACATGTGACATGAAATTTTTATATATATGGACTATTGGAAGGGATATGGAATAAGGATGCCAGAGCCCATTTCCCCATACGTTCCCAAATTTTGTATTATTTTCCTCAAAATAATACAAAATTGAGCGCCTTTGTCGCCGTGACGACGCCACCGTCGTAACAGAATATGTTAGACAGCAAACTTGTTAGATATTTTCTTACTTGTTATATTTTTCATTTTTCAACGCGGTCGAAGTCGCGGACACTAGCTAATGAGTAATATAACACCTGACTTCTTTATCGCTGTGACGACGGTGGGGGCGCCACCCGGATTATTTATTTATTTTTTGACGATCTCTCGGGAACCTAACATTTTTGCAATATAAAAGGATTTTGTATCATATATGTATTAATAAACCTCTATATCCGTTCAGCCATTTTCAAAAACTTTCGCATTTATAATATCTAATAGAAGAATATTTTTGTTTGTCTTTTTTTAAAATATTTACAGTAATAATGTGAAATTTTATTATCAAACAAATCTGACGACATATCACGCGCCGTGTTTTTGGCAACCCTAACAGCCCAGAACAGACTACACCGTGACCTAAGCCAAACATGAGCATAATGCACATCAACATTTTGCTCACATTTGATATTGAGCCGTGATTGCAAAGGTCAGGCTAATGTCAACGTGATAAACTCGTTATTATATTGCTTAGTGAAGTCCAATGAACATTAATAAGTCTCGTGTCCTTCAACTGTTACTCTCTAATCAAATTGCTAAGTTTTTTGAAACTTGCCTTGCCTTGTAAAAAATTGCAAAATATAGCCTTCGATTAAAAAAAAAAAAACTCAAAAATATAGGCAACATCAAAAAGTTGCAAACTTTTGGTGGCTTTACATATTATAAAACAAAGTCCCCCGCCTGTCTGTAAGTTCGCGATAATCTCAAAAACTACTAAACCGATTTTCATTTGTTTTTCACTAATTGAAAGGGCCTTGAAACGAGGAATATTATTAGAATTTTCACAAAATTTTCTAGTAAAATAATGTGGTCTTTATCGATTGTTACAGAAGCTCGTCCCAAATGGCAATTCCTACCACCGGTGCCAGGTTACGTTCCGGTTTACATCAGAACTGGAGACACACCGTTAGAAGAAATAAATCCTGAATTAGCTGAAGCATTTCACGCAATACCTGCCGGTAGAAGTGCCACTAAACTCGTGGAAGCTTCACCAGAACAACCTGAACAGGCTGATCAGCCCCAACCAGAAGTACCAGAACCTCTCGAAGACGTAATAGCACTAAATGAATACCAAAATAAAATATACGCGAAGAAGGGGAAGAAAGTATATTCCGATATTTCCAAACCTATCGAACGTAGATAAGGTGTAACAGTACTTATTCCTATAATAATAAGGTCTAATTTGAATTAACTTTTGTGATAAAAATATGATTGAGTGGAAATAACAAATTACTTTTGAAGAATCACTAGAAAAATATTGTACTTAAAAGTAAAAAGTTATTTCGGAATAATGAAAGCTTGCCGATTGCTTTAAATGTTTTTTTAAGAAGCTTTTATATACCTTTGTATGGCTCAATGTAATCTGTATTTATTATATTTAAATAAATTATTTAGATTTTTTCATTTATTTTTAAATTAAATAAAACGCAGACTCCATATGAGAATTTCACAATATTGATTTTATTTACCTATCCAAAAATATTTTTTATATTCTAAAAATTGACTTAATTATAAGGTAAGTTAAGATTGCAAAACGAATATTCAAAAACTCTTTGTATTTTATGTTTATGCTTATATAATATATTACATTTTTATTTTTATTTTTCAACGCGGACAAAGTCGCGGGCACCAGCTTGTTAACAATAATGATACCAAACAAAAAGGGCAGGAATTGCGAATTTCGTTGGATCAGTAAAAAGTAAAAATTCAAATTATATTATCAAATTATGTATTTATTTCCATTTTTTTTTTGTTTAACAATTTTTTCAATTGATCCAAGCATTAAGTTGATAAAGGATAATGTGTATACAAAAATACCAACGCTTGATAGTTTGTTTACATTATTTGCGTTATGTTACTATGGCCATTCTTTAAAAATAATATTTAAATTCTTCATCATTGTCTCAGATTATGAGGGTAGATATCTACCGACTCATATGACAATCAAACTGAGGAATGGTCCTATCCTATCCAACTAAAATAAGGGTTCTAAATGTGGCCAGATGGCGCTAGTGTAGCACATCTTATATCTATCTATCCTTGTCTAATTTACTCGACAATGCTACACTAGCGCCATCTTAATTTACTGGGACACTATTTAATAGTCTCCAAATCTCAGATGTAGGACATTGGACATGTAGGTCTAAATATAGGACATTGGACATGTAAGTCTAAGTGTAGGACATTGGACATGTAGGTCTAAGTGTAGGACACTGGACATATAGGTCTAAATGTAGGACATTGGACATGTAGGTGTAAATGTAGGACATTGGTCATGTAGGTCTAAATGTACAACGTCCTACATCTGAGATCCCATGATCCTAGTAGGACCCAGTCGTCTAGACCAGAACAAGCCGGAATTCTGTGTAATACTAAACTGCTTACGTACTATTAGGCTACGTTCACACGGCATTGTCCTGCACGTTTATTTTATATTCGTTTTTTAACGTTCAATCAGCCCGGTGTTCACATTACGTTCACACGGCATTGTCCTGCACGTTTTTTAAAGTTCAATCAGCCTTTAACGTTAATCATTTTGTGTAAAAAAACATAAAATACATAAACATAAAAACAGCGTGCCGTGTGAAGAAGACAGCGCTATACTATGTGCCACTGCAAATCGAATACGTTAAAGTTCATTCGTTTTGCTTGACAAGTTCGGTGAGTATTCGTTTAAACGTGCAAACGACGTGTGAATGGTTCTATGTACAATGTATGTGCCACTATTTATACGTCAAGACGTATACTGCAAAAAAACGTGCAGGACAATGCCGTGTGAACGTAGCCTTATATCTATTAAACAATTATTTATCACAGTAAAAGGAGATATTTTATGCATTAACTCAAAAACACCAGTTTTTCGTGATGCAATTTTTTATCCTTATACTAAGTCCTTATCGAATGCAACATTCAATATACAAAATCTAACTTTAAAAAAACTACCAGACATGTATGTAAATATATGCCTGATATATATTTTTTGTGAACTAAAAGTTAAAAATTAAAGTTAAGTTAAAATAAGTACTTAAAAGTTACATAGTCTTAATCCAAACAGATAAAACTACATTTTAAGAAGCCTTTTCTTACAAAAACTACACAAACATGAATGTCTAACTGTTAAGACGTTTAAGATCTTCGCATGGTCAACATCACATTGATCTCCCATATGATAGTCCTCAAGTTCGTTATAACTTCTTTTAATTGCTTGTTTTTGAGGACGACCTGAAATAAAATAAATGTAGTGTGAACAAATTGATTTTGTATGTTTATGTGAAAAAAAAAATGGAATCAACGCTTTCAAAGTAAGAAGTCACAATAAAATTTCTATAAATCGATCCCGGAAAAGGGATAATTTCGTACAATGTAGTAAGTTGGTACCTCTAGCTACCTACTTACTGACAGTGGTCATAAACTTTTTCACAAAAATTTAAAATATACTACAAATTGTGCTTATCCTATCAGATAAAAGCGTAAAAAAATGACACTTTATTTTAAGCTAAATTATGTTTATTTTTTGCAAATTATATGAAATTTTATCTTGGCGCCGAAACGCCCTGTGACTGGTTGCAACTCTGATGACGTCATACGCTAGTAAACATATCAGACATAGAGTAATAAATAGTGTTTATTCACTTAATATTAGTTATCTGTGTCATCATTTGATTCTGTTTGTTTACTAGCGTGTGACGTCACACGTATATTACAGAAACAGCTTTTTTGGCGCGGTTTTGGAGATTTAAACTTTAACATTGATTTTTATTAATAATACAGTAGATCTCCGGGAAATATCAACGTAGTGTGCTTATTATGTAATATAGTACATAATTTAAAACGATTTTCTAAAATTAGTCATAATATTATTAAATGAAAACATACTGGTTTTGTAAACTAATTTATAATATGTATTTTAATTAGAGAAACGAAATACAAAACTGTTCACTAGTGATGCTACAGAGCAGAGAGCGGTAAGACCATAGAGTAGATATAAAACTAATGATGCTATACATCGCAAGGAATACTATATACACATAGACTATATACTTACAGAAGGCGAAAATTTGGTTTTATTACAAGTCAAATAGCGGATTGTGGTATTTACCTGTTCAGTGAGCTCCCTGTTCTCGTCTAAGGCGATGCGGTAGGAGTCTGTGTTGCGTCGCTCGTCCAACGCCTTGTGTTCGGGGTCCTCCTTCAGAGGGATCAGGCTCTCCATGTGAGTGTATTCCATGCCCTATACGATAGGTCACACATCATTGCCTATTAGTTCTCATGCAAATTTACTATAAATACATTGTTAATTTAAACTATCAACCATACGCCCGAAACCATAATTTCGGGTGAATCGAATTTTTTTAGAATACACTAGATAATCGTTTTTCAAATATATTTTTTATTTCTTTATAAAAGAAACTTTTTTTTAAAGTTTCGAAAAGCTCGTCTACGGCAACGTTATTGTCGTCAAATTTCGTTCCACGGACATGCTCTTTAAATTTTAGGAATAAATGGAAATCACTAGAACTTAAGTCTGGGAGAAGGTCAAAAGTCTAAAAAGTAAAGTCTCAAAACTAGCTTGGCAAATTGCATTTGAGATCGACGAGTAATTATTAACTGTTTAGCGCCATCTTTTTCTACTTGTCGAGAATAATGTTTTAGGGAGTATTTTTTCATTTTTATCTATCAACCACAGCGCCATCTAACGTCGAAGAATTGTATTTTTTTAGAATTCATTGTGCGAGTTCAGTGTTTTATCTTCAAACAATACAAAATTGTGTCCAACGCGCCTTAAATGAAATTTTCACTTCAATAATGCAATACTTTATAAAAGCCGGGGGGGGACTTACTTGACATGTTTCATTGCACTTTTCGTATATCAATCTGAGCCTCTTGAAAAGTAGCCTAATCGTGCGCAGTTGTTCTTGCATTTTTGCCTTTTTGTCGTTGCTGGCGTTCTCGCCGTGAGGAGTGCCGTTTGGTGGCTGTAATTTCAAATCCACATTTATTAGAAGAAGAAAAAAATTTTTTTTTCGATATATTTATAAATCAAAATTGATATCGAACAATCGTCACTTTTTTTAAATTACCTGTATAGCTTTTAATGTCTGAAAAACGTCTTGAGTTCTGCTAACAATATCTTGAACAGTTTCTTGTCCAAATCTATAAAAAAAATGCCGATTTAAATAAAATAGTATTACTTAATAATACAATGGAGTATTAAAAACAGAATGAGATACTCTTTACAGAATAGGTAACGCTTATGGTTTTTTTAGCATCTGAAATATTGTTCCTTTTTTTTAATTAATATCAGCGCCATCTCTGTTCGCATTGATGTATTATTTCAATTCAATTAGTTTTCGCAAGGATGTATTATTACGTCACACAATTCTAGTTTCAGTGGTATTGTGTAGATCGCGCAGTATACTGAAAACAATACAGAGGTATCGGTCTCACGGTTACGTTACGGTAACAGGTCAATAGTTTTTTTTTCATCTCAAAAATGCCCAACGCGCCTAAAGAAGTTTTCACTTCAAAAAATTTTAAAAAGCCCTTACTTGCACAACGACGCTGTATTGAACTCCTTGCTCTGTGGCGGTGGCTGAGGTGCTGGTGGTGTTGGTGTGGCTGTTACCGCTTGAACTTGACCCGCTGCCTGCATAGCACCTGGAACTTCAATACAAATGAAAACGTGAGTGGATGAAGGTGATATGTCGCATTTTTGGGTTCTTTCCTTTTTTTTGGGTTGATGAAGGTAATGTGTCCATAAATGACTAGCTGGTGCCCGCGACTTCGGCCGCGTTCTGGGTGAAAGGTACCCTATATCCTTTCTGGTGTCCCAGACAACGTGTATGCAAAATTTCATGGTAATTGGTTCAGTAGTTTTTGCGTGAAAGAGTTACAAACACCCATACATCATACAAACCTTTGCATTTATATTATTACGGTTTGCATTAGTCAATGTTTGAATGCGCAA
Source organism: Synanthedon tipuliformis (assembly GCA_947623395.1). Taxonomy (NCBI): domain Eukaryota; kingdom Metazoa; phylum Arthropoda; class Insecta; order Lepidoptera; family Sesiidae; genus Synanthedon; species Synanthedon tipuliformis. The sequence goes on along the minus strand of OX392407.1, from coordinate 9,929,403 downwards.
ACTAAGCGGGTTCGGGGGGCCACTGCGCCACAGGTGGTTCAAGTATGCCGCCGACTATAGGATCATAAGGGATAAGGGATAAGGAAGAGATAGGGTAAATTGATAAAACATCACTCAGAGTAGTGATTTAAGTGTGTACATTCTCATTAAACCAACTATATATGTATTTATATTTCTCAACAATACTTGATAATGTATTAATAATTAACATACCTGGTTGCTGCACAGCTTGTGGTCCAAGTGCACCGGGGCCACCCGCACCACCAACACCCATACTCTGGAAAGTATAATAAATATAATATAATGGTTATTTTTAATAATAACAAATACACCATAGGTATGACTGCGAAAACGCCGAAGATGTGAATATTTATCAATACACACACATTTACTTTTTAATTCTCGCATTCAACTGCTACAATCTATAACTCAAAAACAGGGTTATTTTGAATGTTTCCTATCCCTATGAGTAGTTTACCTATTTTTTTTTACCTATATGACTTGACTTTGGTATGTTATTACTTTGTTATCTCCATCAAATGAAGCCAATAATGACTCGCTAAATAATCATCAACATTTAGTTTAACAAATTCTGACAATAAAATGGTAGAATAAATACCTACTAGAGATTAAAAACTATTTATTCCTAATCAAGAAATGTTTAGTGCTATTCAGAGATTAATAATTTTTTGTTTTCATTAACAGAAATAAAAAAAAATAAAAAAAAAACAGAAAACAAGGTTTTGGTATATAAAATAATTGTCATACCTGTGGCCCCATACCCATATTGCCCATCTGATTCTGCATAGCAGCGCCATATGATGGTACCATCTGATTACCCATGCCCACCATTCCAGCAGAATTAGCCATTGGATTTCCCATTACACCTGAAATTGCACATTTATATGGACAATTAGTTTAAACTTCGGTAAATCTATTACATACCGAAGTTTTAATTACTAGTACTACAAAATGCTTTATTTTACCTGCTAATTGGTTAGGCATAGACTGCATTTGAGCGCCCATAGGCCCGCCACCGAAGCCCGATCGCATAGCCGATGTATTAGCTGGAAAATTACCAGGAAACTGGTGCCCTTGTCCCGCCATTTTTGCTTAATATAAACTACCTATAGTTATTCTAGGCTTATGCAAATTTTAATTTAGTATTTTCAATTTAGGAATCAAAAATAAAAATGAAAAATTAATTACAAGAAATCCGAGAACACAATATTTACTTACACACTTCTCATGTCATTGTCATGGTAAATGTCAAATGAAATGTCATTGTTATGTCAATCAAATTGTCAAATTTGTCAAGTCAATGAATGAACTGGCGGACATAGAGTAAAGTGTATAGGATAGCCAAAGGATAGCAATGACTGATTCTGTTGAAAACATAGACTATTAATGAATAAAAAATAAATTAGAAGAAATATGAGGACGAGTTAAGTTCTAAAACGCTTCATAACACCAAGCATATTGGCCTCTCAGCGCTGACGGTCAGCATAACACGAAAACCAGCCTGATATCATCGTTAGATATTATATGTGTAGAGATTTATGTATAACTAAAACGTTCTATAGATTATAGATATAGCCTACAGCTTGCCTACAGCTACAGCGCCAAAATAGCGTTTTTCAAAAAGGCATGAAAATAATTTGACAGCAGCCTGTCCAGTGGTATACAAACATTACAGGTCAGTGGGAAAATGACATCACGACAAAGAAAAACTAATTTTGAAGCCACATTTAAAAAAAAATAAGATAAAAGCAAAACTTAGGGATCGTTCGTGTTCTAAAATTGAAAGACGCTCTTGAAACGACAGCGTATCAAATCTTAAACTAAAAATTATCAACCACTATAAAGAAAATTATAAAAATTTGTTCAAATTTTACTATTAAAATTAAATCTAATATTTCAAAAATCTATTTAGACATATCTTTTACTTGCTCAACGGCGGTAACTTTGGCGTTATGCCAAGTATTTGACGACATAAAATTCTTTCGACCTAATTCTTTCTCGAAATCTATTTTAGAACGGGAATCGAAGAAAGATACACAGTGCTAAGTTATATACGTACAATAGATTCTACCTACGATTTCTTAATTTTATTTTCATAATAGGTAAATATATTATACTATGAAAATAAAACTTTCACTTACTTCTTACTTAGGTATCGAACAAGTATTTACCTATATAGAAAGTTAATTAAGCAAGTTTTTAATGCTGCTGAATAATAACATAATTATGTACCTATGTGCTGTACTATTTCGGTAAGTGAGTAAGAGATGCCAGAGGTCATTTACCAATCCGTGTAGTTAGGTATAGGCACAGCATACTTATGTATAGGTATGTACCTAGGTACCTACACAGCGAAGGCGTAGTTTTACCGGCTTCACTCTGCCACAGGGCTCTTTATACTTACATAGTCTTTGGGCTCTATCTGTAATTTTTATTTTATCTCAACTTACGCTTTAGATCCATAACTTATTAAATAGATCTCTCAATCTTCACTGTGATTTAAAAGAACGAGACGAATAAATTAAAACTTCAAATCTGTAGCTTAAATTTTTATTTTCAGTTTATGTAATCCTAAATTAAGTACAATATACACTCTGGTGCAATGAAATCGCACATGTAAACATTTTTTTGAAAAATATGGTGTTATTTTTTTTTTATTTAAAAAGTCACATATTTTTTACAATAGGATGAAAGGTTATTTCAATACCTATTCAATGATACCATATAAGCGGTGATAAGTTTACTTTACTGCCGAAAAGGAAAGCAAAAACAACAAACCCCAAAATTGCTTACTTAGCGCACTGCAGTTTGCGATAGCAATTGCAGGTATAAAAAGGCCTGTTTTGAGTAAAACGTCATCATTTGCATTTCAACGCTCTACGTGAAAGGACGCCTAGTGACTACAGTTGCAACATTCTGAAGAAAATGGATACTACTCCGGAAAAAGCCGCTCAAGTCGTTGCTCTAATTGAAGCAGGCCAGAACCAGAGTGCAGTAGCTAGACAGCTGAATATCAGCCGATATTCAGTTCGTCGTGTATACCAGCGCTATCGGGAGACTGGTGGCTATGAACGGCGACGAGGATCTGGTCGCGCCAGAGCTACAACTCAACGGGACAACCGATTTCTCGTAACGACGTCATTGCGAAATCGACGACTGACTGCCGTTGATCTTGCACAACACCTTCAAGAGGTACGTGAAGTGGAAGTCAGCCGGTGGACAGTTAGAAGAAGACTTGCCGAAGGTGGCCTGACTGCGCGTAGGTCAGTAAATGCTCCTAATCTAACACCAGCTCACCGCCGCGACCGTCTTCAATTTGCACAAGAACATGTGCACTGGACACTCGACCAATGGAGAGCAGTCCTGTTCTCAGATGAGTCCAGGATGTGTCTTCACGGCAATGATGGTCGAGGAAGGGTCTATAGAAGGCCTACAGAGAGATTCTCCCAGTGTTGCATCACAGAACGTGTGGCATACGGCGGTGGTTCGTGTATGTTCTGGGGAGGCATTTCACTCGAAGCGAAAACGGAGCTTGTCTTCATCACGGGGGCCAATATCAGGCGACAAACAAGAGGATTGACATCTCAGCGGTACATTGAGGAAGTTCTCCAGGAACATGTCGTACCATTTAGCGGTTTTGTTGGAGAGAACTTTCTCTTTATGCATGACAATGCAAGACCCCATACAGCTGCTATAGTACAACAATACTTGCAAGAGGTAAATATCCCCGTGATGGAGTGGCCAGCTCGAAGCCCGGACCTTAATCCGATCGAGCACTTATGGGACGAGTTAAAAAGAAAAATAAGAGGCAGAAATATTGCTCCAGCCAATCTTCTGGAGCTACAAAATGCGCTAAAGGAGGAATGGGAAGCCATAGCACAAGACTTTGTCAAACACTTAATAGAGTCTATGGAAAACCGGTGTCAAGCGGTTATTCGGGCAAGAGGGGGTAACACTTCTTATTAATAAATGTTTTTTCACTACATTTTGTGTTTTTTTTTAATAATCCCCAATTTTCGAACTTTTTAGTTAAGCAAAAATCCGCTGATAAAAATGTATTTGTTGTTTTTGCTTCTCTTTTCGGCAGTAAGGTAAGCTTATTACCGCTTATATGGTATCATTGAATAGGTATTGAAATAGCCTTTCATCCCACTTAAAATATATATATATGTCTTTTCAAATAAAAAAAATAAACAATACTTTTCAAAAAATCTTTACATGTGCGATTTCATTGCACCAGAGTGTACTAGTTTATAAATTAAATATAACAATATTAGATATTTTCTTACGAATTACATGTATGGACATACTATTATTGATATAGATATAGGATAGTTGTGCTTAAATATTATACATTGAATGAAAATGCACTGTAATGGACCATAGATAGGCACGGAATGCACCTGGCTACATGAAGCTGTTGGCTAATACGAATCTATATTATTCTTTTTTTAAAAACATAATTGAATAACATTTTTTAAATATAGAATCAAATGTTGTTAATGATCACATGAGCGTGATAAATATCATAATATCTAAATTGAAATTAATCAATATTATATTATATCAAAATTGTTGACAAGAAATCATCGAAATGAGGTATACTTAAGTCACGTAAATTATACATTACTAGCTGGTGCCCGCGACTTCGTCCGCGTTCTGGATGAAAGGTACCCTATGTCCTTTTTGGAGTCCCAGACAACGTGTATGCAAAATTTACAACGCCATCTAGGGAATTCTGTTTGAAGCAATGTAGTACTCTAATTCATCTAATCTCACTTCGAATAATGGAAAAAGTCTGTTAACAGATGGCACTACATGTTAGTTATAGTTTATAAAATTACGTGTTAATAAAATTAAAGCTGCTGCCCGCGACTTCGCCCGCGTAACTTAGTAAATTATGTACTTAAACCTTCATCGAGAACCACTCTACCCATTAGTGAAAACCGCATTAAAATCCGTTGCGTAGTTTTAAAGATCTAAGCATACAAAGGGACATAGGGACAGAAAAAGCGACTTTGTTTTATACTATGTAGTGATGATTACCTTCACAATCTGTTATAATATCTAGAATCAGTATCGAAAGGTACAGCTTCAAATAACTGATGATATGTTAATATACTGTCATACAACGTCTTATTTATTTATCTTTACGTCATAAAATATACAATAAAAGTCTATTTAAGGCAAGATGGCCACAATTATATGGCTCCGTTACATTAAAATCTTTGCGTTGAATCACTTTGAAATGTCTTAAATTATTTTGAAGTCGGTATACTTAATGTAGATATTAAAAATTACTTGTATCGTTTTCTTTATAATAAATAATTTAATTCATAGACCGAATCATTATTTCTACTCATTAACACGCAATAGAGATTCGTGTCGTGTAGGCAATAAATATTTAACAATTTTTTTTTTCATTTATCATTCCGCGTAATAAATAGACAACAGGTTTACAAATATCAACAAAATAAATTACGAATAACAGTATTTATTATACAATTATTAAAACTAAGCTTACAAAATAAATGAATTATATGTGATTAACTATTATTTCTAATGCCTCTTAACTTGTACTAATGTCGCCGGTCGACTTAATTTTTATGTAAATTTTGTTTTGGTATCTATTTATATCATTAATCTTGCAATAATTTTGCGATATCTAATGATAATATAATATTATCATTCAAAATATTAGGGGCGGCCATTTTGTGCTTAATTGATAAACACAAAATGGCCGATTTATAATATTAGATTCGAAATTTAAAATTTAACTGACAAGACAATAACAAGAAGATAAGCAAAAGTTAGGCATTGTTTTTCTGTGAATATACGACCGGCTGACATCTAATTCTTTATAAATAATTTTACATGGACTAGTAATTGAATTATTCTAACTATATGATAAGTACTTTATACCGCTTTGGAGAACAATTCAATAATATTTCAAAGGGCTTGTTGTACAAAAATACACTTACGAATAAGGTAGCTTATCTACTTATAAAAATACCTATATTATATTGTATGTATATATAGGCAGCCCCTTTATTGCTCTCCTCTCAACCTTATGCTAAACCGTGTCCTTTTGCGGGACTCATTGAGCAACGGACATTAAACCTACGTAAACACAGTGCCTGACATTCTAGGTACATATTATTCCCTTACATTCCGCTCATCTGGCATTAAAAATACCACAATGGGATTATTCAGAGGTTCGACATTTTGTTAATATATAAGCCAGCTAACGCATAGGTACTTACATATTATGGACAATAGTTTAGATTATGTGTACCTATTGAATCAGGTAAGGTAATATGTGGGTATTATAATGCCTTTTATCTTAGACTGAAGTGTAAAGAGTCTGAAACTACTCGATTGATTCTAATAATTTATTTTAGTAATAAATTAGCTGGACTGTCGGTGAGTAACATTGACTATTTTTTTTCCAAATGAGTAGGTAACAGATAGAAAATAAAATAGTTCCAAATTAAGTTCTGAAAATAGCGCCATTACTGCACTGGGACAACAAGATATCAAATGTCGGTGAGCGTTTCCAAATCATAACTTGGTGAGAACATAAGTTTAAAATAAGCAAAACCAATAGGCTCTGCTGGTGTTACTTCTTCTCTTCTATTATACCAGAAGAATTGAATTTATTGCTCGTAGCTTGTGACATTATGCTGTCTATGCTTGGAAGAAATATTTTAATTATCAAAATTATAATTGTATTTATGCTGATAGCATGCAGGTCTCAGAAATTAATTATCTCGTTAAATTATCATTATTCGGAAGTAAAACGTGAGGTTTGTTTAGTAAATACCAGAAGTGTGGATAAATTATAAGTTAATCTAAGAGGAGCTTCTTGGTGAAGAGTTTTTTATTGTCATAAAACAGCTATTTCTTACCTAACACTTTAAAATATAAGGATACATTTACGATGGAGAGGAAGATGGGTGAAAGATGTATTTATTATATTTTAATATTTAATATTTTAATATTTTAATATGCCATTATTTCGCCTACAAATATATATTATTTATTACAATACCATCACCTAGTTTTTTTTTTAGACCAATAAGTACTCATATAGTAACTTAAATCTAACAGGAAAAGCTCATAGCTTTGGTCATTCCATTTTTGGTTAGCATTCTTAATATATTTTCTAGTAACATCTATATTTTTACTAAATATTTATTTGGCATTACTGCGGTAACGAACGGAAAAATTGTATTTGAACCTTTTCCTTTTTTTTTTAAATTCCATTCGTTAAAATAACCTCTGTTGAATGCTTCCTAATTTTTCTCCGAACTTTAGTAAAAATTGACATTGGCAGGGTTCACGCGTTTGATTTATTTAAACCTTTCATTCTTATTAGAACTCAATCCACGAGCCTTATTGTTATTTTGTATCAGATCTAAAAATCATTCTTGTAAGTCAAAGCTCAGTTCGACGCCAATGTTATGAAGGTGAAATCGTTTACTGCATACGAGCCTCTTGCAGTTGAGGTGGATACTGCAAGGGAGGAAGCAGCGGCGATTGGACTCCCCCACCTGGCAGGGCGTAGTAGGGAGAAACGTAGCCAGCACCACTGGCCGCTGCGGCCGCAGCAGCTAAAACAAATCAACACATAGGTTAGTATAATATCCTCAAACGTCATTAATGTTACCTATATATTTGACGAGACGTTTGGTCTAGTGGTTATAGTAACCCTAGCTGTTAACCAAATGGTCGCGGGTTCGAATCCCGCTAGGGGCAAATTTTTACTTTTGTACCTGAGTCATGGATGTTTGAATTTGTATTTATATGTATGTATTTACAAAAGAAAAGTAATCAATGTAACTAAGTATGTACTAATCTATGTACTATGTAAGTAATCAACTGTCTGGTATCCATAATAGCAGAGCACTAGTTGCTTACAGTGGAACTAGTTGGTGCTGTGTGGAATGTGTGAACATATTTATTTATTCATGAAATATAAGGACAGCGCAAGCATAAAACATGAGGTCTACCACGGACATATTATGGACGGTTTGTATAGTGTAGACCAGGGGGTGCTCAAAATGTCGATTGACGGTCCCTTAACTTCTTCTGGCAAATTCTGACCTGCTTACTTTCAAATGCACCCTTCCAACCTGCACTACTTAAGTATGTAGGTACCATACCAAGTATGTAGGTTTTAGGTTCAAATTATTAATAAGGTTTATTTAAGAAAATCATATGAACCTGCAGCTGTAGCGTAAGGATCGAAGCCAGCAGCAGCATACTGTTGTTGGTAAGCGGCCGCTCCTTGGGCAGCTGCTGCCTGGTATTCATACAGATGGTTTGCGGCTGCTACGGCAGCAGCATGTTGCAACTGAGGCAGCTGAACCAGACCTCCGGCCCCAGTGCCGACCCCTGCGCTAACTCCTCCGACGGCATACCCTGGCGCTCCGTAAACGTATCCCGGAGACAGTCTGTCAAATTAAATAATATATTACGTGGAGCAATGCATTTAAATGACTCTTAGTAGAGCGGCGGGACCTGATTTTGACAAAAGTCGTGGTCACGGAGTGGTTTATACCTAAAACAGGTATCGTTGGATTCCTCGTGGTCTCCACATGACGAATCTGCCTGTTTTAGTTTCGAAAGCCGGGAACAAGTGGTATTTATGACGTCATAAAGATGGCGGCCGTCGACCTTAGTTTTTTGCAGATTTCTCCAGTTCTACTCAACCAATTTGTACATGTGAGGTGTCGTTTGAAAGATATTTACATGTTATTTATTTCTTTCATAGAAACAATGGCCGTAAATGCTATAGTTTCGTAAATATTCCCAAAAATATAACTTTTTCTCGACGTGCTATCCTACATTTTGCAATATAACTCGTGATGGACTCACTTTTTTGCTACTGTTGTTTAATAATAATTTTAAGGATATTTCAAAAGCTACCTAATGACATATAAAACATACATCTGATGTAATAAATACAAAAGTTATCGCCATTTTCGTAAAACAGATACCGCTCTTTGCGCACGTTCTACTGATACCGTGAAGCGCATCTGCTTATTATATTTACACTTAAATTAGTGTTAGATTATGTTTATTTATTTATTTCACTTTTTTTTTCTTTGTGTAATATGTAAGTGTATATTTTAACACAATATTTTACTTTATAACTTTTTAAAAACCTTTGGACACCATGTCTGAAATAAAGTTATTATTATTAAATTAATATTATTAAAATAAAACAAATACAGGTTTATATTAATTCTGTATATTTTGCACTGTTCTTAAAGATCATACATCGTTTAATAAGTAGGTAGGTATACAATATAACAAATACAAAATACGATCAAATTTTTGCTTTTAACAATTTATGAAATACTTTACATGACATAATTATGAAAATGAGCTGGTCGTATATTACCTAAAAATTGTAGGTATTTATAATCTGCTTAGGTATATAAATAAAAATGAAATGCTGTTCGATGGTAAGCTCCATTACTTGAGATTGAGAACGGCTGGATTGATTTGGCCAGCTTTTGTTTTAAAAGCTGCAACATGTCCCAAATCAACCTTGGCTAAAATTTTAATCGAAAAAGTGGTAGCCACAAGCATCGTTATCTTATGACCAAGATCTACGGCCTTTTTGATAGATGGCCAAGCAGTCTTACGAAGTATTGCGAAACCAAAGAATGTCTTTTGGCGAATTGGCCGATTAAATACCATTTGAAAATTGAAGGAGGAGGAATGTGGTAGTAAAGGTCCTTTTCGACAGATGCAATGAAAAATCTATAAAATCCGGTATTAGGGAAAATAAGAAAAAGGTGGTAACTCCGTGAAATACAAAATAATGGATGGCAGTACTCCCTTACCTAAAAAATGGGATCGCTTTGTTCATCATGACAAGAATAAAGGAAATTTAGCAAATTATCTTTCGCATGAAGTAACTAAATACCCAGTCAGATTCGAAGATGGTTTGGAATTGTTGACTTAAGGTGGGTTCGAAGATCCACTTATTGAATCGTGACACAAGCCATTTATCAATGGGCTATGAAACGTTTGGAGAGACACCGATGTCTTACTGCTATTTGATGCATTTTTTTGTAAATGCTAGATCTGCACTGTTGCACTACCAAAAAATGTTAGGGTCCACAGTGTGGTACATCACCAAAACCTAAATTTGTTCCTATATATCAAATTGTTAACAATATTAGCAAGAAACAATTTTTTTAGCTTTCCGCGCTTTTACAGGGTATGGATATGACAAGTTCTCTATCAGGATACGCCAAATTGACCTATTGGAAAGAATTTGATCAATGTCACATGCTCCTGGAAGGAATTAGATCAGTGACTACTACAAAACTAAGAAAGAGCTGAAAAGTTTGTCATTTTAGTATACAATGACAAAAATTAAACTATAAGACGACTTGAAAGCTGCAGTCTTCAATAGCATCAAAAGTTTGGAAAAAAAATACCTCCGACAAAAGAAGCTGTAAAGCATCACATGCATGGAGAAAATTACCAAGCTTTAATATGGAAATCGGCACATATCCCAAAGCCTTTTCTTACCTCCTCCAAGAACAGTGTCGTTGGAGACTAGAGAACATGAAACTTACGCCAATCCATACCTCAAAACCACCTATATATCTTTAAAAGATCTAGAATTTATAAAGTGTCAATGTAAAATAGCGTATTGATCTACAAGATGTGGGTATGTCAGAAAAGGGCAGAAATGTAGGGACAGTGTTTGCAATTTTGGAAAAGAAACTTGTCAGAATCAGTTTAATTTTGGGAATACGTAAATATTCATAAACTAGCTAATGAGCTTACAATCAAACAGATTTTCATTTTTATTTATATATCTAAAGATTATAAATACCTACAATTTTTAGGTAATATACGACCAGCTCTTTTTCATAATTATGCCGTGTAAAGTATTTTCATAAATTGTTATAGGCAAAAATTTGATCGTATTTTTTATATTCTATGTTTATTATTTTTTATACATATTATATTTATATTTATACCTACCTAATTATTAAACGATGTATGGTCTTTTAGAACAATGCAAAATATAAACAATTAATATACACCTGTATTTGTTTTATTTTAATAATAGTCTTTTACTTTATTTCAGACATTCGTAGCACGTGTTTTACAAAATTATAAAATAAAATATTATGTCAAAATATACACACTTACATATTACATAAATAACAAAAATAAAATAAATAAATAAACACAATCTAACACAAATTTAAGTGTAAATATCGTAAGCAGATGAGCTTCACGGTATCAAGAGAACGTGCGCATAGAGCGGTATCTGTTTTACGGAAATGGCTATAACTTTTGTATTTATTACATTAGATGTATGTTTTATATATCATTAGGTAGCTTTTGAAATATCCTTAAAATTATTATTAAACAACAGTAGCAAAAAAGTGAGTCTATTACGAGTTATATTGCAAAATGTAGGATAGCACGTGGAGAAAAAGTTTTATTTTTGGGAATAATTACGAAACTATAGCATTTACGGCTATTATTTCTATGAAAGAAATAAATAACATCTAAATATCTTTCAAACGACACCTCACATGTACAAATTGGTTGAGTAGAACTGGAGAAATCTGCAAAAAACTAAGGTCGACGGCCGCCATCTTTATGACGTCATAAATACCACTTGTTCCCGGCTTTCGAAACTAAAACAGGCAGATTCGTCATGTGGAGACCACGAGGAATCCAACGATACCTGTTTTAGGTATAAACCACTCCGTGACCACGAAACTTAAGAAATAGACGACTTTTGGCCGATTCGCCGCTCTACTATCTAAGCGTCTATTCACATCGAAAGGCGACGCAACGTACTCGTTTTAAGATAGCAATAGAATATAGAACTTATTTTCTACACAAAAAGGTACACAGTTCAGTGATACGTAAAGAGGTGTCGGCGACGCGATTTAAAGCGCGACGTCGCGAGTTGCATCGCGTACTCACTGAACTATCTATACCTTTTTGTGTAGTAGGTAGGTAAATTAGTTCTATATTGATTGCTAGGTACCTTAAAATTTGTGCGCAGCGTCGCGTTTCGATGTTAGCTGACTCTAATTTGTCAATGTAAACTTTTCGTACCCTCACAACAAAAAATAAACGAAGATTCTGTATTTGGTATATACTCGTGAGTTTCATTAATGAAAAGCATTTATTTTTTGTTCCAAGGCGAATTTATACATTAAGGAATCTTAAATATAATAGACATGTACGACTGTCTCATCCAGGTAATCTGGATAGCGGTTTTTATGTGCAAAATATTAATTTCTTATTTATTTTTTTTTTTCTAATAAAATGAACTTTTTTTTTATTAATTTTATCATACTTCTTGTTGTAGGTACCTACGAATAAATTGTCCGAAGTAAAATATTATTAATTTATTTTATTTTAACAAGATTAATTCCTGAACGTATAATTTGAAAGACCGACCATTCACGACATTAGAACAAATCGGAAATGATCGACAGAAATGTATTAAGTACTTCTTTAAAAAAAAACATCGTCACACTCTAGTACCTAGCCCCTTTTGCAGCCTCGACACAGCAACGACAAAATCTATACCTAAGTTTAAGTTATGTTAGTAGACATCGATAAACTGTGACAAAGTTAAGAGTCCATTGATCCTATAGTTAGCCGCCGCCGTGCGTCATTGAAGTTTAAGGCCCGGCTCCCTAAATTTGCCGTAAAACTGTAAGTAAACCAAATATCACATCAATGTAAAACTTAAATAATATTATATTTTAAACCTTTTTCTAGTCAATGTCAAGACAGAAACACAATTAGTGGAAATTAACTCGATACTTTTATTTTTTAAAATTGAGTCATTTTTTCGATATTTTTTCTTTTATCTCAGAAGCAACTTTAGTTACATATGCAAAATAAATACTCATAGAAAGAAAATGAGGTTTATTAGTTATTCTCAAGACGAAATTTACCTAGAACGATTATTATTCTCATAATAAATTAAATTTGATTTGAGACTTAAGTCCTTTAGTTCTATGCAAGAAAAACAGAGAAATGGATCATTCGATATTCAACCTTATTCGAACCGTATTGTGTTTGAAAGGGAATGCATGCGAGTGTTCCTCAGTACCGCGCTGTGCGCCAACAGAGAGCGTTTTGGGAGCGTCACCTTAAAAAAGTATTTTAAAATAAAGTAAGTACATATATCAAACGAGAAGCGACGTCCTGGAGACCAAAAATATCTGGAACACTTCGTCTCTCCCTGAATATATACCTATTGAACGTTAAAAAATTCATCTTAGAATTTAGATCGAAATGTCAACATTTTATTACGTAATGCAAAGTTGTAGATTATCTCCCGACTAACGATGAATAAGCACGAATATGTAAACTCGACAAATAAAGTTCTTTATCACCCTAAGATTGAACATATATTGTATGTTGTAGAATGATAAGGTCTGTTTTCCTTTGAAAATTTAAAGTGACAATTTCTATTGCTATTTTTATTAGCGATGACAAATTATGTTAATCAGTAATCAATTCCTATTTCAAATCTAAGCCTTAGCGAATTTTGTAATGAATGGAATTTGTAATCGAAACTGATAAAGCACTTTTCTTGTCTTTACATAGGTAATACATAGAATACAATATCACGAATATCAGTTTTACATTAATTGTATATATCTGAATGTGTATCTACATATATCTAATATTATATCTACTTAGAAGTGGCGTCTATTCTCCACCATATGTCGGCGGTTTTTGAAGCAGTCAAACTTCAGCCATGATGAAAAGGAAATGAAGAAATCAAATACAGCCGAATAGATATAAGCCTTATTTGTGCACGAATTTAGTAATGGCAGGGTTACACTAATTTCGCAGCTAGAAGACCACGGTGAAATAATAGCATTTTTTGTTGTTTTTTTTTTTTCAGTGAGCAATCCTTATAGGTCCTATCCAATTAATCCCTTGTCATTTAAGGCTAATAAGATCGACAACGCACCTGCAGCGCTTATGGCGTTGCTTGCTTGCGCTTGTGTATAAACGACAGTCAAGGCTGCATTTTTAGTAGGGGCACTATATAGGGGCTAGTGCCCAGGGCGGCAAATTCCCAAGGGCGGCGAAAATCGGTGCGTAAGAAAAAAAAAATTGACACTTTCAAAAATGCTTCAAAAAGTGTGCATTAAACAAATAAAAATAAATGCAGTAAAATTATATATTCATATAAATTATAAAACTTTCCAAATTAGATAAATTTCTGGTTTTTATAACGGAAAGTCAAAAAGTATTCTGAACCTTCATCCATTTCGTTCAGAATATGGGTAATGGGACGGCTCTGGTCGTTAGTAGAGGACCGATAGCCTGCTTGCCGACTTTTTAAGAGAAAAATATGTTTTCGAGTTATTACTTTTGATACTTTAAACGTTACATTACGAAAAGAATAATGAAGACGGAAAATCTGTTGAGCCCGCTCAAATCCCCGTTCAATGAAAGCGGTCAAGTGTGGCTCGAGAGGTTCGCTTTAAATTGCGTCATCGGAGCTGCGTCTCGTCAGCAAATTATTCAAGGAGCTTCCACCCCTTACTACGTCACTATTAGCATCCCGTACGATTTTCTTGTCCTCTTCACTCGTCAGTGTGCAGCCAAAGGCAATTGTTTGTCGTGAATTTTTTCACTTCGTATGGGTATTAGCGTGGTAGAGGAAGTGAAGGGCTTCGCGCATGCCCCGTAAACGCCCGCCCAAGTGCTCCGCCCGACTATCACGCCCACCCGTGATCTACTTGTCCTATTCGTGATTCTAATACCTACTTGTTTACACTTTAGGCTGCCCTCAGACAGCCGGAAAGCCTCTTTGAATTCATAGACGTAGGAACGCCAAAAGCCCCAAAAGGTCTTAATAAAATTGTGGCTCTTAAACATAACTTAAGGCAAAAGGTCTGATATAAACCAAAAATATTTTCGGACACTTATGACTTAAACGCTAAAAAAGTCCTATTTTTTTAAAAGCGCTTTAGGCACATGTGCCTAAAAAGGAGGCATACCTCGTCAGATGAAGATGTCTTAAAACTATTAGAATATCTTTCCTATTAGATATTATCATGTTTACAAATATTGGCTTCTCTTGTCAGTCTCTGACACATTCATTGCACAAATCTCTTTGTACTTAATTGTTTAATAAATAGGTTACTAGCTATAGCCCGCTATTTCGTCAGCGTATCTTTAGCCTATATTATTTCTGAAACAGTACCTGTCATTCTGTCTGTAGATACAAAATTCATTGAGGCATTCCTGTTATCTGTGGCCAGTCTAATACCATACTTCTCAAAGGGCAGACGATAATGAGATAGATACATCTATTATAGGATATTGCATTAAAGTATACCAAAACACGCGCAAACAGCATTAGGTAGACAAAACTGGCGACACATCACACAAGCTAGAAACACCTAGATACAACGACAATCAACATCTAATATAAATAAACATTAAAAGGGCTGGGTGGTAGTGTTCATTTTCGTTTATATATACCTACCTAGTACCTACCTATATAATGTTTTTTTTTTTCTAGTAAGTAAGTAAGTAAATAAGTTTGTGGAATGGTTACAAAATTAATAGCATGCAGGAAAATGAACATTGTGTACATTAATACCTATGTTTGTAGTGGAAACTAAAATAGCACGCTTGAAGGGTTGTCAATGTCAAAACTTAATGATAACGCGAGCTGAAAATTTCGACAAAAAAAAAAAATATCAAATGTAAAATATTTATAATTTCATTAAAAATTTTTTATTCATTATTCCTTTTTTACTTAGATGAAATAATTATGCTTGAGACTCATTTGGGTTATAGGTAAAAATCATAAATTTTAGGGTGTTTTTTATCTTGCCCAGTTCAGTAGGTACTCTGTGCTAATAAGGATGTTAAATATACTCTGTGTAATTATAACTCACAACGTTACCGTATTTAAACTGTAATTAGAAATAGAATAAGATGAACTATTTTAAATGTGGAATTATGGAACAATTAAAAGTTAGTCTGTCCAATTTGGTTCTATGAAAAAGTAGAAGCCACATTTGCGCACCACTTGTTAGTGTGTCTGTGTTCTTCACCAGAATTACAAAATTCCTATTGTAGGAAGGTACAAATTGCTTATTAATTACTTACCTATATTTCAAAATTGATGGGCACTCAAAGAAGACTTGCGACGACGCAACGCCTACTTTGTTTTAATAAAGTGATTGGAAGAAAACAGTAAACGATTAGGCAAATGAAATTTCCATTTGTTTTTCAAAGGGTCGGGAGAGTTCCGTTGAATAATATATGAATGTTGTGGTGTTTCGAGGGTTAAAGGAATCGGGTTCGAGTGCGCATCGATCAGCGACACTACGAGTCACAGAGTAATAATTATTGATACCGTGACGGCAGACGGAGGACACACGGCGGCGGCGGTAGAAAAAGTATTGGGTCGAGAAAGCGCTCACACCTACGCACACAACAGCGCAATCTCGACCGCAACATAGGTACAGCAATTCGGCATCGACTCATAGCGACACCGCGGACCAATAATTAAATAGTACAATACAACAAGGAATAACTTTGTAAGTGTATTAAACGAAATCCACCACCAACAAAACTCATTTCAAATCAACAAAATCGTACACGAACACGGCATAAAACATATAAAAAAAATAAAGAAAGAAAGAAAACATTAAGTGTCGGTAACGATGCGTAAAAGTGTCATGGCGGTGAGCGGCGCCCGCGCGTGCGCGCTGCGACGCGTCGCTTCGGACGCCGCCCATGCTCTGGTATAGCTTTGGTATAATAAAAAACATTAAAAAAAACCCAATCGACTAATTCACACCCAAAACGAAAAAAATCCACGCTCACGCTCACGCTTTCCATAGATACCTATGTGGAAAATGTTTGATAATTTTAGTCTAGGTGTAGTCCACCGGCTGCCGCGCCCCATAATCTTCTGGAGACACCACTCGCCTCATCTACCGAGACAAAATTCAGCTCAACATACTTTATATTAGGCACTCGCATTAGATAAATACCTGTACCTATAGCAGAAGAAATTATAACACTTTTTAAGTTTAGCGGCTGCCAGCAATGTTTTTATTTAAATTTTATATTATACTTGATCTGAATGGAACCGCGATGCCACAGACTAATGAATGGAAAGGAAGCACAGATACTGCAGCCAGCAGTAGTCCAAATTAATGCCTAAAAGCCGTATTATTATTATTTTCTCTCACAAGCAATGATATAATTAGTAAACTAAACGTAATTATAGTCGAATTCATAAACATATAAGAAAACAAAAAGATTGGTCCACATTCATACAATTATCTGAAGTTAAATATAATAGCGAACCATTTAAAAATAAATCCACAGTCTGATTTTTGTCTCGTGAGATGTAGAACTTTGCGGCACACAGCGTCGCTAGTGCTGGCAAATATTGAAGTGATGAACCATTGAACATTGATACAATTGTGATTTGAAAGAAACAGGCTTCCACTTACCCGTAAGGAGATTGCAACATAGTAGGATATCCTGCGCGGACACCAGCCGCTGCGGCGAGACCAAAACCTGCAACAAATTATTACACCATTTAATATAACTACACTAAACCGCCCCAACACTAAAGTAACTCTGTCTAAACAAATTAGCCGATTGTTAAGATTTAATGTGCTTAAATAAAGCTAGATTTCTAGGAAAGATCAAAGCTATTTTTTAATGCAGTCGCAAGCAAGAAATGTTGGACCTTTAAACGGATTTGTATGAAAATTGTCACACAAATAGACTGCTCTAGATTTAGCACATATATTAATATATTCAGTATCCTGATGATACTTTCACGCTGAATCAGGTCAACTTTAATATGTTTAGATAATACTAACAACACTTTTAACAAACTGTTAAAAGATTGTGTTGTTAACAACACTTTAGTTCTAAATCTATCAGCAGATGGCAGAAGCACAGCAGGCAGGACAGCTCTATATGAAATACATTTTTAAACATTACAAATAAATCGTAGCGGATGTAACGTGTCAAAGAATACAGATCTACTGGAAAACATTTTCATCATCAGTGCTCTAGAAAGTTTAATTTTAGTCGCCTCCACTTAGCGGAAGTGGATAGAGAGGAGACTGAACTAAGATACCTATATATAACGAGATGATTGGACAACTTCCAAATGACACAAGATACGAACGAGTCAACTTAATGCAGGCGACGTTAAAATGTTGAATTTCTTTTTATTGCATTGTTAAGCCCGTGGCGGAGTTTATTTTTGTCGCTCGCCAGCCCGGGCGGCGCTGGCATTCAGGGACATGTCTCTTGACAAGAAGACTACGAACATTGGCTAAAAATGGTTCAGACGTTGGCAACGTCGTGAAATATCTACATGGCATGTTATCCTTTACTGTGAACGGTATTTATTTTTCTCTTTTTTATAGTAGGTACAGCATGATGTAGGATGATTGAATTTACTTTTTAGTAGATACTGGGAGTACTGAAAACACTTGACTTTTTATTTTTTAGTAGTTTCGGTGTTATAATGGCCCTAGAATAGCTCCATCTATAACTACATGCAGAAGAATAGCAACACCAGGACGAAGTGAACGCCAGTCTACGCTATGCGCATCCGCGGATTTTCTAAGCATATCGTGCGCAGGCGCAGTGACTCTTTATCCGACTAAAGAAAATGATCTTTGTTGCGAAAAACTTCAATGTTTAAATCGTTACTCAAACAAAATGAAACTCCATAATTTTAGGAGCAATCACGACAATAATGTAATTCCAAATCATACATCACTGATTAACCAGTAATGACTAAAGAGCGTGACCTCTAGCGGGCCCAAAGCACCGGGGCTATTGTATATGGTGAAATTTCATCGGTGATTACGGATCGCATCCGGAGCGGCCCCGGATGGTGTTGCGGTTGGGCTGCTGCGATAATGTCACGTCGACCTTCTGTGAGGCTGACCACTGGTGCCAACATCTGCTATTGCGAATAACAGCCAATTATATCTGGCATCGCTTTTGGCATAAGGCTTGCTACATTGTCTTTAAAATCTTTATTCGCATTAGTTTCATGATCAATTGTTTTAATATCATCAAAACGTAATCTATTTACTCGTCAAAGATGTTCCTGTAAATTTCTTTATGAACTCAAATCTATTGCAACGAGTAAACGTAAAGATATGGTAGGGCCTAAGTTTAATCTTCTCAAGAGGTCTGATCTGATCGGGCTCACTTTCGACTGAATTGAAATTTCGACCTATTCCTATTAGTAAATCCATTTACTAATAGGAATAGGTCGAAAATTCAGGTTGATATAAAATAAGAGAAGTCTAAAGTAGTTGTTGTTAACTATATTTTTTAACTAAATCTAGACTTACAACTCGAGATCTGCTACAATGACTGAACGAATATGTTAAGGTATAAAAATGTAAAAAAAATCATATTTATTTTTACTGAAGATTTTCCTATTCAAAGAAAAAGTTTCAGTGAGTAATTTGGACGCAATTAACGTCAATGGTAAAAAGACAACATCGGAAAATGATGGGTTTGATCGCGTGCCACACGAGTCCGTGATGTGCGACCATACATTATTCGATCGATGTTGTTACCATTTGACGGCCGAGGTCGGACTGTCCACTGTAAAGCTTATCTAGATTCATTAATATTTTTCCTCTTTCCTATTATATTCATTGTTGCACGGCCTAAATGCGACGCTTTGTTACCCACTGTGACCCCGATATGTGTTTTTACTTAATCGATTGCCTATATTGTTAAACATACAACGAATAAAATGTTGGAATGTTTAACTATAGAAAAGACGTGTCCTAGATTCGAGAGCTTTGACTCCAGTTCATCATAAACTCTACAATCTAGAACTACCGTCATTTCGTCAATGGAAATCGGTCAATCTCTAATTAATAAAATTGACAGGTTCGATAGAAAAAAATTGGAATATCGGGGCATTAGTAAGTTCTGCCAGTCATCGACTCAGCAACCCATTTGACGTTAGATAGAACTACCTCATGTTTGAAGCGCAGTGTTACGCCAACATTTTTTTAGTGCTCAGTGCTATAAGCTTTCCACCACACAATATCATAAAATTTCCCAAACATGATTTTCTTTTTCTATCGATAAATGTATCAAGCCAAATTATCCAACTAGAGGGCTTTTACAACGTCTTTTGATCAAATAATTATCTTATTAAAAAATTTATGGATATTGAAGGTTTCTACAGTTTCAAACTTTTAAATGTAAATTAATTGTGGCATATGTTATTGGACTAATGGACTCACTCATAATCAGCATTTGCTGAATGTTTACAGTAGCAGATTGCACAAATGAAAAAAAGAAGCAAAAAAAATATCCACAATGTTGTTTTTATATCTAGACTTTCTCTAACAAGTTTTATTCTAAATTTAAACTTTTTAGAGAGGTGTAAAACGAAAGAATGTTGCTGCGCATTTAAAACACCATAAAACCAATAGAATCCTTATTTAGCTGTATAGCCATGTCTAGTATTCAAGATCCTTAACGCTAACATGTAGTATATTAGTTACCTATGTACCGTGTACTTACTATAAGCGGTTTATGTGCATGTTTGTTTCAGGGACTTCGGGAATATTGGGTCATTGACTCCAGAGCCGACACTAAGTCCTTTACGTCGCTTGTAAGGATTCTACGGAAATACGATTTTAGAACCAAGCGGCTCGAGTAATACCGATTGCGCGCATGAATTTATTACTACAACCTCATGGACTCGTTTTCAGGTCACGTATGTTTAGGTAGTGAGTTAGTCTATGAAACTCGTAAACCTTATTACTTGCATTATATAGGCTGCTAGTTTATTAATCATTAAAATAAACAATTTTAGAGCGTTTATGCAAATCATAATTAATTCGAATTTGATGTAAAAAAAAACCGATATGGCAAAAAAACTCGGCCTCATATCCAATGAGCGGTTTGCCATATATAGCTTACTGATTAGAAAAAGCTCTAAAGCACCTCTAAAGTTTTAATAAAGACAAAATGGTCCACCCTAATATCATAAATACAAAAGTGAGTTTAGTTGTTTGTTTGTTACGCTTTCATGCCTAATTACTCAACCGATTATCTTGAAACTAGTGAAAAACTCTATTGCTGTAGTTTTGCTCAAGAACGAATCTAGAATAAAGAGGAAATTAACGAACAGTAATCAAACTACGCGTATAAACGTAGCACCGAATCGTTAATTCTTCCTTTGCAATTTGTGCGCTGCACTTGTGAGTACTGTGAGCACAGTGAGCTCTGCCAAAAATCAACTTGGATAGCACTATAACAATTAAATCTTCGATAAACAATACGATACAATGTATATAGCTGCAATAATTCGTGTACATTAGCCGAGTAATAAAATAGATGATCACAAGACGTGGCCCAGATTTTGTTGACCAAACTGACCGTTGCTCTCACGACCGTGACAGAGTTTGGCGTTGATCTCCGGCCTTCTCTTTGATCTGACTGTTGTCGTTACATGTTATGCAGACAAATGTCAGTACAATACTATTCATCAGCTTTTAGTCTTGGTTTAAATTCCTGTTAATGAAGAATAGTTCCACTTAAAGGTTATCGCTTAAAAACTTAAGCAGATTATATGTGGTGATACAAGTTGGGACATGGGAATAGGTTTCGCTCTTATAACAATGGTTGACAGAGTCAAACTTTTCGGGGTGGGTGAAGCGGCAATTAACTGTCTGAGTTGCTTGTTCGAATAACAAATTTAATAATTGGAAGTAACTGAAATTCTCGTTGTATCAGAGAATAATAAAACTTCGAATTACCAAGCGGGCAATACCCAATAAGGACTACTGCCTAATGAGGTCAATATTTTGAAATTCACTTCAATTCAAATTTAAAAATAGATAAAATCCAGATCGTAAGTATGTAAACGAATACCAAAGAATCTTATTAGGTTACCTACGTGATATTTTGACGTTTTTTAATGGGAATTTATATGCATCAGTTTTCATACTAATTCCTCACTATAAGTTCTATTATATAAAGTGGATAGAATTTTTTGGTGAACCACTTCTATGTCGCTTGCTAAACCAAGCATTGCGCAGCGAGACCTCAACAAAAGATAGAATGGCAGAGGATATTGCTGGCGTGATGCCAGGCGCTGGTGTGTCGTGGCGCGGAGGCGGCCGCTACGATGTTCCCAAAACTGCGTATATTTAGACAAAATAAAGAGCGCGCCGAAGACAAAACGAGACGCAACTCTGTTTTATAAATAACCGCGTCGTCCGCCGGACGGAGTCAGCCTCGTTCGACCAACCTCTGCACGCCAGCTGTTGTACATAAATAATAATTAAGACGAAGAAAGTTTCAGCCGTCTAACTTCGAAGATCACGATGCGCTGATACGTCTGATAGCGCTTTTAAGAATTTCTCATAATATTTTTTGCCTGTAGCGTAACAGGTCATATTAAAGTCATGCAGAAGCAGTACTGATGGTATTCGTAATAAACTGCTATGCTAGACGACGTCACGTTGCCAGTACAATCCACTAAAACTTAAATGAAACTTGTTGTTTGATCAAATGGTCCCAAAGGTGAACAGTTAAGTCGTTAAACCGTGTTGTAACTGCTTATTTTTTTTTAATAATGTAGATAGGTATGTGTGAATTCATGAAACGAGGGCTACTCCAATCCGCTTGGCGGTTTGTATTTGTAAATTTATTAAACAGTGATAGAGCAATACAACGAACACTCACTGTATGAAAATGCTTTCACCGAAACACAATGATCAAGCCCAAGCAATTGTTTTATCCAGTTGCATCAGTACACTTTTTTAATAATTTTTGATGAAACTAGAGGTCGTTGTAAATAAATTATGTTCTTTTTGCTATTCACTAGGTGTATATAACTACTTGGTGTAAGTATATTATATAACCAACTATGGTAGATTATCGTAGTCAGGAGTGCAGGGCTTCGTGCGGAAGTCGCGGCAAGGGATCGGGTTACAGATGATGCGACAAAGGAACCGGAATTGACACTCGACGATAGGTAAAGTACACACCATTTTAAAGTTGCTACTTGAACGAAGTATATTTTTTAGAAGCAGCTACTTTCATAGTAAAATTTAATATAAAAACGTAACCTGAAGGTCGTTTACCGATTTCATGCATCCCTTTAAAAAAAAAGCTGAATAAGCGTCCTTTAAATCTAAATATAAGTATTGTAAAATATTTTTTCTCAATTTTTTCACTTTAATCCAGTACTATTTTAATATTTATAATTTTTTTTAAGTTCAACTGCACATAATCACCTATTGACAAAAGATATGATGCATCGGTATGTGATATTAGTGAGAGGGAAAATATTATTATAGAAAATAGAGTTACTCAACTACAAAGTTTTTTCAGTACAGTTTGATTAATTATACGTTTGGTAAGATTTGGCCCACGTTACATCCGCATGCTACGAAAGACACTAAGTATAATACCTATACACCTACTTGGAACGCGTTCAAAAACATCTAAACTTTAGTAGGTACTGACAGTCGAGACTGGTTAATTAATTTATTAATTCAATAAAATTCTTCTTAAAATTCTTATTACCTAAATGAAATCTAACTTCCTATAAATCTTCATCACCTTTAGGATTATACTAGGCAATTGCATCTTTATAAGTAGTTTTTTTAATAGGTACGCATTGTACCACTGCGTTCCGCAGCTTTAGACCCTTTGGTCCCGCAAGTTTTGACCCTACCTACGAAAACGTGCCCGTATGACCCGCTAGTCAAAATGTCCCGTTTGACCCGCGAGTGCCAAGCATCACCCTCATACAATTAATGGACCATAATAATATGACCATCTACCCTTGAGTGGACCATTTATGTTTAATAGTCAACACCAATCATCAGTTCTCGTAGGATGCCGCTTTTCTTGCAGTTTATTGATGAAATTGTTTTCGAAAATAAATCAAATGAATTTTGCAAAATGAACAAAGATAGTTCAATGCACTTTCAAGGTACTTAGTGCAAATTATATTTAGGAAATGACGATAAATATTTTTTAGCATAATAAGCTCACGTAAATAAGGTTTTTATTTAGTAACAAATAAAGTAAACGTTGTGGAATTCTATTTACAAAATTCTTTTGATATTGCGCCGAATGTAAATTGAAAACGGATGGCCAGTAACTGGCCATAATGAATCATGAAATTTACTTATATATATCTATATACGTAGTGTTTATGTATCTATTTATTTTTATTGATTTTTAATCTATTTGTAACCAAACGTTTCAGGGTGATTAAAAAAATGAAAACTACAATAAAACAAGAATATTGTCGCATAACGATACCAAACAATGACTCTACAGGCCATTATTAGATATGGCTTCGTTTCATACAATTATAACACTGCTTCGATATCGATCAGTCTCGTTTCAATACTGCGGCAAATCACTGTTATTATTTTTAAATATATATATTCATCATACAGTAAAGTTTACAAGTACAAAGCAAAGAACTATTTAAAAAAATAGAATGATCGTAATAATGTCTGTCGACTAAACACTGAATACTGATATACTGATATTAGAACAAAAGAATATTTTTTTTTGTAAAATATGAATTTTTATATAGTACTAGGAAGTATAATTTTAGGAAGTATAAAAAATTTAGTAAATGTTATAATAATAGATAGGTAATAATAGAACCAATATCAGCATGCACAAATCCCATAAGACTTAGGAAGCGTTTTTTAATATAATAAACTCATTATATTACAATTAAAATAATTTGAACTAAGTACCTAATTATTTATAATTAAATTAGAAAACACTCGAGTAATAGGGTAAGAGTGGGTATTACTGTGGGTGTAGGTATTACTGCGGATCATTATAGTTTTAGTACCTATTGCTTCTAAATAAATACATACTATTATTAAATTAAATTTTATGCATTATTATTATTATTAAATAAAAGTCACTGTCCGCTTTTATATGTTTCTGTGACTGTTCGCTTTTGTCCTAACACATTTTGATACGGATTTCACAAATGGAAAGAGCGATAAACGAGAAAATTTTGTGTAGGTATAAAATTAAAGAAAAAATGCATATAAATTAAGACAAAATGCGCGAAGCCGGGGGCCGGTGGCTTGTTTCTAATGATAAATCATATTTCAAGTTTATTCGGGCCAAGCGACCTTTATAGGGTATGCGAATGTGAAATTAAAAAAAAAATGACTGTCATGGTGAAGTGATTTTTTTTAAATTATCTAATAATGTAAAAACACAGAAACCAAATAAAAGTTTTAATCTTTATTTTTAATAAGATAAGCTCAATTCTTTCAAGCCCTATGTATACTATGCGAGTAACGGAGATTAATGTTATTAATATGCTTTGTAAAAAATTGACAGCCATATAGTACCGCCTGTTTAATATTGGATTATGTGAAGCACGTGCGAGTTATCGTACAGTTTATTTCATCAACTAATCGAAAAGCCGAAATAGAAAATGGTGTCGCGGGGGGCGATGCAGAATAGTGCTGGAAGGGGTGGCAGGACATATGCATAAGTAATGCATCGGCGAAGGGCGCGTACATCGGCGCACGCGATCCATCCGCATTAATGGTGTATGGCCTCAGTGTAAGCGGGTTTCAAAGATCCTTTTTTTTTAAATTACATTCAGTACATTCAACTAATGGAAAAAATTAAAGTATCAAATTTTTTTTTATTAATTTTTCAAAATGCTGTATCTCAGTGAAAAATGCTCGTATCGAGGTCTAAAAAGAAGCATTTTAAAATTGTTAGTTTCTAGTTTTGAGATCTGTCAAAAAAGAACTTTTCAGAGCTACACGTTCCATGCAATTTCAGGAAGTAGCGTCAGAAAATTTTTTGCAGATTTTTTGATTTTTGTAAATTGTAAAAGGCAATTTCTTTAAATTTATTAATTTCTAAAAATTTCTTTTTCTACAGATCTCAAAACTAGAATCTTGCAGCTTTAAAATTCTTTTTTTAGACTCAGGCAATTTTTTTATTTTAGGATATTATGCCGTTGCTTTATACCTATAAAGTAAATTATGACAATCTTTAATTTTTATGTAAAATTATAAGTACATATTTAAAATTTATAAAGTCGCTGAACAAGGGACCGTACCCATTTGTGCTTGTTCAACATTCATGGACAAAACCCTACAAGTTTTGTAAAGGGCTCCGTACTCTTCATTACACAACGATGACTACGTCCTTGATGAAAATTTACGATTCAATGACTCTTCATAAATACTGCAAATTGTTCACAATTGCAAATAATTTGATCTTAGTACCATTAAATTTATTCATTTTCATTTTCATTGATTCAATTGTTATCTATATATTTCTAAACCACTAAAATTATTACCTTATATGGATAATTTTCTTTTTATTAACCCCGGGGGGAAACCATAAAAAATCTCAATCTAGATTTCAGACGGGTGTAATTGCCTAAGCCCACATTTTAAGGGCAAAGGAAAAGGTTTCTTTTATTTGACAACCCTGATTTAACTTTTCTTTTGTTGCTAATAACAGAGAAAGTCAGATTTTTTTCTAAACTTATAAAAACTACATAGATTATAGGTATAAAATGCCTTCTTCTTAATATTAATAAATTTGATATTGTTAGTCTGTTGATTCTCACGAAAGAAATTATATTTAATCGCTTTAATATTGTAAAGATGTTATGACAAAAAGGTGACGACTAGGCTGATTAATAGAAGCAATACCAGGAAGTCGACAAGTCGAATGTGTTAGCATAACACACGTCTTGTACAATATTTAGGCATACGTGTTAGATAATAAAGTATCCATTTAGCTAATTATCTATTAATAATCTCGTGGTTATTATCTAACAATTTATTCAGATAAAGTAGTAAGTAGTTATATACTTAAAGAAATTCAATTGAGTGACAATACGTTTATTTATTAGGACATAGACTATTGGCATAGAGTCTATGCCATAGACAATCGATGTATCACGATACAGTATGTTTAATAATGCTTACGAATAGTTCCTTCAAGGTAGACGTGTAAAATTTTTTTTAGAACATCACAGGCCAAAAATGTACCATAAATGTCAAACTCATGCTTTTCAGAGCATACTGCCAGGGTTTTTACACATATGCACTATGGACCAATTTTATACAGAGCGCCTACAATTATTTAAGGGTTCAATATAATAACACCTTCAGGGTTTTAATGAAACTCCCACGTTTCTGTAGCGCATCTGCAATGTTTGCGAATGCTGGTGTAGATGATTTTTATGCTATTATGCGAAAAAGAAGTGCATCCATTGTGTGCAGGTTGCGAGGGAGTTCCAATGAAATCCTGAAGATGATAGCGGACAGAATGGACGGGGCGGTCTTTAGCCGATACACTAACCTGCATTTTGTTCGCTAAATGTTTATAATTATTATCTTTAATTACTAGAAAATGTAAATACTTAGTTAGGTTTAGTATAGTTAGTTTAATTTATGTTATTTTTTTGTATAATTTACTATGGACTAATTTGTCTGAAAATAAATAAATAATTATTAATAAAAAGACAGAAGACAGGTGTGAATCGATTACTCAGTGGTTGGTACGAGTTCGCTTAATAATTCAAAGTGTCGCGTCGTTTGTTTGGACAAGTGCCTTGTTCGGCCTTCGTTAACACTCCCATATAATAAAACTTTAACAATGTTTTCATAATCGACGTTGGCTCGCTGAAATCGCCCAACAATTTCAACCTCAACGCATTTAGAAACTGGGCTACAAATATTTCTAACCGCGGAATAGATAAACCGAGAAATGGATAAACAAAATGAAATTTGAACGAGCCACGATGTATACCTAATATCGGTAGTAGGTAGTAGTACTATCTACTGTATGAGTATAGTGTATGAGTCTACTCGTTAGAAATATGTACTCGTATTAAAAAGTTTTACATTATTTTTTTCTTTTACATATAGGTAGTTGAGAGTATTATCAACCCTGTTTAGAATTGCGATGTAAATTTTTTTTAATATTCTTCTGTTATTTATTTACCTTTTATTTCCACAATCAAATATGTATAACGCGGTCTTGGGTAAAGTCTTATTATACGAGTATAGTATTTCGGCGAACTCAGTCAGTCAATCGTATATTTTCCCATGTTTCTTCCAAACATGGGAAAATATTCTTCTTTCTTTATTTCTTCTTCCCATCTCTCTAACTGTCGCCAACAAAAGAGAAGGTTTGTTTTATCGTTCATCCTAACTGTGTTGATATTAAGTTAGTAATCTTAATAATTTCACTGGAAATTCACAGGCGCCATAATAGTATATTTATTTATGGCCATTGCTCATATTTTAATTAAATCACGAAAACCCAAAACGTCAACATCCTCAATCCGGGCGTTTATTTACTTTGGCTCGAGACGTGATACACAGTCGGCGAAGATAGACATGCCTCTAACACCTTCAACGGTCTCATTACATTTGTAATCCAAAAAATGCTTATTACTTCTAATATTATGAATTTGAAAGTTCATAATACTTCATAAGTAAACCTATATGAACGAATTTAGTAAACAGGTACTTGGATTATGTCCTGGATTGAACCGAAGGATATTACAGCAATGATTCTCGTGGAATAATATTTCAGATTTAGTACTGAAATTGATTGATAGACAGTAATAGCTTAATAATAGTTTATTAATTAACTAATTAATAGTGTGTGGAAGTGAATGTTATTAAGCTTTGAACACTATAATTATAGTACTAAGCTATATTGTTACAAGCGTGTTTCGAGTCATTTAGTTGAAAGATGTTAAGTTGAAGATATTTTTTATAACAACTGCGAAACAGTAGTGTACTGCCACTACTTTCAGCTCCAGACCTGACAACTTAAAAAGTTCATTTCTAAAGTTGACCCTGCCGGGAATTGAACCTGGGAACCCTGGAACAGAACGTGGCACCACTCATCCAACGGGCTAGTCAAAATTTACTTAATGCTGCATCATATTACCATGGATTTTGCATATGTAACAAAACTAGTTAGAACAACAAGACGCCAAAACGCTTTTCTTATCGACGAAACTGATCGACACACGAGTAGTTTCACAATTCACATCTACCTACCTCCATTTATGCAGCTCATTTGCAATTGTGAACGGTTTTTTTAAACATTATGTATTGTCCTGGTTTTACAAGGCACGGAATAAAAGTGGCAGATACATACATATACAAAAGAGCCGGCTGCGCTTGCGCCGCCGCTTTCACACCAAATCCCCGCCGAACCCCTCACCAATAACGGTAACTACCCCGAGTTTTGTTTGCATTTAGAACAGCCCAAACGGTTTCTAAAACCGGCCAGTTTCAACGGACAATCTTCATACAATTGCGAGAGCTCAAGTTCTAAATTTGAAACGTTTTCAAGCAAGCAAGATTTTAGTGTATATGATTCAGCGAAACAGACTCAGACTCCGGTTTTATCTGCTCATATTGTTTATGAAGGGCCCGTCAAACAAGCACAGCGATGTACCGCAGCCGTAAATCTAACCGAACAAGACACGATTGTAGACTAAACAGGGTAGTCATCGGAAACAGTTAATGCAATATTATTCGTTAATAATACCAGTATACACATATAGGTATTTTCACATCAAGTTTGCTCTTCGACGCATGTAAACATATCGCGAAACACAGTGCATGTCTATTTTGAACTACTTACTCTCAGTTTAGAAGGCAAGGATGTCTCTTAAAACTAAATGATTTCTCAAAGTACTTAGGTAAGAATTATACATATAATAATATTAATATAATATATTATAAATAAATGTAGGTATATGACATTATATGACGAGCAATAAAGTCGCTCCTCATGCAAACATCAGCGGATTTTAAACTCGATAAATGTGTGAGAAAGAAATATAATAATGCGGTTATTTTTACAAATAGATGGCGTTAAACAAACGCAATAAAATTTAAGTTTTTTAATACCTATGGTAAAATACATTGTGTTATATGTTTAAAAAAGTTACATCTGTACAATCTGTTAACACATTTATAATACAAAAGCATGAAGAATACCTGCCAATTAAACAGAATTAGCAATAGAATAAAACGGTTCACCAATGCCCTGTTACCCTATAACACGTTACACACTAAAGTTACGTATTTACAAAAACTACTAGGTAATTATATTATATTATGATTTATATTTAGTTTTAATTTATTTATTAATGTACATACCTATAGGATGTTTACTATTATAATATTTTCTCTGTAATTATTAATAACAATAGACTGTAATACTATAATTTAATATTCATGTAAATAAGTAATAAATGAAAATGACGTGCAAGACGGGCTACTTTTGACGTGCAGTCCTACGATTGACATTTTCTTTTTAAATGAAAATTATAATACTAAATTTCAAAATCAAAATTAAAATATATATAATTATCTGTGTAGTAACTATTATTTAATAATTATGTGAATTGGGTTTCTACAAGAAACTCTTAAGGATACCAACGATATTCGACTGTTTGTATCATTTTTTTATTCCATAACTAGTTATACCATAGAATATAGAATATCGTTGGTGGATACGCAATACAACATTTTCATAAAACTACCGATTTGTCAGTAAAAATAGTTGTAGCAGATGCAATAAAAAAATATTCTGTTTTTTTGGAGCAATGAAACACGAACAAAAGTTGTGATCTCGATTAGAATTTCAAATGTGACATTCAAGGATGCCTGCCCATTCTGTATCATAATGGTTATGTTTAGTTAAGTATAAATGATCCGAAATTATTCAGAAACTTTTTTCAGAT
The DNA here is from genome assembly GCA_947623395.1 of Synanthedon tipuliformis. NCBI lineage: Eukaryota > Metazoa > Arthropoda > Insecta > Lepidoptera > Sesiidae > Synanthedon > Synanthedon tipuliformis. The sequence goes on along the minus strand of OX392407.1, from coordinate 9,898,541 downwards.
TGTAAAAATTCGTAAAAAAACTTTACCTGTTTCTTGTTTATTTTGTTTTTTAAGTTTGACTTTTTGCAGCCGAATTAGAACAAAATCCGATCAATTTATCTATAACAAAAAAATGTGTCTAGTTTTTTACGCTTTTAACCGTGTGATGGTTCAATGATCGTTAAAAAGTTATTTATCTGAAAGTTAATCAGTTATGAGAAAACAATTGTTAAATTTTGATAACATTACTATTCCACATAAGCACAGTGCAACTACAAACAGCCCATAATACATTATCCGTTATTCTTTTATCCCTTATCTGGTATTGATAAAGCTAAGGTTTATCTTCTGAAAATTCAGACGCCATTTCCTTATCCTGACCTCGTCTTTTGCCATTTTCCTATCAGTACCTGTTGCTACTATTGATTATGGAAAACGTTAGGCACCTACTACAATAAGTGGACCGTCAGTACGCGTGCATAATTTTAAAAAAAACTCAGAACAAAATGATAGATCGAAGATTGTGCGTGTCAAATGCATATCGGTTATTCCCCTAGGGTAGTCTGCCACAGGAACATGATCCCGTAGAAAGTAAGCAGAGCGTGCGTTGTTGGAAAACAGACATATGGCGAGGCCGGTATACCACGGCCAGGTGGTGTATCGTCACGGGCGCCCGCACCCATTGTGTACCGTACCCGTCCCCAACTCCCCTCGGCAACTGTTTTCAATGTATGCTCAAACCAACACAAAACACAAATGCCTCAACGATGTACGCAAATCTACAATCGTTCGAACCATTCACTTAATTTTATACGAGCGGAGAACCACCTTATAATGCTGTGTTATAATCAAACAGATGGACACTAGAGGAGAACTTATATTTTAAATTTTCTGGCACACTATCATCTTGATGCAACAACCTATAGTAAATAATAAATCGCCAAAAGTTAACACACCATCAATTATATGGCATCCAACGTAAGCATTAATATCATTTTCAAGAAGAGAAGGAAATCTGTGTTTATAAAGTAATTGATGAATGAAATATTATTTTTGAAATTTTTCATTGAGTATGCAAACTTAGAATAAGCATGCATGCATGTATTCGAGATTGACACCACAATCAAATTGTGCAGTTTTAGATTTTAAGTTTTGTTCTTTGTTTGATAAATAATATTCTTTGTTAATAAAAAAAATAAGACAGGATGTGAAACTCTGCACATCCAGACCAGAGATAACTTTGAAAAGTTCGGAATCAAACCAATGATAATATTCAATTGTAAAAAAAGTAAAACAGGTATTCATGAATCATCCCCTTTGGAGCTTTCGTGACTAAGAATAGCAAAGGCTAATCTCAGAGGATCAGTTTCTCTTTTAACAGTCAAGATTTTATCTCCAAACCGGTAGACGTATGACGTTGATTTCATATAATATGATATTGATTTATGAAGGTCTACATAAATTGAGAAGAATATCATGAAAGTGTGAGAAACTCAAACTTTCTAAATCAAAACAATTAAGAAAACTTGGACTTGGAAAACATTTTGGAGGTGTTTCCGTGTTGACAGAAAATATAGAATTTTGGCAAGAAGCAAAGGTTGGAAAAGTGGCGAAAATATTACAATTAGTGGAAAATTTATCTAAATATGAAATGATTTACCGGCTTTGATGTCCTTGATGAATTTTTTCCACTAATCGGATCTATTCTATTATGGGTAAATTATCTACACATATATATAATGAAATTTATACATGTAGGTATGTAGACAAGATAATTAAAATTAAAATATAAACTAATGATTGTTAATCGTCTTTTTTTATTTATTTTTTACTGTACATACACTTGTGCTGTTGAATTTCAATGCGTAATTAAGAAATGCCAAAGTACATTTTATCTGTTCTAACATTGATCAATATTCTTTATTTAAACAGAATTTACATTACTTTACTACTTTTTATAAGCAATTACTCTTACACTACTTATTTAAAGGGGAGTGTAGTCATCCTGCCTGCCATCATTTACGATAAATTCGCTTATCATTATCAACAGTTTATAGTTGATAATTAAATATGAGATGGTCTGTTATCATCTATTGTGAAGCACTAGTCAATTGAATGTCATGCAGGTATACGGAAGTTCCATTGTGCTGTGTCAGGTTCATTATGTGGATGGCTGTTAGCCACAGTATCCATGCAATGTCGCGATGGTCAAAGCAATTTTGTTTACATGTTTATTTTAGTGTATGCCAGCCGGCATTACGTTACAGCGGTGTTTTCTGTGTGAACAAATTAATTGCAGTAAATTAAGGATACTTAGCGGCATGAATGGGTTTTCAATGACATGAGAAACTATACCTACATATTATAAGTATATCTAGCTGTAATAGCGTTTTTCAATAGTATGAAAGCAGATTTTTTTAAATGATAAATATGGATTTTATAAAAGTTTGGAATTATCAACTGGTCATCTCTGTTTAACAGTTACGGTCTTACTACAAAAGATTCAGTAAACACTGTTCAAACACATGCTTAGTTAGACAAGCATTAAGCATTTAAGCATTGGTCAGCGAGCGTTTAAAATGCCCCTACCACAAAACCTTATTTAGCGCTTGCTTCGGTAGACAGTGTTAAAGTACGTGAATGTTATTGAATTATGGCAACCTTGGCAAACATTCATTCAGTCACTCGCCCTGCATTCATGTCGTTTTCATTTTACGCAGATCTGATAGGCGTATAATGATGAATTTTGGTTTTCACAAGCTATTATTACGGACTATATTAATGATATCAGCAAATTATAAGATTGGAATAAGTAATAAATTACAAATACGTTAGATTATTTATAAAATTTCGTAATACCAAAAAATATTGAGCATAATGGAACGTAACTAACACTGACGTAATTGTCAAATGTGGTCAAATGTAAAGTTTGATTTATTAAAATTGTTAAATAAAATTTTTATTTGAGGATCCACCTCTAGCATCACATGGTAGATCATCCTTTATTAAATAAATAATCTTGTCACCAAAGTTATATATTCGAATGGATTAATTCTCTCACGATGTATTCTATCTCAAAAATTATCCATGTAATCCATATCCTCCATGTCAATTAAATTTAAAATATCCATACTCATTTATAAAATCAAAAGAAATCTTTAATATTAACTATTAAGTATACGCAAAACGAAATTTGACACAATACGTCAGAGGAAGAGGCCGTTAACTGGATAGACTCTCGTTAAACTAGCATATGGCGGTGGTTAAATTTAAATAATGCTCAAGCATTGTTAAACCCTAAACAATGCCTAGACACTCTTTTGTAGTAAAGTTTTTTTTTAACACGTGTTTTAAGCCTGATTAAAGTGTGTTTAATGTTTTTGTAGTAAGACCGTTAGGGTCTTAATTTTAATTTTTTTTATAAATTACTAGTAACCCGCTCCCGGCTTCGCCCGGGGTGCAAAATAAATACTATCCTATCTTTTAAGTTGGAAAAAATTACACATAGTTACGAAATTTTATCAAAATCGGTTCAGTAGTTTAGGAGTTCATCGCGCACAAACATGTCATAATTATGTGTAATTTTTATATATTTTATATACCTAGAGATTACAGTGAACTTGAAGAGACATTAGAGGACCTTTTTTAGGTTGTCCACATGGTAAGGGATCACTAGTATTTTGTAAGTCGAAATGTGCGATTTCTACATACCTGATTGCTTTGATTTACTTCAAGTTATAAGTTTAAGTGCAATTGATTCTTTTATAAAACCAGATAAAAATCTTACGTAAGAAGAGGGAGGAGAAATTTATGTAGGACTTCTTCTAAGGGGATATCAAAAATGGTCAAAATCGTCCTTACGTAATTAATACAAAGACAAATAAAATCAGTACAATAAGTTTCTTAATTATATTACAAGCATGATGATAAGTTACGTACAAGTAACCCGAGTTGCGTGGTCACACCGACGGGGCGCAATCAATTAGCGGGTATACATCAAGCACTTCCGCTTCCGAGCGTTTAGGGACTTCCGGCGGGGGCGGAACAGCTCCTCACCCCTGGCACCGTTCTAATCACAGCGTAAAACACCTTTGTTACTATTGCTTTTATTGCGGACCACAAAATATTTTAATACATTGTTGACTACACCATGAATTATGTAAGTAAGTGAATGTTTACGGGCTTTCAAATAGGGTAGGTACGGCGGGTGACATTTCTTCTTATTGGCAAACAGATAACGCTATCTAGATACTAGCTGGTGCCCGCGACTTCGTCCGCGTATGTTCTTTCTGATGTCTCAGACAACGTGTATGCAAAATTTGGCTTTCAGGGTGATATCAGTAGTTTTTGCGTGAAAGCGTAACAAACAAACTCACATTCATATTTATAATATTGGTAAGGATATAAGTATATCTACGTAATATATAGTAGAGACGGAACAGACATCCATTTACTATCTGGTATTCGGCTTATTCGGACAATCAAACCTAAGAATTTTATACCGAACCTTCCCACATTTTTTGTCAACCTAGGATAGCTCCTTTCCATATTATGTCAAAAAATATCGATAATAGTTTACATCTTTATAGTTTAGTTTTTCTATGCCTGTTTTTAACTTTGAATAACCCGCTGAGGAATTTTATTTTAAGTCTCAAAAAACAGGATACCATTTTTTTTAAATTATCTACTACTGGTCAAATTTTAACAATTATTGATTAACAGTCATTTCATATTTAATTAACTTAATCAAGAGCCTATACTCACAGATAACGTACCGTATAAAATAATAATATCAATACTATTGATATCGAAACCGAAGTGCAATTGTATTACGATAGGCATGATTTTTATCTACAAACATTATCTGTCACAAATACTTATTTTCCAACAAAAGTAGAATTAAAAATACACTTTCAAATGTACGGTCAATTAATCTTACATTTAACTTAAATAACAATCGACTTTATCGGAAATGAGCTATACATACCTACCTACTTACTGAATTTTATGATTACAGTAATGCTGTGGTAATACTTAGTAAGAATTGAAGGTTTCATTTTACTATGCATTTCACAGCTATTATACACAATACTAAGCCTGAGTGTCGTATTCAATTACTTTGCATTTTGTTCTACCTAACACCGATTATATTTATAACTAGCTGGCGCCCGCGATTTCGCCCGCGTGAATAAAGTAACAATATCCTGTGTCTCGTTACGTCTAAATGTTTATCTACCAAATTTCATGAAAATCAGTTAATTCGTTTAAGAGTTATCGAGGAACATACATACATACATATATACATAGGTACTACACTTACAGATTTATTATTAGTATTGATGATAATAGCAGTTGCACGCGACATCGTCCGCGTAACTTTGTAAAATATAGCCTATGTTACTTGCTGATAATGTAGCTTTCTATAGGTGAAAGAATTTTTAAAATCGGTCCAGTAGTTTTTGAGATTTTCATTAAGTACAAAAAAATACAAATCTTCTCTCTTCATATAAATAAATTATTTATGAATCTATTGATGGATGAAATATCTTTAATTTGAAGACATCTTTAATTGTCTTCAAATTAAATATAAAAGATTAAAGATAAGACAATTAAATTGTCTCCAAATTAAAGACATTTAGTGTTAGAAAATTTTTCATCACGTCGTCAACAATCTGAGGTATGTTATGATAATGTTAAGAACACACATGTATTGACCCCCACGAAGTACTTGCCTCACACACGGCTTTAACTTATATATTTTTTTTTATAAAGCCGACGACACGCTGTCGACTGAAGCAAACAAAAAAGGGATCATATGTTGATTTTACAAAAAAAAGAGACTGTTCGTCTCTGTGTAGTCATGAACCCAGAGAATCTTATCTTTACTCATTATCTGTTTTAACGACGGCATTCAATGTCGAAACGATCTATCACAATTACATTACAGAGAAAATTTCAGATTACAAAGACATGCAAAGAAAAATGCAAGTAATTTTGAAGTACGTATTGGCTAAAATTAAAAATATAGGCTGCCCTAACTTTACATGTTGTAACGGTTGTTACAATATGTAGAGGGCACTGATGTCGCTTACAAAATTAGCAATCCAAAGTTAGTAACCGCTGTAGAAATATTTCTTGGAACGGACACATAGCTAAGCTATATATCCGAGACATTATGAGTGTGGAATAAAAAAAAAATGTGGAACTTAATTCATATTAATGGATAATATACTGATACTTAATAGTGATTAGATAGTCTACTATTTTAATCAAGTAGGATAGTACCTATTAGACGAGAATTATTATATTATTACGTACTAGGTGGTACTAGTGTTGATTAGTACTACTGAGTATTATGATTACGATATACACAGATTAAGTATCTATTGTACTAATTACCGATTACAAAAAAGACAAATGGAGTCGTGTATTTATGTATAAACTAATAAATAACAATAAAAAGGATTGACTCGGTAACCTTCATACAATTCAATCGACAAATACTCCAAAAACTCAAATTTCTCAGAATCAGAAAGTCGAAAATATTGTTATTAAATAATGATCACTTACGTTGTTGATAAATTTTGATATGTATAAATTAATTAATTATTACAAAATATAAATATGTATGCAACTCTATGAATAAATATTTCCTGCTAAGAAATGAGCTCCACAACACGTGCCCAAAGGTTGACTGGTTTAAATAAATAATGTGAAAATTTCAAGATAAGATAGGTAACTCTTTCCAGACAATATTAAATCAAGCACTTACCAGGTGCTATGTTCCCTCTAGGTTTAGCTCCAAGAATAGCCAGATTGACGTTCGCTTTCCTTCCGTCTATGATTGGGTTGGGGTCTTTACACGCTCGTTCTGCCGCTGCCCTGTCACCCATTATCACCTGGAAACAAAGCAATCATATAAATAAACTATTATAAAGAATACGAATTAAAAGTCCTGTTACACTTAAAATATAAAAACAATTATAATCCTATCTATACTCCTATTTATACTTTAGATATTAGTTTGTAAATACTGTAAAATTGTTTTTGTTATCTATCCTAGATTCACTAATTATATTAAATTATGAATACAGAACAATAAAAAAAATTGATTTTTTTATATTAAAATGTGGATGGTGCCTATATACTGACGCCTATTACAAGCAAAAGTGAAGGAATGTGATTAACCTAAAAGGAAAATGGAAATAGACGAAAATGAGACTAGAAGAATAGACTTTACCTTACTCACTCTGTTAAGGGATTCACAAAGGCGAATGACATTGACGATTTGACCTTCACCGATATGGCCTTTAGAATGTTTATATATATCATACTAATTCCGCACGAAAAACACAAACGTAATGCACACCTCAACGCAGTCACTGAGACACTGTAGCTCCATATATTTAGAGTTCCGAGGCGGCGGAAACAATTCAACAGGCCTGATAAATGTGGTTTTTTGTACTTTTCATTAAAACTACATTATAAAAAAATAAAAAAATCAATACATTTTTTTTAAATGATATTGACTTATTATTCGGTGTAGGAATCATTTGCGCGCAATAAACCGTTTTCGCAACAATTTTCAATATAAGTCAAATTCTTCTTATGTTCTAACTTTTATTGTGGGGTTTCTACTACTTTGATCGAATTTATAAACAATACAATTTGTTCTTCACGTGTTTAAATATAACATATATTTTTTTCAAACCAATTGCATTGACAGCTTCTTCTAACATATTTTTTTAAAAATGCAAATTTTTAGGATTGGCGTGTGTTAACACCTTAAGAGATTGCTTTGTGATCAAGTAAGTTTAGTTCTTAAATTACTGAAACAAATTCTCTGATTAGCTTCTGATTTGTTTCAGTTCAAGACGAGAGAGATATAATCATTCCACATTGACCAAGAAAGTCGTCCCCGCCTTATTATTTACCTAAACTACAGTGTCTTTTTCGTCCCATCACAATTTTTAGGTGTCCGTCGTCCCCACGCTACTACTAGTAAGTATTTTTAAAGTAACTAGTTAAAATTTTATAGTCCCTGTAGCGGATTATTTCACTTCGTCCCCAACCACGGGGTTGGTCCCCGCCTCATTTATGATGGGGACGAGAGACGAAGATAAATGAATTAAGTTCTTTCTAAAATATTTATGGTTCATTGATCGTAAATGCCTCTTATTAATGAAACTAAAATCGATAGCATAAGGTCGGAGTTCACATTGAAACTAAATAAAAAAGCATTTTCTATGTGGTATTGATTGCATTAAAATACAGAACAGTGTGTGAGTGACGTCATCGGTGCGGCATAATTCATTGAAATACATGCGCGAGCCCCGGGTCGCCACCTCGACTTCCTAACTCACCACCATCAAGTGAACTCCCACCTCCCTTTCTTACTATGAAATGTAACAATCAAAAGACCAACCTCAGAGCTCAACCTAAATTGGGCCGATTAAATTACAATAATTTAGGTGCAAGCCGATCAAAAAGTAACAACAGCAAAATATCTCTGATAAACTTGATAACCTTCTGTTTAAAAGCTTAGACTTTTGCCTTTTAAATAAAATTTGGGTGTTATTTAAACTATCAGGAAAAAAAATCTAACTTAACCTATTTGATAAGATAAGAAACCTATTTGATCAGCAAAAGAAAGTTGCTCACCAAATAGTTTTTTACTGATCTAAATATTTATTTCTTTAAAATTTATTATTAGGTGCTATACACCTAATAATAAATATAAGGTCTATATATAAGGTTATATATAAGGTCTATATATAAGGTTATATATAAGGTCTATATATAAGGTTATATATAAGGTCTATATATAAGGTGCTATATATAAGGTCACTAGGTAGACATAATATACATTATTGTTATCGGACCAGCAAATACAAAATTGCCTGAATAGGCAATTATAACAAAGTTATTTGTGAAGTGGTTTCTCAGAAATATCGGTGGCAGTAAGTAGGCTTTGATGTGACCGTTTGTTAATTTTATAGAGTAAACAATCTATACAGGTTGTTGCATAAGACTTTTGCTCTGTAACGAGAAACTTTTATCAGTAACAATTTTAAGCGCTGCCTTGACTTTTATATAAAAAAAAATCTCCATTATCACTAATATTTTAGCGGACGTTGAGGTAATTATTATAACTCTAGTTTATTTAGTTATGAATTAACTACAATCCTATTATTTCGTGATCATAATTCCAGAGCCCAGTTATTCATAATTATATCTTTACCTAGATTATCTTTATCTGTTATTCTATCAGGTGTCGAAGGTATGTACAATTTTATCTCTCTGGTGTTACGTGTTATTCACAGGTTACGGTGGCTCCCTCCCAACAAGTGGACCGTCAGCCTGTCTACCGACCCTTATCAGAAAAAGGCAGGCATAAAACTAGTTTCAAAATAATTTAGTAATAAAACCTCACTGGGTCTTTGAGTCGCGTTATCGGTTTCCGTAACATTGATTTGTATGGTTTAATAAACACTGCGTTTGAGTCGTAAAGTCGATTAAAAAATGCACTTCTATAAAATTTAAAGAATAACAATTGTTGATATCATTATGGGTGTATCGAGTTATAAAGAGAGTTCTTTTGTGCTAAATATTGTTGCTATGCGATCCGGTTTAGTTCTAGGTGTTAGTAATAGACTATTAGACATCATCCCTTCCAAGGTCCTTCAATTAATGGTCGCCCCAGTGTTCAAAATTCAACCGTAATCCATTTAATTTTTAAGTAGGTAATAGATTATTATTCTCTCAGTTTGACCACAAACTTTGACCATAAATGTAAACGTAAACGTGTGTGTTTAATCTACACTAATATTATAAAGAGAAAAGATTTGTATTTTTGTTTGTAATGAATAAACTCAAAAACTACTGGATCGATTTCAAAAATTCTTTCACCTATAGAAAGCTACATTATTAGCGAGTGACATAGGACTATACGCGCTATGTCACTATAAAGTTACGCGGACTAAGTCGCGTGCAACAGCTAGTGCACATCGCATAGTGCATAGTACATACATAGTGCATAGTGCATTAGTGTTTCTAATGCATATCCGTACCAATATTATAAATGCTAAAGTTTTTATGGATGTATGTATGGATGTTTGTAACTCTTTCACGCAAAAACTACTGAAGCGACCACCATGAAATTTTGCATACACGTTGTCTGGGACACCAGAAAGGACATAGGGTACCTTTCATCCAGAACGCGGACGAAGTCGCGGGCACCAGCTAGTTATATATAAAAGTAACCTTAAGTAGCTTCAATCCTTCTCCATATACATATACATATGCATAAACTTTAATGTACCAAATTATACTGTACCTATACATGTCTACCCGCTACACCTTAAGAGCATTAAAAAGCATTTTATCTCAATTATTATAGGAAAATAATAATAACTTTGTTTTTTATTATTACTCATTAATCTGTAGGTATTTATTGTTATATCAATCCTAACATATTAGAATAGAAGGAACAAGTTTCCAAGAAAGGCGTGCCTTAAAACGTTCCGCCCAACAGTTTTCCTGTTCAAATTGTCACGCCCATTGCCTTAAATTTACTTATTTTCATTTTGCACAATTATCTTGTATTATCTCTGACTGTATTATATTATAAATTTCTATATCATAAATTAAAAAAAATATAAGTACCTAGATATTATTTTATTTCATTTGCGACAATCTATAAAAAGTTAATTAAACTAATCGTCAGTGGTTCCTAATTATTTTTTCCTGCTACCACTTCAAGAATGACCTAAAACTCGGGAAACAAAGAACAAAGAAGAAGAAGTCCATATTGGTCCAGTCATGGTCGAGCGGTTGGGGTGTTCGTGCTTGCATTAAAGTTGTGACGTACAAGTCGCAGGATCGATTCTCTGCAAGGCTACCTTTGGAAATGATCTGGTACTATTTGAGTATGGTCTGGGTGTGCCGAGTTTCGCCCAAATCCGTTGTGTGATTAACAATAATGTTTTAATGTTTAATGTTTTTCTTTTATTACGAGCGAAGAAACTTTCAAAAAGTACCTTATGACAGATGCCGCATGCAATGCAACTGGCATAAGGTTATGTGGGATTCTTACCGCACTAAAACTCCAACTCGAGATGGGTATGGTTCATTCCGTAAGGGACTTTGGAACCGTCAGCGGGCGTCGAGGTGGAAGGGAAGACGCGCTGGGTGAAGTGGACTGGGGTTGCGTCGGTCGAGCAGCTATTCCAGTTGTCTCTTGACAGGGACTGGTTCAGGAAGTTGGCAAATAACCTTCAGGACTGAAGAGGCATAACGAGAAAGAGATAATCTCCATGTACAGAACACTAGCTTTAGCATGTGACTTAGTCGGTGCCTCTTTTTGCTATTGTTAATATTATTATTCAATCTTTGTTGCTCATTATATTTTTGTCAAGCGTCTATTTTTTTAAGGAGCGATAAACAAGGAATAATTGCTGCAAGACGTGGTGTCCAAAAGCATGAATTAGTTCTGTCATTTAGAATAACAATTTGTGATACGCAAAAGAAAGCAAAAATTGTACACGAAATATAATCCCATTTTAGATATAAATAGGGGAATCCTATAGTTAATATTTGTTCGCAAGTCTACGGGAAAATTTACACGTGGTCGAAACCACACAATACCTCGTGAAATATACTTACTTGCTTTTGAAGGCAATTTAAACCGTGTCCAGACAATATCTACAAGCTATCATGAAGGTTTCTTTCTGTTTCGTCAACTTTATGAGCCGCCATTATTTCGAATTTGTCTTCCAAAGAATGACAAGAATAGGAACTTGGATAGGCAGTTAGGCGCCTCATAAATGGATTACAACGTAATACCTAATATTATAAAGAGGAAAGATTTGATTGTTTGTTTGTTTGAATTGAATAGGCTCCGAAACTACTAGACCGATTTGAAAAATTCTTTCACTGTTGGGAAGCTATATTATCAGCGAGTAACATAGGCTATATTTTATAAAGATATGCGGACGAAGCCGCGTGCAACATCTATTGTAAAATATAAATATTATCGAGATTTAAACGCTAGGCGTCACCCATTGAAGATGGGTTAGGCGTTACTTGTGGTTTGCACTACATACTCGTCAGTATGTGACAAGCTACGTGCTGAAGTACTGGTTGAAGACAAAAGAGCGTCACCTGATACACGGTGCGGGCCGGCAATGGCGTAATTCGCAGACGCTAACTTTAAAGGGCTTATATTATAAAAATGAATCGAAAATTCGTTAAGATACTAAACGTAACATACGAAAAAATTTTGCAAAAATTATGTAGGTAATTTTTTTTATAGCTGAGGCTGATGGCCCTTGAAGGTATTATTTCACACTCACAGCATAAGAGGGGACTTTTCCATTCAGGAGAATATTACCTTTGCAACTAAGAATATTAATGACACTTCATATAGGTACTAAAAATGTATAAAGATACTCACTATGTACCCACATTTTCAATGCACTTATTGGGTTATTGTATAAAAAATACTAACTATTACTTATATGTTTTTATGCCCACTTGATATTTACGCATTTTGTGTTTATATTTAGGAGAATGGAATATTTTTTAAGGACACATTTGGAAAATTTGCAAGTGTTTTGTGCAAAATGTAAATATTTATAAACCTAATCATTGTATCATGAATTAGCTTTTTTGTGATATTTTTATAAATTAAGGCCGGCCTACGTGCATATCTTTATAATTATAAATTACGGCCGGTATGCAATTTTGTTTTTTGGCGCCAAAAATTTCGCCTTTTCTTATATCTAGATTTTTTCTTGTCATCATTAGACGGTACCAGGGTTACATATTACATAAGTGTGGCGAAGGCGAACAGTCCTTTGCGAACAATTTTTTGGCGCCAAAAATTTTTGTTTCAATTGCATTTATTTTCTAGAAATATTGTGTTTTTTAAGGTTTAATTAATCAAAATATTATTTTTTCTCGAGAATTAAACGCCTTTTCTCAATATATCTATTTTTTTCTTGTCACTATTAAATGGTACCAGGGTTACATAAGTATGGCGAAGGCGAACAGTCCATTTCGGTTATTACAGTCATTTAGATGTCACAGTGAGGGTGCACGTTCCTCCCTCAGACTCGCGGGCGACCCACCCCACCCCAGCACGTATTGAAAATAGGGTTGTGATTCATTTCCCACGAGCTTCGCACATACAAAAAGCCCCAACTATATTTGGTGTTGCGTTCAAACATTTACAATATATTAGTATTGAACTATTTTTCCGACATCAATGGTACCATTCAAGTTGTTTTTGTCATCGAATTTAACGAAGCGTCACTCTATAAAGTTTTCAGTTAGATTAGAAATTATTTAAACATACAAATATACGTCATACAAGGACAATGCATACTATTGCATATAGCATACCTAGCTATAAATACCTAGGTTTACAAGAATTTAATCATATTGCACTCAGATATAAATAGTAAATGGTTTTAAATTTTAAAAAATAACCTTGAATGGTGTTTTTGTTTACAGCTCTTTTCTCTATGATGAAAACAATATTCAAAATCCGTTGGATGGTTTAGAAGAAGTTAGAGGAGAAACAGACAGAAAAGAACAGTGACTTCATTTTATAATATGCTTAGATATAGATAAAATATTACTTTTTTTTTCAGTTATAGGTATAAAAAATTCGTTACAGAGTGTCGAATAATGTCAGTAGTCCAGAATAAAACCTTGATAATTTCTAGTGACTTGAATACGCTGTGTACCTTAGTTTCTTGATTTAGTATTTGAAATTTTTTATACCTAAAAAATCAATGTTATTATTAATATACCCACGTTCCTACTGATATTTATCTTATCTAATCTGGCTTAGTTATTTGTTTTTTTTATTATGATTATTATTTAGTCAGATTAAATTATAGGTAACAAAATAAAATTATTAGTTTGGTTGGTTGGTACGTAATAAATGATAGTTTAATCTAATCCTTTAGATAATAATAAAACATAAAATTAAAGACATAATATTTGTTTTAATTTTATGTATATTCTCTTACGACGATATTTCATAAAAAAGTGTTCAAGAAAAAAAGTCAAAATCAAAGTAATTATAAATTTTTTCATCATCTATCTACTAGTACCTCGTAACTAACGGTTTGATGGCTAATTTTGAGATTAGGAAGAAAATTTATGGACGTAAATCGCAAACACGTAGAACAATATTGACGATAAAAAGCATATCTTTTTACGTGTTAAAACTACAAAGGGATCATTTGATATAACGTATAGTTTAAAGACAATGTTGTTACAAGACAGTGAATACATTTTCAGTGCTTTCCCAGTCATAAACTAGGCAGCCTATCTATAGCCTATCTATCTATAGGAGCAGTAATAATACAGAAGACACAGAAGACCACTGTAAATTGCCAGCATGTGTACTGTTATTTTTCGTTGAGTGGCAGATCCAAAACCAAATCCAGCCCTGCCATGTCTTCGTATTATGTATTCGTATTATGTATTATGTATTATTATTCGTAATTATGTCTTCGCTGAAACCTGTCAGTTCGCTGTGGAGTTCTTCAGTTCTTACTTAGATATCAAGATTACCTACAATTGCGTCTAAAATTGTCGTGAAAATATACATGTGCCTAAGTACCTACCTACTATATTGTAATAGACAGGTAACCTATCTAAATAGGTGTGCAAAACAAGTGCGACTTCCGTGTTTGATGTAATTTTGCGATACAATTTGAACGTTATCATACATATTTGTAGTTAGTTAGTCGGTAGGTATAAGCATTGCAAGCAGTCAAGGTGCGATAACGCCGTGTGTTATTTCACGATTTCCAGTTAAGTACGCGCGAGCAAATGCTGAAATTTACGAGTCGATTGACTCGTAACTAAATCAAGAAAATTGTGTTGATACTTACAAAACCGTATCCCCTGCTTTTGCTCGTCTGTCTGTCCGTTATGACGACTGCTTCCTCTATGTCTCCGTAGACGGCGAAGTGTTCTCTCAAACTCTTGTCCGTTGTGTGATAGGGGAGTCCGCCGACAAACAGTTTCGTCCAAGTGGTGTCCTTTTGGCCTGGCAGAGAGCTCAAAGCCAGAAGTCCTTCGGACTCGGCAGGCAAAGCGCCCGCCATCAACATGCCTTGTACCGCCTCCGTTGCGCCGGCCACAGTTACAAATTTGGAACACTGTCACACGCGCTGTTGCGCTTTGCAGTTAAGATGAGATTGTAGTTTTGTAAACACTGTTGTATAGCGATCTAATCGGTTTGGACGCGTACGTCTGTTCGTCGTGGTGGTTGAACGCGGACTGGACTGGACTGATGTAGCACGTGGCGCTCCAATACTAATTTTGTTTCGCCCCCTCTCTCCCTCCCGTGAACAGATGCGTCGCTCTGCGTCGTCGACACTCGGCTCGGCGGCGGCAAGGCAGTATGGCTACACCACATGCGTTGCGTTGCGTGCCCTACTGCCTGCACAGCTAGCTAACCCTCCATTCGTAATTCGTAATAGTAGGATAGACACCTTGAATTGAAAACTTATCTAATATCTACTTTTCCCATGACAGTTAAATATAAAGTGAACCCCAAGCCGAAAGGCTGTGAATGTTTACCGAGCGTCCAAATTTTAGAAATAATAATTAATTTATAATATATATATTTTTAATAGATAGCTAAGTATTATATTATGTGATGGTAAACTTCCATAGCCTTTCAGCCATGTGTTCACTTTATTAAAGAGCCTCAAATACCTAGTTACTCAAATTCAATCAGCTCTTGGACGAACATGATATGCCTCGTTACCTATCCTAGTTCTGCTACCAAAATCGACAAATTAGGTGCTTAAACCTAGACCAGACTAACTTAATGTTAGCTTAGCTTAGATCATCATCAAAGAGTGCTAGTGAAATTCCGATAAAATATTAGTTTATTCGGTTACATATTTTCAGCGGCTTGAAATTTTTATTTATTTGATTTTTCTATACTACTTATGTTGTTTTTCAATGTGTTTTAGTTATGTAACCCATGTTATCAGTTGTTACTTAAAAATGTGCCAATAAAATGTATTGAGTCCGCAGTTTCAGCGTCAAAAGATAAATAAATATAGTGATTAAATGTTGCTGTATTGCACGGTTGACTTGTTAAATCAAAGGTGTGAAGCAATAGCTGATAAGATCTTCTTCAGATAAAATTTCCAATGAAACTTCAATAGAAATACTGGTTGGAGCGATGAGAAAACTGTTGTTTCACAATAACATAACTTTATCTTTGACAAACAAACTCATAGAAATAATATATCTTCAAAAACTCAATTGATATATTGAGTAGGTACATACTAAATAATTTATGCAGCAATGAATGACTTACAAAATTATAGAATCTTATTTTGTATTTAGTACAGTGATAGTACAGTCAAATTAAGAAGAATATGGAAAATCATGCGTAATAAGTATAGTTTTAAAAAAATGGTACAATTAAGTACACCTTATTACGGTATCCTGATGAACACACTAAAAACCCTCAAGGGTGGGGGCTGTGCTGAGAATGTAAGACAAACAGACAGACGTAGAGATCCGCAAAGAAAAAGGGTCAGTTAGAAAATCTTCAATATCTTCAAATGTACCTGATCTAGTTTAATGAAACAAAGACTAAATTAAAGCTAAACTAAATAAATTTCATTTTTATTTAAGCACATTAAAATATTCTTTAATTTAGTCTTTATTTCATAAAGACAAGTACCTTTGAAGATACTGAAGATTCTTTGCGGTCCAGTGAATTTATCGATCAGGTACCTTATACTACGTAAATTGTGTTCCTAAGCATAAGTGTAGATAGTGTTACTGGTGATGAGAAACAAAGACAGCTAATTAGCAAACAGTAAATAGGCATTCTTACCTACGCAGTGTGACCCCGTTTGTTTTGCATGAAAATAACTCTGAAATGACATTAAGTACCTACATTCCGTTTATATTCTATCTGTACCATGATGTTGCTACTTGAACTAAAATAGTTCACAATAATTTTACCACATAATTAAATTAAACATTTTGTTTAAAAGAAACCTTAATGTTTTTCTGTGTTCCATTTCATATTACTCGTACCTACATTGTATATGCGCTGAAGAAACGTTTCTAAAATGCCTTACAGAACGTGATATTTATACAAAACATGCTCATTGTTAAATTATCATTATGATAATTCAATTATTAGCTATTTTATATCTCCAAAAATAATCCCTAACTTATGCAATTAAGAATAAATAAATCTGATAGATACTCACTGTTAGGCATAGTCTACTGCGACACTGGCCGAAGCCGGCTTTTTTAGTTAAGGTCGGCAGACAGGCTGACGGTCCACTTGATGGTAGATGGCTACCGTCGCCTATGGCACAAGCAACGCTAGACTACACTGGGATTAAATATTGAGAAGGGATACATAGGGAAATGGGCTCTAGCATCCCTTACGGGATGGTTTCTGCCGCCATAGGGGCTGCCCAAATTACTGCATGCGAAACGCTAGTATTATCTGTACTAATATTATAAAGAAGAAAGATTTGTTTGTTTGTTTGAATTGAAAAGGCTCTGAAACTACTGGACCCCAATGTATAATAATAAGGAGACAAACCAATGCCTTAATAATCATATTTACTTAATGTGTGAGTTAAAATGACGCTCCGCCATGCTCTAAGGTCTAGACAAAACAAGTAAACTCAGCATTGTGTTTCTATGCAGTCTCATTATGGAGGCTGAATAGTTGAACGTGTTTAAGTTACATAATAAATAATAGTGTCTCCGATCAGTGGTGGTCTAAAAGTTGTACATAATATCGCACGGCAGGAAGCCTCGCTGCGCCCGCGCTGTGGGAACCGCATTGTTCTTGAGCAGAATGTGTTCCACCGAGCGCTTCCTTTGCACTCGTTTCAATGTCATCTAAGTAGTTTGTCAAATTATAATCTTGTGACGTCATTATTGCGTTATTTAATAAAATTTGTATTTATATTACATAACTTTTTTGTTGGCGGACGTTCGCAATGTCATTAGACATAATTTACGGGATTTTTTGTAGTTTTTACGAGTGTGATAACGCATGCTGCGAATTCTGCACGTTTAGAACCAGCTGTCTTACCGTGGCATAAATTATTTTGATTATAGATGTAATACTTGTTGTGATAAATAAGCAAATTCTTCTGATTATCTGATATCTAAAACACCTCATAAAATAGTAGTAATAGGTTTAGTAGGTATCTACAAAGGCAGTTAACACTGTCATCAAAAAATTAGACGGACAAGGTCGAAGGAAAGGACAAGGTCGTAGGATTATTCAGCCGTTGGTGTGACCAAATAACTGCTCTTAAAGAATAGGTAACACTTGCCCTGAGAGAAGCTGAGAGGCGTATAGTGCACGCACACAGCTACAAAAGACTTTTAAGAGACACGGCCTTCAGCACTTAAGAATACGATTGAGAAGAGGAAATTTAAATCATTTTAACGTGAGAGTATGTAAGCCGTGTGTTAATTGTATAGGATCAGCTGTTGGTGCGCTTACCGCTTACGTCAAAAGATGTTGAGCAGCTGCACTCTGAGATTGGCAAAAAACCGAGTCTGTACCTGACAGTGTATGGCCGAACACCGAGGGATAGATAGAGGGGTCGCGAGTTCATTGATCGCTTCTATTGTCGAATGTGCGCGTGCGCTGACAGCTGCCGTTATGGCCGCCCTGTCGCTGCATGGTAAGCAGTAGTCTGTACTATCCATATACTAATATGAAAATCTATATAAATACTAGCTACACGCTCCCAGTTCGCCCAGGTTCAAATCATTTATCGAGGAAGACTTTAGGTCACATATAACATCACGTTGCGACTAATAGGAGCGAAGAAACAGTCGAAAATGTGGAAAAAACGGGGAAAATTATCCATCTTTGAGGGCTTCCGTTGCGTGCGCTGCGAAAACCGTTCGAGATACCCAAATGATTCCCAAAATAACTATTCCACGCGGACGAAGTCGCGAGCACAGCTAGTATAGAGATATAGACATGAATCGCTAAACTGCTGAACACCCTTCATCCACATTTATATGTGCAATGTTACTAAGCTCAAAATTCAAAAACGGCTGAACCAAATCAACAATTTCTTTTTATATTGGCCAAAGTGCAAGAAGGTTTCTTATGAAGAGAAAAATTTGATTATTTATTCGGTAACATTTAATCCATTTTTCTTATTCCCATTTATAGTTCCTAGCTGACAATTCAAATATTTCTTCAATTCAATTCAACATTGAACAAGAAAATACCTACCTAATGTAAGTATTATAATATATTGGAGAATTACTTACCATTCGGCTACAACATGCCCCCGCGCATTGAATGAGGGGTTACGCACCCCGGGTCTTGTATCCCGGGAACATTATTATACCCCGAAACGGACTGAACCGGATATTTATTGATTTGTTCATATAAAACATATTTTATTTTATTTTTTGTAAGCTTTTTAATACAGTTGGTTCTTATGTCTGATGAAAAGTGAAAACTAGGCTTCTTAAAAAAGTTAAGAGGATGTTGGAAGTGAGCTTAGCGTGTACAATTCCAAAATGAGTTAATGATTAGCCATGATTATGATGCGAGCTAATGTGAACTTTAGAGAAGGTTTATTATTGTACACAACCCGTTACGAACTGAGCTGTAATTTTAAATTCGACTCGAATAGGTATCTTAAGTTTATGGATTTAATGAGACATGTAAATTTTTATTTTTTTTGGGCGCATAGGTAGATAGATTAATAGTAAAGTTGTGTGATCTTATGTAAAATTCCAAAAAAATAAAAATTTTCTTCAGCTGCATACTTAAATTTTATCTGATCTAAGTTGAACAAGACAACGACACATAGATAAGTGTGGAAGCTATAAATTGTTTCTAAAGCCTATATATGTATATATAAGTATATTGAGAGTCAATGGTTGTTCCTCTTAGGCTTGCCATAGTACTTCCGTATTCTTTGGAGTAAGTAGCTCCTTACTCCAAAGAATATGGAAGACTAATACCTATCTGTCCTACCTATCTGAATAGAAGCATATTCACTGAGATGCCTGGGTTCGAAAATCTAGTCAACAAACTAATACATATCTTTGATGAACTCCAGACATCGATAGCCGCACGTGTCCCTGCAAAAATGAGTGTACCCTACCCACCTTTGAGCTGGCATTTGACGAAAACAACAACCAAATAAGTACTTTTGATCTACGATCTACGGTTTTTATAAATAAGATAATCATTTGATGATTTGATTACTCGTCAATAACTTTTGTGGGGGCTATCGGCTAGTCCATGTTTTGAACACGATCTCATTAAACGAAAGAACAAGTTACCTATTGTCCAGTCCATAAGTACTTTGGGGGTAGGAAACTTTTTTATAAGTAGGTAGGTTTTCTCATATTAATATTTTTTAAATGACAATAACATATTTCCTTATCCCCCACCCCCTCCCAAACTCCTTATCCTTATAATCCTACTATAGTCAGCAACGCACTTGTATGTGTTATGCAATCAAAAACTTTTTATTCGACATAAGGCACTTCATAATAAGAGCCCTCTATATATTTCGAAGCAAACTAATTTTATTATTACAAAATGTTCTTCTGTTCACTTGTTTGATACGGCTATAAAGCCGTGCCTGTTTTCATCTTTACTGGATAGATGGCGCAGTCACACTGCAAAATGAAACGCAAGTAGGTATTTCATTTTGTTTATTTTTAAAGATGTTATGGACAACAGGACAAGTAATTATTCTATGCTAGAAATAAATAATTGAAGCACCAAACGTACAAACGAACACGATTGTTTAACGAACACGATGGTGTACTAAAATTTAGCCTTCAGGTTTTCCAGCTTATATTTTCCAATGAAAATTCGGAAATGAAGCGCTTATTTAGCAAAATTTAGCACTAAGCATAAAGTTTGGTAGCGCTCGGACGCAAACGAAGTCGCGGGCAAAACCTAGTATGTAATAAAATACTATGAAATCAGCATCATTCAGAGCAGAGCAAAATCTTTTTATATGCTTACAGATAATATTACGCATTCGTTGAGTGAGATCATTGATACGTCACTATAGAATAGAGTGATTCATTTTTATAATGACATCATCACGTACCTACCCTATCGAGATTGAGAAGGTCACCTTTAACTTTTGTAGCTACATTTTACAGTAAATTGGATTTTACAGAAAATTTTACAGTAAATTACATTTAAAAAGGACATTATGAAATCTAATTAAAGTTTTTTAAATAATTAAAATTTGATCAAAAAACTGGTTCTTATATTTCTGTGGTTTATATACTTACGTATAACTATGGTATACGTAAGTATAAACCTTAGAAGGCTCAAGCGAGAAATAGCGTTCAATACGAACTGTATGCCGCAAAGAATGACGTAGGTACACTCGGTAACAAATCCTGCTAATATTATAAATGCGAAAGTTTATGCGGATGTATGTTTGTTACTCTTTCAAGTAAAAACTACTTAACAGATAGTTTATTTATTATCTAGATTAGGGTGCTTGCCTTGACGCTCTGCTCCAGGGATCCCGGGTTCGATACCCGGCAGGGTCAACTTTGGAAATGAACTTTAAATTTCCAAAGCCCATTTCTCCTGTCCACTCAGTGCGTTGTCGTACATTATATGGTCAACAACGTACTTGCAGCACCTGTGGTCTGTGGTGTTGCTTGTTTTGTTATATAGGCAGGCAACGGTAACCACATACCATCAAGTGGACAGTCACCCATAAAAAATATAAGCAAGTAGGTATTTGTTAATTTTTAATACTCTCAAAATAACAGCGATATTGAAACTTTTAACAATTTTCATTGAATCCAATAACCATAATTAATAATAAAATTAGTTATTAACCTTACCAATGATATTAATATATAAAACGAGGTAGATATGGGACTAGTGCCCTGGAACGGAGGCGTTCAAATTAAGACAATTGTTGTAATTTGATTTAGTCGCTTAATAACAGCGAGTGAAAGAACACGTGTGCTGCTCTGTGTTGACTCTGTGTCATAATTATTAAAAGACAGTCTAAAATGCCGAGTTGTGTATTCCGAAAGTGTAAAAACTATGGTTCCAAAGTAAGAAAGGATAAAGGAGTTACATACCACACGTAAGTACATAAAAATCACATAAATTTTATACAAAATTGGGCGATCCAGTGCAATAGGGACAGATACCGTGCGTCATAGATTAACAGTCAGAAGCGAAACCGTAGGCACAATTTACCGCGCTCTGTAACTATAAACTGGTGATGGGCGATTTCATTTCGAATTATATGAAATACTATTCCATTATATAAATATTATATTATATTGTAATTCTAATATAATATAATATTAGTTCTATATTATATTCTATATATATTATATTGTAATATAATATAATATTCTATATATTCCTACTATAAAAACTTCATTAAAATTCCAATAATAAAAAAATTAAAAAAATTGGCAAATAAGTTGTTTTATTTAATGCCACTCCAATTATGTTGTTTATAGAGTCTGTGCGGAAAGAGAAAGGACGCGGCGTATAAGGGAACTACCATAATGACTTTATTATTTTTATTATATAAATAATTTTACCAATAAGTTTTAGAATAGTAAAAAATTTAACTAATTTATAAAAGTATCAAGATGTTTACAGTCGAACTATAATAACGTAACAGAGTTTTCAAAATAAGAAATACGCAGTGGGCCCTCAATTATTACGTCCATTCTCTTTCCGCACAGACTCTAATATCAATGATGTGACGCTTCTGTTTGCATCGCTCAGCTTTGTTTGGCTAGCGTACTTCAAACGCAACTCTTTACAGACAGCTATCTCTTTCCGTATCATACGTTCTGTATCATCTGTCACGCTTACTAATATATCTCACGTAGGTAATAAGTATATAGGAGTATACAGATAAGTAGGTATGTACAAAGCGGAACATTTTTTAAAGACGTGCTATATGGAGATGGGTTATCTTTACTTAAAAAATCATAGAACCTTACTTTCTGTTTTACCATTGAAAATTCTATTTGACTGACCGCGCCTCTTCGATATTCATGGATAACGTCATGGATACTATCACGTCATCGTAGTCGTGTCATACAAACACCTCACTCACAATGCTAATAAAGAAAATGGCATAGGTCATAGGAAGGTAGGTATAGTACCTACGTAAACTTCAGTAAAAATGACATCACTTTTCATTCCTATTTCACTTTTTATTACCTATTAAAATGAAATGGCAGTGAACCTCTTAACTTAAGTACCTACTTGTATTATTATTTTTAAATTAAACAATAGATATGTAATTGACCTCGTCCTCATGTAAGTACAAATAATATTCTTATGTGTAAGTTTGTATCCTTGTTTGGATGTTTGTTACTCAATCGAGCAAAAACGGCTTAACAGATTTAGATGAAATTTTGTACACAGATAGTTTATTATGTGGATTAATATATAGGATACTCATTATCCTGGAAAAATGTTAGGTTCGCTAGGTTCGGTGTCACGATGATAAATATGTCAGGCGTTATAATAAGATAATAACTCATCTACCTACATATTTTCATTTTTCAACGCATACGAAAACGCGGGCACAGCTAGTTTTTTTTTTTTTAATTCAGCTAGATATTTGAAAAGCGTTGAAACCTATATAGGGTCGATGACGGTTAGCTAAAAAATATCCTGTACTACCTAACATACAAATTTGTTAATTATATGTAGGTATTAGGTAGGTACCTACATTACATCAACAGCTTAATGTAATCGTCATGACCATTCATTAATTGTTAGTCACTCTGTGAGATTTCACAATAGCTTAGCCTTGACCATGTATTATGAAGGTCGCTCGTGTTTATCTACCTTGTCCGTGCACGGTTTGGATTCCATACTTACATAGTTGCGCATCAACCTCCTAAACCCTGGATATATCCTATCCTATGGATGTACTTAACCTGTGGATGTCCTCTGTTTTTGCATATTCAAAATAATGTTGTAATAAAACCAGCAAAGACCGTGTCAAAGACGTCTAGCTAGTCTAACAGGATAGGTATCTAAAAAATATAGACTGGAAATTGTTGTGTGGGTACTAAACCGCTATAATTCCAAAAGGCGGTAAGTCGCAGTAGGCGAGTTCAAGCTACAATTGCTTTTAAACGTTTGTTAGTACTGTTGCTTTTCCCAGTTCGGTGTAGTATGACATCATCTTGAAATACGGTCGGCGCCGAGGCCGCAGACTAGAGATGTGACTGCGACGAACGAACGACGTTAGTTCGAAACTGCCCTCACACTGTGCTAACGTCGACTCGGTGTATAGTATACAATTTTATTGTGAAAAAACTTCGGCTTGAATCATGGCTAACGTTATGGGTAAGTTTAAATCTGCTTATAAAACCAAATTTATACTATCATTACAGTGTTAAAAATATTTAAAACATCTAAATTCTTATCAAATACCTATGAATGAAATATTTTAAAAAAAAATCATTTATTTTTTGAGGAATAACTGTTCCTATTTTATAAGAAAACAACTGTTGTATGATTTAATAAAAATATTATTTATTCGAAACTATAAAAAATGTATATGTATAGGTAGGTATAACAGAACTAATTTTAATGAGTAACTTTAACAATATACTTAAATAGTATTATTTAATTGCAAATATATAGCTTTAGATCAAATAAGAAGACTATAGAAAATTACGGATTAGTATTTGGCATTTTTGTGTGTACTTTTTTCGTAAAAACACTTTTAGTTTGACAAGCCGGCGAAACAAATACCGTTGATACTATGCGAGTTAAGTATTTGCGGCAAGCGACCGGTATTATTCTGGCACGAGGCCAATAAAGAATGGGTGTGGTAACGAGATATACATAGATAAATGATTGGTCTCGCTGCGCTCGACTAGATACCGCCGTCGTACTTGTAAAATGCGGCATAAAATAGTACGCCGATTTTTGCGTACCCAAGCCAGTCACACTGCTAACTCTCTGTGATGTGTACGTGCCGAATGTTTTATTAAATTTTAGGCATCATAAAATACCAGATTGCGTAGTGAAACTGTGTAAAAATATAATAAAACTGGATAAAAAGTGATAAAAAGTAACGATTTTTTACACACACTACAATAAAAAGTTGCCACATTTTCGGAGCTATCGTTTTTGTATAGTACTCTATCTAGTGGAGCGTAGCGAGACCAATGCAATAATCATTGGAGATATATATAATACTAGCTGTTGGTAGCGACTTCGTCCGCGTAACTTTATAAAATATAGCCTATGTTACTCGCTTATAATATAGCTTCCTAACAGTGAAAGAATTTTTCAAATCGGTCCAGTAGTTTCGAAGCCTATTCAATTCAAACAAACAAACAAACACATCTTTCGTCTTTATAATATGTTATTATAATATATATTTTTTAAGTCTTATAGATTAGGTAATTATTGTAATTTTTGGGGTCCTGCGGATGCAATTTCACTGCTCCTGAGATATCCTTAACTCACGCAAGGAACAAAAATTTTACATAGTTTTTGAAATTGTTTATAAAAAACAATATATAAATTTTTATAATGCCATAACTGGCGGCATCATCTCGTTTACTCAAATATTTAAAAATTTGCATATATTTTACTTAGTCAAGAAATTAATATTTTGTTTATCTTATAAGACGTGTCATGAGATCATCGACATATTTGCCTAATAAGTAGTAGATGTACAATGTTGACCGTTTTAACATCGTCACAACATAATCTACTCAGCACTTACCTACCTGTGTTAAAAATAAACAACTAAAATATTTAACTAATGTTAAAAATAACTCAAGGAAAAATCGATCAGAGATTGTGTATATAAAATAAACGCTACATTCCTCAACTATAGTTACTATTTTGAGTGATTTAAGCTATGCAAATTTTAATGGATTTTTTGAGTTTCATAATGATTGGTTAATAAGTAAAGTAATCTTTAACTATCATGTAACTTAAATTTAGATTTTTTAATCTTTACGGAATCAAGTTAGGGCGTAAGAAAATGATGCCCATCGCATCCAAAGTAGGTAGGTATCTCAATTCGCTATACTTACTAGCACCTATGTGTCAGTCAGCACACAACACACACATACACACACAAATGAATTTACATTATCGTAAAGTCTACTATTTAAGGCTAGTTACTATTTAAGGCGCACGCCGCCATTTCAGTGCAGTGCTTCCGCCTACCAAATATACCTAATAGAAGATACTGACTCAGCTGTAACTGAGCAATAAAATTATTTTATTTTGTGTTAATATAGCTAATATAGTGGACGCAGCCACCACTACTTATATTAGCCATATTCACAGCCTTGACGTGCGTAAGGAAAAATTCGTATAATGTTATCCACAATCTCACTTAATTTTTTGGGTCTCACGCTAAACTCTAAAGTCTAGACTCTAAGACAAGTTTAAGAGTAAAAGGGTAGAGGCTCTGAAGGAAGTAAGAGTAAGAAGGAAGGAAGTAAGAGGAAGGAAGTAAGGAACTTCCTCTCAAGGAAGTAAGTGGCCCTGAAAAGGACCTCTTTCACCATCCGTCAAGTAGGCTAACCGTCATTTAAAGTCACCGTTCACCGGGGATGATGGAGCTGATACCTTTGATTGTATGGTAAAAGTCCCAAACATTAAAAAGAAAGTAATAATAATAAAATCGCCTATTTTTTTATTTTTGGGACTTTTTGTTTATTTGGTTTATTTTGTGAAAAAATCATAACCCTCCATTCGGGCTTCACCCCACAGAAGAGGTGCTTGACAAAATTTTATACAAGGTCAGCATGTCTGACGACCTTGACATTAAAAAAACATCAATCAGATAAGTACTGAATAACATAAGAGGTGGTCAGTTATTTTCTTGATTTATACCTTCATATACCTTCAATTATAAAATATATAATTTACAATTGAAAAAAGAAACTTAATATAGAACTATTAGGTATAAAAGAAAACAAATATTTACTTACAAACTTAATTTACCTAAGTAACATTGAGTCAATAGGCGTGTAAGTACACGGAGAAAAATAACAAGCAAACGCTATGTTATCTCATAACATTTAAATTTAAACATTCGCGAATACTTTATTTTACTCACGCAGTCGATGAAACAGTAAAAACATCACGAACGCAAAACCCAAGTATGCGGTTGTACGTGCAAATCGTACGTTTACATAGATTGATGCAAATATATCTAGATGTGCTGAGAATTTGTATTGCTAATCGTGAGAAAACAGTACAATCAAACTTTTCTAGCTATAGGTACAGTGAAAAAATACATACTAAGTAATCATAAGATAGCAAAAACTACAGCGACAAGTAAATTTTTAAACTCCGCAAGTAAAATACACTAAACGCAACAAAAAAAAAAGTTCCAAATTTTTAGGTGATTTTCAACAGGCTGTAACTTCGAAGAAAATGGTCGTACAGTGCTCATTAAAAAAGGAAATTGTAGCTTTAAGTTTTTGAATCCGAGCTTCAAATATTTTTCTCGTAAGCGGTTTATGAATAATCGTCAGAAAACCAACGAAATTTTTTTTCAAAATTTTTGCTCCTCTTGAAATCGCTATAAAAACCGTAATATTATTTTTTTGTAATGGCACTATAAAAGCTCTTTTAGAAAATTTAATTCCCTACAACTTGACCTCATCATGAGCTTTGTATGGTGATTAGTCACCGAGTTATCGTCGATCAAAGCGAAAAAGTCATTTTTGACTTTGATAATTGATTACTCGGGCAATAATGGTCGTACAAAAAATTCAAGTAGAGTTTTGTAAACTGCAAAACATTCTCTACAGGGTGCTTTGCAATTTACAAAACTCGACTTTAAACTAAGAGATTTAAACTAGGTACCAACGTATTGATTTTGCTCCAAATTTCTTGACCGTTGGTACTACCTAGATACGCGGGCGCCTGGAGGTCACGACTCGCTTCTACATCGATTATGTTCAAATGACATCACTGCGTATAAATTGCTTCTTTTCATAATAAACCTTCGGGTTGAGAACACAAGATACTGTTTCCTTAAACTTACCAATGTTCGTAGGTGGGTATCATTCATAAAAGTAGATATTATCAATCATAATAACGAATATTTTCAACTTTTATAACATTTCTCAAATGTAATACATAAGTAGGAATACATAGTATATGGGTGATTCTACAAAAGTTGGGTAACTTTTGACCATATTTTGTTTACTGTAGTTATTGAATCAAATTTCTACAAATTCGGGTGTTTAGGATAGCTGCTGATCTAATGAATATATTGTTCCAAATCGGGCCAGTCACTTTTCGGCTCTTTTTTTTTAATATAATCCTGGTCAATTTTTTTAGCATGCCGCATGATGTTTTAAACTGAAATATGAAATAGAAATGCTTATACACGGTAGCAATTAACATAAAAGTGCTCTAAAATAAATAAAACATCAGTATAACTGACAACGGACTGACGCCAACGGACTCACAAAAATACATAAATTTGATGTTATAATTAGAACTAATGTTTCTTTTGGTAATTTCGAGTATCAACAAGCTACATTTTGACAAAACATAGTTAACTATGTATAAATCAAAATAAACCTCAGGTTAACAAGAAAATAACGACTCACCAAGAGACTGATATTTTGACTGGATCAGCACGTGTATTACAAGGTAAACACAACTCTAGCACTGGTACAGCAATAACAGCCATAAAATGGTGTGGTCCGCAGCTAACTTCATTACTAACTTTAAAATTCTAACAGGGATTTCACCTTGAGTTGGTGATATTTGGCGAGAATTTCAAGTTTAAACAACACACAACGGACTGACGAAAAAAACTAAACACAAAGTTTCTTATTTTTTTAAAAATAAAGTGGAGAATATTACATTATGAAAGTTGTAGTATACATTACTATGTACTTCACAGATTGTAGTGAATTAATAAGTTTTCTTAAATCGATGATAATGTTTAACAGACAGTCACTTGACTGCTGGTTTTCGGGATTGTGACATGCCAAAGGACTGACTTTTTAAACATTTATTGTGTTTTTTTACTAACTTGTATTTAAAATAAAGAGCTGAAATTGGGTGACCAAATAAGGGACTTTTAATTATTTTAAAATAAAATGTAATAACAATAACATATAATAATACTTCGTATCTATTGGCTGATGACATTGAGTTACCCAATTTTTGAATATTCACCCATATCTATATTATTATCTATACTAGTATATACTAATGTTATAAAGAGAGAAGATTTGTATGATTGTAAATTTTGTAATGAATAAACTCAAAAAACTACTGGACCGATTTGAAATTTTTTCACCTATAGAAAGCTACATTATCAGCGAGTAACATAGGCTATATTTTATAAAAAATACGCGGGCGAGATCGCGTGCAACAACTAGCAGTAAATTGAAGATTTCAGGAGTTTATTTTACCATTGCACCTTCAACGGGCACATGCGCAAACTCTTTACTAATAATAATCCATAATTTACTAATAATAAGCCATATAATAACAGGAAACACACTAAAAACACAATGACGGTTTACGAATTTAAATTAGGTACTAAAACTCATTCAACTTAAAGCATTTGTTTAAATTTCGTACTTTCCTACTAGTCCGGTCGTGTGATAATAAAAAAAAGTTTAGATTTAATACGACGGATGTCGTAGACAGTCATGTACATAAGCTATACCTAAACACATTGTGTGACGTGTGAACGCAACGACCGCTCACCGGTCACTGAGGAGTTTGATTGCCGGTATTTTCTTATCAATAAAATAATAACTTTTCTTAATTTTTATACAGAAAACATAGCTTTTTATTGTACCTAAACACTTGTCCTTTATGATTATAAATGTTAATTTCTAATTGTTGTTACGTAATTATGTTAAAAATGAAAAAAAAAAAATACTGAAAAATTTGATAAAAGACAATATTTAACGTTCTTATTTAAGAACATGGATTAGTTTTGCAAAAAAATAATCAGGTTAATTTAAGGACGACCACATAAGAAAACTTCATACCTGAATAGATTTTTTAATTTATCATTAGTTGTTATGTCTTTAGTCCGTGAACATAGCTCAACATACTGCAGGGCTTGGCAGAGCTATGTTTAACTCCATTTTTACCTAATATATACCCTATAAACAAACGTTTAAAAAATACTAACCATATTATCAATTTTTCGTGGTTATAAAAATATTTCTAAGTTTTTCCTAAATTAGTTTGAAACCAATGTTATAAGCAGCGTCAAAAATTCGACGAGAGTCAATTTTTAACGGTCCGCAGCCTTAACCGGAAATTTGTTTTTTAGGTCATCTATCTACCTATCTATGTTAAAATTTAAGTATGTATTTGAGTGTTATACATATGTATATTTCATTAAGTCCTATGTTTTATCTTTCTCTTTCAGAGGTTCAAACCGACGACAACCTCCAGTACCAGTTCTATCCAGTTTCCAGTGGTTCTGTGCAGTTTAAAGTGCGCGCTGACCATGACGCTCACGTCGCTCTGGCTATGGGACCCCAAGAGTCTAACCCTATGATTGAGGTAATATCTAATTAACTACGTAGCAATGAATCAGCATGGTGTATCGTTTCTTCATTATAGTGAGATTTGTTTTATAGCGGTAGCATCTGACGTCTTTTTCGATAGACTTTTGGAGATCGCTAGGCTAGAATCTTGTCATAACAAGATAAAATTACAATCGGGTCAGGATTCTGTTGAGACTGTTAAAATTCATATATTTTTTACTTAGCCTTACTTATTGCATTCTACTATAGACAAGGACCATGTCCAATGAATTTTCTTTTTAATTAAACGTTAATTATAAATACGTAGTAGCATTAAACACATAAATGGTTAACCATTGGTTATTTGCTTGCATTGAACGAAGCAATTGGTAACAAGAGCTGCAAAACCTGCTGCATATTGTAGTCTTCAAACGCTAACCAAGTGCTAAATGGTTGTCATAAGAATGGCTGTCTTTCTTAACTAAGAAGTCATAACAATAGTTTAACATTAAATTTATTACTTTCCAGGTCTTCATTGGTGGTTGGGGAAACACAAAGAGCGTCATCAGAAGAAACAAAACAAAACCAGACAAAGTTGAAATTGAAACTCCACAAATTTTGAACGGTGGCGAATTCCGTGGCTTCTGGATCCGTTGGGACAGCGGAATAATATCGGCTGGCCGCGATGGAGAAGCAATCCCTTTCATATCCTGGTCTGATCCCGAACCATTTCCTATTGGTTTCGTCGGCGTGTGCACTGGATGGGGTGCCACGGGAACATGGAAAATTGAAGGTATGTCAACACTTTTCAATCATCGCACAAAATGTACCCAAAAATTTCCAAATTTACCTTCCATTATCCCACACAGATGGTGACGAGTTCAATACAGAAGACAAATTACAATACACTTTCGGGCCCGCGGTTTGCGGATCTTTGGAATTCGACTACCGCGGTCCCCACAATTGCCACGTTTGCTTAACCAGTGTGCCCGCCGAAGTTGACCCTATGTACGAATGCATCCTAGGCGGATGGGAGAACACCCAATCGGTCATTAGGCACTGCAGACAGAAGCCAGATAAGGTAGGGTAACAGTAGACGTGGACTAGACATTCTTTCGGCTTTTGTTTTAAAGTGAGAACGACCATTTAAAAATGTTAATTTCCTAGGTCACCGTTCCGACTCCCGGCATTATGAATCCCAATGAGTTTAGAAAATTCCTCATTCAATGGAGGTGCAATAGACTTATGGTGCGAGACGGCGCAACTGGAAACATTATTATGGAGTGGGTAGACCCATCACCGTTCCCTATAACCCACTTTGGAATCCGCACCGCATATGGTGCTCGCGGACATTGGCGCGTCAAGCATTTCTACAAAGCTGGCCAGCAGCCTCGTTGAGTGCCCAAATTTATCGAATGATACCGCTTCATATGTTAATCGCTGTTACCATGTGTTCTATGAATCTAGTCTTCACCTTTATTACAATATATACTAAATTATAATCACTTTCAACTATAACCAACACAGGAAAACTATTGGATGTAACTACTAACAATATTATAAATAATATAGAGTTCTATATATAGGAAATGGTGTGTTTATTAACTGTGATGCCTTATTGGATATTGTTATGCATTATAGATGTTGCATTTGACAATGAACAATCCTAAAAGTTTGATCAGACGGTATGTTGGGTACATTTTGTGTGTTTTTCTGGATGCTTTATTTCTTTCTATTTTAACATGCATCATTCTTTAGGTACATTGTACTGTACCCACATTACACAAAATTGGGGCCATGCACGATTCACATTCATAAGCTATGAACAAACAATTTTGCTTCGTGATCATTACCAAAATAAATGGAATATAATTGGCACTGATCAATCGAACACATGATCATTATTTTAATTTTATGCAGTAACAATCATATAAAATTGATCACAATCAAATATTTCCGAATCCACTTCTGATATTTTATTTGTTCGACAGTTCCCCCATCAGCTCCAGTTGCACAAGCTTTGTACAGTAGCCCCCCTGGTTACCCTGGCGCCCCAGCTTCAATGGGAGGTGCTGGAGTATGGCTAGACGTTACTGGAGGTCAGGTGCCCCCCGGTGCCGTCGTGGGAGGTCAAGATTGCAACGGAGAGCCTCTTTATGTAGCCAGAGCGCAACACGAAGGCGCTATGTTGCCTGGCAAGCTAGTTCCATCGCATGGATGTGCACATGTACCGTGGGGAGGTCAGGAGCACAGCAAACCTGAATATCAGGTAATTTCAAACTCTCGTAATTTTTTAAAACCTCTGTCGTGAATATCGCTCCGTTTTACAATTTAATTATACCGTTTAGGGAGTAGCCCAGCGTGAATAGGTGGTCTCCTACAGAAGACCCTAGTACTGTGAAATAACAGCTCGTGTGCTGTCGTGATCTAGTACTTAAGGGATGTCACCTTAAATTTAACATCTTTTGTCAGATGTGTATCTGTGACGCCTCTAATCAATCCGCTCAGACAGATCTATCTCGCCAGATCAGATCAGAGTCGGCAGCGCATTTTCATCCCCATTAATTGTTTCTATAGCCGATGGTGGCCACATACTACGAAATAAACAGCCGGAATGATCTCTACCCCTTATCTCAATCACAAAAGTTGATGAAATTGTAACATGTTTTTAGGTTCTCGTTGGTGGTCCCAACAACTGGGTACCAACAAATGGCGCCAACGTACCCCCCGGCGCGTTCCCCGGTGGAGAAACAGAAGACGGCGAACCTCTGTACATCGGTCGCGTGAGGCACGAGGGAAGTGTTACTACCGGCAAAGTGCAGCAGTCTCACGGCGTCTGCTACATCGCCTTCGGAGGACAGGAACTTGGCTTCCCCGATTACGAAATTCTCATGCCCTAATTGGCCCGATATAAAGTGCTTATGCACGATATAACGTGCACTTAACTTATTGCAACAAAATCTATAAGCAATAAATCGATGTTTGTAGTAAAATAGTTATAGCACTGCACTGCACTCGGTCGTAATTTCAGTTACGAATATAATATATCAATAAGCTTGATTAAATGGAAAATAAATAAATAATATCTACGAGAGTACATATTTATGTTAAACGTATATTTTTAATTAAGTTATTTTTTAATGTAATAAAGTCACTATTAAACTATACAGATGCTTTTTTATTTCCAATAACTTTCATACAAAAAGCTACACGGTCGTCACGTGATGATCGCATTGCTTCTTATGTTAAGGTCTGCAGACAGGCTGACGGTCCACTTGGTGGTAGGTGGCTACCGTCGCCTATGAGACAAGCAACGCCATAGGTGCTGCGAGTACGCTGGCGACTACAGTAGTATTGAGGATAGGGAAATTAATGGGCTCTGGCATCCCTTACTTCACTTATCACAACACACAACTAATTGTGTGGCTTATTAAAAGGCTCATTGTGTTCTCAAAATATTATATTAGCAAAATATTATACTCAAAATTTTATAGGATGCAATCAAATAGGTATTCTAAAGCTTATTTAAAATAAAATCTAATCCTAATAGTTATATTAATAAATTACATAATAAATTTACACAATAATAATTATTATAATAAAAAGCATCGGATAGTAACTATTATTTAATCTGTGGCATCGGTCCCTTTGCAGGGTCCCAAGTGGTCCCAAAGCATGCTGGCTGCATTGACTTGGTGTATATACTTAGTTTGATATAATGTGATTAATAACTACAGACTAGTGTAATTAAAATAAAAAATAAAATTTTCCAATGAATAACATATCACTAATTAATTGATTACTGTTGTAGTTACAGACAAATTGATTAAGATAGCTAAGCTCTGCATTCAAAATATCAGTAACAATTTGCAATAATATGATAAAAAAAATAAAAATATGTTTTGTGTAATTTTTAACTTATCTTGAATATATATCATATTGCTATTAAGTATAGAATATAAAGTTTATGTGCATTGCAAACCCAATAATAATCTTAATCATTTATTCATTTCTTAATCAGTATTTCAAACTGATTTAAATCTGAAAATTATTTACATATCTGTTATTATTCATTGTTATTATGTTACATAGTGATGTATTTCACACTGATGTTATCTGAAAATTACGTACCTACCTACGTACATAGCTATTATTATTCATTGTTATTATGTTGCATAGTGATGTATTTCAAACTGACTTACTTATATCTGAAAATTATGTACCTACGTAGCTGTTATTATTAATTGTTATACGTTAGATAGTA
The DNA here is from genome assembly GCA_947623395.1 of Synanthedon tipuliformis. Taxonomy (NCBI): domain Eukaryota; kingdom Metazoa; phylum Arthropoda; class Insecta; order Lepidoptera; family Sesiidae; genus Synanthedon; species Synanthedon tipuliformis. Next base: position 9,863,743 of record OX392407.1, on the reverse strand, counting down.
TTTCAAACTGATGTATTTTTCTTCTTACTCCGAACTAAGTATGAGAATAATAACAACTAAATAAGAAGAAGAAGAAGAAGCATCCACCACGGGTAAATATGTTCTATTTAAAGTAAACCATTATTTAAAAAATTATTAAGAGGCATTTCAATGATAATAATAACAATATAGGGTATTAAAATATGTTCACGACTTTTCACGCTTCATTGTGCAAGTTAAAGATTTTACTACTAAAGTTATGTACCTATTTCTCGAGAGCATCTGTCAAATTTGTGACCTATGGTACCGAGTTTGAGAAATGCCATGTTGAATTTTGTCGCTAGAGACCTCCCGGCCCGGGGACCACTTGTAACTGCCGTGGCTCAAGCCGCTGCAGTCGCAAGTAGCGCGGAGTTGAATTTCCATCATCCTACATTTCTGAGGCTATCCTAATATTATTTATTTGATAAGAAGAGAACTATTGTTCCTACAGAGTTTTGCTTGTCCTCAAATTGAAGCTAAGTCACTGCTCTACAACTTCATTGTTTTGTTTCGAAAAACGGCTAACTACAAATTTCTAACTTTTTGGGGAAAATGAAGTATGTATTTTTGAAGTAGTGTAGGTATCTCGGAATCTGTTCGACATACAGAGGGTTGCACTCAAAATGTAGAAAATTTTATCTTATTTAAATAATATAAATAGAATTTATATTATTAATAATATAGCGAAAAACTGAAAAAAAGTGAAAATTTCGAGCACCGTGTAATTAGCACAGGTCTTTAGAAACTGCAAACTTGGTTTTACACTACTGGCACCTACTGGTATATATCTATCCTAACAACATCCCAAAAAATCAAGACAGTGCAATTTTTTGCGACCGCGATTTTTTTTGTCTTGGGTCTTCAGTATCTACAGTATCCTGTTAGACTAGACGTCTAAAAAATATTTATATTGGGAATTGTTGTGTTTGGAATTATACTGAACCCGTATAATTCCAAAAGGCAGTAAGTGGTCGTAGGCGAGTTCGGTGTAGTATCGTTGTAGTCAGCACCGAGGCCGCAGACCATGTGTCACGTGACTGCGACGAACGAACGACTACGACTGCTAGTTCGAAACTGTCTGTCCTCATCCTGTGTTAACGTCGACTCGGTATATTCTGTAGTGTAGGTATATAATTTTACTAGCTGGTGCTCGCGCCTTCCTCGATAAATGATCTATCCAACACAAAAAGAATTTTTCAATTCAAACCAATACTTAGTTCCTGAGATTAGCGCATTCAAACAAACAAACAAACTCTTCAGCTTTATAATATTACTTAGTATAGATTGTGGAAAACTTTGGCTAGAATCATGGCTAGCCTTACAGGTATGTAAGTTTAAATCTGATCATGATTATCATAATTTTTATCATGGCTAGAGATTAAAGATGTGTCATGCGACTGCGACGAACGAACGACTACGACTGCTAGTTCAAAACTGCCCTCACTCTGTGTTAGCATCGGCTCTGTGTAGGTATACAATTTTATTGTGAAAAAACTTTGGCTAGAATCATGGCTAGCCTTATGGGTAAGTTTAAATCTGCTTTAAACACTAATTTTATACTGTAATCATGATGTTAAATCATATAAATTCTTACCAAATAAATGAATTTTTTATATATTATCAAATTGTAGGGAATTAAATTCTCTAAAAGAGAGAGAGCTTTATAGTCAGTACAATAAAATTATTACGGCTCGTTGACCAATTTCAAGACGAACAAAAATTTTCAAATTTTTTTGGTTGGTTTTTTGACTCATAAACCGCTAACGAGAAAAATATTCCTTTTGTAATCAGCACTGTATGATTAAGTATTTTCATCAAAGTTACAGCCTGTTGAAAATCACATGAAAATTTGGAAAAAAATTTATATCCTTTAATTGTTGCGTTTAGTATATTTACAGGAAATTACTTAAATTAAGAAAGACCTTTATTGCTAACTTATCTAATGTATATTTAAAAAGAGACCTTACCCACAAAGTTATTTAGCTACATAAGAATTAAGAGATTATTCAAAAATTATAAAAAAACATGACAAAAGAATTTTACAATGTTTACACACAAATATCTAAAGTTTATAAAAAAGAAGGTATAAAGTTATTCTATGTACAGTATAATAAATAAATGAATAAGAGTAAATAAAAAAAAATAGTAGTTGTGGGGTATAGCGGCTCCATTGTCAAATCCTATCTAGGCTTAATTCTGTGGCGCGTTCCTCGAATACACATACTGGTTGCACGAATTATTGCTTATGTACTTATTTTTGTTCTAAGCCAACCTACTATGTTACTTAATGATTTATTCCTGCGGTCTGCGAGGGCTTCTCCAATTTGTTTGACGAAGGAAACCATTTGTTGCGAGAATACGCTATCTACGGATATTACGAGAGGGGTGAAAGTAGCGTGTTTCATTTCACAGGCGGCACAATATTTTCTTTGTTTCTCGTCTTCGACTGATTGTAGAATGGACATGACAGGGCGTGCAATTTAAGAGGAAGCGTCAGTGTCTACGACACGCACGGATATCAAATAACGCCTCCTTCTGAGCATTCCATAGGTACATCTCGACAAGAATGGTCTGCACGTAGCCCTTGATCGCCTTCAGTTATTATTGGTTCTTTCGTAACATTTCCCCATGCTTGATGGCATAGCTCTTACTTCGTTGTCTCTTACTTCGTTGTGCTGTCTCGAGATTAGACCACCAGTCTTGCAGCATAGGGCATGATCAATATCAAACTGACAGTTACCGCATCCGTCGCATGAGGGTGGCATTGGATTTAGAGTTCTATGATATCGAATCATCAAGGCATCTCTGAATTCGATAGGGGTAAGTAGGTCAGAATTATCGATTAGATTTATAATATTTTTTTATTGAGATGCCTTGCTGATAATGTTGTACATGAACGGTAAACAAAGAGAAAGGGAAAGCAAAGAATATTATTGTCTCCTTTGCCTAGATACGTATTCAGGGAGCGATCTGGAGAGAGTTGGATTCAGTGTCAAGGAGGCTGCAATCAATCACCCTGTACTGATGGGAGTAGAATAACTGCGATGAATTTAATTAAAATATTACACGAAAAAATATTTTATTTAAACTTAGATTTTGTTGATTAATTTTGTTTAGTTATTATTCAGACTACTGTTGTTTTGCAAGTCTAATTGTAAAACTACTCGAATAAAAAACTCAAAAAAAAAAAAAATTGTTGATTTGTTTTAGTATTAGTTCTAATAATTATCTAAAAAATACCTACTACTTAAGCATATCTTAAATATTGTTACGTATAAAAATACGAAATAAGAAAAAAAAAATGCATTTCCCTTAGCAATTTTGTGCGCAACATGCGCCGATTGCCCCCAATAGTTTTGCCTGCTAACCTTAATATAACGCGCGACCTATACCTACACTTACAGATTTATTATTAGTATTGATAAGTCGCTATTCACCACTCTTCACCTTCCGCGCTTTACTTTTATTTTTTATTTTTCTGAATTTCACGATGTCACAGGGAAAAAACTAGTGTCATTAAAATGTAAAGTTAGTAAGGTGGAGAAAATACGAAATAATTTTTTTTTTTTCATTTCCCTTAGCAATTTTGTGCGCAACTGTACTCATATGCCAATTGCCATCAACTCCAGTTGCACAAGATTTGAACAGTAGCCCCCCTGGTTACACTGAGGTCTCAGCTCAAACAGGACATGCTGGAGTTTGGATAGATGCTACTGGAGGCCAGTTGCCCCGCGGTGCCGTCGTGGGAGGTCATGATTGCGACGGACAGCGTATTTATGTAGCCAGAGCGAAAATCAATTGCGCTGTGTTGCCTGGCAAGTTAATTCCATCCCATGGATGTACATATGTACCGTGGGATAGTCGGGAGTTCTGCAATTCTTACTATCAGGTAATTTTAAGATTTTTTAACTCTCGTGAATATCGTTCTGTTTTCAAATTAAGTATACCGTTTAAGGGTTGGCAGTATGTTAGTAACCCAGCGTGAATACGTTGTCTCTTACAGAAGACTATAGGTACCGTGAAATAGCACGTGTGCTGATACTTAAGGGATGTCATCTTAAATCTTTAAATTAACATCTTTTATCGAGCGCGGCATGAAAGACCGACCGACGCCTCTTATCTATCACAGACAGATCTATCCCACCAGATCAGATCAGAGTCAGCAGCGCATTTTTATCCCCATTGTTTCTATAGCCAATGGTGGCCACATACTACGAAATAAACAGCCGGAATGACCTCTACCCCTTATCTGAAACACAAAAGTTGATGAAATTGTAACATGTTTTTAGGTTCTCGTCGGTGGCCCCAACAACTGGATACCAACATATGGCTCCAACGTACCCCCCGGCGCGTTACTCGGTGGAGAAACAGAACACGGCGAACCTCTGTACATCTGTCGCGTAAGGCACGACGCCTGTATTACTACCGGCAAAATGCAGAGATCTGAAGGCGTCTGCTACATCCCGTTGGGGGGAAGGGAACATAGCTTCCGCAATTACGAAATCCTTGTACGCTAATTGGCCCAATATAACGTGCACTTAACTTGTTGCAACAACATCTACATAATAAGCAATAAATTGATTAATATGTAAATATAGCACTGCACTGCACTCGATCGTAATTTCAGTTATATCTATGAGAGAACATATTTATGTTAAACGTATATTTTGAATGTAATAAAATCACTATTAAACTATACACATGCTTTTTTTCGTCACATGACAACGCATCGTCGTCTGCTGCGTTGCTTCTTAAGTTAAGGTCTGCAAACAGGCTGACGGTTCACTTGGTGGTACCGTCGCCTATGACACAAGTAACGCCATAGGTGCTGCGAGTACGCTGGCGACTACAGTAGTATTGAAGAATGAGGATAGGGAAATTAATGGGCTCTGGCATCCCTTACTTCAATTATCGGAACACAACATGCTGTTACTTCACGGTGATCTTCTGTAAGGGGGTGATGGCTACTGCCACCAGACAAGTTGCCCAAATGACTGCGAACTACAGTGTGCCCTGCCAATACTAATAATTGTTATATTAATTATTGAATTTGGCACTAAATCCTGTTTGATTATCAAATCTCCCATCTGGATTGAAAGAGTAGGTATAAGTAGATACTTGTGTGATGAAGCGCTGTTGTTATTATATCTTAATCAAACGTCTTTTTTGTAATTTACAACTGCAGAAGAACTTTCACCCATTTCCAGGAATAAAACCGAATTCCAGCCGGGTTTCCTCGTGGACCAACTGTTTTTGGCTTTTAAGGCCAACCTTCACTGACGGGGAGCTTTACAAAAGATAACAAAAATAAAACACTTTGAAAAATAACAAAACAATTTGAAGACTAAGTAGTGCTAACTTTTAAAATTTCATTTCCATAGTCGCCCCTAGAACCTTAATAGATCCTAGAACACAAGTTTAGGTCTCAGCGCTATTACTTACAATAGAAATTTTGATTTATATTGCTATAGATAGCGTTAATCGAGCCGTGTATTGATCACAAATTTGCGCTTGAAAATTTAGAAAAATACTTAATTGTATATTGTCACAAAACTAATATTTTAAGAAAATTTCGCTGTTTTTCTTTACTGTCTTTAATTAAAGTATATAAAAATAAAAAAGTATTTTTTTTTTAATTTTGCATTGTGCATATTTTTAGTTTTTAGTGCATATTTGCATGCATATTTTGGCACTTTGTTATTGCATATAATCCGATGTCTACTCATAAACCATGATATCTAACTGCAATAAAAGCATTTTTGTTGTAATGATACATACATTACCTCGAAGGAAAAGTACATAATTTGTTTTTTTAGACATTTTTTTTAAATGCCTAAGTATTTAGTACAAATTTTGGTGGTTTTTTTTTTCAAAAAACACAATGAGGCTTAACTTTAGGATCGAATTAGGGTAGGACTCTAGAAAATATTTTTTGTTGCAAATAACCGCCTCTACGTCCCTGTTTCGTTTGATCCATGATTTTTGAACCATCCTGTATCATTACATTAAGTAGTACCTACCTAATCGTCATGACCATTCATTGGCCGCTTTTATAATTATGGACGGTAACGATAATTGTCGTCGACGGTTTTTTTTACCGCCATGATCTGAGGGGAAGCGAGTTTGTGTGAATTTATATGGAACCGATTTTATAATTCTGTAGACGGTAACGACATGTCGTGGGCGTGCACAGTAAATCGTGTCATCACCGTTGCACGCTACGATCCCCGTAACCGTAAGCTATCGGCCGGTAAAGTGAGTCTTTTATGTATATAAGGCGAAATGTGTGTGTGTGTGTGTGTTGCGGGCGTAAGTACATGACTCGTACTTCGTCCGCATCTACTGTGTGACAGACTGACAGGGCACAATTGTTTACAGAACGACTGCCAAATACACATCGTGTCGTTCACAGCGGCGACACGGAATTATAAAAGTGTTCCATGTTATCGTGGGAGGTAACGATATTCCCGTTACGGGTTACGGTGATGTCGTTACTGTCCATAATTATAAAAGCGCCCAATAATGTTGTTACTTGTAGTGACTGTGAGATTTGACAATAAGGTCACACAAGGTCGATCGTGTTTATCTACCTTGTTACAGTGGATTCCATACTTACAAAGTTGCTCATCAACCGCGTATACCCTGTCTCACCTGGATGTATCCTATGAATGTCCTATGTTCTGTTTTTCCATACGCACAATAATGTAATGAAAACCAGCAAAGACCGTCTTGCTAGTCTTGCTAAGTCTAATCAGACTAGACGTCTAAAAAAATGTATAGACTGGAAATTGTTGTTGTGTTTGGAATTATACTGAACCCGTATAAATCCAAAAGGCAGTAAGTGGTCGTAGGCGAGTTTAAGCTACAATAGCTTTTAAGTGTTTGACAGTACTGTTGCTTTTCCCAGTTCGGTGTAGTATAGTTTTAGTCAGTGCCGAAGCCGCAGACTAGAGATTAGAGATGTGTTATGTCATGTTGTTTGTTGTGACTGCGAGTGGGACGGAGTGCGACCAAAGTGCGACGAACAAACGACTGCTACAGACTGCTAGAGTGCTAGTTCGAAACTGTCTATCCTCACCTCACTTTGTGCTAACGTCGACGTGAAAAAACTCTGGCTGGAATCATGGCTTACCTCATAGGCAAGTTTAAATCTGCTTTAAACACTAATTTTATCTATACTAATATTATAAAGCTGAAGAGTTTGTTTGTTTGTTAGAACGCGCTAATCTCGGGAACTACTGGTTCGAATTGAAAAAATCTTTTTGTGTTGGATAGATCATTTATCGAGCAAGGCTTTAGGCTATATAACATCACGTTGCGATTAATAGGAGCGAAGAAACCGTCGAAAATGTGGAAAAAACGGGGAAAATTATATCTTTGAGGGCTTCCGTTGCGTGCGCTGCGAAAACCGTTCGAGATACCAAAATGATTCCCAAAATAACTATTCCACGCGGACGAAGTCGCTAGCACCAGCTACTACTGTATAATCATGATGTTAAATCATAAATTCTTACCAAATAAGTCAATAATAATTTATATTTTTTTTTTCATGAAGTTTTTATATTTTTAAGGAATAACTGAGCAGATTTCTTTCATAAGAAAAGAACTGTTGTATGATTAAATAAAGAAAAAGTATGATAGATTTTATATTCATTTTATGAGTGACAATATACCTGAGTAGGTAGTAACATAGTGTAAATAGGACTTAAGCATAATAACTTTTACTAATTTACTCTATGGTAGTAGGTATAATTTTATTAATTGCAATTTGCTAAAGCTATACTTTGAATCAAATAAGAATAAGACTATGAAAAAAGTATACACAAAAATGCGAAATAATTTTTACAGAATCAAGATAGGACGTAAGAATGTATTATAAAGATTATATATTATAATAACTATACCTATTATAAAGAGAAAATATTTAATTGTTCGTTTGCATTGAATAGGCTCCGAAACTACTGAAATTTTTTTTCACTGTTAGTAAGCTATATTATCAGTGAGTAACATAGGCTATATTTTATAAAGTTACGCTGACGAAGTTGCGCGCAACAGCTAGTTGGTAGATAAGTCGCTCTTCGCACCCCGCGCTGCATTCGCGCGTCTCGTTTTATCACAGCATACTTATTTCCTACAGTAGGCCGACGCCTTTGATGTTGGGCGATACCGCCGCCTGTGTAGGTATTTAAAAATTACGGAAGGGTTGACACAAATTAAGTAATATAAAATGTGCTAAGTACCTTTCTTCATCGTGCGGAAATTGATGAAAGCTTAGTTCTTTATTTATGCGAGATAAAGATTTGCACGCACTTACAGCACATGCCGTATGCACCATTTTGATTTATATAATAAATTAAAATCTGAAAGACGCGATAGCTCTGGAATATTTAACCCAAGCTGCTAAGAACGACGAAGTATGCAGCTTGGGCACGTCTCACTCGCGCCTCACCCCTCACGCCCCGCACGATTGCCCTGTCTAGTCGTCTCCGTCGGCCTACTGTACGAAATAAGTATGCTGTGGTTTTATCGTATCGTATTAATTAGTAATACGTCTTAGTGAAGTTTTTTCCATTTTATTGAATATGTTAATATTAACTAAAATTCACTTTTGTTTTTTGTTTTTCTCAATATAAGTACTAGCAAGATAAGTCACAACGAAAAAACTTGTGTTATTATATGTTGTTGGTAAGGTGTGAAAAATGCGAAATAAGAAAAAAATATCATTTCAATTTTTATTTCATTTTTCTTAGCAATTTTGTGCGCAATTGTTCACATGTGCCAATTGCCACCAACTTCAGTTGCACAAGATTGGGACAGTAGCACCTCTGGTTACTTTGACGTCTCAGCTACATCAGGACGTGCTGGAGCTTGGATAGGTGCTACTGGAGGTCAGTTGCCCCAAGGTGCATTCGTGGGGGGTCATGATTGCGACGGAAGGCGTATTTATGTAGCCAGAGCGAAACACCAATGGGCTTTGTTACCTGGCAAGTTAGTTCCATCCCATGGATGTGCAGTTCCGTGGGATGGTCGGGAGATCTGCAAATATAAATATCAGGTAATTCTAAGATTTTTTTAAAACTGGTGAATATAGTTCCGTTTTCAAATTAAGTAGGTATAACTTCAAATTCAAATTAAGTAGGTTAGGGGTAGGCAGTGACTTAGTAATTCAGGGTGAATAAGTGGTCTCTTTCAGAAGACTATAGATACCGTGAAATAACAGCACGTGTGCTGATAGGTACTTAAGGAATGTCTACTTAAATCTTAAATTTAACATCTTTTATCGAGCGTGGCATGAAAGACCGACGCCTTTTATCTAGGTATGTGCTTAGACCACAGACAGATCTATCCCACCATATCAGATCAGATCTCAAACATAAAAGTTGATGAAATAATAATATGTTTTTAGGTTCTCGTCGGTGGTTCCAACAACTGGGTACGAACATATGGCTCCAACGTACCCTCCGGCGCGTTCCCTGGTGGAGAAACAGAAAATGGCGAACCTCTCTACATCTGTCGCGTAAGGCACGACGGGGGATGTCTTACTACCGGCAAAATGCAAAAATCTCAAGGCGTCTGCTACATCCCGTTCGGAGGAAGGGAACTTAGCTTCCGCAATTACGAAATCCTCATGCGCTAATTGACCCAATATAAAGTGCACTTAACTTGTTTCAACAACATCTATAAGCAATAAATTGATATACACTAAACGTAAAAAAAATACAAATTTTTTAGCTGATTTTCTACAGGCTGTAACTTTGAAGAAAATGGTCATACAGTACCTACTCATTAAAAAAGGAAATTGTAGCTTCTAGTCTCTAGTTTTTGAAACCGAGCTTCGAATATTTTTCTCGTTATCGGTTTATGAGCAATCGTCTGAAAATCAACGAAAAAAAAATATTCAAATTTTTTGCTCGTCTTGAAATTAGTCAACGAGCCATAATATTTGCATTTTTTGCAATAACTTTGCAAACAATGCAGATACGAAGGATATTTTCTATAGTTTTTCAACCTCAATGTGTACTGAAAAATCCCTGAAAGTTTCAAGGTACTGCGATTTATTTTTCTTAGTGTCCGGAATGTTTAAAATTATCGCTTTTGCTGAAAATTAAGATAATGGGCAATTTTTCATTTTTTATCACTTAACAAATTATTATTTTAATTTAGCAATAATAATCCATATTTTTTCATTAGAATCCTTTAATCGTTAAAAAATAAAAATAAAACTTTTTCAAAAAATTATATTTGCGGTTTTTACAACGTTTCCAAGACGAGCAAAATTTGAAAAAAAAAAATTTCGTTGGTTTTCTGACGATTACTTATAAACCGCTAACGAGAAATAAATTTAAAGCTCGGAATCAAAAACTTGAAGCTACAATTTCCTTTTTTAATGGTCACTGCAACCATTTTCATAGAAGTTACAAATCACCTAAAAATTTGGAACTTTTTAATATTCTTTAATTGTTGCGTTTAGTATACCTATAAAATCTACGAGAGATCTACATATTTATGTTAAACGTATATTTTTAATTAAGTTATTTTTAATGTACTTAATAAAGTCACTATTAAACTATACATGCTTTTTTATTTCAAATAGCTTTAAGACGGTCGTCACGTGACAACGCATAGTCGTCACGTGTCGACCTCGTTGCTTTTTATGTTAAGGTCTGCAGACAGGTTGACAGTCCACTTGGTGGTAGGTGGCTACCGTCGCCTATGACACAAGTAACGCCATAGGTACTGCAAGTGCCCAGCGCACTACAGTAGTATTGAGGATAGGGAAATTAATGGGCTCTGGCATCCCTTACTTTACTTATCACATCACAACACACAACATGCTGTTACTTCACGGTGATCTTCTACAAGTGGGTGCAACTCACAACTTGGCACAGCGAAGGCTCTGCGAAAGACTGAGAACAGGATGGAATGGAAGCAGTTGGTGGTCGATGCCAACAAGGCAATTCAGAGCGGGCTCGACCTTCAGCAATGAAGAATCCGACTCTATCTTTTTTTTGACGAGGAGAAATCCGCTTACAGATTCCCTACCGCTGGCTAGGCGATAGGGATATGTGAGGGTCACCCAGCACCTGATGTTAGCGGCACTGGGAATACCCACTAAAACTCCCCGGTGCCGGTTGCCCTGTAAGCGGGGTGAACCGGGCTCTGGCGAGGCAACTAACTCCGATCTCCGATCCACCCCCAGGGCAGCCTAGCCATTACTGGCAATACCCACGCGAAGGGGGGACCTTGTGCAGGCACACACAGCTAGCCAACCATGTGCGCAAGTGGCGTGCACAGAGATTTCAGACAGGGTATGCACGGCTAAAACTTACCAACTTCAGCATTGTTTAGATGGCCTACCGCCAGTATGGTACCTGCGGTGGTACCTAACTGCCTCCTACTTACCGCACGGCGACCGGCGGCGACATTGGTTCGCTGATATTTGTTTGGGCCACCATAATCGATGTACCATGAATATCTAAATAAGTGATTGAAATCACTTATGTGATAAGTATATATCCAAGGTGGCCTTTATGTTTTAATGTTAAGTTTTTTTTCTTTGCGCAAATTAATTAAAATAGAAAAAGTATCTAGGTACCTACATCAAGGATCAACTGATTTTTTACAAGTAATTTTTTTGGGTTAAATTCAATTCAGGTACACATCTTCCCTTCGCAATCAATTTAACTTTATCCTCAAAAGATAACGTTGTATGAGCTGATATTACTACGTAAAAGCGGTTTTTATTTATTTAAACCCACTTTTTTTCATACGTTACTTAGTACATATTACTTCAATGTTATGTTCCATGTTTTATAGTAAATTAACGAAATAATTAAGTACTGTCAAACACGAAAAACGAAATCAATCAAAACAAAATAAATTACATAAAAAATGGGTTATGAGCAAAATATTATTCGCAAAATATTATAATCGCAAAACATTACAATAGCGACAAAACGCTTTGACCGCTTTGTAATAAGTAGGAACAAAATTGTCTTATTGTCCGACTAAAACAAGTCGACCGCCTACAATCAACAATTAAGCTATGCTTTGTCCGCTATTCAATTCGGACGGGTTACATCCAAATTCGTAAAAATCCTCTAAAATTCGTAAAAAGTTAAACACGCGCATACATTTTCACGCACACACACACACATTTGCTGTGTACTACACGAGATGTATTGTATGAAAAATAAGCACGACGTAGTACAGCTTATGGCCGCAAATGCATGGGGCGCTACGGTTGCGTCGATAGGCGCTCGCTTAACAAGTTCCTCAATCATAATAAGAGATGGCGCGCGATGTGAAACGCGAACGAGTTAAATTAATTATTATTGTTATTACCATGATTTTTAACGAATTATAGTTATCATTTAGGGGCATGAATGTGGGGACTCCAGGGTATGCAGAGCTTATTTGCATGTATGGAACGCACGCCCCGCAAGGTTGTATGTATGTAGCTAGGCCATCTACAGAAGACGACCTTCTCTAGACAGCCAGGTCTCAAAAAAGTCCCTCGAGTGTTGCACCTGGGGCCCTAGCCAAGAGCATACCAATGCAAACGTTTCGTTGCGTTCTGACGAATAGAAACGAAATAAAGCCCGGTGATTGGTTATTGTTACGCCCACATATATTTTTGACCAATCACCGGGCTTTATTTCGTTTCTATTCGTCAGAACGCAACGAAACGTTTGCATTGGTATGTTCTTGGCTAGAGCCCCTGGAATGTTACCAGGGAGAGCACATGCATTTTTTCACTCGTTTTCTTGTATTTATAATAAAAATAAGTTATAAAGTTAAAGTTATAAATAAATGATATAGCTGGTACAGCCACTTCGATGTCCGTCATGCTTGCCATGTTAGAACAAACAAACTGATGCACTCGCAAGCGTTTGGATGGCGACGTTTTGATTTCCAAAATCAAGCCAAACATTTGTAGCGATTTAAAGTTTGCGACAAATGCCAAGCGTGCGGACGCGGTGTCAATAGCGTCAAACAGAAGTGAGAAGCGTAGAAAGCAGTGTTTCCACTTTTAGGGATTTCGCCCCTTTTTTAGGGCGAAACCACACATTACGTAAGGCTATTTTATATTTTTAGGGATTTAGGGTAATTTGGGGTAAAATATAAATTTCCATCAAACGAACTTCAAACACGTAAATGTTTGTCAAACCTTTGACCAACCCCGTAAACGATCAAATTGGTATGACTCAAACCAAAATCTACGTGTTTAACTCAAACCGTTTAACCGTCTTCGAGACCCTTGTGTTTGCCAGTAGCCCAGTACTGACTACTGTTGTTTTTCTTTCCCAGTTCGGCGTAGTATGACATCATCTTGAAATACGGTCGGCGCCGAGGCCGCACACTAGAGATTATTAGAGATGTGTCATGTCATGTTGTTGTTACTGCGAGTGCTACGGAGTGCGACGAACGAACGACTGCTACTGCTAGTTTCATCGAAACTGTCTGTCCTCACCTCACTCTGTGCTAACGTCGACTCGGTGTTTATTGTGAAAAAACTTTGGCTGGAATCATGGCTCACCTTATGGGTAAGTTTAAATCTGCTTTAAACACTAATTTTTTATCTTACCAAATAAATGATACTGTGGCGGCGATTAGTACTCTGTGCGCAGCAACTGTCAGTATTATATTGTCGTCCGTCACTCTTCTTCTTCTGTACACCTAATTTAAGTTGACTTAATTATGACTTCTTGTAAGACTTCATTACAATACAATACCTATTTGTAAACACGGTGTTTTCATTTGGCCGATGACAATAAAGGCTTGCTAAACCCATATTGGTGACCCCGACAGAACACCGCAAGGAGTTTGAGATCATCGATTTATTCCTCGGCCTATCTCTCAACAACGAAGTTTTTTATTCCGCATGTTGTCACATCGGTATTGATAACCACAGCAACCGCAATTGACAAGTGCATCTGGACACACTGGGCTAAGTGCACTTCAATCAACTCACACTACATTGCTGGTTTGGAGCTGCGTAAGCATGTCATTCATCTCATTTTGTTAGTCGACGTTAGTCGCTGGGTAACTTCGACACACACACTGCACTGCACGCAACTCAAGTTGTGCCAATAGACATAAATTTCAAATGGTGGTGATTTTTTTTTGGTGAATTGGTGAATTGGTGATCATCTTACAACCTTTCGTGTGTGACTGATCAAATATGAACAATATTTTTATCTGTGTTTGTACTAACAAAATTTGATCACTATTTTCATACTGTGTTCGCACAAATAAGGTTAACACGTATATACATTTTTTTTTTATATAATTGCATTACATAACAAATTTGAATATTTTGCTTTTTATAATAGTTTTTTTTTGTGTATAATTGTTTTGTTAATTTTGTAAATTATTTTGTATAATTGTAATTTTTTAGTGGGTACTGAGCACCGCCACACTGCCACCGCTATGTCTCACAGTGAAACGGATCCTCAACTCATACTTCAGTTGGACGCCCTCTCGGCACAACTGCAAACTGCATTAACGGAAAATGCCACACTTAGAGCTAACCTTAAACTTACCGACACAAACCCACCAGTCATTAAAACAGAGTCCGGCGTTTCCGCAATCGCACCAAAAATCCCTCCATTTTGGTACCAAAAACCGGCTATGTGGTTTGCACACATCGAATCACATTTTCGAAGAGCAGGCATTACACAGGACCTTACAAAATATGACCACGTTATAGAAAAATTAGATTTTAAAATCACCGATGAAATTGAAGACATAATTACAAATCCACCGGCCACTGACAAATACGAATTTTTAAAGAGCGAAATTATAAGACGTTTATCTCAGTCGGAGGAACAACGCGTTCGAAAACTTTTAACAGATTCAGAGTTGGGGGATCAAAAACCCTCACAATTTCTCAGACATCTTCGTTCTTTAGCAGGTAATACTCTTACAGACGATGGTATCCTTCGACAACTTTTTATGCGGCGCTTACCACAGAATCTTCAGGCACTGCTGGCAGCCCGGGTTGACTCACTTGACAACATTGCGGCAGATGCTGATAAAATTTTGGAAGTTGTTCCTGGAATTGCAACAACAGCGCACAACTTCGTGCACGCTACTTTTGCTCCAAATATTGGGTCTCCCACTACAGCTTCTGATAGCACAGCCTCCGGTTTTTCAACCACTGCATCGTTTGCAACCGCTAAGGATCCTATGGGACTGCATGCTTTTGCATTACAGATGAAAGAGTTGACAGCTTGTATCGCTGCAATCACATCCCAACAGCTTCCTAGTCGCAGCCGAAACCGATCCAACAGCCGAAGCCAAATTCAACAACGCAGCCGCACTCAATCACCTACAGTTCAAATCTGCTGGTATCATAGGAACTTTAAATCCAAAGCAATTAAGTGCATTAGACCATGCAGCTGGACGCAGGAAAACTCCAAGCTCAATCAGTAGCGGCGGCAACTGATTGCACACCTTCAAGTCGCCGCCTATTTATCACAGACAAAAGCTCAAAAGTCAGATTCCTTATTGATACAGGATCTGACCTTTGTTGCTACCCACGAAAAATTTTATCTACTAAAACTCCCGCTAGTAGTTACGAACTCAACGCAGCGAACGGCAGCACGATAAAAACCTACGGGTGCATATCTTTAAACCTTAACTTCGGGTTACGTCGCGAATTCCGTTGGCAATTCGTTGTAGCTGATGTCAGCACTCCCATAATAGGCTCAGACTTTCTGGCTCACTACCATTTGCTACCTGACTGCCGTAAAAAGCGCCTTTTGGACGGCGTTACCGGTCTGTCTACACCAACTTCCGTTGCCTCACTTGATCAACCAAGCATTAAGACCATTTCAGTTTTCACAGCATCACCTTTTAGTAAAATACTTTCAGAATTCCCTACAGTCACACGACCTCCCGGACTTCATAGAACAATAAAGCATAATACTGTACACTATATTAAAACGACGGACGGTCCACCAGTTTCGTGTCGTCCACGTCGTCTTGCTCCACAAAAACTCAAGGTTGCTCAAAAGGAATTTCATGAGATGATCAAAAATGGTACAGCAAGACCCTCTGAGAGTCCATGGTCATCCCCCTTTCACTTAGTTCCCAAAAAGGATTCCACTTGGCGACCATGTGGCGATTACCGTTCACTCAACGCTCGAACTATTCCAGATCGCTACCCTGTTCGTCATATTGGGGATTTCAGTCACAACATCGCTGGTTCTACCATCTTTAGCACCCTTGATTTAATAAAAGCTTACCAACAAATTCCTATTTTTAACGAGGATGTGTGCAAAACCGCGATTATCACCCCATTCGGGCTTTTTGAATTCCCATACATGACGTTCGGGTTGCGTAACGCTGGACAAACCTTCCAACGCTTTATGGACGAGGTTGTTAGAGATTTAGACTTTTGTTTTCCGTATGTTGACGATATTTTAGTATATTCTCCAGACGAAGATAGCCATAAACGCCATCTGCGCATCCTATTTCAAAGGTTGTCTGATTACGGCGTTGTTGTAAATCCTGCAAAATGCGTTTTAGGAGCAAAAGAAGTTACTTTTCTGGGATACCGGATCTCGAAAGATGGATCAGCTCCTCCTCCAGAGCGAATATCCGCTCTACAGGAGTATGACCTTCCAAAAACTGTCCAGGGCCTACGTCGGTTCCTGGGCATGATCAATTATTATAGACGTTTTTTACCACATGCTGCTGAAATGCAAACACCATTAATAAATATTTTAACCGATTCCAAGCTCAAGGGTACCAAACCTGTGCCTTGGACAACCGAATTAAAAAGTGCTTTCAACACTTGCAAAGAGAGCCTTAGCCAGGCTACTATGCTAGCTCATCCACTTCCAGATGTCCCACTAGGTCTTTTCACTGACGCATCAAGTACCCAGGTGGGAGCCTGTCTTCAACAACGCGTTGACACACATTGGCAGCCCTTAGCATTCTTCAGCAAGAAGTTAACCAATCGTCAAACACTCTGGCCCGCTTACTATAGAGAGCTTCTAGCTGTGTACGAGGCCGTGCAACACTTCCGACATATATTGGAAGCTCAACATTGCACCATATACACAGACCATAAGCCTCTCCTTTACGCCTTCACACAGCGACGTGAGAAACTGCCCCCAGTACAATTGAACCAGTTGAATTTTATATCGCAATTTACAACGGATATCATACATATAAAAGGCGTAGATAACGTCGTAGCAGACGCTTTGTCAAGAATCGAGGCCATATCACTTGAAGACGACTACGCAGCTCTTGCTGAATCCCAAAAAGGTGATCAAGAGCTACAAGAACTTCTTCAAAACGGCTCTTCCCTGAAACTCAAAAATATTTACTTACCCGATACGGACATCAAAGTCATCTGCGATACTTCCACCGGCAAGCCACGGCCTTTTCTTACCTTACCCTTTCGTAGGAAATACTTTGAAAAACTTCACAACCTCAGTCATCCTGGCATTCGTGTTACTTCTCGACTTATCGCAGATAGATTCGTCTGGCCCTCGATTCGCAAAGACTTGCGACAGTGGACTAGATCGTGCACACTTTGCCAGAAAAATAAAATCACGCGACACACAGTTTCCCCATTAGGCAACTTCGATTCACCGTCTGGCCGTTTCAGCCATATACACGTCGACATCGTTGGCCCATTACCCGTGTGCGAAGACTATCGTTATCTTCTTACGGCTGTAGACAGATTCACACGATGGGCAGAAGCTTGGCCTATGCGTAGTATCACCGCTGAAGAAACCGCGGATACACTTTTACAAGGATGGATCGCGAGGTTTGGTGTTCCTTTTTGCATCACAACAGATCAGGGACGGCAATTTGAGTCAGACCTATTCCGTAGACTCATGGCGTTTCTCGGTACCAAAAAGCTACGCACCACGAGCTACCATCCATGTGCCAACGGGATGGTAGAACGCCTCCATAGGCAGCTTAAAGCCTCTCTGATGTGTCGTGCAGAACCGTGGATTAAAGCTCTACCTATCGTGCTTCTAGGATTGCGTTCAGCCGTGAAGGAAGATTTAAAGGCTTCACCAGCTGAATTACTCTATGGAGAACCTCTTCGTCTTCCTGGTGAGATGATAGTTCCTCATCCTAACTGGCAGACCGCTAATTCTTCCGAGTTTGTCGCTCAGCTTAGAAGGATGATGTCAGAGTTACGGCCCGTTCCTGCCTCCCGTCATGGTAAAAAAAACTGCTTTGTGTCTAAAGAGCTCAATTCAGCTTCACATATATTCTTGCGAGCTGATCACGTGAAGCCACCACTGGAATCTCCTTATTCAGGACCTTTTCCAGTGGTTAGCAGAACTGACAAGACATTTACCATCATCGTCGGGAACAGAGAAGTTGTCGTGAGTGTAGACCGAGTAAAACCTGCCTACACTGACAACTTCACCTTTACCAACACTCCTGATTCATCATTCGCTCCTCAACCTTCAGACATTTCGCCATCTAAGACTCCTCATTCACATCCAGACACACATACATCACACTCACAGACCTCACATCATACTACACCTTCTCCACCTTCACCCAAGTATACAACGCGATCGGGTCGTAGGGTAAAATTTGCCCGTCCTTTCGATCTTTGATCTTCAATTCTCCGTGGGGGGGTGGTGTGGCGGCGATTAGTACTCTGTGCGCAGCAACTGTCAGTATTATATTGTCGTCCGTCACTCTTCTTCTTCTGTACACCTAATTTAAGTTGACTTAATTATGACTTCTTGTAAGACTTCATTACAATACAATACCTATTT
This sequence comes from Synanthedon tipuliformis, assembly GCA_947623395.1. NCBI lineage: Eukaryota > Metazoa > Arthropoda > Insecta > Lepidoptera > Sesiidae > Synanthedon > Synanthedon tipuliformis. The sequence goes on along the minus strand of OX392407.1, from coordinate 9,844,955 downwards.
GTAAACACGGTGTTTTCATTTGGCCGATGACAATAAAGGCTTGCTAAACCCATAATACTTTTATAAGTAAGTATCTAAGTATATATTTTTTCATGAAGTTCTTTATATTTTTAAGGAATAACTGAGCTGATTTCTTTCATAAGATAACAACTGTTGTATGATGTAATAAAAAAAAGTATGATAGATTTTATAACATGACTCATTTCATGAGTATACCCAAATATACTTGGGGCCTTAGTCAAAGTAACAATTTAAAACGATAACGAAGTTCGAAAACAATAAAATGTAAATCACATGACACATCCCATACATTTTATTCTTTCGAATCGAATCGCTACAGAGCGAATGCCACTTGTCTAAAGGCCCGGGGCCGTAGCGTAGGCCGTAGCCAAGAGCATACCAATGCAAACGTTTCGTTGCGTTCTGACGAATCGAAACGAAATAAAGCCCGGTGATTGGTCAAAAATGTTATGTGGGCGTTACAACAACCAATCACCGGGCTTTATTTCTTAACGTTTCGTAAGTACGCAAAGGGAGCGTTTGCAGTGGTATGCTCTTGGCTAGGGCCCCTGAGTAGGTTACTACCTACTCATGGTTATGGTTATGGTTACTTAACCATAACCAGTCCTATTTACTCTATGGTAGTAGGTACTAATTTATTAATTGCAATTTAATAATTAATTTCAATTTAATAATTAATTTATTAATTGCAATTTAATAATTAATTTATTAATTGCAATTTAATAATTAATTTATTAATTGCAGGTGCTTTTTATTTCATGGGGATCTTCCTTAACCACAACCTGGTTACAATTCATGATGTAGTATGCAATCATGTTGTGCTTTTTTTAGTTAAATTAGCTTAAATGCAATTTCATGTTCTCTTTGGTGAATTACATGTTCAGTAATTCATCAAAGCATGTTCCTATGTTTTAAAAACATTATTAGGTAGGTACTCTATGTCTGATATGTTTACTAGCATATGACGTCATCAGAATTGCAACGTATGCATTATGATTTTTTTTCATATAATTTGCAAAAAATATACATAATTAAGCTTAAAATAAAGTGACATCGGTTTTTTACGCTATTTTCTGATAGGATAATACTTATGTATATTCTGGGATAACCACAATTTGTAGTATATTTAAAATCTTGTCAAATAGCCAATTGTAGTTACAAGCTGTCTCAAGCTGTGCCATTTATTGTGTTCATGTTAGACGACACTTTTGGTCTAGTGGCTAGTAACACTAGCCGTTAACCAAGCAGTCGCGGGTTTGAATCCCGCTAGGGGCAAATGTTTATGTGTTAACATTTTACCTTTGTCCTGATATGAGAGATGTTGCGAACAGATGGTTTTATCGTATCGTATTAATTAGTAATACGTCTTAGTGAAAAATGGAAGGAATATCAACACTGCCGGATGATTAATTTTTTTTCCATCTTATTGAATATGTTAGACAATATTATTAACTAAAATTCACTTTTGTTTTTTATTTTTCTCAATATACTAGCAAGCACAACGAAAAAACTTGTGTTATTATAATTATAACACATGTTAAGTTAGTAAGGCGAATAAGAAAAAAAAAATATTTCAATTTTTATTTTATTTTTCTTAGCAATTTTGTGCGCAATTGTTCACATGTGCCAATTGCCACCAACTTCAGTTGCACAAGATTTCGACAGTAGCACCTCTGGTTACTTTGGCGTCTCAGCTCCAACAAGACGTGCTGGAGTTTGGATAGGTGCTACTGGAGGTCAGTTGCCCCAAGGTGCCGTCGTGGGAGGTCATGATTGCGACGGAAGGCGTATTTATGTAGCCAGAGCGAAACACCATTGCGCTTTGTTGCCTGGCAAGTTAGTTCCGTCCCATGGATGCGCAGAAGTACCGTGGGATGGTTGGGAGTTCTGCAAATATAAATATCAGGTAATTTTAAGATTTTTTTTAAACTTTTAAAAATATCGTTCTGTTTTCAAATTAAGTAGGGAGAAGGTGGTAATGGGGGGCCACATTACCTCCCTTCTCCTTTGTTTTTTAAGCTTTATTTAAAAAATACAGGAGTCAGAAACCTGAATATATATTATAGGTAGGGCTTCTTATTCACTTCCCCCCCTAAGTGGGTCACGACCGTGCAGTGGTGGGGGGGCTTAACCCTCGGCAATCCGGACGGTTGCAGGGGTCGGTGGGGTCACCGGCCTTGGCTTGGCTGATCGGATTGTCGCTGGGGAACTAAGAAGACCCACGAGCGCGTGCTCCGAGCGGGTTCCGATTATCGGAGCTCGTGGCGGAGCATCAGATTGGAGGCTCCAACTGTCCGTTGGAGCTTCACTGGTCACCGCTCGTTGGGCCGAGGAGCCGTACTCGGCCCACGCGGGTGTGGGCTGGTGAGAGTTGGCACCCCCGGTCCTTGTACGTCGGACCGAGGTATGGGTCTCGGTTCTGCGCACGAAGACCGGCGCGGGTCGCAGCGGGCGGATTTTCTCGGATGGCTCCGTCGCTCAGTGGTAGTCGGGCAACGCACGCGAAGACGGAGCTCTGCGGCAGGGAAGGACCGCCTGGCAGAGTACCGCAATCGTGGCTTTGTGGAGGGTGGTGAAGACTCGGTTTCTGGGGCCGGCCTAGTAACCGCCCTCTGCAGTCGTCCGGAAGAGTGAACACCCGGCCTCGCGACCCGGCTTAGTAACTCTTCCGCGACGGCATCACGAGGTGGAGCCCGTTTCTCGGGCTGCCGCGATTGCTGTGGAAATGTCAGGTGGACACCCCTTTGGGCCGCCCACCCTTAATGCCGTAGAGATGAGCGGCCACACGAGCAGGGGTTATCCGAGGATTTCAGGTGGAAGCGGCCTCTAACTCTGCGGTAGGTTGGGCCGCAGAAAAGAGGTTATGGGGTGCTTCAGAAGTGAAGCCCCTCGCTGACTGCCCGCTGCGAGAGGTGAAAATAGGCGGCAATTGCCGCTTCGCCTGGGTGCGGCGGATATGGGGTCGTCCGCCGTATTCACAACACCGGGCAACGAGGGGAGACGTGCTGTGTGTTTCCGGTGCGTCTCTTCACTGCGCGGAGGTCACACTCCGCGCCAAATCGAGGTGGGGCCCGCAATGTGTGCGGGCTGCGTCTGGCGGGGGAAACGGTAGCGTGTCATAGCGTCCCCTATCCTCCGCCCATAGACGGCGCGAAGAAACACCGTGGGTTTTTAGTGGGTAGAAGTCCCACATACCCCACCGATCCCCCCATAGTCGGTGGGGATCTGGTTCGCAGATTTTCCCACGGAAAAAAAAAAAAAAAAAAAAAAAAAAAAAAAAAGGGGCTTCTTATTCACTTGTTTATACATGTCTTACTATGGAATAAATTAAACTCGCACAGTATATTCAAACATATTATTTATTCTTAAGTAATCAAATTTGGTATCTTGAGATCAAGTGATGGTCCCATAAATGTATGGCACAATTGAAACTCAACGGTAAAAATCACAAATATAATAGTCACCTTCAGAGCCTCCACGATTTATGGGCTCATGTAGCCTGAGCCCATAAATCGCAACTTTGACAAGCAACTATAAAGATTCTTGAGGGTCCTTCACTAACCGTTTCAGTGTAGATCTAGGCACAGAATACATTTTTGCAGCCTAAGTATTTATATCCCATGACCTTCTGACTCACTGCATTAATTGCTGTTTTCATTAGTTCAGGGTCCCATTATTTTTGTTTTTTCCTCGAAAGCACACTATCTAGGCATCTGAAAGCAAAAAATAAAAATATGAAAATGATGAATCACTAACATGTAATGTGGCCCCCCGGGACCATAATATAACCAATGTGACGGGGCCAAACCGGCCAAATTACAACTATTGAGAATATTTAAACAATCGTACCAAAAATATTAATTAAAAGTTTTATTTCATATTTACCTTTCAATTCCCGTATGAGAAGAGTTCAATGTATCCAATGTCCGAGCACAAAAGCCAAAACTTTCTATTTTTAAACAATTAAGTAAATTAATTAAATTAAAATCACTGTAGTCAAAAAGTTTCACCGGTTACGAGTTTCAACAGGCTCGAATAACAATCGAACGTGCAGCCTCTGGTGTATTCTATCCCACCAGATCAGATCAGAGTCGGCAGCGCATTTTCATCCCCAATGTTTCTATAGCCGTTGGTGGCCACATACTACGAAATAAACAGCCGGAAAGACCTCTACCCCTTATCTCAAACACAAAAGTTGATGAAATTGTAACATGTTTTTAGGTTCTCGTCGGTGGCCCCAACAACTGGATACCAACACATGACTCCAACGTACCTCCCGGCGCGTTCCCCGGTGGAGAAACAGAAAACGGCGAACCTCTGTACATCTGTCGCGTAAGACACGACGGGGAATGTCTTACTACCGGCAAAATGCAGATATCTGAAGGCGTCTGCTACATCCCGTTCGGGGGAAGGGAACTTAAATTCCGCAATTACGAAATCCTCATGCCCTAATTGGCCCAATATAACGTGCTCAACATCTATAAGCAATAAATCGATTAATACTTATGTACATAAGTATAGCACTGCACTGCACTCGATTGTAATTTCAGTTATGAATATAAATATCAATAAGCTTGATTAAAGCTTGATAATCTACATATTTATGTTAAACGTATATTTTTAATTAAGTTATTTTTAATGTACTTAATAAAGTTACTATTAAACTATACACATGCTTTTCTGCTTCTTATGCGACCGCCCCTCCGTCCACTTGGCTCCCATGTCTAGGATCCCATGGGATCCAAAGATATTTTTCTTATGTTAAGGTCTGCAGACAGGCTGACGGTCCACTTGGTGGTAGGTGGCTACCTTCGCCTATGAGACAAGAAACGCCATAGGTGCTGCGAGTAAGCTAGCTACTACAGTAGTATTGAGGATAGGGAAATTAATGGGCTCTGGCATCCCTTACTTTACTTATCACATCACAAAACACAACATTCTGTTACTTCACGGTGATCTTCTGTAAGGGCCATCCCCTTACAGAAGTGCCACCTTATAGTAGGGTAAGGACCACCCCCTTACCCTACTGCCGCCAGAGGTTGCCCAAATGACTCCGAACTAGTGTGCCCTGCCACTACTAAAAATTGTTATATTAATTATTGAATTTGGCACTAAATCCTGTTTCATTATCAAATCTCCCATCTGGATGGAAAGAGTATAAGTAGATACTTGTGTGATGAAGCGCTGTTGTTATTTTCTTAATCAAATGTCTTTTTTGTAACTTACAACTGTAGAAGAACTTTTACCCATTTCTAGGAATAAAACCGAATTCCAGTCGGGTTTCCTCATGGACCAACTGTTTTTGGCTTTCAAGGCCAACCTTCACTGACGGGGGACCTTTACAAAAGATAACAAAAATAAAACACTTATATGTATACTTATATAATTTAATTTTTAATAAAAAAATATTTTAATAAAATTGACAACTGTTGAAAAATAACGAAACAATTTGAACACTAGTGCCAACTTTGAAAATTTCATTTCCATAGTCTCCCCTAGAACATTAGTAAAACCTAGAACTCAAGTTTAGGTCACAGAGCTATTACAATAGAGATTTTGATTTCTATTTCTATAGATAGCCTTAATCAAGCTGTGTATTGATTAAGGCTTTTTAAACAGTGCTTAAGGTGCTAAGTACTGATAGACAGTTGGCTGCGAGTCTACATCCAGTTTTTTCGATCTTATGTGTGAATTAAAAAATGTTGCCACTCTAAAAAATTATTAAAATAAAAAAAAAAATCTTTATGACAAAACGGCCTAGTATACAGTATTTTATTAAAATATTATACTTCTAAGTTTGAAAAATACGGGTTTCCATAGAACTGTTCATCCCTTATTTTACCCTATTGGTAGTTAAATTTCCAAAAACGACGATACAATATGTATTGTATTTATTTTGGGGCCACGAAAACAACACTCGAAGCGAATTCGCTTTTCGCTGCAAGCGTCAGCGTGGAGAGTCAAAAACAAATGATTGTACATAGTTCATGTTCAAAATTCTAAAATATTCTAAAATTCTAAAGTGGCTAATTATAAAGAATCGAAAGTGTTTGTAAGTGTCATTCTTAATAATTAGGTTTTATCATACGTAATCGGAATAATAATAATTTTTTTTATATATTTTTGATGTATATATTTTTAATTATATTATAATAATATCTATGTAAATATATATTGATATAATTATATTATGTGTCTGTACTGAACATGGTGTGCAGTGAAACTGTAATGAGTTTATTTTTACACCAGTGTTCTTCTTCTTCTTCTTAGGTTTAAATGGCAAAAATTTAAATGAAACAAGGCACATCAATATTTTCGTCATCAGAATCAATGTCACTGTCAGTGTCATTTTCAAAACCAATCGCCCATTCGTTTTGCAAGTCACCTTCCTCGTCGACTTCTTCACCTGCCCAGTGCATTTGCGATTGAATGTCCAAATAAGTGGGCGGCGGTTGAGTGAGTGTTTTGAAATTGCTATTGACACATCTCCGTTCGCTCGTAGGAGAGACCATAATCTCGTAACGTTTACACGCCACCTCCCTCTCCCCTCTCGACACGTAACACGTTTTGTGCGAAGGCTGAACTTTCCCAGGTATGAGATGTCCATCGCAAACAGCTCTTCCAATGTACAAACGTTCCTTGCGGTCCTCCGAGTAGCCACCTTCGATTGCATTCACCGGTATCTTGTCGCCTTCGGTCGCTACCCATTTATAATTGTAACCGCATAAAACCTGTAACATTATTCGTTTTTGTTCAAAGTAACTATAAACTTTTCGTTCAAATTACTCAATGTGTTCCGTTGCCAAGGACAAGTAGTCTATTGATTGCATATTTGTACCTACAAAGGCCTGACACTGCACAACGAAAGACATTTATTTATTTATTTAACAAAGCACACGGGACAGAATTTGTATTCTGTCTGTGTGCTTTGTTAAATAAATTAGTTTAATCAAATTAGTGAAAACAAAAATACGTGTGTGTAATAATTAGCCCAAATTGCAGTCCTAAATTGTGTGCATATCATGATTAACTTAATTCTAACTAAACACTAATGATAACAATTAAGTAACTAACAACTAAACTAAGACTTAATTAACAATAATAATTAAAACAATAAAACATTAGCCTACTTAAATATTAGCCTCAATCTAGATTTAAATAAAGGGAACCTATTGTCGAATATATCAAGATCCACCTCAGATCCAATCACCGTGTCATTATAAGATCGACACATCCTAACCAGGGGATTGTAATATGATGTGTTGTTCCTATATGCCTGGATGGAAAAGGGACCCGAGTGGGGAGAGCGTGACCTATATTTAGTTTATGGATCGGAGTCTAAAGTTTTTCCTACTAAATAAAAGAAATTAATTAATTTAGCGATGACTGATACATCACTCAATTCGCAATTGCCATGTAGTAAACAATCCCAATCTAAAATTATATCTAAATAATTTTACAATAATACAAGGAATAAATTAGTACATATTGATGTACATCCAATACCTAACTGCATTATGGGTTACTTACTTCAAACTCATTGCATTCATTGGCTGCTCCGCCCCACGAGACGTACCCAACGCCTTCGGAGGGCACAAACTTTCCCGGAGTGAGGGAGCCACGGTGTTTTGCTCTTATTATGTACAGAGTTTCCTGCTCGAAACCTCCTATCACAGCTTCGTCTGGCAGCTGAGTGTCCGCAACTACCCATTTCACTTCACCACCAACAATACTTTTTAACTTTGGCTTTTCTAGGTATGGAGGTGGTACTGCAATGTGAAAATAACTCTGTTCTTATACAAGTTTCGTTAGATCCCTTGGTCGTATATATGCATCATATATATACGAATAATATATTAGATAATCATGGCGTCATTGAATAAAAATACCATGGATATATTAATGGAAAATCTTAATAATCTTAATTAATAATCATAATATTAATAATTATATTATTATTATCATATTAATTATTAATAAATAATTAATAATTATGGATATCTTAATGGATCTTGAGAAAAATCTCAAGACTTTTTTATGTAAAGGTCATCATGCAGGCTAGCAGACCACATGATGGTATTTGCAGCTTCAGCTACTTGCAGCAAATAAAAGCAGTATAAAGGATAAGAGATAAGAAGGAGGGGGCTCTGCTATCCCTTATCAAAACAACAATAGCACAAATTAGCACCAGTTAGGGTGAATTAACCGCCATGACTAGAATTATTTCTACCTACAGGAAATTTCTCGTGTCCGAGTAACTACAGCCTTATAGCTTACTATTATATATAAAGCCAGCTTATAGCAGTTTAACTGCAACTACAAAATCATAGGTTATTTAAACTTTCTATAAAGATAAGTTAAGTTCTAATAAGATACAATTTGAATGTAACTATGCTCACCTTCAAACCTCCAATAAATCACATCGTCAGATCCGTTTCCCGAAAATGTCACATATGATAAAAATTCTTCCATTTTGTTCACACAAGAAATTATGGGTTTACTGTTTCCATTCTGTCCTATTTTAATACAGTATTTGTCCCAACTAATCCAGAACCTTCTATATTCTTGGGAGGAAAGAATGTTCTGCGCCGGTGAGGTTGTTAAAATTACATTGCGTTTCCTTAGTACACAATAGTTATCGATTCCAATAAGCACCTTAAAATTAATTATAAAAAATTAATACTTATTTATAAAAAAATAGAAAAAAGTGCAGTGTCTTATATCTTTTGCTTAAATGTTCTTCACTAACATTTTCTACTTAGTTATGAGACCAATTTATTTTTTTGTACATTCTTAACTAGAGCACTTCACTGACTCTACATTAAAAAAAAATTGTGACGTGTACATGGTTTATATACTATTGACCTCAGGAACTATCTAGGCATTGCACTTTGATGACCTCAAACCAGGTCATAACCCTATAACGAGTGAAATGGAGAGGAAACACATTTCTCGAATGGGTTCAAGTTGAAATGTAAAAATAATATTTAAAAATAAAATAATATACCTTACCTCATAATCAAGAGGCAACTCTGGTTTACTTGATAGGCCAATACTAGCATTATTGGATCCCTTTATGTCAACATAAACACCGTTGTTTGATACTTTGTAGAATGAACATTGATGTTTCGGCCAAGTTGCAAATTCTGTAAATTGAAAATTAAATTAAATGATAATTTAAATCTCACAACTTTTTTTGGATATTATTCATTAGTGAAAAAAAAATACAGATGACTAATGAATTCATCATTAATACTAAATAGAGCTGTGTGATATTTTGTTTGCTAATAATTTACTCAATTGCAAATACTTAATAATAAAAAAATTGGCGATTTTCTTGTCAGTTTAATTATAGATTTATTAAAAGAAATTTGAATTGAGAATGGCAGGAAATACTTGTGTAAGTTTTAAAACATATATCATTATTATACAATTCCTATAGAAAGTAGTGCTAAATATTATAATTATTACATATAACCTAATATTATCTGATGACCTCATCAGCTTATTTTGTTAGAGTATATATATGACTAATATACTGGACAGTTATGAAATCATTCAAATGTGTACTGTAAACATATCAAAACACTTATTAAAATATACTTACCAATTATATCACCCATTCTATTATTTTTGTAATAAAACGTATATTGAATTTAAAAAATTACTTAACTACAAAAACCTTTGTTAGGTAAGTACTGTATTTTAAAGAAAATCTATGCAGTCAAATTATAGTTGTCTGCATAGATTTATTAATTTATTTTAAAAGTAATATCAAGTAATATGTAAATAATTCACAGTTCCTTTTTTCGTGATTATATATATTGTTGTATTCACAGATTATAAAGTTATATGTCTAAAGGTTCTTCTTCTTCTTCTTCTTAGGTTTAAAATGGCAGTCTAAAGGTTGTATTGTATGTTATGTATTTGTGTATTGTTGACTGTTGTATTGTAATGTCATAATTGACATGACAGATAAGAAATGAATGAATGAATTAATACCACAGACCGTGACAGTTCCAGCCCAGAAAACACAGAACACTTTATACTCACAACATATAACTTTATAATCTGTGCTCACAAGAAACAAGGAGTATATATTTCTATGAATGGAGTATACATATGCTATATACCATAGACACTAATATGTCTATGCTATGTACAACCATGAAACAACCACAGAAAATAACAAAGGAAATAAGGACCACAGGAAATAAGAAAACCTACATAAATAGTTTAATATCTTTAAAAGACAAAAATGAGGTTAATTTGAAATTTGGTGTCGGCACTGTTACTTTGGTGGTATTTCCATAACATGTTGTTGGTAACATGTTGGTAACCTTAACCTGATGCTGGAGCACTAAGTAAGTAGTCTGCTGGATACCCAACTCCTCAGTTACTTACAGCAGATAGGATAGCGAGTTTGTGGTTTGGGTTTGGGGTCATCAACTATTGAAACCATTGTCTCAATAGAACGTCGTGACGTGGGTAAACATATAATTTTGAATTATAAACTTAATGAATTTTGCTTTCAATCCTGTAGATTAAATCTCACATATGGACGGAAAGGCGCTGTGACTTTCCATCTTTTTTTTTTTTTTTTTATAAGAGATGGGTTAGCTCTTGACCAACAACCAGCCATGTGGCAAGGATGAGGCCTAAGATGGAGCGAGCTCACCCAGAAGATGCCTATTCACTCGAACCTTGAAAAGATTAGGGTTATATGTACTCGGAAACACAGACGCCGGCAGGGAGTTCCAAACCCTTGCAGTGCGCATTATAAAGGATGTTTCAAAGCGCTTGGTCCGAAAAGGAGGGATTTCGACAAGATGAGGATGGTAGCCAGCCGTACGTCTGATGTCCGATGGAAGAAAGGGGAAGGCGGTATCAGCTCATGCAGTTCCTGAGCACACTCTCCGAAGTACACCTTATAAAAGACACATAAACTGGCAATTTTGCGTCTATGTGCCAGGCTCTGCATCTTAGATTTTAAAAGAGTACTGTCGCCTACGAGTCTCCTAGCTCTGCGTTCTACCGAGTCGAGTGCGGCAAGTTGGTATTTGGCTGAGCCATCCCAAAGGTGGGAGCAATACTCCATGCAAGATCGGACTTGCGCCTTATACAAAGATAGGAGCTGTCCAGGCGTAAAGTATCGCTTGACCTTTATTAGGATGCCCAACTTTTTGGCCGCTGTTTGGGCTTTGGACTCAATAGATGGGCCGAAGTTGAGATTAGAGCTCAACCTCATGCCAAGAAGTTCGAGGTCATTGGCGACTGGTACAGATGCACCTCGGAAGGTTGGAGTCAAGTTGAAAGGGCTCCTTTTAGCTGAGAACAAACACGCCTGTGTTTTGGTGGCGTTAAAACTCACCAGGAATAAACCGAGTTCAAAACTACAAGGCGAACTTTCAATGACAAGAACTGCCGCTCGACAAAAGTGTATAAAAAAACACTGCATAATACCTAGTTATTCAACTTTATTATTAACAAAAAAAAAAACAATTTGGGAAAGGAGCCAACTTTGAACACTTCATTTCCATAGTCGCTCCTGCCTTTGATCGAATCTACGATGTTTAGCTTACAGCGCTCTTGCAATAGAAATAAATTTATATTGCTATAGATAGCCTCAATCAATCGTTGCATTGATTAAGGCTCCCTAAACAGCCTAACAGGTTATTAAAATTTGTCATGAACATATTACTTAAATTATTTTTAAGCTTATTAGAATAAAGTATTTTAGCACACACTCCTTTGTTTCAATATCAAGAGGTCTAGCGTTCCACGTCATGCCACGGCATTTCTTCAGCAACAAGTGCTATTTATTTTATTAATATTGGATTTACTATTGGCCGACAATGAAGCGAGCTAACGTAGAAAATGCCTATTCCCTTGAACTTTTAAAAGCTCATATGAGAAATCTAGTTCAAAGTTATAAGCTTGCGACTATAGGTACCTACATTGTAATAAAAAATTAACACGATCAAGAGTGATGCCTAATAATGTCCTCACTTATATCTTCATCAGAATCAGATTCACGATAACCAAGCCGGCGCTCGTTTGGGGAGTCCCATTCGAAACCGTGTTCGCCAGCCGCCCAGAAAATGTAAGCGGGATTATTGGGACGTGTAAGCGAAGGAGACACCATAATCTCGTACCGATTACACGCCAATTCTCTCTCTCCTATCGACACGTAACATGTTTTATATGAAAGCTGAACTTTCCCTGGTATGAGATGTCCATCGCAAAACGCTCTTCCAATGTACAACCGTTCCTGAGACTCCTCTACGTAGCCACCTTCAATAGCATTCCCTGGTATCTTGTTGCCTTCATTTTGTACCCATTTATAATCATAACCGCATAACACCTGTTACAATACATATTATTTAAGTACAGTGAAATAAATAAATTATATTATGTTTCTTAGGATTAGGAGTATGTCGATGGCTGTAGTGTAGGTAGATGTCATTCGCCTTAATATCTTAAGAAAGAACAAAAAGGCAAGTATAGGAAACAAAACAGCACATGTTCCGCTTTATTACAATCTATAACTGTGAAATGCGGACTGCCGGCTGGTTGTTCGTTGGTCGGTTACGGTTACAACCACTGAGCTAATATTACTACGTATGTACGTTAGTACATATTATTTCAACGGTTACAACCTGGTTTGTGCGTTTGCAAATTTTTAACCTCAAGTCAATTAGTAATTGACAAACACCTCCCTCCACTATTCCCAATTTTTGGAATGTTTCCCGAAAATAATAATTTATCATGAGGTAATCGATATTATTAAAGTAATATCAAAAGGCTTACTTTCTACCTATTCGAGTCACTATTTCAAGACTATGTTCGTACACACATATCGTAACCAGAAGCAATCATATAAAATATAAAACACTCCACAAAGGAATAGCGGAGGAGTTTTGTCAGTCGGTAATAGACTTTGATCTCGGTTAGAAATAAAAATTTTGATTACTAACCGACAATATTAGACTCACAAATAATTTAAAGACATTTGTAAAATAAAATAAATTTAATAATAGGCACTTACAAATCTTACAATACAATGAACATGAATTACTACCTGAAACTTGAAACTACGACAATTTCGACAGTCGCCTTAATAACGCTATAAATTATTTATTTTAACACAAATGGTTTTACAATTATTCACGTTCCGTAAACATGAAACGAACAACTACTTTAGATTAATAAAATATAAACATGAAACGAACCTCTTTTGTTCTGTGACTTCTAGGGGATTCCCCAATTCGTTTTGTCAAATAGATACTATGTGACAATTAGACAAACAACATTATTTCACTGATGAATCACTGGATTTAAATTTTTTAGCTGCATTTATCACACATGCAGACAAACGTTAAAATATATGTTAAAATAGTGATGCCATCTTTATATTTGATTTTACCGCAAATTATCCTAAATTCCTAAAAATATAAAACAGCCCTAAGTCATATTTAAAATGTGTGGTTTCGCCCTATAAAAGGGCGAAATCCCTAAAAGTGGAAACACTGCTTTCTACGCTTCTTACTTCTGTTTGACGCTATTTCAAAGCGACTTCAAACGGTTTTATCAAACACGTAAGGTTTGACTCAAACCGTTTAACCGTCTCGGATACGCTTATAATAAATCTATCTACAAATGTCCCTAAAAGTGTTACTTTCATCATAATCATTATAACTGATTTCATCGTCAATTTCAATCGTCATTCGATTTGGGAGTCACTTTTTCTTTGTGCTTGGGATCTCTTCGGTAGTCTTTATATTTACATATGATCGAGATGCATTATTCCGGGTGTTTTAAAGAATGAATTGACACATCTTGGTTTAGCCGCAAGAGATACCATAATCTCGTACTGTTTAAATGCCACTTCTTTGCCTCCTGTCCACACGTAACATTTACCGCGTGAAGCCTGAACTTTCCCTGGTATAATATGTCCATCACAATAAGCTCTTCCAACATACAATAATTCTCGACAGTCTTCTGAGTAGCCACCTTCAATTGCATTCACTGGTATCTTGTTACCTTCGGTTGGTACCCATTTATAATTATGCTTGTTACCACATAGCACCTGTAACAATACATATTATTATTTAAGTATAGAAAAACAAATTACCCTATAATGACTAGCAGTGGTTGTATGTAAGAGAATACCGACCGCTATAAGTTGCTACTGACAAACTCAAGACAAGTGACCCTTGTGTGATGCAATCACGATATCTACATTGACACGTTAATGAAAAACAAAGGAGAAGGATGATGTATAAAACGGCACATACTTATTCTGTTTTTTTTTTGTCTTCTGCAGGGGGATTTTACATCGATAGGAAAGGTTGCCCACTTTATGATTACCGAACGCAGTGTGGCTTGCTTCTACCCTTTAAAAATTAAGTCCCTACCAGCGCAAAATATCAGGCAAAACATACATTATTAAAATAAATTTTAGGTATTAGCAAAGTAGTAATCTATTAAGAATCGCCTTAATGTTAATTTTAGAGGCCCTATTGTCATTTATGTCACCTAATATCACCCAAGTACACTAAGGCTGGGTTGCACCATCTTACTTTAACTATAACCAACGTCGCAACTTCAGTTAATTCGCACTCATTTTCTGCCGAAAATGAGTTTTAGGCCGAAAATGAGTTGCACCAGTTAACCAGCTATGATTATTTGTTAACTGGTGCAACTCATTTTCGGCCTAACCGTTATTTTAACTCAAGTTGCGGAGTTGGTTATAGTTAAAGTTAGATGGTGCAACCCAGCCTAAAAGTTACTTACTTCAAACTCATTGAATATAATGGCAGTTTTGCGCCATGAGACGTACCCAACACCTTTGGAGGGCACGAATTTTCCTGGAATTAAGGAGCCGCGATAATGTGCTCTAATTATGTACAGAGTTTCCTGCTCGAAACCTCCTATCACAGCGTCGTCTGGCAGCTGAGTGTCCGCAGCGACCGCAGCTAACCATTGCACTTCCCCACCATCGATACTTTTTACCTTCGGGTTTTTTAAGTAGAGAGGTGGTACTGTAATGTGAAAACAACATTACCTTATATTTATATAAACATTAACATACGAGCTTCATTTTAACAAGGAATATAATATTATATCCGTTATATTATAGGCCGGGGCCACACTTTGATCCCTAATTCCCTATACGCTGGTACAGTGGCGTAGCTAGCATGGGTGGCACCCGGGGCGGATATTGTCAGTGTCACCCCAAAAATCAATCAAAACTATTAAAATATAAAAGTAATAATAATTTATGTTTTATCAAATTCACTAAACACAACAATTAAAGGATAATTTTAAAAAAATGCAAATTTTTTAGGTGAATTTCAACAGGCTGTAACTTTGAAGAAAATGGTCGTACAGTGCTCATTAAAAAAGAAAAGTGTAGCTTTAAGTCTCCAGTTTTTGAATCCGAGCTTCAAATATTTTTCTCGTTAGCGATTTATGAGTAATCGTCAAAAAACCAACGAAATTTAATCTTTAACGAATTTCGTCTTTAAATCGCTGTAAAAACAGTAATATTTTTGA
Source organism: Synanthedon tipuliformis (assembly GCA_947623395.1). NCBI lineage: Eukaryota > Metazoa > Arthropoda > Insecta > Lepidoptera > Sesiidae > Synanthedon > Synanthedon tipuliformis. The sequence goes on along the minus strand of OX392407.1, from coordinate 9,829,376 downwards.
AGTGAAACTTCTTTACGCCCGCTTGACTTGGGGAGTAAGCTGGCGAACGCGTGACGTAAGCGTTACGAAAAGTGTGATCGGGCAAGGCGAACGGAAGTTATGTGGGGGATATAAGCAAGAGACAGCAGTGCGCGCGCACATTTTCTTTCTCTCTTCCTCTAATAATAATTAATTATTATATACACATATACATAAATTAATATATGTATATGTGTATACATGTATATATTGTACACACATATATATATATATATACATGCAGATGGAGCGAAAGAAGTTTCACTTCAGTCGTGTGGTCATAAGCACACTCGTTTTTTTTTTAATTTGATAATTGACTACTCGGGCAATAATGGTCGTACAAAAAATTAAAGTAAAGTTTTGTAAACTGCAAAACATTCTCTACAAGGTGCTTAAATTGGATTTTGATAAAAAAAAATCAAACCGTAAATGTTGGCCGAAGATAAGGTAAAATTCTGCAAATTTAAGGATATTTGGATAACTTGTAATGACTTTGCAGATACGAAGGATATTTTCTATAGCTTTTTAACCTCTATATGTCCTGAAAAAACCCTGAAAGTTTCAGGATGCTGCTATTTATTTTTCTTAGTGTCCGGAATGTTTAAAATTATCGTAGTATTTGCTGAAAATAAAGATAACGGGCATTTTTTTATTTTTTTATCCCTTACCAAATTATTGCTAAAAAAACCGTTTAAACTCAAAAGTTTAGACGGTTTTTAGCAATAAATCCATATTTTTATCATTAGAAGCCTTTAATCATTAAAAAATAAAAAATAAATTTCTTTTTCAAGATTTTTTTTCTACACATTAACGATGTTTTCCGAAAAAAAAATTGTTTTATTTTTTAATGATTAAAGGCTTCTAATAAAAAATATGGATTATTGTGTTTAAACTTTTGTGTTTAAAGGTTTTTTTTAGCAAGAAAAATTGCCTTGTTTTTCAGCATATACGATAATTTTAGACATTCCGGACACTAAGAAAAATAAATCGCAGCACTTTGAAACTTTTATGTTTTTTTTAAGACACATTGAGTTTGAAGCTATAGAAAATATCCTTCGTAACTGCATTATTTGCAAAGTTATTACAAGTTAACCAAATATCCTGAAATTTGCAGATTTTCACTTTTTTTTGACCAACATTTTCGGTTTGAAAAATTTTTTTTATTAATATTCAATTTAAGCAGCTTGTAGGGAATGTTTTGCAGTTTAAAAAACCCTACTTTAATTTTCTATATGACCATTATTGCCCGAGTAATTAATTATCAAAATTAAATGTGACTTTTTTTGCTTTTTTCGACGATAACTCAGTGAAAAATCATCGTTCAGAGCTCATGAGGAGGTCAAATTATAGGAAATTAAATTCTCTAAAAGTGTTATATAGTACCATTACAAGAAAATATTATTACGGTTTTTACAGCGATTTCAAGACAAACAAAAAATTTTGAAATTTTTTTTTGTTTGTTTTCTGACGATTACTCATAAACCAATAAAGATAAAAATATTTGAAACTCGGATTCAAAAACAAGAGACTTGAAGCTACAATTGCCTTTTTTAATGAGCACTCTATGACCGTTTTCTTCGAAGTTACAGTCTGTTGAAAATCACCTAAAAATTTGGAACTTTCTTTGTATCCTTTAATTGTGTTGCGTTTAGTATATTTTGTTAGTGGCGGTTATGCAATCTGCACAATTTACGAATTTTTAAATGTGGTACTACTGATTAGGGGTGACACCAGACCGTGAACATCATAAATATCCTTCGTAACTGCATTATTTGCAAAGTTATTACAAGTTATCAAAATATCCGAAAATTTGCAGATTTTCACTATTTTTTTGACCAACATTTTCGGTTTGAAAAAATTTTTTTTTTTAATTCAATTTAAGCAGCTTGTAGGGAATGTTTTGCAGTTTACAAAACCCTACTTTAATTTTCTATACGACCATTATTGCCCGAGTAATTAATTATCAAAATTAAATGTGACTTTTTTTGCTTTGTTCGACGATAACTCAGTGAAAAATCATCGTACAGAGCTCATGAGGAGGTCAAATTATAGGAAATTAAATTCTCTAAAAGAGCTATATAGTGTCATTACAAAAAAAATATTATTACGGTATTTACAGTAATTTCAAGACAAGCAAAAAATTTTGAAATTTTTTTTTTTTTTGTTTTCTGACGATTACTCATAAACCAATAAAGAGAAAAATATTTGAAGCTCGGATTCAAAAACTAGAGACTTGAAGCTACAATTGCCTTTTTTAATGACCGTTTAAGCTACAATAAGCCTCTATGACCATTTTCTTCGAAGTTACAGCCTTTTGAAAATCACCTAAAAATTTGGAACTTTCTTTGTATCCTATAATTGTTGCGTTTATTATATTTTATTAGTGGCGGTTATGCAATCTGCCACAATTTACGAATTTTTAAATGTGGTACTACTGATGTTCACGGTCGAGTGTCACCCCTAAGCGGGTGACACCCGGGGCGGACCGCCCCCACCGCCCCCCCCTAGCTACGCCACTGCGCTGGTACTAACGTTTGATCGGCAAGCGCCACACGTTGGCGCAATACTGGCCCAATACTTGCCCCCAATATTGTGCGAAGTGCCAGTGCGAAGTGTAGGTAGATCTCTTTCAATTTTCAAGATTACCTATAAAATATTTTGTCGCATTCCTGTTGTTCCTTTTGTATAGGTATTACTTTTGTTTTTTCCTTTAATTTTGTAAGGGTTCTATCAAGTTCTATAGGTACTTTCCTTTTGTATACCTTTCCTATACAAAAAGAACAGGTAAGTGATTATAAGTAGGTATCAGTTTCGACCGAAATTAGTCCTTTATACAAAAGGAGAATTTTATTAAGTGCAATCTTCTTAAAAGCATTAACAAAAACGTATTAATAGATCTGTAAGTCTATGCTCACCTTCAAACCTCCAATAAATTACATCGTCAGACATATTTCCACTAAATGTTACATATGACAATGACAGCATGTCCTCTTGGACTTTAGTTACATATGCGATTATAGGTGTAGTACTTCCACCTTGTCCTAGAAATATTGAACTTCTATTCCATGTAATCCAAAATCTTCTATATTCTTGCATGGAAAGAATGTTGCTTACTTGTGCTATCTTTATTACGTCACCTCGCCTCTTTATTGAAATATTATTTTCCGATCCAATGAGCACCTGAATTGAAACAAAAAACTTTTTCATACTAATCGAAAAAATGAATAAATGCCAATCGATTTCTGCAAGTAATTACAGTTTCAAAATAAAAAAAAACACTTACCTCAACTTCATGAGGAAAATCTGGTTTCTTTGATAGGGCAATACAAGCATTATTGGAACCCTTTATATCAACAAAAAAAGCATTGTTTGATACTTTATAAAATGAACATTGATGTCTCGGCCTAGTAACAAATTCTGTAAATAATTTTTTTCTAAATTAAGTATGAAATTAAATAGGTATTTACTTAGATTAATGATTGGTCTCGCTGCGCTCGACTAGATACCGCACTATCTAAAAACAATAGCTCCGTGAATGCGGCAACTTTTTATTGTAATACGTGTAAAAGATCTTCACTTTTTATCACTTTTTACACAGTTTTACTACACTAACTGGCATTTTATTATGCCCAAAATTTGATAAAACATTCGGCACATGGGAACATATGTGACTGGCTCGGGTTCACCAAATTCGGCGTCGTATTTGTTGCCGCATTTGACAAGTTCGCCGGCGGTACCTATCTAATCGAGCGCAGCAAGACCAATTATTAACTAAGGGTAATTAGACGAAAACCTAATTGCCACAAAATATAAATACCTATTGTATCTCCCATTTTATTCTTTTTATAATATACGTTATAGATCGCGCCAAACTTCTAGTCCGCTCTGAACACTGTAGCTCTGCTCGCGTCCCAGTAGCAAAATAAATGTAGGTAATGTAGATGGTGCTGGTGTCAGCGAGTGCAACGAAGGTGGGGAGCGGCGGCAGGGCCCTCCCCACTCCCCCGACGCCCCACCGTTCTCATCTGTGTTGTACTGTTTGTGGCGCTAGTGTGCGTTTAGTTTAGTGTTCCTCCGAATTGCACAATGCACACACGCTTGTTTTCGTAGCGAAGTATTCACTGGCGTTGCGGTGCAGTACCCCATGGAATTGGTATTATTTACCTTACATCAAATCAGATAGTTCTGATTTTTTTATATGTTGGTAACGACAAATCCAATTTTTCCACATTGTTTTTAGTTTTCGACAATTTTGATTTCCAAGAAATGGGTTTATGGCAAAGTTATCCCTACAGAGTTCCCATGCTCGTACAGCGCCATTCTTTTATTAAAAATCTCTGATTAAATTATTAGGTATGTACTTCTCCGTAGTTCATAAACATTTCATTTATATTTACTTTTGTTGAGTTATTATGTTATGTGTTTCTTACCCGATGCTGTACGATCTTAAGGTTGCGAGCACAGTGCGGCATGCCGGGGCGGTAGCGGCAGCGTGCTCGCTCTAGAGCGTATATTGTAGGTGCATGCATTATAGGTCGAATCGAACTAAAGTTCATTTATATTTAGTTATTTACATAATCTATCAAACTCTTACTTTGTGAATTTTGCGACTACCCGCTCCGCTCTCGAACGCTTTCGTATGCTGATCCCATCCCTGTGCTCAGTGCGCACGCAAATAATTCTAGATTCTAGCTGATTTTGTGACTCCTGTGCGAAGATATCGCAAATCGCTCCGCCTCGCCGGCATTGTACGAGCACAAAATGAGTGGATGTGTGCAATGAGAAAACAGCTACTTTAAAAAACAACTGAACCATAGATATAAACTCTATGAACTGAACTTTGCGCACAAGTGCGGCAGGCTAAGCATATCCTTATTAGGTATATGTAGTTACATTTGAACACTTTGATGTGAGCTCGAAAAAGCGAGTTGGTACTGACACTGCATGGTAAAGTGCAAATGTTTGGTTCGTGTAACTAGATCGACAAACCGAAACATTTTCACAAATAGCAAATACCCATGCCACACAAATGTTGTGTTCAAGACGACGATGGCGCCGGCTCAAATGTGCGAATAGTCCTAAATTAAAAAGATAAGTATAAGGATTGTGATATAATTGTTGAATGGAAATTATTCTGGTATTGTGGGAATCTGAAATACTCCCTGAGACTTAGGTACCTATTAGGAATTTGGTATGGTGGTCATCTGGTACCTACCTACTTATTTTAGTAATCTGGTAGGTATTAGAGGGGACGAAGCGTTAAGAACACTTTAGCGATAACAATTACTTAGGTATACCTACTTCTTGAATTCTGCCTAATCAACAATTTACAATAACTTGGTATAAAGTATAAGGATTCAACCTCTTTGTTAAAATTGTTATTGTACCCAGATTGTATCTAACTGAATGGTAGAAAATTAATTATTTTTAATTTCATTGTATTCCTAACATAACATTTATTTTTGAATTTACTATGAGTACTAAAAAGGGTTTATAGTAGGTACCTAATATTGGTAATGGAACTACGGCAAAAAATATTTGCTTTAGTTTAGTTCAATAAATGGGACAATGAAATGTAACAGGAGGAATGCACAGAATGCAAAATTATTATTTAAGTAATTGACTTTGAAATAAGGGGTCTGGAGCACTTTTCACTGTTTTTATAAAGAAGACAATGGATGTTGAAGTAGTTACAGCTATATTTTATACCTACTTACTCACAAACAAATAAGTAGGTAGGTACCTGCCCAGTAGGTAACATCTATATTGTGACCGTAATACCTATGCTATGTGAAAAAAATATTTGTTTTTTTTTTAGTAGAGATGGGTTTGCTCTTGGCCAACAACCAGCCATGTGGCAAGGATGAGGCCTAAGATGGAGCGAGCTCACCCAGAAGTTGCCTATTCACTCGAACCTTGAAAAGATTAGGGTTATATGTGCTCGGAAATACAGACGCCGGCAGGGAGTTCCAAACCCTGGCAGTGCGCATTATAAAGGATGTTTCAAAGCGCCTTATAAAAGACACATAAACTGGCAATTTTGCGTCTATGTGCCAGGCTCTGCATCTTAGATTTTAAAAGAGTACTGTCGCCTACGAGTCTCCTAGCTCTGCGTTCTACCGAGTCGAGTGCGGCAAGTTGGTATTTGGCTGAACCCAAGGGCGGATCCAGGGGGGGGGGGGGGGGGGGTCATGGGGGTCATGACCCCCCCCTGGCTGGGTCCAGGACCTAGGTGGACCAATAATTAAAATTGTTAAACATAATGTTTTTATATATTTTTGTCACAATATAGATTTTATTGAAGTACTTTCAATATTTAATTAATTTAATACAATACTTTGTTTGACGGCAAACGCATTATTCGGGAACGAACGCATCGAAAATTACCGCGCCACCGCCACGGTGCCACCTTTCATCACATTTCGTGTGATACTTGCGCGCACTGTTTCGACTAATTTCTAGCTAAACCTAACCTCAATCGGAACGACTAAACTTTAGTAATAATACACTTTAACGCAACAATTAAAAAAGGATATAAAAAAAGTTGCAAATTTTTAGATGATTTTTAACAGACTGTAACTTCGAAGAAAATGGTCGTACGGTGCTCATTAAAAAAGGAAATTGTAGCTTCAAGTCTCTAGTTTTTGAATCCAAGGTTTAAATATTTTTTTCTTTCGCGGTTTATGAGTAATCGTCAGAAAACCAACGAAAAAAAATTTTCAAAATTTTTACTCATCTTGAATTCAAAGCGAATAGTCACATTTGACTTTAAAAGTTAACACTAGAAAGACGGAAAAAACAACTAACCTCCAAAGACGGCCAGGGGTCATTTGACCTAACACATTTTTTCTTATATATTCTTAACATATATAAATATGTATATAGTTAGCCATATGGAAAACGATGTATATAGAAATATATAGGTTTTCATTACAACAAATTTGTGTTTATTTCAGAAAAAAAGAATTTATTCGCTATGTACTGATGTCGTACATTCACGACGTACAAACATTTTTGATTGATTGCAAGTTCCACATAACGGTTTTTTTTACATTGGTCAAACATTTTATTAGTTTTATTTTTACGGTGAGTTTGGTAGCAGTAACGCCTATTTCGTGGCTCAGAAGCTGTAGTTTTAACGAAATATCACGTTGCAACCAGGTCTCAGGAGCAGATTCTTCTGATATGTTACTCGCTTCGAGCGCCAATTTCAGAATAAAATTCCTTCTATGCAATCGTTTATTACTTACTTACAGGCATTTGTTGCAGATAAATCTAATGTTATGAAAAACTTGCAAAAGTCATCTTCTAGAAGCAGCTTTGGTACTGTATCTTGCCATTTGGTCCATAACATCAACACCATACTTAGTAGCATTGTAAAACATACAGTTTCGAGGTTTTTCCATAATATTCCACTAATATAATATCACCAAGGTGATATTATATTATTATGAGGTTTATTTCCACAAAACGAATGAATACAGAGTACTTGAATCTGAGATGGTCTTCCTTTATTACTTGGTGACGTAGAATTTCAGCTAATGGTAGATTTCTGTCTGAGCCATCACTAGAACTTGATGCAGGAGTATATGAATGTCTATCTTCAACTTGTAGTAGTACTGCTACATTTTCACCTTCACTTTCCAATTCATCTTCTGGCAAAAAACTGCAAATATGCTAAAGTTTCTTCACTGTGAAGCCGAGCCATTTTCCAGAATAATAAACAGAAAAAATTATAATCTTTCAACGAAAGTACTTAGTGTATTGAAATAATGAAACTATGATAATTAGGGGTGTGTGTAACAAGACCAGTCAATAAAAAAATATTCAGTTACTAACAATATCTGTTGAATGGGTCAAATGACCCTAGCCGTCTTTGTTGGTAAAAGCTGTTTTTACTAATGTTTGGAGGATCATATTGCTATGTAAACACTTTTGTTTTGAAATTAATTGTATTTTATTAAAAGTCACGAGACACGAAGTCATATAAACCAATAGTGATAAAATAATCAACCATGAAAGTTTGAATTGGGGTCAAATGACCCCTTCCGTCTTTCTAGTGTTAATTACTCAGGCAATAATGGTCATACTGAAAATTAAAGTAGAGTTTTGTAAACTGCAAAATATTCCCTACAAGCTTAAATCGGATTTTGATGAAACATTTTTTTTTTCAAACTGAAAATGTGGACCGAAGAAAAGGTAAAAAACTGCAAATTTAAGGATATTTGGACAACTTGCAATAACTTTACAAATAATGCAGATACGAAAAATATTTTCTATAGCTTTTCAACCTCAATGTGCCCTGAAAAAATCCTGAAAGTTTCAAGGTGCTGCGATTTATTTTTCTTAGTGTCCGGAATGTTTTAAATTATAGTTTTTGCTGAAAATCAAGAAAACGGGCAATTTTTCATTTTGTATTCCATAACAAATTATTGCTAAAAACTCAAAAGTTTAAAAGGTTTTATTGGCAATTATCCATATTTTTTCATTAGAAGTCTTTAGTATTTTCAGCAAAAACGATAATTTCAAATATTCCGGACACTAAGAAAAAAAAATCTCAGCACCTTGAAACCTTCAGGGTTTTTTCAGGACATATTGAGGTTGAAAAGCTATAGAAAAGATTTTTCGAATCTGCATTATTTGCAAAGTTATTGCAAGTTATCCAAATATCTTTAAATTTGCAGTTTTTTACCTTTTCTTCGGTAAACGGTAAAAACCGTTTACCTAATTTTAATTAGTTTAATTACTAAAGACTTCTAATGAAAAACAAAATGAATTATTGCTAATAAAAACGTTTAAACTTTTGAGTTTTTTTAGCAATAATTTGTTAAAGAATACAAAATGAAAAATTGCCCGTTATCTTAATTTTCAGCAAAAACGATAATTTCAGATATTCCGGACACTAAGAAAAAAAAAACTCAGCACCTTGAAACCTTCAGGGTTTTTTTAGGACATATTGAGGTTGAAAAGCTATAGAAAAGATTTTTCGAATCTGCATTATTTGCAAAGTTATTGCAAGTTATCCAAATATCTTTAAATTTGCAGTTTTTTACCTTTTCTTCGGTAAACATTTTCAGTTTGAAAAAAAATGTTTCATCAAAATCCGATTTAAGCTCCTTGTAGGGAATGTTTTGCAATTTACAAAACTCTACTTTAATTTTCTGTACGACCATTATTACCTGAGTAATTAACTATCAAAGTCAAATGTGACTTTTTGCTTTGAACGACGATAACTTGAAAAATCACCGTATAGGTATATATCACCGTATATATCACCGTCACGGTTTTCTCTTTAAGGTGTAAACACACGCCAATCCTAAAAATTTGCATTTTTAAAAAATATGTTACAAGAAACTGTCAATGCAATTGGTTTGAAAAAAATATATGTTATACTTAAACATGTGAAGAACAAAATATATTGTTTATAATTTCCATCAAAGTAGTAGAAACCCTACAATAAAAGTTAGAATAAAAGAAGAATTTGACTTATATTGAAATTTGTTACGAAAACGGTTTATTGCGCGCAAATGATTCCTGCAGCGAATAATAAGTAAATGTCATTTAAAAAAAATGTATTGATTTTTTTTTTTTTTTTTAATGTAGTTTTAATGAAAAGTACAAAAAACCACATTTATCAGGCCTGTTGAATTGTTTCCGCCGCCTCGGTACTCTAAATATATGGAGCTACAGTGTCTCAGTGACTGCGTTGAGGTGTGGATTACGTTTGTGTTTTTCGTGCGGAATTAGTATGATATATATAAACATTCTAAAGGTCATATCGGTGAAGGTCAAATCGTCAATGTCATTCGCCTTTGTGAATCCCTGAGCATTCGTCTAACACTTTTGTTCATAATTTCACCTGCGCGGACGACCGCCATTTTGGTTCAATTTACGTGCCGGGATTTATACCTACTTAATTATTTTTTTTGGACGAGGGAGTTTGAGGAGCATAAGCTTACTAACCTAACTAACCTAACCTAAAATCTTAGATAAATTCACACAATGAAACCAGGTGTATCTTCATGACACAGTGCAAATTTGGTAAAAGCAAACTCTTTTAAATTGATTTTAATGCTCTTTAAAATAAAATACGAGGGCAAACAGAATGAATGTATATAAAAATAATCTTCGTTTTCGTTGAAGTTTTAAAAAGCACCCAGCGAAAACTGTTGACTTGGCCACGACTATGTGACCCCCCCCCTGGCGCAAAAGCTGGATCCGCCCTTGGCTGAACCATCCCAAAGGTGGGAGCAATACTTCATGCAAGATCGGACTTGCGCCTTATACAAAGATAGGAGCTGTCCGGGCGTAAAATATCGCTTGACCCTATTTAGGATGCCCAGCTTTTTGGCTGCTGTTTGGCTTTGGACTCAATAGATGGGCCGAAGTTGAGATTAGAGCTCAACCTCATGCCAAGAAGTTGTTTTTCTGTTAATTAAATAATTAATAGAAAAACCACTACATGTGTCTATTGTGTCTTAACAGTTTAACAGAACAAAATCTCAATAGCTTGATTACCTATATAGGCTACAAGGACAAAAAATGCTTGCGGTTCCAACCCCGACCATAAAGGCCGCCATTCACGGGTACTCCATGGAGCCCTGCCAAATGGAGTGCCTAGTGGCCTTAGACTATTAGACTCTTGCTAAAATAATACCTATTTAAAAAAAATCTCAAGTTGCATTATGAACGTTGGTTTAATTAAATACAGTTATGAACTAGAAACTGTGTTATGTGACTTGATATTTTATTTTCTTTTTTTCAATATTTTTATTAGTGATAAGTACCACTGATTAAAATCAGTGTAGGTTCTAAAAACATTTTTGGTTGAATCATATTTTTTCTTTTATAAAAACCAGTGTGCGAGATAACGACTAAAAATATAGTTAATTTTTATGTCATTTCGCACAATTCGTACGAAACAAAATTGTGCGAAACCACTACATACTTAAACCTTTTATAAAAATAGGCACTTAATATTCAAATTTTATGTAAGCATTTTTTATTTTCTTATTTCCCGTGGACCCTTCCTATTACCAAATTGTAAAAAATAAAACGAATTTAATACAATTTAGTTACTTTATTCACTTACAGTCATTTACAGTATTATTAGGTATATATCAAACATTCATGGACGTATTTCCACTTCAAGTTAATTAATTATACTTCAAATGTAGTTACATATACCTAATATTAGTAAAATGATCAAAAAATTAAATAAAAAAATCAATAGTAAGGAAAGAATTATTACAAGCATGAAATAAAATTGGCTACATGCCACGAGTTATTTTCAATTTAACCTTACATATTTATGAAAAGTGGGTACATTTTAAAAATGAAAAACCTTTACAACAGTTATTTTAGCAGTCAGCTTTAAGTCTCCTTTTAATGTCTTTAACCCATTCGCGCAGAGGCGTATTCATTGCAAAATTTTTGAGCATGTACGTGGCTGCAGCGATTAACCAATTCCTTCTTACATTCGCCCCTTTTTTATTTGTCGACAAGACAAACAACAGCGAAACCCACACTTCAATTTTATATGGAAACTGATGAAAACCTTTCTTAGACGAGAATAATGCTAAATCGTATTCCCCAATAGCATTGTAAGTGATACTCTCTAAAGACAACAAAGTAGAAGTAGCGGACATATCACCGCGGTAATAGTTACAATCATACATTTGCATTTTAAATAATTTTAAAAGAACTTCGAAATCTATATCAGATTCTATTTTATAATTTCCAAGACAATATTGCGCATTGAAAATGAAGCACGATTCAATAAAATTTTCAAGAATTGCCCTTGTAGAGATTGGAAAATGCTGTTCCTCCCAGTGAGAATAATTCATGTTTCTGATTGTTTTTAGATATGCAATGTCTTGAAGTACATCGACTTCGTCCCAATATTTGTCTAACTCGCTCAACGCCAGTATGTATAAGCTCTTATCGGAATAAAGGTGTCCAAGAGAACATAATGCAAGCAAACTACACACTGTAGGCCTTTTAGGTAAGAGTTGAATACTCTTAAATAATATACACTTCGCTTTTTGTACATCATTCAATTTGTACATTATGCCTGCCATGGCCACTAAAATGTCAGCTTTGTCCAATTTAGAGCTGCACAACCAACGAAACGCTGTCATATATGCTAAATATGAATCGACATACATACGTTTTTTAAAAAGTGCCAGAGCTAAACCGATTGTGGAATCTAAACTGGCTTCCGTAACAGAATTGTATACATTCATAGCTTCATCATAACGACCCATAAGATTTAATACACCACCCATATTTAAAAGTGATGTATTTTTCTGTTTTTCTCCACCCAGCTCTAGTGCTTTCTCATAGCACTTATACGCCGATTCAAGTTTTCCACACATCTCATTTATGTTACCGAAAGTAGTAAAAGCAAATGCACTGTTTCGGTTATAAGATGTATACCAAGTCAATAAATCCATTACTCGTTGTCTCGCATAGAGGTCGTCTATTGAAAACTTAGTATAAGGATCATCTTTATATTTGCAGTCTTTTATGGTGCGACAAACCCAATAGGAGTATGACATTGCACTTATATGATGATATCCTAGGAAATCTGCTTGTCTAAACAGATCCATTGCTTCCTCCTCTCTTAAAACTTCAGCTAGTAGACCTTGACCAATCCAACTTTCAGGGTGTCTTGGATTTGCAGACTGTCCACGGAAAAAACAATGATTCGCCGCTATATACATACTGTTTTTTGTAAGCAAAACACCCAAGTTGCACCATATATTTGGAACATCGCCTTGTGTTAAAGTTAATGCTTTTTTGAAACAATGAAATGCTTTTTCGTCCTCATTTAGAAAAGCCCACAATTTTCCGAGTAGATTCCACGTTTGCCTATAAAATGGGACCTTTTTGCCAGTTAGTTTAAAGCAGGTCAAAGTGAATTTGTATGATAAATTCCAATAAGTTTGGTTTTTCGTTTCTTCAAATAGAATAAAATAAGCCAATGCTAAATCGTAAGATGTTTCTTGCTTTCTCAGTTTCATTATGTAACTATAGTAAGTAATTGCCTTTTTAATTAAACCAACTGTCTCAAGTTTTTGCATGACATTACTTTCATTTTGTGAAATGTTAAATGACTTTCTTATATACAAATAAGCGTATTGCTTTGGTAAATCATAGACAAACATGCAAATATTGGCTAGGATTTTTATTAGAAACATGTATTTCTGTCGCAGTAACAAGCCTCTTGAAATGTATTCTAAAGCCTTTTGAGCGCATTCCCTTGCACTGCCAAATCTGTGCATTTTAACTCTTTGTTTTGCAATTTTTAACCATGTCTCTGCCATCCCTTTCAACGTTAATGGGCAGTTAGGTTTAACCTTTAAAACTATATCAAATGTCGTCACAGCTTTATCATACTGGAAACGTAATGCTTGAATATAGCCAACTTTTGTAACACAATTTGTAGATTCTTTCACACCTCTTAGTTTTATAGCAGCAATATAAGCATCTAATGCAGCCCTATAGGATCCGATATAATAATACGACTCCGCTAAACACTCTATTGCAACTGCGTCTTTCTCGTTGCTTCTTACAACTTTCCTAAAATTGAACACAGCATTCTCATAATCTTGCCTGTTAAGATAATGATTTCCTAGCCGGAAATGTATCCATGAAACATCTAAGACCATATTGTCCACCACAGTTTTCAACAGTTCAAAGTCATATTTCATCAAACCCAACTTATTGCAAGTGTCACTTAAACCTAGAATGATATCTATATCATTCTCATTCAACTTATAAGCAAGCTCAAAATATTTTTTGGCAGTCTTATAGCTCTCTTTAATATAATAACAGCAGCCCAAGTACAACAAAGTGTCTGCATGATCACTGTTTAGCTCAGTTGACTTTGTTAAATTAATAAGACTCTCATCATATTCCTTCAAATAGTAGTAAGCTTTCCCCAAATAAAAGAGACTCAAGTAATTATCTGCAGAGTCCTTTAACAAGTCTACTATTTCTGAATACTTCTTCTCCTTCAATAATATCAATATTCGAATATGTGTAACATATTTAATGGATTGAAGATTTTGTATGATGTGATCAGCTGGTTTGTTAACTTCTATTAAGCATTCAGCTAAAAGGGCTGTCTCATTTTCGTTTAGTAGTTCTAACGGTGTATTTTCCACAACTTTAATTGCTTTATCCCATTTTTTCTCCTTTGTTAATGATAAAAACAGATATTTTCTTAATTCTAAGGAGAAATTGTCAGATGTTCGCTTATTTAAAAAATGTGTTGCAATTTTCTGTGTGTAAGACCAAATCTTTAACTTAATAGTACATTTCAATATAAATGTTATATCAATAACATTTATCTCCTGAAACTTTACAAAAGGATAATATTGATTATAAGCTTCTAAGTATTCCGCTTTGATATAATGGTGAATGCATTTCAAGAGATGAGCATATTTGTAATCATCAATGCCTGCAGTGATATCATTGATATGAGCTGCTATATCAAAATTGGAAACTGATTCGTCTTGAATAAAATTTTCACATATAAATTTGCAGATGTATTTTTTTAATACGACATTCTCTGAGAATTGATTTAATTGTAGCGTTTCTTGAACACAATTTGGAAAAGGAATCTTCTTTAATAGAATTTTAGCATATTGAAATTCTACATCAGTATTCGAACATTTTTTTAGAATATTATTAAGAACACTAAGTACATTTTCAAAATCTTCTTCTTTACAATCTATTTCCAATTTTAACAAGGCTAAAATCTTTGATTCAGCATAGTCAATGAGTTCATTGTTCTTGCATTTTAGTATATAATTAGCCAGAATACTTATAGATTTCTCGTTTTTCAACAAAGAGCCCAATTCATAAACTTTCAGTATAACTTCTTTTGCCTGCTCTTCTTCAATTTCCAGTTGTAACAATGTTTCATACACATGAAATAGTTTTATTTTGAATAGGGTATCTTTCTGAAGTTCGTAATATTTGGCAATGCCTTGCCATGCTAATGGACGATCCGGTTTAATATCAATAGCTTTTTTATATGCTAACACTGCTCGTTCATCGTCTTGCAAAGATTTTCCTAAAAGTATTAGAGCAAAGTAATTCTTTTTATCGATACGCAAAATGGTCTTACAACATTCCTGAGCTTCATTGTATTTTTTTTCCTCTATTAATTGCCTCGCTTTTTTCAGTAAGACTTTTGGGTCTCCAACCTAAAAAAATATATTTTATAAATAAATAATAAACCTTTTAATGTAGGGGTAGAGCTGCCATTATCTAAATTGCTGACGCCAGACAAAAAATTTAAAACCAAGGACATTTGAGTGATATTAAGTCTTTTTTCAGACACCCTCCAAAACAAAATACAATGATGCCTAGTCTTGTTTGAGTTTTTTTTTACTCAAGAAAAAAACTTTTTCTATGAAGTAAGTAATGAAAAAAATTAAAAATTAAAATCTAAAGCACAATTTAATAAAAAATTCTCTAAATTATACATTCTTCTCTATTTCAGAGGCAGTCTAGTAACAAAAGTAATTAGGAACACTGTTCTTTTTGGCATTAAAACATATTATAATAATTATATTTTTTGTCTTTTTCAATATTAAATAAACTAGATTCCACATAGTATCAATGAATTATAATTATAATAAGTAAGTGGTAAGTAGTGAACTCTGTGTTTCATATTCCTTAGACTTTAAGACAACCCTGAGATAAAAAGTGTCTGGACCTGGAGTACCTGGACACTTTTTACCTCATCCGGATGACCCCCGGGACGACAAATATAACCTTATGGAGAGGGGATTCTACTTCATCCGCTTTGATATGTTGTGCCAATATTTACGGTGA
The DNA here is from genome assembly GCA_947623395.1 of Synanthedon tipuliformis. Lineage (NCBI taxonomy): Eukaryota > Metazoa > Arthropoda > Insecta > Lepidoptera > Sesiidae > Synanthedon > Synanthedon tipuliformis. The sequence goes on along the minus strand of OX392407.1, from coordinate 9,813,506 downwards.
TTGTTCAAAATAAAGTGTTGTCAGTCTGAAGATTTCGCATGTTATACATTTATACAATCAATCATGCATAATTTAAATAGGTACAGACAAATATTACATACCAAATATTTCTCTAAAGCTTTCGAATCTCCTTTATCTTTCTGCGGTAACATAATCACACGTTCACCTATATGCCATAAGTATTAATTACCCTTTCTTTTACTACTTTTATTTGTATTCAATGAAGCATATAAACTGGATGAACAATAACTGCTGGATAATCAGTAAATGGCGGAAATATGAATATATGAATGAGAAATTAAATTATGTAAACCAAAACCAATAAACTATAAACATCTGCTTTTAGCAAATCAAATAAATATGTTTGTTTATTGACATTGACAATGACATTGTCAAAAGTCAACATTCATGTTTATCTTGGCATGGAAGGCAGGAAGGCAGCATATTATATTATTGAAAAATCCTTGGGCAGCATGAAGGCGGCAGGACTAGCGATGCAGGACCATGGCAGGACAGAGAAGGAAGAGGATGGCCATAGAGTAAAGCAATGAATTGAGGATAGTACTTTTAAAGTTCATTTGCAGGAAATCTATTAAACAATATTTTTTATCAGAACTATTTAAACATAATACCTATTAACATAGCTTAGTGTTTATAAAGCTACTCATTCGCGAGAATGAGAAATGCGAGAAAAAATGTAGAATAGAACCATAGACATAGTATACTTCGTAATAGACGAATAGAGAGTGCAAGCGAGAACGCAGTCTCTTATGACACGAATACGAGTGCGAACGAGATAGAAAAACAATAACCGATAGGACTACTTTTGAGATCTTAACAGAACTTATCAGAACACTGCGAATAGCGTCCTTCAGTTTTTGTGTAATTTCTCAAGCAATCCTTTTAAATTGTATAAAATTATTGTTAAAATCAACAATGGGGTGTTGTTCAGTGCCTGGTTGTGAAGTGAATCACAGGAATAATCCAAATAATGAGACATTTTACAGGTAAATACGGTCGACACACTATCAATTTTAAACGCCTTATTTTCAAGGAAAACTAGGTTTAAGGAATATGGCAAATTGTGTAATAAATGTAAGATATCACGTAGTTTTGTGTTTTATATATATTTCTCACTTTCATAAATACAAAAACAAGATTTTGTGTCTGAATATTTCCATAATTTACGTAGTGATTGAGTATTTGAGTCATCGATATCGATATCGCATTCTTATTCTTTCTTATAATAAAAATATACCGAAAATATATAATAAAAATATACATTTTAAAACATGTAAGTAGGCAGTGGTTATATGCATAGTGAAGTATTTGATAATCTATGTTAATTTTATTAAGAGAGAAGATTTGTATGTATATTTGTATTGAATAAACTCAAAAACTACTGGAACGATTTTAAAATTCTTTCACTAATAGAAAGCTACATTGTCACCGAGTAACATAAGCTATTTTATAAACGCGGGCAAAGTCGCAACAACTAGTTAAAAGATAAATGTACTTTTTTTATATTTCCATCAGATACTGTGATCCGGGAAAAATGGATTAGAGTCCTAAATAAGCCAAACTGGACAACTAATAAATATTCCACAGTATGCAGCAAACATTTTGATCCAAGATGTTTTCTACGGCGTAAATATCGCCGTCGCTTAAAAAAGGACTCTTTCCCCACAATGTTTGTACCGGTGTGTATATTTTTATTTATTTGTAGAATATAATTCATTGTCGTCAAGTTACATTAGCACAATATTATCTTGCTAGACACATTTCTTCGCATATTTTTTCATATTAGGGAACCGTTTTGCAAGCTTTATTTTAATGTCTCTAAAGGTAACTGTTTGAGAGCAGTCAGTTCATGCATAAATAAACAATTATCCTTTTCAGGTCACATTGAAGGCCACAAGACCTGTATCAACCAATGTCTTTAGAGACATTTCACCTCAGCCATCTACATCTCATGCACCACAATTAACGCCTGGGAAGAAAAAACTAATTAAAAAATATACTAAGTTGAAGAACAAGTTGTCTGAAAAACAACGAAACATACGCAATTTAAAAGCAAAAAATAAAAGAATGAAGAAGAAAGTTGCTACCTTGCAGTCTGTTTTAAATAAATTTAAAAAAATCCCAGGTTTAAAAGACCATTACAATGAAATTACCTTGGCGTGTAGCAATCAAACGCTACAAAATTTTAATTTAGACATTAAGTACATTTAAATTTTTATTCAATAACAATTTGATTAGGTATTACCAAAAAATAAAAATCACTAGTACCTTTGTAGGTACGAATAAACGTTCCTAAAAATTGTTTCTTAGAAAAATTACAACAATCCAAATATTTTGCTAATATATTTCATTTTTGTAATAATAATAATAATACAATAGTAATGTTATTGAATTTTAATATAGCAATTTATACTAACAACGTGTTTTATTTCAAAGCAATATCTAGTTTTTATTTTAATATTTTATTAAGTTTTTATGTTCAACTGTACAGAATCACCTATTGTGAGCGAGTTCTCTAGTGAAATAATAGGTATAACTAAAACATGATAATTCGCCCATAAACTCTTGTCGATGACGAAGGGACATCTCTAAAATTCACTCACACACTTATATATCACGCACACCAAGACATTTCTGTTTTGGTGACGCGAAACTTTATAATATTAAGAAAAATACGATAAAGATTGTAACGAATTAAATATATTTTTAAATAGATTTTGTACAGTCAGTTTTTTCAATAACAATAATGTTTCTAGGCAACCAAAAAATCAAAGAGTATAAAAATAGCTAAAACCTCTTTTCTCAATATCCTCCCTTTTTTGCAAGTTTTATACAAGGCCAATCATGCTAGAAATCAAAACCAATCTGGGTTTATGGACAGGTTTCGTTAAAATGTCAGCACATTGATATTCGGTCGGAACGTGTTTCACCTCCAGTTCATTGTCAGTCACCAGCTCTCTGACGTAAAAATGTCTAATTGCAATGTGTTTTGTTCGACGATGAAACTCTGGATTCCTTGATATTTTGATTGCTGCATCGTTATCTATTTGTAGCGAAGGAATTTCATTCAATTCAGCCACTTCGTCAAATAGTCTTTTCAGCCAAACTATTTCACGAGCTCCTTCGCTAGCTGCAACAAGTTCTGCTTCAGTACTTGATATAGCAGTGGAAGACTGTCTTTGGGATCTCCACGATATTGCTCCTCCAGCATATATGCAAATTATACCAGAAGTTGAACGACCAGTTTCTAAATCTCCACCATGATCAGCATCACTGTAACATTGTAGAGCGTTACTCGAATTTCTTCTGTAGGTAATACCGACATCTTGTGTACCTTTGAGATATCGCATTATGCGTTTTACTTTCACTATGTCGTCCTTCGTTGGATTTTCTAAATGTCTCGAAACAACACTTACGGCATAAGATATGTCTGGTCTGGTTCCAACCATCAGGTACATAAGCATACCAACTGCTTCTCTGTAAGGAAACTTTTCTTCATTTTCCTCTTTAGCTGTTATCTGTTGATCCTTTATTATAGGTGTCCCAACAGCTTTACAGTTTTTCATGTTAAACTTTTCTAAAATTTTATTTGTATAACTACTTTGGTTGATCTTTATTGACTCTTTATCTTTCTTAATTTCAAGACCCAAGTAATAATCAGCTGGCTTTGATTTAACTTTGAATCTATTTTTCAGCTGTACTAAAAATTCATTGGTTTCTTGAACATTATTAGAAGCCAAAAGTCCATCATCTACGTAAAGGACTAGTATTAACTTCCTCTCTCCCTTTTTCCGCACGTAGAGGCATGGATCAACTGTGCTTTCTTTGAAACCACTTTGCAATAAAAATTCTCTCATGCAATTATTCCAGCATCGCGGAGCTTGTTTTAGACCATATAAACTACGTTTCAGTTTGCAAACGGAGTCGGTACCATCACTATAACCTTCTGGCTGTTTCATATAAATATCTTCTGTTAAATTCCCATATAAAAAGGCAGTGGATACATCAAACTGTGTGAGTATCATATTATCCCTTGCAGCAATACTCAAAACTGTTCTTACAGTGCTCATTCTTGCTACTGGACTAAATGTTTCAAAGAAATCTACTTCTTTCTTTTGAAAATATCCTTTTATAACTAATCTGGCTTTATAGCGTTCAATACTTCCATCTGGATTGGTTTTCACTTTGAAAATCCATTTACAAGGAAGGCTTTTTCTGCCTTCAGGTAAAGGTTGCAAATCCCAAGTTTTATTATCTTTCAGAGACTGCATTTCTTCATCCATAGCCTGTTTCCATTTGTCTTTATCTTTACTGGAAATAGCTTCTTTGTAAAATCTAGGCTCTTTATAGTTGCTGTCGACTAAACTCAGCATAAAATCATCTAATCTTTTTGGAAGACGGAGTTGTGTACGATCTCTTAATATCATTCTATTTTGAAGCATCTCTTCAGGAGTTTCTTCACTAGATTCATAATCAGTTGACTCAGCATGATCATTTTCTTGTGACCGTGCATCAACCTCTAAATCGACATCAACTTTTGAATTTCTGTCATTGAAATTTTCTGAAACCTTCTCAAGATTTTGCGGATTTGTTTCCTGAGTCGTCATAGATGGACTAGCTTCGTTAGGAGTAATTGGAGTTTCAATTGCATCTGTATTGATGGGAATGACTATGTCTTTTGTTGGTGTCAGAGTTTTCTCTTCAAAAATAACATCTCTGGAATTAACCAATGTATGTTTATCTTTTATCCAAACTCTGTAGCCTTCATCTTCATTATACCCTATCAGTATACCTTTGATTGCTTTCTTATCCAATTTCTTTCTCGAAACTTTCGGAACGTGTGCGTAACAGGTACTTCCTATTATTCTTAAATGATCTATTCTAGGCTTTTTATCATGCCACAGTTCGTAAGGTGTCTTATCGTATTTAGTCGGACCAGTTCGATTAAGAACATACACTGCTGCATTTACCAGTTCAGCCCAAAGACCTTGAGGAAATCCTTTTTCATGCATTATTGTTCTAGCTGCCTCAACAACTGTCCTGTTTTCTCTCTCACACGCATTTTGTTGTGGAGTATGTGGCATTGTAAGTCTATGCTTAATACCATTTGCTTGTGTTAACTTTTTGATGTTTTCATTTACAAATTCGCCACCATTGTCAGTAAAAAGTTCTTTAACTGTGTGACCTGTAGCCTTTATCTCGTTCAACATCAGTTCTAACTTCTTGTAAACTTCTGACTTTTCTCTCAAAAAAATAAACATAGCGAAATTTAGAAAAAGCATCTTTAAAAAGTAAAAAGTATCTAAATTTGGTGATTGAGTACATAAAAGGTCCACATACATCAGCGAAAATCAATTCTCCTGGTTTTGTAGCTTCTACTCTAGTACCAAATTTTAATCTGTGCGCTTTTCCAAATATGCATCCTTCACATACTTCTTTTTCAGCTGCATTCTCTATTTTAAGCTTCAATCCAAGTTCTCTTTCTAATATCTTCTTCACATGAGCTTTATTTTGGTGAACAAATCTCTCATGATAAAGCTGCAATGTATTCTTTGCGTCTAGGATATTTAATTCTGCCGGTCTGGGAGAAATGACATTTCTGAGTCTTAATTTATAAAGACCTCCTCTTTTCTCTCTATCTCCAACTAACATTAAGATTCCATTCACATAAAGCTTACATATTGTGCTTTCTGACTTGAAGACACTATTTGAAAGTCTATCTTGTGCTGAGAGCATTGAGAATAAATTTCTGGTTATTCCGGGCACATACCAAACATCATTTAGTAGTATCGTTTCTTTTCGATTTCCCACATCAGCTACAACTCTAATAGTTCCTTTGCCAATAGCATTTATGGCTTGACCGTTAGCAGTTGTTACAGTATGTAACTCGTTGAATAAATGAAACGTCTCAAATAGATTTTTCTTACCAGTAACATGGCTTGTAGCTCCATTGTCAACAAACCAGTTTCCATGATCTACTTCCATCGTATTGAGATTTATTGTCATTAAATTCATGTTAGCTGTTTTATTTTGATATGTAACTTTTGATGTTGGTTTTGGAGGACGCCCATCATTAATCCACTTTAGGCATTGTTTCACCCGATGACCAACTTTATGGCAATAATTGCACTTGTGTTTAATTTTCGCCTTAGATATCTTCGATGTCCCTTGAAGAGTTAATGCGTCTTCGCAATAGTTTGGATCTTTTGAAGAAAGCTCTCTTTCATGCGAACATAATTGTGTAGTGAGTTTTTCTACCGTTCTATCTATTTTTGACATTAATAGCCAACTAGATTTGAATGTGAAGTATGGTTCGGGAAGGGTTTCCAAAATCTTACATATGAGAAAAATATCTGGTAACTCACATGATTCCGATTTTCTCATTTCCAATGACAGTTCGTGCCATATATTCTTTATCTTAGATAAATGAGTTGACATACCATCATTTGGTTCCTTCTTATAACCGAAAAACTTCATGCAGAGGTCATAAGCTTTGTCTTCAGATACTCCATCGAATAATCTGTGTAACTCTAACCATACCTCTCTTGCAGTAGAGAATCTCATGACTTTTTGAAGATTATCGTCGCTTAAATTATTTGTTATCACAAGTAATGCTGTACTATCTGCTTTGGAATACTTAGTTTCTGCGTCTATGTCTTGTGTAGGCTCATGGTTCTTTTCAACAATGTCCAGTACACCCAGACCTCGAAGAGCTATTTTAATTTTATATTTCCAAGTAATCCAATTATTGTCGCTTAACTGACTAATTTGTAGCTTCGTAGAATCCAGAAAAGATTTTTCCATCTTACTGTATTTTCTTACTACTTTCCGTCGCGATCAATATATATATTTATATATTTACGTTTTTCAATCTTTATTATCGTAACATATAGATATAATCAAGCTGTGCTTGAACCACGCTTGAACCACGCTCTGCTACCACTTTATAATATTAAGAAAAATACGATAAAGATTGTAACGAATTAAATATATTTTTAAATAGATTTTGTACAGTCAGTTTTTTCAATAACAATAATGTTTCTAGGCAACCAAAAAATCAAAGAGTATAAAAATAGCTAAAACCTCTTTTCTCAATACGAAAAACCGGAGTCTGTCTGTCTATTACGAAGTATACTATGTTTATGAATAGAACGGCTTCATAATTTATTCTTCTTCTTCTTCTTCTTATATTTAAATGGCAATGCGGCTCATTATAAAATGGCCATTTTCTGCCAGTGTCAAGTTTTAATTATTTTTACAATTGGAGCGCTCCGCTACGGACTCCCTCTAGGGAGCCCGCTCGGAACACTCCTTTCATAATTTATTCATTTTCATTGTCATTTACTCATCATGTCAACTCAACTGTCTGTCAGCTGTCAACAGTGTCAACTATTAACTATTTATCAAATCCCATGGATTTAATATATTAATAAGGATTTATTACTTGCGGCTAAAAAACGGGCCAAGTAGGATATATAAAAGAGGAGCCGTGTGTCCCTTTCTAATAGGGTGACCATAAGATTTTTGTTGTATAAGACAAATTTAAATGTTCTATTTATTTATTTTCAAGTAAAACTTAGTTATATTTATACAAAAAATTACTAATATATAGGTAGTAGTAGTTTCTTTTAATATAAACATAAATAAATAAACACATAAGCAATGGACGATTACTGAGAAATGTATCGATGGTTATTCGCTAAAGACACTGCCCATCTATCCCCGACGGTCTTGGAGATATCCCGCTTTGAAAACTCCAAAAAAGTTGTATGGACTGTAAAAAATGTATGAACGGGATGGGATACTCTCTATGACATTGTGCAAACCCTACTTTTCTATCCCTGATACGTTCCGAGGACCTTTCACCAACATTTTACTAGGTCGGTGTACTGAGCGTCCTGGTTAGGTATATTAACGATGAGTGGTATTTGATATTTCAGCTTTAAATATAGTAAAGTAAATTACAATAAATATGTAGTAAATATAGGAAAGTAAAGTAAATTGCGAAAACAATAATTTGTTTGTACAAAATGGAAAATGACTTTTTCGAAAAAAAATTTCTATGCAAATGGTACGAGTTTTGTTTCTGAGGCGGCACGAAGTTTGCCGGACCAACTATGTAGATTTACTAGATTAACATAATTGTACATAACCATATCCACCAACGTTACAAATTTATGGTTAACATAGTTGGTAGATTTATTATTATGTTATTTTTAGCTTACCTGTGAAAAGATATATTGTGAAAAGATATTTTTAGCTTACCGGACAAGCATACACGCAACACTCTTTCACCATTTTAACTTTAAAAATAGTACTGAAACTATAAATATTATCTTTTGTAATTTACTAATATATCACAAAATTAATGTTATTATAATAATTTCATTTAAAAACTATTAAAATATGTAATTGAACTACAATTAATATACATAGTGTTTGATCTAAGATTTTTGAATCTAAGTTTTTAATGAAATACATTTTTGTAGTCTGGCAAGATGAAAGAAAGGGACACAAGGCCTTAGTTTGGCTATCTCTTTTTTTCTCGGTTTAGCCCATGTGTAAGGCGCAATGAAAAATATACTCTAACTATTGGTAATACAGCAATTTTTTGAAGTTATCAATCCTGTTATATTATTAAAAAATCCTTGCTTCCATCATTGAACTTTATAATATAGAAAAGATAGTGTGAACAAAATCTGTACAACAAATGCGGCAGTAGGGGGCGCGCAAGAGGCGGCTAATGTATCATAGAATCGATGTCACCGTCATAGAGGCGACACTGTTTATATTCTGCCTATTTCATTGGATGTGGTATCCATCCAATGAAATACGTGATTTTATAATAATTTTATTTTATGATTTAATTTATAATTTTATAATATATAAATTTTAGAATATTATATAATTATATATCAATATATAATTATAATTTAATAATATATATTTATATATTATAATATTTTTATATACTTATATATTATTATATTCATTATATATTTATATATTATAACATTATAATTATATATTAACATATGTTTTAATTTATTGATTTGTTATTAATATATAATATATACAATACACCTAATGTCACTTCTTAAATTTTTTTGTCTATGACAAATGACGCAAAATGGCGTCCGCAAAATATTTTGCTCGAATTGAGTTTTAAAATGATTATTTAGTTACTTACCGATAGAAAGTTATTCCTTTGCACTTTACCGTATTACTTGAATTATTAGTGCAATATTGTAACACACACGAGGGCATATTTGGTCAGTTATAACGTTATTTCGCTATAAAACAAACAAGGGTTACAAGCAACAAGCAACTCAAGAGCTAGAAAGCGACTAAGTAAAGTGTAGCTTGCCAGCTTCAGTTGAACGGATCACTAGTGATAAAGGTGATAGCTTCTCTATACGTAGTAATATCACCTCACTGGCTTCCATCTAACATCATAATCCTTACATAGTATAATTTGAAGTCTCTTTCCGCATACCTACCTATGTCTTTTCTAAACCACACAACGAATTTTAATGTGGTTTTCATCATCAGTTAGAGATAATTTTCCACAGAAGATTTGAATATATATTAAAGCTTAAAATAAGTTTTTATTTATGTAGAAAAAAGAAAAAAGTCACCAACACAATCTGTGTTGGTCTATTTTTTGACTTACTACTTCTTAACCATTAAAGGATATGAGAAAGATTTGTATATACAAAAAATTTAAGCCAAGAGCGGTAGTGACAAAGTAAATTAATTATTTACTTTAAATTCCTTAAAATTGTTAAATATCAGTTTTCATATTTTTTACAGCCAAGATAATATGGATCTTCAAGGACAACCATTAATAATTAATCAAACGTGGGACCGTTTAAATTTACCATTTACATTACTAAAATGTGTGGGTAAGTTCACACTTCCTAATTCCTTATCCTTGGTTCTGCTATGGTCGGCACAGCATTTGCAGTACCTGTGATCTTGCTTGTGTTATATGGTAGAGGAGTAAATGTGGAGTTACTCAAACGTCATGTTGACTTATTGGACTTTTGAAGATTAGATAGTGGGAAGAAAGAAACGGTTATAATTATGATGTTTACCTTTTCAACGATGGGGGGATCGTTAATAATCATTAAGTAAATCAAATTAAGAATTGGCACGATCAGGAATTTAGGCTGAACGGCTGAACCGTCTGTTTGAAAATCTGATGTGCTCGAGTATTTTAAAATGGCAATCGCCAAACAAAAATCTGCCACGCCTATTTGACTTTTATAACTTTAGATTTGCTCTTTAACAGCATCCACAAAATTTTAAGCACCTGTAGATGCTCACCCGACGGCTGAAACGAAAAACATCATATAACCTTTTTTTCTTCCTACCGTCCAATCTTCAAAATCCAATAGGTCTCCACGATGCTCGAGTGACTCCACAATTAGCATCGTGGGCTCTCCTACCATTATATGGTAATGAAATTTTACATTTTGAAAATAGCAGTGATTGGTGGTATCTTTATTTCTGTGTTATATTGAGTGCATGTTATATGCTATTCTTAATCATTTACCTAATTCGATAATGCCAAGGAAATTAAATATATTTCACTTCTGAAGTACAGTCCTACAACTGACATGTATTTTTTAATTTTCCTTTTATGTTTAAATTTGATTACAGAGTCCCCAGTAGATCTAACACCGGTTAAACATAGGAAGATTGACGGTGGCGAACTGACTTGGGTGCGAATGACGTCACGAGATCCTATTCCACCGGACGCGATGATTGGAGGCTTCGATGTAGAGCCTACTTACATAATACGGGCTCTTCACAACAGAGCCTGTTGTCCCGGAAAATATGTACCGTCAATGAAAGCTGCTTTTGTACCGTGGGGAGGACGGGAACATCGTAAAACTGATTTTGAGGCAAGTTGGTGTAATTTCAATGTGCATGGACACATGATTCAAGTCTGCTTCTTTTACACAGTGCGAGCTGCTGATTGCACAGTTGACAGCTGCTTGCATTGTGTATTTGTATGTCAGTAGCTCGGCTTGCCTAAACTTTTTACATGATGTCTCTTGCGGGCGGTGTGCTAGAGTAGTGCCGGACTTTTGCAATTTTGAGTCAACATGATTTATTAAAAAAAACTGTGATGAGATCTATGACCATAATAGGCTTTGCTGAAGGCGTCCGAACGATACGAATGATGTGCGAGCTGCTGCTATGCGAGTCGTGGGGGAAGGCGAGTAAAAACAAAAAATGTTGTAGTAACTCGGACGCGGCAACTGACCCACTCGCTCATGACAGTAACTCGTATGATGCGGTCACAGCGAATAGCTGCACCTCACCTCAGTAACTGACTAGGTCAGCTCGCATGCAGCTCGCACGCACCTAGGCTTAAGGGTGTTTTTTTTTTTTTTTTTTTTACTTAAACCCCTCCAGCACCATGCGCTGAAGCCTATATTTACTACTCATCCATGCCAGTTCTCGCTTTCTTTCCTCTCGCACATTTATCGGCTTAAGGGTGTTCCCGCCAGACAGTGTATTTTTATTGATGACCCAACTTTTCAGATGCTGTGTGGCTTCAATGCGTCGTGGGTTTGGACACGGGGCGCTAATATTCCCGACAATGCGTTCATTGCTGGCACGTCTGAAGTACGAAACGAACCGTTGTATATCGGCCGCGCAATGCACAAGGGATACGTTGTCAACGGAAAAGTTCACACATTGTATTCTCAATGCTATCTGCCCTTCAGAGGAAGAGAGATCGAAACCTCTGATTACGAAATACTGGTTGAGCCTGATAAAGAGGTGAACTGATAAGAGCGTGGAAGTGATAATAGGAATCATTTATTTATTAATAATTATATTGCTGTTATATATAAATAAAAATTATAATTTTTATTATAAGTATAAATTATTAAAAATAATTTTTGTATTACATTTTTTTTTATTTAATTTTATAGTCAACATTTAAAAAATCTATTGTCAAATGGTGACTATTGACATATTGACATCAACACCTAGTGTAGCCATATCTTCTATCTTTGTCTATTTCTATTACTTCTATCAAACTATCTTTATCTAATTTACTCGACAATGCTACACTAGCGCCATCTTAATTTACTCATTTTGGGACGACTTTTTAATAAGGCGGGCGTGAGGTATTGCACGACAGACGAGAGTAAGACCAAATGTTTGTAAGAGAAATTTTATCCGGAATAATAATCCTATCGATTAGTAAAATAAAATAGCGAGTGTTTGTTTTTTTTTAATTTTAGTTGGTTCGAGTCCCGGGCGAGTCAAGCGAGTTTTAGAAAATCTTTGAATGCAGTTTTTTTTCTTTTTAAATATCAAGGAATGTCTCCTTTATGTAAAATGAGCCAACTTAAGGATTTAAGGTAATTTCCCTCCAGGGCCTGACTTATTTTGTATACGTCAAAAGGTGAGAGCTCTCTTATGAATTACAGTCGATGAATATGCGCACTGACTCTTGGTTTTATTGAAATATCGAAGTTTTGATGAGCATCGGATTCCTCAATACCACTAACAGCAAAAAAAAAAAAAATATATCAGCAGCTTTTATATACAGCAATAAATAAGTAGAAATTAATTGACCGAATCGTACTGGCCAAAATTAAAGAATTATACAAAGAATCAAAAGTGATGTCTATTTTAAATGACATTCCAGACATTTCAAAATCTGCGTAACTAACGATAACAATGTATCAATGTTTTGCCTAGATTAACAAGATTTAATATAAATTAATTGAAGAACTGTCTCTAAAATTAATTAAAACTAGCGAAATGGCCGCGGCACCAACTCCACCGACCGCAACAGCTTCTGAATATGCTCCAAGTGAACTGCCGGCGTCAGAAGCTGGAGAAGGTTTGCTTATTTTTTTTTTTTTTTTTTTAGGTTTCTTATGTTTATTTCTTACTAGCTGGTGCCTGCGACTTCGCATTGAAAAGTAAAAAAAAAAAAAAACAATATAATAATACTAGCTGGTGCCCGCGTTCTGGATGAAAGGTACCCTATGTTCTTTCTGGTGTCCCAGACAACGTGTATGCAAAATTTCACGGTGATCGGTTCAGTAGTTTTTGCGTGAAATCCTAATGGGACGGTAGCAATACTAAATAATGGTGAAATCGTAACAAACAAACAAATTCACACATTTCTAATCTTTGTTGCTGTGATGACGGTGGCGCCCCCACATTTTTATATTTTTAAACGATCCCTCGCGAACACTGCTTTTTTCTGGATGAAAAGTAGCCCTATTATATCCTTTCCTATATCCCTGACAACGTGTAAGCAAAATTTCATGATGATCGGTTGAGTATATCCGGCGTGAAAAGGTAACAGACAGACAGAGTTACTTTCAGATTTATAGTATTAGTATGGATTTGGATTTATAATATTAGTATAAATTGCACAGGGTGCAATTTATAATTTAAACAGGTAAACTACCCGTTTACCCTCTTTCCGTAAGCATTATATCCTTTATTTTTTAACGCGCACTAAGTCGCGGGCACCAGCTAAGCTAGTAGGTACCTATCTATATAATATATGACCTCACGCTAGAGAGTATATATATGTTCCTTGTATATGACTAACGTGTCCTTAGTTACATAAATTATATAATATTTTCTTATCTAGCAACACCAGTACCGGCAACAATGCCATCGTTTCCACCATACCCTCCGTACTCGACTGAGACTGCGCCTCCTTCAGTGGCTGACACGATTATGGCAGGCCGCGATCTTCGATTTCAGCACAAGTCGTTACCACCAATGCCAGTTCGGCTACCGCCAAAACCGGCTAAACCGAGGTATGAATAAAATATCATTTATTTCATAAACCAACAATTTATATTAAAACACTATTCATATATATACGTACCTATGCCTACCTACATATCTACTTAACCATATTTACGAGACATTGTGATAACCGATTTTTCAATGTTTCTCTAAGTACCTACTTATTACCTAATTCTTAACCAAGTGATCTGGATTTCTTTTTCTTATTTCTTATACTTAGGTGGTATGACCTAAAAATATGTAGGTAATAACCTATCACCCTGTGCCCGCTTGACGTTGATTTTTGGGACTCCTTAAAATTTACAAGTATTTTATGAGTATTTTAGACAAGTGACATTCGCTCCGTAGCGATTCGATTCGAAAGAATAAAATGTTTGCATATTGTCAATCCCATACATTTTATTGTTTTAGAAATTTCGTTATCGTTTTAAATTGTTACTTTGACTAAGGCCCATGTATAGATGAATAAATAATAGAGAAATGTCTATCGGGAATTGTATTTTTTGCAGAGGTCCTAAGGTGACAAATGTGAAAATGTCACGACGAGCGCTGAGGGCTCACGCTCGCTGCCTGCGAAGACACGGCGCAGTGTTGACGGACCGTTTGGAGCGGATATCGAAGCCGCCACGACGTCAAATCATAAACCTATGGCGGCAATACGGAACCACTCTTGCGCCAGAAACGGTCATTTTAAATTATTTTGAAAAAAAAAAAAAAAAAAAAAAGAATTTATGAAAAAATCTATACTAATATTATAAAGCTGAAGAGTTTGTTTGTTTGTTTGTTTGTTTGTTTGAACGCGCTAATCTCGGGAACTACTGGTTCGAATTGAAAAATTATTTTTGTGTTGGATAGATCATTTATCGAGGAAGGCTTTAGGCTATATAACATCACGTTGCGACAAATAGGAGCGAAGAAACAGTTGAAAATGTGGAGAAAACGGGGAAAATTATTCATCTTTGATGGCTTCCGTTGCGTGCGCTGCGAAAACCGTTCGAGATACCCAAATGATTCCCAAAATAACTATTCCACGCGGACGAAATCGCGAGCACCAGCTAGTTAAAAATCATCGAAATAAAAATATACACACCTGAGAAAATATCTCGCATCTCTATCGCTTTGACGACGGTGGCGACGCCACGGCGACAGAGCCGCCCAATCTATATACCTACTAATATTACAAAGAGAAAAGAATTGTATATTAAGCAGTTAGTTAAGTGTTGGTGGATCTTTTGTAAAAATAAAGTATGTAAATAAATAAATTTGTAACTAGCTGTTGCACGCGACTTCGTCCGCGTAACTTTATATAAAATATAGCCTATGTTACTCGCTGATAATAGCTTCCCAAAAGTGAAAAAGTTTTTCAAATCGGTCCAGAGTAGTTTCGGAGCCTATTCATTTCGAACAAACAAACAAACAATAAAATATTTCCTCTTTATTATATTAGTAAGTACCTACTTATATATGAATAAATTCAAAAACTACTGGACCGATTTTAAAAATTATTTCACCTATAGAAAGCTACTTTATTAAAGAGTATGTAATATAGGTCAATTCAGTCAGTCTAACCTTTTAATACCTTTGATATGATTTCTTACATTTAAATACATAATTGTAAAAACATTAGTGCAAAATTTGTACATGCAAAATATTATTAATTTTGTCTGCAGATTGCGCGTTTGCGTTGCATGCTAGATGCAGACATACCCTTCAAACCGGATCAGGCTTACGAGTACTTCATTAATCTTCGAAAAACTAAAAAGAATAAAACCAAGTAAGTTCTTTCACCTTCAAGTTTGATGATCCTTTTGATCGTGTGGTTAAAGAAGTTTTTTTTTTAATTTTTAGATCTTCATGTTGCATTACAGAGTGAAAGTTCACTTGATGGTAGGTGCCTATAACTGCAGTAGGATTATTGATGAAGGGATGGGAAAATGGGCTCTGGTAACCCTTAGGCTACGTTCACACGGCATTGTCCTGCACATTTTTTTGCAGTATACGTCTTGACGAATAAGTAGTGGCACATACATTGTACATAGAACCATTCACTCGTCGTTTGCACTGCAAAAAACGTACACCGTTTACACGTTTAAACGAATACTCACCGGACTTGTCAAGCAAATCGAATGAACTTTAACGTATTCGATTTGCAGTGGCACATAGTATAGCGCTGTCTCTGGCTGATTGAACGTTAAAAAACGTGCAGGACAATGCCGTGTAAACGTAATGTGAACACCGGGCTGATTGAACGTTAAAAACGAATACAAAATAAACGTGCAGGACAATGCCGTGTGTACGTAGCCTTACTCAACAAAACGCAACAGCAAACGCCAAACGGGCTGCCCAAGTGACTGCTAAACGCAGTGTGGCCCTGCCAATACTATACAGCATTCAGACCACCGGAGTAAACTTTGAAAAAGTTCATTTCCAAAGCTGTTGTTGACCCTGCCGAAAATCGAACTCGGGCTGCTTGGAGTTAGAGCGTTGAAGCAAGCACCATAACCAATTAAGTATCCAACGGGCTTGTCAAAGTCAGTTTATACTTGCTTAAAATGTTTAACGTGATGGTCTACTGATCACAAGTTAAGACTGATTATAATTTTCAGAAGATTTTCAGACTGATTATATTTTTTGGGAAAGGCTTCGACTTTTAGTCTTTTTTTTGTGAGGTATCAAAGTTTATTATATAAGGTACTAACTTTGGCTATCAACGCATAGCCAAAACTAATAAGTCTGAAATTTGGAATATACGTTTATTTTATAAAATAAGCTTCCGCTAAGAAAGGATTTTTGAAAAATTTAACTCCGTGTGACCAAGTCGCGTGCCGTCAATATAAAGTCGCTGTCCGCTTGTGTCTGTTTCTTCCACTAACTTCTTTTCGCAGCATTATATTTTTTTATTATTTTGATACGGTTTTCACCAATAGAAAGAGCGATAAACGAGAAAGGTTTCTCTAAATAGTTGAAGTCGGAAGTGGGTCGTTTAATTACAATTATAGTATGTAGGTACTTTGTATTTGTCTTCCAGGACTCGTGTGAATGAGTTTAAGAAGGACATATACGCTTTATGCGGTGATAGACGGTTTACTTGGGCACGTAACGCAACGATAACGTTTGCCCGAGGTGTTCAATATAAACTGTCCAGACCAGGACGGTGTGCACTTGCAGATGGGTAAGAACCACTGACCTGTAATATACAGGGCGTCCCACGACCATGCCACATGGAGGGAAAGTACCTTGAATATTGTAGATGGAACATTTTACTGAAAGAAGACATTATTTTAATATAAAAAACAATTTAAACTGCATTCATAGATTTTTAAATAATTACATGGTTGAACCGGGAATCGAACCCGCTACACGAGAAAAAAAAATACCCTGTAGCTTTATCGTACCGATCGAAAGGCTTCATCATTATTATCAGGATTATTTTTTGCTAAATAACAAAAAAAGGAAGACCATGAATTTTAACATTTGATGTGAAATTTCGTTCCGAAAAATGAAAAGCTGACATTCCCGTAAGGCAGTAAGGACACGTGTTATGAAAATTTACGGTAGTAAAATCAAAATTGTCACGCGGG
Organism: Synanthedon tipuliformis; assembly: GCA_947623395.1. NCBI lineage: Eukaryota > Metazoa > Arthropoda > Insecta > Lepidoptera > Sesiidae > Synanthedon > Synanthedon tipuliformis. Next base: position 9,796,098 of record OX392407.1, on the reverse strand, counting down.
GTATGCGTTACGTTCTATTTTGAATGTTTTAGAATATCTCTAAAGTTTCAGAGATATCGCGCCATCTACCATTATCTCTGAAACTAGAATACGATATGTTACGTAATAATACACACTGGAGTTGCATAGTTCGTGCTGATATTAATTCGTTGTAATAAATGTTTTTATAATTTTTATTGTATATTTTATAATCGTTCGTAAGGAGTAAGTAAACTCCAGTCGTGCGTCTAGCTGACATACGCACTTTTTTGTTTTTATTTTATTAGATTTATTTTATTTGTTTTTGTTGGATTTAAAAAATTAGCTGTGGCGCGCTAAGGCTTTGAGATTCCTGCCGATTCTTTTGGAAACTTTTGGTAGTGATACCAGTGATACTAGTGATACTAGTGACCTAGGTACCTAACGCCATGATACGCTACTTCAGTAGGATCGTGCAAGCGAGTAAGAAAGAGTCGACTTGTAGTTTAAAAATTTCAAGTTAGATTACCAGAAGTTCAAATCCGAGTACCTACCTCTGCCTACCTCTCTCTAGAGCAACATTGTCTTGGTTACCTATAGAAAAAGTTAAAAAATAATAAAAGGCAAACACTATGTACAATTTTAATTCAATATATCTTAATTTGATTATAATGTCATTATATTAATTTTAAAACAGCATGTTGCGACTATCCAATATAATTCTCGACGAAATCTGCGGTTACATGCAAATGAGGACGCCGTCTCGTCGATGCACACATCCGAAAGCACGCTTTATGATGGAAATATCGGACAAGGTAACCTCGCATTTATCAAATAATCCGCTCTAATAACATACCTACCTATATGTTTTTATTAATTTGGAGAGAGATGGAGGAGGCTTTTACTCGTCGAGAGGTCCTTAATACCTAGATTAAAAGAAAAAAAAAATGTTATTGCATGATTATTGTAATGTTTAAGGAAATTAAAGGCTTTTTATTTATTTATTTATTTAATGATAGTTTTCATCTTTCATGTTACAAAAAAACTTATTTCAATTTGTAAGTAGACATCTTGTAAGACAGACTTTATCTGTGTGAAACCCCAACGCAAAAACGGGGTGTTACAAAGTTTGACGCACCTATGTGTCTGTCTTTCTGTGTATCTGTCTGTGGCATAGTATTAGCTCCCAAACGAATGGACCGATTTTAATCTGTTTTTTTTTTGTTTGAAATCTGACGTGATCGGGTTTGTTCCTAGCTATAAAATGTATGAAGATCTGTTCAGGCATTTGAAGAACAAACCTTTTTCTAATTAACGAAGGGATTCCACAGGTTTGATTGATGTGAATTTCGGTATACTGTTACTTTGATGGTGTTTCTATGATATGGTAACCTTGATTTGATGCTGCAGCATCAAGTAGTCTGCGTGACATCCAATCTCCAGAGCAGATAATTATAGCGTATTGAAAGTCGGGGTTTATAAATAAATTTAATAAATATGTTCACACATTCCACACAGTACCATCTAGTTCCACAGTAAGCAAACTAATGCTCTTGTAATATGGATACCAGACAGTTGATATACTACATAGATTACTTTTTTTTTGTAAATACATATTATAAATACAAAACAACCATGACTCAGATACAAGGGTAAAATGTTAACACATAAACATTTGGCCCTAGCGGGATTCGAACCCGCGAACGTTCGGTTAACAGCTAGGGTTACTAGCCACTAGCTAGGCCAAACGTGTCGTCAAATAGGGAGTTAGTTTATAGGTAATTTTAATTAAAGTATTGTAAGTTGTATTGTTTACAGATTGCGGTTTGGATCGACGAAATATTGTCAGAGTCTGATGATCGTATGCTCATGATGGATTACGATGAGGATGACGGTTAGTGATATATTCAAATAAAGCGTAGCTTATAATATAGGTACGTAGTATTGGGGTAAATAGAACTATTTTTGTCATCAAGTCTTCCTATTCTGACAAGGTAAGCTTAGCTACAGTTGAAGTTGTGACAATTATTCCAATCGTGTTTGTATTATGGCAACATTACAGGGAAAATGTGGTTTATTATTGCCAGCCAGTTATGCCAAAGGCATCTTTTTTATTTATTTAAATATTACAGAGAATAATATAAGAGCAAAAGGTGAAATTTGTATAAGGTCAAAGATTGCTTTTATTTTTTCGCACGAAGATTCTCACACGAGTATTATCACAACTGAATACTTAATACAGTAATGTATAGAGTTAAATATACTTAGCTACCCAACAAAAGTGGATTTTTTTCAAAAAAAATAATTTATTTTTTTCAAGCGGTAAAAGTTGTTTTAGCGAACAATAATAATTGTCGTAAGTTCAATGTGTAATTTTTATTACATGATCCGGCACCACTTTTCTTGGGAGCTACCGACGCTAATGCAGTTTTTAAGGTAAATATATTCTTTTTTTTTTTCCGCTCTCTTTGAAGAAGTGGAAAAGAGTTACGAAGATGACACGAGGCCACCAAGTACAGCGCCTTCCGTACAGTCGACGAACGTGTCTCCGGTGGTGAGCACAACTCCTCTGACTGAAGTACCGGGGCAAGCGACTCCCGCCACCGGAGCCACTTCAGCAGACGCATCGCCGGCCCCAACTCCAGCGGCTTCACCCAACGCCTCGCAAACCGCATCGCCCACTGCCTCGCAAACCAAAGTCTAGATAAGACAAGGTAAACAAATTGATTCACTCTTGTCCAATTGTTTCAAAGTATATATAAGGATGTGCCAAACGGAACATTTCACACGAACTTACTTCTTATACTTAGACTAGACAAACAGTGGCGCCATCTGTTATCTGTCATCTGTCATACCCTATCTGTCATACGGCTATGAAAATTGATTCAAACTCTACCGCGACTACTCAGTTTTTTTTTATTCAATAACCTACTTGATTATCGTTGTCGTGCACAAAATAACCGATATTCCTGGTTTTTAAAGCTTTTAAAATTTGTTTTTTCATTCCAGACGTTCTAATGGCGGATGCCGCCGGTGGTGACGCCGGTTTCGCTGACGATTTTCTTAATATGATGGCAGGCGTAAGTATTCTACATACTTATATGAAAAATCTTTACCCGATAAGTATTACTAACATTTGTGACATATATTATTTTAATTATGTTAATCACCCTTACTCACTCAACGAAACACAAAAGCACACATGCGCTATTATTTCACGGCGGTCTTCTGTAAAGGGCAGACCCTTCTGTAAAGGGAGTCTGTACTGCAAGCAGCAGACGAGCTACCGAAATGACTGTGAAACGCAATGTGTCTTGTTACTACTTGAGTACCACTCTTCCCGACGCACCATGTCTCTTTAGCAAAATGTCATTTTCGCACAATGCCACATTCTCAAAATGTCACTTTCGCACAATGTCACTTTCGCAAAATGTCAGATTCCTACAATGTCACATTCGCAAAATGGCACATTCGCAAAAGGTCACTCGCAAAATGTCACATTCGTACAATGTCACTTTCGCAAAATATCAGATTCCTACAATGGCACATTCGCAAAAGGTCACATTCGTACAATGTCACGTTCTCACAATGTCACTTTCGCACACAATGTGAATTTTGCAAAATATCACGTTCGCACAAATTCACTTTCGCACAATGTGACTTGCAAAATGTCACGTTCGCACAATGTTACTTTCGCACACAATGTGACTTTTGCAAAATGTCACGTTCGCGCAATGTCACTTTCCACTAATGCCACCACTTTTATTTGTTTAGGTTGGAAAATTTGAACTTGAACGAAAACGTAGATTTAATTTTAGAGACAATTTTTACAAAGTCCTCGAAAATAGTTTTGTGAACAAACCCGAATCGACAGCTCCAACTTGAAACGAATGAATGAAAAACGATAAAAAAAAGGAAACATAATCGTAATAAAAAAATGTATAAGTACTAAAAGAAGTAATAGAGAAAATTAAATAAGAACTGACTTCTTTGTTTTTTTTTTAAATATTGCATTTATTTACCTAACAAGTGAACACGGCTGCAAGGTAAAAATTATTTTTTTATTTAAAAAAAAACACTATTAACACAATCTTTCTTCATTTTCTCCTATGCAAATAAATATTATTTATTATTATTATTTTTTAATTTTTAACCGATAAACGTGTTCATTTGTTAGTAAATTTTTATAATTATGGAGAATGAAGGACGGTTTGTTATTGCGCTTTCTATTATAGACCTTATTGAACTGGAGTATAAAATACCTAACCGAAACTTCTTTGCTTTAGAAATATTTTAATTATAAAATGATGGAAGCTAGAATTACATGTGAGTACAGGGGAGATAACTAAAGTTGGCAACTTTACAGGTATCAGCAAGGCATTTTTGATATACAGTATGTTGAAAAAAATTTTATATTTTAAACCAATATGTCAATGTCTATGAAATCTGTAGGATGGAGATCTGAAATCTCTGTAAAATTGTAAAAGTGTTGCACGTACCAACTCTCGTTAACTTGCCTATAAATTGCAATATTTAAGTAATTTGGAAAATATTGTAAGTAAATAAGTGTGACAAACACTTGTCAACATTGTGAGTTTGAATGAAACACTCTGTAGTTATTTATTACTTTCAATCAGTAACGTTTATAACTTGAAAGCAAGTAGTTTGTATTCACTTACCTTGCTCCATTCTTATTTCACATCTAAATATCTTATTTATTTTATAGGTTTCAAAGGAACCATCTCCAAAAGGACGTATGTATTACCTAACTATTAAAGCATTTTTAATGAAAATTCAAAATTAAATTTAAAATGCCTTCCCTATTGACTTATCCTTTTTTTTTTCAGTGAAACCAGCTTATTTGAAGTTTAAAGGTATGTAAAAATTTCAAGTAATATTTATTTTGTCTGGTTTAATGCGTTGCTTATTTATTTGACTCCGCAACATAATAAAAATATCGCCTATAAGCACTAAGTAAAGTCAAAGGTTGCAAGTGTAGTACCGAATGGAAAAGATACCGATATAAGAGTGATAAAAAAAAGTAAATGGGTTTTGACATCCCTTAATCACTGAAACAAAATTTGGTGTTACTTTCACTAGTGTCACGGTATTTGTGTAAGAGGCCTTGGTTCGATTCCCGGCAGGGCCAAATTTGGAAATGAATCTTTTAAAGTTGGCTCTGGTCTGGATCTGGAAAATAGTGGCTAGTGGCACACTCCGTTTTGCAGTTCGTTACATTCTGCAATAGCTTATCGTTAATCCTACTATAGTTAGTAACGTACTTGCAGCACCCGTGACGGTATCCACATACCTACCATCATGTGGACCGTCAGTCCGTCTGTTGACTTACCATATAAGACTTTATGTCTTACATGAATAAGTATATTTTGTATTTTACAGGAGAAATGCTTGAAGCCTTTTTGTTGCTAGTAGATTCTATGTACAAAAAAGGAGACACACAGCTACTTTCCTATGGAAAATTTGATGAAACTTACACAGAGGCTGCTGACGAGTAAGAGGATTTTATATTATATTACTTATATAGTACTTTTATGCTGATTTTTTTTTAAATTTTTTTAATAACTTTTACCTTTTAAGATTAAAGCGAACACCTGATTTTGAAGCGTCGGAATACGATTGTAGTCTGGCTAATAAAGTCGAAGGCGAGCTTACAGACACAGTTAAAGCAGATACACCGAGCAAACTACAACCTCATATGAAAGGTGAGTAATTAAATAAATAAATAAATTAGATTTGTAAAGATATTTAATATCTTGGTTGTACACAGTACATGTACTTTTTATTCTGTTCGTAGAACACTCACGAAGGAGTAATTTGATAGGATAAGGGATAACTTATCCCAACCTAAAGGTACTATTGAGATAAAAAAAAGCCTACTATATATTATTGGTAGAACACTTTATTATAATTATAATAAATTATAATTATAATAAATGTTACATTTTATTTATTACAATTGAAATTTGACTTTACCATTGACTTGACTTGAAATTGACCCACTGACCATATACCAACCATATACCTACCCTTATTTATTCAAAATAGTGAAACTTATTTGACTTTTGTTTTATTATGTCTTCAGAGGTCGTCGGAATTTGTTCGAATTATTTAGCGCAAAACGCAGAATACAACAGTAAGTTTTTTTTTATTACATTTTTGTTTGGTTTAAAAAGTGAAATAATTACTTATGTATTTATATATTTTTTAACAAATTTTTAGAGGATAAAGGTCCAGCATTCAGATTGTTGGTTAAAACAATGCAAGGGAAATCTGGTGACACGTTGTATCAAAAGCAAAAAGCCAGTAGGACCTATGGAAAAGCGGCCACAGAGTTAGTAACAAATAGATAATATGTTTGGAATTAATCAAATAATTTATATTCAATAATAATAATAATAATTTTTTTTTTCAATATAAGAACAATATTTATATTGAAAAAAAGTAAAACCTAAGAAGGAAAATAAATTAAAAAATTTGCTTTTGGCCGGTCCATTTGATGATGATGATGATGATGATGATGATGATGATGATGATGATGATGATGATGATGATTATTATTATTATTATTATTATTATTATTATTATTATTATTATGATGATGATGATGATGATGATGTTTGCTCTAGCTTCTAATGTACATCAGGTTGAACGAGGCGAAGGGACTGGAAAATGATCACGACGATCCGAATTTATCTCAAGATATTCACTCGAAGCTTTCAGCGTTGGTTAATAACATTACGCCAGACGATCTAAAAAAAGATATGCAAGGTAATAAAATTATGTTGTCCTCTATGATTTTAATGCGGTTTTCACTAATGGATAGAGTGGTTCTCGATAAAGGTTTTAGTATATAATTTACAAAGTTACGCGGGCGAAATCGCGGGCAGCAGCTAGTATAATATATTTGAAACACATAATTAATACCGATTTTTTCTTAACAGAGACCTTGGACATTTCTTCGAAGTATCTGTCGCAGTGTGCTGTCGATGAAAGTAAGTGTTTTACTGTTATAAGTAATTGTCCATTTTTTATGTAAGTCTAGATTAATATAATGTGAGATTTTACTTTATTTTTGTATACTTTATTATTCTTGCTTAGTTAAAATTGTAAATACTTAATTCTGGGTTTTATTAAGTTGCAAAATAAATTATTGATTTATTGATTTATTTATAACTAGCTGGTGGCCGCGACTCCGTCCGCGTTCTGGATGAAAGGTACCCTATGTCCTTTCTGGTGTCCCAGCAAACAACGCATTTCTATATATTATGCAAAATTTCATGCTGATCGGTTCAGTAGTTTTTGCGTGAAAGAGTAACAAACATATACATCCATCCATCCATACAAACTTTCGCATTTAATTTTTTATACTATCACAGTTGAACGTGGTCCAGCTTTCGACATCCTCATTAAAGAGCTGGAGAGGACTGGAGCTGAACATTTTAGCGATTTTCAACCTGTCTCTACAAACTTTGCGGCGGCCTATGTGTGAGTAACTATTATTTTTAATTGTAAAAATTGTTTTTGAATTGTCTCTTTTTATACGACGCGCTGTTCGCTTTTCGAAAATCACCACAAGAAGGCTTTTTCCAGGATAAAAAGTACTCTACAGTTTAATCAAGGTAAATCAGGTATCCAATTTAATCAATACATAAGTGATAAGTTTAATCAATCATCAGTTCAAGCTGATTCTGAAATTAACGTGTAAAAACGAACAGACGGACAAAAATTTATATTTTTACTTCGGTAACATAAAAGTACGTGTACAATTTTTTTTTAAAGATTTAATATATAGACACGGCTCCTTTATTATTTAACTATATGCACATATATAAAAACGTCAAACATAGTTATTATGTAGATATTATATACATCATAATAAATTGTATGATATATATTTGTAGATTAGAAGAAAACTTTTTAGTTTATTATACTTTTTAGCTTCTTATACACCTTCCATTCAACAATCACGCCAAGCAGTTAGTTGTTCAATCAGTGGAGGCAACACTGTGCTCCGCTCTTGCGCAGCCACGATTTGGTCCTTCGTGTCATTTCCCATCCACTTTTTCAGATTGAAATCAGCGCCAGGCTTCTCGACGACAACGCCAGACGCCACCAACGCACCTAAATTTAGTTCAGCCCTTCATAAAGTCATCGATGCTGCCACACCAAAAGCACTGCAACAAGACATGGCAGGTAAATTGCTTATTGTCCTTTTCAATGAGGATTAAGTGATTATAAAAAATTACTTATGGATACACAAATAATAAGAATGTATTATGTTTCAGAGACCATTGAGAGGTGTAGCAATTATTTGTCGGGCTTTGTTCGCGACCGAGGTAAGTATTTGAATTTTTTTGTGAATTCTCATTTGCAATTTTTCAATTCATCATCATCACCACCACCACCACAACCATCATCATCATTATCATCATCATCATCATCATCATCATCATCATCATCATCGTCGTCGTCGTCGTCGTCGTCGTCGTCGTCGTCGTCGTCGTCGTCGTCGTCGTCGTCGTTGTCGTTGTCGTTGTCGTCGTCATCAACAACCTGAGTCTCTTCTTCGGTTCTTTGGCGAATTTCGTAATATTTCAATTGCTCTGATAATCCTGGGAATTTTAAGTACTTAGAAATATTTAGTTACTGAATAAAAACTAGTTTTTTTTTACTGCAGATGAGGCGCTGAAGATAATATTGAAGTCACTGAAAGCATCTCCTGATAAAGAACTTGTAAAACGAAATAATTACGCTATGAACTACGGCACCGCTGCCAAAGAGTATGTATCATCAATCAACACCAATATCTAAGGAAACTTATACAAACTACTTGGTAAGTTTCTTTTAAAAGAATAATGTTAATAATTGAAACGTTATTTCAGCACTGAAACGTCTCCAATCATAGTCCCATTTTTTCCTGTCAAAGATGTCGCCAACGATATAAGACAAGTTTTGTCCAATGCTGTCGAATCCGCCACACCGTCTAATCTCAAAGTCGCCATGACATGTATGTATTATATACATAGCACCTATTAATGTTTTAAATTGATAATACTTTAGCGACGATTATAATATTTTAAGTAGTCGAAATGATTATTTTCGAAAAGTGCCAAGGCACAATGTGTTTCGTTAGTTATTTGGGCAGAATATCGCTTCGGAGCAAAATGTAAAAAAAGCAAAATGTGCACCACACTCAAAATGAACAAAACGCTATCACTGTGATATAAAAGCATGTGTGCTGTTGTATTTTGGTAAGTGAGTAAGAGGATGCCATGGATGCAAACCCTTCCCAACCCCCAAATGATTGCAAAACACAGTGTGCCCTACCACTACTTAGTTAAAATAGTATTTCTACTAAGTACTTACATACCTATTTCATTAAAACATTACTTTTTTTTTATTAAATATTTATACTATTTGCATTAAGAGTATTTCAATTTTGATCCAAAATAATGTTTTTTTTTTTGATAATTTTTTTTCTTAATTTATATTTAGTAGCATTAATTAGTGATCTACTTATAGGAATAGAAAAATCTAAGTACATAACAGTTCCCACAATACTTAATTTGCAATAATTTATTTGGATTTTTCTAATTGCAGCGCTAGTTCGAGATGTGAGCAAGCATTTATCTCAGCCTGTAGCACTAAGAAGTAAGTTTTAATTTCTAGTTTTTAAGAGAAAAAGTGGCAAATAGACTGAAGGTCCAATTCCATGCCAATGGTACCTGAATTGTAGTAGGCATTGTGTTGTTTATGAACATACTCTGATATCCCTTGACCCTTACTCACTCACTGGGCGATGTGTACTGTGTTGGTTATTTTTAACCCGGGTGTTAGTAATCAGGGGCCCTAGCCAAGAACCAAAGCAATGCAAACGTCCGGTGATTGGTCAAAATTTTATGTGGACGTTACAACAACCAATCACAAGGCATTATTTCTTTCGTTTCTGGATGAAAGGTACCCTAAGTATGTCGTTTCTTGTGTTTTTCAGTAGTTTTTGTGTGAAAACGACAAACAAACAAACAAACTCACATTCACATTTATAATATTAGTAAGGATAATCTATACACTAATTACATTGGCTATCACTATCATTAATATAAATAAATAAAATGATTAAAACATAATTTGAATAACTTGAAATATTTGAATAATTTAAAATATTGCAAATAGGTGGAGTGGCCGGTGAAAGATATCCCCTGAACTTCTTGGCAGCGGTAAAGAAGTCTTTGGGGTCAAGACATTTATTTAAATATAAATCACTTGGTCAATCTTATTCCGAGGGAGCAGATGTGTGAGTAATTTCGTCTAATCTATGTATTATTTACACTTATTTATTTTGCTGAAACTGAAACCGGAATTATTTGTTTTGCAAGGCAATTGATTGAATAATTCATCAATAAAGCAATATTGTTTGAAAATAGGTTAAAGTATGCTGGCCCTTTAGAATCGGAACCGATCAATCCGAAAGCTGAGAGCCTGAAGAAAGAGATCGTGTCCGAATTGAATCAGGGATTGCCCGTTAGAGTGGGCGAAACAGTTTTGAATAATATGAACGGTAAATTTTTAATTTATAATAGCATATTTAATAACTTAATATGCGATTGACTCTATATTAACTAGTTGTAAATGTCTCAGTATAATCGGAAGAAACGGTTTTTTGTAAAAATTCTAGTAAGATTGCATACTAGAGTTTAGGATATTAGGAAACTAACAACGAATTTTGTAATCATCCGAGGTACTTTTAGGATCTTTGCGAAAATCCGACCACTTTTAGGTAAGATGCAAATAAGCGCTCAACTGTCATAAGTCATAACTCTTGAGCGCTGATTGGCCATCAGCGTCATTCATTGACCAATCAGCGTATCATTTTCTAATCGTCTTAAAAAAAATGGGATTTTTGCAATGTAAACTCGACAAATAAAGTGCTTTATCACCCTAAGATTGAACATTCTTTGTATGTTGTAGAATGATAATGTCTGTTTTCAGGAGAAGGAGAAGCACCAATCGGTGTTTTGCAAGGATACGAACAAACTTACAACGATGGAGCTCAAAGGTTGTGCTTTAGTTTTATTGGAATTTATTTAAAAAAAATTACACGAACAAACTCGACTTCGTCCGCGTTCTGGATGAAAGGTAACCCTTTCTGGTGTCCCAGACTACTTGTATGCAAAATTTCATGGTGATCGGTTCAGTAGTTTTTGCGTGAATGCGTAACGTAATAAACAAACAAAATCACATCCGCATTTATAATACCTGACGTCCGCGACTTCGTCCGCTTGAAAAAAGTAGCCTATCCTGTGTCCCGTACGTCTACATACACTATTTTTTATTTATTTTTCTATGTCCTTTCTTGTATCCCTGACAACGTGTATGCAAAATTTCATCATGATTGGTTCAGTAGTTTTGGCGTGAAAGCGAGACAAACAGACAGATTAGTAAGGATGAGGAAATATATTTAAATATTTTATAATTTAAAGGGTAGAAAACTCTTCAAGTCTGGCCAATGAGAATGTCGACAATACTGCGTATACCATGGTGAATACCAAACTTAATGCGCTCACTGAGAAGAAGCCTTCACCGGAACACGCAAACTATTTGCCAGGTAATAAACAAAGATCTCTTAGCTATTTCAAGATAACAATATATATCTTGAAATAGCTTTTGCCAACAACTAAGTATTTTCGTGCCTAGCATAATTACTGATAAGGGAATATATACCTTAGCTAACATAATATTACAGATGCTGCCAAATGAACTAGTATGAAAATAGTTTGTAACAGAGTGATCTGGTGCACTCTCAGGCGCTTAGAGTAAAATTCTTAGAAACAATTTTGGTTATTCACTTTTTTTTGTTTTTGTAGATGTCGTCGAAGAAACGTCTAAGTTCCTGTCGGCTCCGCCTCCAGAGAGTAAGCACATTTAAGACTCCGTTTTTGCCAGGAATGTTAACGTTTTATACCTAAATGAAATATATTTTTCTTGTTTAGCCGAAGCCGAGAGAAGGCACTTGTTATCGGATTTAATGAAACGCAAACAAGACGAACTGTTTGCTAATGAAGGTGTTTACAAGATAACATATGACGAAGCGGCCGATGAGTATGTGAATTGTAACATAAACCATAATATTTTGTCAATTTTTGACAACTTTTTACAACTGATTCTGATTTTGACAACTTTTTACAATGGATTTTTACCACTTTTGACAACTGATTTTTACAACTTTTTACAACTGATTCTGATTTTGACAACTTTTTACAATGGATTTTTACCACTTTTGACAACTGATTTTTACAACTTTTTACAACTGATTCTAATTTTGACAACTTTTTACAATGGATTTTTACCACTTTTGACAACTGATTTTTACAACTTTTTACAACTGATTCTGATTTTGACAACTTTTTACAATGGATTTTTACCACTTTTGACAACTGATTTTTACAACTTTTTACAACTGATTCTGATTTTGACAACTTTTTACAATGGATTTTTACCACTTTTGACAACTGATTTTTACAACTTTTTACAACTGATTCTGATTTTGACAACTTTTTACAATGGATTTTTACCACTTTTGACAACTGATTTTTACAACTTTTTACAACTGATTCTGATTTTGACAACTATTTACAATGGATTTTTACCACTTTTGACAACTGATTTTTACAACTTTTTACAACTGATTCTGATTTTGACAACTTTTTACAATGGATTTTTACCACTTTTGACAACTGATTTTTACAACTTTTTACAACTGATTCTGATTTTGACAACTTTTTACAATGGATTTTTACCACTTTTGACAACTGATTTTTACAACTTTTTACAACTGATTTTTACAACTGATTTTTACAACTTTTTACAACTGATTCTAATTTTTACAACTTTTGACAACTGATTTTTACAACTTCTTACAACTGTTTTATAAAACTTTTTACAACTGATTTTTACATTTTTACAACTGATATTCGAAAATAATGTTTTCAGGTTAATGAAAGCTCCGGTAGGTGTGACGACGTGTCATAGCGACACAAAGAAAGAAGATGTGAAAACTAAAGAGAAATGTGTAATACCTGGGAAGAAGTTAGAAGAAAATCTTCAGGGTGAATATAGTTATACATAAGTTGTTGTGAATTTAAATAGATATTCAACCGACAAGCGGTGTGCAAATTTAAAAAGCATCTAAAAGTTAATAATAATTGCTCTAAGATATTTTATACCCTGAACAAGAAAAATATTTCTAAAAAATGCCGCCTAAAAATTCTAAATCGAGCGGTTTTTGGTTTCATCGTAAGCGACATTTCGACTTAATATTAAATATAGATACTTACATTCTATAAAAAAATCAAAAATCTATTTTAGGAACTCTCGATGAAACCTCTGCATATCTCACAGACATGATTAAAGGAAGAGGTGAGTTAATTTTCCTTTTTATATCTAATATAATTATTCTAATAAATAAGGTATGGCAGAAATTTATTCCAAAAATCATTTTAAGCCTCTGTAAATTACGTAAAAAAAACATTAAATATTTTATATTGACTTTATATTGCTTATTTATTTTTTATATTTCAACGCCGACGAAGTTGGCCACTCATTCTATTTTTAAAATCGTAATTATCTAACCTATTATATAACTTAATTTTTTTAAGCCTTCTAACATAATACTAATACTAATTGTACATTATTTCCAAAACTCAGCTGAAGCTATGCAAGTAATACATGATGACATGAAGGGTGTAAAAACTGAAGAATTGATTAACGTTGGCCAGTTTACAAAGACGTACAATGAAGCTGCCGAGATGTAAGTTATAGCTTCACATCTAAAATTAACTTGAAAATAGAATTTTTGACATTATAAAAAAAGATTGAATTCTACTATACTAACTTTGAAGTAAGTTTGTATTTGTATTGACAATGTTGTAGGTATTTCTCTCAGACCTACCGAATATACACAAAAAAATCATAAAAATCGGTCAAGCCGTTTCAGAGGAGTTTGGTTACAAACACTGTGACACGAGAATTTTATTATTGTAATGTTTTTGTTAAAGGTTAAAGTCTGCCCCTAATTTCAAAAATCAAAAGAGCTCTGGTGTACTATTTGATATGGTACATAAGAAGTTAGATGCTCTACCTAAAGAGGTAAAGACAGAGTTGGGAAAAACCCATATTCCAGGTATAAATCTTTGTTAATTTATATAAGTTTTCTTAAGTTAAGGGTGCTTGCCTTAACGTTCTGTTCCAAGGTCCAAGTGTGTCAACTTTGGAATATGAACCTTTCAAAGTTGGCTCTGAGACCACGCTGAAAAAAAACATCAAGCCTCACTGCAATCCGTATTATGAACCAGCCCGCTTGGTGGCAGTGCAGTGACCACACCCTTATATAAAATAACCGTCAAGTAACAGCACGCGTGCTTTTGTTTTTCAATGAGTGAGTAAAGGATGCGAGTGCCCATTCCCATATTCCCTGCATAATACTAATTCCCCGATTACATAATTATGGCCATTGACATGGCCGCTGGCGTTGTCGTATTTATTTCCCTAAATACTGATAAGGCAACGTCAAGGGCAATGAGTGTTTACAGTCATATTATGGCCATTGTCCGCTCGCGTTGCAATGCGTTCGCGCGTTCGAGAGCAAGTGAGCGAGAGAGCAGCATGTAAACACTCTCGCTCTCTCGCTCTCGCGTTGCCCTTTGATGTCCGTACGAAAAACCACCAATTGAGGGATAGCCCGGGCAACGCGTGCGGACACGGCACCTGTTTACATACTCGCGTTGCCCATTTCATTTCCCATGTCCCTGCTCATGGCCGTGGAAATGGGTCATGTGTAGATACTTAAACCGGCTATAATCCGTACTAATATTATAAATGCGAAAGTTTGTATGAATGTATAGATATTAGTAACTCTTTCACGCAAAAACTACTGAACCGATCACCATGAAATTTTGCATACACGTTTTCTGGGACACCAAAGAGGATATAGGGTACCTTTCATCCAGAACGCGGACGAAGTCGCGGGCACCAGCTAGTATGCCATATCTCTAGCGGGGCGCCCGGCCGCGCGTTACATACTATATATTGATTCAATCAAAGAGCGGACTATTTTTATTTATGCTTATTACTTTCATCGTCGTCTATTACAGATTCTCTCGACATCTCGTCTGGTTACATAGCTAATGTAGCAGCTAAAGAGTGTAAGTACTTATATTTTTTTATAATAATTTCGAATATGTTTGACTTATTTAATTTAATCGTGATCATAGTGTAGTGTTCAAATTGTAGGCTTATCTCACAGCTGACGAAATTCGATCAGGGAAGTCACTAAGTTAAATGGTGACAAATATTTTTTGGTTACTTAGTTTTGGTTTGTTAGTGATTTGTTTAATTTGGATTCATATTTTTTTTATTACATTCAACGAAATATTTTTTTTTATTACGATACAGGTGGATTGGATGAACAAAGTTTAGCAGCTTTAGCCAATCAACCTAAAGTGAAGCCGCCTAGCCCAGAGTAATTATATACAAAATATACGAGTGTTTTTATGTATTCAAATTATATATTTTGTCAACATTCCTATTGTAGCATTAACATTGGTTAATTTTTTTTTAAATAACACTCCACAGACCAGATTTGGACGAAGAGGCGCGCAGGAGAGCTGCTGAAGAGGAGGCGCGCAGGAGAGCGGCTGAAGAAGAGGAGCGTCTGAGAAGAGAGAGAGAAAAAGCTGAAAGAGAAAGAGCTATGGGTAGGAACATTATCAAATATTATATTTTTAGCACGCAAAACGACACTAAAACAGGGTGTTATAAGTTTGATGTGTGTGTGTGTCTGTAATTTTGTAGCTTTAGACCAATTTTGAATTGTTTTTTTTTTTTTTTTTTTTAAAGCTAAAGGTGATCGGGATCATTCGCGGCTATAATTTGTGAAGATCTGTGGCACTTGAAGACCATCATGTTTGATTGATGTGAAATTTGGTATACCTACTGTTACTTTGGTGATATTTCCACGACATGATAACCTTGACCTGATGCTGCAGCATCAAGTTGTCTGCGGGACACTTCTTAGCAACTTACTGCAGATATAGCGATGTTTGAGCTCAATAGTAATGTCGGGGGTTAGGTTAGTGCCCGCGACTTTGTCCGCGTTCTGGATGAAAGGTACCCCATGTCCTTTCTGGTCGCTCTGTTACAGTAGTACAACCAAGAAGTACTACTGGTAGTACAAATGCTACAATGTTATATCACTAGTACTACTAGTAGTAGTAATAGTGAACAATACAAGCATCATCAATGTGTCCCAGAAAACGTGTATGCAAAATTTCATGGTTAATCGGTTCAGTAGTTTTTGTGTGAATGCGTAACAAATGAACAAACAAACTCACATTCACATTTATAATATTAGTAAGGATATTATATTAAAATTAAAATTACCATATAAAATAATATTCCGTTATATAAAGGTGGAGAGGAAGATGAGCGCGAAGCAGCATTGAAGATTTTACAACAGCAGATGCGAGCCAAAGGAGCCGAAATCTTTTACAAGCAAACTCACGCCGACCTCACGCACGCCACTGGCTCTGAATGGTAAGTGGTCAACGATTTTAAACAAAAATGCTTTTGTTTATCTTTATTTTTATTGATTTTATAATAATAAAGTCTAAAGAACCGTGTCTGTACTTACATTAACTTTTTTTTTTTTTTTTTTCAAAGAAACCATTTGTAGGTAGGTACACGTTGTATTTATGTTCCCAAGCTCAAAAAATAGTTTAAAAAATTTTTCTCTGTTTACTTGCAGACAGCATGTATGTACTTTTGTGCTCGCTAATCTCAGAAACGGCTTAACCGATTTGAATGCAGTTTTCACTGATGTATTTTAGCAAGATTGTTGTTTCATTCCAATCGGTTTACAAATGAAAAAGTTATACCGATTACCGAAATACTAAGCGTACGAAAACCTCGCGTACTAAGTTGTGGGCACAGCTAGTCTTTCATATATGTTTCATAGATCATATTTAGAAACAATTCTAAATACGTATCAGCTGTGTAAGAAGACAAGCTCATTAATTATGACAAATAACTGGTATTTTACATTAAATTGGGATGTCAAACATAGCAAATTAAATAATTTTCCATTACAACAAATCAGGGTGTATCTTTGGAATACAAATTTTATCCGAAAATTGTTTTCCTCGGCGGCTTATCACAATGAAAATGTATCGGTATGTATGTATGAATCAGGTTATCGATGAAATCTCCCGTGAAAGTGGACAAGTCTGTCAAAGAAGGCGCTGATACGGCGCGATTGACGAAGAAATTCGAGAAAAAACTAGATTCCCTTGTCAAACATACACCGGAAAGCAGGAATGACTCTATGCAAGGTATCTATCTGTCTATCTATCTGACCAAGTGACCATAGATGAATGATTGGTCTCGCTGCGCTCGACTAGATACCCCCGTCGTAGTTGTAAAATGCGGCGAATTCGGCGTACCCGAGCCAGTCACACTGCAAACTGTCTGTGATGTATTCGTGCCGAATGTTTTACTAAATTTTAGGCATAATAAAATACCAGTTTGCGTAGTGAAACTGTGTAAAAATATAATAAAACTGGGTAAAAATTGATAAAAAGTGACTGTTACACACACTACAATAAAAAGTTGCCACGTTTTCGGAGCTATTGCTTTTGTATGGCCCTCTATCTAATCGAGCGCAGCAAATTCAAAAAACTTCATCTTTTGTTAGTTTTTGGAGATACACCTAATGAAAGTATATAAAATTCTCGTGTCGCAGTGTTTGTTGCCAAACTCCTCCGAAACGGCTGGACCGATTTTGATGAAATTTTGTGTGCTTATCGGGTAGGTCTGAGAATCGGCCAACATCTATTTTTCATACCCCTAAATGTTAAAGGTGGTCCACCCCAAAGTTTTTTTTTTTTTTTTTTGGCAAAACAACGTTTGTCGGGTCAGCTAGTAACTTATAAAAATTTTTACTTGTTACAACTAAGTCAAGTAACTTCGACTTTTCTATGAGCCTTTTCCACAATGAATAATTTTACAATAATATTATTATCTTTGTTTTAAAAATACGTTTTCATACTCTGAAAAATTGTTTATGGTTTTATGTCTAGTCTGTACTATTAGATACTATTAGATACTATAGGACTGTGTGAAACTCAAACGCAATATTATTGTATTTACAAGCATAATGTTTTATTTACAGACGTTATCATTGAGTCTTCACGTATACTTTCCGAGATGTTTGTCACCAAGAGTAAGTTTTTTTAGAAAATTTAGTTTTAAATACAAATTCTCCACAAAAAAAATACACAACTTAATTTTACTGATAACTCCTAAGTCTGACTGCCAAATACACGTCTAAAATCAGAGTTATTTTCAAATAGTGCACTAAATTTAGCTAAGTCTAAAACCCCTCATATAAAATTTAAAAAGTCCTAATTATGTTTGATTGAACTGTTTCCTTTAGATATATCAAATTCTATTTCTTTCACTTTCACAAAAAATATCCGTTTTTTTTTTTCTCATCATTGTTACTTTATTTATTATTTTGAAACAAATACTTTGAATTTTGTGATAAAATCTATATGTACGCTTATATAGATTATAAAGCGCTTGTTCGTGAGGCGTTGATATCAGAAATGCAAAAACGAGGCAATGAAATACTCACTCAAGTGAATGGAGAAACGGAAACGTTCTTCTTTGCAGCGCAAAGGTCTGTTAAGGTTTAGAATTAATTATAATTTGTATTATATCATCTTACGCCATATAACACCATACATACCATACATACCATACATACTTCGATGTATATTGATTATAACTTTCTGCTAGTTATTAACATACATACATGTCACAGCCTCGCGCACACAGAGAGTGGTCTCGAGTTCCGAGTTCTGCGTTCTTTCGAATGTACTGAGTCCCTTCGGTAACGCACACAGCAGGCAGTCAGAGCGGAACTCCGCGTTCTAGAGTTCTTTTGCCGCCGAGACAGAGAACGCCGCGTTCACCGCGATGTCTGACGTTGCAAATATGGAAAAACTGATTGAATTAGTTAGAGAAAGGAGATTATTATATGATTTAAGTCATGTACACTACAAAAATTGTGTCAAAAAGGAGAAGCTTGGATTGAAATTGCCATTAAAAATTAATTACTAAGTAATTCATGAAAAATATTACTGAATTTTTTTTTTGTGTTGTGTTAATTAGGTGTACCCAATATTTTCTTTTTTTAGTAGCTTATTCTCAACAAAAGCAAAATAGCCTAGCGACATAGCTCCTAGTGTTTTGTATGGCGTGCGAAATCCATAGTTGTAGTACACTGTACATGTCAGTATATAATTTCAGGTTGAAGAAAACAAAGTCGCTCGAAGTGAAAGAGCCGTGCAGTCGTGCTGCTTATCACATCTCGAAGAGACTGGACGACATGATTCGATGTCGATCTATGGCGCGAAAATTGACTAACACCATGAAAGGTTAGGTGACAGTTTTTAACCATGAAAGTGACAAGTTTTTAACCATGAAAATGACAGTTTTTAACCATGAAGGTGACAGTTTTTAACCATGAAAGTGACTGTTTTTTTAACCACGAAGGTGACAGATTTTAACCACGAAAGTAACAGGTTTTAAGATGAAAATGACAGTTTTTAATCATAAAGGTGACAGTTTTTTTAACCATGAAGGTGACAGTTTTTAACCATGAAGGTGACAGATTTTAACCATGAAGGTGACGGTTGACCATGAAATGAAAGAAAAGTCGGAGGCCGTTTTATAGAAATGTGATTTTTTTTACCATGTTTATAAAAATTGTATACGTTTTGTCCTCTTTCAGAACATATCAAAGAGACAGCCGACTATATATCAGAAGTCCGGACTAAGCCAAGTGAGTAGTTTGTTATGAGTAAATTTATTAAAAAAAATATTGATTGTCCATTTTTTAATATTGCTAGGATTTTTTAAATCTAATAAAGTTTTGTTTCGGTGATTTATTTACCATGGGATAATATTACAAACTTATGGCTAAAACGGTTATTTCACAAAAACTAAACTCGGGCGACGCCGCGGGAACATTTACGAATAAAATGTGGTTTTCTAGAATCTAGACTATTAGATAAAATAAATTAAATGTATGCTTCGAAGATAACACGGAATTACGTACAGTGAATCCCGGAAATAGGTTAGGAGCTTAAACTTAAGCACGGAATTAGGGACAATTTCGATGTGCAGCAAAATGACTATTATTTCTATAAATTAAAGGTTACGACGCAAATTAATGTTCTACTTCTATCTTATAAAAATAGTCTACAGAACAAAACAGTTTCCATTCCTACCACCTTTCTACTTTTTCTAAAAATCAACCTTAAAGTAGAAAGTGCCTTAATATCCCGTAATATGGTACATTTCCCTTATGTCTTTTTAGATGATGAAATCGAAGCGTACATAGCACTGCTCGGGGAAATGGAAGTGGCCGGAGATGCGCTGCTCATTGAAGGGAACATACCCAAGTCTTATAAAGATGCGGCGGCTTAGTAATTATTCATTAATTATTAATTTCATTCCCTTCTATCTTATAACCAAAAATGTTACACACAATTTTCAGCTTTAACTCAATGTAAAATTAGGTTGAAAATGTGACGCCCGAAGTCTTTTCAATAATGGCATCTATATGCAAATTTTGAAACTATATAAATGTTTGTAGTAGTATTTATTTCAAAATCAAGTTAGGAGTTGAGCGTTTACGTACTCGCCAACTTTCTTCTTTTGATAACTTTTGTAGAGTTACTCGCACATGTTGTTCTGTTTTTCCAAAAATTGTTATTAAATTATTATTGGGGTTTTATTATTAAAGCTCCAATAATAATTTTGCTCTAATAAGTATTTTTTTTAAAAATACAAAACAAAAAACATTACGAAACAAAAATTAAAAAAGTTAGAACTTTACTTATAGTATGTCTTTTTTTTTCACATTTTTTATTTTATTTTTTTCAATTTAATATCAACTTTCAATTGTTTTGATTTTTAGTTTCGAATTTAATTGTTGTGTAAAACGATTTAAAAAACTTTTCATCATAAAAAAATTATAATGGGTAGGACGAGTGGCTGTGATATTATAGCTCTCTTTTTTGAACTTTTTAAAGTTGACCTTTGGTTAAACTTTAAAAAAACTAAACCAATATTAAATGAAAAATACATTTTTCAGTTTACGCAGTTTGACGACATTCGAAGATCGAATTAATAAACAGAACAGTTCGTTGCATTCGTCTGTTGTTTCGAAACTGAAAAATATAATGGCGAATGTCACTCCCACTGGTTACACAAAATCTGTTTTGGATGGTGAGTAATATTTATATTTTATTTTGTTTTTATTTTCGAGTACTCGCAAAACTAATAACAACAGCTTATCACGTGATGTAAAGCATCAATAACTTGGGTAATAATTTATTTGGTTTGCGAGCAACTTTTATTTTAATTTACAAAAATTATTTTAGAATATTTCTTGTTACTTTTGTTTTACATACTGAAACAACAAATAAATTTTATCAAAGTTTAAATTATTAATTAGATACTTACAGACTCTCGAAATTATGATTACAAGACTTACCTACTTACTCTCGGTGGTTGGGATTTACATGCGGTTTACTTACACTAATGTATAGACTGATTCACTACAAAAGTTTAATAAAAACATTTTTTTTTATTTGTTGATCATAAATGTAAATATAGGTGATTTAAGGTGATAGAGTTTGTATTAACATTTGATCTAGACCTATCATTACTGGCACACAAAACACTTCAAATAAATATAATTCTAATTTACATTAAATAAATAATTAAGAAATCAATTATTATTTATTTAATGTTAAGTTCATAATTTCATTCCCAGCACTAAATTTTGTCATAAAAGAAATTATTCATGGTTTAGTCTGTTTACCATTGTCTCTTTCGACCAACACTGTCTTAAGATTAAGATTTAGTCGCCTATTTCATATTAATTTAACGATAAATGATTATATATTTTGGATATGACGTATTATGATTATTGGATTACGTATATAATTTATGGTTTTATTCCTTTCAGGTGTCATCAGCAATTCTTCAAAGTTATTAGTCTCATATATTATGCTTCAAGGTAAGTTAACAACTAGTTTAGACTATACAGTGTGGAAAAATAAGTCGGGCCCTGGAGGGAAACTACCTTAAATCCTTAAGATGGCTCATTTTACATAAAGGAGACCTTCCTTTTTTTTTAAAAAAGAAACAAAACTGCATTCAAAGATTTTCTAAAACTCGCTTGACTCGCCCGGGACTAGAACCAACTAAAATTAAAAAAAAAAACACTCGCTATTTTATTATACTAATCGATAGGATTATTATTCGGGATAAAATTTCATAGAAAAATTTTATCCTGAAATTCAGATGAATATGTATAGTTACATACATACATCTATATTCAGCTACCTTGTGTAACTCCGTCTAAAAACCCTTTTAAGGGTCATTGTCTTATCATTTCCTACATTATCTTTTCATACCGCTTTTAAGAGGTGAAGACTGAGGTTCTGAAGATTATAATAGAACAAATGGAGAAGGCCGGTGATAATGTTTTGCTGCGACATGGAACGCTTAGGAAGTCATTTCTTGATGCTGCCGATCTGTAAGTTTCTTTTCAAATAAGATAAATAGCTAGCCCGACAGATGTCGTAGGTACTATTAAAAGCTATTGAACTGTAATTTAAAATTTAAGTGCAGTTAATGTGTACAATACAAACAAAAAGAAAATCACGGCATTTTTTTAATTGCTCTAGTCTCAGTAAGGTAATTTCCTCTTGGTCTCAGTATTTCGGTAGTTGGTATCAACCGGGTTACTGAGCAGTCAAATTGTTAGTTACTTAACACTTCTGTTGCCAAGAGGAGTTTCATTTAGAAAACGATGCTATATGGTAGAAATGAAACTTCTTATTATATGCTCACGACAAAATAACACGGACAAGATTTATTAGTTAAGTTTAACTACTGTTCTGTTAATTTTAGTGTTAACTGTTAACTGCTTAGGGCCTCTTTCACCATCAGTCAAGTAGGCTAACCGTCATTTAAAGTCACCGGTCATCGGGGATGATGGAGCTGATATATAACTTTGTTTGTACTGTAAAAGTCGCAAACATTAAAAAGAAAATAATTTAAAAAATTCGCCTATCGAAGGATGCGCTAAATCCAGTGCATACTTAATTTAGTAAAACATAAAATTATTTCTAAAAGTAAGTAAATAATCAACACTTTACTTGTAGTTGGTGAAAGAGGCCCTTAAAGATGTTTTTTAATCTTTTTATTAAGTAAGTAGGATTAGGCTTAGAGACTGCTAAATCTAAGCCCTAGTTCTTAATTTTTAATAGACATTTTAGGAAAACTAAGAGCAGGTTCTCTTCGTTAACACATTATTTAAATATCTACTAACATAATTTTTAGTTTTGTCCAACTTAGAAAGGTTGGTTGCTCGTGTTTTATCCTCGGCCTAATATTTGATTTGAAATCTTTGCTAATGTTGGAAATAAGTTTATATTGTTTTTTTTTTTTTTGCATATACAGTTTGCGTGGAAAGAATACAGATGAGTTGGGTGTGGTCGGAGCAGATCCAGTGGTCGCTAGAAA
This sequence comes from Synanthedon tipuliformis, assembly GCA_947623395.1. NCBI lineage: Eukaryota > Metazoa > Arthropoda > Insecta > Lepidoptera > Sesiidae > Synanthedon > Synanthedon tipuliformis. Next base: position 9,772,458 of record OX392407.1, on the reverse strand, counting down.
AATACAAATAAAATTGGACAATTTGATGGCAGGCCAGACACCTGATAAATATCAAGCCCTTCTTGAAGGTATTCAACATGTGAAATATTTTGTCATTAATACATATATAAGTAAGTATATAAAAAAAAACCGAAAAAATTTCAATCCGCTACATTTTTATGTTTATACTTAATTCAAAATATTTTGTTCGATCAATGCGTGATTTTATTTTTATTCCGTTTCAGATGTAATTGTGGATACTACAATGTACTTGGCTGTGCGACTTATTCAACCACGTAAGTTATTGCAATTATAATATTACCTGCGTCATTGACGAATCAATATATGACAAACAATTGGCAAACAATTAATCCTTACATCACACAACTTTGAAATTAATTATTGTGTCGCAGACGTGATCCAAGTGTGCAAATGCATGAAGAGCGTGTTCGTGCAATGCGAGCTGTGGTGCGAGGAGATATTGCGGCGCGTGGCCCAACCCTGCTGCGCTTGCTCACACCACGTGTCTGCGCAAACGTTGGCCGATTTGGGCCCTCCTGGAGGACGCACGATCGCACTAGTCCCCTGTCCCTCCAAATTACCGTCGAACCTCCCCTGCCCCGGGACCAAACAATCAACCAGCTGCATTCCAACAACTTCGTATGTGCTTCACTCCACCGTGTTGGACAGACAACGGCGAAGTTACGCGCCCCGCTCCGAATTTCGTGCCACACGTGACACTGACGCTGCAAGCACGGAGTTATTCGCGAGACGGAGCTCTCCCACCCTCTGCACGATTCGTGCTGCGCCCGCGCAAGGCAGGGAGAGCAGGGGAGAGGACTTGTACAACATGCCTTGTTGCACGTCAAGTCTGAAGCCAGAAAAGCCGCTCGCATCTAAGGAAGAGACATGGCAAATGCCAACTGCGATGTTCGCCAATGTGCAAACGCACGATAGACGCATGAAACCTGATCAGGAACAATTTAAGAGCACTACGGAATTGTCGCAAACACAGATCAAACACGGATACGTGTCGCGTGAGTATTAAATATTTATTAATCATGGCTGATTTCTCATTCTAATTCTGGCCTCATTTGCATTAGAGTCTAAAAAGCATTGCGTCTAAAAATATGCAAGCTTTCTTTGTAAAAAATATTTTCCCTTCATTAAGACTTTCTCCACAGTTAGGTAGAAGGTGCCTTTATTCACTTACCACGGTTAGATAATATTATAACGTTTCGTATTCAGGTACACCAATCGTGACTACGGACCAGATGTCTGACTGGCACGGTATGATGGTGAGCCTTATGTGGAACGTGCAGGCGTGGCGCGATTGGCTGCAGAACTATATCGACAAGGCACTTTCCTATGAACAGGAGTCACGCGTCGCGACCGGTACATTTATTTTTTATGTATTTAATGACTGATATGGACGACACAATTCTAATAATTCAGTTGTTTCAGACGAAGCGGACGAAAATTGGAATGATTTTCAGAGAAAAGTTACCACAGAGTCGCTACAGTGGCGACAGTACAAATCATTTAGCCGTCAACTCACGTTGCGTCTCGCTTTACGATACAGAGACAAACAGGTATCACTTTAATTCACCATTCAATCACTACGCTGAAATTATTTACTACATTTAAATTTTACTTTGGTATAAATCTTGTAGATATTGTCACCAACGCGAGCAACAGTGAAAACGCAAGCTTATATGGAATATCAGCAGGAAATGTTGCAAATTGTCAACATGTTCTACAGATGGACGCATTGGCTATCTGTTATTGTAAGTAAATAAAGTATTATATATAAATATGGCTGACTTTTCAATCTGCCCTTACGATCCCTTGCAACGATCGCATTATTGCATATACATTTAGCTACATATTACATAATTATGTGTAATATCTGGACATGATTTTTTTTTTAATATTTTCTTTATTTTTATTGCGCAAAAATTCAACCTCAGCTAAAGTTCTGGAAGAGTATTTATTTATTTTATGAACTTTTATAGGTGAACGAGGCCAATTCTCTTCAACTAGATCCGGATCTAGAGCAACCGTTGTACCAATTGTTAGTTTGATTTTATTTATCAAGTCGTTTCAAAGTTACATATTACATATTAAGCCAAATGAATATTTGTTTGAATAGACGCTGGAACTATTTCAAGACAAAGGTGTCTGAACACTATGACGACTGGAGCAAATACAACGTCTACTTGAATACGTGTTGGACACAAAAATATAGAAATATTATTTCTGGCAAGTGTATTTTTTTTTTCATTGTCTTTTGTGTTTATTGCGATAACATTGCACATTGCACACCGACTATTTATTAAAGAAATATGTTTTGAATTTTCTACAGTTGAATACACAATTGAATGTTATACAAAAATCAGAAAAAAAATTGTTGTAAAAATAAATCTTTATTTTAACCATTATTGGGTCATGGAGCTTAGATGGGAGTTTAACCATTGGAACGTTCGCTATATATGGCTACTAGTATATAGGCAAGTTACCGAGAGTTGACACGAGCACATTTAAACATTGCGCTAGTGTAGTGTCAAAGACGTCGCACTGCGATTGTCATAAACCATGTAAACACACTGTCTGTCTCTTTCCCGCGCGAACCCAGGCAGGGGTGTATATCAAAAATGCATTTGTGTGAGTACTCACCTATAATGGTAACGAACTGGAAATAGACATAGACAAAAACTAATTGGGGGTTTGCAGAGTGGCTGCCGTGCTGGAGTGGGCAGAATGGGGGCCCCGTGTGGGTGATCAGCGCGGGGGGCGCGGTGCCGAGCGGCGCAGTAGCGGCCGGCGTGTGGGAGGGCGAATTGACTTGGGTGGCGCGCACCACCCATCGCGGCGCCGTACTGCCCGCGGCTCTCGTGCCCTCTCTTCACTGCTGTCTGCTCTACGACGACGGGGCTGTACACCGCTACACCAAGTACCAGGTGTGTACTCTTCGCTCCCGATCGAAGGACCATAATATATATGTACATAGAAATTATTCAACCATAGAAGGCTGCTACCAACGAAATAGTATATCTCTGCGAGCATGGAAGCAGTCCCTTCATACTAGTCACCGTCAATTTTCGACGCCAATTTTTGAATGTTCGATTTTCAATTTTCTAAAATATGACATATATAGAATATGACATTAAAAGAAAGTATTAAACTATTAGCATTTAAAAATAAACTTTAATGATAGCATGTCTCGGTCGCTTTCAGGATGCACTTTTTACTTACGCCATTTTATAAATAAGTTTGTAAAAGTTCGTTCATTGGTTGCTGGTTGAATGAACTAATTCAGGTCGCGGCTCAGTTTTGTAAACCCCGCCCACCGCAGCTCAGTTTACGTGCGGTCATTCTGAGACGCTTAGGCTGCGTCCATGTATTCCAGGTCGCTGGCTGCTACCCCCTTTGGAAGTGGCGCCAAAAAGATATTTTTCTTATTTTTTTCCGAGAGCTATCAATGTTGTAACCTTTATAAGCATATTTCGCCTGATTAGTAGAACAGCATAAATTGTACATCAAATTTGCAAGAAACAATACCATTTGGCTGTAATAAATGTGTAATGATTAGCAGCCTTTTTAAATGAGGCTTATTTTAATGTTGGTTCTCAATGAGGTGGGTGTAATAGGTCATGTGCAACGCGGAAGTGCAATGGATATCGTGGCGGGCTGCGGGCGCGTCGTGCGCTGCGGGCGCGTCGTGCGCTGCGGGTACGGCGGGGAATGCTAGAGTGGGCGGAGGCGAAGTGTGCGCACGCGCAGTCCGCGTGGCGGCCGGCGTGCACGTGGGCAGAGTGCTCTACCGCGCCTCGCATCTAGTGGGCGCAGTGCGCGCGCCACGCTACCGCTGCCACGTTGTCATTCACAACCGACCCTTCGCCTTCAACTGCTACGAGCTGCTCGTACTCGCCTCCGAGCAAACGGACCTTGGCACCAATGTTGGACAAACATTTGCTTAACTTTCATGCTAACTGCAATAATTATTATTATAGTGGAAATTGTTTACGCGTGAGCAATGTAAAAATACTTGCACTGATATTTCTTTATTGAAAATGACTTATCAAAGCCTTGGGAACCCCAATTCATTTTGAAATTATCAATTGCTTCGATGACAACAGTCACCGATCGAACCACGTTGTAAATTAATTAGTCCGCTTAAATTATTTTGCATTCGTCCTAGATATCGCTCGTAATGAAGCTTTCAAACTTCATTACGAGCGATATTGAGTCTTAATAATTATTTATTATTTCCAATAAAGGTTTTTTTTGTGCAAATCTTCGTTAGACGAAGTTGATAATTTTACATGTTTATAAATCGTATATTTCCAATGTTTTGTATGAGTTTATTGTTTAGCAATTCTGATGTATATACAATAATAAACAAATATACACTATTATTTTTTAAAAAATAACTAGCTTTTATTTATAAAATCTAAGCCGTGCTTTCGTTTTGGTGGTCTTCGGCCAGTACCACCTTCTGCAAAGTGCCATCTGTGCCAGAGAGTCGCACCAAGTCGCCAGTATTGAACAAGTCCGTCGCGTTAGTGGCGCCCACTATCGCCGGCAGGCCGTACTCCCGAGCTATTACAGCACCTGGAAATTAACAATTTAATTAACTAGCTGGTGTCCGCGACTTCGTCCGCGTTCTGGATGACAGGTAAAGTCTAGGTGGTCAAATTTCAAATTTTTCAAATCATCAGAATTACAAATGGTCAGTCGAGTTTGGTACAGTCTCTTTATAATCACAGAATACATTTCGCACGATAAAAACAAGTACAATAAAGCGATAAATTTGCAGTTACGCTGGTCAAAGGGATTGATTATTATATTATTTAATAAAATAGGTTTCAATTAAGATAAAAAAGTAGGTATTATACCATGTGATATGAGTCCTCCTAACTCTGTGACGACGCCGGAGATGAGCGGGTAATAGGGCGACCAGCCGATGTCTGTTGCGAGTGTGATCAGCACATCACCCCTTTGCAGATTCACGATCTGAAAAAATACCCTTTATTATACACTATAATTTCGAACTACTGAGGGCCTAGTTACTCTATCAAATTCATCGAACGCGTAAACGTCAATTTGTATGGGACTGAAGCAGTGCTATACATCGGGTAGTGCCCGTGGTCCACCTAGTTTGTACACCTGGGTGGACCACGGGCACAAATAAGTGCCCGTAGTACACCTAGGTGAACATAGGTGGACCACCATTAGCCACCAGGTAGTGCTTCATTTCCATACAAATTGACGTTTACGCGTTCGACGCGTTTGATAGAGTAAAACTCGCACTACTGCTACTGAAAAGTTGCACTTAGTAGTTCGGTTAACCAGACTACTGCTACTAGAGGATTTTTTTGTAAATTTGGTAGAAATCCACTTGTAAGGGTCAGTCTGTTGGCAGAAACTACTTGAGAATCGAATGCCAGTGCCCTTTCATCTGTCTCCACATGTCCCTTACATTTTGTACTTTTAGGATTAGCAGCGAATTTCTGCCCAGGGTGTTGCATGTGATCTTAATCAACTGCTACGGTAAGCTAGGCCACTGCCTTATTGGCATGTCTTCGAAGATAGATAATAATCTTAGAACACATAGAATTCCTCATATTACGGTTAGGAGTGAAAAATATTTCTAGTAATGCTAAAACAAATTTCCTTTGTTGACCTCATTGGTCAGAAGCCTAATAAAGTCTCTACCAATGGCCTAATAAAGACTATAGTGAACAAATAAGAGGAACCAAACGCAGGACTCACCTCGTGGTGTTCGCGTACAACGCAAGCCCTCGCGATCACCACTCCCGCGCACACTGAAGTGCCGCGCAGGACGAAGTCGGATGACGTCACTTTGAGACTAGCGACGCTCTCCGGCTGCGGCCATCCCACGCATATCTCCTTGAACCTCAGTTTGCACCAGCGAGGGTAGTACTGCATGCGTTGCTTTGCTCTTTAATTGACAACAGCACAACATATTATAAAGCAAAGTCCTCCGCCGCGTCTGTCTGTCAGTCTGTCCCTATTTATGCTTAGATCTTTGAAACTACGCAACGGATTTTAATACGGTTTTCACTAATGGATAGAGTGGTTCTTGAGGAAGGTGTTAGTATATAATTTACAAAGTTACGCGGGCGAAGTCGCGGGCAGCAGCTAGTTTCAACATAAAACATACTGTACGCGCGCGACAGTAAACTAAGGGCCTCTTTCACCATCTGTCCAGTAGGCTAACCGTCATTTAAAGTCACCTGTCACCGGGAATAATTTAGCTCATATACCTTTGTTGCATGGTAAAAGTCCCAAACATTAAAAAGAAAATAATAAAAAAATCGCCTATCAAAGGATGCACTGAACCGAGTGCATAATTTAATAAAACATAAAATTATTTCTAAAAGTAACTAATCAACACTTTACTTGTAGTTTGTGAAAGAGGCCCTAACTTTTACAGTAGTTTAACTGTAGTGCAGAGCTTAAATAACGCTATCGCAAGTTTATCGATACTCAATCTGCATATAAGTAGATATAAATTTTGTTTTAAAATGATCCCTTTAATCTAATCACTGCTCCGATAGCGTCATCTATCGACAAAGATTATATTTTAATCCATGTAATGGCCGCCTATCTGTCGACTTTTACATATATATTTTTTTTAAATTAGATATGAGTTTGCTCCTGGCCAACAACCAGCCGTTTAGCAAGGATGAGGCCTTCATAGGCCCTTGATGATATTTTTTTTTTCAACCCCAGTTCAACCCACAGTTATCTTCGAAAATATGAACTTACTTTTTCAGTAATGCTGGATCACGAGTCGCTAAGTATTGTTGAAGCTCATGAAGTCTGAAGTGGAAGATCAGCTCGGGATCAGGCAAGTACCATTGTTTCACCAAAACTGAGGCCAACTTCCTCACAGCTAATCTCTGTTTGTGAATGCTCAGAACTAAATGCGCTTTTGTGGTTTCTCTACAGCGAACTGTTTGCCGGCAATACGGCAGCAGCCGCCGTAAAATGAACCTAAAATATAATACAGTTAGATATTTAATTCAAAATGTTTTCTTTGCAAAGGGACCTTAAGAAGTTAAGATTGGCCTTCTGGTGATCATTTTTTAATCAAAAATTTTTCTGAATGCCTTAAAATCAATGAAATTTACCGTGTCGAAGATTTCTTTGGTGTTTTCAAGGCGGATACAATTTCAGAATCACTCTTCTGTTTGTTTCCATCTTGTTTGAATGCTTGCATGTTTTGCAGCACTTCCATCAACTTCTCTGGATTCAATGACCACGGTTTCGTTGCGATATCGAGCTGCAAAAATATCCACACACCATTATTAAGGTGTAAACACACGCCAATCCTAAAAATTTGCATTTTTAAAAAAATATGTTACAAGAAACTGTCAACGCAATTTGTTTGAAAAAAAAAATGTTATACTTAAACATGTAAAGAACAAAATTTATTGTTTAGAATTTCTATCGAAGTAATAGAAACCCCACAATAAAAGTTAGAACATAAGAAGAATTTGACTTATAATGAAAATTGTTTTGAAAACGGTTTATTGCGCGCAAATGATTCCTGCACCGAATAATATTTAAAAAAATGTCATTTAAAAAAATGTATTGTTTTTTATTTATTTTTTTAATGTTGTTTTAATGAAAAGTACAAAAAAACCACAATTGTCAGGCCTATTGAATTGTTACCGCCGCCTCGGAACTCTAAATATATGGAACTACAGTGTCTCAGTGACTGCGTTGAGGTGTGGACTACGTTTGTGTTTTTCGTGCGGAATTAGTTTGATATATATATAAACACTCTAAAGGTCATATCGGTGAAGGTCAAATCGTCAATGTCATTGGCCCTTAATACGATTTTGGTTCGCATCCGCCGTAATCCTAGAGCTGGCAAGAACTTTACCTCTCCAATACACCTGTAGCCGTGCTGTTGCAAGAACTTATTGACATCTGTGTAAATATCTGGCAAGTTTTCTTGGAGCCAACTCATGGCGTTGTTTGGATCGAGGGCACGGAACTGATCTTTTAGTCCGGACTGTTCAAGTTGGCGAGACAGTTTCGCAATGTAAACTGGAACCTCCGCTGACAATACGTCTCCTGATGTTAGCAAGGTACTGATTTCGTTGCACTGCTCTGGACTAAAATCTGCGCAGAAACAAAATTGAGACAGGCACTTAGCGAAACATAAAAATCTACATCTATACTAATATTATAAAGCTGAAGAGTTTGTTTGTTTGTTAGTTTGTTTGAACGCGCTAATCTCAGGAACTACTGGTTCGAATTGAAAAATTCTTTTTGTGTTGGATAGATCATTTATCGAGGAAGGCTTAAGGCTATATAACATCACGTCGCGACTAATAGGAGCGAAGAAACAGTCGAAAATGTGGAAAAAACGGGGAAAATTATTCATCTTTGAGGGCTTCCGTTGCGTGCGCTGCGAAAACCGTTCGAGATACCCAAATGATTCCCAAAATAACTATTCCACGCGGACGAAGTCGCGAACACCAGCTAGTTATATCATAAAATTATAATATGTTAGTACACTCTCCCGGCTTCAAAACAAACAATTCTATATTTTAAGTTGGACCAAATTACACATACTAGAAATAAAATTCAAAATTAGAGTAGGTATATGGCACCTGAATTTCCTTCCAACATCACTGACACAGCGATTACTTGTATTGCATTGTTTCCAGTCGTCGTCGTTGAGTGTGCTATCCACATCTTCAACATATCGGGAAGACTGTTTGTAATATTCTTTAGAATTTCCATCTTATCATCGGAGCTGACTTCGTGAACCGTCAAGCTGTTTGCGAGCTTCACAGCTTCTTTTTGTCTTCGTCCCGATAGTAGTAAACTCTGGGGAAAAAAATCCATTAGATCAACTAACTTGTTTTAGTTGGAAACAGCCTTAAATGGGACAGTAATCAGCCTCCGTACAGAGGACCACTGTGAAACAGCATACGTGCTTTTGTGTTTCTGTGACTGAGTAAAGTATGGCATAATGAATAATGAAGTCCATTTTCCTATACCTTAATACCAAGGTAAGCAGCAAGTTTGGTTTGCAAGACCTATTGAGTTGCTTGTATTTATAGGCGACGGTAACCATCAAGTGAAGCATCAGCCTGTCTTCCAAGCTTTAATTAAAAAAAATACAGAAAAACCGGTGAATCGCTCTTAACTTAGCTTAGTTGCAAGTTGCGCAAAAAGGCATAGCTTGAGGTTTTAAAACCTTAACAGGTCTAGATCTAGCGAAATTTAAGACCACACAACTTTGTTTACACGTGACCGACATTTCTGTATCAGTACCGCGATGTGTCATTATCGCACGTCAGTGCAGACACCGACACACTCAGTAACTTTTTCTTATACTTGGAGTACTTGCCCCAGCCAGTTGCTTAAACAAATTGTTTCGATATTCAAGAGCACAGTTAGCAGCTCTTGCTTTAATATTAGATGTGTTCATAACGCTTTTATATTAAAACGTTCTTAAGAACATATTAAATTAAACATTTAAAAACATTCTTTGGATACATATTCATGCCTCTATAAGGATGTCTAAGCCCCGGGGAGTTTAGAGGTTATCAAAAAATCCATATATTTTTGTCAAAATTTACTTTAAAACTAAAATACTCCAAACGATGTGGACAGTGACGTACCGATACGAGAATGGAGATGCTAGCGAGCCGATTGGTCCAGTGTGGCGGTCGTCGGGCAAAGGCGGTGCGTCTGATGTTGTCGTCGGCCACACGGTGACCATGTATTGCCAATTCCATTATTCCCGTCATCATCTCTGCGTTCTTACTGTCCGTCATCTTCGCGTAATACACCTGATTGATTACATTACATTCATTACCTGATTGATTACATTCACATGCTGCCATTGCTTTGTTATAAAGTAAGTAAACTAATGGTTTAAGGGGTGAAAATCCGCGTAATATGCAATATTTAATAAAAAAAATGGTTTTTTAAAATTTTTTTCCGATGCTTTCCTGTTGTGTAGAAATAAAAATTTAAAAATTTCATTTTATTTTTATTTTTCAATGATTAAAGGCTTCTAATGAAAGAAATATGGATTATTGCTAATAAAACTGTTTAAACTTTTGAGTTTTTTAGCAATAATTTGTTAAGGCATAAAAAATGAAAAATTGCCCGTTATATTGATTTTCAGCAAAAACGATAATTTCAAACATTCCGGACACTAAGAAAAATAAATCGCAGCACCTCGAAACTTACAGCGATTTCAAGATGAGCAAAAATTTAAAAAAAATTTTTTTCGTTGGTCTGACGATTACTCATAAACCGCTGATGAGAAAAATATTTCAAACTCTGATTCAAAAACTAGAGACTTGAAGCTACAATTTTCTTTTTTAATGAGCACTGTACGACAATTTTCTTCGAAGTTACAGCCTGTTGAAAATCACCTAAAAATTTGGAACTTTTTTTATATTCTTTTGCGTTTAGTATAGATGCAAATTTAAAAAAAATTGTACGAATGTCCAGACTGTCAACAATAATACTCATGTAGTAGCCTATATAATAAATTTTCAAAGGAATTAAAAGTTTATTAACACCTATTTGTTTTAAAATTAGTTACCTACTCATAACAATCAAAATATCTTACGTTGTAAGGATCTACGACCACTCTGTTGTGAGTAATTTCCAAGCCTCTTTCGTAACTATCCATATCTATATTCAGCATAAACATTAGGGCCTTTATGAGCGGCCGAATCCCCAGATCGTAGCTTAAGCTCGATATCGGATTTGGGAATACCTGAAAGAGGATTTAATTAAGTTAATCAAATATTGTGCCGTTGTGCCTTAAGTTGCAATAAGTTGCAATTAAGTTGCAGTGTGAACTAACCCTAAACAAAAGTTGACGAACCTGTTAGGGTGCTTGCCTTAACGCTCTGTTCCAGGGTACCCGGGTTCGATTCCCGGCCGGGTCAACTTTGGAAATGAACTTTTCAATTTAGTGTTTTAAAAATTATTAAAAATTAAAAGCTCACCTCTCCAACGTTGCCGAAGCTTAAAATCTCATCGTCCGCCATAATGGGAAAGTCGAGTTCGTGAAGCAATTCTTCCTCGGTCCACATCTCTAGGGATGTAATCGGCCGGGCTTGTAAGAAGTATATCTTACCCTGAAAATGAGAGTTAAACTTGTCTTTAAGGCGAGGACTTAGCAGAAGAGCGTTTTTTTCGTAGCCTATTTTGACTTCTTAGAGTAAAATTACAAGTCAGATAAAAATACAGTGCATAATATGCTATATTGAAAAAAGTTCAAAAATATTTTTAAAAAAAATTTCAGTTTCTAAAAAAAAATTTTAGTAAAATACTGCAAAAAAAAAACTTTCTGTTCACAGAAATTTTCCGCGACAACTACTTTTGTTTTTAGGCTTATTGATTAACTTAAGTTCTACACTAAAGTTTAAATCGGTTACCATTATTTCTTCTTTCATATTTTACACAATATTTAAGAAAAACCTTCCAATTTTATATCTGTTCGGTTGTCTCCGAGAAGCTACAAAATTTGTTGTGCAAATTTACACCTTATTCATAGGATATTAGGTTGCGCTCATTTTGATAAAAATTGTGTTCGGTCTGAGGTTAGTCCTCGTCTTAAAACAAAAGATTTGAGTAGTAGATCACACTACGTAATATGTATCGTGCCGCGTGCGTGCTTATTAAATTGGCGGTCCTTGTGGAGGCTAACCATCATAATCGTCCACTACACTACTCGCGAAGTTCCTCGCCGAAGTACTCGTTAAAGTTAGCAAACTTAGCAATAAAAGTAGTGTGCTGTCGTGGTTCGTGAGTAAGGGATCTCAAAGCCAACTTGTGTCTATTTTCAAAATACGCTTTTCATCATCATTTATACAAATATAACGATTATAAAATACATAATAAAAAATATATAATTAATATCAGCGCCGTCTCTGTTCGCAAGGATTTATTATTACGTAACGTAACGGAGCCGAGTGGAGGGTTCTAGTTTCAGTGATATTGTGTAATATCTCTGAAACTTCAGTGATATTCGAAAATAGAACATAACACATACCGTGTGACAATTTTTATTTTACTCCCATAAATTTTCATACACCGGGCTCATATATGAAAATCGATTCTTAAGGAGTAAACAGCAATAAATATAATTAATTCAGTCACACAATTTCGCCATACATTCTCACAAAAAAGTAGGTAAAAGTCCTACCTCAGCGATGGCCCACTCGATATCTCTGGCGGCACCCAACATTTGCTCGAGTGCGCTTCCCCATTGCGCGAGACTCAAGGCCTCGCTCTCCGTGAGGCAAGGGATGCGGCGTTCACTCTCGCTCACCTCCTCACTACTGACTCCCTCATTTGAGGTATTCACTTTTGTTGTCTTCGAGCCGACTTCGATCTTCGATATGTGGAAGTAACCTTTAGTGTCGCTGGTCACTTCTATTGTGTCCGGTTCCACTGAGCCAGAGACGACGCTCTGTTGGTATAATTATAATAAAAACGTAAGAGCCGTCTGTACATTTAATAACTTTTCAAAAAAAAAAAAAAAAAAAATTCGTACACCTTGTATTTACGTTATCTGAGGGCCTAGTATGAGTTTTACCAAAGAGTAAATAGTATACCTACTGGTTAAGTACTATTTATGGTTTTACTCGATCAAACGCGTCGAACGCGTAAACGTATTTTGTATGGGAATGAAGCAAAATAATATAGTTTTTAGTTGAGAAGCTATATAAACATAGGCTATATTTTATAAAGTTACGCGGACAAAGTCGCTTGCAACGCTAGTATTAAAATAAAATACCTCTCCCAGGCCATAGTTGGCGGTAATTAGGATCCTGTTGGGGTCTCCGGCGGTAGGGTGGCGCGTGAACATGACCCCGGCGGTGCGCGCGCGCACTAGAACTTGCACGGCCACACCTGCTGCGCTCGCGCATGGCTGCCCGTTCTCTCTAACCACCAAATACCTTGGTTTTTTTTTTATTCATTTACTCGGACTGTATATCGATGGCTTAGACTCTTGGGGCCTCTTTCACCAACAAACAAGTAAAGTGTTGATTAGTTACGTTTAGAAATAATTTTATGTTTTATTAAATTATGCACTCGGTTTAGTGCATCCTTCGATAGGCGAATATTTTTTATTATTTTCTTTTTAATGTTTGGGACTTTTACCGTACAAACAAAGGTATATCAGCTAAATTATTCCCGGTGACAGGTGACTTTAAATGACGGTATGGTTAGCCTACTTGACAGATGGTGAAAGAGGCACTTAGAGGTATGTGCATAAATGACAATTTTACAGTAGACATTTTAAATTTTTAGTTATCTAGTCTAGTCCAATCCTTAAAATGCTTAAAACATTTGCTGAAATGGTAGACTCATTAGATAGTATTTTTGTTTTGTTACTGGGTTCGCGGTGGTCTAGTCTAGAAAGTCTAATAGGAATACTTGGAGACATAAGTTTGAGAGACCCTGCTCTAAGCCATCGACATAATATAGAAATAAGCTGTTGTTGAGACCTGCGGTAGTGGGCGCTGTGGAAAGCGAAGAGCGAGCCCCAGCAGACCTTGACGGCGCTCAGCACTCCTGGCCCTGAGCAGCCCAACACCGTCGCGTTCTGTCCTGCCGCTGACAGTGCCTCGCCATCCTCGCACACGCCTTGCAACATTCACACGTATTACATCATCAATGTTTATATATGGGCCCTTTCCATAGTAAATAACAATGGCAAAACACTGATGATTACCTGATGATCTAACTGCAAATCGGACTTCAGAACCAAGGTTTAGCTGAACAGCTTCCTTCGTAAGCTCGTCAAGACATGACAATATTTCTTCTTTGATATCTTGAACTATTTCTATATTCTCAAATAATTTCACCGCACTAAAAGTAAACAAATGCATTTAAATATCGAGTATATCAAAAATATAAACCTTTTACTACAAAACTTATGATATTCAGTAAATATTTCAATTTGGTACCTTTCACATTTATTCCTAAAGTTATTTTCATCGTAGTTCTCGGTGGCCATTTCGATATCTCTAATAGCGGCGCGAAGTTCGGGATTTGCTTCTATTTGTCGGTTCAAGGCTCGCACCGTGATACAGAACCCGGGCGATGTGTGCCAGCCCTGTTCCTCGTTCATGTGCCAACCCTGAAAAAATAATTTGTACATTATTTAGGCATTTCTACTGGCGGCAATAACTACTCTCTAACAAAGAAAATTGATTGATCTCGCTGCGCTCGACTAGATAGTGGCTATACAAAAGCAATAGCTCCGAAAATGTGGCAACTTTTTATTGTAGTGTGTGTAAAAAATCGTCACTTTTTATCACTTTTTAGCCAGTTTTATTATATTTTTACAAAGTTTCACTACTCAAACTGGTTTTTTATTATGCCTAAAATTTAATAAAACATTCGGCACATACACATCACAGACAGTTTGCAGTGTGAGTGGCTCGGGTACTATTTTATGCTGCATTTTACAAGTACGACGGCGGTATCTAGTCGAGCGCAGCGAGACCCCCTAAATTATGCTAAATATGCTCCCTAAATTCTTTTAACAAGTCAAAAATTCTTTCAATCTTAAGTTAATATCTTATTCAACAGAGTACATTAAAATTACCTCTTCTTTTTGGACTGACGCCAAAAGTGCTAAGGAGGCGCTTTTTCCTCCCACATATGCGGGACAAGTGGCAGCAGGGCTGTCCAAACGTAAGCAGTACCCCACCTCGCCTACTTCGTCCGGAAGCCTCCATCGGAGGGTCGGGGCGGAAATCAATGGATATGACGGTTTTGACACCACTGTAATAGGAAATGAGGTTTTTGATGTGAAACATCTTTTTGCGACCCTAGATCCACAGCAAGCCAGAATAAGCTACTATCGCTCAGCTTATTATCAAGCCTTCACATATTAATGTTCATTGACATGCGGTAAAAGAAAGGCGTGCTTTTTATTAAATTTTACGAATTTTATTAAATTTTCAAAAAACTTCAATTCACTGTGATTATTCTCATCTCGACTTAGCTTGGATTTTTCGTTTTTTTTTATGCACTTGAGAAATCTGGAGCGAAATCCCTAGTTTCTAATATAGAGACCCTAGTTTCTAATAGAGAAAATATGCTTCTTACTTGTGGTGGGTTCATAGCCTAACTCCAAGACTCCAGTGGCCTGCACTCCGTCTATAGATGCGCTGAGCGAGAGGTTCTCAAACTGTTGCTGATAAGGAATTCCACTGAACAGCGTGAATGCGTCACTATTTGTCCTGAACGCTAATTTCAGCGTTCTACCTTTAGCTGCAAAAAAATGATAAAAATTAGATCATCGTTTGACTTTGAAATCAGAATTTCTTTGACCGTTTCTTCTTTTCCTGAACGTTACGAATAGTTTCCAAAAAGTATTTTTTTTACTAAAAAAAGTGATCTTGTTATTCAATTTTTGAGATATAAATTCTATATTATTTTAATACCTAAAGTAGGTACGTATTAAGTAAAAACTTACTGCTGATTTGTATAGTATAAGCCTTTGGTACTGAGCCGAGGTTTTCACAGAAGTCTTCCAACACTAAATCTGAATCGGTTATACTCTTTACGGAAAAGTCCGGATATCTCACAGAGCCGTATATAATCCTGAAAAATATTAAAATATCATCAATATGCAGTTTTCAAACCGCGTTTATTGCTTTTAAGAGTGACACCTTTCGAGTAACTAAATTGAAAAAAAAAACAGTAATGTTTTACTTCCAAAATAAATGTTTTAAGGCAATTTTCAAGAAATAAAAAATAAAAAAAAATTGCATGAAAATAAACCACATAAAAAATTCAAGGGTTGCCACTCAATTCGACATAACTCACGAAAATGTATCTTTCAATTTAGACGCCATTTCATTGTCGGTCGCACACAAATGGTATTTTATTTGCGCCTACTATTTAAAAAAAGCCTTCTACTTAGCATTTAAATACTACTAACTTAGCATATAATTTCTATAAAAAAGTATAAAAAAAATATTGAACGTACTGGTTCGAACAAAAATTGGAAATAATAACATTAATGATAAATATAGTAGAAAATCCCTTTAGTCTAAAGACTTTTTGTAAGAAAATTAATGATCATGTTACTACAGATTATTCGCATAAGGACACATTCTCAAAAAGACAGAGTACCTAACTACAATGACCTACATACAAGTAAAAAACAAACAATTTGTTTTTCCATTGTTGAACTTACTCTGTCAATACGTCGCGGTATGAGAGTGCACGCAGTTGTACGGCCACACCGTCAACGGCTGCCACCGTGATGGTCACCGACCGTCTCAGAGCCTGGTACCCGAGTGGAGACCAGCTCCGCTCTTTGACGCCCCTCACCCTTAAGTATTCACTTTTCTCTACAGAACCACAAGAGTCAAACGACTCGAATCGTCCTTGAATGGCGCCCCATTGCAACCAGCTTCCATCGTTCCACATACCCCTAATCGGAAAACAATAAAGTGGAAGTAATTAATGCAAATTAAGACCTATAATTAAGATTTAATCTCAGTTAAGTTACATACAAAAAATGTTGGATTCTGGGTTGCTTCACTTAAAGTGGCTAGTAGATATAAGTAATATCTGCGCACTCACAGCTTGGGGTGATATTTCAAATTAGTTGCTTAGTGATATTTCAAAGTTGTCCTTACGGTGAACATGTGTTACCATATAGTTAATATGCCATACTAAATGTTAAGGTTATCAGTCATGCGACATTTACATATATTCATCTTTTTATCAGAAATTAACGGGAGAAAGTGATAACATGTATAAATAAAAAAAAGTGCCATGGCTTCTCGATGGCACAGTAGACATGAATATGTCTCATATCATAAATGAAAAGAAAGATTTAAATGGTCCCTATCCCTATCCCTATCCCTATCCCCATCCCCATCCCCATCCCTATCCCTATCCCTATCCTATCCCCATCCCCATCCCTATCCCTATCCCTATCCCCATCCCTATCCTTATCCTTATCCTTATTCTTTCCCCTTATCCTTAATCCTTCTATGGTCAACAGGGATAAAAAATATATATAAACAAACGAACAAATTATAATTAATTCATTTACGTCATGGTAACGATTTTCGTGACACACATTCTTTCGAATTAATTCATTTACGTCATGGTAACGATTTTCGTGACACACATTCTTTCGAATAGACCCCAGAGAAAAGACATATTCATGTCAAAAAATCGAGTTGACACTTTTTCGTAGTGATTTTGTTTGAGATAAATCTATTCAAATTATTAAGTTCCTTAATCAAAGTTATTAAGTTCACACAATACCCACAACATTTCGGTCCAGTAGTCATCGCGCCACGGTTCTAAGGCCAACGCTTTGGCTGCCAAATCATCGCTCCAGTCGTCAGGGTATCGAACGGGGTGCGATATAGATGACCACCTGAAATATTACGAAAACAACATTGAAAATTTTATAACTTAAAGTTCTAAGTTATATATGTATTTACATTACACAGTATACAGCTTCGGTCTCCTAGGCATGGTCCCAAGCATGCTGGCTGCATTAACTCATTTTATGGCAATGCTAACTTAGTTAGATTTTTTACTGTTATTGGTAATTACGGTTATTGGTAATCTTATAAGATACGCAGTAAGGAGAAATGCAATAAAAAAGTACTTACATGAAGTTGAATTTAGCATGTAGAGGCTGGCTGTTATCATCGCTGACTTTTTTCAGGAGACCGTTGAAAATAATCCTGATTCGCGTTTGCGGCTCCAAAATTTGAAACTTTAGTCCCCCAGAACTCCAACCATTTTCAATGGCTGTCCAATCTCCAATCGCCGTATCTGGATGGGCTAAAATAATAATAATTTAAAACACAATTTATAATAATTTTGTCAAATAGCAACCAATGCAGTACTTGATTGTTGTTTTGGAGTATTGTAATATTATCTTAGAAAGTGTCTGAGAAATCAAGTTAATTTAAAAAAATGACATACATAATCTATTTATTAAAATTGTAAAGTCCTAAATTAATAAAGATCGGACAAACCGATATAAAAGAACCACACTGTTATGTTGCTTGTGTCTACTGTCTAGGCGATGGATGCCACTTAACATCAAGTGATCTGTCAGCGTGTCTAGTCTACTGTCGTTTCTAAATTATTATATAATATTTTATATTAAAAAAAAATACATACTGTGAAATTTGTAGGCGGTTCCGTCAGATAATTTGACGAATATGGTAACTTCTGACAAAGGTTTTCGGTCGCATAACTTCCTTATTGACAAAACAACAGAAGCTCCGTCGGGAGACGAAGTTCGGAAAGTAAGGCAGTCCAATCCACTATGTAGGTTCTCTTGCGGTTCTTCCCCTATGTCCGATCTCTTTCGCTTTCCTTTCCAACGCTTCACCGCGTACCATGAACACACTATTTTCAATGGATAGTTCCATCCTGAAATATATGTATTTTTAACACAATCATATCGTTTTTAACTATTTATGTAAGTATGTATTGGCATAGTTATATACAGGTTTTCGTAATATTAAGGTGGCTTATTATCTGCAGTGCAGGATCGAATAGGAAAATGGGCTCTGGGGTCGCTTACTCACTAACGGTAAAAAAAGAGCTATTATTTTACGGTGGATACCTAAATAAAACAAATACCTATATAACTATGTTAAATGAAGTATAGGGAGACCTATGATAACAGGCGTTGTGTGATAATAGAGTTTTAGTTTATATGACTGACTTGCAGAAACCTACAAGATACGCTACTAACTTATTACTAATTACTACTACTACTAATAACTTATTATTGTTCTAATAGGTATTTCCGGATTGTTTTTAGACCAAAGAAACTACGAAATCTCCTACAAACCAATTATATTGGCCTTGACCATAATTACTACCTATGCATTGTGTATAATGTATTAAAAGTCCATTCAAAGACTTAGGAACAGAGGTTATATCGAGATAAAGAGGTTTAAAAACGATAAAAAATCAATTACATTATCAAATGGATAGCGATACATAAAGCGCGACAAAGCATTTAAAATCTTCATTGAAGAAACGGACAAATAAAAAAGTAAATACCATCATAAGATAATTATGTTGTGTTTTATAAGCCTCACAAATTGCTAATGCGCCTAACCAAAATGGTTTTGGTGATAATCTCGTGAAACACTCAGTACAGTTAGCAACAAACATAAAATTATTTTTGAAAAAAATCCCTCTAGGGGTGAACTAATTGCCCATCAGTGAGAGGATTTGAAATAACTAATGAAATGAGGTTGTGAAATAAATAATTAAATACTTTATTTCTTAATTTTTATCCTTAGGCATATGATTTAGTTAATATCAGTGACAAGAATTATTTTTTTCAAATAGATACCGTATGAAAAGTATTACCTACTTATCGTAAACGTCTAATTATTGTACTCATTCATTATCTAAAGTGAGAAAGCAAATATTATCTTATCCCAGTAACGCTATTCGAGTAATACGTACGAGTTAAATCTAATAAATTATAATAATACCTACTTAATTGTTTATTTGCTAAATGCAGGTTTATATTATTAAATAGGTCGCTATATTGCAAACATATGATTTAATTTAAAAACCAATAAAAAAAATTAAGACAAGATTACAATAGTAGATTAAAATAGAGTAGAAATATAATTTCATATCATTTAATATTTAATTAATTATTTTGTTTTATCTTTAAAATATCCCACGAAACTTTAAAAACAATTTTATATGTATGTAACATACAGAAAACAAACACACATAAATTATGATGAACATTAGTTAGTACTTATATGAAACACTTTTACCTTTTACGCGATAAAATCCTTTAATTGAAGGAGTATTTCTGTATAGAGTCAGATACACAACTATGGCTGTTGTTATCAAGCCGGCTTGTAGGAGGATATCAAACAGATCCATGTGTGTGAAGGTCACAAAACTATTCTTGCATAATACGCGCGACCGTTGCGACGCGGTATCTACGTTGTAGTGGTCAAACAATAAATTGAACGAATGACTTCTTTTATATCACTTAATCAATTAAATATAATCATACACCTTTCTTTATAAATTTATTTCTTAAATCTATACTAATCATGATACTAATATTATAAAGCTGAAGAGTTTGCTTGTTTGTTTGTTTGAACGCGCTAATCTCAGGAACTACTGGTTCAAATTGAAAAATTCTTTTTGTATTGGATAGATTATTTATCGAGGAAGGCTATAGGCTATATAACATCAGATTGCGACTAATAGGAGCGAAGAAACAGTCGAAAATGTGGGAAAAAAACGGGGAAAATTATTCATCTTTGAGGGCTTCCGTTGCGTGCGCAGCGAAAACCGTTCGAGATACCCAAAATAACTATTCCGGGCGGACAAAGTCGCGAGCACCAGCTAGTAGGCGATAAACATTATCATTCTTTGTAGCATTTGTACTATCAGTAGTACTTCTTGGTTGTACTACTGTAACAGAGCGTAAGTGTCTCTCCACTGCTGGATGAAATCCTCTCCTAAGGTGGTTTTCACCACGCATGCTTTTCTGTTTTTCGCATCCACCTGCTTCCTGCGAAGCCTTTTTTATCGCCTTATTTTTTTTTTTAATTTTTAATTTCCATGTGTGTGCGTCAAATATTTTGTTTAATTTGTAATAGTAATACATTATCAGTCTGATTACGCAGACACATCGCATATCAGTTGTTCAAATCATTGTATTACACAATCAGTACTAAGTAGTACAAAGTTCTAGGGATAAGTGAAGAGATTATTTCACTTATCGTTTTTGAAACCTTTTTGCAATGCGATTTTTTTAAAGTATTTTAAAACCGACGCACTATAGACAACTGGCTACCCAAGGACTATTAAATAAACAAATTCAAAAAAAAAGAAAGTAGTGCATATTATATTTTATATTCTTTATTCTTTGCAAATGGATATTCGTTTTCATTTCAGCATTAATGACAATAATTTACAATAAATAAAACACATTTTATTGAGCAAATTCAAAAAATAACTTAATAACAGAGTTTTACAGTTTTTATCAAACAAAAATTCATAATAACAAGATATTTATTTATAAAATCATAACCCACTTAAATACCATAGAGTAGATTTGGACAAACGAACATTTAAAAATAAACTATTGTATTAAATTCATAAATAATTCGTTGCATTTTTAACTAAGCACTAAATATACGCTTTGGATGTTTCATTTACTCTTGACCGTTTTTTGAAAATACAACCGTTTTGAAAATACAGGTATTCCCCATTTTCCCATTCTATATTCCAAAATAATTGCATTTAATTTGTATTTTCTAAATATATTTAATTTAATCATTAATAAATAAATACACGCGCCAAATACCAGCAGTCTTTAAAAATTCAATTTAACAGTCCTTCCTATAATTATATATATCTAAATACACATATACGAATAATTTATTTATAAATTTATATTATACTTTTAATATACAATTAAACTACATAATATACATATACATTCGTTTTACAAAATTTACACAATAATCATTCATTAATTCTTTGAATACGTTTAAATCTCAAAATACAAAACCAAATAGAGGACATACTCATTTTTATCATATTATATCTCTTAATCTACTGAACCGGATTTTGATAAAACTTCGTAACAATATGTATTTAGTCCAACTTAAAAGGTAGGAAGATAGACTTTATTTTAAACCCGGGCGAAGCCGGGAGAGTGTGGCTAGTTGTAATATATAACGCGCTTTATGTACAAAAACAATGTGGAGACGGGCTTCTATTTATGAAAAAAATTTGTTATAGTTAATATATTTGTTATAGTTATAATATAAATATGATACATAATATATAATATATCATACTAGCTGGTGCCCGCGACTTCGTCCGCGTTCTGGATGAAAGGTGCCTATGTCCTTTTTTGTTATGTATTTTGAGATTTATTTAATATTAAATTATTATAATATTTAATTTTTTCTACTAAGTATTTGACAAGCAAATAAATAATTGTTTCAATGCTATGAAAATATACATCTCCATTAAACAATATAAAATTATATTAAAGCCACGATGTCTTTGTGAATAAGCATGTTTTTTAATTCATTTACAAGTAAACGCGATAATTTATATATATATATATTAAAAATCAATACAATTTAATTAATATTGCCCACACAAAATTAGTTCATAAACAAATAAGGCAAGTGTGAGACTTTAAAATGTTAAATTTTTGTGTGTAATATGATTTTTTATTGTCTAACGAAACGAATTAATGAAAAAACCTTACGATACCGATGAATTTATTTATTTTTGTAATTACGTCATACTTTCGGTTTATTTTCAACAAAGAAGTGACTATTAACAACAAATAAATAATAACAAATATTTTCGCGTATTCTTAAAAAAAATCAACACTACAATACCGGCTATTCTATTGCAAAAAAAAAACTATTGGATACCTATTAATAATAAGTCAATAGTAGCAATTTTTAAATGGCTTATATATAAAAATATAAAATAACAACTCAACAATAAATGCTAACACAAGTCTTAAGTAATATTTCATTGATACTCATTTATGAAGATATTTAATTAATGTAATATAAAATATATTATTTCATCAAGTACAAATAGCCTCAAGGCTTTTATTTATTTAAAAAATGTTAAGAGTATCCTGAACAGGTCAATGGCAAGACATGTTAATTTTCATTTATTTTTTTAGACTTTGATTTAATACTAAATAAATTAAAGCTTCATAGCTCAAAGAAAAAATTAACTCCTGTGTATGAGAAAGTTTATATATTATTTATGTAAGTATTAAATAATTTATAAGACTATTATTATAAAAATAAATCATATGGAGTGTATATAAGGCGCGACATTTCAGTGACAGTAAAATATTCAAGTTCAAAAGGAATACATTACATTAAATTTAGAAATCGAATTTTTAAAAGCATTTTTTTAATGTATTTTTTTTATTACATCAATTTGTTACAATTAAAACATTTATATACTTTATATACTCGTTCTGAGACCACGAAACACTAAAATTCACAAATTTTCTTGATTAGAACTGTCACGAGAAATGACGCATTTGTAAACAGTTCATGAGTATATTGGAATGAAATTAACATTTTGACAATATTTAAAAAAAACATTTCAAATAAAGGAGTGTTCAAATAACTAATCTTCCTTATCTTTAATCGGTTCCATCTCGTCTGGATTCTCATCCATACTGGCCGCTGTGTCTGTGCGCGATTTGTCCACCGGGTACAGCCTGCACAGAATTAATGTTTTCTGTTATCAGTTATATAGAAAAAAGAATCTGTTTTTATTATTTTTCTATCTTCAAAAATTACTGAGATATTATACCCCGTTTACACATGACCCATTTCCACGGCCATAAGCCATATGACCTATTTCCACATGGGAAATGAAATGGGCAACGCGACGCGTGTACGTAAACAGGTGCCGTGTCCGCTCGCGTTGTCCGGCTATCCCTCAATTGGCGGTTTTTCGTACGGACATCAAAGGGCCGGCAACGTGAGAGCGAGAGCGAGTGTTTACATGCTGCTCTCTCGCTCACTTGCTCTCGAACGCGCGAACGGATTGCAACGCGAGAGGTTAATGGCCATATGTAAACACTCATTGCCCGTGACGTTGCCATAGCAGTATTTAGGGAAATAAATACGACTACGCGAGTGGCCATGTCAATGGCCATATGTAAACACTCATTGCCTTTGACGTTGCCATAGCAGTATTTAGGGAATTAAATACGACAACGAGAGTGGCCATGTCCATGGCCATATGTAACACTCATTTTCTTTGACGTTGCCATAGCAGTATTTAGGGAAATAAATACTTACGACAACGCTAGTGGCCATATGTAAGCACTCATTGCCCTTGACGTTGCCATAGCAGTATTTAGGGAAATAAATACGACAACGTGACGAAACAAAAACTATTATTATTTGCACGAGTACGCGCATTAAACACGGTAACTTTATAGAGCAGATGTGTACTGACCAGCGCTGGTAGAGGTAGAGCAGGAAGACGACGTCGTCGCGGAAGCAGGCGACGCGGTGCGCGGTGGGCATGTGTATGAGGAAGGCGAACACGTCGTCGATGAAGGTGTTGAAGGCCTTGTAGGTGAAGGCGCGCCACGGCAGCGCCGCCACAGACCGCAGCCGCCAGTTCACGAACAGCTGCGGCAGCATCAGCACGAACCCGAACGCGTACACGCCGTTCACCACGCTGTGCAGCGCCCACGAGTACCAGCTGTCACCGCGCAACACACATCATTAACTAATAGCCGTCGATCGACTATGATACTAGATAACTTGCTCATCATTCTTTCTATTAATGGAAACCGTAGAACAAGTTAGTGGGGAAACAGAAAGAGTCGGACGGGGACTTTATTTTATAAAAATCAGCCGAATTGGTCCAGCTGTTCTCGAGTTTTGCGTTAGCGTTAGCAACACATTTAGATTCGTTTTTATTTATATAGAATAAATATACCTCTTGTGGGGCTCGTAGAGGAGCGAGTAAATGGCGCCGGCGACGCAGAGCGGATAGAGCACGAGGCCGAGATAGCGCATCGCTTCCGCGTCCGCTAGCGCCGTGCGCCGCTCGGCCGCCTCCGCGCTCCGCTCGCGCCACACACTCAGTCGCCACCCGCGCACCGCCACTCGCACGTGCAGCACCTTCGTCACCTTCCACAGCTGCCAACCACATTCAAAAACATTCAGTTACGGCATAATATGGCGGTATCGGAATCGCTCACAAGTTATTTCACTAATGTACTCAACGGACATGCACGTGAGTATTAAAATAAAATAAGGTTCTCTTACCTCAATGACAGCACTGATGCCGGCCGGTACGAGCACAAGCATCGAAGTCTGTTCATCGAGAAGATAGAAGAAAATGACGAGCTGTGAAAACGCGCGCCAAATAACTGTGCGCGTCGACAGACCCGCCAGCGATCGCTTGCGACGCCAGAACGATACGTCGTTTTTGAATGCCAAGAAGTCGAATAACAGCTGGAAAACATTTTTATCAATGTCAAAACAATAAAAACAACAACAACAAGTCATACTTTATTAATATTATAAATGCGATAGCTTGTAAGGATTGATGTAGTTCCACAGGTGCAGGGATCTATCTACAGATATATTCTTATTTTATCTGAGGCTCGTCTGCAGTATGCTAGGTAGCAACATGTCGAAATGCCGTTCGAATATTACTTTACATGACTTCACAAGCGTGAACTGACTGTTACACTTATTTATAATAACTGAAGATTAGCAAGCTTTAATTATTGTACTTATAAAATCACCTTCTCTATAATCGTCTGAAATAATTACTTTTACAATAAAACTACAAACATGTCTGTTTGTCTGTTCTGACTGACATTATCCCAATATTACCATTTCCAATAGTCTGGTATTGACACTCACTCGTGTGAACATGAAGCTCTTTCTTAGTCTTGCAAGTGTTGGTTTAACATTCTTTATATATATATACTCTATTAATTCAATTTAATTATAATTTTCAACATGAGTTACCTATTATATATACAAAATGTACACTTACATGACAACTAGCAATTAAAACTGTAGCAGAAAGCAAATAGAGATTTGTGTCCGCAAATATCCCCTTTACATCATCGATGTCCTTCTGAGTGAATCCAAGTGAATGTAGATGATCTAAAGCCAAACGAACGTGGACCGCAAGCCTCAGTGAACCGTACGACGTGGGATTCACTTCCACGGTCACATTAACATCTGTTGCACTCGAATTTAGCAATTGAAGTTGCGACAAACGCGACTTCAATTGGTTGTGTTGAATTATTGGTAAGAACTTTCCATTTCTTACTCTGAAATATGAACAGAGACACTTATTATTGACAACACTAGTCTAGTGGCTAGTAATCCTAAACCAATTGGTTGCGGGTTCGAATCCCACTGGGGGCAAATGTTTGTGTTAACATTTATCTTTGTACCAGTCATGGATGTTTGTATTTATAATACAAAAAAAAGTAATGTAGGTATGTAGTATATCAACTGGTATCCAGAATACAAGATGGAATTAGATGGTGCTGTGTTATGTGGAATATTTATTTATTATTATTGCAAAATTAAGTAATAGTGAGAAAACAATATTTAATCATTGATCAATACATGGCTGTGTATAAAAACATTATTATATATAAATAAGTATTAATTGTATAAATTTTCTTTACCGAATGTATGGGTATAATTCACCAGGTATTCTTTTCGCTGGAAGCTTTAGGTTGTCGATAAGTATAGATAAAGGAACAAGTGTTGATATATGTGCGTAAGGTTTAACACTTTTTGGTACTGTAATTCCTTCATCTACCTAAAAAAATAAAATAATTAAGCATTACATAAAGCCTTAACCTTTTTATGGCCACTTAGTAAAATTTTGTGATTCTTTTTATTTTATGCATGTTATACTTGCAGCAGGCTTAAAACTTGATAAATATTTGAACTAAGTTTTAAATTTTCAAAATTCGAAAGTCAAATTTTACATAGGAAATTTGAGACAGAAACATAATAAATATTATGGACAATACTTTATGTGCCCTCCAAGTAGTATCACTAGTACTATTAATGGTACTCCAACTATATCAACATTGCTAGTAGTAATATAAAGTAATTAATACAGTCAGTAACCACCCCTTTACAAAAGACCATGAAATAACAGCATGTGTTCTGTTGTGATTCAGTGAGTCAGTAAGGCATTTCAGAACCCGTTTCTCTATACCATTCTTGGTAGATGTTAGAGTCCATTCTGTGGTGTTCCTGTGTTATAGGCAACAGCAGCCACCTACCATCAAGTAGACCAGACTGTCACCTTAACATAGAAAAAAATGAAAGATTATATTCCATGTAAACATATATTCCCATAACATAATAACATACCCACTTACATTTTTCTGTAAAAGATTAAATGTTGCCGCTTGAGGTTCGGTATGAGTGACTAAAGGCAGAGTATGCAAGGCTTCTGTTTCTCGAATCTTATCAAAATCCTTATAAAGACTTTTGTCATCTAATAAAACGGCATGCATGTATAATGTTCCGTTGTTGCGAGTTTTGCGTGGTAACTTCAAAGAGACATGTCTAAAAAAGGAATTAAATTTAATATGAATTTTGAAATAAAAACACTTATTGGGGATATGTAGTTGTTGAAGTTGTTCAAATTTGAAAATTCGAAGTGTACCATTATATAGAATATGCTTTACACTATTTCTCATCACAAGTTAACAATTACATACATAGTCGCTGAATTACGGTAGTCAAATTTCATAGAAGTATAGACTTTTGTAACTGATTCTCCAGATGATCCATCAGAATATGGATACTCTTTAACAGACGCGAAGAGAACAAGATGCTGGACAGGATCTGTAGCTAAATAATAAGAAAAACATTTTTCGCCACGACTACACTCTGGAGGAATAAAAATTTCAGCTAAAGTCCATATTGTATTGATCACATAACCCACAAAAATGCAAGTTAATATTAAGCTAAAGGATATATACTTCATTTCTTTTAAATTTATTTAATAATTTAATTTAAAAAGGTCATAAAACTAAACTAATGAACACGACCAATTTGTTTTTTGTTTTGTTTTGACATTGACAATATTGACATGCAAATCTGACATGAGAGTGAGAAAAGAAACGTCTTATTTTGATTTTGTTATTATTGTCATAGTAATAACAAAACCTTTTTTTAAAAGTCTTCATTCTCAAAATATTTAGGTAACTAAATATTGAAAAGTAAATAACAAAATAACATTCTCACTTTTAAACTTTTATCAAACACTGAATATTTTATATTCATTAGTACATGCAAATGTCAATATAACAAAATTATAAATACAAAATGGTACATATTAGATGTATGTTTGTCAATTAATTAATATATTCAAATTTGTTTCTTGAATTTCTGAACGAAACCACGAATAAAAGACGAACATTTTTTGTTTTTTAGGCACGGTAACACTGTCGAGTGACAACCGAGTATACATGGGTGAAATTTTGCTCGTCGTAAGAGCGTAAAGCGTAATAAATCGGTGTCTCCTAGGAAATACTATTGATGTTTTTAGAACTATATGGAATCTTACAGGTATATCCTTTAACGCATCTAAATACTTATTGTGTGCTTTCTGTTCTCAGTTTAAAATTTGTAGGTCTATGTGGCATACCAGTGTTTTGTTTTTGACACTTGTCATTAACTTTATTTCGATACACTGAATTTTGTTTATATTTTTCAGAATGTACGACAACATTTCATAAGTACTGCACCAAGTGATATATAGAGAACACCAAACCTAAAATATACGTAAGAAAAATGATATCAAATGATATTTCGTGTATAAGTTTATGTGGCCATGGATGCTAAAGATCTAAGGGCCGAGTCTGCCGTTGGAGATTGCAATAATGAAGGAAATAAATATGCCCCGAGCGTTGTGGCCGATAGAGGCAAACAGTATCAAGATGTTGGGTCCAATACATTGGCTAAAATGGATGTGCAGACCTCGCGACCGTGTGCTGTCATCGGACCAGATCGTGTGTTACCATCTTCGACGCCTAACGATCCTTATCTGAAGCGTGCTCCAAATGAACCGTGGCCTTTTTCAGATTTATATCGCCGTCCACCTGAGTACCCACACAATATTGAAGATTATCAAAATCCAATACGAAACATTTCCCCAAGACAAACATTCCAAGAGAATATGCCTCGTATCATGGTTCCACCCAGATATAATATAACAAAATCCAATGAGGATCCCAACTGTCCCATGGATAGAGTGAAAAATTTCAGGTTGAATATGCCTCCTGAAGCTAAATACTGTGATGTGCCTTATACTGTTAATATTAATGAACAGAAAAATATATGTATGCCTACTGTGAACCGTGGACTTCCCAGAAATGTGTCGGATAGATGGCCACCCGCAGTCAACGTTCATCCTGCAAGATCTTATGCTGCACAGGAATTGTACCAGTTCCACGATTATCCCAGTTGCACAGCACCAAGGCCTACATCAATGAATAGACCTCAAAGGACAGTGCATGATGTACCTGGTCATGTGCATCCTGATAATTATTTCCCTGATGGCAGTGTGCGACTGAAGCCTTATCCTCCTATGAAAGAAAGGTATCCAACACCAAGGTATGATTATATCAATAATTATTCCGGACCTTACAATCCACCTTATAAATATGACTTACAGAAGTCAGTGCCACCTCATTCATATCCCACATATCCTGTTATTTCTCCAAAATATATAGATAATAGATTACCAGAAACTATTCCAGACGGCTTTCAAAGACTTCCTCATAATCAACAGGTAAACTACAATGTTCCATTTCGTAACCAAGTTATTCACCCATTGTATGGGCCCATGGGAAATGGCATGCAAAATAAAATGTTTCCATATATATCTGATGGCTCTGTTAAAACTTCAAACAAAATACCTTTAGATGTCAATAATAAACAATATATTGATTATGAAAACATTAGAGCTAAAGCATATCCAACACCCAATGGTTATTACAATCATGAATTATCACGTCAGTCTGTTAAAAATCAAGTTACATTACCCCCTTACCCAACAGGTAACATGCATCCACATTATCCATATTTTAGGAAAGATGGTGCAATGATGAAAAACTATGAGTATATTCCTCCTATAAGGAATGTAGATCCTTCTATGCATCTTTCTTCCAAACTCCCTCCACATCAGTTTTCACCAAACTTAATAGCTATGTCTCCATCCGATTCCAACACAAGTATAGATGCCCTACAAGGACATCCTTTAGAAGATTACGGATATGTCAGTCAATCTTCTATAACCAGTGCAAGGACTATGGATATCCCTCTCAGATCACTTGATTTTTACAAAAATTGTGAATATAGGTACAGTCAAGCCATAAGGGCATCTCCAATTATATCAAAACCCGAAGGAAATTCTGCATCTGGAGATAATAAAAATCTTGATGTTAGACAATTTCTTCAAATGTGGAATGAGGGTGATGATGAAAGCGGTGACAATATCAATAAAGATGTCGTCGTTCAAAGTTCAAATGATGTATGTGAATTTACAAGGCAATGTGGAACCAATAACAATCAGGAAGAATTGTATGTTTTAGGACTAGTAAAGAATGTTCCAAGTGAAGAGCTTAGTAAATATGAACATATACAAAAAGTGTCAAAACTGCCTGAAAATATAAAGGGATATACTTCAATAGAGTTACTGAACCAGTTTGAGGAAGCTATTGAATCATCTAAATTAGATAATTTTAACACAAAACTCTGTGCACCAAAAGAAACTCACACCTATTCAAAGGTATCATCATCAAGTAATCAGCAAATTGATTACTTGTCTCGTCCAATGTCGCCTCTTGACGTAGAGGCAAAAATTAGCCAGTCTGTAATACACAAAGATGTTGGATGTAATTTCGAAATAAAACCATGTAGTCCTAAGATGTTGAATGTTGAAATTGCAGCCCCTGTACAAACTTTATTAGCAGAAAGAGCAATCGAAAAGGTTGCAAATCCTATCATGAAATCGCCTCTAATGATTCCTAATGCAGATACTTGTAAAATAATGAAACATAAAAATTCAAGAACATCCTCAAGCGAAAATAATAAAGTTCCTAGTTGCCAAATTGTCAACACCCAATTTTTAGATGCCACAGATGTTACAAAAACCAATTATACCTTGCAAGATTTAGAAAGCAGTTCCGGTGTAAGCCTTGCTTCCTTGCCCAGACTTGACAATGACATTGAATTCAGTTTTCCTGAAATTAATCAGCAATTCATAAATGCAAACAAAATTGAGGATGTTATAGGAATGCCTAAAGATCTACCATCATTAGATGACCATTTAAATAACGACAAAACTAAAGTGGAAAATTTATCTCAGTTGGAAAAGAGAACTTCTTACACCTTTTCAACAGAAATTAATTGCGATAATGAATTTACTAAGTTAAGTAAGTATCGCAGAGTTAAGGGAGACTTAGAAAATAAACTTTCAAGTAACATACAGAATAAAGCTCAAATCATGAGAACAGACAGTGTAATTATAATGAACCCAGAGAATGCGATGGGAATTGAAGCAAATGAAAAACTTAAGTCTACAGTAAACCTTACCCTAAACAATGAGCAAATAACGCAAAGCATTATAAAACCTACAAATGAATTCCAATCGAATTCAGGTATCCCTGATGAGCAACAAAATATGGCGATTGATTTTAGCCTAAGTGGTCTTGACAGTAATCTGTCTGTAGAAAGAAACATTATACCAATGAATAACAAAAGAGAAGATAATCAAACAAGGAAAGACGAACATAGTAGAAAAAACAGTGATCAAGCAAAAGTGTGTAATATGGTGCCACATGTTAACACTGACAATAGTAGAGATAGTTTCACTATTGATAATTTTAACATTGATGATATTAATGGAACCACATCCGATGCTCAAACTAACCAGGATTTTAAAGATATTATTTGTCAATCTAGCAGCAAAGAAAATCAGGAAGAAGAGCATCTAAATAATTTTACAAAGCTTGTAGAAGATCAAGACAATTCCTTTAATAGTCTTTACTATTTTAATGAAGAAAATGACATTAAAAATAATAAAGAAATTTCATCTGATTTGAATATTCATTCAAAACGTGAAAAAGAAAACGTTGATGAAAGTACTACAAGGATTAAACAAAGTGAAAATATGGATGTTGAAGAAATAAGAAATTCATTACTAAATTCGGATCATTTAGGTACAATTACAGAAAAGGAAAAATGCCGCAAAAATAATATTAGAGATCTTTTCGAGATTCAGTTACCCGATAGTAAAGATTTTCAAAGGAAAGATGTCGAGGATGTCACAAAAACTTATGGGAAAACTAATAATGGTACCGAAAGTATTTCTATATATCCTATCGATTTTCCAACACGTTCAATAGATAAACCAATTGAGGCAGTTTCCACTTGTGATAAAATAAAAATTAAATCATATGCGAAAATTTGGAGGAAAGAATTGAATTCTCCGAGGATTCAAAATCTTTTGATACACAACATTGATTTTAATAAAAACAGTTCAAACAAATCATTCTACTTACCCACAGTGCATTCAAATAATGAAGAGGTCAATGACGAAATGATAACAGCTACGAAATCTGATTCTTGCTATAATAACACATCTCTATTCCCAGAAGGCGACTTAACAACGTCTACGAAAGATAATTTCAGCTTAGACAAGCTTTCACCAATACATGAACGTGAATCTGATGAGGAAACTAAAACAATTTTCACTAAGTTAGACAGAAATGTAGAAGCTGATGCACTTAGAACTTTGGATTGTAATAATGAGAATAAAGATGATTGTGTTTGTGAAACATCTAAACAAGAAATACAAAGCAAAGAGGAGTGTCACATTGATGTAAAATATACAAAAAAATATTCTTCAGATGACACAGAAACAAATGCTTTACCCTCAATACAGTTGGACAGTAAAAACCTTTTAACAGGCAATGAAGAAAATTTATTATCATCAAATTGCAAAATTTCTACTACTTCTTTGTTAAGGAATAGTAAAATAAATGTAGTATTACCTGATGAAGATAACTATATTGGAGATATTTCTATAGATAGAGAAAATGAAGTAGCTATTGAAGCAGATTCGAAAGTACCAACTACTGAATGGAAAGGTGAAACAAAACACTCCGATAAGTACTCTGTTGAGTCAGAGAAGATTATTTTAAGTAATTCGGTGCCTATTACTGCAGAAATAGATAACAATGGCATTGTTGAGAAAATGGTTGGTGATATGGATTCCTCGAAGGAAAATGAGAATTTGGCCGATACGGAAGAATGCGACAGCGTGACAGATGAAAGCAATGATGTACCTCTTGTGACTCCCAACAAAATGAGATTTATTTCGATTAAAAATGTTGAGGAATCAATTCAAAGAGAAGACAATTTAAAAGATGAAAAGGTCCACTCTAATCAATACTCAATTGATTCGCAGAAAATTATAAACGAAACGTGTTCAAATACTAACGAAGTAGTCGAAAATAATATTAAAAATGAGGAAGATATTCGTAATATTGCATCTTTAAAGGAAGATGAGAAATATGTCACAGAAAAATACGGTAGCGGAAAAACAGTTTCCGTAAAATTTGAAAAAATAAAATCGATCTTAATTGAAGATTTTGATAACAATAGTCTTAAAAGGAAAGATAACTCGAAAGATGGAGATTCTGTAGAGTTACAAAATAAAAGAAACTCTTCTGACAAGAACGCTATAAATTCGGAGAACATTAACATCAATGTTTCTTTAAATGCTGAAGAACAAGATGGAAATAAAATTAACGAAGATGACAATTTGTCAGATATTGGAGAAGACAATAATGTGACAAATAGAGAGATATCTTCTGAGATACCTGAGAAATTGAAATTGATGTCAGTTGAACAATTGGACAACAAAATTATTAAAAAGGATGACTACTTGAAAGGTCAAAATTGTGTGTTAATGAAAAATGAACCAAAACACTGTGATAATTTCTCTCTAAATTCAGAGAATATTAGCATAATGTCAGATACTGAAAAAGTAGAGGAAAATAATGTTATTTATATGGAAACAAATATTATTGAGAAAAATAGGAACTTGGTTGGAGAAAATAGCGAAAATGTGACAGATACAGTTACGAGTGTGTATTCTGAGACATATGAAAAAACAAAATTGAACTCAGATAAAGAAATCGATGATAAAATCCTTGAAGACAAAAATAATTTGGGATGTGTAAATTTTGAAAGTCTCGAATTGGAAAGCAAGGAACGATTTCCGAGTGACTACCTCAGAAATTTGGATGAACATTCTAATATCGAAGTGTTTACAGATTCAGTTGAATCAGTAAAAGACGATACGGGTGATTTCAATGGTACAGGCGATATACTTTTGTGCACTAACAAAGAAACCTTTAACCCTGAAATTAAATTAATAAGTAATGAAATTACCGAGAAGCCCAATATGGAAGAAAGTTCACAAACAACAGAAAGTGCAGATGATTTAGGACAAAATGCCATAAAAAGAGTATCAGCGTTTGTCTGTGATAGAATGAAAGTAGAATCACATGATGGACATATTGAAACAAGTAGTATCGAAGAAATAAATGAAATTTCAAGCGATACTTCATTGCCTTTACTGGAAGTACAAAATGTACAAGCGTTTAATACTGATCCGGGATTGTCATGTGAGGACGAAAATAGTATGTTGGAAACAAATCCAGTGTTTCAAGATGATTCATGTTTAAAGAATATTAAAAAGTGTAATAGGAAGTCACTCAAACGTTCATTATCCGACTCTGTATTATACACTTCTTTTGATTCTAATGAAGAACAGGATACTCATGAGAATATGGGACCGAAAAAACGCAGAAAAATTGAACATCAATTCACTGCAGAAAACTTTTGTAATCTCATTCACAATCAGCGACGTAATTCTATTTCAACTGTGTATAATCCAGAAAATGTATCATTCTGTATACTCATAGACAATGACTGTTTTGATAATGACGAAACACAAAATCTCTGTTTTACAGAGATGCCAGAAAATTGTTTACCCGGCATAAATAAAGAGTGTATTGAAACAGATGGCGAAACTTTAGTAGATTATTCACAAAATGAAGATATCAATTTTGTACACTCTGACGACACAGATTTAATAAACTCTGACTCGTTTATTGTAGAAAATAATTACGATAAAGATGTGAATGAAACATGGGTAGATGACATTGCTTGTGTGGAAACTGTAGTAAGCGACGACATGGTGGATGATATGTTAAATAATGATTCAAATTCTCCTGGCGAACATGTAATAAACTACCAGTGCGACAGTGATTTCAGCGAGGGGGGTGGTGGAATATTGAATTCCATCATTGATGACCATATGAATAAAGTTAAACACATATATGGCGATGCAATGTCTAGCAATGGTGAAGATTTAGTAAAAACATTATACGGCACACCACAAATGAATGTAAATAAAGCTCTATTTAATAATGAAAATATGACTGAAGATGAACACTGCAATGAAAGTTATACTTTGGAAAATACATTACCCGAAGCAGGAAATCGATCTCCATATTTGACAGCATTCAATAAAACATTATTGTCGTGTTTTAATTCTGAAGAAAGTTTAGTTGACATTTTAGAAAGTAATCATGAAAGGAAAGAACATATTGTGGATATTATTTTAAAGGTAGACGAAAAAAGAGATACAATAGTTACAAAGCAAACGCAAGATGATACTGTCAACTCCTGTGAATCCAGTGTTGATAATGTATTTTCTTACGAGAATATAGAAGACCCTTTGAATTGCATAAGCTCATGTTCCCCCGAAGTATCGTCAACTACATCGGAAGACAAGAGCTCTGGGGGAATTTTGCTAAAAATAACAAACTATAGAGGTTCGAGAATATCAGAAATCAAAGACACGAATTCCATTAAAAATAACAGGATAAACTGTAAATATACAGAAAACAAGCATTATTTACCTCACGATAATGATACATCAATGTCTCGTCCTTTGATTACGAAAGGTGCTCAGAAGTATATTCCTCCTTTAAAAGAAATCATACCAGACTTCAAAGTGAAACTATCTTTACCACAAAAGAGTTTGTTAAAATTGAAGCTCTTAAAAATGTCAAGAATTATTAAGCCCGATATCAAGTTGGAAATAGAAACAAGTCAATGTGATATGAGAAAAACCTATCCAAAGAAATTGAAACCAAAATTTGAAGATGTTCTTAAGAGTATAGATGAAATACAATTTAAAAAGCATAAAGAGAAATCCAAAAAGACAAAGACTACGATTCCTAAAGTAGTTATTAAGAAAAACGAGAATGGTTCTCATTACGCTACTCAGGATCGAAAAACTTTCGATCCGGACATGACGGGAAGGAAATGGCAACCTTGGGTATTCATAGAGAAAAATAATTTCATCGATAAAATGGCTATTAAGAATAAAACGAAGGCTGTATTTAGCCACAGAAAAAATACTTACGTGCTAACAGAGAAATTTAAGAAATATAAATCTGTCAGCAACAAAAAGTTCATCATTTCGCAACCGAAATTAGATGAAAAGTCAAAAGGTCATTTAAAATACACTATAAGATTAAAACAAACGTACTGAGGTATTTTGTTTTGAGTTTTGAATCAATATAATTTGAATTGGGCTAGACGCATAATGAATGACACCCCCATTAATTTTCTACATTCCTTAATTTTTCATTCTATGTAGTTTTATTTTATTTATTAGTTACCCATTTTCAAAACGAAGCCAAATTTAATTTAATTTTGTGATACTATAAAAACAAAGAAAAAATATTTATATATATTATAGTGCAATTTTGATCTGATCTGCATTTTGTTAATACATTTCAGAGTTTATTATACCTATAATTTGTTATCATATCATTCCATTTTGTATAGTTTAAAAGGATTGTTATAATTAAAAAAAATGTTGCACGATGCACTCCCCTAGCCATAATAATAAAGTATTATTTGTTTCGTTATAAGAAAATATTTTGTGGAAGTTAACATTATTATTCGTAAAGGTTTTTTTTTGTGTAATACACAATAGGTTAGGATTGCTCATAATATAAATTGTTTTTAGCGCTCATTTAACTTTTAAAAATTTATTTTTAATTTAAAATTTAATAAAAACTATAATCACATAATGTTTGTACATCACAATGATTAAATCACATTTTTTGAATGTATCTTATTTTTGTAAGTTTATGTAAATATTGTAAAAAAAAATATGTATAATTATAATTAAAATCTATAGATTATGACCAACGCAGTTGGTTAGTGATTGCTCACGTATTTTTAAGCACATACTTTATTTATTTATAGGGATATGATACATACATATACATAAGTATAATGTTCGGTTCAAGTACAAATAACGCATACTATATATTATATGTATATCTTGTATACTGTGTGTGGTGAAATAGTACTATAAGTAAGTAATGTTCAATATTTTTACCTTGATGTTGCAAAATAGAGTAAAAAAAAAATATATTTATGAAATATAAAAATTATCAAAGCCAATACTCAAATGTATTGATATGAATAATTCATATAACTACAATTATTGTCAAATACATTTTTGACTCAAATGTAACGTCCCCCTTTTTAAGAAGGAAACATTAACTCCTTCCTTATTCAAATAAGATTAAAACACATTTAGGCTGGGTTGCACCATCTAACTTTAACTATAACCAACGCCGCAACTTGAGTTAAAATAACGGTTAGGCCGAAAATGAGTTGCACCAGTTAACAAATAATCATAGCTGGTTAACTGGTGCAACTCATTTTCGGCCTAAAACTCATTTTCGGCCGAAAATGAGTGCGAATTAACTGAAGTTGCGACGTTGGTTATAGTTAAAGTAAGATGGTGCAACCCAGCCTTAGTTAATTAATTTTTATTTAAATTAATTTGCGCCAATATTTTTTGTATATAGGTAAATACGCTACAGTGCCTTTGAAGTTAGCTGATATATACCTGATACCTATTATATACCACCGTCAAGATGTATTTACTATATAATTTTTATTATATGAAAGTTTTTAAAGCGATTTTATAATATGTATAACCTATATGGAGAATCGAAATGATCTCACAGGCACCTGCCATTTACGTAATATCGCCTGAATTGTGCCTAAATCATGTTAAAATTTTCACTATTTTTTATAACATGTACAGGGTGTTTAATTAAAAAAAAAATATACCAAATAGAGAATGCTTTTAAACTGTGCATAAAATTAATTATTATGTTTTAGCTAATGTTGCCTTCGTAGATGAATATAATATAAAATATACATATATACTTATACCAAAACAGCTAAATATAAAGTTGCGGTGTGTGTCTAATGTTTATTGGACTTTATTTATTAAAATATTATAATGCTTAGATTTATATTCATAAAATAATTTTATTGTACTGTGTGAAGTATGTAACTAATGTTTTAAGAATTCCACGCGAGTTTAGAAGTTTATTGTTAGGTGTTCGTTCGTGCTGAGAAGAATTCGGATTTGCTATACAAGTTTTTGAAAAAAATAGTTATTGAACGCTTGATTATAATGGGCTCCGACGCCCCCAAAGAATTTGAGGCTGAACTTGACTACTTCGATATGTTTCTCCGACTGAATTACAAATGTTATATATTTTACTTATTCTTTTTATCTTCATAGGTTTATCTAGTATGTTCGTTATGCACTACAGAGTGGATTTGTTTAATAGTGCTTTGTTTTTTTTTAAATTTTATTTCTTAGCACATTGTTGGACGTTGTCAATCAAATCAACGTGTGGTTAATATAATAATTTTAGTTTTAAGTCTATTGAATTAATGCACTAGGTTATAATAAATAAGGGTAATGGATTTTAAAAAAAAAACTATTTAATTGTGGTATCTGTTTGTTTTGTCGTTGAATGTTTAAACGCATATCTTTTTATGCCAGTAACGCACGTGATAGTGTTTCGTGATAGACGTAATACCAAATAATGTGTAATTTCCCATTGAAACGCGTCCAGTGTGTGCGACTCTAAGACGTTGACTCTCCTAAAAATCGTACAAGAAATTCGTTCGTTCATCCTCGTACCTAATGTACACTGTGACACGAGAGCTAACTGTTAGCAAAGTTTCGTACTTTGCTACATTGAAAAAGATGAATTTTTCAAACATATCCAATTTTATTTATACAGAGTATTTACTATATTATTGTTATATTCCCGCTGGTGATTCGGGCCGGATTGTTTTCTCGTGTGATTGTGTACATATTTGTACTGTAGAATGTAGAGGCTCTTCGTTAGCTAGCATTAGCAAGTCGTGTTTGATGTCGCGCAGTCGCACACACGACGCGTTTCGTTCGAGTTATTGTGAACTATTGTTAACGGGAACATTGTTTTCGAGTGGTACTTGTTTTGAAACTTGACCAAATAAATGTGTTCTAAATAAAAATGCTCGTTTCAATTGTATACAGAAGTTTATTAAGCAGTCTTTACAAGAAGTAAATCAAGTGGGTATGTTAACTTTTACAGCCTCTTGTCGTATGGCGCTGATGAGGTCTTGGTTTATGAGGAACACGAAGCGCAGTCCAGCAATCTGTAATGAGAATTTATTAGTTTTTAAAGCTAAAAAGCACAAACGAGCAGATTGTGTATGTTTCCCTTAAGGACTCCAAAACCGTTTTTTTTTTGTAAATTTTGTATCGAGTTTTTTTCTACAAATAAAAAAAATAAAAATGACATATCCAATGCCTAACAAAAGTAGTAGGTACATGAACAATAAAGACTAAATAAATGTTTTAAGAACTAAGAAAAGCGCGGACAAAGTCTCACACAGAAGCTAGTAGTTCTATATTATAAAGTTACGTAAACATGATCTGCCATTAGTTTAAGACCTATTGAACTGTGGCTGAAATAATGAATATTTAAATGCACAAACAGCCTACATATACTATACTATACCTCTATGACGCTATTGTGATTGAGTTTCACTTTATTCCCTTGAAGTATTGGTCGACCGTCCACGAAAATTGGCCGTTTGCCTTCCGAGGACATGAAGAAATCGCCACCATTCCTAAGGCGAATTGTCGCTTGCTTCCTCGACACCTTGGTGGCGGGCCCTTCCAAATTGAGGTCCACATCAATTGTGTGATCGCGAGTACTGCGTCCAACGGCGATCTGTGAAGAGGTATCAACTGTGAGTCAATTGGAGCAATTAACTTATTGGCCCGGATTGTTGCTCGCAGCAGGGAGGGCTCTTAGGGAAAGGATATTGCGCATAAGAATAGATTTGTACAATTCAAGGCTATATACGACATATTATTATGACAACCTAAAGCCACGAAAACGTGAGTAAAATTCGGTTTTTAGGTATGCTCTGAATAAAGTTGATCTAAATCTCTTAAGAATCAATCAGCCGTAAACTTCAGACAGTAGCAGACGCGTGAAACACGGACTGACAAGTTTTCATCTCATTCTATTTGTCTAAAATGCAAACATAATTATTATCACGTTCTTGTTTGTAGCTCATTTATGTCTAGCAACAAAGATTTATGTCTGCATACTACATATCGCATTTTTATTAATATTACACAAAAAAGATGGTTACACTTTAAAAATGGGATCCAAATACCAGTATTTCTGTTGTATTTTGCTGGTTCAAAGAAGGCTAATACCAATAAGTAGAATGCATTATACGGATACGGGTATTATGTACAAAATTGTAGGCATAGAGTTCCACAAACTCCTAAGATGGTTATTACACTATTCAATTTGTAGGAAACCAATTTAGATTTTAGATTCTATTATCTATTTTCAACTCTGTCTTCGACTTAGAAATCGATTTAGTGTAGTGTGATCACTAAGTTCACTACTTAGGTTCCTACAAATTGAAAAGTGTAATAACTGCTTTACAGTCAGTTCACACCGAAACGCGACGCAATGTGAAGAGGCCAGTTATTTCGCGCTGCTCATCGCAACACCGCGAAACGTATCGTGACAGTATGAAGTACCATTCGCGCTGCGTCTTGCGGCGTCGCGATGCGCATCGCGACGTAACCACCGAACTCATTAACCTTATGTTGCGTCTTCTATTGTTGAAGAAGTCTGTGGCATCACCAAACTCTTTCAGTCTCTACTAAAATATATACTTAAATATTGGAATTTCGTCGAGTAATTATTATTAAGTCGGGTTAAAAAAAGTTTAATTTTATTCACATTTAATTTCACAATGGGTTCGAAGTGAATACATAAAAATGTCACTACCTTTCAGCGGGCAAATTTTCTAGCAAACATCAGTGCACCGTTCGTTGCTTTAGAAGCCCTTGTATCGATGTAATTGGCGTGACTAGTATGCACAGCTGTTAATTGATACATTTAATTAAAACGGAGCGCGCAAACGAGCAGCCACATCAGTTAAACGTCTAACCTTGAACGTTCCTACATACCGTGTGAGAAAGATTTCTAAAAAGGAAAGTTACTGTTGAAAAACAGTTTTTAAAATTGTCACAATTTGCCCTCATCACGGAATTGTTATCACTGGTGTGAGTAAATAAGCCCCACAATAATTGAAATGGTTGTTTAGGTTATAAAATAACAAAAGAGTGTTTTGAAATATGGAATGAAAGTACAATTGCGTTGAAAAGTGATTAGCTTATTACTAAAACTATGTTGCAATTATAAAATTAATAGTCAACAAATAGTATAAAGCAAAGTCGCTACCGGCATATATTTTTGTCTGCAGCAAAAAAGTAACATATAAAAGTTAGAAAAAAATATAAATATTGCCTTATAAACCTTTCCATTCGTCCGAAGTCCCTATTGTACTTGCGACCTGCGATTGCACAATGGACGACAATGTCAGACAAGACGGAAATTTGTGGAGATTCGTATACGAGCTGCAAGGATAACGTTACAAAAACTGCCAGTTAAATCAGCACTTTTTATTATTTTAATATTTAACCTATTTCTAAAATTCAAATATAAATGAGTCTTCAAAAAGTCGTTTTGAACAGTATTTTTTAATATTATTTTACACGAAAAACAGGGTTACGATACGCACTAAGGGTGCAAAATTTAACAAAATTCCAGCAAACCCTTTAATACTCCTTTAAATCTGAAGTAAGAGATATACGATTCCTAATTTTTTAAATGATCAGTCGGCCTAGACAAAGTCACATAACAAAAAACGCAAAAAAAAAAACTATGGTGTTATCCATTTGTTTGAGTCCGTACAGAACAATGCGAATGGCCTTTAAAAATTAAACAAATGAAAAATTTAAACATCCATTAATTACAAAAGGAAACAGGTAGGCAGGTATATAATAATTATTCTACTTAAATTGGCGTAGGTACTGGGTGTGTATTGAAATTAACATTTTTCCGAACGCCATTCAATTAAAATCATTTTCAGATCGCAAATACGCCAAATCATTTGTAACTAGAACTAGAAGTAACTTATAATAAAAATTACAATATACAATTAAACATTAATTAATCTAATTATTCTAATGTAGTTTTTCTGGACAGCCTTCCGGACTAATATCTCCATACACGAGGAGCTTCGGCTCTAATTTATCTCAACGTTTGTCTGCTCTACGTTGTAAAAATCAGGTTAGCGCCGGATTCG
Organism: Synanthedon tipuliformis; assembly: GCA_947623395.1. Lineage (NCBI taxonomy): Eukaryota > Metazoa > Arthropoda > Insecta > Lepidoptera > Sesiidae > Synanthedon > Synanthedon tipuliformis. The sequence goes on along the minus strand of OX392407.1, from coordinate 9,730,216 downwards.
TCCCACTGAGGTTTGTCCCAGAAAAAACCTACATGTCCCAGTTTGTATGCCCCGTTTGTCCCTAAATATATTTTCTGATTATTTACTCCCAGTTTGTCCCAGTTTTTCTGTGTCTATACTGTTAAGGGAGGAAACACAGGGTTACAGATAGTTGACCAAAACCAACACTACTGCGTTTGTAATAATTATTATAAAATTCTCTGACTAAATATTTTTGACGTCAACTGTACCGTTGAATAACTATGTGCTTATTATTACACAGCATAACTAGATAAAGAATAATTGTTGACATGTTAATTTAACTGATAAACCTTTATCAGGGCATGGCCGATACAGCCACATTAACAATACAGATGGTCAACTAGCAGAAACTGTACGGTACGTACAATGTTACTTTATTCATAGAAAAATATATTTTTTTATATGTATATACTGTTTTTGGATACAGTGTATATTTCATTTGTTTGTGACAAATATACTAAATATAATAAATTTCGTCACAGTAAATTAAAAATATATATTTTGCTGACTGTAACAAAGGGCTATCATAAATGTGTTTTCAGATGGGTAAAGGCATTCATTATGTAAATCATATTCATGTGTGTGTGTACCTATTATGTATATTTGGACAGTTACATATTTTAGACGACACCTTTATTTCGTCATTGTTTTCTAAAATATAATATATATACTTATATATTCATTGTTATATTGCAAGACGAAAAATATAGATATGCTGACGGAGATTACGACAACCGTAGAAGTGCGTAGAGAAGACTTGTGCTGTTCTGTGTCGAATTGTAAGAAGGTTAAAAAAAGAAAATATATTTTATGGCCAGTTTTTTATTTCATGTTTTTTTTTTGTCGCTTTTGCTTCGTACTTATTCTAAAACAAAAATATGTCAAAATTGTTTGTAATTTTATTTTTTTGATTATTTGATAAAGGTCCAGACGAGCTGACGTTCTACTTCACGATGGCAGGTTGCTATATAGTGGCTACTAATCAAATAAACACACAATGAATTGGAAGAATACAAAATCAAGGATAAGCTATAGGTTTCATGGTTGACTTAGCCAGGAATCAAATCCTGGACGCTTTAATCGGAGAGCTAACACTATCTCCACTTGACCAACGACTTCATTGAAAAAGTTTTTTTTTTAATTTTTTTTTACAAAATTTAAGTTAATTACTGGTAATAACATTTCGTAGACAACAAAAAATCTTTACATTTTACAAATAAGAAACCGGTTTTATGTAGTAGTAACTAGTAAAACTCTTTAGGAAAACACTAATTATAATATTAAAAAAAAAATTAGCTGTTCAATTTGTATCGTAATTCACACTCATATGTTCCTCGGTAGGTACTCAGTGCAATTGTAATATCAGTTCTCGGTTCATTGCTAACCAACCGCACCTTATCTATACAATGTGCTAATAATATACATTCTGTATCAAAACAAATATACAGAGCTGTACGTAAACAACGTTTTGTTCAGAATTCTGAAACTGCTTACAATATTAAGTATTATTATTTTTTACAATAAATAAAACTATGCTTCTTTATACCTATTAACAATTTTTAGCTACATAATCTTTTATAGATTGACCATAGTACTCTTCCAAAGATTTTGAAAAGATTTTATATAGTCATGTCTTAGTTTCACCCTAAATTAGATAATATAGATACCAAATATATTCTTATAGTAAATAATTTGTTACAGATGGAAAATATAAAAAAAAAAATAGTATAAACCGCTTTACGCACCTGAAAATAGATCAATCACATTAAAAGAAAAACTTGGTCGTAAAGTTTCTTCAAAAAAAAAATTACCAACATGAGTGGGAGACACCGCACTTCGCGTCTGACCTTATGACAAAAACGGCTCGCTTTTACTTTGAATTTCGTGAAGAGTTCATGTATAATTCATTATTGTACAATTTAACAATAGAGTAGGTACATAATGTTTTACAAGTTAAACGGCATCAAATGAAACCTTCGCGAACAGCAAGACAACTCAAATTGAATCGTCAATCAAACTATGTGGAAAAAGTCACTATCAATTAGTAGGAAAAAAAATCGATGCTTTACGGTTTATAACCTGTAATAAGTGCTTGGTAATTATAATGTATGCCTCACTACAGTGTAACTACATAATTATTATCTACTTACGTACCTAATATAAACTTAAGAACGCGGGTTAGTGTGTTGGTTTATTAAAAACTGCCCGGCACGTCCACGTGTGTGACGTCTGAATAAATTTTACTTAATTTCTTTGTAAGTAAGTAGTTTGGAGCCTGCCAAATTATTTTTTTAATCAATCAAATTAGAAAGATAGATGGAAGAATGTCGAAAGATGTAGATTTTCTCAAAAAATCAAATACCGCGCGAGTAAATCCGAGGGCATATAGTTTACTTTAGTATTTAACTGTCATAAAAATCTATAACGCTGACTCGAATAGATTAACTATTGGTATGCCTAACGTTTTTGTTTTAACGGAAACAATTGTATATTTTTTTCAGTCATTTATTTTTCTATAGTCTGGAAATTCCTAAGTCTGGAAACATTAAAAATAAAAGAAATGTTGCTATGTTTTACACGATACATATATTTTATAAAAACCAAAATGAAATTTGAGAAGTTGAATGGACACCTATTCCTAAATTAATATTAAAAACCAGATCGTTTTGGTATTTTGCGGTCGGTGAACCGTGGTGTGTGAAATAGTCTTTAAACAACAGACTGTCACGTCAGACTGATGACGTAGTTGCGTTGCGACTCTATCAAGTTCTACGTCGCATTTATGCAAATTTACAAATTTATTCATTTCGACGCATATTTTCATGGAAATTACACGTTTTTGGTCAATGTTCTTACGAGTATGTTACAATGTCTTCATATAATAGATATTCAGCGGGCGTGGCTTCTATGAAACAATTGCAAGGTTTAATCATTTGGAACTCATACTGTGACGGAGTCATAAGCACATCAAGGTTCCTGCGTATTGAAGGTTAACACTAGGTATAGGTGGGATTTAATGTCTGATAGAAGTATAATTTATTAATAAGTTAAGTTATTAAATTATTCTTTAATATTTGACACGTTTGATCTAGTGGCTAGTAACCCTAGCTGTTGACCAAAAGGTCGCGGGTTCGAACCCCGCTAGGGGCAAATGTTTTTGTGTTAACATTTTACCTTTGTACCCGAGTCATGAATGTTTGTATTTGTATTAATTTGTAATATGTATGTATTTACAAAAAAAAAATTATATGGTAAAGTATAAAAAAAGATGGTGCTGTGTGGAATGTGTGAAGATATTTATTTATTTATTAGCAACGATCCTACAAGAATTTCTCTTGCTTATAGCCTAACAAACATCTTCTTTCAAGTTTCTATGTTCCTATTCGACAGTGATGCTACTTTCAGAGTAATTGCTATAGAAAATCAACTTCAGTGTCACAGAAAGAAATGTTCTCTTACAAATTTCGTTGACCTCGTACTCTCAGGAAATTTGCGTTGCGTAGCTGTAGATAAATAACGATCTTATAGGGGTAAATTAATTCAAGCAGCCGAGATTTGCGGTCGCCTTTTGTGAATAAATCTCCATTAAATTATAGAGACGTTAAAATTAAAGAATACGCCCTCTAACCACCCGCCAGATATTTATTTAGTTAAGATGTAGGGTACTTTTTATGCAACATTTTAACTAATATAAGTAATATCACAAATGCCAATGTGAGTTTATTACATTATCACGCCTTAATTACAACAATTTAAGCAATAAACATTGAATAAATGTTTTAACACCTAAGAAAACGAGGCGAGTTATCTATACGACTTTGGAATTTTCAGAATTAAGCGTAAGTACCTACATTGTTTATTTGCTTATTTTATACCTTAGATACGCGTGGCCGGTTTTTACGTATACTGGAGACAGTAGCGGAAAATGGTGTGTACTGACATCATTTACCACTTAGTTAATAGACACAAACTTGTTACACAAACTGACGATTCATCTCCCGTTACTTTTCTTACTGTTACCTATTTGTTTACAATATACATTTTTCTGAATGCTGTAAGATGCGGAAATATCCACCGCAAAGCAACATCCAACTCGTACTTCATATACCTACTTACTCAGAGCAAATAAATACCTAAGAGTTTTGTGGGAAAATAAAACTATTTTATAAACTGAGGATTACTTAATAATAATATAATGATAAATTTATGTGTAAAATAACAATATAATTAGTGAACAATATAAAATCGCAAACTAAAGATAAGATAAATGTAGATAATAAATATTTCGGAATATCTAAGTATTTAGATATGACTGTTCAATTTGTTATAAGATTAGGAATATTTTTAATTGAATCATTATTTCTCATGTTTTAAATGTTATTTTAGGCTCTTGGTGTATGTGCAATTTTGTGAAAATATTAGGCAAATGTTTCCCATAAATTTGTAATTATCTGTAGTACAGTCATGTAAAAAAGTTTGACATAAAATTTTGTATTGGCGCAAAAACCTAATATGTAATTTTATAAATACGAAAGAGTGGGAGGGTCACGTAAAAATTATTGCACGGTTGACTTTGATTAAATTTTACACTAATTTATAAAATCAGAATAAACATATAAGCCTCTAATTAACAAAGATACGTGGGCGAAGTCGCGGGTTAAAGCTAGTTTAACATAAAACACTTTTGTTAGTGTAGGCTGTAGAGTATTTAGTGTAGTATAATTGTTATGTTTAACTAGCGATTAGGATTTTTTTTTCTCAAAAGAAGGTTTGCCGGGTCAGCTAGTACCTATCTCTATAAAAATTACACATAAGGTCAAAGACATCACTTGTTTTTATAATGTAAAAAAATAAGTGAACACTTACAGCAGTTAATGAGGCTTCAAAATGTAATCTATATACCTACCTACCGGTGAAATTATCATAATTGTATGTAATATAATTTATATTGTTTATCGCTGACATCTAGAACTCTTTGTTGCATAAATTTACATCCGATATTACCTAACCACTGCGATTTTGTTTGTTCGATTATAATTACGTTCAAACGTACATTTTATTGAACGTACGGTATATAGATAATATCTACTTTATGTATGGTTATATAAATACTTCACTTTCAGCACGATCTAAAGCAGCCAACTCGTTGCTGGCTTGAGGACTGTTATTATAAGTCTGTTCGCACAATATAGAAATTTTATTGGAACTAATCATGTAAATCATTACATGATTAACTTACACTTAATTTACAGTTAGATTACCGTCAACTTTACAGATTAAAGATACCTGGTCAACAATGTATACTAAAAAATAAATAATAAAGAAATATTGTAGGTTTTTGAAACGTTTTATTTAACTTGTTAAGTTATGATTAAGTTAAGTTAAGTTGTCGATTTGGTGGTAGGTGACTAGCGTCGAATATTAAGACAAGCAACTTAACCACCCGAGAACAGAACCAACTTTAAAAGTTCTATTCCAAATTATTTGAATAGAGCCCGGGTAACCTTTTGAGTCAGAGCGCTAAAGGCGAGCTTAACCTCTCGAGCAATGGGTTCGTTCTTTCTTGAAAATTTTGTCAAAAGCTTAAACCATGCATATTTCTGGAGAATACGAGCTCCACGAACCTGTCGAAGTTACACTTAAACTGGCATAACTGTGAGAAAAGTAACTACAAAAACGTAGGACTTCAGGAAAAACATACATATGCATTAGAAGAGAGTATAGTCTTCTCGATGGAGAGGGCACTCCCACTGTGTAATGACTAGATAATACATCTGATTATAGTCAAGGCAGATAAAAAGAGAAACAAAAAAATATGCATTAGAAACTCTTTTGGAATAAATTTAGCATTTATTTACACCATTTTGACCTGGAATGATCATCCGTACTAATATTATAAATGCGAAAGTTTGTATGTACGTATGGATGGATGTATAGATGTTTGTAACTCTTTCACGCAAAAACTACTGAATGGATTTCAATGAAATTTTGCATACACGTTGTCTGGGACACCAAAAAAGACAAAAGGACCTTTAATCCAGAAAAAAAGTACTGCTCCCGAGGGATCGTCTAAAATTAAGGAAACTAACTCCTGGCTAAGTGTAATAGCAATAAGATGTCAGGCGATATGTTGCTTTTTCAACGCGGACGAAGTCGCGGGCACCAGCTAGGCAACTATAGTCAACAAGTTAAGGTCGACAGACAGGCTGACGGTCCACTAAATGTTTTGTGGCTACGGTCCTCTATAACAGAAGCAACGCCACAGGTGTTGCAAATGCGCTGCCAAATGCCAACCATAGTAACATTTAATAGCACACAGGATTCGGAAATGGCTCAGTCATCGAAACAACAGCACACACGAATAATAGTATACTGTTATTCGTGTTAACAGTACTGAAATAACAGTATTTCACATTGGTCTTCTGTAAAATACTGGAGACGCCACTGACGCCGGATGGGCCCTTTTTTTTTTTTTTTTTACAAGAGGAATCCATCATGGATACCCACCGGCCTGGGGACAGACCGATGGGTTGTGTCGGACTCCTGCCCCGAGATGGTATTGGGGAAGACCTACCGACTAAACCTCTTGGCGTCCTCCACGTCCGCTAGTATAGGCGAAGTTGCGAGGGCGGGCGAACACTCTTCCGCAACTCCGCCGCGGGGTCCGTAACTGGACACTGCTCATTTGGAACGACGCACCCGAACTGCCCAAAGTGCGCCGTGCCTCTCAGGATGAAGCGGGCGGTAGAGTCCCCATCTACCGCCCTAGTCCTGTCAAGGATCCAGGTGGCGAGCGTACGCTAGCCGCCTGCGTCCAGTTCTTCGGCGACGGAGGGGATGAGACAGGACGTCGTCCTCTCGTTCTCTCTCCGCCGCCTCCTTCTGCGAGATGACCTCTTCGCAGAAGGGTTGAGTCGCTCGCCAAGCGTCTCTACTGCCGACCATAGCTTTTACTACGGCCGGCAGAGAGAAGTCCAGTCCGATGGTCGCAGCGAGCTCAGTTCGCTGCGCCGACCATCTAGGGCACTCCGCAAGAGTATGCTGTGCGCTGTCCTCAGCGCATGCACACGAGTGACACTCTGGTGTTGGCTCCCGACGAGCCACCCGGTGGAGATAGCTCCCAAAACAGCCGTGTCCCGAGAGCACCTGCACCAAGCGGAACGTGAGAGCTCCGTGTCTCCTTTGGAGCCATTCATCTAATACTGGACGCATAGCCTCTATGGTGCGATGGCCGGCACTTGGCTCGGCCAACCTCTCGCTCCATTTCAGGAGGAGGTTTTCGCGTGCACGCGAACGGATTCGCGAAACAACCTCTTGCGGAGGCTGAGCTCCCCGAGACCGTACATCTGCAATGCCCAGATATACGGTCGCCTGAACCTCGGCCTCGAGGTCCCATGGTGGCGTGCCCGCCATGACACATGCACGCCGGATGGGCCCTACCACAAAACATCAAAGAACGTGAAGCATTCACATAATAAATATAAAGACATCAAAATACCCACGAAATTAGCTATCTACAGAGATATAATGCTCAAACGAGGCAAATCTTTTTATTGAATTGTGAACTGACTTAACCTGCAGCTGTATGGCGATGCTTGATAAGAAAACCATAAAAAGAAAATTTAACCTAGCAATGTTGAAACGCGAATTTCCATTAAAATCGTATTGTAATGTATCTACGAAGGTCACGACTCGTAAGCGTTGCGTACCCAATATTTTAAGAAAAACAAACGCCTATAAATTTTTGAGCATACATTTTAAGCACAAACACAAAATTATATTAATTAATAAAATCTATAGCTTCAACTGTTCTGCAAGGATAGAGCTGTTTAAAATAAAATGTGACATTACGATAACTATCTTATCTTGTTTTACAGCTACTAATGATATCTCCGTAATTACATTATATTTTGTAAGACTTGTTGGCCTTACAAACAAAAAATATTTATTATTTTTCGATAACAGACTGCGAAATACTTTAGGTAATTATCTGCATCAACATAAGCCAACAAAATGCCAATCATTTAAGTAATTGTTACAATAAATTTAGATGTTCCTACAATTGCGGTGAATTATAAACCTACTGGAAAGCGAGCATCTCTAAGTTACTCCTTACAACATCAAAAAGTCACGTCAAAATTGGTACAGCCGTTTCTGAGTTTAGCCGGAACAAACAGGCAGACAAAAAATAATAAAATTGGTGTTTTGTTAGTAGATACGCTATATACTTTGTTATAGTAAATGGCAGTTGTTTTGACATTTAGTAATTTCAAAATAAGTGCCATTTACTAAATGTATTATAGACATTAGTAAACAGACATTTCAATTTTATTTATTCGTAAGTATAGATAATTTAATAAATTAATTTTAATTAAACACTTTATATTTTTAAAGTTAATATAATTAGTCAATTAGAAGGTAGCAAAAGTGACGCAAGGGCAAATAAGTAAATTTAAAATACTTAGTACATAATGGGCTACGGTAAAATTAAAAATACACAAATGAAATATAAAAATAGTATACAAAAAAATATTCAACATAAGGAAATTTATGTTTTAACTAAACAATTAGTGTATGTAATGGCTACAATATATTTTTTTAAATTTAAGCGAAATACACACTACAAGCACTTTATAAACTTCTCATCACATCAGTGTAATACCTACGTGTCTGAACGTTATTAAATTGACATAATTATTGTAGGTACTTTTAGATAACATCGATAAAAAAAATGATAAAAATGGAATTCAAAAACTGCGTAACCACCGTGGCTTCATTGAAACCGCGGCATACAGACATACATATTCACAGGATATTGACAGATTTCTATCTGTATAATAATTCCGGACTAAATGCATTGACATGCCTATGTTTTGATTGTCCAACGCATATTTGTATCGTTAAACAATCGACGTGTTATGTTGGACTTATTGGAGTGTTGTGTAAACATAATGACCGCTTTTAAAACTGCCGATTCGCAAAACATTATTAACACAATGGAGGGAAAATCACGAATCGGTTACAGCTCGAAATGGGTGACACCTGAATAGCCGCAAATGTGTTTTAGACGGAAATTGAAAGATTAAGACGATTACAGGCCGCGGATGGATGGATGGATGGATGGATGGATGGATGGATGGATGGATGGATGGATGGATGGATGGATGGATGGATGGATGGATGGATGGATGGATGGATGGACTGCAGCCAGCACACCGGTGCAAGAACAATGTGCGCGCGACACTCTTTTCGTCCGTGTTTAAGATTTTTTTTTAAATTTCAGACTTTTTTTATATAAATGAAATTAAATTATCTATAACTAGCTGGTCCCCGCGACGTCGTCCGCGTTGAAAAAGCAATATATCGCCTGACATCGTTATTGCTATTATACTTAGCCAGGAGTTAGTTTCCTTATTTTAGATAATCCCTCGGGAGCCTATGTCCTTTCTGGTGTCCCAGACAACGTGTATTGCAAAATTTAATGGTGATCGGTTCAGTAGTTTTTGCGTGAAAGAGTTACAAACATCCATACATCCATACATACATCTATACAAACTTTCGCATTTATACCTAATGTTAGTAGGAAGGATATTGTGAAAAAATCATTAAATTCGGTTCAGGGGTTTAGAGAAAATATAGGTTACATTGTATTTTTTTTTTCTGATAAAAATAACAACAATAAAAGAATAAGGAACTATGATTTTTAAACATTTTTTTTAGATTATTTGAATAAATTTATGGCTTCATAGGATACGTCTCTTTTGCCGTTTAGCCTGACTATGCGCCTTAAACTGCTCTTTGTGATCGCGTCTCTTTGTGTTTTAACATAAAATTAACATAAAATGTCGACTTGAATCTTTTTACAACAGACTTCACCGATAGCGAAAACATTTCATCTTCAGATATTTCAAAATCTGGTTTGATATTTTATCTTTCTGCCTGGATATCTAATCTGGATATAGATTAATATCTATACAAATATTATAAAAAGAGAAGATTTTATGTTTGTAATGAATAAACTCAAAAACTATTTTATTTGGCGGAAGATTTTCAACCGCCCATAGCTCTTCATAAAAAGGTAAAATAGATACTTATAATTACTTACTTATCAGTACTAATCAATACTAAATAAATCTGTAAGGTATAGTATATATGTATGTATGTTTCTCCATAACTCTTAAACGAATTAACTGATTTTCAATGAAACTTGGTAGATAAACATTTTAGACGTATACGGGACACAGGATAGGCTATTTTTTTCAAACGGGCGAAGTCGCGGGCGCCAGCTAGTTTAATCTAACAATAAGGAAGGATAAGGAAGGTAAGGATTAAGGATAAGGGATTAAGATGAGACAGAGCAATTTAACTGACACTTACAGCACCTTACATCGCTTTGCTTGTTTCAATAGTTGACGGTAGCCACATATACATCAAGTGGAATGTCAACCTGGTTGCTGACTTTAACAACAACAAAAAACTGAAGCCCTTACATCATCACACCGGTTTCAGCTGAAGAAATAATGGCTACACGTCTTCAATTTAATTCCCAACGCTTTCAATAGTTAATGTTGATTAATTAAAAATGTGCGCGGAACTGAAGGGCTTATTTACGCAGAATATTTTACGATTTCTTTTCAAGTGCATTCTTTTCCTATGCAATGGCGACATTGAATCTCGATAACACAAACAGCTACTGTGTAGCTATTTATCGATTCAAAATTAATCGATTAACGGACATACGTCTATGAAGAGAGTTGGAACTTTTTCTCTATTATGGTTCATAATAACATTGAAATGAGGCCGATCGATACGGACATACTGATGTATCAGTTGTGTTATAAATGAATAGGTGTTTTCGCCGAGGTTATCGGGTCGACTGGGTGACCGTGTCATTAAGTGGGCGTGACGCGTCCTTGAAACCCTGAGTGTACATCAGTATGACAGCGCGGTGACCATTCGATAATAATTACAACCATTGATAAGACGGAAAATCGACTGCAACTTCTATAGGTGAACCTAGTTATGACTTTTTTTAAATAGGTTATTTTTAATCATGATCATAATCATCATCATCATACCATAGCCATCATCAACAGCCATAGGACACATATTTTGTCCATAAGACACATTTGACGACACGTTTGGTATAGTGGCTGGTTAGCCTAGCCAGCCTAGCTAGGCCCTAGCTGTTAACCAAACGGCCGCGGGTTCGAATCCCGCTAGGAGCAAATTTTACCTTTGTACCCTGAGTCATGTAGGTTTGTTTATAATGTGTATGTATGTATTTACAAAAAAAAGTATGTAGTATATCAACTGTCTGGTATCCACAAATACAAGCATTAGTTGCTTACAGTGGAACTATAAGATGGTGGTGTGTGGAATGTTTGAAGATATTTGAAGATAGGACGTCCAGTGCTGGACATAGGCCTTCCCCATAATTTTCCAACAAGACAGGTCAGAAGCAGCCTGATTAGCCACGGCCCTTATTAGATCGTCTCTCCATCTTCCAACGATGTGTTATGTCCAACTTCGATATGTTATGTCGGTAACTTCCGTTCGTCTGTGGATCTCCTCATTCCTAATTCGATCTCGCAGTTATACCCCGAGAATTGGCCTCTCCATAGCTCGTTGAGCTTTTCTTATGAGACTCCTAGTTAGAGAACAGGTCTCAGCGCTACTAGACTCCTAGTTAGAACGGAACTTAAAAACATGTTGAAGACATGTTGAAGAATGAAAAATATCAAATTACGCACAATAAATTTTTCATCCATTGAAATGAAAATTTTTAATTTACATTCAAAGTAAAAACGTGTCTAAAAAACCATTTGATTGAAATTTCTTAACGTAGGTACACGATTTACGAGCATAACGTTCATAAAAATTCGATTGAATACAATAAAAAATTGTGTTACTTTGATAACCCCTAAAACCCCAATACAAACTTTGGCGAACACTGTCGCCATCTGGCGTTAATTAATGAAAAAAAAAAAAATTAAAAATCTTCAACGCTTATTGTTGCCTATGTTATTTCTCTACTAATATTATAAAGAGGAAAGATTTGATTGTTTGTTTGTTTGAATTGAATAGGCTCCGAAACTACTGGACCGATTTGAAAAATTCTTTCACTGTTGGGAAGCTATATTATTATCAGCGAGTAACATCCGTACTAATAGTATGGATGTTTGTAGCTCTTTCACGCAAAAACTACTGAACCGATCACCATGAAATTTTGCATACACGTTGTCTGGGACACCAGAAAGGACATAGGGTCCTTTTTTCATCCAGAAAAAAAGTACTACTCCCGAGGGATTATCTAAAATTAAGGAAACTAACTCCTGGCTAAGTATAATAGCAATAACGATGTCATGCGATAATTGCTTTTTCAACGCAGTCGAAGTCGCGGGCACCAGCTAGTAGCCTATATTTTATAAATATACGCGGACGAAGTAGCGGGCACCAGCCAGAAATTAAATAATAGTAATAGGTGAATAAAAATTGATTTTTCTAATTTTAGATATTGATTCAGCTGTTGATCTATCATTTAGTCTAAATAAATGATGGCCTAAGTATACTTTACTGTCATACTGTGTAAAAATGAAATTAATAAATCAAACATTTAATACACCGATTAATCTAATAAATGAGCCAGCAATTTAAGGAAAAGAGATATTACTTCACCATGTTGAATGTTGATGGTGTTTGTCTGTTGTCACAGCAACGTTATGGTCAACATAGGATATAGATAGCATCATCCGAGACCATTAATCATGTACATATTTTTACCATAATAAACAAACAACTTTCACTTTGAATTACGAAAGTTTTTGAACAATTTTTGGCGAATTAAGCCAATTCCGGGTAATAATGATAAGTTTTTATTTGATATTTCGTTTAGAGCATTTAACTTCTGCATAGCGGCGCCTTCAAAATTTATTTCAAAAATTCCAAATTGAGATTGTTCAAAAAAGTTTTATCTTGATTATTAAAATTCCTAAAAAACTTTTCTATTTTTTACGGAATAATATGATAATCACTAACTTAGGCAATTATAAAAAATAGATTTAAAGCTTTAAATCTATTTAAATACATTTAATAAACAAAAATTTTAAAAATTATATTACGGTCAGCAGCGATGTTTACAGCCAACCTGTCTCCCTTTTTGTTAATATAAAAACAGAAGGGAAAGGATCTTACCTCCCTGGAGCGCATGAGGTACCGAACGAATCTGCCTCTGAGTACGGCCAGAGTGTTACGATCCAGCTCCGTACTGGAGACGGACGCCACCGACTGGACCAACACTTGCCAACGGGACAACGAATTCTCCAACAGACGAATCTCTTTCTTCTCTGCCCTGTTGACACAGTTTATTCTTTCAGAAAACATTAATTGTGTCATATCGTCGTTGTCAAACCAAAGTCTTCTATTAACACTTTTTTGACACTTCAAAATTTAAAACTCAGGGAATTATCGTATAAAAAAAAACTGCTAAAGCATTACTCGTCAAAACTACAACCTCTTAGTAAAATAATTATGCAGCAGCTAAAGACTTATTTGCAAAATTTACTCATCGAAATAATCAATAAACTATTGATATGAAAAGTTTTTTTAGGGTGTATATTATGTAAAATTTTTCAAGAAAACTGTTTTCAATGATGATATTCGTTTGCTTTTCGCGCACGTGAAAAAACAAAACAATTTATCCACGCTCTAACAATTAAAGAATGGCAGACAACAGGGCTACTATCAGATTGGATATATGTAATATAATATTCCTTTATTTTATTTTATAATATATTTTCCGTAGGAGAAGAAGGAAATCCATCATAGAAACTGATGTTCCGAGTTGTGCATCAGCATGACCAACTCCATTGGGAATCCATTGACCTAAGGACTAAAATCTCCCCCAATGCCGATGGCAACCCTTTCTTAGAGGCATTTCTTCGAAACAAAGCCCCCCCGCCACATTTATCTGTCTGTATGTATGTTATTCGCGGTAATCTCAAAAACTACGGTTTTTATCTATCAACAGAGTGATTCCTGACGAAGGTATAGATGTGTAATTCATTAAAGCTTTTGTGTAAATTGGTTGAAATATCTAGGAAATATCACTTGGAGTATCACCAAACAGTTCCACCCAAATCCGATAGATGTCGCGTGGCCAAGACCGTTTCACTATCGCTTCACCGAATTCTATTGTAGTTTAATAGATGGCGTCATAAATAGTTACAAATTTAAAAAAAAACTATTTTTTATTTCAACGCAGACGAAGTCGCGGCCACGAGATAGTTCATATATGTATTTAAATAAAATGTATACATATGCCAAAGATTTTCTTGAATTTATCTTTAAGGGGTGATGCATTTGAATTTTATAAATTATAATTTTATAACTTCAACTTTCAGATAATTTTCAGATTAGTGCAGCAGGTGTTCATGTTAAGTTTGGTAGGGATCGGACACGGACTAAGTCGCGGGCAAAAACACTAGTAAGCAATAAATACCTGTCGGCCAGTTTCATTTGAACATCGATTCCGTCTTCTTTCAAATCGGACAACTCATTATCATTGATGGTCTCCTCTGCGTCGGAGAACGTCATCACAGTGTCACCAGCGCCTAAAACATTATACATAATAATATAAAACTAGCGACCTGGCCCTGACTTCGCATGGATGTAATGTTTTTCTACAAATTATATACTTACACCACAAGTCTTATCACTTTTCATTAGTGAAAACCGTAATAAAATTTATTGTGCAGTTTAGTTAAAAGAATTTTTTTTGGAAAGAATTAATGCTCTAATTTGTAAACCAAAAATGAAGAAGCTTATTTTAATTATTTCCAGTTTTATGCGACATGGTAAATTATATTTAGATAACTTTTTATGTATAAAAAAGGATATTTTTTCTTTATAAACAAAAAATTTAAAAAAGCTCTTACGTTTAGGCAAAGGCTGCACAGTTTGGTCAGGCAATAGCTGATACTGTTTGAGAAGTTGCCAATGAGCCATGAGCGACTTTGCTGTGCGCGATGGATAAAACACTTGTGGATTCTGTTCCAACAGCTCTTGAAACTTCTCCGGTCCAGGGAGAGATGTCTGAAACAAATATCCACAGAATTATTAAGTATATTATAAGACTATGCACCTTTTTTAAAATCTTTCTAAGGTGATAATCCTCACATATTATAAAACAATATACACTCACACTGGCCAAGGTACCGAGAAGTTCCTCCTCCGCAGTTGAATACAAAGCTTGTTGTTGTACAGCGGCCACTAAGTCCGGATGCAAGTTGCGCATGGCCGCCACAGCAACACGAGAAATCTCAGCATTGTACAGCAAGGTGTACCAACGTGACTGCAGTTCCCCAACAGTGAACCGACAAGAAAACTTTACACCACGGTGTACTGTTCTCAAGTCATTTGTCTAAAACAAAATATAATATATATTTACATCTATACTTAAATACACGAACACCTGGGTATAGAAACAATTAAAGAATCAATCAATGCACAGTAACCAATTACCCAAAAATCAACTAGAGATGGCAAATCCTTGATTTGGACCATCAAAGTTAAACTTGGGTGATGTTCACAGGAACATGTTCACAGAAAATTGGTACTTGGAATTTTTTCCTAACTTGTACATGTTGCTACAATAAAAAAATTGCCACATTCACAGAGCTATGTATCGTTTTTCTATAGGACTCCATCTAGTCTAGCGCAATGAGACCAATATAATAACTATGAATAAAATAATAATTAAAGAAATAGTAATCCTAAAATATACAACCAGTAATCCTAAATATGTATATAATTCTCTTGAAAAACAATAATTACAGTTAATTAGGTAAGTAGCATCACCTGTTGCACTCCTAATATTAAAGCCAAGTCATCAGTTGGCTTCCAGCGACCAAGGTCTTTTGTAGACAGTTGTGTGAGTTGACCCTTCCTTCGAGCCTTACGTATCCCGCCTGATAGTTTACTAGCTGTCCTCCGGCGCGGTTGCGTCGGACCAGCAGTCGACTGAGATGTATTACCAGCTATAGGAAACTCGGGCAGTTGACTTGTGTAGGACTGGGTCCGCATACGTTTATCTCCTTTCCCTCCGGAAGCGCCCGGTATTCCCAAACTGGATTCGACCAGCTCATCATCAAAACGTTTACGTTTTCTCCATCTTGATGAACTGTAATTTACAAATTAACACAATTTATATGAACTAAGGTACGAAAATGAGTAGAATTTCAATAAATTTGAAAGAAATCGCACCTGCGTCGCTGTTTATTATCCTGACCGTGATCTAGTGAAGCGGCAGCACCAGGGTATTCGTTACTGTCTGAAGCATTATTTGATGGTATAGTTGGGAATTCCATGTTACTGTTTTGGAGTCATTGAGCGTTCAAATGTACAAGCCAATATTGCTT
The DNA here is from genome assembly GCA_947623395.1 of Synanthedon tipuliformis. Taxonomy (NCBI): domain Eukaryota; kingdom Metazoa; phylum Arthropoda; class Insecta; order Lepidoptera; family Sesiidae; genus Synanthedon; species Synanthedon tipuliformis. The sequence continues at coordinate 9,713,777 of OX392407.1, read as the reverse complement.
TCAACTTCGACCTGCAATAATTGTTCCTTCCTTTTCCTTTTGACAATACTAGAACACTATTTGAATGCTAGACAAGCAAGCTACGCTAGCCAATATTTGGTATCGTCGATAAATATAAAAATGCAGCTAAACAATAAAATAAAATAAACGCATTACATTATCTTTATTTATCTGACTGACTGATTGTGGTCTGTGATGACTGACTGACTGATTGTGTGTGGCACAGATTATAAAGACTAATAGACTATGTTGTGGTGTGTGTTGTGCATGGATCTATTATAATAAGGATTTATTACTTGAATCTAAAAAGCGGGCCGAACATGGAGAGGCCGTGTGTCCCTTTCTAATAAGGTGACAATAAGATTTTTGTTATGTGAGACAAATTACATGTAATATAGTATAGTTGTAGTATACTACATTACAATTATTTGCAAGTAGTACTTGCATATAGTATGTAGTAGTTTCTTACAAATATTTTTTTAAATTGTAATATGAATTAACAAACACTTTTACCAATTGTAATTTTCGCATTGTTTATTTTATTGCTTGTAATAGTTTTGCACCAATTGTACATAATCATATCAAATTTATGGACATTTACCGTAATGTCACTTTAAAGGGATACCAGTAGAAAAAAAAATATAAAATAGACTTGAAACAATACAAAATACAAAAAACAATTAATATGTTGAAATGAGATTTTTGAATCCAATTTTTTAATGAAATACATTTTTTTAGTTTGGCAAGATGAAAGAATGGGACACACGGCCTCAGTTTGGCTATATCTCTCTTCTCGGATTAGCCCCTGTGTAAGGCGCAATAAAAAATATACTTTAACCATAGATATAAAGTATATAGATCGGCGATGCAATTATTTGACCGAGACCAAAAACGAAATACATTAGTGTGCGTGTGATATACATGCGTGCGAGACAAATAGTGCTTCGCCTTGCTGCCTTTACTTCGATTTATCGATAAGTACAGATTGCAATGTCTTTTTTCGTCTCTTGTGATTTGACGCAGATGTATTATATAGAATAACTTAATATTAATTAATAAATAAATAAATAAAAAATTTTGAAGCAATAAAAATATTTTTTAATTTTATTTGAGAAAACAGACAATAACACATAACAATTTTATATTTAAATCAGACTTACTTAAATTAAATTACAGTTAACACTTTTTTGGTAGAAATTACCTTACGTGTCTTATTAAAATTTATAAAACTTAATAATGTCTAATAAACCTTATAATAATCAACCTAAGGCACCAATTCTCACAATTTACGCACAATCTAGGCAAACTTTCTAAGCATATTGAAGACAAATTATGTTTTTTACATAAATATATAAAAAATTCAAAGGAAATAATGTTTTCCTTTGAAGCCCCTGAAACTTCAGACATTGTTTTGGATCTTAGATCTTCAAGTAGCAGCGTACGCGTCGCGTGCAGGAGAGGAGTAATTAACTTGTAATTATTACTTTCGCTGGGCCTAAGCGGCCCCCACGTCAACAGTTAAAGGTTAATAACAAACAAAACAAACAAACAACAACAATCTTTTTTTGAATTAAATAGATAAATTTAAATATATAATTTTTATGATTCTTTAGGCCTATTTGTATATAATCTATAATATTATTTTTTTAACTTATGCAGATATAAATGCAGTAAATTGACAGTAAATGACATGAAGTAATTGATTAGTACATAGTTCAAAGGCATGCGTAAATTTACGTATTTACACTAAAATACATTATGATTAAGAAATAACATACCGGCATAAATGATGTGGGTATCGAACCAGAACGTAACTTTACTCTTTGTACGCCTCTATGAGAAAAACATTTTTGTTCAAAGTGCTTACTGCATATACTCGAATATTTTTTGGGAACCCATTCTTCTCTATTTATCATTTTTAGCCATTTTTGTCGGACTTCAATATTTTGAGGCAATCTGAAACATTAGAGTTTAAGTTATTTTAGAAGAATATTTACTACAGTTCAATTTGGCTACGGAAATCAAAAAAACAAACAAATTTAGATTTAATGTTACGAATTTGAATAAGGCTGCATACAAGTCATACCTTTGCCGGTTAGGGAGATATTTATAATATATTCAGTATATACTACTCTATGACAATATCGATAAGAAGTTATCGATAGTGTCAATCTCTACAAAAATTTGGTAAATAATAACAAGAATTCACGTATTTGTTATCTTTTTAAATCAAATTTCTATGCATTTACAGCAATAGTGAAATAAAGTGTGATAATGTTGTACATCCATTTGTGTACAAAACTTTTGTAACAGTTCTAAAACATAGCAACTAGAGAGCAAAATATTTCAATCTTCTTCTTCTTTTCTTGGTTCTTCTTCTTTTCTTCGGTTTTCTTGCTTAGATGAGTTACATCCAGGTACTGAACACGTAACCATAATGAATCTCGTCTGCTAAACACTAATTTGCACTTTAAAACACGAGATTTTGCGAAAAATATACGAATTTGTTTTGTTCACAACTGACGCTAAGACACTAACGGACACTAGCGTGTACGTGAATGGTCCTGCCTATCTTTCTCACTCTAACATACGCGTATACTATGCTCTTTCTCTTTTGCATTGCCAATCTACTAACGGAACGGTAGCAATACTAAATCTATGACTTTAACTATTTATAATACAGTTCATTTTTTAAAAGCAATTTTTTGAAGTTAGCAATCCTGTTATATATCTAACGTCCTTGGTTGATGTATCAAATGTTGGATTGAGTGACACAGACTAATAATAGGTATCATCAGTCAATGTCATCAATGTTCCACTCCACCCACAGTTGATTCCATTTATTTTCAATCAATCAAACAAACATAACCTTATACTTTTATTACAATATTATTATAGTAGAATATTTATAATTTATTACATGTGAAGTTGTGAACTATCAATTTTAAATATAATGATGGCGCATTTGATACGAAGATTTCCTTTAAAGCCACAGATATTTTTCGTAAGACATTATAATAAAATCGTTATAACTGACGACGGCTCCACAATAGTCGCACTTCACAAGGATCAAGAATTTCCCTATGAACATTCAAGACCTCTACCAGAAGAAAAAACAGATGATTCGATTTTGAAGATGTCGGATATAAATGAAGTACGGCGTGTATTTAATGAAATGAAGCCAGAATTTGCAAGAAAACAGCTATCGTCTCTTACTTTGACCACACAACATAGATGGTTTCCTAGGGCCAGAGACAAAAAAGCCAAGAAAACTCCAATGAACAGACCATATTTGTAATCTAATTAAAACCTAGTAGATAGATACTTACCTAATATAAATTTTAGAAAATATATGGTTAATCACCTGAATGTTGGTCTAATTCAATTCATTACCACTGTCAGATTAAGTATCCTTTATTTAATTAAGAGCAATACATATTGAAATTTTTATTTTTATTCATTTATAAAAATATCTTTTCCCAAACTACTTACTGCAACATGTTCTCATTTTATGTTATGGTTGACCTACAGACTGTCCACTTGATGGTAGGTAGGTATTGTCGCCTATAACACAAGTGCACTGCCAACTATAGTAGTAGGATAAGTTATCTTAACTCAAACAGGTTCGGGCAATGGCTCCATTACTTACATAAATGCTGTTACTGGGTTATTTTTAGTTATTATAAAATAAAGTGACCTCTGTGCCTTCAATTTACAGACCTGAGGCTAATAAACCTTAAGAACTTTGTAAGCTCTCTGGTGCACTTGGCTTGTTTTTCACCTTGCTGCCTCAGATCGTTACCACCGACTAGGGTTCAGCAGGTAGAAGCACGAGAAATAGGTAAAAAAAAATCTATATGTTCTCAATATATTCTTAATTCTAGTTGAATAATCATTTAATGAAATCCAAAAGCCCCAATAGCAATTTAGTGCATGATTGAGAAAAGATATTTCAATGGGTCTTGACATAGAGGGAACATTATCTTTATTAAACTTTCTAAGGAAGGATAAAAATAAAAACAGAAGCACTGCACTCCTAATCAAATATAATTCAGTAAATAGACTTGTTATAATGTATAATAATCATTATTAATTAATCACAATCACATAGGTAAAGAGTATTGTAGAAAATGTTTGTAAAATCACATTTCTAATCTTTGTAACAATGTAAACACAAAATTAATTCAAATCTATCTTCTTTTTAACCATCCAATAAAAAGAAATGCATAAAGGCAAACTAACATCAGAAACGTTTTGCACCCTAGAGAGCAGATTCTTTCTTAATATTCCCAAATTTGAATCTTTCTCATGTAAGTAAAGAAAATGCATAATTTGAAAAAAAAAAAATTTAAGAACCAAAATTAAGCTTTTGCAACAATTTTGCTCTCAAGAATAACATACATACACACTTAATTTTATAAACATTTCTACAATACTTAACTTACTGGATTCTCAAATCTTTTAAAAGTTAAAAATAGATCTAATTCATTTCAACAATACACAAACAAAAATATGTGTGGATACAATCTTACAGTTAGGTATTTCATGTTTTGTTACATTAGTTATAGAATATTTTATATATTAAAGCATTAACTATTTCGTGGCCAAATAAAAAATATTCCTCATAAAATAAATGTTTTAACACTTTATAATGTTCAATATCACAATGTTTGTTTCCTTTGGTGCACTTTTACATCTAACTAGTGTTATTTATTATTGCACTTACTAATTATTACACAAAGACTAGTTGCAACAGATGTCGTCATAAAAATATATACTTAATTTCATTTATTAACTTATTTAAAAATTAACTTTGGTAACTACATAAATTTGAAACACAAGTTTATAGAGAAAAAAGTCAAGAGCTAAAGAAAGTTAATTATTAGTGGCGATGAGATGAGATCTTTTTACATATTTGCCAGGCATCAAAAAAGTAAACCAATATATGTACATATAATATGACCAGCCGATTTCAATACATACTGCGATGTTTTATTCGTAGATATTATCAATTATTAGACAGGTATCTATGAAAAAATGAATCGCGATTGTGTTGCCTATTAATAAACATCGATGCTCAAAGGATCTATATGCTCATGAATAATCCTTTAAAAAATAGCTGCTATGCTGCGTCCTTCTCTATTTAGTCCGACAGAAAAGCATTATTTTGAGGATATCCATTATGAGCATATTTTATTAGGCAACAGAATCGCGATTTATTTTCTCATAGATAAAAATTAAGTAGGTACTTTTCTTTTCGTCCGGTAAACAGAGGGGTTGAAGCTTGATCTCCCTTCGGATCTTCGGTTCTACGCAAGTATCCAAATAAGTACCTACCGTATTGGTTCCAAAAAGGTAGGTACTAACTAATGCAATAATGTTGTACGCGATCCTACTTAATTTCGATTTCAACGCCACAATATTTATAAACGTTGTAATGAAAGTAGGGCGCTTGATTTATTAGTTGTATGAAAATAAACCATTGATGGTGACACAAATGTGCGGCCAAGTGTCACAGGTGTTGGCAACAAGTACTTAGTACAAGTACCCGCCCTAGAACAATGTGTGACCACACTCCGTAACAAGCGCATCACGACGCAAACGTAATGCTATCCACTCGTCACCTGTCACCACGACTCAAGTGCCATTGATAATGATAGTTGCCTTGCCAGTCTTCAAGAAAAAACTTAACGCTAAGAAACATTAAACAACACGCGTGTATAGCGCGCATAATTTAAAACACAATTTGAATGTAAAGCCGCGTTTTCACTAGGGGACATGTCGCAGAGACTCTGCAACTACGTGGGACAATGTCGATCGACATTTACCTCGTTCACATTATCCAACACGGTGATAAGTAGATATGTCGCCCGAGAAGGAACCGACGCGGAACACAAAACGACACGCGTTCTTTGAAAGAAACTTTCAAAAAGTACCTTATGACAGATGCCGCATGCAATGCAACTGGCATAAGGTTATGTGGGATTCTTACCGCACTAAAACTCCAACTCGAGATGGGTATGGTTCATTCCGTAAGGGACTTTGGAACCCTCACCGGGCATCATCTCACTATTCAAAGATTGTCAAGTGACGTGACACGAATGTCGCGCATAATCGAGGCTCGCAGAGCAGCGACTTAAGACATGTCACGCGACAAGTAGATGTCGCAAGCGACATCGCGGAACACGTAAATTTCGTCCCAATATCCCCCTAGTGAAAGTGCGGCTTAAATTTTACGCGCTTTACATGAGCCAACATTAATTTTTATTGCATAATTAATATACTTAGTCATTTGATGACGTATAAGGCTAGAAGATTGTACTATAGTCGAATAAGTATGATGCTATATAACTTATAATATAGAACTACACCTTACATTGGACAAAATTTCTCATTACAATCCTAAACGTAAAAGCGGGTTTACATTTAAGTCCATTGCTGATTCCTAATAATATAGAACCGTTAAGAAATCTGTAATCACAATTTCTTAGTCAGTAGCTGCATTATACGAAATATAAGTTTTCGTCAATGGCCCAATGTCAACCCGCCTTACTTAATTTCTTATTTAACATTACAAAAATAACAATTTTATTTGTCAATACATAAACAAAATGGCACACGCGATTGTTTTTTTAAATATTTAAATACAGATTTGATCTAGATACAAGTATTTGTCATCAAAAATATCTTCGTCTTAGGTAAATAGATTATGTAAATTGCCTATTGGATTTAAACATTTGTGGTTAGCTTTGTTTGTTATTTATACTCAAAAATATAATTTAATTTAATCAATATTATTATAAATTAATTAATGATTATAATATATTCATTGGACAAATTTTAACAGATTGTCCACGACAAATGTGAAACAATGTTATACACTTGGTGGCAGACAATGTTACAATCTCTCAATACTACTTAGCTGGATTCCAAATCCTTTGATCAGTTTTCATCTAAAATTGCTGTCACTCAAATATAGTTTTTTTTAGAATAAAATATATATTTCTATTAATGTTAGCTGAAAACTGACTGGATGAAATCACGCTGGTACCTATTGAGAGCTCATAAGACACCGTTCACTCCGTCAGTTCTATTTATAATAGCGGCTTCCATAGGAGTAGTCCCGATCGAGACTGCGGACTCGATAGCGAGACGACTGCTGCCCTTGCCTGTGGTCGAATGGGAAACTGAGGAGTGAGTGGTGAGGGGTGAAGGGTCAGCGGAGCCGGGATCCGCGCAGTTCTCGGTCCAATTGTTGGAGCTGTCTAAGGAAACCCTCGTTGGGGTGGATGTCGCGACGGGCGCGAACCGTGGCCAAGGCCTCCGTGAGAGACATGCCGCGTTTGATCATGAGAAAGGCCAAAGCACACGTCGCCGAACGAGATACGCCCATCAGACAGTGCACCAGCACACGTCCTGATTGAAAAACATCCTGATTGAAATATTAAGGGTGGATCAAAATGTGATTTTTTCCCCGGTTAAACCAGTTTAGTGGTACCTAGATTTAGTAATATAACTCAGATTAAACCCAAATTTCAAGCGAATACTACAAATTTACACGTAAAATTTAATCCCGCAGACTACTTGATGCTGCAGCATCAGGTAAGGGTTACCGTGCGTGTCGTGGAAATACCACCGAAGTAACAGTATACTAAATTTCACATCAATCGAACACGTGGAAGTTAGTGAAACCAAATGTGGAGTTAGTCAACTAGGAAATGGGCTGATAAATTAATCACGTCAGCTTTCAAATAAAAAAAAAAACTGTTTGAGAGCTACGATTCTATAGACAGACACACACAAACACGTCAAAAACTCCCCGTTATTGCGTCGGGCGTCAGAAGTTAAAAAACTTTGACTCACCTCCTCTGGAAATGCCTTCGTCAATGAAGTTGGCAGCGATGTGGAAGTACTTGGAAATGTCGGTGGTGGGAAGATCCATCAGCTGGAAGCCCTTGTACCGCAGTCCCGGACAATCGCGATAATACAAATGGTTGGTGTCCACTTGAGTGAAACGTGGACCCTCGGCGGTGTTGAGCACATAATTTATTCCCATCCGTCTCAAAAATGCTTTATCTTTTGCTGCCACTCTGGATATTAAGTACATTGAACATCAAAAACGAAATCAGGATTGCATTTAAACACTTAAATACACAGGTTATAATTTTATTTTATGTTAAGCTTATCAGGGGCCCTAGCCAAGGGTGCTTTTGCTTTAAAAAACAAAGCCTCATTGGTTGTCAACGCCCACATAAAATTTTGACTAATCACAAAGCTTTCTCCCAATCGTAGCGTAGCCTGAGCGTAGCGTTTATGACTATACGTTTGCTCTTGGCTAGGGCCCCTGACATTCCGACGGTCTACTTGATGATAGATGGCTACTGTCGCCTACAACACAAGCAACGCCACAGTTGCTGCAAGTACGCTGCCAACCATAGTAGGATTAGGGATAAGGGAATAGGGACATTTCGTTTGGCAGATAAAAGAGTTCTATACCTACTTGTTTAGTTTGAATCAAATATACTTACGCGTCGCCGACATACAAGCCCGGATACACTTCGTTCACATCGGGTGTGGGACTGTAAGCTACCTCAGCGTACGGTCTTGAATGGCGGAACGACGACAACGAGCTCAACACTGACGACGGCGTGGATCCGTAACTCTGCGGACACGGTTCAGATATTGATACCTCATTTTTAATTTCGCTAGACGCACCATCTTCTTTAGACTCATCTGTTTCTTGAGACGTATCGACTACATCGGACGCATTAGCCTCTTGGGACGTTTTCTTCTCTTTAGTGCCGCCACCGTAAGATACAGATCTTTTGAAAGACAGGGAACGGACGCGTGCAAACTCTACAGATTCTTGAGGGCTCGAATAGGAATCATAAGCGAGAGATCTAGAATGGAATTCTTCAGTCAATTGTTGGTTTTCCTCTTCTGGTGGCGAGCTATGAGAAATGGGCAAATTAATTGTGCCAGACATCTTAAAACACGGTCTACGGTTGGAGTTTCCAAGAACAACTGCGTGTGCAGGAGGCGTGGATACATTACACGGGGTGTGAACACACTAGAGATGAGAAGAGTTTGCTAAGACTTTATCGATATTGTCGTGGAGCATTAATTTCATTAGTGGTATCGTAAAACAATATAATTTGTCAAAAACAAGATATTTTATGCATATTATGAGATGGCCAAATTGAGAACTGGAGGCTATGCCGCGCATACCTACTTACACGTTGGTCGCAGGGCTGCACGTAAGAAGAGAAAACTTCTTACCTTCACAAACTATCAAAATATATTGTTCTATCTATCTCTCTATTTCTCTATTATTTCTTAACCAAATGACCTAGAATTTTTCCCATTTTTGCCAGAGCTGGTATGGTACAACCTAGCCTATCGCCTAAACACGTAAGTATGTAGGTATATATATATTTATAAAAAAGCGTGACGGTCACGCGAGTTCAGCTCTTTCTCCGAATACAAGAAGTGCCCAACGCGCCTAAAGAAGTTTCCACTGCAAAAATCTATAGAATTTGTTAAAATATTAATTGATTAAATAATAAATTATGGAAAACAAATAGGGAAAAGATATTGCTCTCTTTTAGCGGAATTGTTCACCAAGTCTATGTACAAAGCAGACTGAAGCAGATACGGGGGTTAAAAGGGTAACAGAAGAGTTACATTAATTCTTCTATGCTTAATTAAAGCATTATGAACACCATCCTTTATTTATGTAATAATTAATTATTTTATTTTATTTTAATTAATTTGATTAATATATAATGGTAAAATAAATTAAATAATATATAATTAATATTAACCTAAGTATCCATCTCTAAAACTTACTCACAACGGTCATGGGAGATTCATATTAACAAAGTGTTTGTTTTTATTCACGCCTTTAATAATGTTGCTGGATTTCCTGTACTTGCCATACAACTAGGTAACTACTACACGTGTCCCATTTCTGCTTAGTCCTTGTGTTTTACTTTCAAATGAAAATCCAACACTTGCAATCTTGCAATGCAATGTAGGGAAAGGTAGAATGGCAGCAATTCTATTTAATAGCAATATAAATAATTCTAATCTACAGGTATGCACTTAATAATTGGACTGTGTTACGTGCGTAATACCTATGTTGATATTTTTATAGTACTTCAGATAAAAAAATGTTATCTTAACAATACATAACAATAATGCTAACAAAATATTTTTTTCTACACTTCATCTAATTGTGCAGCGCTTGCTAAAATGATAAGATATTCCTTGGAGTGCACTTTATCCCCTGAGTTTATGCTAGTAAATCACAAATAACCATTCTTAATTTTTAGTCTATTATTTGTGTGTCTTTGATAAAATTTACAATAATTTTTATATAAGTACCTATAAAAAAATTCAATGAAAAAATATCTAACTGATGGTGAAAACTGCATCAAAATTAGTTGCGTGGTTTAGTAGTTAGCGGACATATAGACAAACGCGGAAAACGATTTAAAATTACACTATGTAAAGATTAGGATATATATATATCTATATTATTATCAGAATTAATATGAATATGAATGTAAACGTTATACGCAGTAGATGAACTAAAATTGATTGTTCATGATTAATGTTTCATGAATAATAAAGTTATCGAACAATAATATAATCAATCCACCTACACGACTAGTCAACCTATGTTAAATAGCAGTTAGTACCTAGACTTATTAGTGTGTATGTAAATATTTATTAAAAATTATAACTAAATGAAAAAAATCCACATTAACTTTTAGAGACAATTAATAGTGATAGATTTAGAGTTGGCAACCTTCAACTAATAATAGGCGGTAAGTTAGATGCCAATTTGAAAAATGAAAGTGCCTGCTCATTCTAGCTAGAAAAATATACAGGTGATCACTGACCCATTTGGATTGATTATCCTGTATATATTTAAAGACATGATTTGGTGGACTGTATAACCTTCCCACAATGAGAAGGTTCCAGTAGGTCTGCCCCTGGCTGAAAATTTATTTTAAATTGGGGGACACAATAAGACCCTAATATAAAACACCACAGTTTAGATGTCATGTATAATATTATATAAACTTGGCTAACTACAAGTAAAAGTTGTTTTTAAGATTTATATATTTTACAAAGGATAAAGTGAGTTAATGATACTACAATAATAACAAAACTGGCATTTTAATGTGTGAATTAGATTTCTAGGAACAAAAAGTAATATTAATTTAACAGGTTTGCATTTTATAATGTATCATGTATCAACAAATATCTAAGCACTATTGTGTATCTTTGCAAGCATACGATGAAACAGGTTAGCAAACGCATACAAAATACAAGAAGATACACACAAGCTGAGTAATAAATACCATCAAATCCCTTAGATAGGAGCCTACACGCTGTTCATTAGCTGCGCAGTATGAATGAGTTCTTGGATATAGTGAATACTGCCAATAATACACATTCATTACAATAAACAATACAAAAGCTGGACACAAAAATCACATACATAAAAGCATTTAAAATTTAAATGAGTGTAAATTTTAAATGTTTAAGCATTACTAAGTTGATACAGAAATAAAAGTGGAGACATTGACATTGAAAACCTATTATACTTACCTATATATCTAAATAAAAAGTATTCCTAAACATTCAATAAATAAAAAAAATTAGGTAATAGAGAAAACTAAAATATATGTCACATATCGACGGTGAAGTGCCAATACCTTCTTTCATGAACAATATTTTATACAAAATTTAAAAAAAATAAGTTTCTTTAAAATTTTAAAGATAATATATTTATTTTTACAGAAAATCCATAATAATAACGTGGAAGCTTCCTGGAAGTAGCAGTTAAAAACATAAGACTTGTGAAGCACCAAAATACGCGAAAATCGATCTTAAGATCATTGAAATAAAAAGGTGAATTTCCTAAAAAAACGTGATAGGTTTTGGTGCTTGACCGTCCATATAATATAGTATTATCTAGGTATTATCCCTAACTGTGTTTATTTGGTAAATTAGTTTTAATAAGATAATAAGAGTAATTTAATCCATTCAGTTATGTTGTAAAAAGATTTAAAGAATTTCTTAGTACATATTATGATTAGATATAATATGTACTAAGATCATTTTATATTTCGTGTATAAAAATAGCACAAATATCAATGAATTTACGAGAAACATGATCCTCTTGCAAACGTAACTCCGGATTACTACAGCGACCTTGAGCGCATGAGTAATATTATAATAGGTATGTTGTTTTAAAAATAGATCAAAATCACATCTTTATTAAACTGATCGCAATAGAAGAGATGACACATTATGTTGTTTTTAATTAAAAGGCAATAATGTTGCAGTAACAGATAAGACAATAATTCTATAGAACGTACTATTTTATATTTACAATACTTACTGTATCTCTGTAGCTCATTTTTATAAATTATTTACACTTAGTTCAAACGTAAAAGAATTATTAAAATATTTACTTTATAAAGATAAATAACATTTAAAATAATTTAACAATTAAAAATAAGCAGATACAATACAATTCAATACAATCGCTCAACAAATTCAATAATCGCGCGCCATGACACTTTGTTGACAGGAGAGTTGGTTTGGTATGGCGGTAGATTAAAATGAAATCTCCCAAGCAAGCCTCGAATAAAAAGCACACATTTTACACATTTTTACTCTAATGAAAATTATCTGACTTTTCATATAAAACAATATCAAAAACTTCTGATTTAATCTTTTCCTTAAAATAAACAAAAAATAGCTAGAAAAAAAGTTTCAGACAAACTTAGAGAATTCCCAGTTTTAAATAAAACTTTTTTTTATTGCCCATTCATAATGGACAACCCTAAGCAACATTAGCCAAAGTATTCAAACAATAATAAATCCCGTCCCGAAATTGCCTACTACCGTTTAAGGCAGTAAATGTGATAATTAGCAATCATTCAAAAAAATTACCTTAGCTACTACTAATAAGGTATAATTTAGAGTGCGAAATCCATGCATAACATGCATTCATGTCATTTTAGCTCTAGAAAACTAGGTAGGTTAAGTTACAGTTTTGTTGCCCTTTGCCTAGTCATTTAAATCGTAAAATTACAAAAACGACGTGATTTTAATAAGTCAAAATTACATTGCTGTTGTTTATCGATCTATACTTTTCATACTACTGAATAAAGATGAAAATGAGTTGGCAGTTTTCGATACATTGGCATATTTACGAAAAATACAGGTAGGCGCATCTTGTATCCAGCGTCGACCCACAGTCCTTATTAGGTCGTCGGTCTACTTCGTGGGATACGTTGCACTTGCTGGTAAATGGTCTCCACTCAAGAATCATCCAGCCCACAGCCGTCAGCTCTCCGTGTTCTGTCCATTGCCTTTTTAACTTACTAATGAGCCCAATAATAATGTCAGTAATTAACTTTCATTTGTCTACGGATGTCGTCATTCGTGATTCTATCTCACTGTAAGTCCTCTCCATAGCTCATTGATCAACCTTGAGTTTTCTTACTAGACCCCAAGTTAGATATCACTTTTCAGCGCAATATATCATCAAAATATAATTTTGGAAGATTTTTTTCTGGATTTTGCTGCATTTGTATAATATTATGTAATGGGTTTAAGGTTGTGCTTAACAACTCACACAGTAGTACATTAAAAAAATCACAACGGCACATAATGAAACAATTCCTATTCCTTGAGTGTAATTTATCATAATATTTTTTGAGAGTATTTATCATTATTTTTTTAGTAAGTAGAAATTTAAAAATAAAGAAGTGTTTTTTTTTGCAGTTTTGATCTTAGGGGAAAAACAGATACACTGTATATGGCAATAATTAAAAAATATATCGAAAATATTAAGTATCAAAATATATCGGTTTGTTACAAAGTTTTTATTAAGTTATATTATTTAAAAAAAATATCTTTCAGAATACACGTGTAACATGAAAAATTAACTAAATAATATTTTTGAACATTTATCCTATGTTCCTGTGTTGAAATATGATAATAATATGTTGTCAGTGTCACTGTCATTGCTGTTAACTGTTAATGTCAAGTTAATGTTATATATATTTGTGTCACTGTCATTTTGATATTTTTGATTGTGGTTTTTTTGTATATTGTGTGTAATGTAATGTAAATGCGATTGCTCTTTTTAAATACTGTTTATTTCTTGTACGAATATGTTCTTGGTATAAACGTTGAAATAAATATTATGAAGACGTCTGTCTGTGTAGTTTTAGCTACCCATTAATATCAACACTATGGATGAAAAGGAAGAGCTGCATCTAACCTCCCAAGAATTACAAGTTTTGTCAGAGCTTGACAGGTATGTACGCTAACCTAAATTGTTTATTTGATATAAAATGTATTTAATTTATGTTTAATTTTCCCCTATAACATTTAACCTTATACACACAGTAATATATATTATACACGCAAACTAATATAAACCTAAGAGTTGTATGTTTTTAAACATTTTTCTTTTTAACAAAGTTTTTAAACATTAACCCTCTTATTTTCATGCCGATTTTTTTATATATCTGTGGAAAGTATAAACGAGTTATAATATATAAGTTACATACTCTTAAGCTATGGACCTTTTAGGCAGATTCATATCTAGTGATTTGTGGATTGTCATTGCATCTTCTCTATTTAAATTCTTGCCCACTTCCCTAGAAGTAGACTTATACTTTGACTAATTGTTCTGAAAACTTACACTTGACGATTATTACCAAATTCTACACTTTTTTAAATATACATAATAACTGAACTAAGTTAATTGTTTAGCGTACAACACTTATTTAATAAATATTCGTTTTTAACCTTAAAAACCGGAAAATTTATCATTTCTGTCTTATAATACATTAAATTGTGGTACAACTGGTTTGCTTTCTTAACGAGTGGCAGATTTACATATATACCATCTGTAAGCCTTTAATATTAAAATTTTTGAATAAACAAACATTATATTTTCATATACATACACGGTCGATTCATCTAGCTATGTTTAGTGAACAGCCATATGATTCGTTCCCCAGCTGAACCATATGTGACTATGTAGATTGTAGAAAAAAAATATGTAATACATATTTTATTACGTGTTGTTGTTTGTGTGAACCTAATTAACATTGAGGTAGATAAATATGAATCTTTTTAAAAAAAAATCGTGTCACATTGTTTGGCGCCAATGAACTCTTAAACTACTGAACCGACTTTGATAAAACTTCATAACTATGTGTAATTTGATCCAACTTAAAAGATAGGATAGTTTTTATTTTGAACCCGGACTAAGCCGGGAGTGTGTCGCTAGTACGACTATAATAATTTTTGCCCCAAATCTTTCACCCTAGGCCTATTCATCCTGCTGGTAAAGCAGCAGGCTTAACTTTCTTCCTTAATTTAAGGATTCCTTAAATTTTTATTGGCAAGATGAAGCTACAAAGAAAAGTGTGCAAAGTTTTATAAACATATATATAAAATTTGAATCTATTGAATCTGTTTCAGACTCGTGAATTATTGATTTGACCAAAAGATTTAAGCTAATCTATTTAGTTTCATTTATAAAATTTTATTATTTGAATATTGTCTTAAATTTTCAGTCGCCAGTTTGGATTCCTAAAATTGGGAGGCAGTGAACATGTGAGGACCAGAGCCCTTATACTTAAAGCAGTCAAATATTTGGAAGGAATGTTGGTACAAGTCAAGGTATTTAGTATGAAATTAGTCATACATATTGGCGTGAATATATTTTTAAATTTTTTAATATATTTTAGTAGATATACAGAAGACCAAAGTCAAGTAACAGCACTTGTACTGTTGTGTTTTGGTGTCTGAGTAAAGGATGCCAAAACTCTTTCAACAACCCTACCTAGTTCCTTTTTCTTTATCCTATCAGGTCAGCGATAGTTACAGTAAAAAGTTGCTAGAAGTCTCATTATTTTTGGAAACTCATAGTTATTTTGTAAAACAATAAGTTAATATTTATATAGATAAATTGTAACCATGTAGGTGGTTTGTCATGTGGGACAGCGATGTCAATGAGTATCGTCTGGTGCTTGGATCGGTCAATAGCCACAATGTTATTATTATTATTATATAGATAGTATATGATAAAATAACATAACATTATCCATAGCGGATCACACAGCATAATAACACCTAATTAATTGTAATATAAATCAAAACTTCTTACAAATGTGTGGAAAATAAAGCAGTTTAGAAGCAGTTAGCAGACTAACGCATGGCGATTGGTTTTAATATATATAATTATATATAATATAT
This sequence comes from Synanthedon tipuliformis, assembly GCA_947623395.1. NCBI lineage: Eukaryota > Metazoa > Arthropoda > Insecta > Lepidoptera > Sesiidae > Synanthedon > Synanthedon tipuliformis. The sequence goes on along the minus strand of OX392407.1, from coordinate 9,697,472 downwards.
TTTTATATATAAGATAATATGTAGATTAAATAATGAACATGTTAAATGCTAGATTATTCATTTTAGGAGGAAGAACGAGCTTGTTCACCTGGTGCTAGAAGAGACATATGCATTGATCCCAAGACTTATTGCAAGTTGGGACATTTTCATCTTTTATTAGAAGACTATGCTAAAGGTTTTTAGAATTTTAATCTTAACGATTATTTTTGTAAAATTCATTACCTTACTTAGGGAGGACTCTGGTTTTTTATTAATTTGAAGGATAACAGGCAGGCTGATGATAACTACTGTAGTATGTACTGTCCTAAATACCATACAACCGTCATAGTTCAAGTTCAAACAAAGAGATGTCGCCTAATAAGACTTGAGAATAATTTTTCAATTAATTTTATAATAAACTTCTATGACGGTCAAGATGATTAAAGTTTCACTATTGAATTATAATATGTGCTATGAACATATGCTCTATATGTGGAAAAATATTGATGGTGTTTAAATTAATTGATTATCAAGAATAAGGGTAATAAATTAGGGTAAATTTTCCATGAAAATAAATAAAATTAAATATATAATGTGTTAAGTGAATAAAGTTACAAGTAGAAAAACTTTAAGTTTCACGTGTTTAATATAGCAAGCAAACAAAAACTTTAAATTTCTAATTAGAATCATTTATTGCAAACGTATTATTTATTATTCACTATTAATTAGTGGAGTATGTAAATTAATAATTTAGATATACTTAAGAGAATTAGTACTTACTTACACCGAAAAAAAATTCGACACTACTAGTATGCAATAGATAGCGTTGGTAGTTTACACCAAAGTAGTTTTAACTCGGAGATATACTATTTTGTTGTTTTAACTAACTAATATTTGCTAATAATTCATGTCCTTACCAAAAATACCAACTTTAAATACAAGTAAATAATATTATCATTACATAATTAGTTTTTTTTTTTAAAATATTTTGGTGAAGGAATAAATATGTAGGCTTTAATATTTATTTTTTATTATACATGTGAAAATACCAAGTGTTTGATGAAAGAGGCATTTTTCTATTTTAGCTATGTCTGCATATCAAAAGTTCTTTGCATTAGAACAAGACAATTGGAAGGATCCACTATTTTTGTATGGATTGGGCCTATGTTATTACCACTACAATGCCTTTGATTGGTAAGTTTTCAAAATGTCTTATATGCTAGATTTAATATATTAAAATATTATGTACAATTGGCAGCTCTCTGTTAATTTTTAATTCTTATTAAATTTTCTGTGGGTAATTGTTGCATTAAAATTCAATTATGTAACTTAGCAATAGTTTTTAGTATTTTGTATTTTTTTTCATATAATAAATACATTCATGTCGCAGATACGAAAGTATTTATTATTATATAATATTTTGTCGCACTAATGAGAAAACTAAAAATATGCGACATTTGATCTCTGCCCACGTCTGTCGCATTGTCGGAGACCGATACGTCAATTGGAAACCGTTCCCGCATACATAGGTGAGACTCTGTCTGAAAATAATAAATACAAGGAACAACGGTGTTATATAAGTAAACAAGTAAACGGAATGGCTAATGAGTTTTCCACTTCGGTCGCACGGACGGACGGACGGACGCACGTTTGGGCGTTTCTTTTTATTTATTTTTGAGAACAATATTTTTAGTGTTTGATTCGTTTCGTTCGGCGCGGGCGAGCTGCGTCGTGATTCACCGGAGCACCGGACGTAGGACGATAGAGGGGTGAGGGGGGCGTAGGGCCCGCGCGGAGGGCGCGGTACGGTAGGGCGGAGGGGTGCGGTGCGGGACGCGGGGCGGTGCACGCTGCAGCGAGGTCGTCGCTCGCTCGCGCCGCGTACCTACACTCAGTCGGGAGCGGGATGCGGTGACGTAAACTGCATTGGCGCGGGCCACGAGCGTAGTGTAGGACGGGACGTGTCGTATTAATTGTATTCGTTTGTGCGTGTATTTCGACAATCTAAATGTGAGACTGAGTGCTTGCTTGTGCTGAATTATATATCCTCCGTTGACAACGTCGCCCGCTCTTCACTACGTGGGCCCGCTGCGGCCGCACCGGCCAGCCCTGGATCCGCCGAGGAACCCCGAAATGGTGAGTGAGGTCGTAGCACCCCCGCTCGCGGTTTGTTTACGTCCGTTCTCATGCTGCCCCCCATTATCTCTCTCACTCTCTCAACCTGCCGCCAGTATCCCCGTGTCACTTTCGCACACAACTTTTTCTATTGTGTTTTGTTTCCGAAATGCAGACACCTACATACGTCGACGTCCGACGACTCCAGAGCTGGTCCCGTCGTCGAGAGGTTGCATTTTTATTTTGTGTGCATGTGCGTGCGGTTTTTTTTTTACTTTTTTTCGCAGGTAGTTTGCAGGTCGGAGCGGCCTACCTCCATTCATGTCTATTCTGTCTGCGAGTGTGTTGACTGGATTGTGCGGGTAAAAGGCAATGTTGCGCTTAAGGGTTAGTGTATTAATGCGGGTAAGGGGAAGGTGCGTGCGCGGCTAGTAAACAATGAAGTCGCCGCATAAAATGTAGGTCGGTGGAGTGTTGTGTTTGCAGCCGTAACGTTGCTAGCCGCACGCGATACTTTGATGTTACGTACCTACCTACCTACATACCTCGCCTCTCCCTTCGCCTAGTTGCCTATGTGTAGTCAACCAAGGCGATTGCATTTTCGCATTGTCGTGTTCAATTTAAAAAATCTGATTTAGCTAGAGAAATACATACCGCGAGTAACCTATCTTACCCTCAAAATGTTATATTATTTTTTTATTTTCGTTAATTTGGAGACCAATTGGAAAATTTGGAAATATATTCTCTTTGACAGTAACTAGCATGAAATACATATTAAGCCTTAATAATTATTAAATTCAATATTCGTTACTACTAGTAATGACAAAAAAACTCTGATTTAATCAGGTCAAAATAATATTTACCCCCAAATTTATTAAATCAAATCAAAATCAAAATATTTATTTATCAATTTGGTTTCTACAAGAAACTCTTAATATTGATAATTAACAACCTAATAAAGTAGACGAAATTTTTATGAAAAGGAACTTGTAATTTTGCAGTCAAATAATTTAATTTAAAAATTACAACATTGAAAACAGGATTAGAAAGATAATGTACCCTACTTATATTTTTAAAAATATTTCAAATACTTTATTAATATGACTTATTTATTAATCTGATTGATAAGTATTTTTGCTACTTAAATGAATTATTATTTACCTACTATATTTAGTGCAAATATTATAGGTATTTAAGAAATTGAAATTATTTATTTAGAAAAATGAGACATTTACAGCTATTTAAATAAAAACGGATGGTACCTAATTGGTAATGTATTTTTTACTAACAACCATCCCTTGTTTTATCCGCTACACAATACCAAACCAAGAAATAAGTGTTACAATTTTTTTTTAAATTATATTTCTCATTCATCATTACGTTTCCTTTATTCTACGATTCGTAGTATTACGTGAGTCTTGTAGTCATGTCGTCACCACAGTGTAATGAATATTTGCAATAGATACGAGAAAATGTGTGAGTCACGCAGTGACAACCAAGTCCGCAGATTCGCGCACTTTTATCCGGGTTACGTCAGCTGTAGGCAGGCAGTGCGGCTGGTAGAGCTAATTACCAAGAGTATGGTATTTTTAAGCGACAATCATAAAGGGAAAACCTTTGACATTATCGTCAGGTTTTTCTTTACCCGATAGATTCATTTGGCCATTTATGTAACGGTCACGTTTTGTCGTAGCGACCTCGCGGAATTTTAGTGCGGGTAATTTTCACAAATCATTTTTGGTGGATGTTTAAGTTATACCTATATTTTATAATTACTAGTATTGATAGACAGGACAGATCATTTCATATATCCGACGCAAATTAGGGGTGTTATAAGTTTGACCTGTGTGTCTTTGTATCATTGAGTCTGTGTGTGGCATCGTAGCTTCCAAACGGAAGGACTGATTTTGAACAGTTTTTTTGAATAAAAAGTCAGGGGTAGGGTAATTTTTTTTAAAATTTTTGTAAGTGTAGATAGATAATAATTTATGCCATCGCTGATCAATTTATTTCGATTGTATATCAACGTTATATCGCGTAGCAACACCGATATCGCGCGAGTTTATCACTAACAAAATTATTAGCAAAGAAAGCTATCGGTAGCGAACAGGTTTTCAAGTTTTATTTCGTCTACGCAACTGCTCCGTAACTGCAGCCGCTAACGGTATCTTTATGCTTTCAAGCTAACATTATTATCTTACGACTTAGTCTTGTCCGCTTAAAACTTGTTAGTATGCTAGGCGAGACTTAAATGCCTATCTAAGCCGGAACACGGTATTTCCAAAGACAATTGCGTCACTCGTAACAAAATTATTCGCCTTTATTTACACATTTTATCAATCTGAATGACATAAAATTTAAACAGATAAAGATACCAATCCTATCTATTAGATTGGGATCTGGAACACCAGGGCATTTGTGTATGAGTAGGTACGTGGCAGACCCTGATAATATGATAAAGGGTGAGCTACAAAGATAAGAAAAAACAGCAAACGTGCTCTAATATTAAGCTGAAAGAAAATGCCTTAGCCAATACAGCTCAGCTCAGTTTATGACTGCAGAGTGCAAAAAAAACACTAGGTACTGAGATGCACATTAAAAATTAAAACTGACATACCTAATGACCATAAAGTATCAACCGATCGTCATGAAATTTTGCATACATTTAGAAAATATATTATTCCCGAGAATACCGGACGAAGTCGACGAAAAATGCTAGTACATAATATAATTTATAAGTTTTGACAGCCCGTTTAGCGGTAGATATCACTCATTTATTTAAGACTACAATAAAATAACAGCACATCTGCTGTTGTGATTCAGCGAGTGAGTGAGGGATACCAGATCCCATTTCCCTATTACTTCCTAATCTCTTATCCTTATCTGACAAAGATAGAATAATAAAATAATTGATGATACAGGGTCGATTATTAATGTACTTATTGATAACTGATTGAAATTTCTGGAAATACATATGAACGCACAATAGATTTGAATGTAAAATTCCAGCATTACTATTCAAGGTACATCACTCGTCGCCGGGTTTCTGGTAATTTTTCGTACAGTTTTTATGTGTTTTCATTATATTATTGTGTTGACCTTTAGAGTTAGACTCGGCTTATGTGCGGTTGAATGTCAGACACTCTTATGTGTGTGGTAAGGTAAATTGGTTTGTAATGAATAAGTATAATTGTTAGAGCAGCTTGCGGTTAGCGCGTGCCCACGGCAGGTGTATATCAGCTGCTACCACCACCACCTGTCATTGGACTCAGCTGCCTCCTTCGACTAGCTTCCACCCTTTGTTAGATGCAACACACACTAGGAAATCTAGCGGATGCATCTGCCGTTCGCATGTCTTTCAAAGTATGCCTTTTTAATTTATCGCTCGATATAAACTGTTCGATTTAATTCGTATGAAAAGTTTTTAGCGTGTTTTCTTTGTGTTTTGTTACCTAATGTAAATGTAACATACCTATTTTCTTTTATATTCCTGTCTCTCGGAGTGCATATCTCACGGATAACCTACAATATTGTTTGTCTAAAATGTTTATATTATAATGTACCCACATTATTTCGTACATTTCAATCACTTTCCGCTAACTATAGGTGCTTATTCAAAATTTAATTTTTCATTCAAAACAAAAGCCAAGTTGAGGGGAGTGGACATCTGCATGTATGTTTGTTCTTGATGCATGAATGAAACTTAAAATGAAATTAAAAAGTCCGGCAAATGAGAGTGGAGTTCTGTCAAGAGCACGAGAGGGTTCCGCAGAGTTGTATGATGGCGACGAGTGTATCGATGAGAATGTACATTTAAAACATCTGTCCCAAGAATCGAAAACCTTGACCTTAAATATCTTACCATTTGACATAAAATGCGCTACGTATGTAATTGTTTCAGTAGGTCCAATACTGCAATTTTAATTATGTAAAAAGAAAAATACACATGCGATGCAATTAGCAATAATTCTTTTGCTTTGTAAACTTGCAAATATCTTCTATTTTTAAGATGAGGGTATTTAGACTTTGAATTATATTTACATAATAATATGTGTTTGTTTGTTTGTTACGCTTTCACGCAAAAACTACTGAACCGATCACCATTAAAATTTTGCATGTATGACACGTTGTCTGGGACACCAGAAAAAACATAGGGTACCTTTCATCCAGAACGCGGACGAAGTCTCGGGCACCAGCTAGTATTTACATAATTTTAATTCCCTTAAGACTCGCATCCTTGGATTTTTGAACGGATTAACTGACGTACAGATGTGATTCTGTGAGGATTTAAGTTTGTTTGTCCTTTCAAGGCTGCGGTAATTTATAGATAATGAAACTACTTCCACTATTTATTATTATGATTGAAAATTGAAACAAATGTGAATGGAAATTTTAAAGCGATGAATGCACAGGATGAATGTTTCGTAAAAATCTGTGAACGCATTTAAAACCGATCCAATCACCAGTCTCTCGCCGTCATCAGCTGATTGCTGATTGTCACATGTTTTTACAATGTGAATACGGTTTGTAGAATAGCGAGCGCCGCCGCTGTAGAAAGCGATAAAATTTCCCCACATATTGCTCGTTCGCTACTTAACTGTAATTGCATTCGGTTAATTTTACCGGTGAACTTTTCCGGTGTGGTCTTGTGCGTGTCTAGCTCTCGCGACAGTTTTCTCTAGTAATCATATCAAGATTATACACCGTACTCCACATCCTTTACGACTGTATAAAGAAATATGTAGGGATAATTTTAGAGTAACCGGTGTTGAATTGAGGGACTTGTAAAGTTTTCCATTGAATCCATAATATTCACAAATTTTTTATTTAACTATCGACTTACAGCTTTTGTCTTAGGGTGAGTTGCACCATCTTACTTTAACTATAACAAACGTCGCAACTTCAGTTAAAGTAACGGTTAGGCCGAAAATGAGTTGCACCAGTTAACAAATAATCAAATGACGTCATAACTTTGACCGTACCCGTAACCGCACATTCTTCGCTGGTTAAGGGTTATTGTTATTGTTATTGTTAACTATAACGTCAAGTGTCAAAACTGCCATATGAACGCGTCAAACTGTCAACTTTAACTAAGCTTACGAATATGGCGGTGCAACGCGTTTCGCAGAAACTGTTAAAGTCAGGGTTATTGTTAGTGACAATTTGACGTCAACTTTTACTTTAACCGTGCTACGATGCAACCCACCCTTAATTAAGACAATTTATGGCCTCCATTCAGAAGAGATTACAGGGGCCGTACTATCACCTCTTAAAGCGATGCAAAGACGATTGAGTGAGGGAGATGTCGCCTTACATCATGTATTGCGCCATCTCGTTTACTCACTCGTTTTTGCATCGTTTTAAGAGGTGATAGTAGGCCCTCAGGTGCGTGTAATAATTTCCTTGGCGTACAAAGACAAAAAGTACAATAAACTCAAATGAAACTCACAATATCCGCTTTTCATAATATTAGTACAGCTAAGGGCAAAATAAAAATGTTAATTAAAAAAAGGCTCTGTTTAAAAAAGATTATGCATGTTTAAAATATTTGTCTTGCAAATTTCAAAGAGTTAGTATATTTCTTTTAATCAATAATATTATATCTTGCTCTGGGCTTCTCAGTTTTGTTATTATAAAGATTTTTGTGGTTTTTTCAATTTGAAAATAAAATAAAAATAAAATTTGAGATAAATTAAATTGAATTAGGACAAAATCCTAATTCAATTTCTAATAAAATATAAGTGACTAAGAATTGATTATAAAACATCGAACTTGTAGAGGAACAAAGTCAACAACATTTAAATTCGTTGAGTATTTATTGTAGGTATGTTGTGGGAGGCGATAATGTTGTTATACGCATTTGCTTGCTGCATTTATTTTATCTCGAATACCTACCTAGAATGGTTTATAATTATTTTATAAATTCGTCCACAAACTACTGATGCAATACATTTGACCTCGCCCTAATATTAACTTAACATCAACTGCTTTTATGTCGGCGCCATTTTGTTCTGTTTACAAAACAAGATAATAAAATAAAGAAGGAATTTCGGTGACATATCGTTTAAATTGTACAGATTTAATTTAAAAAGCGCACACACAAGCTTCTTTGCTATTACATATTCGCAATGTCAGGTACATTTTTACCGTGAAATGTTGATGCGAACCGTGACATCACAATGGTCACGTTATATAATAGACGCACGGAATCGGCGAGCAGAGATCGCAGTTCGCCGCCTGGCAACAGAATAGCGGAATACCTACCTAACCGGAATTCAATAGAGCTTCACCTATCTGAAGGCATTACGCGAAGTTACAGCCGTGGCAACTAGCGGTACATTCGCGTTCAATCTCGTTAATGTAAATTAGCCTGCGTATGGTACGGACCGCTAGTGAGTGCGCAGTGGAGGACTCGGCTCTCGACCCCAGTAGAGGAGTGCATCTAAGCACAGCTTTGGGAGATGTGCGGGGTGGTGGCGGGGCGGGGTAGAGTTATACCGTCTAACCCCGCGCTTCGGCCCGCAAGTGCGGCGTCACGTACGCAAAGGCCCTTTCACATAGGGCCGCGACGGGCGAGGGGCCGCGCGCGCAACGACGCCTTACCTCTATCGAATACTCGAAGGGCGTATGCATTATTAGCTTACCCTGCCCCCCGTCTCGTTGCCTCCGTCCGCTTTTTCGGGGTAACGCGTCCCTCTACCGCACCATACACCCTATCTATAGCGAAAATGAGTATGATTCTATGAAAATTCTCAGGGTATTATCAATTTATCACTTTTCTCTCGATAACTGGGTCAAGTGGTACACGCTAGAACAGGACAAGTGTAATATTATGGTGACGAGCGCGCGGTCGTCGACACTAACGGATCGCTATATTTATACCTGCCGCGTAGTGCACCGGAACTGGCTCGGTGCACTCGCTGCATCCGCGACGCACGCCTCCGCCCTGTCAATGACCTCGTTAGCTCGCGAGCGTTCGCTTCCCGCATCACCAAATGTTGAAACAAACGTAAAATTACCAGACATACTTAGTTGCGGAGAGCACTGTTGAAGTCACCTTAAATATTAGACACGCTAGTAGATTAGTACACAAACGAATAGGGCTCTCCATTGCGAAATGTTCGCGTCGTAAGCGGGTGCCCTTCGACGGTTTGGGTTACGTAAGTTCACCCGCCCACATCTGTAGGACAGAGCCACCCACGCAGGGCATGAACTGTGTCAAGAAGGCTGCCCTAGTTTTTGCGCTAACTAGTGTTTTTGTTTCTGCAGTTCTCTGCACGTGTAGAAGCGCTGCGCTTCTTTGTTGTCATTGAAAAAGAGTAGATGTTTGAGACGTAGGTATTATGTTTACTTATGTAGGTAGGTGTATCGTCAAAGCATCCCTCTTTTACGAAAATAGATTCTATCCGTTGATACCGAAATATTGGATGTTAATTTTAGGTTTTGGGGGTTAATTTGTAAAGATACCTACTCTCATTTTACGCACGATTAAACAATATTTGATTACGATATTATGTAGATGATTTAATCTACATAAAATGTTTTATATTATTAAGACGTAAAATATCCGAATATAGCTTTATTTAAACGATTTAAATTGTAAGAACTTTAGGTACACTATTAATGTTATTTCATCCAGTGAATACCTACCTACTACATTAAAATTCGTTGCGTACCTACCTACTTTAAAAAGTTAAAGGGACGCAAACAGTATAATATTCAACATTGAATACATTTGACTTATAAATAATACTAGCTGGTGCCCGCGACTTCGTCCGCGTTCTGGATGAAAGGTACCCTATGTCCTTTTTGGAGTCCCAGACAACGTGTATGCAAAATTTACAACGCCATCTAGGGAATTCTGTTTGAAGCAATGTAGTACTCTAATTCATCTAATCTCACTTCGAATAATGGAAAAAGTCTGTTAACAGATGGCACTACATGTTAGTAATCACTAATTACGTTACGTGTTAATAAAATTAAAGCTGCTGCCCGCGACTTCGCCCGCGTAACTTAGTAAATTATGTACTTAAACCTTCCTCGAGAACCACTCTACCCATTAGTGAAAACCGCATTAAAATCCGATGCGTAGTTTTAAAGATCTAAGCATACAAAGGGACATAGGGACAGAAAAAGCGACTTTGTTTTATACTATGTAGTGATAATAAAATAATATACTTATAATATACCTATATAAATGTTATACATTTTAAAGTAATAATTAAAGTAAAACTTCAGTATAATCCAGAAAATTTTATAATTATCTCGAGTCGTTTGATGGGTTCCTGACTTTCTGAAATATTTTGTCCTCATAAATTAAATTAGTGCTACCGCGACAGAAAATACCGCGCGAGACTTCATCCGCATTCCTCAGGAGTAAATAGTATTTTTTCTGGGTGATTTATGTCATATTCTGTGCCCCCGACAACGTGTGTATGCAAAATTTCTTACTAAAATCAGTTGAGGCTTAAAAGCGTAATAAACAAACAAAGGTAATATTAAATTATTTTTTGAACACGAATTTAGAGTTGAAAATAGCAAAGTACCCACGGGTTCTAAGACCTATGGGAAAGAAAATAAATAAGGTCCATTCGCGATGTTCCGCATTGTTTGATTCGCGTTGTCGCAGCGCACTTGATCCGCGAGCATCGGCCGCAGTGGAATTTCCGCGAAAAAATTATACGTCATTCCATAATACGTCACGTAAGCGCGGGCGCGCCGCGATATTATGTGACGCTTGCAAGGCCACTGTGAGCAACACAGAATGCTTAAAATCAGCTGCTTATATACACATAGTGCTGGCGGAGCAACATTGAAATCATTGTTGTGAATCATTTCTATTCTAGGTCAGTGCTTACTCATAGAAATAACAATTCCGCAAAGAGTACGTAAGTACGTCCTATCATGGAGCGGTGTTACTAAAATACAATAAATTTAGTGTCGTGTGGCTACAAAAAAAAAATTATATGCATTATATCTTACATTATTTTAATTTAATTTTGCATTAGTGTGCCTACACACTAGTGTTGTTTTTTTTGCCTGCCTACAAAAAAAAAACAATTTTTTCTTTTACATTAAATTTTAGGTAATTTTGTAGAATTTTAAAATGTCCTTCAACTCATCCTAAAGGTATAAAATTCCTTACTCATCCCAAACTACATTTTAAATTACAATATTTTAAATTGTTTTCCGAACTCAACTTGTATAGTATTTTATATTTTCTTTGACTCAACCGAAATGCGTCCCCAGGCAAAAAGTAGCATGAAAATCATAGAAGTAGGAATAATACCAAATAGTAACAGCTTCTAATTCTATGATAAAAAGGAGTAATATATAGACAGCATATTATGAATTTCTAGTTTTTAATACGGTTTCAGTGTTATTTTTGGCGATAAAATATTTCCACAGAAAGTGTTCGTTAGTCAATGACCCTTCGTATAACATTCTATTCGCATGACTTCGTCTGCCGTCACATTCTTTGTTAGTCACGGATGATGTCGATGTATGTATACAGGTACACAGATATACACTTTCTCTCTTAAACCATTGTAAAGTTAATTGTTGAACAAGTTATGTAGTGTTTCTAAGAAGTATTTTGGAACTACATACTCCAATCATGTGGTTTACGTATTGATGCAGTTTGATTAATGACAAATTAAAGAAAATCTATGTATAGTTCTATCTGCATCAAATATTATTTATAATATCCTATACTACTAGGTGAACATTAGGTATACGTGAAAATTGCATCCATCGAAATCGAGGTTGGATTCCGCTTCCGCCCCCTGCGGCGGACAGCTTGCCTTACTAATATATCCAGTGCATTGGTCATGATTATTGACTAATCCGCCGGGTTATGTTGGTGTACGTTTGTTTACGGATCTCCTCATTCCTGATTCGATCTCGTAAAGTAACTCTGAGAATAGGCCCCTCCAAAGCTCTACGAGCACATTTTACCGAGCTCTACGACGTTGAGCTTTCTACGAGGTCCATATATCAAATATTTAAGTATTCTAGGAATAACGTCAGTCGTCATTCCTATAATCTACACTATTTATTTATTTATTTATTTATTTATTTATTTATTTATTTATTTATTTATTTATTAGGAAGCCAACACAGTATACAACAGTACATTTTATAACAACATTTAAATACCATTTTATAGCATTGTATACTCCACTTAAAGGCTAACTCAACATGCATTAAAAACGAACACAAGACATTTTTTTTTTTTTTTTTTTTTTTTCAACAAAACTAATAAAAAAAAGAAAACAATAAACCAAACCATACCAAAACAAAACAAAAAAAAAAAAAAAAAAATTTTGCAAAACAAACTAAGAACAACTATCAAGCAGTACCCGATGACAGAAACTTATTGATATCTCTTTTAAACGACTCTGCGGAAGATCGAAAAATATCTATGCCAGTACCACTAATTAATTTATTATAGGCGACAACTATTCTGCGCAATGGAGCGGCTCCGCCTAGGTTAGTTTTGATAATTCTAGGTCTGAACGTTAGCCTGTTCTTAATATGAGACCTAGCATTACACTTTGGTACCGCCAATCGCACCCTGCTCAGCAAATTTGGGCAATCGATCCCTCCATCTATAATTTTTTTCAGGAAAGCGAGATCGAAAAGATCTCTGCGATCGGACAGTGACAACACATCGTATAATTTTAAGAGATCAGAATAGTTATTAACTTTTTTTAACACTTTGTCCTTGTATCCTAGGTGTCGCAAGAATTTCTTCTGCACTCTCTCTATCCTATTATTATGTATTTGATAATATGGACTCCATGCAATAGAACAGTATTCAAGTCTGCTACGTATTAACGAGTTAAATAGAACTACTTTTGTGGAAGACTTTTTAAAGTTCTTTGTATTCCTAATGATGAAACCCAACAATTTTAATGAATTTTTAGTTACGTAATCAATATGTGGTATAAAACTCAATTTTTGATCTATTATTACGCCAAGATCCTTTATTTGGTTTACATTCTCCAGCACATTGTTGTTAATACTATAATCGAATTTAACATTTTTTAATTTTCTACTAAAAGTGATGCTATAGCATTTTGCTATTTAGAGATAAATAATCAACATAGTATATAAATAACAATTTGATTGTTAAAGTCGCATAAGTCTCGCAAGTATAGCTTCTTAAGAGGTTGATGTGGCATTTTATTATTTCAATAATTTCATAAGCGTTCAACTGAGATGTTCTCACGGATGTTGATTCGAAGGTACTTACTACAATCTGGCCATCGTGAGTGTAGTAGCGGTCGTAGATACGCACAATGGGCATTAGAAAGCGGCCGGTGACCGCAAAAAGGGAGCAATTGGAAAGGGCCCGACGGTCGTACAGTGGAGTCGCTCCGTGCATTAAAACTTGCGAGATTGTGTTACGTCACTATTGAGCGATTCGCCCTAAAGCCCCCCCCCCCCTCCCCACGTCACCTCACCCCTCTGTGCGGCGTCCCACCCGCGCGCACGATATGCGTGTACAAGAAGCACGTATGTGCTAGTGCCCCGGCCCATTGTCTGATGAACAATCTATGACGTTTGTAGGTACCAAAAAAAAATTGTTCTCAAAGGGTTCAACCCTTCTAACGCAGCGGAGATGGGGCAGAGCTTTTAATTTCGCTGCATGTAAATAAGTATTGGACTTGTTACGACACTTGTGTTGCCGTGAATCGTATGGGGTAGTAGTTATCAAGGGCACTCCGTCGATTGTAACGCAATAATGGCACAAAATGTTCAGTTAGGGGAACCCTCATGCATAATTTTTATGTGAGCTTCATTGCATGTATTTCAAAACGTAATGGTTTATTAGAATTTGTACACGAAAATGCTTCTTAGAAATGCCATGGCGTGGCAGCTTAAGATTGTTGGCATTCCACACGCATTCCACGTGAAAAAGCAGGGTTTTTCCTTACTATATTTGATTTATTGTTATTATATTAACCAGGTATATTTGTGTGATAAGCACAGATTAAGTAATAGTTACTATCGTAATCGTAAGTATAAGTGTTGACCTTAAAGAAAAAAAAAATTATAAAATGAGAACAGAATTGTATTAATGTACTTACTTTTCTAAAAATAATGGCGAATCGAATCTCGATCGAATTTTTCACTGCTTAAATTATTTGAAAAAATCAATTGGTAATTAAGTATACGTTTTTGCTGTGACGACGACGGCGAAGCTGACTTTTTTATTATTTTAGATCTAATATTGTTCCAGGATAAAAAGTATCCTATATGTTAGATCTGGTAATAAACTGTCTGTGAGCCAAATTTCATCCAAATCCGATAATCCGTTTGAGCATACAAATATTCCCATTTATAATATTACCTACTAGGTTTTGTTTCTTAGGATTACCCGGTGGACTAATCGGAAGATTACTTTTTTTAGTGTTTAGCAAAAATTTTTATTAATATTAATTATTATGAACACTAACTCGTATGCATTTCATTAGTATGCACACAGGACACTTAATTATATTGGACATGAAACGTGCGCAAATAAAATAACATTTGATAGGCCTGGTGCCCTTCGCGAACTTGTTTTGTAACATTTATATTATATTGATGCACGCTGTGTGTAGTCAGTAGTCAGTTCACATACGTACCTACATACATGCGCACACATTGCTACTCGTGCACAAGCTATGCAACGAGTGTAATGCAGAGTGCAGCTGTCCCGGGCCGCTCACTTCCGCGTTTATGTACTTTGCATCAAGGCCTCGGCTGCATATCTAACATCTTTATGTGACAATTGTGGCTTCTAACAAGAATATTTATTGTAACATACAATGTAATAGGTACTAAATATTCAAAGACAAACCTATATAGTATACCTACCTATATAGAAACATTTTGTCTAAAATTATCTAGTAGTTTTATTATCTATCTATTACACTGATTAAATTTGGCATCTATATCGTGAATAGTTTCTAATAGTTAGAATCCCATAAAAAGTCATTGAACCAAATTTCAAGTAGTACCTATTATGTATGCATCAAAGATTTAAAAATCTTTGGTATACATTGTAGAAATGGTGTCATTGACACCGTGTCAATAAATTTTCTTTATAATTATTTCAAAGTAATCCAGAATATTTTTAGGCGACATTTAGTTTTAGATCTATTTTTTTTTTTAGTTTTCTAGGTACTTATGTACGATATACGATAATTTGATATCTTCTAATATTGGAATATAATTGTTGAACTTTCTTACGATTTGTTGCAATAAAATTCATGTGAGAATATTATTGTATTGTTGCATTGCATATAAGGGAATTTTAAAATATAATTATTTCTTCCATTAATAGGGGCAATAAAATGTAAAATTGATTCCAGTTAATACTGCCCATTTTGTTATTGCCTTGTCGTCAACCTTATAGCTCTTATAACACGCGTTCACAGTAAATAATCCATACTGAATACAAGCTGCATATGAACGTGCATTATTATACGTTCGAGAATACAGTAGGTGAATGGATAGTGAAATGAGTATTTTAATTAATTCAAAATAAAATTTTTCAAGAGTTACAAGTACATACATAATAGTCAAATTTAATCAAATGCAAACCTTAATTGAAATTCAATTCGTGTCAATTTCTTCGTACCTTTAGTGGAGCCAACCGGAATATTAACATAGACTTGAAGTAAAGTATCGAAATACCCAGGGTGTTTTAATATAATCTAATTTCAATACCAAATTTATTTAACTCCCTGCTGGCGATTCTTGTGAAAAAATATAAATAAAAAACCTGGAAATATTTTTTCTACAAATGTTTATTTGTACGTGTAAAAGTTCACGATCATCGTAGACTTTAATTTTTTTTATGATGTTCCTAATTGTGCCTTTTACTCATTGATCTAAAATCTAAAGTCTTTTTTTTACTTATTTATCATTCTGATGCTTTTTTTACTGACTCAGTCAACTACGACATTACATGTGACACGCTTTTCAAAAGCCTCGGCTCAATTCTAAATAAAAATGAATTAATTTTTGCGCTTGTAGGGGGTTATGAATCCTCTAATACGGATATGCATGCACTCGAGTCTCATGAAGTACCGTAAGGATGGCCTCCGCCGTACGTGCACGGCCAATGATATTAATATATAAAACGAGGTAGATATGGGACTAGTGCCCTGGAACGGAGGCGTTCAAATTAAGACAATTGTTGTAATTTGATTTAGTCGCTTAATAACAGCGAGTGAAAGAACACGTGTGCTGCTCTGTGTTGACTCTGTGTCATAATTATTAAAAGACAGTGTCATAATTAGTAAAATGCCGAGTTGTGTATTCCGAAAGTGTAAAAACTATGGTTCCAAAGTAAGAAAGGATAAAGGAGTTACATACCACACGTAAGTACATAAAAATCACATAATTTTTATACAAAATTGGGCGATCCAGTGCAATAGGGACAGATACCGTGCGTCATAGATTAACAGTCAGAAGCGAAACCGTAGGCACAATTTACCGCGCTCTGTAACTATAAACTGGTGATGGCCGATTTCATTTCGAATTATAGGAAATACTATTCCATTATATAAATATTATATTATATTGTAATTCTAATATAATATACTATAGAACTAATATTATATTATATTAGAATTACAATATAATATAATATTCTATATATATTATATTGTAATATAATATAATATTCTATATATACCTACTATAAAAACTTCATTAAAATTCCAATAATAAAAAAATTAAAAAAATTGGCAAATAAGTTGTTTTATTTAATGCCACCCCAATTATGTTGTTTATAGAGTCTGTGCGGAAAGAGAAAGGACGCGGCGTATAAGGGAACTACCATAATGACTTTATTATTTTTATTATATAAATAATTTTACCAATAAGTTTTAGAATAGAAATTTAACTAATTTATAAAAGTATCAAGATGTTTACAGTCGAACTATAATAACGTAACAGAGTTTTCAAAATAAGAAATACGCAGTGGCGCCCTCAATTATTACGTCCATTCTCTTTCCGCAAAGACTCTAATATCAATGATGTGACGCTTCTGTTTGCATCGCTCAGCTTTGTTTGGCTAGCGTACTTCAAACGCAACTCTTTACAGACAGCTATCTCTTTCCGTATCATACGTTCTGTATCATCTGTCACGCTTACTAATATATCTCACGTAGGTAATAAGTATATAGGAGTATACAGATAAGTAGGTATGTACAAAGCGGAACATTTTTTAAAGACGTGCTATATGGAGATGGGTTATCTTTACTTAAAAAATCATAGTGCACGGCACTAATGCAATGAGCTAGGTATAACAAGATTATCTCGTCTAACTCGTTTAGTATTTACTTACATAATACCTATATTAATAACTGGAAACATATTTAAAGTTGTTCGCTCTTTTAAAATATTGCAAACTCGTAATGTACCTAAGTGTATGTAGGTCGTCCGCAGTCCCAATTTCCGTTTTAAAGACACGTTAACAGGCACTTAAACGCTAAATTACAGTGCTATTAAAAGCGTGCCAATATTGAAAATAGTCGACACCTACCCAGTTCTAGATAACACATATGAGATCACATATATATAGGTAGTATATATATAATAATGGGTAGTCGTAGATTATTCTACAAGTGGTAGCGAAACGCTCGAAAGTAGGTCAACCATTATGACGCTATAGCGATAAACTAGCCCTCGTATTCATTATCAATTTCGTATGACATTATGTATGTATGTACAATATAATATATATGATAATGCACTCGTAAATGTATTGTGCGATATCGGTACATAATATTAAATTGATTTGCTTAACGAAAATGGCGTATCAAAACAATCGGCATTGTACTACTTTTCGGGACTTCCTTTACCATTTAAAGAATTGCTTCGTGACTTAGATAAGTTTAAAGAACAGTTATAAGTTTCGCAGTTGAATCTTTAATAAAATAGTAGGTTAGGTATAAAATAAGTATAAAACAAAGCGCTATCCACATCAATCTGTCCGCTTAATTTTTCCGAGGTACTCAACCAATGTTGGTGTTACTCTTACAATCATTATTTAAGCACCTCGGCCTTCTATTATTTATACCATATATAGAAGATTTTAATTAGCGGTCATAAAGAGTTTCATTAAGAGTTCAATTTGATTACTCTGCGCTTACGGAGAGTACTTAGCTCGGATTGAAATCG
The DNA here is from genome assembly GCA_947623395.1 of Synanthedon tipuliformis. Classification (NCBI taxonomy): domain Eukaryota; kingdom Metazoa; phylum Arthropoda; class Insecta; order Lepidoptera; family Sesiidae; genus Synanthedon; species Synanthedon tipuliformis. The sequence goes on along the minus strand of OX392407.1, from coordinate 9,679,193 downwards.
AACAGAATGTTAGATTGTAAAGTGTATTTTGAATAATAAAGTGCAACGCTGAACTGCAGCGCACTGTTGCCGTGGCACCAAGGCCGTGATGCTATGTGGCCAGGTGAATTGTAGGTTGATGTTGAATGCATCGTGCGATTGCGTCACGCTACTGCAAGGCAAATGTAGCGAACGGATAGCCCATAATGTGTACAACATTATAACTACAAATATTTTATGTTGTGACCGTGGTCAAATGGGGGATTAAATTCAAGTGTCGCCTCCCCTAATGTCGCACCAAGGCGTCTGCCTCCGTGGGAAAGTGTTTCGGTTCTCAGGTGTCTGTCGTTCAGCGCGCACCCGGCAACGGCTCACTTGAGTTATGTAAAGTGAATGCGATGATGCTATGACGACCGACGAATGAACTCTATAAATAGCGGTCGATCCGTCCTTGAGCCGCCGCGAGTGCGCAGAACTAGGTCAGGCCAAGCTGCCTCATGCCAGTGCTCTCCACCTCGCCTAACAACGCCTCTCCCCCCCTTGCCCATTCCTATAAATTACAAAACAACACTTCCTGCTTTTATTCTTTTCTCTTTCGGCCAGAAAACAGAAAATAAGCATTAGTTTCTGTATAGTGTTCGACGTCATATTACAACTTCAAGAACTTCATCTTCGACCTCCCTCACCTTCACTTACCATCAGGTGAGATTGAGGTCAATCTCGTACACAAATATACAAATAAAAACACTTTTCTACTCTTGATTCTGAGGAAAATATAAAATTTCATCCAAGTCGTTGAGCCGTTTTGGAGATACGCGTTGTAAATTTGTATGACATTTATGTAAATTAATAGAATAGCATCGATGTATAGATAGGATAAGAATAAATCGTGAGATAAGCAATGACCCACGACACAGGCGTAGCCGAGTAGTGTGACATCCATTGATTTAATAAATGCTTTCTTTCATCTTTGTTAAATCATCTAAATTTAGTATTATTGCATGTAGCCGTGAAAACAAGTTTGAACATTTTAAAAGCCAGATGTGTTCAATCGAACCGAGCAATTCAGCACCAAATCGATTATAATTTTTCGCTACGCATTTGAATAGCAATAAGTTGAAAGGGAGAACACTTGGTTTGTATGTATAATACAAGACGTGGTTTCTGTATACATAATTTCTTTACCTGAGCGAATTGATAATGCCCTCGTTGGGCAGGTAGCGAGTGGGATTATAATAATCGTATCCCGCTGCATATTTCTGGATACTTTGTGCCGTGTGGGTTAGCGTGATTTTATTGTAAAACGACGTTGCATGTGAGGATGAGCTCTGTATTAATCTGCCTACCTGAGCGAGGTGAATTATAAATACGCGGCATATACCCGTAGCCGGCTATATTACACAGAAAAATGTGTACCTACATATAATTGTTATTGTAACAATGGTCGTATGCATTTGAAAATTGCGTTCAATGTATAAAATTGTGATGGATTTTTAGCACCGTTTGGTTTTATCAACGCGTTATCAGCATACGAAGCGAGACATGTTGTTTCATAAATTTTTTGCTCTTACCAGTAATATCAGCTCACTGCCCTTACCAGATATTTTTTTAATAAAACAAGTTTAAAATATTTTGGCATATAAAAAGGCTCAGATTAAATGTATTAAATTATGTTTATTTTTATTATATTACAATAAATTTTTGAATGAAAAATAAAATAATACTTAGTTGTTAACAATGGTTCATAATTTACGCGAGTTACGTCATCACCTGTCGACTACCACCTGTATGAAGTGGCGCGTGACACTGAAGTCTTTAGTCATTATAGCTCATGTATTCTGATGTATAAACTATATTTGAATCATACCTACCTCTCGGTTTTGATCTTCAAGATGGAATTGAAACTTCATCTTGAAGTGTTTTATATGTGGACTTGAAGTGTTATCCCTTGTGGAGTACTTATCGCTCCCAATTTCCAATAAATCGATGGTCCATTATAAATAATGAACAACGAATGTTTACATTAGCTTTGTACTCAACACGTACTCAATGATATTTTGTACTATTCATGAGAGGAAAAAAAATCTTGAAGGGTTGACAGCACCTTCCATACGCCTACGCTTCGATGATGCTTGGACCTTTAGCCAATGTCTAAAAACCTTTTTCATTTATATATATACATGCAGCCGACTATTATCTTATTCTTTATCCGTACTAATATTATAAATGCGAAAGTTTGTATGTTTGTTTGGAAGTTCACGCAAAAACGGCTGAAGAGATTTGGATGAAGTTCGGCGCACAGATAGTTTATTACTTGAATTAACTTTTTAAGCTGAAAAAATGTTCCTGTGGGATAACTACAGCGCTTAATTTCGTTGGGTCAGCTAGTATATTATAAAGAATATATTGAATCGAAGAACTTGTAAGGCAATTTTTCTTCGATTCTGAAATGGAATAATTTATAGATTCCTCGAAACGGGAATAATGCATGTTGCGTCGCGTGATATCCACCAATCATGGCTCATTACTGTGAACAATGCATAAGGAGTAACATCGGCCTCGTGTCGAGAGGGCCGCGGTGAAAGCATTCTTCGTCCGCCGCAATTACACATGTATAATTGTTATTTAATTTTAACATGTTATTGAACAATCGGTGCGAGCGGGTCCCGCGCTGAAAGCCACCTGTCTCGCTCCTTTGTTTCGGCATGCAAATGTCAGTGGAGGTCATCTAAATAAAGGCAGCAGTGTATGCGTTCCGCCCGAATCGGACCGCGGTCGCTGTCTAGACGTTGTGTTGCATCGTCCGATCGATTGCTCCGACGAGCCTCAGACGGTCGTCGACCCCGCGGGCGCATCGCGGTGACGTTACGCTTCGGTGATGCGCTCCTCCATAAAATATCCTCAACTAGCGGCCCGCCCCGGCTTTGCATGGGTGAAATTGTATACATAAACCTTCCTCATTTAACGCTCATTCCATTAGTAAATAAATTGGTTCGTTAAGAAATCAGCGGTGATACAGACAGACGACAGCGATTTTATTTTATAATTTATGTATAATACATACATATACATACGAGCGGATACGATACGAGCCTTTATCTACCTGCTTTTTAAATTTTTTGCTGCTATGCACGCAACTCAACAATAATGAAAGACGCGTCTCTCTCGACGTATGTATTCATAAGTTGTAATGCAATCTGTACGCGACCATTTTCAAATTTAAAAGTGGATATAGACAAGACAGAGGTCGTAAAACACCATTGTCGCGCGGCTGTGCTGTAAAAACGTTTGTAAAGATTGCACCAGGCGTTTTGTTGTTTTTCAAAAAAAATAAAAAATAAAAAAGGGTGAAATTGTAAAGTTTTATTATGATGTCCTGCCCGCTCGGTTCGATGTTCGCTGCCACCTTTATTATGACAATACCGGCTCGTACTTTATTTACGCGTTGTCTGACCTTGTGGGCCGGTCAAGTGCAAACTTTGACATTGTTTTCTAGACTGAAATATATTTTTTTGTTCTGCTTTTTAAAATATGAACTCGTCGATTTTACAATACCTCTTTTGTTCACCGTTGACAGAGATCTGCCGTTGTTCGTATCGATGTTATCCATGAAGGGCCTTATTGGATATTGTGCATTGTTAACTGTTTTTGTGACAGGGCTACGAAGGCTTTGCAGATGGCATTGTACGTGTCGCCCGGCTTCTCTCGGGCCGCCGACGCACATCTTCGACTAGCGCTGATGTTCAAAGCGCGTCGACACTGGGCGGTGGCCTCGATTCATTTCAGGAGAGCGCGACTAGCACCCCATCAAGATGCGACTTTCACGCGACTGGAGTTAAGCTTCCATGCGGCCCACTTACTTGAGGCTAGAGGTCTCAGAAAAGCCGCAAGGGACGCATATGCAAGACTGTTAGAAGAGCCGCAACTCTCGTCCACTTTGAAGGCGGACGTCTGCAGACAGCTAGGTGAGATGAATTCCCCAATATTAATTGTACACTCAAAGGTTTTGTTTCTTTTTTTATTATTATAAAGGTGGCAGACTAGTGGCAGATAGTCCGGCGATCAACTTGATGGTGGTTACCGTCGCCTAAGGACACAATCAATGCCACAGGTGCAGGAAATGCGTTGTCGAGTATTATTAAAGATAAGGAATTAGATTGCATTGTTTTTTGATTGATATGATTAAGGATAAGGGATAGGGAAATGAGGTCTTATGTCTTAAAAATGTCTTGATCGTTACTCATCATAGCACTCACAGATAAAGAGGCTACATTCCTCCTTAAACTAAGGGGGTTACCGTTGTTGTATGAGCATTGGATCATCAACACTCGAACAATTCGATGCTGCAAGGTGTCAAATTGATCTGGATGGTGACTTGCGAAGGTCACCCGTCGAATAGGACGTCTCCTAGGTGGCGCCGAAGGTGATCTGTAGTAGCTAGATAAACGGGGCAACTGTGTATTAGGTACCTACATGTCGACCTTGGGGGACGTCTCGCGTTGCGGACAGACACGCCGTCGTCGGCTCGTTTTGATAATAAACAAACATGATCTTGAAAATGTTTTAAGGATAAAGATGTTTTAAGTTTACGGTTTTCCTATTGAGAAATAATAAAAACAAAAAAATAAATAAGAATTTCTCTCCATTATTTAGGTTTTAAGAATTAGCGACTTATTGTGTTTTGAATATAAATATTGACTTTTTACCAAGTTAATTGGGTACTTTTTATCTATCGGCACACATGCTATTATTTCACGGTGGTCTTCTGTAAGGGGGTGGTTACTGCCGCCAGAGGATACGATAGTCAAATATTAACAAAGAGACTGTCAGCCTGCCTGCCGCACCTAGAACCCTGTGGCACAGGCATGAGAGCCAGCAATCGGCTGACGCAGCATGTCCTCCGTTGCAGGTTGGTTGTACCACCGATGCATATCTCTGGGCGAGCCGGCGGCCCGCGCTCGCGCCGCAATATGGTGCTTGCAGCGCGCGGTCGCTGCGGAACCCGAGTCTGGCGCGGGACTGTATCTGCTGGGACGGTGTTTCGCCGCCCAGGGGAAGGTCCACGACGCCTTCATTGCTTACAGGAACTCCGTGGAGAAGTCTGAAGGCAACGCGGACACGTGGTGTTCTATAGGGTGAGTGTTCCGCCTTTGTACTTACGAAGTAGTCCTTCTTCTAAATAAGTCTGTTATGATGTTCCAAATTTCAGCTTTCTAAACTTATTAGTTTTGGCTATGCGTTGATAGTCGGTCGGGACAAACGATTTTAGAAATATACCTAGATTACTTATATTTTAATATATTATAGGCCCAAATTAGTTCACTCAAAATTTTAACAAAATTTTTATTACATATATTTACCCAAATTTCTATAAAAGATCTATATAGGTACGATATTTTTCTAGAATCTATTTAACAATTTATTAAATTATTATTATAGAGTGCGGCGAAAAACAGGAGATGTAAACTGCAAGCGCAATATAAAGGAATCAGTCCCTGCTACGTTAGTAGTTTAAAAGTTTACTCAAATACTTTCTTCTATTACTAACTCTAACATTCCTTCTTTTTTTTTCTTTCTGCGCTTTCTGCGAGTGACATTTTATGAGACGGGTCAGTTGTTTGAAACTTTGAATGACGTCCATTTGTAAAACAATAATTTGTTCACACGCAGTACAAACTGAATTCCTGCAAAGAAAAAAAACCGAAGTGTTTGTAAATATGGAAGTATTAATTTACACACTCCATTAAGGGGAAACGCGATTACTTTTTAATGAAAGTGACCAGAAAAAGTATTTTTATGCTAAGTTGAACGTGTTGCTTGTTATAGATTGCAAACAGATTGCAATTGTATGTAATTGTTCATTAAAACGGTAAAGTAAATTAGCATTGATGGATGTGTTACGTTTTGCACGCCACACCACAGCCGTAGGGGAAATGGTTCATTCAGAACCACTTTACTCACTTTATTTTATTTTATAATTTTTACTCATTGTGATACCTAATATAAAGCTCCCTTTGTATTATCATTTTTTTCTAAGAAATATTTCATAATGCATATGATTTTTTGGAAAATGAAAACTGTCGTTTAAAGGGGAGGTTTAGCAAAATAAACCCAAATTTAATTTTTTTTATATATGTAATTATATTTATTTGAGCTCACTTTGAGCTGTTTTATAAGCAAATAACATTTTCAGCTGTTTTTGTAAGCAAAGGCTGTTATTAACTGTTATAATTTGATATTTATTTATTTTTTAAACAACTAATACAGTCTATAAAAATATTACTTTTTAATAAATCTTAAATAGGTTGATAGCATATGAGCGAATTGACATCAATTTTCTGTCTGTCCAATAAAATTGTACGTGAAAAATGTAAGAATATTGACTTTAATGGTGTATAGGCCGATACCTACGAAGAAATTTCGTAGGTCGATACCATCGAATAATGTACGATCTGAACGAACATGTTTTTCTTAATTAGTTGGTATCTTATCTTGTTTACCAACTAATGATGTCAACATTTTAATGTATATTATGGAGTTTTTTAAAATTTATTTATCGATTGTTTTATTATGGACTAGCTAACAGAAGAAGTAGTTGCTCTAGTACCACTTTGACTGTACCATTTATGGTACTAGTGATACTACTTGGTATCACCAGTACCACTAATGGTACTAGTGATATTTTTGTATTAACAGTACCTACGACGTAGTTGCTCTAGTACCATTTGATTGGACTATTAATTTTTAAATTTTTAATTTATTTTTTATTAATTATGTATTGTTTTCTATGGTACTTCTATATTTTGACTTGAATATAGGGAAACAAAAATGTTTTAAAAAATTTCTTTCTTTTATGGAAAAATATTGGATGCCTAAGAAATCGACCTGGAGCGGTTTCGAATTAAGACACTGAACTCGGAATGTGTGTGAAGGGTGGAATAGTAGTTACGATATTTGTTTTACGAGGAAATCAACTACTTTAATGCACTATCTGATTTAACAGTGAATTGATTTTTCCTTTTTAAGAATCTTTATATTTAATAAAATGCATTTATTTTGATTGACATTGCAAACGGTCACTTTAATTTTATTAGTAGGTATAGACGAGAAATTGAAATGGTCATTCCTTGAAGTAGTAACGAAACATTTGCAGAGTTCTATACCAGCAGCAGAACCAACCGATGGACGCCCTGCAGGCGTACATATGCGCGGTGCAGTTGGACAAAGGGCACTCGGCCGCTTGGACCAACTTAGGAAGCTTGTACGAGAGCTGCCAGATGCCGAGGGACGCGTTCGCGTGCTACACGAACGGAGGCGCCGCAGCGACCGCCTCGCACGCTGCTCTGCGTCAGAGGCTGGCCTTTCTCCGCTCTCATATGGCGCATGCGCCCATGCCTTCCGTCACCGGCAAGTGAGTATCCCAATAACTAGCGATCCGTTCCTGGCTTCGCACAAAATCGTATCGGCGGAAACGTCTCCGAATGGAAAGTGTATGCTCAGTCCAGCATACACTTTCTCTCACACTTTTCTGACCGTATTTACTATACAGGATAGTAAATACGGTCAGAAAAGTGTGAGAGAGACGAAGCGATCGTGTGGCCTTATTAGTTCTTTTTCTTGAAATTAGCATTGGTCCTCTGAAGTTACTACGGACCTACAGGTGATACCTGTTTATAGATATTGCGATGCAACTTGCGACAACTTGCGAGGTCGATAATTTTTTTTTGGTACTGACTATACCTAGTTATTATTATCATCTTCCAGTCAATGAGTCATAATTAAAATGTGAAATAGTTGAGTAAAGCGAATAAAATGTCCACTGTACAATGACAGACGGCGGCAGCTGCCTTCTATCGAGGAGGCGTGGAACCTGCCCATCAGCGCGGAGATGTCTTCGCGAGCACCCAAAGCGGCGCCCCCTCCCTACCCTGGCGCTGGGCCTGGAGGCGGGCAGGGGGGCGGTGCGGGGGGTGGGACGCCGGCCCTGGAGGCTCCCCCCCTCACGCCCCACCAGCTACAAACGCTGCAGTACTTGCAGAGGAACGCGCACAACCTGTCCCCGCCTCAACAAGTACCTACACTTCGTTTTATTTAGCACATCATATCACAAGTATACCTATGGTTTTTATTTCATAGAAAACTTGCTTGGTACCAAATATTTGGTTTAAGTTCAATGTTAGAATATTTCTTACTGATAATATTCCTTTGTATGTTGTACGTAATGTTTGCAATTACAGTGTAAACTGTCCATAAAAAATCTCAAGGGACCGAGGGTAGGCTTGAAAATCGGTATCAGCGTTTTTCGGAAAACTTCTCAGCCATTGCTTTAAAATTTGTCCCGAGATGGGTGCATTTTGCATTTATACTCACTTTTACACAGTTTTGCCCTTTCTGTTTTACGCCATGTGTTCATTCCAGACGCTGATGCAACAGTTGCTGTCCCAGTATCGACTAGCGCAGGCGGCACGCTCGCGGACGGTTCGTACGAACTTGACACTTGAACACAAAAAAACAAACAAACAAACACACATACACACAAACACACTGGCGCAGGTCCACACCCCTTCATCGGCCACGACATGACAGTACTAGACGAGTGCTATTTGTGCTGTGGTAGTGCCATAACGAATGCATTAATGTGGTCTGTGTCGCCAGGTGGCCAAGTCCGAAGCCGGCAGCAACACGAGCGGCGATAGCGCCGAATCGCTCGCCGAAGATCTGCTCAAGAGGTTTTCGGACTCCACCCCCGATGTCAAGAAGGAACCAATCACGAGTGAGTATCACTCCTATATATGTATACATTTATCTAGCTGCTGTCCAAAGAATTCTATAATAAATGAGGTGGACCATTTGAAAACTTCATTGAACAGTCGTTTGGGCAGCCTGTCTGTCAGCAGTGACCACACCCTTACAGACCTTACCCTTAAGTGTTTCAGTGAGTGAGTAAGGGATGCCAGAGTCCGTTACAATTACCTTCCTTTCTTATCCCTCATCCTTAATTCATCCATGGTAGCTTACTACTACCATCAAGTGTACCGTCAACCTGTCTGTGTCTGTCTACCTTAAAAAAAAACACATTGATAATATTACAAACACCAACAGAAAGAATCTCTACATCAACGAGCGAGAGATAGAAATATTAATTGTCAACAAGAGTGAAAATGGATGACTTAAGGGGCTTTGGACTACTCGTACATACTCGTACAACAGAAAGCAGACAGCAAAAAATATATATATTAAATTTTAAGAAAATACGCATTAATTCTGTATACTTTCGGTACAATCAATATTGTTGTTATGAGATTAAACTTTCAAAGACTTTAGGTGATAATAATGCAACCGTCATTCGTTTTATTCCCTTCGGCCACCGAAATGACTGTTATTACGCATTTAGAAAACAGTACAACTGTGTTAATTAACTAGCTCTTCAAGATTTTGGTGGAAATGCTCTTGTCTACCTCAGTTATAATAGAAGTCTATGAGCCAATTTTTACTGCCTTTACAAAATATATGAGCAATAATTTATTCAATTTTTATTGCTGTTATAGTTTTACCAGGCGTCTGATTTTTATTTTTAAATGTTCATTCGGGATCGGTATTTTTTTTCTTGATTTTTTAGTATCCGTGACAGTGTATGCAAAATTTCACTATGATAGTACGAGTAATCAAGGCTTGAAAGTCTTGAAGGTAACAAGAGTTACTTTCACATTTATAACTTCCTTCATTCGTCCTTCATCCTCTATCCTGAGAGGATAGAAAGCGCTGAAGAAAATTGAACTTTATTAGCGATAGTCAAATTCATTATTCATTTATCTATAAAATTGTTTTAATGAGTTAATATTTAATATGAATAATAATAGTTTTATCTATGTATTATGTTTTACCCGCTGCAAGCACAACAAAATCTTGCTTTAGGAAAAAAATAATATTTTTTAAAATTTAATATTAAAAAAAAAACCTTAAAAATAAATTTTTAAAAGTAAATCAATAATATGTCAATGTCTCGTAAATAGTAATTGTCAATCAACTTGTTACATCGAAGTTGTCAAACCCTAATTGGTTTATGTATTGCATATTATAGGAAGAAAAGATCGTATTAACGTTATGAAAGGTAAAATTGTTGAATACCTAGACTAATTAATAAGCTGAAGTTGAATTTTGATTCTTTTTTGTTAATATTCCAATCCAATCTTTGAATTTGAACTACCAGTCTCATTTGAAAACAATATTTTTGCATTACGACTAGATAGTCGAATACTTAGGTAACTAAGACCTTTAGGAGCTGATCAAAAGAATAACGGTCAGAATGATCAGAATATTATTGCAAATCTGCTCCATCAAACGTTTTGCATTTGGTTATAATGCCTGATAGTGTTTCCAATTTCAGTGAAACGACGCGTTTAAGCAAGTTTTGTTTTGTTCAGCAGAAAATGTGACCGGCAACGGCGACACGATGCTCGGGCCGCGACAGCCCGTCGTTAAACTGGAGCCGCTTAAGACGGACCCGCTGAAGCCGCTTCAGTTCAACATTTCGATGACCGCCAAGCAGATTCTCGACGCGTGCAAGGAGAACGCCGGCCCGCCCACGTCGTGGTCGGTGCTGGGCGACGGATGCGGGCCTCCGGAACCACCGTCCGTCCCGCAGCCGCGCCTCACCGCCGAGCAACTGGCACCGCCCGCGCCCTTCGTCTACGTCGAGTCTAAACGGGACGCGTTTTCACCACAGCTACAGGACTTCTGTCTGAAGCACCCGATCGCGGTCGTGCGCGGACTCACGGCGGCTCTCAAGTTGGATCTCGGCCTGTTCTCCACCAAGACACTAGTAGAAGCTTGGCCCGATCATGCGGTCGAAGTGCGAACGCAACTGATGCAATCCGCCGACGAGAATTGGGACACGACCGGGCGACGGCGCGTGTGGGCTTGCGCTTCGCATCGCTCTCACACGACTGTACGCAAATACGCGCAATACCAAGCCGGCTCGTTTCAAGAGTCGCTGCGAGAGGAGCGCGAAAGGGGACCGCAACAGCACGCCACGCCAGCGACCGGCGCGCTATCCGACTCGGACGGACAATCCGGTTCTGGACCGGTGAAGAGACGGCGCGGATCACGAATGCTCCGCTTCGGCACCAACGTCGATCTTTCAGATGAACGCAAGTGGCGACCGCAGCTCACCGAGCTTCAGAAGCTACCTGCGTTCGCGCGAGTCGCATCCGCCGCCAACATGTTATCGCACGTCGGCCACGTGATCTTAGGCATGAACACGGTACAGCTTTACATGAAAGTGCCAGGCAGCCGCACCCCAGGCCACCAGGAGAACAACAACTTCTGTTCGATCAATATAAACATAGGTCCGGGCGATTGCGAGTGGTTTGGTGTGCCCGACGCGTACTGGGGCGGCGTGAACGAGCTGTGCGAGCGACATGGCCTCTCTTACTTGCACGGCTCGTGGTGGCCCGATCCGGAAGAGCTAAGAGCCCACGGCGTTCCCGTGTACAGGTTCACGCAGCGTCCGGGGGATCTGGTTTGGGTGAACGCCGGCTGCGTTCACTGGGTGCAAGCGACCGGCTGGTGCAACAACATCGCGTGGAACGTGGGTCCGCTGACGGCGCGTCAGTACACGCTCGCATTGGAGCGCTACGAGTGGAATAAGGTGCAGAATTTCAAATCGATAGTGCCGATGGTGCATTTGACGTGGAACCTGGCGCGGAATATACGCGTGTCGGATCCGAGATTGCATCGCGCGATGCGCGCGTGCCTAGTGCAGACGTTACGCGCGGCGGCCGGTACGCTGGCTGCAGTGCGTGCTCGCGGCGTACCCGTAAGATTCCACGGACGCGCACGAGGGGAAGCGTCGCATTATTGCGGCGCGTGCGAGCGCGAAGTGTGGCACGCGCTATTGGTACGCGAACACGAGCGTCGACACGTAGTGCACTGTTTACCTTGCGCGCGTCGCTTAGCGCCCTCTCTCACCGGTTTTCTCTGTCTGGAGGAGCATCACTTTGATGAATTGGCGCAAGTGTACGACGCTTTCACACTACACCGGCCCGCTACGCCCGCGCACGCGACACACCCCGCACAGCAAGCGCCCGCAGTGCACCCCGCGCCCGTAGCGCATCCAGCGCCCGCGCACTCTGCACCCGACTGAATGGGGTGTCAGTGGAGTCTAAATGTCAATTGTCGAGCCCTCGCGCTCACGTGTTCAACCGCGATTTAAATGTGTTATTTTTGTATAGAGGCATATTTTATTTATTTGGAATTGTATTGTGAGTTTTAATGTAATGTAATGTATATGTAGGTTCATTTTTAGTAGTACTGACGATGGTCTCGTAGCGAATAGTAGCCGTTAAGTGTATATGTATTGATGTAAGCACGGAGTGGGATCCTGTGTTTTAGCAGGGCCTGTTGAACTGTGCTCGGATGTCCCAAAGAATGTTACGTCTTTCAGTGCCTGTCTGCTTGTGTTCTGTCGCGATTCGGATCGGATAGTTTGAAATTGGACTGTTAAATTATGCTTTTAATTTAATTTATGAATTCGACTGCCTCTTAAATGAATTGTAATTTAATGGAAGGATGCCACCCGCACGCCCGTTGGATTTATTGTTCTTTCTCTTGGAGTTTATATTGATGTGTTGTGAGGTTTGTTCGTTCGTATGTATATAGTATATTTGTATAGAGCGGTGGTCGCGGGTGGTCGTTAGGGTTAGTGGATGGTAATCGATGGTGTTGTGTCGTGTATCGTAATGGCGGACGCCAATATTTAAAATTAGAAATCGTAAGTAACATCACTGCCATGTATGACCTTACTGTTTATACCGTAATATAAAATTTTTAATAAATGAATTTAAGGCATATCTACTGTTTTATTTTTCCTTTAATCTTATTATCTCTGGACGAAAATAAAAATCTAAATTTATTTATTTCTAAACTGATCTGAATATTGAATAATTTCTGAACTACTTGAACTTCGAAAATTACTAAAAATGATCAAATACCTTATGTATATTCATAGTGAGGCGAAACACTGCAATCTGTTGAATCGGCCAAATTACACGCACACAATGTGCACAAGTTGTATTTTGTTTTCGCTGTAGTCAAAATTATAGATAGAAGCTAGTTCTTGGAGATGGACCATTCTTTTTATTCCCGACGGACGCTATAAACCGTTCGCGTTTCCAAATGGAGTGAGCGACATCTAGGTATCAAGGCACTACTATCTAGTATTAATTTAGATTCTTCACCAATAGATGGCACTGCTTCATTCAGTTTATAAGATGTCTCTGCCATCGACAGCTCAAGAGGTGCAATCCTGCGAGTAGGTAGGTATAAGTTTATATCTGAGACGGTTGCAATTTTAATACATTATTTAAGGACTAGCTGGTGCCCGCGACTTCGTCCGTGTTCTGGATAAAAGGGGTAACCTAAGTATGTCCTTTCTGGTGTCCCAGACAACATGTATGCAAAATTTCATGGTGATGATCGGTTCAGTAGTTTTTGCGTGAGAGTTACAAACATCCATACAAACTTTCGCATTTATAATACGTATTAGTATGGATATATTTACCAGTTCACAGCTAATGGCACCGATGGATTTCTACGGTTTGGTACCTACTTAAGGGCTATGATGCTAACTATTAGGTCAACAAACAGTTTATTCGTAAACCAAAGTAAACTCGACAAATAAAGTGCTTTATCAACCCTAAGACTGAACATTCTTTGTATGTTGTAGAATGATATGATCTGTTTTCCTTTGAAAATTCCAAGTGACAATTTCTATTGCTATCTTTATTAGCGATGACAAATTATGTCAATTTAAATCAAATACCTATTTCAAATCTAAGCCTTAGCGAATTTTGAAATGAATGGAATTTGTAATCGAAACTGATAAAGCACTTTTCTTGTCTGCTATATCTAACAAATGGGGTTATTACCATTTGGACAGTTTTTGCAGTAGTTTACTTGACTGACCAAGGAGTAAAGCGTTTTACGAAGTGCCTATAAGGGTTCTGGCATCACCTTTCAACTTAATAGGTTTCTAGCATTAATTCTATTAATTAAACACAGTTAAAGTAAAGTCAGAAATTGTATTTTTTTTTGTATTTCATTCTGTACTAGAAACATGAAAAATAAAATTCACTGAAACTTTACGAGATATTTATTTAAATCACATATTGTTTAAAAATACAGGTGTGCGTCATATCATAATATTGTATAATATAAATAAACTTATACACCAAAATGTGGCAACGTGAAGCGAGCGAAGATAGTCTATTCTATATTATAACAATGGAGTAACAGCGATTAATATTTGATAAAAAATATATTTTTAAATTTTTTTATTATATAAGATACCATAATTATAATTATATAATTATAATAACTAATTAAAGCACTTAGTAGGTTTAAACGAATAATATTTTCGTCTTTATTTCTCGCGAGATCTCTTTACGTCATTTTTTAAAAAGCCCTTTAAATATTCCAAAATTTTTAATATTTAAAGGGACATTTTAATGTCCTTTTCTTTATAGATCTTAAAATGGCCTTCGCTAATATTCTATCCGTTATTACAAATTTTTACCTTGTAAGACATTTCTAATCTTCAGATTTTAGTTCTCTGTGACCTATTTATGGTTATCGAGATCATAGATCGTCTTTTATTAGAGATTTTTAAACACAAAAATGAAAGTTTTCCTTAGGTCAAATCACAGATAGAATATTCGAAACAGAACAGACAAATCCGCAGTGAGGCGACCAAAAAAGGCTTAAAAATATGATTTTGTTAAAACTTGATTGGTCGTATTAAAAAAAAAAAATATTAACATAAAAATGCATTCACTAAACAACTTTGAATCACTCATTATACTGTCTTTTTTTTAAATTAATTGAGATTACGACATTAAAAGTAAATACAATAAAATAGTTAAATCTTAAACCAAATATTCAATTACAATAATATATTGTGATAGTATTATTATTTACAATTTATATACTTAATAAAAATTAAAAAAATATTAAGTAAATATTTGTAGCACCTATTTCTTCGTTACTGCAATCCATAGCACTGCATCCATTATTTATTATTCACTTACCTATACATAATATAACGAATTTAACGCTATTTTTGGAAAAATACACATGGCTATAGTTATAGCAACAAAGAGTTATTAAAAAAAAATCTTTAGCAAAAATAGCATTGTCAATTTTTTTTTTCGCAAATGTGTTACTGTTTGGCGCATACTTATTATACATTAATTATTTATTATTAATTTTTTATAAATTTCATCTAACATAGGACTCCATGTTCCACTCATAGGAATGTGTCTATCAATTAATTTGACATATCGCACCTCCGGCAAAACAAGGGCATAATTGCACTTTTTGTAATTTTATAGGAGAGCCACTTTTGCATTGAATATTGTATTATATTGGTTTGAAACAATTCTTTTTTTTGCATCAAATAAGCCCGTTGTGAATATTTTTTTAATTTAATAATATATTTAAGTTTAAGCCACTTCTGCATTATTTAACTCATTTTGCAAATATTTGTAAGTTATGCCCTTGTCTTACCGAAGGTGCGATATAATTAACGCAAAATGCTTTCAATACGAAATGTCCTGAACGCAAAATATTTTTTTATAAATGATGTTATATTTAATGTTTGATCTAGTGGCTAATAACACTAGCTGTTAACCAAACGGTCGCGGGTTCGAATCCCGCTAGGGGCAAATTTATGTTTATGGGTTAACATTTCACCTTTGTGTCTGAGTCATGGATGTTTTGTATATTTATAATAAGTATTTACAAAAAAAAGTCATATATCAACTGTCTGGTATCCATAATATACAAGCATTAGTTGCTTACTGTGGAACTAGATGGCGCTGTCTCGAATGTGTGAATATTATTTATTTATTTATTTATGTTATAATACATTTTTAATACATTTCATGCGTTTGATTGAATTCTCATCAATCAACACGATACATTCAATTTCACTATTTATATACATACACATAGCTTACAAATTTATACTTTATTCGAAACATCAATCGGATCAAAATGTTATATATAACAGTACAAGTTATAGGAGAGATTTTTCATTATAATAATATATTATTATATTATAGAAAAGTGCAAATTAGGAATTGTGCTTATCTAATTTCATTATCTAGATATTTCACTGGGCATTAAGCCGAACGTCCACCGCCAGCTAAAATAAGTTAGTTTAGTTTAGCTCGCATAGTCGAGCCAGTTTTTCGTACTTGTGAGTCCACCGCAAACTATGCCAGCTAAGCTAACTAAAATATCCGAACTAGGTCAAACTAACTTAGTTGTTTAGGCCGATCTGAAGCTACGCGAACTAAGCTAAGCCCCTCTCACCCCCTTGCGTTACCCCTCTGGCGCTTTTCGCTAGTGTTGTTTTGACATCATCAGCTCAGTCTACTCCACATTCTAGCACAAACTGAATCATCACTAACGTAGCTTATTTTTCGGTGGACGAACAACTATTTCCCAGTTTAGTTTAGCTTAGTTCACTGAACTTAATTCCTAATTATTTTAGCTGGCGGTGGACGTTCGGCTTTAAATCACATTTACAACCTAAGCCTTCACTTTCCATTATTCTTATATATTTGGCGAGACTAGCAAACCGCGTCTGTGCCTTGAGTGTTTTTATAATGTACTGGCTGTTGCACGCGACTTCGTCTGCGTAACTTTATAAAATATAGCCTATGTATGTTACTCGCTGATAATATAGCTTTCCGAAAAGTAAAAGAATTTTTCAAATCGGTCCCTTAGAGTCGGAGCCTATTCAATTCAAACAAATAAACAAACAAACAAACCTTTCCTCTTTATAATATTAGTATAGATTTTAATGCAGTTAATTAAATATATATCTTAACAAAGTCAGATATGTTAAGTTAGAAAAAAATATTGAGTATACATAATTATTCAATATATTATATATCCAATAAGATTGTAATTTAAGGCCAGAAATATATGTAAATATTATCTTTTATACATAAAACTATGCAACTGCTATTAAAGTGGTTTTTCACTAATATAAATTTGCAGCAAAAAACCGTACGAAGCCGGGAGTTATCTATAAAATAATTAATATTTTTACCGTTTTGTACTAAATTTTACTAATATTGCTTTATAGCTATTATATGTAATGATAAAGACTTTATTGTTTTATTTTACTCAAAATTAGAATATTAGGACACTCGAGGTACAAGACTACATACATTCTCTACGTTACTTTGGCAAATAACATTCCTCTCATTGACGCCGAATAATGAACATAAATTAGGTATACAACTTTGCTTCCCCCGTTCTACAATAGATGGCGTTAGCGGTGTGTTTTCGATTTGTGTCAGCATTACAAGATTATTTTCGAATAAAATTCAATGTATCAGACAAATTCTAGTCATAAAATTTTGTTCAATGCGCTTACTCTAAGTATACTAATTTATTTATTTTTTGGAAAATTACGAACCCGAGATAGATTATAATTTAAAAAATAAATGATAATAACCGCAGTTGTTTTACAAAAATACTTCAAGCTTTTAGAGAGAAAAAGAATGGCTGATGCAAAGTTGTATTACCCAATGAAATATTCTTTCCTCTATTTAATTAAATACATACATTAAGCATAATTTAGTCATTAATTTTTCATCACATCAACACCTAACACTTTCATACTTAGAAAATTATTTGTCAATTATGAATTTGACAAATAATTTCATTTTTGAATTTGACAAACAATTTCAGTTTTGAATTTGACAAACAATTCAATTTTGAATTTGACAATTTAATTTTTCAATTTGACAAATAATTTCATTTTTGAATTTGACAAACAATTTCATTTTTGAATTTTCCAATCAATTTCATTTGCGTATATGAAGTCACTTATCAAATGTTTTTTTTTTACCCATAATACAGATGTTTTGTGTGTCTATTTAATAAAAATTACAGTGACCACATACAACAGTCTCATACAAAACAAACTTTTAAAATAACTTTACTGACATAGAGATAGCAACATTTAAGTTTTACATAGAGATGTCAACATTTGAGTTGCATCAGTATTTAATGTTTATGTATTGATAAGCATGATTAACTAAGGCTGGGTTGCACCATCTTACTTTAACTATAACCAACGTCGCAACTTCAGTTAATTCGCACTCATTTTCGGCCGAAAATGAGTTTTAGGCCGAAAATGAGTTGCACCAGTTAACCAGCTATGATTATTTGTTAACTGGTGCAACTCATTTTCGGCCTAACCGTTATTTTAACTCAAGTTGCGGCGTTGGTTATAGTTAAAGTTAGATGGTGCAACCCAGCCTAACAGTTATATTTGTAACAGTTAAAAACATGTTAACCATAAATATAATTTAGATTTCGACACAATTTAGAATTGCATAATATTTTTGTCAGTTTTTATAATACTTACGAGGACTTCTTTTGACAGAACGAACAATTCCACATAGTATAACATAGTATAAAACCTACCACATTATGGTCGGTTTGTTTTGAAGAGTCCAACACGGTTGTGGTGGTGGTCCCCTCAGGAGTTGGTTCTGCAGACGGGTTTCCTGAGCAGCAGAGCGGAGTCAGCGGAGACGATGGGCAGTTCGTTGGTGCAGTGGTACTTGATCAGATGCGATACACTATCGAACACTCGATCTTTAGTTCGCACCTGTCGATTGTTAAACAATCATTAAACAATGTGCTCCTGTAACATTTACAGGAGGGCAAAAACATTGTAAAAATATCTGTTTTTTTTTTCTCCTTTTTATTTGTGAGCACCACTCTCGAACCAACATAAAGAAAATGTAATTACTAAAAATAAAATAAAAATATTCGACACCTTTAGTTTATGAAGATTATTTATATAAATAAAATGTGTACAAAAAATTAAACACTCATTTCAATGATCTAGATAGATATTAACTGGCCTGACTGGTCATATGAACAGAATTTTTCTTGTGCTGTGATTTTTTTGTTTTGACTGATTTTGATAAAACTTCGTAACTATGTGTAATTTGGTCCAATTTAAAAGATAAGGATAGTTTTTATTTTGAACACTGGCGAAAGTGGGAGTGTGTAGCTAGATAGTATAGTATAAAAATATATGATGATATAGTAAAAGTTTTAGGAACAAGGCGCAGTGATAATTGGTGACTTACGATTCCGTTGGGGTCGACGAGTAGCAAGTGCTTGTGCTGGCCCTTTCTGGCGCCCGTCAGCACGAATTGGCCGGCGCACGCGAGCGAATCGCGCACCAGAAACTCTCCGTCGCGCACCACCAACTGCTCCGCGGTGGCCCTCGAAATGGGCCCGTGGTACCACGGCTCGGACGAGAGGAGTGCGGTCTGCGCTGCGGCCGACAGCGGCTCCTCCGTCGGCGACGACGCGCACGCTGACGCGCATGCCGACGCACACGCCGACGCCGTGGACGATGTCGACGCGCTCGACGCCGTCGCCGACACCGCCGTGAACGACGTCGACGCGTTCGACGCCGTCACCGACATCGCCGTCACCGGAATCGCCGTGAACGGCTCTGGAAACGGCCAACAGAGACTATTACATACCACACCAACACCAAACTAAGCTTTTTTATAATTATACTTAATTAGGTTTTTAATATTACATTTAAATTTTTATATTTTTTTATATAATATGTTACTATATTAGTTTTTATGGAAATTTCTTTTTAAGTTGTACTCAATCAGACAACCCAATACTAAGTAAAGATATTCCCGTAAGGGGGTCACTTATTATTCTCAGTCTCAAGGATCGCGCTGATTTTTAGAAATGAATTCAATTTGACATTATAATAGTGTTATTGAAAATCGGCACTAGATGCCGCTTCTTGTGGAATATAGATAAAAATTGCAATAAGAGCAAGCAGTCTGTAAATAATATAGGTATATGTAATCGGTTTGATTGTACTTTAGCTGCTGCAGCACCTGTGTGGCCTTGCTTGTGTTGTCGGCGACGGTAGCCACTTATCAATCAAGTGGACCTAACTTTAATTGATATATCAAAACAATAGGAGTCAAATCAATGCGAAACTACAACAAAGCTTTTAAGGCGCTATATTAATAATAAAAAATGTACATAAGCGCCGCAACAATAAGAAAGACACTGCTTTAAATTACAATATCAACAGTGGGTAGTTAAGTCACAAATGAACTTTTTCAAAAACAAGAGAAAAAAATCTCAAGTTCCACTTACGCATATCAAATATGTCTGTGTTATGGTTTTGTAAGAGAGCCGTGGGCGGCGTGCGGGGAGGTGGCGATTGATTCACGTAGTGCCTCACGCTTTCTTCGCTTCTGTCAAATAGAAACATCATCAAAATAATAATAAAACTGCAGGTGCACGTCCTAGGGCTGAAAAGATTATGATGGCTTTGATTGTGTAAGTAGGCAACAGTAACATTAAGGGCTGGCGCACATTGGAGGATATATGTATACGTGCTTTTAATATAATCAAATTTCATTGTATTCCATGGCATTCCGTTGTAGCAAAATACAATTAAATTTGAAATATTAAAAGCTTAAAGTAAAAAATACTATGAAAAAATTTAAATACTTTGACGTTCCCTCCTCCAATTTGCGCCGACCCTAAGGAGATTGGTATCATCATAATGGCAGAATGAAGACAATACATACGAAGACATAGGTACGATCGGTGCGAGGGGCGGAGGCGGCGGATGTCGATGCGACGCCGTCTCCGGGGGCATCTTGTCCGGCATGTCATTGTAATACTCTCTGTACTCTATCACTGTATTCTCACCCGGACACAGGTTACGAGATCCATTTATGTTCAACCTGAAATTGTATCATTAACATTTATTTGCAAATGTATCACTCATAAAAAAATCTTACATCAAAATACATGAATTTGCTAATGCAGTTCGGGGATATTTTTCACAAATATTAGAAAGTTGAACTGGCATAGAATAACTGGCAAATATTAGAATAACCTAGCATAGGAAGAATTTTCAATAAGTGGTGTGTATTTTTTATTTATTATATTATTATGTAGGTGGTCCCGCGACTTCATCTCATTGAAAAATGAGAAAAAACAGGAGTATCGCCGTGACGACGGTGGCGCCGCCACACCAATTTTTTATAATTTTAGGCGATCCTTCAGATACTTAACATTTTTCTAAGATAAAAAGTATCCTATATTTTAATCCAGGAAATAAACTATCTGTGTGCCAAATTTCATCCAAATCCGTTCAACCGTTTTTGCGTCAAAGAGTAACAAACGTCCATACATACACCTCTGATGATATTTCCCAACTTTTGTGGTTCCTTGAAGGTCGCTATAAACGATTTTCACTATTATTACATGTATTTAAAACTAATTTCAATAAGTATTATATAAAATACAAAACAAAACTAACTCAACAGTATAAACCAAATAGGAAATAGAATGAATAAAAGTTAGAATTCATTTCATGCATTAAATTAGAAGAATCTTGAGGGGTGAGTCACAACACTTTATTTATCATACAACCCAATGAAGCTCTAATTGATTGCCATATCTAACATGAATCATCTATGTTATAACCATCATAGTAGATAATGAATTCTATGACTGTATAATTCACGAAATATATATGACAAACTTGTAACAAATATTATGGAATCTATAAGTATGTTACTAAGGAAAAAGTTTTATTAAATAAAACCACTAGGTACTGAAAGTAGCTTGACAGATCATTGGATTTTTTAAGAGCTTATTGTTGAGTGGAACACTCTGTCTCGTGGGTCCCAGGTT
Source organism: Synanthedon tipuliformis (assembly GCA_947623395.1). Lineage (NCBI taxonomy): Eukaryota > Metazoa > Arthropoda > Insecta > Lepidoptera > Sesiidae > Synanthedon > Synanthedon tipuliformis. The sequence goes on along the minus strand of OX392407.1, from coordinate 9,657,422 downwards.
TGATGCCCAGCAGGGCCAACTTTGGAAATGAATTTTTCAAAGTTGGCTCTAGTCTGGTTTTTTTTTTATTAGCATGGGTTTACTCTTGGCCAACAACCAGCTGTAAGGATGAGGCCTATGATGGAGCGAGCTCACTCAGAAGATGCCTATTCACTCGAACTTTGAAAAGATTAGGGTTATATGATTACGGATCTGGGAAGTAGTGACAAGGCATACTGCCTGTTGCAGTATTGTGGGTAGCCTGTATGGCGGCAGTGATCACCCATTTATAGAAGACAACTGTGAAAGAACAGCATATGTGCTGTTGTATTTTGGCAAGTGATTGAGGAAAGCCTTATCCTTAATCCCACTATAGTAGGCAGCACATTTGCGGCATTTTAGTTATAGGCAAAAGTAGCCAACTACCATCAAGTGTACCATAAGCCTGGATGTCAACTTTAACAAACAAAAAAACATGAATTCGATAACAAAAAGTTCACATTAAATAAACTTGAGGTTTATTGAATAATTTATTTGCAATTTTGAAAATAATATTTGTACAAGTTACTTACGATGAAGGTTTCGTCAAGAATTCCTTAAACCTCAATTCAAATGCTTGTCCTATAGTCGCAATTACGTCTTGTGCCAACCGTCCACCACATTCAAGTACATAGCAAGCTCTCCACTCGGTTGGAGGAGCTGATTTGGCTACATAAGCAACAAAATCAAGTGTGTCTGTGTCTCCGCCCGATGCAAATGACACACATGGCATATTGTGTCTAGCTACAGTCTCCCCACCTTCTAAAGCCGCTAAAGTAATGGCTTTTGAAGATATAGTCAGTGCTACGTTGGAGCCGGAGTGAGACATTCGTGGCTTCGCTGCAAGTGCACGAGCGGCTGCTTGACTGATCCTACGCTTCTTATCTGCTGTTCTCAAACCAGCTGCAGAACAAACACGAGCTATACATTCCCTGTAAGTAAATAAATTGAGATTCAATAATAAAATATATAAAATAATCTATTTTTGGTCAACAATCATACAACAGAGTTTCATTTACTTGAGGTAAAAAGATTTATGAGAAAGAAATATACAATAGGTACTGCTAATCCAAATAATCTCAAAGACCAAGGTAGGTGCTCAATCATCGCCAGTCAAGTAGATATTTCAATTTCAGAAAATACTGAAAAATACTTTTTCAAAATACTAAATTGAAAGATAAAGTTATAAATATGTCTTCAAACCAATCAAAGTGCCTATGTATTAGAGTTTGATAAAAAAGTGTAATAATACTTAACGATTAAAATTTATTTTTTAACGTTACTAAAAGAAAGCTAACATATTTAAGTTCTTGAAGTGTCCATGTCATAATGATAAACTTTGTATGGTACCTACAAAAACCAGAATTAAAAAAAAATAAGTAGATATCTTTATTATGGCAAAGTTATAGGTAAAGCTTATTATTCCCTCAATAGCTCCATAAATGATGAGATCATACCTAGTGCAAATGATGCAAAAAATACCTTTCAAAACATAGATAATCTAAATGTTTCATTAATCTGATAGGGTATTTTGGGTGTTTAGCCCTGTAATTAGTTTGAATTGATTTTAATTATGTACTCACTTTGCTACTTGTGATCTTGTTTCAAAATCCAATTTCTTCATAGATGTCAAAACTTCCATACAGCCGATATACTGCAAGAATATTTGAAAGTATATTTAATAATTTTTCTATAAATGCATGCCAGATACTGCAAGGATAATTGAAAGTATATTAAATACTCTTCTATAATATAAATCTATCCCAGATACTGCAATATTAGAAAATATTTTTATTACTCTTCTATAAATGTATGATAGATATTGCAAGGATATTTAAAAGTATGTTAAACACTCTTGTTAGGTAAATGTATGCTAAATATGAAAATATGTTAAATATTCTTCTCTATGTTAGATACTGCAAGGATATTTGAAAGTATGTTTGAATAGTGAAGTACTCTTCTATATAAAAATTTGCATCACATTGGACGTCCGGTTGTTTGAGCACAAGAAATACGTCACATATGTCACACAGGAAACTTACCCTAACTGCATATGTGATGCCGTCGCTTGCCAGAACCGAATCGGGATGCAGCCAGCCGCGCACAGGCTTAGCCACAAAAGAGCTGTTATCTGCCATTTGTGCTGTTAAACTGTCACAGAAAAACCCAACACTAATACCAGACGATATTTTTCACACTACACCGACCACAAGTTATTTTATATGCGCTTTCATTGTAATTCAAATTTATAATTCACTTAACAAAACACGTACGGTTTTTTTTCTTGATGTTAAACCAGGTCGACGCACTTTAGATGTAACTCAATTATTTAACACTATTGTTTGAAACATAATTACGTTTCCTTTTAATAAAAATGTGAGAACAAAGCACAAAAACTGTTTATAAAATGTATGTAATTTTATGTGTAATCCACATGCAACCAACTTACTTTTCCGACACTTTTCTGACATCTGACAGTCAGCAAGCAAAGCAAAGCAAACGGCAAACACGAACGAATGGATGAATGACAGTTTGACTGCACGAACACAGAGTACTTTATGACACAGTTGACATTGAATTTACATTCTGTTTTACGCCATTTCGTTATGTTAAACTAATGATAAAAGAACCGCTGAAAACACTGATAAGGGGATGGCAGGCCTTTCTTATGGTAGAGCAAATATTTTAGCACATCCTCAAGAAATGTCCTCCTTAGTACCCTAACCAGAATGTAAGGGAATCAGGTATAGCAGTTTTAAGTTCCTGCTAAAACCAGATTTTTGAAATTAAGGGCATTTTTAGATGATAAGTAGAAGGAGGTCATCACATTGCATGCAGTAATATTATACCGAAAAAGCTTTTAAGCCGCCAACTTAATTAGAATACCTATTTTTATCGAATTATCGACACTTGACGATTTTTATCTATTTCAACAGGATCTGGACATGAAAATTAATTACCAGTGCGGTATGTTGTTCTACACTGACATACTTTATTTGCAACTGCCATATGCTGGACTTACATTCGATTAAGCTCGCAACTGCATCACCCAGTTGTAAATTATAACAAATTCTTATTGATATCGATATACTTGCTCTTTCCCCTAGTTATTTTTAAAGAAGTATCATTGCGGTGTTTAGCGAAGAGGCTGACGACTGACGTAGCCTATATTACTCAGCGACGACACTTAAGTCTTCTTGTTTATAATCCAGATAATTATTTATAATGTATTTATTGTTTATTTATTTATAGATTTGTACTTTTTGATGTTAATTATAAAATTTTACATTTACAAGTATTAAGTATGTTTCAGCGAATTCAGCAGTTATTTATATTTTGAATATCTTTATAATACTGTCATAATACCCTTGTTTGTGAACCTCATTATTTAATTTAATGTTAAAACTTATTTACAGGTAGTGAAAAATGTAGTTAACTGTACTTTCTTAGAGGTAGAAGATTCAACAGCTTTTTTAATATTAATATAGTAATGAATTGTTTATTTATTTTACTAAATAGTTCATTTGGATAAATGAACAAGCGTGCAAAACAAAAACAATTTTGAAAAATAATCAACATTTTGTTAGTTTAATTTCAACAAGAAAACGGCCCGGAAAGTTAAAAACACTTGCGAAAGTCCAAACAAAATATACTGTTTCGGTTAAGTGAAAAAGCCGACTCGAATCTGTTGTCTTTAATAACGTTATATGAATAACAAACTTGGGTCGTTTAGGAGTTTTGTCCCGGTGGTGGGTAAACGTTTATTTTTATTGTCCAAAATCTACCCTTGGACATTAACGTAATAGCCACCGCGAGGATTGAGCTACGACTTGGATTGCATTCACACCGTAAACATTTCATGAAATTGAAACAACAATAAAATCAGTTTCTTAGTTTGGAACAACAAAGTGAAAAGCTACTTTGAACATTATGTAAATATCTCTGCCAGTATTAGGCACATTAAATATAATAAGCAGTATCTTATTCTCAGTTGTTTGTGAAGTGATTTTTTTAGTAGATATTTAGTACCTACATAGTTTTAAGAGGGAAGAATAGTACTTACTCGTTCATATAAAAACAGAAAATGTTTTTCCAATCTGCATGATTTTTCTGTAGCTTATAGATGTTCCTTTTTTCAAAATTTGCATTAGATTAAAAACTTATAGACACCTCAAATAACTTATTTTTTGTGATTAAACCTTTGTCGAATTAAACCGTTTGTTTTATAAAAAGGATCTAATTTTTTTTAGAGCGAAACCTATAAATCTAGAATATAATGCTGAAACGATCGACACGAAAATCAAAGTGACTTGTTAAGATTTGGTTAGTGGAAACTGTTTTCTCCCGAAATGGAAATTTTATCTAAAAATATACCTATTGTCAGTCGCGAGCTGCAACGCTCTCTATCGGACGAATGGTCCTATTTCGTTAGGATCGCAAAGCTATACTTTCCTCGTAATGTTATTGATAAAAAAACATACATTTCTACCATTGGCCTAATGTTTGTTGTGCTTTCCTTCAGAAAAAATGTTGTTCCCCAGGGATTATCTACAAATAAAAATAATAACCAAATTAACATCGATCAAGCCTAACATCTAATTGCAAAGTTAGATACGGTGAAAACGCGCCCATCGTAGCCCTTCGTAGCGGCGTAGCATCATTGCTCTGGGCGGGCGCGCGTGCGTCAGTCGGCTAACGCCGCGCGTAGCCGGTAGACGCTCGGTATGCGTCTCCCCATTCGCCGTTTGCACTATCCATCACCAACGCATTACCGCGCGCCCCTGTAAGTAACAAACGCATGATTTACTTATTATATTATTTACTTCATGCTCCTCAAAAAACACGCACTTTCATTGAGAAAAAACATACGGAAGGAAACGTACGTTTCCGCACGTGGAGATCTATATTCACCGGCGGCGCTCTGCCTTCCCGACGCACTGTAACAAATGAGCGGTTCGTTCGATAGCCCACTGCCCCTGTGAGTGGTATACAAGTGAACCCTTCAGAAGGGTTGCTGAATTCAGATTAAAACGTTTTGTATTGAATTTAGAAGAACTTTTATGTTAATGGCCATTTTTTGGTTAGATTTTTAACTTTAGGTTAATTTATTCTTATATTTATATCACACAAATTTAATGTCACAAAATGAATAGGTATGTCATAGTAGCAATTTTTAATAAGTCACAGTAAATAAACTTAAAATAATTTATAATATTTTTAATTAAAATATACACAATATATATGTATTATATATTTACTGCTTCTCAGCTGAATATATGGATAATATGTATTAAAATTTCAACAACTTTTGTATATTCGGCAAATTTTAACATTTTTTTAACATTCAGCAAATAAATGATTTTGAATTTGAAAATTGATTTTCAAATGTACCCACATAATATTAGACCAAATAAGAAATAGAAGTAATAACGTTTTTATTAGTACTATAGCCATTTAATCTGTGGTATAGCGCACATTGTGATAGCACACCATACAATTTCTGTTCGTCTGGTGCTCGTTGTGATAAAGCCGCTTTTTTCCAGCCTCTTTAGATAGCACACAATTTTTACGAGACTGCGGACATGCAGACGCAGCCTGAAAGCGGCCTGCAATTAGCCCGCAGACTGGCTGCCGCGACACCGCATCCTTTCAATTCCTAAGAGCAATTTTTCAAACCAAACGAGTTGCCCATTTGTAAACGTTTTCCTCCGCGATCTCTTAATTTATTTTTGCCTTGAAATTTTCTTCTATTTAAGGGCCGGTTATACATTCAGCGAGTTTACTGTAAGCTTAGAAGCCGTCCGTGAACTGTATTCAAAATATTTTTATTTGAAATTTTAGTTATGATTAATATTTAACTAAGTAATTATTTCAGTTAAAAGTAGTTTCGAACGGTGACTTTATCTTTATATCTATCTATATATTATATATATTATATATTATAAAAATATAAGATTTTTATGTTTGTAATGAATAAATTCAAAAACTACTGGAACGATTTTGAAAATTCTTTCACCTATAGACAGCTACATTATCAGCGAGTAACATAGGCTATATTTTATAAAGTTACGCGAGCGACGTCGCGTGCAACAGCTAGTATTTAGCCTTTCCTTACTAATATTATAAATGTGAATGTGAGTTTGTTTTTATGTTACGCTTTCACGCAAAAACTGAACCAATCACCATTAAATTTTGTACGTTGTATGGGACACCAGAAAAAACATAGGGTACCTTTCATCCAGAACGCGGACGAAGTCGCGGGCACCAGCTAGTATATAATAAATGAATCATGTATTTATTTCAGAAATTTACATTATTTATACATTGTCAGGAGTTTCCTTTTAAGCTTACAAAGCCTGTTTCAGGAAGCTCCAAAGCCACGAGTTATATCTTTGGAGCTCCAAACTTCAAATTTATGAATAAAAGTCTAAATTCTATGTTAAAAGCAACACTCTATAACCACTAAGATACTCTCTATTATTCTATTACCTCAGAACCACGGCCAATCTTGTTATCCCTTCCTTCCCGCTTTGTATATAATAAGATAAAACCTCCAAGTCTCCAGGGATATTATCAAATTTATATAACTATGTATATACGTAATACGGGTAGGGTAGGGAAGTTTGTATGTTTAGGATAATCTCAGTTTCATCGCTTCGGTGATTTATGATAGAGAAGTAAGACGGAAATTATTTTTAATGTTTGATAAGGATATCATTTAAATTATAGATTGACACTTCATTTAGATATCTTTCTAATATGAGAGTGAGAAATCTATTGTTTTATTATAATTATCCATTCTAATTTTACTCCTAAAATTTTCCTTATTATTAATGATACAATAGAATCAGAACAGGACTTTACTTTAAATAGACTGTTTAGTCTCTAGAGACTTTTAGATGGAGATAAAAAATTAATTGTATAGACATAAAAAAATGTAAATTTATGTAATAGACATAAATTTGACATAAATAAAATATAGGCTAACCGTTCCCAGTTTCGCGCGGATGCATTTTTTTTTTCAAATTATATACACAAACCTTCCACGTTTATCGATCTTTCCATTAGTGAAAACCGCATGCAAATCCGTTCGGTGGTTTATTAAATAACGTAGGTTACTCTACTCGAAACAGAAACGGTCTCCTGCGTATGATGATGTTACAAACCAATAGATTGTCCGCTTAAGGGTATGTGCATCTATATGCACATCTAGGAATCTATACTCCTAGAAACACGAGCAATACTTGAATCTCTCGAATGCCTTGTTTGGACAAAAGATATAGTAAACTAAGATAAGATATATTTTTTTTATTCGCTCAGGTTTGTGGATCGTTGTAACCACATTGATGTCAGAAACATTCGTCTTCAATACTAGATAATATTATAAAAAGCGAAGATTTGTATTTTGTATCTTTGTAATGAATAAACTCAAAAACTACTGGGTCAATTTTAAAAATTCTTTCACCCAAAGAAAGCTACATTATCAGCGAGTAACATAGTAACATAACATAGTACATTTTAAAAAGTTACGCGGACGAAGTCGCGTTCAACAGCTAGTTTTTTTTACCTATGAGCCTAAGAGGCGAAAAATTCTGTTCAGCATTTGTATTCTAATTAATGTAATTTGCAATTTAAAATAAGAATTATATTTTCACCTTGTCAGAGGGTGCTGGTTGGTTATCTTAATAAATGTGGCGTCTACGTATACCTATATATTACGTAAAATATGATGTGGTACAAAACGGGGCAAGTCTTTGTTGTCGCTCCACCTTTCAGTACTAATTACATGATTAATGTTCAGATTAACGCAATTAAACAGACACAGTGGGGTGACAAATTTATACCATAACGTTAATTTCACGGGGAAAACTTAGTTTTGTAAGACGCTTTTAAAGGAAATTCAAAAGCGGTTACAATTAAGGTCAAAAGAAATCTACAAATGAAAGTTATATACAGAGCGAACGTGGTTTTTTAGTGATCTAAGGCTTATACTTAGTTTTTAAACACAGATAAAAAATCAGTGAATTATCGTAACAATATTATAAATGCGAAACTTTGTATGGATGTATGTATGGATGTTTGTAACTCTTTCACTCAAAAACTACTGAACCGATCACAATGAAATTTTACATACACGTTATCTGGGACACCAGAAAGGACATAGGGTACCTTTCATCCAGAAAAAAAGTACTAAGTATAAAATTAAGGAAACTAACTCCTGGCTAAGTATAATAGCAATAACGATGTCAGGCGATATTATTGCTTTTTCAACGCGGACGAAGACGCGGGCACCAGCTAGTTAAATATATTTTAATATAAATATCTTAATTTTAGTAATTTAATTACTTATAGAAAAAATCAATAAGGTTGTCTAAATTGATTTTCTCATGCCATGAAGGAGAGTTACAAAATGCTTATTGCTTTTATTATAGCAAGTAATTTCCGAACAGGCTTTTATCGATTTCTCTCTTCCCTCTCTTCCATTCAAAGAGACATTTCGCATAAATGAATATTTGATTTATTAATTAAATAGCACCGCAGTAATTTCTAATGATTGGTTTTTCAACTGTATTTTTATCAATTGTTTGTTATTCTTATTCAAGGGCTTATTTCCCTGTTCTTGTATTTAATAATTTATTTTGTCTCAAAGAAATAGACGCCATAACAAATTAGATATGTTATTTTTAATTGTTAACATTTAAGAAAAATGCATGTTTTATGGCCATTAAAATTTACAATTAAAATTAAATACTAATTAGCCTTGCCATACAACCAGGTAATGCAGCCACCATACTTGGGACCCTGCCACAGAATAAGTAATAGTAAGCTTGTATTATTAAGTAATTGTATAATATATCTATGCTATGTATAGCGTAATAAACAATCAAACCTAAATCCTCATTTATAATATTCAGTAAGAATATAAAGGTGAAATAATTGAAAGTCTGATAGGCAATAAAAAGCATTAAGGTGGAAATTGAAGTTAAATTGAAAAACCCTTATCATCATTCTTCTGAAGAAGAGCCCATTTTACCGGAACGTAACAGTGCGTATATTATACGCATTCAGATTGATTACGCTCGCATCCACCAACAATGGGTTCGTCGATTCTTTCATTTTCATTACGAATAACTCCATCGTTTAATAAAACGTATCAATTTTTGATTGAACCATTGAGGCCGAATACGGAGCGTTTGTCGACTCTTATTGATACGATTCCAAAGGCTATAACATTTGTTTACGTCTCTTCTTTATTACTTGCGGCTGAACAACGTTTCGATTGTCGAGTCGAGTCCGAACCACAATTTATATGTTTGCTTTGGCCACATTATTCAACTTGAGAAAGAGCCCTTTGTCGAAGTCTACTTTTATTGTCACTTACGGTCAAAGAAATTGCCTTTGCCGAAGGATACGACTTTGCCTATAAATAATTTGTTCTGTGTCACGTACCTATCTAAACTTTTAAAAATATAATTTACATGAAAAACTATTTTGTTTTAATTTATCTATCTACTTATCTGTATTCTATACTTATATTTTTATACTGATAAATAATATTGTTTTTTACTGAATGTAAAAAACATTCATTACATTCCTACTGAATTTAAAATAGTAAAATGTCCTACTATGTATGTATTTTCTTGTAAAATAGTAAGTATCAAATTTTTGATGTCTTGAGTTAGATTATTGTAATTTTCTTAGGAATCTCTAATTTTTTGATAATCTGAAATATTCACGAAAAAAAATGTGATAAAAAATTTTTAGATTATTTGGAAGATGATAGCATTAAAGTGCATCGACACAATGTAAATAAGTCAACGTCCCCGACGCCGCTGCAGCTACAACTGCTATCGTTCAGTAATGGATTGCTAATATTAGCTAAATCTCACAAGCTTACACCCTCTCCCGCTTTGGCTAAGCCTCGAGTTCATCCGTCTTTTCTGCAGCTATTCGTTTCACAACTTCGACAAGGGTTGCGAACGTCAACGCATTAGTAAAGTACTACGTGTCTACATTTAAGTGGGGTTGAATCGAATTGTGTAAGATTGCGGAGTAATTGTGATTGATTTTGGAATAGCGGAATTCATTTGCGGTCACGAAATAGTTTCCGAACGGACGGAGTCCTGTTTTGCATAGTAATGGGCGGTTTCCCCCCGAATTTTATGTGAAATAGACAGATTGTCTTGATTTTGTCGATGCGTAGTTTTTTTAACGCAAGAATATAAAAAGTTTACAACTCTTGTAATTCAGAGTAAAAAAAGAGAAAAAAATAATCAAATATTTTGGGCATATCATGCACCGAGAAGTATGATCTGCTGCAGCCACAGGCTGATCATGCAAGGAAAAATACAGGGTAACCGCATGCCGCATACTTCCTAGCTTAAAAATCTACCTGAATGTGGTCGAAGTACCAGATCGCTAATCGATTCTGAAAACCGAATTCCGGTGGGAGATGGCACCAAGGCAAAATAAAAAAAATAATACCTGTGGAAACAGTTCAGATATTCTCTGATTAATGGTTTTTAGCCTTATGTTTTGCTTATTAAAAAATATGTCCAAGAAATAAGGTAATAGAAATAAGCTTTTGTCAAAATAATAACAGACACTTCGATTTTAGATATAGACGCTTCTATAGCACCAGAGATCGTTTATAAACTTTTATAGGTTCCCTTCTATATTATGGCTGTTCTTTATTGAGGCAATGTAGTACTTTGCAATGAAAATGATATGCACACTTTTGTTGGGTTTCTTCATAAGTCCTTAAATGGCCAATATAACGCCAATAATAACGAACTCCTTTCGTTTCATGACACATTCCTTCGTTAGAAATGAAGAGGGGTGTAGACGCCCTTTTTTATTATTAGTGTCTCGAGTTTCTTGAAATACGATCCGGCGAAGGCTCAGACAGTGACATCGACGCGAACCATTTCGCCCCCTCCGTTTTACGGCCGCCTCTTCTGCCGAATGAAATGACGGCGTGACGATAAAACATTTTATGCCACTACTTTTGTTTACTCCAAAACACTGGGCTTTGATGACAGGAAAAATATGGGGCTCGTTGTGAAAACAATTGTTTTACCCTACACATGTTTAATGTACTTGCAAACATTGAATCGCTTTTGTTCTCTCATTTTTCACGTGTGCAGGTGACAGATCAGTCAGACATCTTAAACGTTTTCTCTTCAATTGTATTTCAATTTTCCATTGAGTTTTCTTATTCTGTGTCAAATTTTCATGTTTTACCGTTAAGAAGCGACAACACGTCGTCACTTTCATTCTTAAAACCCTTTCTTTGTGCTCGCTTCTTCAGAAACCGTCGTCGCCATGTTGCTATTAAGCGTTGAATGAATTCCTCACCTGACCTACTTTCTTACGTAAGGGCTGCTTATGTTGATGTTATTTAGAAGGCACTAATTAAAAATGTTGTCACGCCTTTTTAAACAGTAGAAAACGAAATGCTAAAAATCTAAAGATTTAAATCTTTGCTAAAACCGTCTCTTTAAAAGAATTTTCAGCGAGTCATCATAATAAGATAGCATAATTTTTGTCAAAAACATCTTCAGGACAGTTTGTTTATTTTATACTAGCAACCTTTGTCTTGCACGAATGTATTTTTAATGCAAATTTTTATGTTAGTGAAAACTCTATCAAAATCTGTTGGGTAATAACGGGTAAATAATTACAAATGTTGCTTCAGGTGCCGAAGACGGCATGCTGGGCGCGCGGCTCAAGTCATGGATGGAAGCGCAGCTAGGGCGGGCGAAGAAGCGTAAACAGAAGCAACCGCGCCAGATCATAACGACCACGTCTACCGGTCCACCGCCAGCTCCACACCTCTCTTCGCCAGAGAGCGCTTACAGCACTGGATACTCCACTGACGGCACATCACCTGGCGCCCCTCCAACAGTTCTCGCAGCTCCATTGGTAGCCCCACCACCGCCACCGACTCCGCCAACCACACACCTCTATCATGAACCCGCCAAGGTTTGTAAAAGTTATTTATGAAGACATTAATTTCATAAAACGTTAATTTAAGCATATAATTGGAGCTAGAGAATTTGGTTCTCTGGTAGGTATGTTGATTAAAGCATAATCGATACTAATAATAAATCTGTAGGTATTGTATGTATGTATGTTTCTCCATAACTCTTAAACGAATTAACTGATTTTCATGAAACTTGGTAGATAAACATTTAGACGCACGGGACACAGGATAGGCTACTTTTTTCACGCGGACGAAGTTGCGGGCGCCAGCTAGTTTATATCATAAAAGTAAAAGGAGGTTTTACAAGTTATACTTAGCGAATACAATAATATAACTTGTAAAATATAGTTTTATAAAAGTTTTCAAAAATATAGTTTTCAAAATTAGTAGCTAATTTATTACTATTATATTTGTTTACTAAAATACTAATATTAATTGGTCCTACACTTAAGTATAAATAACCCTTAAAAGTTTAATTATATTTTACAATTAAAAATTAATAAACTCCAATTAAGTAATTAAATTTAATTAATTAATAAAGAATTAATTAATTGTAAATAATTAACTGTGTAATTAGATCAAATGTTTATTAGAATCTTTCAGAAAAACTACAATTCGTAGGACGTCTAAAAATTTTCTGAAAAAAAAAAACAAAAAAAATATATACTTAGGTACTGGTAAAATTAAAATATAGATCGTAACATTTTAATCAACTAAATTGCAATATCAAGTCGGCATTTTAACTCCCTGAAATCCCTTTTGACATAATTACGTTATAAATAAACCCGTATCCGCATATCCCTAGTATCGATCCCAATGTATTGCAGGCAGGCAAGCTTTACTTCATTAATTAACTAGACCGGATGAGTCGGGGAGGTAGCCTTTTAGCGAAGCTAAATAAAGCCATAATCGCCTTTTATTTTCGAACAATGGAGCTTAAAACGGGATCGATTATAAAGCTCGAATCCCTTTTTTTCCTATTCAAAAATAATTATTTCAAACATTTCCAATTAATTGGAAATAATATTTCCAAATTCAAAAGAAAACAGTTTAACTATACCTAATTCGCATATAGATCAACAGATGGCGCTGACCGTATGTCTTAAAACGCGCTATCATTTCGTTGTCGTGATATCGTGGTGTAATAAGTCAATAAATAGTGAAATCCTTCCTTGTCTCGGGGAGCATAGTGCACAGTGATCGTAAAGTGAGGGCACTGATGCTGACACCCAGATATTTTACCCGCGTCCGGCTGCCGGAAGGGAGTCCGAACGCAATTTTTGACAGGCCCTTTTACTTCACAAAGGGCTTTAAGTATTATTATAATTTATAATTTTTGTCGATTAAGATTGAATTCATTCATATGTATGTATATGTATGGTATGATTCATATTCATAATCATTTTTCACAATAATTAATACAAGCTAACTAAGCCCGCGCCCGGGGTGGACCTGGAAATTATCTATATTTTACTTTGAGAAACCTTGAGAATTTGTTTAAATTATGAATATTTATTTATTCATTATAAATTATGAATATTTATTTATAATGAACTTGGAGAAACCAAATAATTATCTCCACGATCGAAAAAATGCATTTTCTAGAGTGTGTTAGCACACTGAATAATATTTGCACTTGGTATATGTAATTATAGCCATTGCACGTATTTTCCGCTAGATGTCACTTTTAATGAAAATTATTTGTTAATTTTGACGAAAATCTTATTTATTAAGGGATTTCAATTTGAAGTTGACTGAATTATTATTCATCTCAATTGTTATAAATAAATAAATATAAATATATTTTCCATCGGATCAAATTTCATTCACTTATAATAATCGTCAATATTTTTAAATTTACGAAACCTCATGGGTGTTCTCTATTAAAATATACATTTGTGATAAATATATAATAAAAAAAGTTCAGCCTTAATCCAAAACATGTTTTTTTTTTTTATTTTATTTAAACATAGTCACACAGCACTCAAACAATAAAGATATATAGTAATAATAAATACATATGTATACTTAATACCTAATGCCAATAACGGACTACATTATTTTACATTATTTTACATGATTATGATTAAGTCATCATTCTATTATAATATTTTTGAATTTGTATAATGGCAAGGCTTTTTGTATCATTCAGCGTCGATCGAGCATCGGAGTTCGTCGTTGCGTAGCCGAACCTCCAACTGTCTGCGCCACGCCATCGCCTCGGCCACGATGCCGAATCAGGACCAACCCTTGGCTCGGAGCAACTTCGCCTAGTGGCAGACGAAAAGCACCCCACCTGATACACCAACAATCTCTGCAGTGTTCTCAACAGCCGCAGTTACAACACGCGCCTTACTCTTTGGACTCTTACCCTACCAAATATGTCATCAGGTGAGAGATTATTACACATAAGTATTAATCGTAATGCAAATAGATAGACTGTTGATAGAGTCTTAATTTAAAGAAAAGCGGGAGGTTATCTGACTGTTTACTTAACGGTAGTTGGTCACCGTCAGCTATGTTTATACTAGCAATAATATTTATAATATTATGGAAAACCAGGGACTAGGTAGAATAGCCTTATTAGGATAAGTGAGGATAAGGGAGAAGATGATGAGAACAGGCCCAGTTATCCCTTATTCGCGTGCTGAAACCTATGCTGCTTCACAGATAATTTTTGACTAAGAAGACAATTTGAGAGAGAATTTAAGAGATCTTAATTAATACTTATACAATATAACATCTGTGACTTGGCGTAGCCTCTTTTACTGCCACGTGCACATCTAAATATATCTACATATATATATATATATATATATATATATATATATATATATATATATCTACATTGTTATGAGCAAATTGTACAGGAACATTACTTAACTAAGTTACCTACATTACCTACAAAGGCCACATAGGCCTCGCAATGAAAAAAGGTCAATGCAATACGCGATTTATATTATGTATACATGTAATGTAGGTAATGATTTATATACCTACATGTATGTAGGTAATCCGAAAGAACCATTCACATCAAATATTAACGTAATATTTTATTATCGTGTTGATTTATCCAATTCATAATTCTGATGTGTAGAGTTATTTTATATTACCTAAGTTTTTAAATACTCTATTATTTCAAAATACAAAACCTTATTCCACTGTTAATATAGCTAAAAAATACTATTCTTATTCTACACAAATGTTTAATTAAATACGATATATATACGTGAAATCTGCTTTTGTTGATTTCAACGCCCTCTCGACTCGACTGTGACTCGACTAAACCTGCAAGTTGTGTACTGTATTCCTATTTCAAAAATATACGGTATATAAGTGATATCTGCTTTTGTGTACCATATGTAAAAAAAAAGGTTGTGTATATGTAGTTATAATGTTATTACAGAAAATATAATGTAAAGCAAAGCGGCTTTTCTCTAACCTCGTGTCTGTGTCTAATACACGGATTAGACATACAAAGGGTGCATTCAATATTCGAAACCTCATAAGTGGCGTAATCTGCCCAACTGGTGGCCTAGACAAAGTGGACTAATGCGGGAATAAAATATATTACTATTTAATCAATAAAATTGTCCCGCGGAACTGGGAATACTTCTGGGAATAATCCGTTTTTATTTATGTAAAGGTGGTCATTTCTAATAAACTTTAGATTACGGATACGATTTCATGCATTCCGCTTGGGTTTCATGACACAAAAACCAATTAGTAAATGTTACGATCCAACTGGACAAAAAAGTTCACATAGTGCGATCGATCGAACTATACAGTCGAACCACATGGCCACAGCGATCATTATCAGCATATAAACAGGCACATGAAATCAGAGGTATTAAAAGATAGATTGCGATCAACTAAAAAATAGGTTCTGTAAAAACTAAGAAAATCTAGATATGTCTACAAATCGCAAATTGACCTGATTCCAGATCGCCACATATGTCTCCGCAACCTCAGAGATCTCCTTACTACCGAGGAGCCTCTAGCGACGAAGATTGCAGAGGGGTTAGAACGCGAGGAAGAGAGACGGCCATACTATCTGATGCCGACGTGGATTCTGATATAGACACTGGTTTGGATGGCGGCGATGAGGACGAACCCGATGAAACTGCTTCACCAGGAAGAAGACGAGCGAGAAGAAGAAGGCCTCCGCGTCGACCACCTCGATCTGCTGGTATGAACCCTTTTTTACCTTACATTTCTTTGACGGAAGTTTGAAACAGGTAATAGAAGTATTTTCTAGATTTTTTTAAAATACTTTTTTTATATTTTTAATTAGTACCTATATCTACAGCTGAGATAATGATGATGATGCTGTAGTCTTAGGTAAGAAGCTACTACAGTTACTGGGTACCACATGCTTTAGAACTTCGTTGTGAGTAAAACTTGCAACCGTTAAGGAACATCTATTCGAAATTACAGGCGCAACACCACCGCGAGTTCGACGTCGGAATCACGCTCCATCAGCACCGCCTGTCCGTGAAAGAGACCCTCATCTCGAGGCTGACAGAGAAGCGGAACGAAAATATCGAGAACTCATACGCGAGGCGGAAAAACTGCTCGTGACCGTTTCAAGAGCGCCACTAGAACCACCGCACAACCCACGCATCAGGGAACTTCGGGCCACAGAGGTTAAGAATAATCATATTATATTGCCACTCGTCAAATTTTCTCAGTGTCCCAAAGCAAAAGTGTTCGACCTGTTGGACATAATATGACTTTTTTATTGAGCGCTACCACACTTGCTGAATGTTTCCAAGATAGTCATTAGTCTACCCCAACGCACATCCGCTCCCTTTAAACATTCCCTTTTACGATCTCTATGACTCTCATATCAGGGAAATAAAGTAATTTTAATTTAATTTATAAATGTTTCTATTTTTATTTTTGTAGTGTTAAATGTTAAAAACTGTTACTGTTACAAGATGTTACAGAAAAATACTGACAGCTACATGAATATTGAAAATATCTTAAAAAGGTACTGTAACAGAACAACCTTAAAATTTGCAGGAGAAAGCTATAGATTTTAAAAGCTAAAGCGACAATTACCTAGCTACTAAGAAATATTTTTCTCAGGTGGAAGCCCCTCGTCGTAGCCCCGAGCGCACACACATCACAAACTTCATGAAAGCCAACTCTCCCGAACCTCCACGTAGATTGTCGCCTGTGGCGAGGAGGTCTCCCCTGGCGGCCCCCCCTCCACCCCCCGTAGCTCCTCAAATGGTGAACCCTCCTTCGCCAACAGAGAGGCCTCATTCGGAACCTCCCAAGCGGAAGGCTTATGCTCGCGATGAGGTTAGCTGCATTTTTGTCTTGCATACCATAACAGTTACTGCACCTTACATTGCACAGTTGCATATAAGTACAGAGCACAAAAAAATATCGTGTAGAGTCTGTCGCAAAAGTCAACCAACGCAGCCTAAACTGATTCGAGTTGCCTTTTCGAATTGCCAGTCAATTATTTCATTAAATTCAGTACTAAAGCATGTCAAAGAAAAAAAAAAGGAAAAGTTTGTCTAGTGCAACCCGAAAATTTGTATTTTATGTGATTTACATGAAAAAGCTCGCACGTTACGTCGCGTCGGTTGACTTTTGCGGCAGACTCTAGTAATATATTTTTTTAGCCCTAGATTTTTCTGTAATATTATCACTAGCCTAGCCAATTATGCATTAGTCACGTGTTAATAACCATGTAATGTTTATAATAATTTAAATCTCCTGTAGAGAAAATATTGAATACAATATGGTGTGTACTTCATGGAGTTTCCATAAATGTGGAAAAAGCGTGATTTCACTTATTCATGTTTATATAAAAAAATCTCCATTGAAAATATTTAGGCCAAATATTTAATAAATCACCCGTCCACTCAATAACTTTATAAAATGACTATCAGAAACAAAACGGACAATTAAAAGATAAGCACAATGATAAACACAAAGATTCCATATTTTTAAAATAGTATAACGAAGCCGTAATTATTATTTAATGGTTTGCTAAATTAACTACTTACGTCATAAGTATCTCCATTGTCAATATTTACATTTCTGATTGCGTTTTAATTTGAAAATGCGTTAAGAGATTTCCGTAAAATTAAAGATTTCCATAATAGATTGTACTGGAAAATTAAATTATTGTATAACAACTAACTAAACATATAACAAAAAAAATTGTTTCATCTTCCAGGTGTTAACATTTCCTTTTTTATATAAATTTGCCGCACATTTTGAGTCTCACTTTTCATAAACAATAAAAGCCAATCAATAAAAGAACAGATGAATAAAAGGAACCAAAAACGCGTCGAACAAGAGAAAATTTAACTGAAACAGTTCATGTATATTTCAAAACAATTTGTATAGATGTAAAATAATAAAAAAAATCTCTGTGTTGCCAGGTTTTGCAGACTCTGGAAGGTTTACGCAAGAGTCTTCAACAACAATCTGCACTGTTAGCGGTGCAACGAACGAGACTAGACTCCCTGTAGTCGGTCTCAAGAGAACTCCTTCCCGTCCCCAAACCTAAGCTCTAGAAGTCTAGCTAGACCCTCACTGTTATTGTTTCTAGAACTTTTATTTCTTTCTAGAGTTCGTAGACAAACACTTAATGCGCCGGTTGCGTTGCGTACCTATCTTGTGTTCATTCGTACCTACATGCACACCTATGTACCTAATTTTTTATTGTTATTTTTAAGTATTGCATTGACATGTCTGTGTTTTACAACTGTCATGTGCCTACGTTCAATTAAGTTAACAAAATTGTTGGCAATTTCGAAATAATTTAAAGTTACTGGCTATTTTTTTACATAAGTACATTAGTATTAAGAAAAAAGTAAATAATTTTTTTTTCATAATTGCTCGGAAAATTTTATCTGCTTTTAAATTACTTACTTAAAGCAAAGTATTTACTTTAAACCCTTTAAATTATGAAATATAAGAACGTCGCAACGGCCAGTAGTTCTTCCATCGTTTTTTCTAGTCCCTCCAATACTTTCTAGTCTAGTTATCACCATAGTGTAGTTAGTGCGTAGTGTATCGATTGTTACCGTTTCGTATGATAGGCGAGACCACGTTTAAACTTCCACTTATAATTAAAATCGTAGCGTCATTTTACCAGTAGTTTAGTCGTATGAGGTTGGCAGTTATAGCAAAATTAGGTAATATTATCACTATTTTTTAAGGGTCTCTTTCACCATCTGTCAAGTAGGCTAAGCGTCATCTAAAGTCACTTGTCACCGGGAATAATTTAGCTGATATATACCTTTGTTTGTACGGTAAAAGTCCCAAACAATAAAAAGAAAACAATAAAAAAAATCGCCTAAAGGATGCACTAAGCCGAGTACATAATTTAATAAAACATAAAAATATTTCTAAAAGTAACTAATCAACACTTTACTTATAGTTGGTGAAAGAGGCCCCTATGTTTTAATTTTATTATGGATAGATAAGATACTCTTCAAAATTTGCTCACACTAAAAAGCCTACAGGGTATTTGTCTGCATGCATACCGATATGTATACTTATCATGGTTGTATCATAAGGATCAGTTGATTTCTTAAAATTTTCTCTCTACCAAAACCATGCGTAGTTCCTCTTTCATGATTAACTCATTAGTGGTAGGAAAACCAATTGAGTGGTGAGATTTTTTTGATTTTGCTATAACTACCAACAGTCGCGTACATGCAAGTCTAGATGTTTTTGTACTCGAGTAGCGCCATAGTAGTACTTAGTGAAATATTATTAGCGGTCTCTTTGGCTCTGGAGTGAGGTGGCCAGCCACCTAGCCGTGGCCACGGCGTACTAAGACTGCATTATACTAACCTATTATACAGTTGTTTACTCGTTAATAATAAATATGTACCCACATGGACAGTGATTGCCGCTAATTTATGAAGTATTAGGTATTTATAAAAAAATCTCCATATTCAATTTTATAAGGATTTTGAGCACTGCACATTTAAGCACTGTTATAAATTCTCTTAATTATATTTTCGCAAAGGATATTATAATTAAGAGATCAGGATTATAAATCAGACTAAACTCGATTTTAGTATGATTTAAATTACTTACATGAATGCCTAGGTGCCGTAGGTGCTGAGCTTACTCTAAAAATTACCTGGATAGTGTTACCATAAAAAATACCTTGGTAGTATTACCATACCAGCAAAAAACATTACATATTTTCTAAATTGTAATTGATAATTCTACCTTATTTATTTTACCTGATTCATTAAAACATTTATTTACAGTAAAAAAACTCCATTGGATCCATTGGAACTCCAGTAAATCAATATATTTTTTAATTTAATTTATTTTATGGCAATTTAGAGCAATTGCACACTAAATCTACCGATTCAGCAAGTCGTAACTTGGTGCACGATTAGTGCGGTATATGAATGTGGGAGGTCTACTTACATTCACACACAAAATAATAAAATGTCATTATTTAATAGATTCTATCTTATCAAATTAGCCAACCACTGTCCATGTGGTAAGGATGCGAAAACATTAGGCATCTTAATATTTTTGTTAGTGCAATTTTGGAGGGAAATTACTTTGTATGTAAATTCCCTCCAGCCAATATTAATATGTAAATATTTATTCCATTTACTTGTTTATTATAAGTATAAATAAGATTTATACGTTTAGTTGAATTTTCAATAAAATATTATACGGAAATTATTTACAGTTTTATTGTTTGTGTTGCCAGTGATGATAATAATTATGGCGCTGAAAAGTGGTAGGTATTAAGCCTCGTCGGCGTAAGGAACTTCAACGTCGCTCAACAGAGAGGGTGCTGTGAGATCATTTATAATTTGGACATAAGAGAGAGATTCTCACTAGAAATAAATAATTATCATTAGATCATTACCATCAAAATTTCAGCCGTAAGACATAATATAAGACATATAAGCCTCCTTCAAAAGTTTTCCACAAGGCGGTCAGATGCAGCCTGGTTCCAACGCGGTCCTTATAAACTGTCACCTAAATTTAAATTTTAAATATAAAAAATATAATTCATGAATGATCTTAAGTACACTACATTTAATTTAAAAAAAACTTTCAAACTGCCCACCAACTCTTCTCTACCCATGCCTCTGGTTGAGATGAATGGATACTTACTATATAAGATAAGCCGGTACGTACGGATAACCCACAATCCAATTTTCCTATTGGAAAATTATGGGTGAGTTCTATGTCCTGCATTGGCTAAGATTATGATAATGATAATAAATTTGTATTGTCCGACGTTTTTTGTACATTTTTGAAAACAGTATCAAAACGTACAGTATATAATGTAGCGCCAGCAATATTGTATATTTTGCAATAGATGGCGCTGCTTATCTGTAATAGATATAATAGTTACAATTATTTTTCGTAGATGGCGTCATTTCGAAACTATAAGTTGCAATCAGTTGCAATAGAAAAGTTGCCCACCGATGGTGCCTCTGCCTACTGTCAAAAGGGGTTATGGCTGTGGTTATGTTATGGTATGAAATAAATAGATCCAACCTAATACCCTAATATTCAAACTTTAGTAAAGAGAAGTAATTACTAGTTTCTACCATTGTTGATGATGATAAGTATACATACATACATATACATTTTTTTTATCTTGTTAAAAAAACAACATTATGCAAATAATTGTACCTACTTAAATAACAGAATTTTTGAATAATTTTCAATGCATATTTTTTTTATTAAAAAAAAACATATTTCTTTTCAGGACCTTTGGAGGTGCTGGGATTTGAACCCAGGACTTTCAGCATGCGAAGCAGACACTCTACCACTGAGTTACACCCCCGAACGTATGAACGTTCTAAATTATGCATTGTACTTTACAACGTTTACAATATAAGATTTAAGATTTACATGGTATGTACATACATTTTGTTAATATTGGGGAAATATAGATCATCTGTATCTATATAAATACATAAAAGAAAGTCAAGTTAGTTAAACCATTATAACTCGAGAACGGATGGACCGATTTTCATGATTTTTGTTTTCTTGTATTCGTCTCCGTTCCGAATAGCGGAATAACCATTAAAATATCCAAAAATAAAAAAAAAATCATAAAAACAATAAAGAGAAAATACTATAGAAATAAATTGTACTGTCAAATCGATTAGTCTCATGTTGTCCG
Source organism: Synanthedon tipuliformis (assembly GCA_947623395.1). Taxonomy (NCBI): domain Eukaryota; kingdom Metazoa; phylum Arthropoda; class Insecta; order Lepidoptera; family Sesiidae; genus Synanthedon; species Synanthedon tipuliformis. The sequence continues at coordinate 9,635,262 of OX392407.1, read as the reverse complement.
TAATGTAGGTACGGGTTTTATCAATCATATCATCATCAATACTAATAATAATAAATCTGTAAGTGTACCTAGGTATTGTATGTATGTAAGTTTGTATGTATGTATGTGTGCATGTGTGTATGTACTACATAACTCTTAAACGAATTAACCGATTTTCATGAAACTTGGTAAACATTTAGATGTACGGGACACAGGATAGGCTACTTTTTTCACGCGGACGAAGTCGCGGGCGCCAGCTAGTTTATAAATATATTTAACAATTTTGGAGCGGTGCGTTCGCCGGGTCCGCTTGTTTCTAATAATTTTTTTTTTTTATTTAATCTTCATTATTTTACAAATGACATTGTTAATTAAATATCAATAATCTTCAAAACTATGTATATTTATGTAGTAATTTGCTAGAAATATAATAATATAATCTACCTTTCCCTATCCTATTTTGCAATAAGGAAATAAACAAACGTTTCATAAAAAGGGCCTGTAGGTACCTATGTTGTTTTTACTCACTACCTATTCAAAGCTAATTTGGACCCTCGTGACCTATCGCTTTGTTATGCAAATGCGAATTTGTTTTGAAACTAATCAAATTGCTAACAAACGGACTTTGAACATCATTATAGGTAAACATTAAATTTGTGCCAACATTATTCTTACTAAACAGATTTTCTGGGCCGCCTTTATTATAAAGTACTTAGTAGGTTTTTAAATTAATAATAAAGAATTCACGTTTAAATTGTACTGTGCCAAAAGCAGATGTATCATTTACGATAATAAGGTATCGTTATAATATGTAAAAAATCTGTTATAATTAAGCAATCGTTATATGTAAAAAACTTACTTACATGTGAATCGCCTTCTTCATGAAATTTAATTCCAAAGTCATCTTATCTATCCATGTGTTTAATTAAATGCCTTTGGTGTTAAATTCTAATGAGGTACACAGGAGCCTTTATATTACTAATAATTATGTAGTCCTTAAGGACTACGTTCACTGCCTTTTCAACTCGAGCAGTTCTATTGAACCAAAAAACATCATATCTGCTGTAAGTTGCTAAGGAGTTGTGTAGTGCCTGGTAGTGCCTTTCTTTATACTCTCCGAGACTCACGCGTGCACTCCACGGATAGACCCCGACACCAACTAACTTTATCCCACGTGGATCGCTGGCATCAGTCACGTGGCAAGTTTTAGACTGTGCTTGTAAAGTTGCTAGTGAACAAATCCAAGATGCATACACTACAAGTTGGATGTCTCGCAGACATTCTGCAGGTCAGGTCAGGTTAAGGTTACAATATCATTGTAATACCACCGAAGTAACAGTATATTTTATAATTTCACATCAATCGTATCTGTGGAAATTAGTGAAATCCCTTCGTAACTTCATAAAATATAGCTCAGACAGAACCATCACGTTAGCTTTCCAATAAAAAAAAACCGGAATAAAATCGCTCCATTTGTTTGGGAGCTACGATGCCACAGACAGATACACAGAAACACAGGTCAAATTTATGACATCCCTCTTTTGCGTCGGGAGCTAAAAATTAGCAATGTCAAGACGCTCTAAGCTCTAGAGGCTCTCGCTGTATAAATAAATATTTATTGAAGTTTGAATAACTGATTTATTAGCATTTTATGTACTCATGACGTATGTCGTGTGTGTATGTTATGTATAAACCATAATGTTTGAACACGTTTAGGAAAACAATAACAATAACTTGGTTGACATTACAAATATACTCACACGTCACAACACGTCACCGTAGTACCTACTATATACACCTACGTCAAAATATGTTATCGTTAATATCGTAAATTTTTTTAATAAACTATGTACTTACTAAAATTTACTTTACCTAGTCACCTAGTATTTATGTTAAGGTCGTCAAACAGGCTGGTGGTCCACTTGATGGTAGGTGATTACCGTCGCCGACAGGAGTAAGATTAAGGATAAACAAATCAAATCAAATAGATCTGTACTTGATAGCTCAATCTTTGAGGAAGGCTAGCAAACATCATGGTACGACTCTAGAGGACTTGAGGAGCGCATTCTTTCGGAAGAATACCGAGAAAACCCGAAACCCGAAAATTCTAACCTCGGTCAACGAGGCAAACAAAGAGGTAATGCAGCCAGCATGCTTGGGACCCTGCCAAAGAGACCGAAGCTTTATATTATATAATATGTAAATTTATATATATAACTTAGTATTAGATTTTATTTTAATTAAAATTAAACAAAAAACATGAAACCGCGCCAGTTTAATAAAAAGTACAATTTATAATTATACTTACGTTCAAAAGGATTACGACCCTATATTAGAATTTTTTCACCTTTAATATTACTAAGTACTGGAAACTACGTGGAAACTAAAACGCGATGATTGGGGCTAAAAACTAGCCCAACCGAATGAAGGTCGAGCATAATGTGAAAAGTTCATTCCTCCTTGGAGTTCAATGTCTCTTTTTGTTTGATAAATAAGTATAAACTAGCAACGGATCATTTTTTTAATTGTATATACAAAGCTTCCTCGTTTATCATCTTTTCCATTAGTGAAAACTGCATCAAAATTAGTTAGGTGGTTTAGAAAATATAGTGGAGAAACCACTGAGGAGAAACAGACACAAGCAGAATGCCACTTTGTTTTATAATCTTTACTAGCTTGTGCCCGCGACTTCGTCCGCGTTCTGGATGAAAGGTACCCTATGTCCTTTCTGGTGTCCCAGACAACGTGTATGCAAAATTTCACGGTGATCGGTTCAGTAGTTTTTGCGTGAAATAGTTACAAACATCCATACATACATCCATACAAACTTTCGCATTTATAATATTAAAAATAGGAAGGATAGGATATAATAATTATGTGTCACGTTGTTTGTCGCTTATGGACTCCTAAAGTACTGAACCGATTTTGATAAAACTTCGTAACTATGTGTAATTTGGTCCAACTTAAAAGAAAGTTTAGTTCTTATTTTGAAGCGTGTAGATACTGTAGCTAGTTATTTATACATTAGGAAGGCTTTAGGTTATATAACATTTTGAACGCGGGCGAAGTCGCGGGCACCATATAGCTAGTTAATTAAATAAAGTGTATCTTCACTTCACGGTCGGTTCTATTTTTAAACGTAACAAGTTCAAACTTTACGTAATCGAATTTTATATGTTACAAGGAATATATTAAGTTATAATATGTGCATAATAAAAATTGCTTAACAACCACAAATATGTAGGATTGTAGGCTAATGTAACTTGTTATTGTATCAACACAAATTTTCTATTACTTACTTGGACAATTATACTTAAATACAAGCAAATTGTTGGCTAATTATATTCTTATGTCATCGTATTGAAATTATATTCTATAGCGTGAATTTTGTGTACATTTAAACAGTTAAGAAAATAACATTAATAAATAAAAATAAATAAATAACCATAGAATAAGTTCGTCCATTCATTTTCTCTTACATTTTGTATGGTAACGGATTTCTTTTCTAAAGCGGTAGGTACGAAGTTCGCCGGGTCACTTAGTACTTTCAATAAAAAGCAAAAGAAAGCATTCTAGCAAACACAAGTGTTGCTATTATATTCATAGCTTACATAACGACAGTTAATTTTTTTAATTTATTAAGTAGACATCAATGAAACTATAGAAAGTGTTTATAACTGTGATAAAATATTCCGGTTTTAGAATTAGCAGGCGGACCTTAGGAATGCAATGGTCCGAAGACTCAAAAAATATACAGGACCAACATTTTCTTATTGTAGTAAGCACGAACGCTTCGTTCCCTCTATACCAGAGGGCCTAGTGCGAGTTTTACTATATCAAACGCGTCGAACGCGTAAATGTCAATTTGTATGGAAATGAAGCACTACCTGGTGGCTAATATGTAGCACTGCTTCAGTCTCATACAAATTGACTCAGATGACCAATAGTATACTAATAAGTTTCTAGTAGAATCCCACAACACCTTGTTTGATGCCAATAAACTCCTAAACTACTGAACCGATTTTGATAAAACTTCGTATCTATGTGTAATTTGGTCCAACTTAAAAGATAGGATAGTTTTATTTTGAACTCGGGCGAAGCTGGGAGCGTGTAGCTAGTTATATAATATGTTATAATTCAAATGCGTGATGGCGAGCCTTGGGAGAGGCCAACATCCAGCAGTGGAGGGACACAGGCTATGATGATGATGATGATGATGATGATGGTTCAAATGATTAATCAGGTCTATTTCAATCATACCTGATTATATTTATAATAGGTATTGAAATAAGTAGATATTTATCTGATATTTATACTGTTTTAGGCCTTATGCTTTATTTGTTTATCGTTCGCGGAAATCATATACAACTAACGTTTGTTTGTAGACACAATGTAGCGTTTTCATAGAACTTGTTGCAAACACTAACAATTGTGTTAATGAGTAAATATAACACTGTGGTCTGTGGTGATTCGTAAATTAACGTAATAATAGCCACATGTCTCATTGTAAAAACCAATGACAGCAGTCAAGTGCTTATGTACGTCATCTATAGAGATTAGGGACAACACAGTCAGTAAAAAGAAAGCTTTCCTTTCTATCCTCATTGAGAATCAAAAAAACAACTCATTGAGAATCAAAAGAATCCGAATAATACCTGTCAATATTCAGGATTTTTGCTATTGGAATGTGTTAGTACTGGAAGAGTCAGTCATAAAGGTCAATAATTTCTCGATCACAAAATATTGAAATTTTTACAATTTAAAAATTACTTAAAAACATTTTAAGGAATTACTTTGTATAGATTGCAGTTTTGATTAAACGACGCTTTCTGCTTTGTTTTTGGCTTTTTGTAAAGTTACAAAATTAATCTGCATCAAAACATTCGAGAGATAAACGAGGAAGGTTTGTGTACAGTTGCAAAGAGAGGAATGGGTCGCTAGTTACTAGTACTCAGTACTTTTTTTACTCAATTTTACTTCTCTAAAATTAAAATTGCCTACACAATTTTACATAAATTAAGGCCTGGGGTTCCGAGTAGGAATTGACCTACATCGAGTGGATGTATTTATAATCGTAAAATGCTTTAAAGAATCGCCTGATTCTCAATTTTATGGTGCCCGCGATGTCGTCCGCGTTCTGGATGAAAGGTACCCTATGTTCTTTCTGGTGTCCCAGACAACGTGTAACTATAAAAATTTCATGGTGATCGGTTCAGTAGTTTTTGCGTAACAAACACTCACATTCACATACTTAATATAATATTATTAAGGATATATAGGTATGTATCCATTCAACATTTTATATAAAGCGTCTATTATTCTCTTTATCGCTATTTAAAAGCCACTTTCATTCATTCAATGAGTATATAACCATTGAGCGCTGAGCGCATAGTAACGGGAAATCGTGACGTTGCGATCAGCTGATATCGTATGATGTTCATAATTCGTACGCTCGCTTGGCACTCAACAATTGTAGCATTTATACAACGAGACGTGGCCAGTACGGATCATTTTAATAGGGATGTGGGCCTTCCTTTTGTAATTCATACACGGCTTGTGTGCATATTATACATACAAACATTTATATTCTTGAATCGATTGCATGACGATATATTAAGTATATAAGTTGGCTTGTTTCTCTCCACTGTGGAATATAGGCTTCGCCCAAGACCCGCCACGACCTATCCCCAACAGGATCCTCAGCCTTTCGCATCCAACCGAAGTATACTTAGGTATAGATTACTTATATCTGCACCAATATCTTTAGTAATATAATAAAGATAGAGGGCGAATTTTGTATATTTTGTTTATATGTGGAGGGTAATCTGCGGAACCTATCACTGCATTTGAAAAATTCTTTCACACGCATTCCAGGGTAATTATTCCGCCCAATTGCAACCGGGCGAAGCCTCATTCTAATTAGGTATAATTAAGTCACAGTCACAGTAATGTGGTAATGCTATGTTTTATTTTTTTCAATACAAAAACACGATATTTATAAATCGAGTAGTAAAAAATGACATAGAAAGAGTGTTGCTTTATTGCGACGTGATGTGCTGACGAAATGTTTTTAGATATGTATGTGTAAACAATGCATGACAAAAACGTCTACCTTGAAAATATTTATAAAAAGTTCGGCACATTATGTTAAATTTTGATAATTATTTAAACTAAAATAACTCAAAAAAATGCTTCAAAAAAAAATAGGAAAAATAATTATTAATTGTAACAAAATCGATCCATCCGTTTGGGATCTACAATTCCACAGACAGACCTCCGATAACACCCCGTTTTGCGTCGGCCGTCGGTGGTTAATAAATTTAGTAGGCTTGCCACATTGATCTCCGCTATTAAATTTAATATTTAGATATTTGCTCGGCAATTCAGCGTCTATTTAGAAATATTTATGAAGAGTATTGGCAATGTCAAAAGTAGCATCATTTATTTTAACTACCTAATAGTAAACTTGAACTTACTTAGGTGCCTACTCGTTAATAATAGGTAAGTTCAAGTTCAAGGTGGTGAAAGAACTTATCATATATCTCGAGCGAACAATACCATCTTGCATCTTTGCATAGTACAACATATAAAGTAGCTTGCCGCCGTCCTTCCCTCTTGTATGTACGCTTAGATTTTTTAAACTACGCAACGTAATGCGGTTTTCGCCATAGGAATGAGCGTTAAACAGAAAAAAATTGCACCCGAGCGAATCTGGGATCGGAATGCTAGTATACATTAAGTTTCATCACCCACAACTTGAACAAGTTTTTTTCAATAAATACCAATTGTTTTATGTCCCACACATAATTTGACCACAATAATAAAATTGACGTAGACACTTGACCTTAACTTTGGTACACTTTATGCTATGACGTCTATGCAAATATTCTTAGCATTTTCTTGAATTTATGCTGTTTTTCTAGTTGTATACGTCAATGCTAAAAAATTTACAGTATACCTACATTTAGAAATGATGTCGCAGTGTATCAAAATGTCACGAAAATCAACTAAGTTTTTAATTTTAATTTTCAATCAAGTTTTTTATTTATTTAGTAAATTATAATAAAGAAAAGAAATCTATTAGGACCTTAACAAAAATGAAATATCAGAGTTACGAATGTAATTGAAAAAATTACAGTATTGTCGCTACACCGCCTCTTCAATTCCGCTTTCAAGATGATTTTTTTTAAATGTGATGGTAGAGGTCGCTACCATCGCCTATAATACAAGCAATATCACAGGTCATAGGTGTTGCAACTGCCCTGCTGATTACAGTAGGGTTAAGCTCAAGGCATAGGGAAACAAGCTCTGACATTTCTTACCTACTTACCGAAACACAATAGCACACGTGCTGATATTTCATTGTAGTCTTCTGTAAAGGGAAGGTTACTGCCGTCAGACGAGCTGCCCAAATGACTGCTGAACACAGTACCACTACTTTCCAGATCCAGACCAGAGCCAACTTTGAAAAGTCCATTTTCAAAGTTGTCCTGCAGGGAATCGAACCCGGGAACAGAGCGTTAAGGCAAGCATCCTTAACAACACATCCAACGGGTTAGTCAATGCTTTTTTTTCGATAATATACCTACTTAGTCCGACAAGAAAACACAATAGATACGCCCGGAAACTGACATTGTGCCTTAACTCTTATAATTTTATTGACCTACTTGATTGTTTAGTTAGACAGTCTGAATGTATAGGCGCCATAGAGTTTGTGTTAATTTTTTTATGAAATTTATTACGAGCAAAATTGAGTTGCTATGAGCGACATTATTCGAATTCGAAAAAGACAAAAGAGTTGATTTCAATAAATTAGCTAGAAGAGGAATTTTTCGACAATTTTGGTAATCAATTTTTTTTTTCTAAATATCACGCAACTCTTAATACTTAGTAGCGTTGCACAAATTTCGCTAGTCGATGAAAATGAGAAATGTAACCATGTCTCCCAAGCATTCGCCGCCCTCTTTCAGATTTTACAAATGTGATTTGAAAATATCATAAATATATTTTAATTAGAGTACAAAAAAAAATTGACAGAATATTGGACTGATCGTGAGTTGGCACAATATTTGGAGTCCCTTTGGAGTCACGTCAAATGACCGATCGTGTATTTCGTCCTTTACTTTAGAACACCGGCTCAGGACTTGATAGGATACACTATCTAAAAAGTTCTGTAATATACCTATCTATAGAGTGTAGTTAAGCCGCTAGGTTCTAAGGTTAGGTTTGACGGTCGCGTTTCGCAACGATTGAGCCACCTCTACTAATTTGTAAGGCGCGAACGTATTCTGTGACATGTAGGCATCTATCGTCCTCGTAGAAAGGCCACACCTCTCTTTTTCAATCAGACGTATTTGTTATTGGAAGCGTAATTATCGAAGCGAAGTATAGTCTTTGCATTTCACGAAGGCTAGTGAGTTTTGATTGTGGTTGAAAGTGTACACGCACATTGCGATAGTGTGCGTGTCTGACGGAGCGGTAAGTTGCGAGCGAGCATTGTAGGATTCTATTTTTTTTTATACTAACCATACCCTCTTTCGATCTCACGCACACTGTGAAACATATAGACAAGTGTTTACTACAAGTAAATCCCACTCGCCTTCGTGAAATACAAGAACTATACTTGCCTCGCATTAGAGTTACATTAGATTTAGATCCTCAGGGTGCCTTAAGTCTTGAAAGTTAGAGCTCAATCAGTAAGGTTCATCATAAGGCGCCATTATATCACAGGACTTAATAGTTTACAATACTATCGCAACATTAACAATAATTGTTGCACGTGTTAATTCAGTGTTATTTGCATGAATGTTTGCTGTTACGGTCCCATTGATTTGTGTGTCAGATATGGTGCCTGCTTCTTAGTGTCTGTTCTTTAGCGTTTTTGCAATTTGCATTTGTTACAACATTTCTTTTGAATTGCTATTGCCATTCGATCGGAATTGCTGATTGCTTCTCTACTTCGTTCCACGTGACCCGTTGTGTATTTGGATGTGTAATTGATATATATAATGGATGTTTGCATGTACATTTGTTCTATAAACAGGTAAAGTTTAACAACTAACATTTTTAACGGTCCAAGGAGATTTGAGTATACTACTGAATGCAGTGGAACGGTGGTTGTATAATGGGAATCAACATAACCTCGTCAAATAATCATTAAAGGCTATATTATCACGATAATCCGATGCTGATCTGAATCGGAAATCACAATAATCCGATGCAGATCAGACAGATTGAAAAGTAAATTTCCAAAGTATTGGAAATTTCAAAATTCCAAATTCCTGCCGGGAACCAAAACCGGAACCCCCGAGACTCGACTCGACAAGTGATAAATTTTAAAATTATATTGTACTGGGTCTCGAGAAAGAAACCAATAATCATCATTTTTAAAAACATTTGGCTTGTATTGACGTCAAGAACTGGTATCTTAACTAAAAAAAGTCATTTGAAAAAAAAATCATTTGCGTCAGCACTTTAACAAGTTTTTGTGTTGTGGCTTACCAAGCAATGTTACTGGCAAATGCTCAATTTCTTCGTCAATTTATGAAATTTCTCAAATCATGAATGCAAATGAAATCAAAAACCATGCTGACAGTCATCGGGATATCCAGTGCAAAATAACTGTTCCGTCTGACCCAGTTCAGGGATAAGTTTTCAATATTGACGCCCAACCTCCAGTAATGGAGAGGCAAGTTGAGAAGAACAAGTTGCTGACGTCTGCACTTTCACAGTAACATGTCGATAGGCATGCATGATTTTAAGCAAAAAATGTCAGAAAATTTAACATTTTGTCTAATAAATTATTAGATGCTTATAATAGTAGCATCTAATAATTTTAAAATACCATCTATTCTATACATATATTATTTATACTTACATAACATAAAATAAAATTATAAACGATCCGTGTCTGTAGTACACTCAATATTTTTTCAAAAAAACTAATACATACTTACATTGTCTTTTTGTCTTTGTGTTGCGTTTGTGCTCGCTAATCTCAGAAACGGCTCAACTGATTTGAATGCAGTTTTCACTGATGTATTGTAGCAAAACTTTCCATAACATTTACCGTTTGTTTCATTCCAATCGGTGTACAAACAAAGATGATGGTGATAATGAAGTAGGTCTGTATATAGATATCACGCTCATCTCATTCTATTTCAGAGGGCACAGCAAGTATTTTGCTATGTAAGGAAGTACAATAACAGCGAAAGGCAACCGTCGATCAGCATTTGCACACATTACATTATATAAATAGATATATTTATCAGGAGCTACCGGATTTTAATAATGTTTCCATTGCGTGAAGGTCAACGAAACATTGACCTTGATTTGATAATATTTGTAATAATTTAATATTTTTACTTCTTCAATGATAAGATAATATACCTACTAATAATGAAAACTATTAATAGACGATAACGAGTAATTATAACTTGATACAGTTTATTTCGTACTGGAGCCGTCCGGGATATATGTGTATGTATTGTGATAAAAACATTAATGTTAATTAATAAGTACCTATTTATTTATTACTGTCGAAATATAGGTTACCTTTGTTTGTCCGGCCGAGCTGTCTCCAAAAAACATTTTTTTAATTTTTATTTAGTTTTACTATATGTATCCTTTATAGGTAGGATACAAGTCAGGAACCTTATTTGGCTACAATATACTCGCACATAGTATTTATTTATTTTATGGTTACCTCCAATCTCCAAAAGACTTAGATCCTAAGGAATTTGAACTGTAAAATTTAAATATTATTTTTACTATTTACTAGCGACCGCTCCCAAGGCTTCACAAGGGTGCCATTTTATTTTTTTCAAATTATATAAATAGTACAAACCATCCTCGTTTAACACTCTTTCCATTAGTGAAAACCATTAGTTTTATTAGTTTAAAATCCGACAGACAGCGGGAAGCGACTATTTTTATACTATGTAAAAATATAACCTTCCTTGAAAAATTATCTAACTGATGGTGAAAACCGCATCAAATCAGATGCGTGGTTTAGGAGGAGTTAGCTTATATACAAACGGGAAAGTGACTTCATTTAATAGGTACTATGTAAGGATTTAGAACAGTTAATAAACACTTTACTATAAGTGGTGATCGTAATAAAACGCAGGAAGTAAAACTTACAACTTCCGCATCGAAAAATCATTGACAACTTACTCAACTAGTATTTACTCCGAGCGTTATTGGTTATTAGCGTGCAAATGAAAAAAATAAACATTTATCATGCAGTGTAAATCGTCCAAAAGACGCATACATACTTACTTGTGTATTATATCTCCATCCTTGACTTCGGATACAAAGTCCGAATTCTAGTTTACTACGTGTCTTACGAAACTATGTATAATACCTACTTACGTAAGTAATTTATAATGAATGGAAGAATTAGAAAGTTTATGCACATTTTGAAATAACAATAGTCACTGAACACATATTTGTTTTATTGTTATTAATTTAACTCAGGATTTTTTAAACAGGTTCGTCTTCTTACGGGTTGACAAGTTATATTATAGAAATCTATACATACATACATCTATATCTTTACACTATTATATTGTACAAAATAAAAATAAAGACGCCGTCCGCTTTTGTCTTTATTTCTGCCAACTTATTTTAAAACAGTTAAGTAAGAGGTTTTGGTACGGTTTTCACTAATAGAAAGAGCGATGAATTATGAAGGTTTGTGTGTAAAATTTACAAAAATAAACAGATTCCGTGCGAAGCCGGGGTAGGTCATTAGTAATACTATATCTAGGAGTATGTCTATACTAATTTATTTATTTTATTTTAGGGAAACTTACAGGTTATTTATTTATTATACATGATGATATTAACTATAAGTGGATTTTTTTTATTAGGTGTAGGTAATAAAATAGTCTGTGAATAACGACAATAATACATAACAGTGTGTGATTACAGTTTAAAATAGTTAAGTTATAGTAGGCCATTGAAGAATTTATCAGCTATAGTATTTTAGTTTTAACTATGGAACTGTGAAACAGGTCGACATCAGTATCCTCTAGGAAATTTTGAACGAGCCATGAATGAATTTCTCATATATTATAAAGAGAGATTTGTATTTTTGTAATGAATCAATTCAAAAACTACTGCACCCATTTTAAAAATTCTTTCACTTATATAAAGCTATGTTATCAGCGATAGGCTAAAAGTCAAGCGAAGTCGCGTGCAACAGCTAGTATTAATATAATGGTCTGTTACACCAATTTTAAATAGTTAAAGTACTTTTTTTATATAGGTACTTTTACTATTATATAGGTAGGCAATTGTTTAGTACAACTTCAAACGCTTTCTCTGCGTCATGTTTCGTAACGCATAAGGAAGATGGCGAAGTGTCCGCAGCGGCGCCGGAAGGTCAACGCCAAACAAATATTTTTGACCTTTGTGAACATCTGCGTAGATGCCCATTACTTACTGAAATATAATTAAATTATATTGCTTTTCCTACTTTTCCATAATAAAATTAAGTGATTTTGTTGTAGTAAGTAAGTAGTAAGTAGAACCGTATAGTAAGTAGCAGATGAATCACAAGGTTGGGCCTCTTTCACCAACTACAAGTAAAGTATTGATTGGTTACTTTTAGAAATAATTGTATGTTTTATTAAATTATGCACTCGGTTTACCTTTATCCTTTATCCGAGGGAAGGTTATCTTTCGATAGGCGAATATTTTTATTATTAAAAAAAATTGCCGGTTCGTCGTAACTAAAAATAAATTTTATTTAACTGCTACTTAGTTAAAAAAAAAAACTAATCCGCTATTAGTTATTCATGTCACATGGTAAGTGTATAAACAAATATAAAACATACGCGTAATAAGTTCTTATTACTTAGGTACTAAAAAAACACTGCTAGCTATATTTAACAAGTAATAAAAATATGTGCCGTATAAATAAATGTATGTTGTACAATATTTACATGCAGATTCTATCTAAATACAACTACTTGTTCCAGGATACAGATAAAGTTTTTTTTAATGATTCTTCTACTTAAAAAAAATTAATAAAGAAATCTATATCTTATATAGGTAGGTACATAAAATAAAGTCGTGCTAGTACATTATTATAACTGGAGAACGGCTGTACCGATTTCTACGATCTGTATTTTGTTGAATTTGTCTTCGACTCGAATAGAAGTATTCGAGTTCTTACTTAGTAAGAAATAAATGAACAAATAAAAATTTACACCATTCTACAGTTTCCTAAATTCAATAAAAAAATTAATAAAGAGTATACCGATTTTTATAATTACTTGTACGTATAATCTCTGTACGATTGTTTACACAATGTTTTTATTTGAAAGATATAGGCCCCAAAAGGCAAAGGTTTATTAAATAAACTAAAGGAAATGAAGATTTTCTTTCAGATCTATTTTTCTTTTGTCAGTCAAATTAGATCATGTTTGATTTCCCTTTCGTTTCTACCCCTTTTCTGTAATAATGCTTCAGTATATTATATGTACGAGATAATAGTTGAAATTGCTGAACTATTTTTTTATTTCAGATTTTGGTTTTCGTTAGAAATTTATTTATTCATATGCTTGTTAATCAAGTCGGAAATAAAATTCGCTGCCTGGCAATAAGGAAAAATCGTTTAGTTACACCAAAATAAATTATGTGCCTGCTAATCTAATCTACAAATTAGTCATCAGTACCTATAATAAGTGCGCGATACAATATACGGTACTCGTAACAATCTTTTGAAGTAGGTATTGGCAGCACCTTGCGCAGTCATATTGTTTGTAATGAATAAACTCAAAAACTACTGGACCGATTTTGAAAATTCTTTCACCTATAGAAAGCTACATTATCAGCGAGTAACAGTTTTATAAAGTTTCGCGGGCGAAATCGCATGCAACAGCTAGTGATAATATTTATAAATGTTGAATATTGACTCACCTGATCTCCTTGAATACATCAATTTCTCGGGTCGTCTGTGCAAGGGAAAACCCTCACTCAGTCATAGTCGAGGACGAATATAGGCCAGCCTCTCTCTCGGCAAAAGGATGTTTTTAGTTTTTCTTGTTCTTTGGTCTCATTGAAGATTAGGCAGAAAGGATTTATTTAATTATTTTTATATTTTTTTATTAAAGTATTTTTTTTATCGTTTAAGTGAATAGGTACGTCTTGTTTGCTTCCATTAGTGGGAGGCAAGAGGCAATTCAAAAAAGTGATGGTAACAAAATCGAAGGATACAGATAGGAATAATATACAAAACAGAAAATACACAAAATACAAAATAGAAATATAATACAAAAGCTTTTATTTCATAGTGGTCTTCAGTGGTTACTGCTGTCAGACGGACTGACCAAATTATGACTGACGAGTGCAATGTTTTGCACTGACGGCACTAAAAGCTACAATTTGTATTGATTCTATAAAAAGAGAGATATTGTTATATTGCAGATTGCAGCATTTTTTTTTTATTTAGACGGGTCCACTTGTCCAGTTCAAGTGTAATTTTGTAATGATATGTAATGAGACATGTTTATGGAAACAACTTGATGCACTTGTGAATAACCTCTTATGAGTGGGTTGATAGACAAACAATAGACAAAGATTACTGGTAAACGATTCGTTACCTATTTGTATATTGAATAGTTCTCTAACTAGACAAACGTGCCACGCAATACATTTAGCGTTACGTTACGATAGTAACTATTATTTAATGTGCTTTAGCTTAGAATGTGGACGTATAAAACTATATGTTTTTTATTTTATGTCTTTCAATCATTGACAGCTTTGTTCGAAGTAGAAAGAAAATCACACAATCGGATACATACTCTTCTATGCTAATTGTTGATGCGGTTTTAATTGCGCCATCTATAGGATCAGTTGTGAAATGTTTTGTAAATAATCATTTATCCCACTGAAAGGGGATTTACGGTATTTTTATATTATACATGGTACACTTTTTTGCGATTTCGACGGTAAAAAAATACTATTGTCTTTCATTATGAAAAGCTAAACGTGGCGAAAAGCTACTTGTGCGCATGATAAAAGTTGGATAGAAAAGAAATAGTGGTACAAGTACAAACCTAACCGAATACAGATAAAATTAAATAAAATACTAAATGAACCCCAAGTTTGCACACGTAAATGTATAAAAAACAAAATATTTGCATATAAACGAATAAGATTCGGGACAAAATTGTAGGTACCTACAATTCTACTCACGTAGATTCGAAGCGCTTCCTAAAGGCTAAATATGTACTTAACTTAAGTAGTGGTGTCGTTTCTAAAAATATACATATGAAATCAACTGTGATTCATTCATTATTCACGTGTATCAATTTCAAATGTTATCTAGATTACAAATGGTACGTGTCCTTATAAAATACGTAATAAATCTAATCTGTATATTTGATCGATAAATGATTAAACATTGTAAAGATGGAAACTATAGATCGTACCAATACCAAGTGACTCCATATTATTATTATTATTTTTTTATCTATACTAATATTATAAAAGAGATAAAGTTTGTGTTCAACGTTCCCAAATTAGAATTTACTCATCTAACTAAAATCTAATTTAAAATTCTTTCACCAATATTTAGAATAGAATTTCAGGATATAGGCTAAATATTCGACGCGGACGAAATTTGTTATATATAAATGTTGGCAGACAAGCTGACGGTCCTCTTGATGGTAGCAGGCTGTATTGCTTAGAAAAAGAAGCAAACATTAACAAGGACTGCACTATAAACTAAATAATATAGGTTTACATGCAATAATATATGCCTTGATCACACGTACCGAGTAAACGGGCGAGACAATGCTCTCGGCCGAGTACTCGGTGCGTATAAACATAGCGCCGAGTGCTCGGCCGAGCGCTCGACCGAACAAAGCGGCGAGACAGTAGCTCGGCTCCGTTTTATTTACTTGGCCGAGTACCGACCCTCCCTCGTCCCCGCACTGTCTTGCTTTCTCACTAGGCAGGTCTGAACTCTCGCTGCTGTCTCGCCACTCGACCACGTGATTGGCGTCATGTCGCCGCGCGCGCCTTTTCTTGAGATATTTTTTGTTGAACTGACTGTGCTAATTTCAAAATATGTGTGAACAGCTACTCGCCGATCACTACAGACAGCTACTGTAGACAGCTACAGCTATCACTGTCTCGGCCGAGAAACATTTTACTGTCTCGTCCGTTTGCTCGGTACGTGTGATCAAGGCCATAGTAACGTCGGATTAAGGATAAGCATTTAGAAATAGATAATGGGCTCTGACATTCTTTAATCACTAACCGAAACATAACATAACAACACACATCCTTTCCTATCTAGCTGTCATACTTCCGCCAGGCGTGCTGCCTAATTTGTGATTATGAAGCACAGTGTGCCATGCCACTACTAATAATGACAATATAAAATACTAGCGACCCGCTCCCAGCTTCGCCCGGAAATAAATTTTTATTTATTTATTTATTTCTAGACTAGACACCAAATGCACAGACAAAAAACTTATTATACAATAGCAAGTCTATTGTAAGTTTTTTGTCTTGTCTATTCGAAGATATATTATTTCGATGACAATAAGTATACCTAGGTGACATAATAAGGTCATTTTTTTACATACTATATAGTATGTAAAAAAATGACATAATGACATAAAACTGATGAAAAAAATCATGTGATTTCGTCGTCAATGTCAAGGTGAACATTGTTAAAACAGACTCTTCTTTAAATCATTAGGCGAGATACCTACATGTTGTTCGGAAATAATCATACTTTTACATTCATCTACAACCAATATAATTTTATAAGGCGGTCGAATTACGGCACATTTTACAAGGCCTCAGTTACCCAACGGTTTTCTATTGGCCAACATGAAATCTATGATGTGGTCAATATTAACTTTTTATACCACTTATCGTTCATTCATTAAAATGGTGTATTCCCAGTAGTTCGGTTGACAGTTCGGTTGACCGAACTAGTCAGACTTTTTTTTCTGCAACCATTTCTCATTAGTTCGATAATCGTTTCTATCGTTCATTTATTTGTATTTAATTGTATAAACCAACCTTTATACAATGCATATATTTTAATATTCTGTTATAAAAAAGAAGGTACTTACGTGAACTATTATAGAAAAAAAAACTAAATAATTTCGTTGTATTAATGTACTAAACTTTTTAACAAAGTTGTGGTCACCCTACCATGGCAAAGGTGTTTATTTTTATTTTTATCGCCAAGACGAAGTCCGCTCAGTTTGTATCAGGCGCCACTGAACTTTGATTTGTAGGAAATTAGGTGAAACAAGACTAGTGTGAATGGGTTTAGTTATGTAAAATAATGACATTAATAAGGAAGGAACACTGCGTTTCGCAGTCATTTGGGCGACAGTTACCACCGCCTTATAGAAGACCACCGTGAAATAACAGCACGTGTGCTGTTGTAAAATAACAACATGTGTGCTGATGTGTTTCGGTGAGTTAGTAAGGTATGCATTATTAGACACCTATTAGAGCTGACAACGAGAGAATCTAATGTCTATAAAAAACAATTAGTATAACTATTTTAGATCACTTCCGATTAAAGCGGTTAGACAAGGTGAACGATGAATAAAACTAACTGTAATCAATAAAAAAATGGCCTCAATGTCAAAGGCAATGAAAAAAAACCTGTTGAGACGAGGCGGAGTAAGTAACAGAATCGAAATACATACAGGGTTACTCGTACATTGAAGTTGTATAGGCGTGGGTGGACAAGACAGCGGAGAGCTCGCTTTGGTTGGAGGACTTGGAGGTAACAAGTAACAACACTTGCAGAGAAATTTTCCTATCCTTAATCCTTCTTTGGTCGGTAGCTTACTTGCAGAACCTGTAACGTTGCTTGTGTTATATTAGGCGACGGTAGCCACCTACTATCGCTGACTTAACAGTTAACAGACGTTAACTGTTACTGTAAAGCGTTTGTAATATTAATAGTTAAATATTACAAACGCTGGACCATTGCCAGGTCTGAACCATTCCAAAGCGCTCATAAAAGCCTATAGTCATAACGTGACAAACCCAAGCTATGTCGTTTAGTAGGAGCAATTTGTGCATGCTAACTAGGGCACTAACGAGGCACTATTGAGGCACTGCTGCCTCAATAGGCACCTTTAAATAATGGGTCTCACTAGTATAGGAGAGTGTCGCTTCTGCCATGAGGCAGAAGAAACACCAATGCATACCTTGTGCGAGTGTGGCCCCTTGATGCACAAGCGCAGTCACATCCTAGGAAGCCACACAATGGCCTGTGAAGTTGAAGATAATTTTAATATGTATATGGTAATGACGGTTACAATTGTTAGAACCAAGTAGGTATTAGAATAACTAAAGAAGAATCTTTAATCATTTCTTCCTTGGCCTTTCTCCACGAAGTTATTGTGAAAAAAAGTATAGTAAAATAAAAAAAGAAGTAAGTACTTCCTTCATTGACACGTGAATCTTGATTCCATAGAGATGTAGATTGTGTGCTAATGTCTATTGTTAGACCGATTGAATACAGGGGCCAATGTCACGATCTGTCTGCCACACGTTCTGTCTGATAGTGCCATGATAGTGCATACTGAATAAACAGTTTCGTCTGTCAATTTGGTGGCAATAATAATATTTTGGCTTATAAATACCATGAATAAAATATTACTTAAACGTATATTAAAGTAATAGAATTATTTATGGCTTTTTGAATTATTTTAGTAACATTTACGTATTTACTTCCGACCATCTTCCGACCATTAGGATTGAGGATATGGGATTGGGACAGGGGAATGAGCTCTGACATTCCTTCTCACTCTACGGAACACAACAGCACACATTGTCATAACTTTCAAATATTTTAGGAATGTATAGAAATTTTGATTCTTTACATTAATAAATATTGTTCCGTCATTAAAGATACACAAATTGGAGCTAAACAATAAACTTTTCCGTCGTTTGTTGGCGATTGTCGATGATGAAACAATGCGTGACAAGGGGAGTTGCGCCCGCGCACGCGTCTTGTACATGCCGATGTGTACTCACTAATTATAATGTTAATAGTAGGTTATCTTATATATTTTTTTTATAAATTTCCATTTGATTCGATTATGAATTTGAGTGATGAAATCGAATTTTATTAATAAGAAATCACGCAGTCTGCACGACGTTACCTCAATTTTTATAACGAAAAAAAAAAACAATACCTATAATTTTTTTTGTAGGTATGTATATTTTTGCTTATCTTATAACAAAATCGTAACGTCAAATATAATTATTTTATTACAGTAGATAAACGTATGTCTGAAAAAAATATATTAATTCATTATGCATTTTTGTTTTAGACTTGCTATGACTATGTTTTATACACACACAAGTTTTTAAGTAAGTTTAAAATTATTTTGTTCTTATGTTCTGCTTAAACTATTATTGACCGGTGATTGGAATATTAAATTGGCTATAAAAATAGCAAGATTAAATAGCAAGCTATATTTGCTCCATAATTTGAACGAACAAAGCGAGGTTAACTAACTAAATTAAAAATCACTAAAATATTTTGAATCATTTTACGTTGCACTGTCGAAATGAATTTTCTTTGGTTTTGTTAATGTATGAAAAATTATTGGAAATGTGTAAGCAAAGTAAAAATAAACACATATTGTATCTTACAGCGCGTATCTGAATTTTCCAAATTTTCTTTGTAATCATTTCTGAATTAGATATTCGCAGAAACTACATCGCAAAAATAGAATTCCGCATATTCACCGTTCGGCTCTTGAGTCATAATAATCTTGAGTTTGTACAAGAATCTCTGAAAAAGCAGATTCAGTTGTTCTCAAATTTTCAGGGAAACAGTTTTCTATTACAGTACCTAAATATACCTACTTAGGTACATTTATTTTATTTTATCGAGTCTATTCTAATCGAATATTAAGAGAAAAATAATATGTTTTATCAAAAATTCACGTGCTGATGTAAACTTCATAATTATCTGCATTAGCGTTACGATTATGTAATTAATCCTACAAATATTTAAAAATGCGAAAGTTTGTGATGTTAGATTGATGTATACATACATACATGTATATGGATATGTGTTACTCTTTAACGTAAAAACTTCTGAACGGATTTGCGTAAAATTTGTCACTGGAAAACAAAGAAAAAGAGTCGGCTATAAAATCTTCAATATCTTCAAAAGTACCTGACCTAGTAGCTTTATGAAATAAGGATTAAATTAAAGAATATTATAATGTGCTTAAATAAAAATAAAATTTATTTGGTTTAGCTTTAATTTAGTCTTTATTTCATAATAGCTAGGTCAGGTAGATTGAAGCTAACCGACCTTTTTTCTTTGCGGTCCAATGTGGGTAGTCTATTAGACTGTAATGTTGTGAGAAAATTTAGTAAATAAAAAAATATTATTATTATTAAATTAAAGGAATTGATGTCCATACCTTGGCATACCTTTGGCTGTTCAAGCAAATCATGATTTCATGACCGTAATGTGAGAGTATAAAAATCTGTGTATTTTATTTCGATTACCTTAGGTATGCGTATTATCGCGATTTTTCCTCAAGGTCGTGGTCGGTCGTAAAATCGATATTAGTTATTAATCTATAGATACCTACTAATAAATAAAACTGAAGTGTATGTTTGTAATGTCAAAATAGCAGTTCTTCTTACTTTATTTATTATTTATTTATTTTTACTAAGTCAGAATAAGCATATATTCTTACTAAATGTGTTTACAAAAAAAGCAATTTTTAAAACTATTTCATAGTGTACAAAAACAATTTGTACATTTCGTACTAAAATATGTTACCGAGGTCAAAAAAGTAGTTTTGGGAATTTTCGTCTGTTAATATGTCCGTTTGTGCATGCTAATCTCAGAAAGGTCTTAACCGATTTGAATACGGCACTGATGTTTTATGTTTATCAATTTACATACTAACATACCTGGATTAACATATAATTTATAATGATCCTGAAATTTTTTTATGTTTCAGCGCGTACGAAAACGCGTACAACTAGGGTAATTAATCACATATATATAAAAATTTACTTATACTTCTTTTGTGGTTGTAATTAACAGATACACACAATAATTTAATAATTTAATACACACCCGTTCCATCAATCACTAGCTAAGCTCAAAGTTATTAAGACATTTAAAACGTATAAGTATTTTGTACGAGTACTGGCACTATTTCATAGATTCAATCACCACTGCGCACGGAAGACACATTGAAACCTCAGATATTGTATGATGCAACACTTTAGCATGTGCAATAATATTGTGTGAACTTGTAATGGCGGGGCAGGAATGCAGGAAATCTGGTTGGCGGTTCTTACCGCGCGAGACGCTGCTCTGCGACTTGAAGTTTTTAACAAAAACTTACATACAACTTATAACTTACATAGAACCTTTGTATTATTTTTTGGAGATACTAAGTTGTTGTTTGCAGTTTCGATACAATTTTATAAGAACATACATAAATATTTCATTGATATCTCAATGTTTTTTAAGATCTTTGACAGATAGTCTGCTGAGGCACACGGCAATCACATGATGATAGCACAGCATACCTACTTATGATAGATTTCTAACATCGCTTTTATGTCATTGTATGCAAGTGCTCGTTTTATGTTTGCTCCTTAAAACTTAAAAGAATTTACTCCTGGCTCCGCCCGGGGTCAAAATCTTTTAAGTTGGACCAAATTACACATAGTTACGAAGTTTTATCAAAATCGGTACAGTAGTTTAAGAGTTCATTGGCGTCAAACAACGTGACACGAAATTTGCTCTATTTTTTATCATATTACAACATTGCATAAATAGTATTATATCAAAACATCGTTTCATAATTATTTCTTTAATGACAACAGAAACCGCAATATCTGTAAAAGTGAGTCATGGGTATTTGATATGAATATCGACTGTTAATCGGGTATATTAAGTTGATAGATTAGTTGCTTAAAGTAATAATTTTGTATATGTAGAAGCTGCTAATAGCTGCTTCGCTTTTGTAAAATGTCAAAAAAGTTGCATACTTCGTTTTATAGCATTAAACTATCATATATGCCGTTTGTTGTCTACAAAAAAATTAAACGATATTATGAATTCATAAAACTACATTAATCTACAGATATGTACAAACAAGACCATAAAAATTAAGTTTAGAATATCATTATAGACGTTAGGGCTAGAATAAGTTCTATTTAGTGTGCAATATTCGAAAACATCACTCAATTCAGTTCAGTCGTTAGCCTTGTTAGATAAATTGAACATAAAAATTTATAGTGCTAAAATATGTTTAGTAAATTTGATAAAATAATATCAAACATTATTAATGATATGCAAATTGCATAAGTAGCACCTCACATACCACAATACAATGCGAATAAGTAAGCACCTCCTCGTTTCTGACAAGCTTTCACAATTGATTTGACATAACTTTCTACAAGATAAAGCATTATCATAGTTTCATAGCTGGAAAGCAGTATTTTTTGTATAGGCACGGTAATTATGTACGAGTCTGCGGTTATGGCGATGACATACGGAATGAGTTGTAATAAAAATATTCGACTTTAATTTGTATATACACTATTTTAATTTTGGGTTAATAGACGAGAGAAAGACATGATCTTTCATAAGCTTTGGTGTAGAAATTTGAACTTTGGCGTGGAAAGCTGATGAATAAGAACTGACTGTCTTCTCAGCCATAGGACGTCCACTGCTAGACATAGACCTCCCCCATAATTTTTCAATAAAGGATCGGTCAGAAGCAGCCTGGATCCACCGACGACTGGCAGTCGTTATCATGACGTTTGGATCTTGTGGGTGGACGTCCAGAGCTGCGCTTGGCGGTCCGTGGCCTCCACTCGAGAATCTTCCGGCCTCAGCGGCCGTCTGCTTTAAGTAGGCTGCCCACTGCCACTTCAACTTACTGATCCGTCGGGTTATTTTCCTATGGTAAATAACAATTTAGGAGGGTTTCCTTACATATGGGATTGTGCCCCGTATCACGGATGTGGTTTTAATTTGTTATTTAAACATTTTTTCCAATGCGTCACACATTTAAAATAATCTATGTGCTTTTTAACAAAACAGTGAGTAAACAAATAATCGGTTAACAATTCAGATACTCGAATAACAAAATTAAAGGTTATAATATTTTAGGAGTTATCGTAAATTTTGCCGCACAGCATTTTGCAGGAAGCTGAAATTCAGATCACTGAAATGCAGAATTTCATCTTGATTCTATCATCAGATTCCGTACAACTTGCATCATTCCTGGTGTTGCCATAGTCCTTTGTAGCTTCCTAGCATTCACTGGACGAGTTCAGAGTTCGTGAGTTAAACAATAGGAAATAATTTAATCTGAGGTTTGAATACATAATCGAGACCATAATACTGAGAAATATTAGAATGACAACCGCAAAATACTCCAATACCTGATGTTGGTGGTTTTGTATAGGTACATACATTATGTTGCGAGTTTGGTTGTGTCATTGTTGTGAAACCGATGATATTATAATTATAACTTGCAACCCGTTTCGCAAAGCTTCGCAAGGATGCGGATTTTTTCTGATAATTAACAACAATTTGGAATTTAATATAGGTGCAAAAACAAAACAATAAAATAAATTATGAAATATTGTTTTTATGAATCAAAGTATGCCATCTCGTATCTCGCCTTTCGCCATGCACTTTCGTAGTACATTAATTATTTTTCTGAAGAAATTGTGAGAACGAGAATCAATAAAATCAATAAAAGCCTTCTTGGGTTGTGCTGCCTAAGTGTCGCTGGTTGGAATTGAATTTTTTCCGGACTAATTTCTGGAAAATCTATTGGAGCAAGGCCTGGGGAGTATAGTATGCCAACCACAGCTTATTTTTAAGTGATTTCCTTCGGGAACGGTTCTTTTTCTGTTGCCCTAGGTCTTCTTCTGTGTCTCTGACAACGTGTATGCACAACGTTTATGATGATGATCGAGTAGTTAAGGCGTGAAACAAACTCACTCTCGCATTTATAATATTAGGATTAATAAAACATAGGCGCAATCGCACTGATTGTGCTAGCGGAGTCGCACAGTGATGCGGCAAATGACTTATGTGATTATTATGTTTATGCATCAACTAGCTGGTGCCCGCGACTTCGTCCGCGTTCTGGATACTCTATGTCCTTTCTGGTGTCCCAGACAACGTGTATGTGGAATTTTGTGGTGATCGGATCAATAGTTTTTGCGTGAAAGAGTTACAAACATCCATACAGCCATAAAAACTTTCGCATTTATAATATTAGTACGGATGAATGGTAGGGTAATTATGTCTATATTTATGTTAATTAGTTTAGGGATAATGGGGCTGGCATATCTTTCTAAGGTGAAAGCTCCAAATTGCATAAAGATAATAAAATAAGGATAAATGTTAAAATTTGTGTTAAAATTTGTTAAAATGTTGGAATATTAAAATTTATGAAATAAATATAAATGCTATTATTAGGCACTTTAACTACCAATGTGTGTGATGTTATGTTAACTTAATATGTTTACTTTTAAATTGTTAAAAATAAATGATAATGTGTTTTATTACCTTAATTAATAATTATGTTTTTTTTATACATCCATGTGCGATGTTAATTAATTTAAACATGTCTTGACATAACTTACACGTTTTGTTTATTTGTGGAAATTATTTACATGTAAATCTCTATTTATATAAAAATTTCGTGTCACATGTTTGACGCCAATGAACTCATAAACTACTGAACCGATTTTGATAATGTATGTAATTTGGTCCAACTTAAAAGATAGAATAGCTTTTATTATATTAGTAACTTTACGAAAAAATTGTTATCTATAGAATATCGTTGAAACAAATTTAATTTTTTAATATGACAGTGCAGGTAATGCTTTGTTAAAACACCAACCAGGAAATGTCTGTGTTTAATTTCTATTATTTAAAGAAAATGACAAAAAGAGATAACACCACTACTGAAAATGAAAGCAAATTTAAAATAGCCGCCCCAGAAAGAGTTCAATCGAACGAGCGATTGTGTGTCACCTGGCTCTTGAATAATATATGAAAATAGCACCAACAAGAAACGTTTTTCCAACAATAGAAACAAAGGGAGGTTTAACACGAAAATGATAATTCAAGATATCTTAAATAGTTTTATGGCACTCTCAAATATAATTGTGTTACTTGTTTATTTATATAAATATAAAATTATAGTATAATTTAGTCTGCCCTTTCCGTCAATAAATATATTATATTGATTCTGTAGTGCCGAAGACATGTTCGCGGAGCGGAGGCGATGGTTTACGGTTTCCATTAAACTGTTGACAGGGAGACATTTCGCTAATTTGAATATATTGTTTATAGCAAACAGGTTTTACTGCCCTTACATATAACATTTTAAATTATACATATACATACATACAATTTGGTCGACATCACGTGAGACCGAAGAGCTGGCAGCTAATTTGGACAAAGACTTAGTCTAGCAATTCAAAGGGGGAATGCCGCCAGTATCTTCGGAACCTTGCCTAAAGAGACTACTTTTGGTAATATATTTTAGTTATTATATTATATTTTTTAAGGTTTTTAGTTTTAGGTAGGTTACATATTAAATATATTTTCTATTATTATAGTCATCCTAGGACTTATAAGTGTTTTAGATAATTTTAATGTGCTATCTATATTATTATGTTATATATGTTATCAGCATCAAAAATACACATTTGCTTTAAATGTAAAAATATTATTTTTGTGATATTTTTTTCTGTATCAACCCATATAGTTCTTAAGTTCTGAATAAACCGCAATATCAAGACATATATGAATAAAAAAAAGCGTAGTAGGTGACATTTAAGGTTTTTAATGAATTAAAGTTAAAAAAAGTTATTGTAAAATCTTTATTTAATTCGTTTGTTAAGATTTATTTCCCGTTTTTCTAATTATGTCATACACGCGAGTGTGTAGACACTTACGAGGTGAATGCAATTGGCTCGCAGTTGCGCTGTTTTAAAGTGGAATTTTCCGTATCATTGAGCTTTTCATTGCATCTTTGTTTAGTGCTCATAAACAAGTTACACTGGTTTAAGTAGTAAAATTTCTTAGTTTTTAAATTTTTTACAAAAAAACAATGTCGAGGCGTACCTATTTATTACTTACATCTACCCATGTTAATTTTATACAACAGAATAAAAGCATAGCCTATTTATTATAAGACAATGTGTCCTTCAATTTGTTGTTTCTAGAAAATTATTTACTTAACTTTTTATTTTCCTACTGTGGGAAAAATGGAATGTGTTAGACTGGCCTGTGACGTAGTATTTAAACACTTAAGTAGGTATTAGAATGGGCACGCTGTATAAATAATAAAACGACACAAGTAAATATTAAATGAAGAAACAGTCTTTCTACATGGAATCAAGGCGTCGCATGTAAGCGTATACACTTCTAGGTATAAAGTATATAAGTAATATAAGTAAATTTACATATAGGGAGTGATTGAATTAGATGGTCGCTTGCAGCGCTTTGCATACATGAATGGGGCAGCCTGTCTGGTGGGAAGGGAGTGGCCGTTCATAGAAGACCAATGTTAAATATTTGTATGTATGTATTTCGGTGAGTGAACCCATTTTCCTATCCCCCTATTCAATCCCACTATGGTCAGCAACACACTTGAAGTACCTATGACGTTGCATACGATGGTAACCACTTACCATCTAGTGAACAAAGTGAACTGACAGCAACTTGTAAAAATAACCATTTTTTGACAAATATTTGTAACAATATATTGTTACAACAAAAACAACAATTGCTTAAAAAGTCTTAGAAGTTTGCGATGATTTTGTGACTAGACAGTAAAAAAAATTAAATTTTCAAGTCACTATAAAGGTTATTAGTATTAGTAAGCAATATTAAAATAAATAAAACTGAACACGATCAGTACAAAGTCTTTGTTAATGGAAGGTACGTCTGTGTAAACCAAACTAAGTAATAATGACTAAGTTAAAGCAATTGTTACAACGCAATAATCTAATACGTAAGCAGAATATAACATACATCATTACAATAATAAGCAAGTGGGTGAATTGCTGAATTCATTATTGCAGCGACAATTAAAATTGTAGGTAATATTACTTGTTTTAGCCTTATCTGTTTAGAGAAAAACAAAAAAAAATCGTCTGTTTTCTATGCACCTGATGCATCTGATTATACATGATATTGATAACATTATTCTTATTATTAACATTATAAGCAGAAATTGTGAGTTGTTTTTTTGTTATCATCATCATCATCTCAGATTTCAGCCATTTCATAATTAAGACAGAGCCTGGATCCACAGTCGACCCGCAGCTCTTTACAGCTCTTTACAGAGTGGACGTGGACGTGCACCTTGCAGATGGACGTCCTACGCTGCGCATGCTGGTCCGTGGCCTCCACTCGAAAACCTTCCGGCCCCAGCGGCCGTCGGCTCTCCGTACTATTTTGAGCGACGTTGAGTTTTCTTATGAGGTCCATAGTTAGAAAGCACGTTTTAACGCCATACAATCACTGGCAACTGGCAACACACATTGGTCGGCGATGAGGAATTTAGGACGAGAAGATCTCGCGAAATTTCCCAAACGCTGAAATCAACAGTTTGTATATCAAAACGAGTATAAAGAGTATAAGAAACTTATATTCTTATAAGTTTAAGAACTTTTATTGAATAACTAACTGGGAAATTAACTTGATAAAAACTGCATTACTTAACTATAAATGTTAGCAAAGTCTGACGTCACAGTAACTACTTAGTTGTTTGTTAGTGTGATTGTATATTGTAAACACTTGCACGATGTTTCTCATACTTGTCTTATTAATTTTCCATTGCTTTTGTGTAATTTATGTTTTAATCTTATCAGTTATATAAACTATTAAGAGCCCTTTATATTTTATATTAAATAAAATATAAAAGCATTTACAAAATACAGGATATGAAGGACTATTTAAGTTTTAAAGCAATATATTATTATTATTTTTTACAGTAATTACGTTACACTGTTGGATACTATTTTATTATTAACACTTTATCCATACTTATAAAATCTTTGTCTTGACTGATTTTATCAACGCATATGCAAAACTACTAAGCCTAGAAAGTTTAAATTTAGAACATAGCTTTGTTATATATATATTAATAACTTAGCATCCGATAAGAAAGGACTTTTGAAAATGTAAACTCCGTGCGAAGCCAATGGCGGGTCGCTACCGCTAGTCTTTAATATAATACGCCTACATCGGATTTGTGTACTTAGGGTATTATGGATGAGGTCTTAGCATGTTGTTGGAAAAACCAGGACGGAATAAAATCAATACTTACTGGCTAGTTTAAAGACCTAATATCACCCTCGGTGTCACCCCTTTAAACTAGGGTGATTAACCCTATATCAAAACAGGTTTTGATGGAGGTAATAGCTTGGGTACATTGTTTAAATTTTGTTACATACCATAAAATGTTGATTAGTTACTTTTAGAAATAATTTTATGTTTTATTAAATTATGCACTCGGTTTAGTGCATCCTTCGATAGGCGATTTTTTTTAATTATTTTCTTTTTAATGTTTGGGACTTTTACCGTACAAACAAAGGTATATCAGCTAAATTATTCCCGGTGACAGGTGACTTTAAATGACGGTTAGCTTACTTGACAGATGGTGAAAGAGGCCCTAAGACTAGTAAATAATTTGATTTTAAGTAAATATCTAGGTTTAAAATACATTCTAAGAATAATGTTCAATGACTTTTCCAATATAAGTTTACCGTCGATGGAAGCAGAGCTTATAAGTGTTTTTTCAATAAAAAATCCCACGCAGTCGGCGGGCGTAGCGGAAAAACGAACTAAAAATGTGGCCTACTTGCGTTGCGCGGACAACTTGATGTCCACTGCGCAAAATATGTTTATACTTGGTTTATACACTGACGTAAGCACGTCATCGAAGGTTCACGAAAAGTGACGTCGTCATGATACGTCACATTGCTATACAAAAAAAGTTAAACAGGATTCATATTAAATCAACACCGAGTAGATTACATTGCAATTAAGGCCTATATTGTAGGTAAGTCACAATATACTCATCTAAAACAAATATTAATCAATGCTATTTATATTATCCGGAGTAGATAAACTCCCAATCGAGTTTATACTTGGAGGATATTGGAGACTTTATGTGAGTGATTTTTCAAGAAATAAAGAAATAAAGAAATAATGCTTCATATTTTTCATGTTTGCGAGCATGCAACCTCCATCGCATGCAAGTTGTAAATAAAAGAAAGAAATCCCAATTCGTCAAATAACGTAAGCAAAGTAAGTATGAAAATCAATTAAGAATAGTAAAGTCCACACTTCAAGGATTGTTCACGTATCTACCTGCCCGCGTATGCAACCCACACCGCAGCCATTGCGCAAACCGACGCGAAGGCCGATCTACGGAAACCTCACGCGCTCCACAAATTGCTGCTAATTTCGTTTTAAATTCAACGCCAATCCAAATTTACAATGCAAAAAAAAAATACAAACTTTTTAAAAATCTTTTATCTACATGTATCTGTATCTATATAATAGAGTCCATGCCGCAGGCGGACCTGTTAGACGGGATATTATTTTTGTATTAGGGTTTAATGTTAATTTTTTTGTTTTAATGTTTCATTTGTATATATAGATAAGTTATTAGTCTGTTAATTATTTTGTTAATAGATAAATAAATCTATATTCTTATCTATATTTACATATATTTTAAAATAAATCTGTTATAAAGTGCATAACTGATTTAGATTAATGGAAAGTGTACTTAGCAACCACAGACATAGATACTTACTATGTCTGTGTTAGCAACCAAGGAATATTCACATAAGTAGGAATATTGCAAATCATGATTTGCAGAAAAAATTTATTAAATTCGTGCGAAGCCGGGTCTTAAGATAATAATACAAATAAAATTTAAAAAACATTTATTGACACGTTTGGTCTAGTGGTTGTAACCCTAGCTGTTAACCATACGATCGCGGGTTCGAATCCTGCTAGGGGCAAATGTTTATGTATTTAACATTTTACCTTTGTACCCGAGTCATGGATGATTGTATCTATAATATGTATTTTAAAAAAGTAATCTATGTAGTATATCAACTGTCCATAATACAAGCCTATAGTTGCGTAATGTGGAACTAGATAGTGGTGTGTGGAATGTGTGAAGATATTTATTTATTTCTTTATTTGTTACTAATTTTCAGAAAAAGAGTGTAAGCAAAGTGTAAGTGTGCCAAAGCGTTAATCTTCAAAAAATCAACCTCACATGATAATTAAATGACGCTAGCTAATTTTTTTATATTGACGTCTTCAATACTGTAAACCAACAATATTTATTAACCGGATTAACCAGTGTAAATGAATGCATATTTTATCGCAAAAAATGGCTACCTTGGGTTATTACTATAGTAACAGTATTTAATGGATCTTGGATTCATACATATAAGGGACGATTTAGATGAACAAAAACTTTATCGACAGCATCCACACTTGAACCGCTTTACAGCTGAGGTGTTTGCCCTTTTGCTGCCATGGAGTAATTTTGTAAATAAGTCTATACAGTGTTGATACAGTGTGTACAAATACAGTGTGTATTGGAAAACGAACTATTAACTATGGGAAATCCTCACGGATAGCTTAGAGGGAATGCTGCAGGGTTGTTGCGGACTCTTACTAAAATGTACCTTTTTTTGTGTCTGTGATGAGGAGTAATCCGCTTACAGATTCCTTACCGCTGGCTAGACGGTAGGGATATGTGGGGGTCGCCCAGCACCTTATCATAGCGGCACTGGGAACACCCATTAAAACTCCCCGGTGCCTCCTAGCTTGCTCCTAGCCCTGTGAGCGGGGTGAACCGGGCTCTGCCTAGGCAACAACTCCGATCCACCCCAGGGAACTACTAAAATGTACCTACGAGTACCTATATAAAAATAAGTTTCTATTGAGTGAAGCTCATTTTCCTCATACACTTGACATTGGATATACGCAGTTCAGTATTTCGTAACCATATTCCTATTAGACTGTATACAACAATTAAAATTATAAAGTCAAGGTGTCGAAATTCAAATTCAGCGTCGCTGTATGTTTTTTAAATGTCATACACAGATTACAAAAACAATGGCAGAGGTAACACAAGAAGTCGCTTGTGAACGGTAACCCTACTACCATCAAATCAATGAGATGCTTGCTTTAGTTTACGATAGTAACTCTCATTTAATCTGCTTAAGATTTAAGATTAAGATGCTTTAGTGCTCTTTAGTTCTGTCTTGCTCTCGGGTTCGACACCTAGCAGAGCCATTTTTGTAAATGAACTTTTCAAAGTTGGCTCTTGTGGCAAGTAGTGGTATGGCACACTGCCTTCGGGCAGTAACAACCCCTTTACAGACGACCACTATAAAATAAAAAAACGCCTTGTGTGCTCAGTGTGTGTGTGTGCTGTAAGTCATACATGATAAGTAAGCCAGAGCCCACTTCGCTATCCTCTATCCTTAATCTAATTTTGTTCGGCATGGCATTTGCATCACCTGTGGCGTACACATGAAGTATTTTTGCAGTCACATGCGTATATATTATAGTTGATCAAAACTCAAAAGATGTGCAACGCTTACCTTGCAACAAGACACAAAATGTGGAAATGAATGACGAAGAACTAGACAGCATTTTAAACGTAGTAGATTTTGATTGAAATTAATATAGTGTGTTTTTGTTTGTGTTAACATTTTTATTTTTAGATTTTTTAGTACCTACCAGTATGACGGTATTGCTACGATCTGTCGTCGTAGAGTCGGTACTAAATTCAGCGTCCTGAAGCTCTGTAATTGATATCAGAATTTTTGATATCAATTACAGGGTTCAAGATTAAGTACTGCAAGACCTTGCTAATGCTAAATCTAACATGTAATATTACGAACCCATAATTTTATTGTTTAGTGAACTTTAACATCTTTATTGCCACGTTTAATTACAACGTTTATTACTACAACTGCCTGATAAAAAGCAAGTCTTATCTTAGATAAGATTTTTTTGAAGGTCAATGTTCAAATAGTTTTTTTATGGTCTGTGAAGCCATGTGAGTTGTGAGCTGTAATCCTGGTAAGTTCAATAATGCTTATAATCTCTAACCGCGCTCTCTACGCAGCACAATATTTTCGCTGTGGCGACAGTGGAGCCCATTTCTTTATATTTTCAGACGATCCCTGGGACACCTAAGATTTTTCCAGGATAAAAAGTATCTGAAGAGTAACAAACTTTTGCTTTTATAATATTAGTAGGATTTTGATGTTTATTTAGAAATCATTGTGTATCATATCATTACACTTTGGTCACATTGCCCGTCGTCCGCCAGACGACCTCGATAAAGGTCGATAAGATGGACAAGGTCGAGGGAAAGAGACTCCGCGGCCGATCACCTAGTAAGTTGGAGTGTCAAAGTACCTGCTCTCACTGGTATTCCCATGACACTTGCACCGAGAGAAGTTAAAGGTTTTCACTTTTTAGATTCTGTCAGGGGATGTGTGCATTAGGGCGGTAGATGGGCTCGCTTCATCCTGAGAGGCAAGGCGCTCTTTGGCAGTTCGGGTGCGCTGTCCCAAATATGGATCAATTGTTATTAGCTTTCCGTTTTACATGGTTGAATCAGGCTTACAGGTCTTATATATAATAATAACTAGCTGGTGCTCGCGACTTCTTCCGCGTTCTGGATGAAAGGTCTATGTCCTTTCTGGTGTCCCAGAGGACGTGTATGAAAATTCATGGGTTCAGTAGTTTTTGCGTGAAAGAGTTACAAACATCCATACAAACTTTCGCATTTATAATATTGGTACTGATTAAGTAAGGATCATATTTGTATCTTTCGTGTTTTATTCTAACTGTATCATTAAATATAAATATTATTAAATTTAACACTATAATTACACTTAGATTTATTAAGTAATCTACGTCGTGGTGTGGTAGTATCTTCTATGATTGTTTAATTTATCTCGTGCCGAGAGAAGCCATATTAATTCTGTTGCTTGATAGAAAAATTAACGGGCTTGGTTTCTTATTACAGATATAAGTATGTTTAAATGTATGTATATTTTTAAGGCGACAGGCAGATTGAATCTCTAACTAATTGATGGTTTGTGTTCTAGACAATTCAAGACCAACCCATGGTAAGTGGCTACCGTCTCCTACAAAAACAAGTAACATCAGCATTAGGATAAAGACAAAGTGATGTTAGAGCAATACACTTCGGCATCCCTTAATATAAATACACCGAAACGCAAATGAGTGCTGTTACTTTGGCTTTGTTCGGCAATTGGACATACTTAGTACAGTCATACATAGTAGGTAAGTACCAAATAATATATAGTAGGTACATAGTAGTTTTAATGGTCTCTTAAATATTCTAATGAGTTCTTAATCCACCATTTAAAGAAAAATGGTTCAAAAAGGCTTCGAATTTGATGCCATTTCATTTATGGATAAAACTTCTCTGATGTCATTAGTGTTGCGCGGGTAAAAGTGCTAATTGCGTACAAAGTTCTGTTAATTTCCTACCATTGTGTATAGAAGATAATTTTATTCTTTTGATATTTTCCAGACGCAGGCAGAGAATGATGAATGAGAATGAGGCAGAGAATAAGGCTGTTATCAATTCAATTTGCATAGACGTACTTTAAAGCATGTGTTAATACTTGTACGTATTAACTGAGGCGCAATATCCTACTAATATAAATGCAAAAGTTTGTGAGGAAGAATGGATGTTTGTTTCTCTTTCACACAAATTATCCTCTTTTAGAAAATTATACTTTCTCATAATTTGCGCACGGTTTAATCATGGGCTGCGAAAACTGCGTTTTGCATTTGTGAAGCCAGTCTGATGGTTGTAACCTGCACCCACTTACAAATGTCTGACAGCTAGCCTTTAATCCTTTAGCCGACAATTATTTTTGTGTTCATTTCGCCAGAGCCGTATATATGTCGCCAGAGTCGTGCATATTATATATATAATATGCAAATCGTAGAATTGGGCAGATCGTAAAGTATGAAATCAAAAATCTTTTACCAAAAGTCAAAAATAGGTGCGACGAGGAGCGGAGCGAAGCAAAGCAAGGAGGAGCGTGTTAGGTTTACATGGAAATAAATTTGGGGATTTGAGCGAAGCGGAGCGGAGTGAGGCGACCCTCTCAGTTTTAACAGAAATATGATATGCCCAGGAATATCATGATATTATGCCCAATCCTACGATGTGCCGACGACCAGTGATATGTTAAATTAACATATCACTGCCGACATATATACGACAAATTTCTCTACTTTGTATAATATAAATATTGCGTTGCTTTCTCTTAAAAAAATCAGAGTAAAGCGAGTAATTCTTTCATATTAAAGATTCATAGTTGAATTCTAGAATGTTCAGCCGGAGCAAGATCATTCAAAGAGCCATTAGTGCAGTGTGCACTCAATTGACCACAATAAGTTAATCGACGATTTGTCAAACTATTGTACCTACTGATATGGTGTGATCTCGAATCATGACAACAATGAAAAAATTATGATTTAAATCGATCTTTGACAGCAGTGGACAATATTAAAAATCGTCTATAGATATAGATGACATATTAGATTAGGTAATAGTTGTGTGTTTCAGTTTCGACACACGACTGGAGTTTATTCCTTACGAACGATTATAAAATTTAAATTTTCACAATTCGAACAACATTGTTAATTTTTTATATAATACTAGCTGGTGCCGACTTCGTCCGCGTTCTGGATAAAAGGTGGGACCCTATGTCCTTTCTGGTGTCCCAGAGGACGTGTATGAAAATTCATCGGTTCAGTAGTTTTTGCGTGAAAGAGTTACAAACATCCATACATCCATACAAACTTTCGCATTTATAATATTAGTACAGATTGTTTAGATGGCGCAATATATCCGAAACTTCAGAGATATTCTAAAATATTCAAAAAATAGAAAGAAAAAAAGACATTTATTCACTGCACGAAGAACATATAACATGACATAACATAAGAAACCATAACGCAGAACATAACGCATTCTGATTTTACTCATATAAATTTTCTTACCACGGGCTTATATGTTATATGCAAATCGATTCAAGGAGTAAACTCCAAAAAAAACTACGTACACGATAGAAGAAATAATGAGTTATAGCCGGACATGGTGTGCATTTATCGGAAAAGTTACTTTGTGTACATTAACTATCAGACATATATATATGAAATAATAAAATATTATTGGCTGATATCACCAACTATTGACCGATAAAGTTATAGTAATAAGTAGTTAGAAGTAAAATGTGCACTGTAAATTATTGATATGAAAATTTTGACTCTTAAATTTAAAATGTATTTTTAGCTGTATTTAGCTTACAATGCCTACATTGCTGTGATGTTGTAGCCAAATAGAAGAGTGCTGGTACAAGAAAAGAGATGACTGGTTGCCGTATCTGAGATCTTAATAAGGTAACGACCTCATTACACTTCTAGCATAGAAGCCTGCTTGTCAGGTTTTGACCTGTGAAAAAAAAATTTACGAGAAATTGCGAGTTCGTAAGGCATTAAATTTTGGCGGCAGTTTACTTACCTCAATAAAATCCTTACACATTTTGTAGAAACCTCTCAAAAAAAAAACATATAGCATTATCTATTGTTAGCCAGTCCCTTTTTTCAGGCAAACCATGTGAACTAAGATGTATATATGTAGGAAGCATATTTCTTCGTGAGAAGTTTTCTTTAGAATAGAATAGAGAATTAATGACGAGCCCATTGATCGAGTGTTTAAGAATTGAAGAGCGTTATGACTCAAGAGTCCCGGGTTTAATTCCCGGCAGGGGTAACTTTTCAAAGTTAGTTCTGGTCTGGATGTGCAGGGTTGAAAAATAAAAATATAATGACGCCTGACATTATACTTTTGCCAAGTATCAGATCTTTAATTTTAGATAACTGTTGCCCGCGGCTTTGGTTCTGGTTATTGGTAATTTTTTTTTTTAAATCGGAAGCGTTAGTTTCAAAGATTACTTCTAACATAGGTACACCTACAAACAAACATTCAAAATTTACCTGTCTTTATAATATTTGTATATGTCGTCGGCACATCGTAGAATTGGGCATATCATGATATTCCTGAGCAGATCATATTTCTGTTAAAACTAAGAGGGTCGCCTCACTCCGCTCCACTTCGCTTGGCTCCCCAAATTTATTTCTATGTAAACCTAACACGATCCTCGCTTTGCTTCGCTCCGCTCCTCGTCGCACCAATTTTTGACTTTTGGTGAAAGATTTTTGATTTCATACTTTACGATCTGCCCACGACATATAGATTAATGTAAATCAGTTTTGAAAGTGATAGCATCTTACAGTTGTCAAAGCATAAGTAAAGTTATGTTTGCAGAAGTTTTTCCAGTTTGCATCAGCAAGTTTACACAATCGCAAAGTAAACAAGCCAAGCCAAGATCACCACAAACGTTTCTACCTATTGCATAATTTAGTGCAGTTCGTATTGAATACGCGTGTTTTTGTCTTGTAAACCATTATTTTTAATTAATATAAAGAATTAATGAAAATTAGATATTATAATCTATACTAATAATATTATAAAGCTGAAGAGTCTGTTTTGTTTGAACGCGCTAATCTCAGGAACTACTGGTTCGAATTGAAAAATTCTTTTTGTGTTGGATAGATCATTTATCTAGGAAGGCTTTAGGCTATACAACATCAAGTTGCGACTAATAGGAGCGACGAAATAGTCGAAAATGTGGAAAAAACTGGGAAAATTATTCATCTTTGAGGGCTTCCGTTGCGTGCGCTGCGAAAACCGTTCGAGATACCAAATAATTCCCAAAATAACTATTCCACGCGGACGAAGTCGCGAGCACCAGCTAGTCTCGTATAATTGTGTAGTAAGAATAATTATTAATTATGCTAGAATATGATTAGAAAGAGCACCCAGGTCAATAAGGCACCTTCATACATGTACGTGGCATCGACCCGATAACTAATTGATAAAAACTTTCCTTTGCACTAATTAGGTAGATATAAATATAGATAAAATACTAGCTTTTGTAGACTTCAAAATTATTTAATATTTAAAGTATTATAAAAGTTAGTTAAGAGGACCTTCGCTGTCTTAATTATTAGCTTCGTAAGTATTAATTTCATATATATATATATATATATATATATATATGGTTAAGTTAAAGTTTATGTTGTATTAAACAACGGTAAAGTTTAATACAACATAAAATTATTTCTAAAAGTAACTAATCAACACTGTACTTGTAGTTGGTGAAAGAGGCCTTAAGTATAATATTTTTTACATTATAAAAATCAATAGCCGTGCGTAAGTCTCGCAAAAATAAAACTCAAGTAGGTAGGTATAAATAGACCGATTTTAATTCTATTTTCACTGATGGAAAGAGGAAAAAACTGGGAATTTTTGTATTATATACAAAAATTGCACCCCGGGCGAAGAAGGGAACGGGTCACTAGTTTTATATATGTTTCATAGGACATTTGTTCAACTTATTTATTGTGGTAAGAAGGTACCTATATATTTGTAGTTGGTTTTATAATATAAGTATTATTAGAAAACTATTTACGAATATTCTAATATATAAAATTCTCGTGTCGCAGTGTTTGTTGCCTAACTCCTCCGAAACGGCTGGATTGATTTTGATGAAATTTTGTGTGCTTATCGGGTAGGTCTGAGAATCGGAAAACATCTATTTTTCATACCCCTAAATGTTAAGAGGATTGTCAAGCTGTAAATTTTCATACAAAAAGCGATAACGCTTTCCTCCCAAAAAACATAGTCCAATTTTTATAATTTTTGGAAATGTTGTAGAGATAATGAAAAACTAGGTCCGTACGTTTTTATTTTTAAGAAATATTTGTTACGATAGAAGTTATTAGCATCTAAAAATCTATATTTTTTACTTAAAAACTTCCTCTAGCGTTTTTATTTTTTTTAATTAAATTAAACTGAATTACTAAAAAATAAAAACGTACAGACTTAGATTAAGGTATACCGAATCCAATGATATCAAAATTGTCTTATTTTGTAAAAGTTTAGGGGGGTAAAAACGTTATCGCCCGAAAGCATATTACACTAAGGAAATGTAGGCAATTTACTACAGGACTTGCAACTCTCTCTATCGCACGATACGGGTCGGAGGCAGAGCGATGTGAAACAGATAGCATTTTTGAAAATACCTACTCGCGCCGCGTATCGGCACCTCACAATACTCTTAAGGGTGGTCCACCCCAATTTTTGTTTTATTTTTTGGCAAAACTACGTTTGTCGGGTCAGCTAGTTATAATGTAAAATAGTTATTTTACAGTCTTAATAAGTCGAATTTTTACGAAATATCAACTTTTTGCATATTTTTATCATTATTACATACCTACTTAGTATAAATTGAAGTAGCTTATCCACGTTTCCCTGTATGGCCGCTAACTCCTAAACCGCGCAATGGATTTCTCCTTTTTCTCGGATGCGGTTTTCTCCATCTATTAGATAACTTTTTACAGACCTAATTAAGTTTTTTTCCTAGGCGAAGCCGGGAGCGGATCGCTAGTTGTAACTATAAAACTGTAAGCAGTAAAAGTGTAGGTAATACCCACCTATGTTGGTTACAAAATCACGGAAACTCGATTGAGCACGATTGTAGGCTTATCATTATTTTATCATTTTTTTTTTCATAAGATAAGAGTAGTTTTCAGAGTTGTAATGATAACAGTTTTAAACATTATCTTGTAAGAAAAATTAATCTACATATTACAAACGATTTAAAGTTAATTACCTAAGTGTCACACTTGATGTCAGGTGAAAAGTTCATGCGGATAAACAGAACAATTGCTTTCAGTGCTTGTTAAGTATATTTCCATGTCATTAAGTTAAAAAAAAAACAATACGTCAACAATACTTAACTATGTCATAGGTCTTACTTGTTGTTGTTACCTACTATTCTTAACAGCTAGCGGGCTACGGTTTTTCCCCCCTGCAAATTATATAATACTAGCTGTTGCACGCGACTTCGTCCGCATAAGTTTATAAAATATAGCCTATGTTACTCGCTGATAATATAGCTTCCCAACAGTGAAAGAATTTTTCAAATCGGTCCAGCAGTTTCAGCCTATTCAATGCAAACAAACAATCAAACATATCTTTCCTCTTTATACTTAATATTAGTATAGAAAAACCTTCTTCTTTTAACGCTCTTTCCATTAATGAAAATGGCATTAAAATCTGGCAGGCTCACTGCATCTGGCACTGTTTTTAAACATTGTTTAAAAAGATAACAACAGCACATTGTTGTTGTTTCGGTTAGTGGGTGCGGGTCCGTGGCTTACGCCCCCAGTGGTCGACGCACCCGTGGTCGTGGACCCTGGTCAGTTTAATTTAATTTAAGGCATGCCAGAGCCCATTACTCCATCCTTCCTTAATGCTACTATGGTCGGCAGCTCACTTGCAGTACCTATGGCGTGGTAATGTTATAGGCTACGGTAGCCACCTACTATCAAGTGGACCGTCAGCCTACCTGTCAACCTTAACGTAAAAAAACGCATAAATAGTGCGTGCGTATTTTAACAAAAATACAATTTTGCTTAGTAGGTAGGTATTCGGTGGTAGCGCTCTTGCAGCACCTATGGAGTGGAGTGGCTTGTATTATCCACCATCAAGTCTTTTAGTCCATCATAAATCAAGTGGACTAAAAAAGTTTACTTAGGCAAAAATACTAAAATAAGGATGACTAAAATAACGAAGACCCCACTTAAATTACTTCCCATTCCCAAATACATGAAAAAATATTTATTCCAAGTGATTAAACAAGGCCAAATGAGTTTACTAGTAAAAACTACTAACTGTTGCCAAGAACGTTTAGTCTAAAGTTGTTAGTCTGTTATGCTATTTTAGGCTTTAAAATTTAATACTAAACGTTTAATTTTGCATGCGTTCTTGCAACTATGATACGCATCAGTCGGTGTTATGTATATAGCGCGCCTCACTGCTCCACTAACCTGCAGATTCTAGACTCGGGAATCGATTTTCCTTACCGCGTTCAGTTCAGGGTCGCATTCTGCATTGGTATCGTCAACTTATAGGTAAACGAAGTTTGTCTCAAAGATAGGCATCAAACAGGCATTTGGACATATTTTAATAATAGTAACATCTATACTATTATTAAAATAAAATGTGAACGTAACCCTGAATTTCATGACTTAACTACTCAAGTTTTTGTCCAGAAAATAGTAGGTACTGTTCCAGAGATGTCTAAAAATGAAAATCCAAAAAGTATTGCTCAAATATTTTAACCCGGACGAAGTAGCGAACAAAAGTTAGTAATAGCTTATGCCATAACAGTATTGTCTATGTTCGACTAAGAGAACCCAGAGCCAACCTTCATAGTTATTAGGTAGGTACTTCATTCCGTCTATTCCTAACCAACAAACCACGCTGTCCACCTTTCGGGTCTTTATCTTACTTTCTTCGTTTTCTATTTATCTAGGTTGATGTTGGCGTTTGCTAGAAATTTTCATATAATTTACAGTGCTCAATGCTCAAATACCTACCTTGTTATAGTAAAAATCTAAAGAACAGAAGCAGAAACGAATAGAACTTTCTTTTTATCAAACTTTTAGTGTCAGCGTAAAAATTTCGTAATCAGCTTACAAACAAAAATAGACGAGATAAGTAGTTATACCATATCGCTTTTTGTTAAAATTAGAACGGTCGCCATATTGAATTCCACTACAAAAATCTCCAAAGTTGTATGCTCAAATAGATTTAGATAAACATAAAGCAATGCAAGCTTGAGTTTTTCGAATTTTACGAAGTTATCCTAAATATTTCTTCCATTATTCCATTCCAGGCTACTAAATAAATACTCTTCTAAGATTGTAGTTTAGGTAGGTAGATAGATTATTCTCTGAAAAATTTCCCTACCCAGCATTGAAAGTCACGTCATAATTTATTTGCCTTCGCCTTTCACAGACTACATACGTTTAGTTTGCTCTAATGGCGAAGAAAAGCATTAAAAATCTAAGTGTCCTGGTAAACTATTTCCCCCTATGAAACAGGGTAGCCACCTATACTAACAGCAAGAGGAGCGTTAGCCTGTCTATTGACCTTAACTTTAAAAAAAACTCATAACTATGTATGTAGAATTTAGAACATATAATATATTTTATAATTCAGAGCATGTTCAAACTATTGAAATACCAGTTCTAGAGTGTAGTAGGATAAGTAAAAGAGATCAAATCATTTAACTTCATTTATTTGTACTAGATATTATACAATAATTAAAAAAAGCAGTCACTGATTCATCAATGGAAGCATACAAGACATTCACAAAAATGCATAAGTATTTAATAATATATTAGTCCATTTTATCTTTTTCTAGTTGTATTTTTTAAATCCAATTTTGAATGCTCACGTATTATAGTGAGAATCAGTTACATCATTTATGAGTCAGTTAGGTGGGTGGGTTACTCTTGTTCATTTAGTGACATCCACTAATATCACAATTATTCACATTAGGTACATATCATATAAACTAACTACATTTTATAGTGAAAAACTTTGTATGTATAGACAAAGCACTAAGCTTTGAACTAGTCACTAAGGATTTACTAAGCAATTTCATAAATAAATAACTTTATAATTTTGCCATTCACCACTGCTTATGTACGGAAATCTGCTTTAGTAAAAAATAATTTTGTCTTACTAATAATTTTGTTTTATTTAGATAATTGTAGTTTTACTTTTTTATTTGGTGTGAACAACACAATTCTATACTTGGTTGAAGCTTAGCTTCTGCCATGTTCCTTAACGTTGGCACCTTTTGATTGTCAAAATCCAGCACATCTGTCTGGGTCAGCACACCAACAACTGTCTAGGTTTATTGTGCTACACTTATTCATTTGAGCTATTTATATGTAGAAATTATGTTTGCAAATCATTTATTTATTAAAGATGGGTATTTCTCTTGGCCAGCATCCAGCTGTGTAACAAAGATGAGGCCTATGATGGAGCAAGCTCACCCAGAAGATGCCTATTCACAATACAATACATGGAAATTAAGTAGTTATTGTAAAATAAAATATTTAATTTAAAACTAAATCAACCATTTTTTTTTAGAAACAGCACTTCCTACTACTCCTAAAGAGTAAGCGCGAACAAATCTTCAAAACATTATTTTTGAATATTAATATGTAACATTTCTAAAAAAATTAATTATTATAGGTGTGCTCTATTTAGTTGTAGTTATAGATTATTATAGATGAAATATTTGATTATAGACATGAACTATGTAGAAATTATTAAATAGCTAGCTAGCTGTGCTAGCTATAGTCATAAAGCGGCTATTAGAAGCCTCGATACTGTCAAAACAATCTTCCTTGGAGCTGCCTCAATAATTTATTTATCATTTAATTCATTATCGATTTTTAGACAATTGCTACAAGCCAAAGATATATATCTCATTCAAAAATTACTCCAATGTAACAATAAAATTTGTGTTACACTATCTAGGTATTAAAGTTTATCAGTAAAATAATTTCACAGACAGTTAAATTGTGTGGTTATCTGATGTGTTTAAATAATGAGTGTAATACAATGCA
Source organism: Synanthedon tipuliformis (assembly GCA_947623395.1). Lineage (NCBI taxonomy): Eukaryota > Metazoa > Arthropoda > Insecta > Lepidoptera > Sesiidae > Synanthedon > Synanthedon tipuliformis. Next base: position 9,592,583 of record OX392407.1, on the reverse strand, counting down.
CATTTATTAGATTAGGTCCAAGGAAATGAGAACAGTTATAATTTTGCCTGTTTTTTTTAACAATGTAGGTAATTAACAGTAAAAACCTATATTTTAAAGCCGTTATTGCAACATTTTATAAAAGCTATCTAAATCCATTAAATAAAACATGACAATGAGGTTTAGAAATTCAGAATCGGAACAGAACACTAATTACTTATATTTGTAATAGTTTCTGTATCAATATTCACAGCAGGTTTGGTGCTAAAACTTGTTCAATATTTAGTCATTTCACTAGACCTTAACCTACAAAACATACAAACGCCCTGGGTTAATAAGTTGTCAAAAATATTCAAATTAAGTTAAATAATATTTACTAGGTGGGCCTTTTTTGGTGACTTGAAGAATTAGATGTAAGTTAACAATTACTCCACTACAAAATGATATCATTCTGGTAAAAAAAAAACTAAAGCATCAATTGGAAATTAAATTTATTTAAATAACCTTCATCACTTACTGAGATTCCCAGAACACGTTCAGCCCAATTATCCTATATTTACAATGTGGGCTGCTTATTTTATATTTACAACACGTGCAGGGTCAGGCTTCATTCATAAATCACAGGATTTCATAACAATTGGACCTAAACAGTTGCTCCGACTTCTTCTTGATACGACCTCGTTAAGTGTGCGGCTGCGGCAGTCAGTTGGCGAAGTGAGCGACGGAGTCCACGGAGTTGACGACGACAGGCAGCTGCCGCTCGGACTGCCGACTCCCTGTCATCCTCTCCATCAATACCAGAGTCTCCAGCTGCGCTAGAAGTCTCACTCTCTGTATCACTTAAATCCGATACCCGTCGTCCTCTCTCGACATGCTCATCGGTGTCGCCAGACCATAGCAGTTCAGTCTTCAAATCGTTAAGCATACTGAACATGTTGAATGGATCATCGTCACCTTCTTGTGGGAGGTTCATCAGACGGCTCGGTACAAGTACAGTCTCATCCATAACGTTTACCATTTTAACAAATTTATCCATATCATTCAAGATGCTTTGCTTTGAGAATTCTGTGTTGTCATTTCGGGCAATTTTGCGCAGGCTATTCCTGTAACAATGGCAGAATATACATCAGAAAATGGTTCTATGACATTAGAAATCTTACCAGTGGGAATTATCACTACAAGACAAAATTATAAAGAAGTCATCTAGAAGTTTTAATTTTGCTAAATTCAATCATTGGTCACATTTCACTAGGTACTTTGAGGAGTTGTAAACTAAAGTATCTTATGCTTACTGCAGATTGGCAGGATTTCACAATTACTATGTGACTTGAAGATTATTATTAGGATTAGAAATGAGACCTGCCATCTGCCATATAATTTTATGTATGTTAGGGTCGACAAACAGGTTGACTTAATGGTACCTAAGTGGCCAAAATACAAACAACGGCACAGTTGCACTGCTGACCATAAAAGTAGGATTAAGGACAGGGCAATGTGCCCTGGCACCCTTTACTCACTCACACATATGTCAAGGTGGTCTTCTGTTAGGGGTTGGTTACTTCCGCTAGGCAAAATGACTAAACAGAATGATGCCCAAATGACTGCGAAACGCAGTGTGCCCTGTGACTACTTAAAAGCCCATCATATATGCCATATAAAGAAAATATGTTTTTTAATTGTTAATGCATAGAAATTAAGCCATTGTGTTTAGCCAAACTTTATCATAAAGATGATCAAATAATTATGATTAATTCTCTTTCTCAATGTTTCATAACCTCTACAATTTTATATAATATAGTTTTTTTATGATCAAAACTGTATAATACTTTTGTGAGTCAAATAATAGAATGGAGAGTTGTTGTAAATGATTATTACAAGTGTTTTGTGAAAGTAAGTGGTACTGACACAGCATTGCCATTGACAAAGTGGGTGAGAGTCTGAGAGTTTGAATGCTTCACTTTTCTAGTGTTGCCATTTATTAATTTATTATTATACCTACTAGTATTAGACATTTTAAGTCATTCGAGTTGAATGAGACGAGACATTATGACATTAATCTTTTTCAGATTATCATGAGGTTATGCATTTTAAATTAATCAGGCTTCTATTTCATAGCACAATGTTAAACATTTATAAGTTTATTCTTGAAAAAGATTAAAAGTATAATAATCTAGCAATACATAATTCCAAATCAAGTTCTTAGTCATCGTGTGTATCGCGCACGCCCAGAAAGAACCTTCATGGATAACCTCTTTGATGAAACCGACCTAAAAATATTTCGATTACTCTATTATCCTTCACATAATGAGCAGCATTCCTTTCAACGTGGACTAAAGCCAATAATACAAAAATTTCAAAGAAAAATCACTGTGTAACATATTCTAAATTTATTTATGACAACTGAACAGTTGTCGGAATAGGGCTCCACACGCCCATTAATAAAAAAAAAAACCATGTTTTGGGAATGCACACTAGGCGCGCGGTGCAATATGAAGCCCCGATGGGGTTACACATTCTATACGTTTTATTTCACCAAAACTATTGAATACCGTACCTGCTATTCTCCAGTTTCGTCGAGATGTCTGTGTTGAAGGACATTTTCTTGTGTTATTTAATAATATAAATATCACTGAACACACACGCTCAATATTATTTCGATGACACTACAATTATTACAATATCGCAGCTTACGAAATCGAGAACTGACGCTATTATATTGAATTAATTACGGCTGAGCACGCACGAAATGACAACGACCGTTCACAGCGCCAACACTAGACGTTTGGTTGAAGGAGTGGGGAGTCGATCGTTTTTATATGACGCGATCGCGCCACTCCGGGGAAGTGAACTTTGAAATTATCATTATTTTGTGGAATGCAACATAATGATAAAGTTTTAACAATTATAAATAAACTTAAACAACAGTATGTTGTCATTTTATCGTTTAAAAATCATGAGGAGTTTGTTATGAGGACTTAATGTAGGTTTTCAGAAGATTAGAGGGAACAACCCACCCAAGTCACACCACATTCGGGACGTTTGATTGGTTAGTTTGAACAGTTAGTTCGTCTTTATTGGACAGAGAGTGGCAATACTGCGCGGGACTTTTTGAATGATTTCGTTGTTATTTTCTTTATATAAATGTTTGCTTTACTGTTATGTTTTATTCTTTAGATTTTGATTAGAGTATAATAATTAGTTAGTAAAACAAAGCTTAAGTCAGTGCTTAAATTAGATAAGATGTTACTATTTATTTTAGCACTTAGATTGAAAAATTACGATTTATAATGGATTTATATGCGAAAGTTTGTGAGGATGAATCAAGGATGAATATATGGATGGATGTTTGTTACTCTTTCACACAAAAATGACTATAGTTTATTATTACCTGGATTAACATAATATAGGATACTTTTTATCATGAAAAAATGTTCGGTTCCCGAGGGATCGTTTAAAAATATAAAAAAATGGGCGCTATGACCAATGTCGACAGCGATAAAGATGTCAGTTATTTTCTCAGGTGTTTTTCATTTTTCAACGCAGACGAAGTCGAGGGCACCAGCTAGTAAGAAAATAACATTTTGCTTGGTGGTTAATATTTAAGTTTTTACCTACTTTTACATAATGTATCATACTACATTTGCTTACTTATATTATTCAGACCCATTGTATGCAAAGTTTAAACTGATTTATTTAATTATGCTCGTACATTTAACTTCCTTGTGACTTTACACTCGTGAATTGCTTTTTTTATAGCCTACTTAGATTTTAATGGTTGTATAAATAAGGGTAGTAGGTATTTAAAAGCAATATTAAAAAAACTGTATCCAAAAATAATCCGAATTCATATCAAAATTACTGATTGCACAGTATCGAAATAACTTACTCAACTTAAAACATTACTAAATACCTAAACTACAACTTATATTCGGGCATCCCGATATTTATCTTAAAGTACATAAAGCTTTTTTATTAATGCACAATTGCACAGCGCACAGCTAATAATGACTAACGCACATTAAACTTTATTTTTTTTAAATAAGTATGTATAGCTTCTATTTTTATATAACATAAAGCAGTTTACATAAATAAAAACTGTTTTATTTGACATATCATCTTATAAAGATCTTATAGGTATTACATGATTATATGCTACTCGGATAGGTGATAATTTATTTGATGTGTAATTAATAATATCCTGTATAAAGGGCCCGCGTGCAAGACGTGCATATCACGCGGGCGTCACGTTTAGGGGGCGGAAAATATAGCGACTGAAACACGTTAGGTTACCTATACTATAAAAAAAAATTAATAGATAAAAAAATGTTCAAACTTTTGAGTACAATTACTAATTATTAATTATTATTTTATTTTACACTACCGATCCGCTCCATTTAAGTTGGGATATAGGTAGGACCTAGGTACGAATAAATAATGACTTAGGATGTTTGGTTTGGGTAAGTTTGGAAGAGCGTAGACGTAGGAAGACCTACTCGCCAACTTTCTTGTTTTTGCTACATTTACTTCAATGGTTTAAACCGAATTAATGTGGACGAGGCTAAAAGTCACATTTAACTCTAGGTTACAAATATTATAAAAAGTTAAAATTTGTATGCAGGAGGTAGGCAATCTTCGAAACTACTCATTATATTTAAAAAAATCTGTTACTAATACCTAATTAGAATAGAATTTCAAGATGGATTACAATTACGCTTGGCAAATGTAGGTATACTTAATGTCAGGCGTTAGGTATATGTTATATATACTTAGGTATATTATATCTTTTGTTTTAAAATGAGGACAAAGTCGCGGGTACCAACTAGTTCACTTATAAATCGTGTATAAGCAAAGGCGTTGACTTGTTGTCATGCACCGAAATAATATTAAGTATCTGCGAGTTGTCATACAACTTGTTTTGAGCGTCAGAAATGTTTGTGCGAAAAGCTAAGGTATTATTTCATCAGAATGACGCTTATTATCACACTGGGGGGCATTCTTATCAATTTGAAAATATTTCTTACTACATTTCAGATTATCGTAACATAATAATTATTTGCATGTTGTTTTGAAGACACACCCATTTCTTATAATACGTCATTTATTGGACGTTATTTAATTATATTATAGAGATAATTTCGCTGGGGATTATCTTTTATTGCCTGTTGGTTTTAATAATGTTGGTCGAGCAACGTGTATATTAGATATAGGTCTATCTATATTGTTCTTAGAGTTCTGAAACTTATAAAAGCTTGTTTCAAATTTAAACTATGAAATATATATATATATATATAAATTTTTAAACGATAATTCTGCTTAATATTTACTTTGAAGAAATGAATCCAAAAAGAAGCATTTGAACAATGAGGTGTTTATACATATATATTATGTTTTGAATCCCTATACAAAAATTATTTTGAGAAATGATGCCAGCCAGCCAAACTAGTCTTACATATTGCGTAACCCTCAGAGTACTAATAACACCTTACTAATAACGCGAATAACCGAAAACCTACCGAAAACAGAATAGAAGTCAGAATGACATAGTTGCGCCAGTTACTTTAATTGGCTTTTACTCAGTAATTACAAGAATTCAATCAGCGAAAATCTAAGAAATTCTGCCATTTTAGAAAATAAATTTCGGTTTTTTGTTTCGATGCAAACCTAATTAGGTAGGAAATGAATATTATGTCTCAGATGTTGTCATGTCTTTTATGTATTGCCAAGACCAAAATGGAATTGGTAATAAGCTGCTCGGCTCTCGAGCTATATTTTAAACCTGATTTTATTAATAATTTTAAAATATAAAAATTAATGAAATTAGATAATATTCTAAAAGAAGAGTTGGTGTATTCCAAAAATAAATTCAAACGAGTTGATTGCTAAAATCGAATTCATTTTTCTCCAGTTTTTTCTACATCAAAACCAATGAAAGTTCTCGTGTTTCCATGAAAGATTTTAAATAAAAAAAATCTGCTTAACAATACCATTGTTATTGTAACGCATAGTTTATTTAAAGTGGTAAAATCTAAGGAAATATAATATGAAATAATAAAATATATTACGTGATTTATGCGGTAAAAACTGTACGAGCGTAATGTTCTTGAATAACATTTACAAGTGACAAACAACTTTTCCTCATTATTTATAATGTAACATAAGTATTACGTTTGTATACGTAAACAATATTAATGCAGTAAGTAAGAAGACTACTTACGCCAATGACAGAGTATCAACCCTCTTCTCTAAATAAGTGCTGTGCAATCGCTCCCTCTTTTGTGCAACAATTTTGCGACTATCATGGTTACCTTAACATTGAGAGGTTAAGGTAGCCATGATTGTCCAAGGTAAATTGCTATAGTGGTCGCCAACCTTCTTAGATAATCGGTACCTACTTTAATAAAAAAACATAGACATACTCTTGTGTTTCGGTGAGTGAGTAAGGGATGCCAGAGCCCATTGCCCCATCCCTGCAAAATTCGCCTATCGAAGGATGCAAAACATAAAATTATTTCTATCAAAACATAAAATTATTTCTAAAAGTAAGTAATCAACACTTTATTTGTAGTTGGTGAGAGGCCCTTAACAAAACTTATTTAAATTAGGCAGGTAATTAATTGTATCTTAATTATTTTGTATCTATCTAATTAATTATAAAATATTCCTATTTACTTAATTGGATCATAGAATTTGGTTCAAACTGCTTTGCTTGAGAAATTGTTGCTCATTCGAGTCAACTTTGGTCAAAGATTACGCCAACTAATGAGCACCAATAATTATGTAGATATATATAATCTATTTCATTTGTTATGATTATTTATATTTAACGTTTTTATATACTAAACTAAATATTATATCAATTAGATTTTTCAGAGAAACTAAGGGATTCCAGAGGCAATTTCCCTATCCCAATCCCCCTCAATCTTACTATGGTTAGCATCGCACTTTTAGTACCTGTGTCGTTGCTTGCGATATATGCGACGGTAGCCACCTACCATGGGGACACATGCGTTAACCCTCCTGTCGCCCTGTATTCTTCATGGTAAGTATACGGGACGTCCTAATGGCATTCTCGTATGCATAAGCATTTTTGAAAAGAGATGTGTGACCCGTCGTCTTCGTCGTACCGAGCTACATACGACGCGCCAAGTGGGTCACAAATTCCTGGGTACTCTCGCAATTTAATAATCGCGCGCAGAATATAATACTAGTTGCAGCGATTTGCGCTAGTGCTGCCATCTGGCTGTCAGAGGCATATGTGAGTCGTGATCGGACATACACGATAATTCGAACCTCTCTATAATTCAAAGTCATCACGAGTTCCCTAGAAAATCTCTTTATATTTCGAACTAAATCAATACATTTTTATGCACTTGTTAATTCGAACGAAAAAATCATCGCTACGTAACAAAACGACGCGTTAATTCGAACTCATCGGCGTCAAACACTCGACAATTCAATTTTGCAGAACAAGATCAAACTTGTATCATCTGGCCAGAAAGCCTTATCATTTGGCTAAGACAGTGTAGAGGACAAAAAGTGTCTATCGAACCATTTGATATTTCAAACTCTCGATAATTCGTAATATTTTAAGTCCCTCGAGTTTCGAATTAACGAGAGTCGACTGTATACGTTGTTTATCATCAATATCAATCAACACTAATAATATATCTAAGTGTGGGTATTGCATTTATGTAATTATGTATGTTCCGATGTTCCTCCATAACTTATACGATTTAATTGATTTTCATGAAACTTGGTAGATAAACATTTAGACCTACGGGACACAGGATAGGCTACTTTTCACGCGGACGAAGTCGTGAGCGCCAGCTAGTACATAGCCTACGAATAAATAATAGAAGCTTATAAAACAGCAGCTGTATTGCTATCACTAGCGCCATCTAAACAGATCACTTGTAATAATTTCTATTTCAATGGTTATATTTATAAACATTTTCTTATACTTGTTACTAGAGGCCGCTGTCGTCAATTGCTTCAAGTCGGAACAAAAGTGTCTTGATGATATTGCAACTCAATATTTTGTCCATAGATGTCTCTAAATGCTTTTAAAAAAAATTATATTAGTAATTATCAGGATTTTACTCAGCGGTAGAAATGTTAGACTTTTTAGCAGCTTTGACGAGTCAGTCGTCTATCATCGTCTGTCTTTTTAATAGCTTGTCTAAAATGTCAAACAAAGACCCTGCTTTTAATGAATGATACAATCAATTGACAACAGGTGTCTCTAAATGGTAAGACTGCGTGTCAGTGTTTTTGTTCACAGATGTCATTAGTTTAGACACAGATTAAATAATAGTTACTATCGTAAAATGCTTTTATTAAAATAATTTTTCCTCTATATATTCTCTTATTATTTTATTATTATCTTATTATTATTATTTTTCTCTTTACTTCGAAATAATATATCTTTGATAAATACTTCTGTATTTATGAATAGCAGACAGGTTGACGGTCCAGTTGCTGGATGACCACCGTCTAGTCTAAAAACAGCAGGGGAGATGCGCTGCAGAAACTTTAGAATTATTTATTAACAGCTTTTTTGAAAAGTTGTAGCAAGATAAAAACAAGCGCTATGACAAATACCCTCAGAGTATGATGGTGATCGGTCTTAAAATGGATAGTGTCAATTTCCAAATTAATTAATGTCATTTTGCAGTCATTCAGGCCCAGGCAGGCCGTCCGGATCCGTGTGTCTCCGGGCAGTTCCTTTCTTTGGCGATAGCCTAGCCAGTAATGGCTAGGCTGCCCTGCGGGTGGAACGGAGTTAGTTGCCTCGGCAGAGCCCGGTTCACCCCGCTCACAGGACAAGGAGGCATCGGGGAGTTTTAATGGGTATTCCTAGTGCTGCTAACATCAGGTGCTGGGCGACCCCCCCACATATCCCTACCGCCTAGCCAGCGGTAGGGAATCTGTAAGCGGACTTCTCCTCGTCAAATAAAAGGCCGTCTGGATCCTGCGGTCATTTGGATCTTTGTAAAGGGGTAGTTAATTTAGACCTTAATTGCCATTAATTGCCTCTTTGAATGCAAGCAAAGTCGGTTCGGTTCTTTAGTATAATAATAGTAATAAGTATAGCTAAATCTTGTAGTAAGTAATTTTGAATGTATCTGTGGCATAGCCACGTATAACCTGCGATGTAGTTTGGTACAATTAAAATGATTTAGATTATACAAGTATAATAGAGATTCAGCCGCCAAAGTTTGCCGTCCATCCCGTCGAGAGCACTCTATGGCTTGTGGTCGCTAATCAAATTAAGCTCGGATACTACGGATAGTAAAATATGGAGCGAAACATTTTATAATTTGTAGGTACCTACTATTAGCATTACTACTAACAAATTTGCTTAGTACGGCTACAACTGACTTATTTATGTAATTTTTGTTTGTAAGTTATATACAACATAAGCCGTGAAAGCATCTCAAAATCTGAAAATTTTGTTGAATTGACTACAAAACATCACGTTTTATTATACCGCATGAAATTGTTTTTTTGTAATAACTGCGATTTAGACTTAATCGCCATCTGCATAATTGGTGGAATGAATCTTTTAGAATTTCCAAAAGTTGTAAGAACAATCCAGAACAACGAATAAATAAATAATTTAATAAATATAATAAAACATATTGAAGCATATTGTAGCCGGTAACGTGTGACATGTGACATTTGATTTTACTCCCATAAATTTTCATCCCCGTGCTTATAATATATGAAATCGTCTCTTAAGGGATTCACAAAGGCGAATGACATTGACGATTTGACCTTCACCGATATGGCCTTTAGAATGTTTATATATATCATACTAATTCCACACGAAAAACACAAACGTAATCCACACCTCAATGCAGTCACTGAGACACTGTAGCTCCATATATTTAGAGTTCCGAGGCGGCGGAAACAATTCGACAGGCCTGATAAATGTGGTTTTTTGTACTTTTCATTAAAACTACATTAAAAAAAAATAAAAAAATCAATAATTTTTTTTTAAATGATATTGACTTATTATTCGGTGTAGGAATCATTTGCGCGCAATAAACCGTTTTCGCAACAAATTTCAATATAAGTCTAATTCTTCTTATGTTCTAACTTTTATTGTGGGGTTTCTACTACTTCGATGGACATTCTAAACAATACAATTTGTTCTTCACATGTTTAAGTAAAACATATATTTTTTTTCAAACCAATTGCATTGATAGTTTCTTCTAACATATTTTTTTAAAAATGCAAATTTTTAGGATTGGCGTGTGTTTACACCTTAAGGAGTAAACTCCAAAAAATATTTAGAAAAATCGCCTCCATAGTATGTAGCTAGCGGATATTCGGGCGATTTCACTACGGCAGGATATGAACGAGTGTGCAAACAAACTCGTTGGTTTGCGCACTTTGATTCGTTGTCGGCGTATATCTACCGCATGGACAAAAATAAAGTAATTGACTACGAATGTTGAGTCTACCCTTAATTAATTAATATCTCTTAAAATTTTATGTTCAAATTAAAAAGGATTGATTAAATAGACAAATTCCATAAAAATATATTGCTAAGTGCTGAACTAAACTAGCTCATCGGGTTTGGTTATATTTTAGCATGATCAGCTATCCGCTTGTGAAAGTCCCGTCAAAGTCGGTCCAGCCGTTTCCGTAGTCTAAACAAACAGACAGACTAAAATAAAAAAAATGGTTATTTGTTATAAGTATTATGTATTTATACTTTGATATACATTTAGTAAAAAACGGTTATTAGATAGGTATTTTTTACATATAAAAAACATGATAACGAAACATGATAATATATGCTAAAACACAATGTCTATTATCCGTTATCAGAAAGAGAAAACGGAATAATAATAGAGTAAATTAATTATTCCACCCACCCGAGAGGGCCGAGGGCCGCGCAATATCGGAGCCCTATATAAGACGTTTCTAAATACCCTAAACCCAGCTAAAATGAAATCGCCTCTCCAAGAAAAAGGGGTTTGCGTTTTAATGCCCATCAGAAAATAAATGCTCAGAGACAATAATGTGGGATTCGTTGCTAGATATAAATTCCGAATAAAAATACAGTCGGCCGCGAGAGCGGTGGCTCTAGTCTTGTACAGACATTTTATAGATATCGATATTTATTAAAGAAAACAACATTATTATATAGCTATGTAACTATATAATATATGTAACTAGCTTTTACTCGCGACTTCTTCCGAGCGCTTTTTTCTTAAGCGTTGAAAAATAAAAATAAAAAATAACGTCTGACTAAAATATTTATGAGCAATAATTTATTTGCTCATATATTTTTGACAGGCTTTAAATTTATTTTTTTATTTCTAATGATCCATCGGGAATAGTACTTTTTCTTGAATGCAAATACCCTAAGTCCTTTCCTGTATCCCTGACAACGTGTATGTAAAATTTCACGATGAGTGAGTGGTTAAGGCGTGAAAGTTTAAAAATCAAACTATTCACTTTTTAATTCATTGGCTCTGATAATAACTCAATTGCAACTTATCGAAAATTATAGGAGACCATACGTTTAGTAACCATTGACTTTTTTATTTATTTTATATACTTACCTAACAAAAAAAATCTTTTATAATAATAAGGGTTCAGCCAGATGAAACTTGATCGCGTCTTTAGTTGCCCGCAGGACATAAATAACATAAAATCTGAAATACAGGTGCGCTAATGCGCGCATGTTATTTTATTTGTGTGATTCGATTTTGATATTATTTTATAATCACTTACTAAAACTGATCAGAATATTGTGAACCTAGTAATAAATTGTAATGCACATATAAATTAATAAGATAATTTTTTTATCGATAAGTTCTCATGCAGACTCGTCTACAACTCTAGGTGCGCTCTCGAAAGAGTTGCGACCAGCATAAACGTTAAGTCCGGATGAACAAATAAATGAACCGCTCAATCGCTTCTACAAAATAACGCAATTTCACAGAATACCTAGCGACGGCGTTATTATCGGAAAGCTCTTTGTCTTTTCGATGCTTTGTCTTAAAATTTCATTTCAACTTTGTTTGTGTATGTAAATAAATAAAGTTAGTATACTTAGATTTTAATCTTGCGCTAATTATTGTCTTGAAGTCAAAACAGGACCATAAGTACCAATTAGTTTATGATAATAATAGATGTTGTAGGTAATTGTTTTTTCAATTCATTTTTTAATGTTGTAAAATATAAAAATATATATTATGATATATTTACAATTGCTAACAGAAAAAAACAGAAGCTTAAGTACCTACTATAATGTTTTAGAATTCGTAGGTTCACCCTTGAGTAGTGTAAAATGTAAATAGGTAGTATCACATAATCTTTATTAGTGTTTTTCAATGTATCGTTCTAGTTTTCAGCCGCTAGTTATTTTGTGAAATGGATTTTTAAAAGGGTTTCTGAATAATACTGAAAACATATTTTCTGTGCGCACGAATATTGTGATAAAGCATTTATTGAAAGTTTAATGGGGAAAGACTATTTTTTTTTCAGAACAATGAAAAAAAATTGAAAACACCTACTTACCTTCCAAATGAATGATCAAATTTCGAATTTTGGAAGGTTCCAAACATTAGATACTAATTATATTTATTCACATTTTGTTCATAAAAGAACTACAATTTTTTTTAAAGATAATTTAATAATATAATTGTAATTAAAAAAAAAATTAGTGTCAACGCAGACACGTGTCCTGTGAATTGAAAAGGGGAAAAAATCTGAAAACGTTGCTCCTCGGTGTGTTGTGTTGACAGAGCTAAGTAGCCGGCTGCGAAGACGGCTCGCTTCATTTGCATTTCTCCTAATCTTAGTTATGAATAAAGAAAAATTCTTGGCGACGTTTTTAAGCTTTCCACGGCTTTCGTCTAATGAAGAGCGCCGGCGGGATTAGTGAACGCCTCCTCGACCGCGCACTTTCGCGACATTACACTTTTAATTTGAACGAATCTTATTATTTTCTTTTGTTGATTTAAGCCCCCGTGCCGAGAGACGGGTCGAGACGTGACCTGCAGTGGAAAAATGCGATTGCCATCTAAAGCCAACCGTTTAAATGAACGAGATTGGAGCTTAAAAAGTATAATGGACGAGGAGGTATAGGGGCGGCGATCCCCGGGGCGCAAGATGGCCGATTTGCGATTGAGATGAGACGCCCCCCTTCCCCCTGTCAAGATCAAGCAATATAATTAAGTCTTCAATTATATAGGTAACTCTATGTACCTCGATCAACTGCTTACTTGTTCCTATTTAACAACAATAAAGTTGTTGTATTATCAGACTGTACACTGAAACAAGGTCAGCTCATTTTCGCCAGGAATTGTGCCTGGGACCTTCTGACCCCTGGGTCACAAAGCTTAACCAATTACCCAGATTGTTTACATTTAGTTTATTTTAATTTATATTTTTAGAATACATTTTATTTCCACAAAATTCCACACAATCAATGGGAATGTTTGAGAGAGTGAAATTCTCAACGCTCACACACTAATGACATCTAGAACGGGCTTAATTGTAAATAAAAAAAACCTTAAATGACAGTAAAAACGTATTAAAATAAATAATGCAATTTAAAAGATAGGCATAATCATTTTATTTTATAATATTTAAATATTAAGTCTTCATATTTGTATTCCTATTAAGTTTTAAAAAGCTTTGCTACGAAAGTGCTATGTCGTAGCGTCTTTGTCGTAGCTTTCATCCCGAATGAATATCGTAGCATTTCAGGGAAGCAAGGCGGATTCTTACATAATGTATTGCAGGAAGGAAAGTTTGTATATAGACTGCGCGATATCCGACCACTACGTTTACGTATTCATAGTATCAGCTCAAGTCTTACACGGGCACTACTCTTCGTATAGCGGTGGAGCTTTACTCGAACGGTGCTATGAAATTAAAAAGTCCTAACTACGCCGGAGAGACAGTCTATTAATAACTTAAATGTTCAGGGAATAGAGTGCTTATTTGGTTGTTTCATCACAGTTTCTAAGGGTGGAAGGATGGTAGAACGGTGGCTAAGGCCGGCACAAGATCGCCGCCACTCTCCGATGACAAACCTGATCTGGTCACGTAATGAAAAATGACAAAACTCAGAACGTATAGCCGGAGCTTTTAGTAAAGCAGCGAATGAACGCTTTCTACCTACTGAGGTATGTATTTTACAACATATAACGGTAGGTACAGCAGACTTTGAGTTTCATAAGCGCGGGATTTTGTTACAAAAGTAGGTATACTTTATTTTCGTATTAAAATTAATTAGATAACTGTAGTTAATTAATATTCTTTTTATAATTATTAAAGAATAATATTAAACAAAATTACATGTGGAAACCTATGAACATTTAGTTAGGCGACGGTAGCCACCTCAAGTAAAGACTTGCAGATAAAAAAAATATATCCTTCATTATCATCATTTATAACCTATGTAACTCCACAACGTTGCAACCTTTAATTTTTTGATTTTTGGTATATATGTATTGTATAAGATATATTAGAAAGAAATAAATACTTATTGTTATAAAATTAGAACTGAATTTTCGTATTAGGTTTAATGAGTTTCAGAAGTACGGCGAAGAGTGAGACCACAGTTCATCCCTTGAGATAGCCTATTGGCAAAGACAAAACAAAACGAAACGAAGCCTTCCCTTTGAAGAGTTATAGAATAAGGAAAAGTTGGGCATCCATTGGGGGTTGTCAACCGCAACCCCCCATCCGGGTAGGTATCTAAAAAATATCTTATAAGTGAACCGGAGGGGGCTGCTTCTTCAGCCGAGAAATTTCAGGCATACTTTCAAACCTATAATCCTTCATAATCACCTTTACAAAGCAAAGATTAAAAGCGATTCTCGCGCCCCCGTCCGGCGACGAACGCCATCGCTTTTATATGCGAGACAGCGAAAAGTAAGATTAAATCATTATTTTTCTTAAGCTCCTCTCGTTTTTTCTCCGCTCTACTTGAACTTTTTTTACTTAGGACTTTTGATGCGGGCGATCAAAGACTTGTGTTCAAATTTACATAACATTCTTAAATAAATTGAGCGGCGGCTCGCCTGAGCTGGACGGGGGGAGTCTTGCGTCTCCTACCTAATACAAACTTATTAATGCGAACTCTCGGATTTATGTTTAATGTACTATTAATTTATTCAATGGATTACTAAAGAGACAATGGCGTTTGTTGAATTCTAAAATTGACACAAGAACTTGTTTTATGTATAATCAAAACATTCACTAAAATAAATAAATCAATAAATTTAATATGACAAAAAATTAAGGAAAATTAGATTATTTTCGTCTTTTGGCAGGTGATTTTATGCAATCATAGGAAAAAGGGCTCAACCCTGGATAAGTACTATATTTTATATATATTACCTACATACTTACTGATTAACATAACATTGTTTTGTTTGTTTTGGTTGCTTGACATTAGGTTTTTATATACCTAGGTAAATAGTTGATGTTTTTTTGAAAAAAAAAAAATGTACAGACACGGCTCGTTTATATGATTTTATTATATGTAGGTACCGATAGATAGATAGATAATAGATTACCGATTAGGCAGATATTTGCAGATAAGTATAGGTAACCTAAGTAACCTAAAATATTAAACTTTGTTATTAAATCTATATGTTGTATGTAAATTGCAAGGTAGGTGTAACAAATGTAATTGTAAAAGAGAGTATCAATTTAAAATTTATATATATTCCGAACGAAGTACCTAATATCAATGTAAAAATGACTTTATTCATCGCTTTCTTTGCAAAGTTATACGCATAAACTTATGTTGGTTTGGTTAAGTTTAAAATTCTTCTCTGTAAGCGAATAAACAATAATTATATCGTTTCATAATAAAGATGTATAAGTCAATGTTTTAATTGGAATGTTTTAAGCAACTCAAGTAAGACGTAAGAAGCACTTTGTACTCACAAATACCTAAATAATTAAGTAGGTACAATTTTAATTAACGAATTCTTCTATTTCGCGACACGTTTACAAAACTTTCTACATTTTAAATTATAATTATATTTTTTTAATTGTATCAAATTAATAACTATAGTTTAAAAAACTAATTTATCTGCGCTTTACCTGTCCTTGGGTAATATCGAGGATCTGCACATCTTCATTCTTAGATTGCCTTAATTATTGCCTTGATGAATGATACTCAAGAATGATTTGATATTTTATCAACTTCAGAACCATCTGCTATTATCCGTCCGTACTAATATTATAAATGCGAAAGTTTGTATGGATTTATGGATGTACGTAACTCTTTCACGCAAAAACTACTGAACCGATCACCATGAAATTTTGCATAGGAACACGTTGTCTGCGACACCAGAAAGGACATAGGGTACCTTTCATCCAGAAAAAAAGTACTGCTCCCGAGGGATTATTTAAAATTAAGGAAACTTACTCCTGGCTAAGTATAATAGCAATAACGATGTCAAGCGATATATTGCTTTTTCAACGCGGACGAAGTCGCGGGCAGCAGCTAGTTATCAATAAAAACATTCTTAACTATATCTCAAGTTTAGTACAAAGTTTAGTAGAAAGCGTCATAAAGCTCTAACCGCATTATGTTTGCATGAACGTGTAAACAACATATCTTACTTAAGCCTAACGTTGTATTTAGTTAAACCAAAGCTGCCGTGGTAACTTGTACGCGTTTAAACACAGGTACAATCGTCCACACACGCCTTCAATTAAACTGTTTACATGAGTATTACAATTGGACTTTATCGCACCACAATAAAGCTGATTTTGCTATGAACGTTCAGAGAAATCGTATTGATTGTATGCGATGCTCTACTTAAAGTGGCTGTTTGATTGTTTTAGGCACAGGTAGGATAAAGTCTGCGTGAAATATGTCGCTACTTGTTGGTAAGCCAACTTTACTTGGCAGGTTAAGTTTTACAACTTAGAACACGTAAACATTGTTTGTTCCTTAAGTTAAGGCCTTAAGGCTTTATTAGATAGCTACAAAGTAAAATACTTAGGCTTAATCCATTCTTTAAGACAAGGACTAAACTCAAAACGAACACATTTTTTTACAAAAAATAGCGCAACCTATGGATTAAGGAAAGTGCAATATTGCACAATACACAAAACGCAAAAATGAGCCACACCAATTTTACGTAAAAATACGGGTATAAAAAATGGCTCAGATCTACCTAATATAAATACCTAATATGTACCTACATATTTTTTTTTTCATAAAAATCGGTCAAGTTTTTGACTTTTCGGAGGAGTTTGATTACAAACACCGTGACACGAGAATTTTATGTACCTATATAGATTTGAATTATAAATAATTATAATAATTAAATAAATTGAATAACTTAAATAAAATAAAAATATATATTAATAACCGGTAAATAATATTTAAATGATCGTGTCTAAAACACCCCGCTTAGTTTATCGACGCATCGCACAACGCAAGTCCGTTAAGTTTTTTCTGTGTCCGCGTTATTAGTGGCGATTAATTATCTCTTTGCATACAATTAAGTGTGATGAGAAATAAAAAATATCTATGAGAAAACCGCTCTTTAGAGTCACTCCAATGGTTTCCGTGTTAAAAGGTAACATTATTGGTGTGTAATTATAGCAAATAACAAAATTACAGAACTAATATTAACAATGGGGGTTGAAGCCGTGGTGAAGCATGCAAATCGAATTACAAGATTGAGATCTATAAGGTTACGTAATAATTGCAATACAGTAACGTTTGCTTTAGTAATTTAAAGCACTAAATTAAAAAAAAAAAAAAAAAAAAAATTTAAACCCTCCTTAAGTAACAAAATACCTAATAATTAAGTATAGTTGCAAGAAAATACAAAGATTAAAAATGTTTAATTATATATTTTTTGTATTATTAAGAAAATAGGAGCGGATGAAGTCGCAAGCAAAAGTTTGTAGTCTAATAAACTCTAATGAACTAATAGTCTGTGAAGAGTATTTTTTAAAAATATTATTTGGACAAAATGAGAAATATCGGCAAAAGAACAGGTATCATTCATCCAGAAAAACAAGTAGGTATAGTTCCTGAATGATTGTTTAAAAATATTTTTTAAAAATTCAACGCCTAACTGAAATATATGAGCAAACAATAAAGATTGAGTAAAATTATTGCTCATATTTGCTCATTTATGTCGAGTGTTGAATTTTTTATTTTTCAACGCTTAAGCTTTAAAAAGTCCTGGAAGAAGTCGCTGGCAAAAGCATGTACCTAGTCTAATAAAACTCTAATGAACCAATAGTCTACGAACATTATTAACTTCGTTAATATGACGTGGACAAATGAGAAATGTCACATATAGCGTTGGCAATACCGTGGACCCCACATTAGCCCCGCACAGTTCTAATTCACAAAGTTACAGAGAACCACGTCGATTGGCAATAAGTAAACACGGCGGACGAAGTCGGAGTATTTAACTTAATTTTTGTGCTTCCAGTCGGGTTAATTGAAAGAGGCGTAGCGAAATGCCTTCACAAAAGAAGCACTTAAACAACCGTCGAGGACCTAAAGTACGCACTTGCACGGGCGGCTCAAAATAAACTTATCTCGGCGGGGCAAGGGTTAAAATCATTTAAAAGGAAGCCAGTAATTTTCAGGTGGTGCGAGGGCTGGTGCGGTTGATTCAATCAGCCGCCACTGTTCCGGTAATAAACATTATTTATTGAGTTTTTGATCGCAGCAAACACTCGAACGTTGTCTATGTTTCATATGGAATACTAGCTGATTCCCGCGACTTCGTCTGTGTTGAAAAATTAAAAATATATCACCTGAGAAAATATCTGATATGTTTATCGCTGTGACAACGGTGGCGTTGCTTCGGCGATAGTGGCGCCTATTTTTTTAATATTTACTTAGACGATCCCACGTCACGATCCCACGGGACGATCCCTTGGGAACCTAATATTTTATTTTATTTTTTATTTTTATTTTACAAAAAAGACTCACCAACATTTGCTCACACACAATATACACTTATCTAATAAAAAACAAAATAAAAAACACTAACAAACATGTGTGGCAAACAATTACTGGTGAATACCACTTACACAGAGAAAAATTATAGAAAATACTTACTATAAAAAGGTACGAGAAAACAACAAAAAGTAATAATTTAAGTATAATTTTTAAGGATAAAATGGATGTTCGAGGTTTAAATGGATAAAATGGATCCTATATGTTAATCCAGGTAATAAACAATCAGCGTGCCAATAAATTTCATCCAAATCTGTCTAGCCGTCAATAAAAAACCTCTCAGAGAAGCACCGTGAAATACTTAAAATTTATTTAGTCGTGTTTTGCTGAGTAATTAAGTGGTTCTAATTCCCTATAACCTCTCTAATTTCTTATCCTTTATCTTCTGCCTACCCAGCATATAAAAACTTTAATTTAATTGGTTAATGGTACAAAAAATATTGGTAAACTTCATTAAAGTTCATTAATGAAGTTTACCAATATTTTTTGTATTTTTGACTTTGTGGAAAAATATCCCCTCCCTCCCCTACTGGTGCTGAACAAAATAAGTGAAACAAAATTCCACTTATCACTTCATAATTTTTTTAAATTATCAAATAAAAACATTGTTCTGTATGTTTATATGAATTTATGAATTAAAAAGCTATAATATATGTATGTATATAGCCAATAGTAGGTAGTACTAGGATATCTGATGGTGAAAATTTTTTTAAAGTCGTCTCTGTAGACCCATTACGACTAATATTACCTACATAAATACTCTTTATAATATAAGTAGGCATAGACGTAGAATATAACATCAAAAAAATTTCATTAAGCATAATTGAGAGGATAATGTAATATTTTCATTTTGTGAATTGTACGAAGATAATATCTTTGCTCGTGTACAGTACAAAATCCATTGAAAATGTTTGATCTAAAAATCAATATAAGTATTAAGGTTCATTAGTCAAAAAGATACTTACGGAGACGAACATTGAATTAACATAATAAATCTGTTCGCTCCCATCAATCAGCGCAAGATGACTTCTTTCAAAAGGTTTCTTAAGCCCTCACTTTCATCTGGACTCTCCCCATCAAGTACTCAACGCAGATGCCCTTAATTACCTCAGTAAATGCGTTAATTTTATTTATATTTATTTTAGGCGAATTCTTTTTTCTTTTAAGATTTATTGTTCTTTTTTATACAATATAGTTAACGTCCGATACTTTTGGAACATAAGTTTAACTTATTATCTACACGTAGTACATATTGAAATTTTAGCTTATATTTTAATGAATGGCGCTGAAGGTGCTTATTATTTTTTTAAATATATATCTTCTTTTCTATTAAAAATATAGGAAATGGAATTCTGCATTGATTACTAAAAAAAATGAGGGGAATCTCTTACTGTTTTTAAATTGTATAAAAAACAGGGCTCGTCCGGGATTTGAACCCGGGACCTCTCACACCCAAAGCGAGAATCATGCCACTAGACCAACGAGCCACTTATATTAGTTGAAGAAAAATAAAATTGTGATTTTCGGTAATTTGTTCAATTTGCACTTGTTTAAACAATGTCTGAAATAAATCGATAGAATAATTTTATATTCAATATTACTTACAAGTGGCATGATTCTCGCTTTGGGTGTGAGAGGTCCCGGGTTCAAATCCCGGACGAGCCCTTTTTTACTAGCCGCTTTAGGTACTAATTAAAAATTTAAAGCAAAAATCAAAGACTATATAAGTATAATTGGGAGTATAGACACGGCGTAGCCCACAAAAAATGGTAGTAGTAAAATTCGTCCACTCGAGCCGAAGTGGACGAATTCGCACATAGTCGCTCGCTAGTCGTAAGCTTAAGCAATATCGTTGTGTAGTATACATTGATGCGTTAGTACAGAAGACTTTTAACTAGTTTCTTTTTACAAAAGCAATATTCATTTGGAATTGCGTGTCAATCTCTCAGTAAGTTCGTAAGTATGATTTTAATACTACCACAGATTTCGGGGCTTTTTGCTTGCTACGCCGCATCTATAGTTTAGATCAATGGCAAAAATATTTAAATTTAAATTGATTCTTTAACAGTCGTCGTTCAATGCTTCTGTTGAGTATTAAATAATTTAATTTTTAGTTAGGAACGCATGGAATAAAAAATCATAAGCGTTACAGTTTCGCTACAGCTACAGCGAATTTCATTTGCGTGAGTACTGTACATTTTCTCATTTAGAATGGTGGCGGTCGTTCATTTATGTAGTTTTAATTCCACCATTCCTTAGCTTGGAGCCGAGATCTTATTTCATTAGCCGGCCGCGAGTCGAGAGCGGCAACCATTTAGCTCGGAAGCTACACAGTCCACTATGGGCACTGTAACGGTCGCTTAGCGATTTTTATCATTTATACTGAAATACCCGCTGGGGTCGTGGGTCCTCAAGGAGTATTGGGTATGCCACCAAAAACTACCTTCTGTCGGCATCTTAGTACATGTGAAAAAAAAAATAGATTTTAGATTTCGCCGGCTTAGTGCCGGCTTTATTCACAATAAACATCTCAATTCAGTAGTTTATTGGTTTAGCTATGAAAACGCGATACACAGCATTGTAAAAGTATGTAGTAATATTCTGTAGTGTCTATTTATTTTAAAAGCAAAATCATGCACCATACATATGGCCTGTGACTCACACTAAGGTTAGGTTCTCTGGTAAAATATCTGTCATCTAATTAATAACCTTTATTCTTATGGCTTTACACAAAAAATAGGGTTAAAAATATATTCAAAATGTGTCAGAACGTAGATTAACATATTCATGTTAAGGATAGATAGAATATATATTAACTCACGTAATAGAAATGTTACATTAATGTTACGAAATGTCTGTTAATATTTTTAAAGATTCATTTACGTGTTTATTTTCATAGTTATTAACTGAGGTGACAGTAGGTTAAAAAATTTCATATCTGTGCTTCACGCTAATTTCCCGTTACTGAATTCACACCTTTATGATAGTCGTGTAGCGGTAAATACGACACAATTGTACATCTCGTAGAAGAAACTTGATCTGTTTATATTAACTTGCTTTTCGTTTTGGCGAGTAAAATTGAAACGTAATGAAACGAATTCATGTTTTTATGCTTTATACTTATATGAATTGAAGTAACAAAGAAATCATTATTTTATATATTATATAACAGTAGTCATTTTTTTATTAACTTTTCAAGGTACAAAGAAAAGAGAACTATTATTTTCTAAATAATTTTTATTTTCTAAAGTCATCGATTTATTGATCCAAATTGATTCAACTACGTCCTAGATTAGCACCTTTGATTAAATTAGATTCCTTAATTTAAGCAGCATAAGCTGTGTTCAAAACCACCCAATGGACTTTGATACGGTTTTCACTAATGAAATGAACGACAAATGAAGAAGGTTTTTGTATATAATTTGTAGAACGTGCGAATCTGGGGCGGCGTTGTTAGATTGTACCTACATTTAAAAAGAGTATCGTACCTATAGGTATTTATGTCTATGACTAAGAGAAGAGATGTCATGTCTATCTATTATCTATAAAGAGAATAGCTATGTGAGTTCAGCACTGCTATTGCACCTTCTCCAATATAATTTTTATAATATAATATGTAAAAAAGTCGTCAATTGAATTAAAAACATATTAGGTATACCTAGTTTAAATGACATAATATTATGGATAATGTAGCTTTTTTTTGGTGAAAGTTTTATCGGAATCGGTTCAGTGGATAGACGTAAGTCGATTCTGTCAAAGCCCATTAAAATAGAAATAAAAATAAACATCAACAGGTCCCACTTACATGTGCTTATGTTTTGTGAAAATAAAATTCGTTGTAAATACTCTCACGAAAAGAAAGTAGCAGGCTTAAGAAACCATTGTGTCTGAGACGCCATTGTCAGACTCTGATTGATGTTACTTTTAATTACAATTTTTAATGTCAACAATTCATAAATCTTCCTACTTAGGAAATAATGAAATATTCATTTAGATATTTTTTCGAATGTTCAATTATTTTGCTTTTAGAACTTTTACGAGATTGGAAATTGTGGAGGGAAAATGTAACTTTTTTCACTTCAAAATGGTTTATTAATTCGAATCGTATTTATAAGTTTAACTTATAATTAAACTTAGCGACCCGTAACGGCTTCACACGGATGCAATATTTTTCTACAAATTATATATACACATACACAATTTCCCCGTGTATTGCTCTTCCATTAGCGAATATAGCTATTTTTATTATTTATAATCTATATTATGTAGGAGAAATTATATGTTTGTATGTATTTCTCTAATTGTAACTACATTTGAAAACAAAGAAGCTTTTTAAAAAGGTTAGGTAAGTTTAGGATTTTATTTAAGTATATAGGTATGTATTTGTATTTTCATGCTACTTAGGTTGGCAGCCTACTTGCAGAACCTAATGTCAACCGTTAATATATACCTATTTAAAAAAAATCCTTAAGTTTTTGTTAATTTAAATTAAAGAAAGTATAAAAAAGTTGACAGTAGTATAAAGAAGTTGAAATGTAAATTTATTTTTGTAATACTCTGTTACGTTTTAAAAGTAAGAAATAGGGGGTGGAATTAAAAACACAAAGTGGAGGGGGTAGTTGTTCGCTCCGTGAAATTTACGATTGTAAATAGGGCATTTCATTTATTTACTTATGACCGAGTAATTCGTTGAATCCGTATAATTACTGGCATTAAGATGATTCCGGGTCCCCCGAAACGGAACGCACAAACGAGCGCAAGTAATGCTAAAACATTCAAATGTCCTCCCGCGACTCTAAACTTGTCGTTATAAATTTTCGGACGGCTCGTGAGATTAACATTTCGCAATATAAGTACCTACTCTTTATATTATTTATATCTAAAAAAACATCTATATACACTGATTTTTCTCAGTGGGTAGAGTTAACGGTATAATTTAAAGTAAAAGAATTTTTTACTTTAATTATCCTGTGCGATACCTAATTATTATACCTATTTTTCGTTCCATGTTGTGTTAATTTAGTTTCGTAAAAATTTAAAAATAAATCTATACTAATATTATAAAGCTGAAGAGTTTGTTTGTTTGAACGCGCTAATCTCAGGAACTACTGGTTCGAATTGAAAAATTCTTTTTGTGTAGGATAGATAATTTATCGAGGAAGGCTTTAGGCTATATTTTATAAAATTACGCGAGCGAAGTCGCGTGCAGCAGCTAGTAAATAATAAAGACAAATCTAGGTTTAAACTATTTTAAAACTCGGTTAGATTTAAAAATATTCTTAAATTAAGATGTCTTAGAAAAAAATTCGTTAACTTAAAATAACTTCATTTTATCCGTTTCAGCTGAAGATCGCTAAAAAGAGGGCTCGTCCGGGATTTGAACCCGGGACCTCTCACACCCAAAGCGAGAATAATACCACTAGACCAACGAGCCACTTATTAGCTGAAGACAATATTAAGAGTATCTTTTATTGTTATTGGCACTTGTGTAAACACAGTAGGTAATGCTTCTGAAATTTAAACGAAAATAACATCAACTAAGCCAACGAGCGACATGGTAAGGTGGGCACTTCAATCTACACTTGTGTAAATACAATTACGTAAATGAAATTTTAATGAAAATTAAAGATTTAAGTTAATTAATAAGTGGCTCGTTGGTCTAGTGGCATGATTCTCGCTTTGGGTGTGAGAGGTCCCGGGTTCAAATCCCGGACGAGCCCTGTTTTGCACACTGTTGAAGAAAGTACCCATGTATACCTACTTCTATATTATTATATAATATTATGAAGAGAAAAGATTTGTATTTTTGTGTTTGTAATGAATAATCTCAAAAAATTCTTTCACCAATAGAAAGCTACGTCATCAGCGAGTAACATAGTCTATATTTTATAAAAAAAAAATAAGCGTGCGAAGTCGAATGCAACAGCTAGTTTTTAATAAATAAACAATGGTGTTGTGAATAAAAATAGTAGGTAAAATAAAACATGACAATTCGGGCGATTTGTCCATTAACTTTCAATTTGTGAATTGTGAATTTCTTCATAGATTTTTTCGTATTGAAAAATACTTTTCTGTTCATGACTATAAAAAAATGTGGTTATTTCGTTTCAATCTATATAAACAATCTTCTTTATGTCTTTCTCAAAGGGGCAAACGATATTGAAATGTTCTTAATCACATTAAGTAGGTATATTTGGGGAAGAGTAATTATTGACACATAACTTACCATTGAATTGGGGAACTGATACGCGTTGTATGGGTACTTAGGCCTCCCTCTTCTTATATTCGTCGTCATTCAGTATAATATTGAGCTTTTTTGGATATTAATAGTAATATTACTAAGATACCTTTAAATGACAAAATGAGCAAGGGCTGCTTTGGTTGTAAATGTAAAATGACAGAAATTTTAAATATTTTTAGACACACTTTTAGTGTTTAGATTTTTTTCCTAGTTAGTTACTTAGTAGTCAGAATTTAGAGTTAGATCGAATCTGATTTATTAAGGTGGATAACATTCATTTGTGACATATTTCTATCAATATTTTTGGACTTCGTTTACATAACTTAAAATTTCGAAAGATTCCGAATTAAAATAATACTTGACAATTTCGTATACCTACAGTAAAATAAATACTTTTTATATCTAACGTCTTATTAATAATGTCTAATTTTTTGTTTACTTAACGAACCCTCAGAAGAGACAGCCCTGATAGCCATCATTACACACCGCTTAACGCAACTAAAATGTTTTTTATTGGCGAACCGCTTACTGACTAATCAAATTGTACCTATTTGTAATTAATATAGAACTTCTTGTAAAATAGAGATACAATATTGTGCATTAATATAATTTTTAATGAAAATAAAAAAACTACCAAGCGAAACAACATACAAAGTTTATGTCTTGGTAAAAGTGTTTAATGTTATATACTTACTTTTATCCCAAAAATTCTATAAATAAATCTGTTTCTTAATTAACTATATTGGAAATATTCGCCACGCGACTCTCTATCAACCACGGTTTTTTTTAACATTAATACGGATTGAATCGAGAAAGGTTGCATCAATTCCGCTAATTCAATAAAAATTGAAAAAATACATGTGAAGTAGGGGGCGAGACACTGTTGTATACAATATTACATTTGTATTCGTATATTTATGCCTAGATCTCAGTATGAATGAGGAAATCAATAGCAAATTCTAAAAATAAAAGAAATTGATACTCTCATAAGTTTTTAGACTAATTAAATAAAATGATCAATTTAATAGTTTCTTGATTTATAATATTAAGTTATAGTATAAAACAAATTTAATGTTCTTTGATATTAAAAGTAAATATTTGTCTATTTCACGTAATTCAAATAGGGTCGGGCTTTAGACGAATCGCTACGGAAACCTTTCGTAATGAGAGCCCAGTTCACGCTCGATTGATAGGAAACGGAGCGATCCTTCACAAGAAAAATGTACCGACCGGCTAATGATTTGCTAACGACGATATTTATATTTTAATGCACTACGGGCACAGATTATTTCCTTTGAGGAGCTCGTTTTCAGATCGCTCGCTCCGTCGAAGCTCTTCGTGAAACTACGCTTTTATTTTTATATATTCTTAAGTACGATTGCTTACACTTGAACGTAATCATTTAATTTTCATTTTATCTTTTAAAGGATTCATGAATTAAATGAAATATCTATATTGTGTCAGCCGCACTACTTATTGAAAATATGTGTATAGCTTATTTAACTTTTTAGTATGTATATAGTTATAGGTAAGTGTGTAAGTAAGGATATTCCTACTTATTGAAAATACTGCCTCAGTATATGAGTATGCCCTGAGTATTATGGATTACATATCCATAATACTATCCTGAGTATTATGTGTAAGTAGGGAATCTCCGAGCCCATTGCCTTATCCTACCCTTCTATATAATAACGTGATATATTATAATATCACGTTATTATAATAAGTCAATAGATAAATGAAAAAATACTTATCCTTTTATATCAAGTTCAGACTGCATTAAGTTCATTTTCAATCGCGTGTAAGCAACTGTTATGATATGATAGGTGGACCACGGGCACTATCCGCATTTGTACTGGACTGGCTTGGTTTAGGTGAAGGGAAGATAATTCTTCTTCTTCCTCTTCTTCTTAGGTATAAATGGCAATGCGGCATGGGAAGATAATATCAGCAAGTTAACTACAGACAGACATGTTACAGACAAAAATTTGAGAAACCGTTTCGCCAAGAAACAACAATATATTAAATGAATAAAATAATTATAGAATAACTTGTGAAAAATATCGGATTTTCGTTGCTAGATACCACTGGCTTTAAAAAAGATTATGTGCTTAATTTATTGAAAAAATAAATAATACTAAAATAACACAATATAAATTGTGAGGACAACCTAATAAGTTTGTTAATTTATTTTTTTAGATAAAATTGTTATTTGTATCGTATCATAATATTATAATACATATATCCACTCAAATTCCTCCTATTACTCGTAGACACTGCAGTAAAATATTTCATTTGTGGTTTGAATGAAATCTTATTACGGAGTGATTTATTGTTTGAACAAGTGTAAATTTCAATGGAACTATAAATAAATTGCTATGTTAAATGATTGTTCTAAAATACTGTATGTAAAATGAGGAAAGGTTAAAATAAAATATTGTTTGTAGTAATTATTATTTGGAATGTATTTCAAGAAACTCTAAAAAAAATATAGTAAAACTCAAGAATCTGGAAAAATTTAAGAAATTTTTATATCAAGAATAAAAAAAATATTTGTCTATTGGCTCCTACCCTACAACCTTTTTTTTATAAAAACCTTTTAACTAATATAAAATTATGTAAAGTTCTCAGTCCAAATTCTAAAGGTTTTCTACTGTTCTGGGCAACGGCATACTTGAAGTTCATCTGGTTTCCACATCGATATAGGTACCCAACTACAGCCTATTTCAAGTAGGTATGCACTGCTCTTTCTTTTTCGGAGCATTTTGTACAAGTTTGTGAATCAATTGTTTGCTTTGGAATAAGGAAATATTTGCACAAGTGTCAATACTCGTATTAATAGTGTTATTGAATAGTATTGAAAAATAAAATTTTAATTTTCCAATTTTATTTCAACGGCTCGTAGGTCTAGTGGCATGATTCTCGCTTTGGGTGTGAGAGGTCCCGGGTTCAAATCCCGGACGAGCCCGCAAATTTTTTTTTTTTTTGCAAACTTAAAAGTAAAATCGGGCAAGTGATTTATCAGCGCATAGTATAAAACAAAGTCGCTTCCCGCTGTCTGTCTGTCTGTCTGTCGCTATGTATGCTTAGATCTTTAAAACTACGCCACAGATTTTAATGAGGTTTCACTAATGGATAGAGTGGTGGTTCTCGAGGAAGGTTTTAGTACCTATAAAATTCACAAAGTAACGCGGGCGAAGTCGCGGGCAGCAGCTAGTTACTCATATATTTTCTTTTTCAACGCGTACGAAGTCGCGAGCACGCACCAGCTAGTATTTCAATAATCGTTTCAAATAAATAATTTTACCTTCAATAATAAAAAAAACGTTTTACGTACGTCTGTAACTCATAACGTTCTATATTGTTTGATATAAGTCCTAACCTAATACACTTTATTACACGCCATTCGTTGTATCTTACATACGAATTGCTTTTTAAGCGGGACTTTATTATTTTCCAAAGCGTACGACGGGTTTTGCATGCGAGCGTTTCGAAGCGGGCGCAGATGTTGAGTCCCGTATAATTTTCATATACAACATTACACAACGACACTGTCGCTGTAGGAATTCGTGTTTCGCTTAGGAGAAAGATGGGAGTGGGAGACGCGGTTTATAAGAAAGTAGGTACAATATTTTACCGATTTCGGAGCTCCAATAACCATATTTAAATGGTTCGAAATTCCTTTTTACAATTGTACTTACATGTCGAAGGTGTGGTGTCTCAATATATTATTATATAGTAATTTTACCTGCCAGCTGTGCACAGATTTAAACCAATTTTTCTGCTAATTATTTATATAAAAACTTGGGCATATCATGATATTCCTGGGCAGATCATATTTCTGTTAAAATTCGCTCGGCTCCCCAAATTTATTTCCATGTAAACCTAACACGCTCCTCGCTTTGCTTCGCTGCGCTCCTCGTCGCACCTATTTTTGACTTTTGGTGAAAGATTTTTGATTTCATACTTTACGATCTGCCCAATTCTACGATCTGCCCACGACATTCATATGATGAAATTCGTTGGATGGTTTAGAAGAAGTTAGCGGAGAAAGAGACACAGGCAGACAGCGACTCTATTTTATAACTAGTTTTTTCCCACGCCTCTTTTTCTTAAGTTAAAGCACTTATTCAATTATTATTGCTCATATAATTTTGTAAGGCGTTTATTTTTTATTTCTTATTTTTAGACGATCTTTTTTCTGTAGGAAAAGTAATTAACCTAATGTTCTTTGCTGTATTAGGATACGTGTATATTTATATAGATACTAGCTACACGCTCCCGGCTTCGTCCGGGTTCAAAAAAAACTATCATATCTTTTAAGTTGGACCAAATTACACATAGTTTCGAAGTTTTATCAAAATCGGTTCAGTAATTTAGGAGTTCATTGGCCTTGAGGCCAATGATGAAATCCTTATATTTACGTATCGCTTGTTTGAACAAGCGATACGTAAATATAAGGATTTAATATTTTTGAGTATGTAATTACATCCGTACTAATATTATAAATGCGAAAGTTTGTAGGTATGATGTATGGATGGATGGATGTATGGATGTTTGTGACTCTTTCACGCAAAAACTACTGAACCTACCATCATGAAATTTTGCATACATACCTACACGTTGTCTGGGACACCAGAAAGAACATAGGGTACCTTTCATCCAGAACGCGGTCGAAGTCGCGGGCACCAGCTAGTACCTAATAGTTTTGAGCACTTGTTAGGTGGCTACTGTTAGCCTATTATTAACGCAAGCAGCGAGTTGCATGTTTGCATTTGACCTTTTCATACAACAAAGATAAGTGTATAAGAAAGGCAAAAATGATGGGTGCTGGCTTTTATAAGGGTAGTAAGTTAATGCCTAGTTTACAATTTTATTGTGAAAGTAAGTGTTCCACTATTAAAAACGATGTAGGACACAAACGGTGTCAAGTAAAGAGTTCATTTGAAATTTGGTAGAAAAACCGCATTAATAAAAAAAAATCTAGGTAATTTAAATTTTTGTCTGGGTCATTGAGCTTATTTGAGTTTTGAAATCTATACCTCTCGTACTTAACTAATAATATTCGCTCTTTTGTCGACAAAAGGTTAAGGTGGGCACTTCAATCTAAGCCTACAGCTGTGTAAATACAATTATATGAATGTTATATGAAAATTAAAGATTTAAGTTAATTAATAAGTGGCTCGTTGGTCTAGTGGCATGATTCTCGCTTTGGGTGTGAGAGGTCCCGGGTTCAAATCCCGGACGAGCCCTGTTTTGCACCCTGTTGAAGAAAGCACCTATGTATACTTCTATCTAAGATACTAATATTATAAAGAGAAGATTTGTATTTTTGTATGTTTGTAATGAATAAACTCAAAAACTACTGGACCGATTTTATAAATTCTTTCACCTATAGAAAGCTACATTATCAGCGGGTAACATCTAAAATATACGTATATATAACTAGCTCGTTGGAGGAGTTATAATAACAGCATATTTTTGTCCGGGGGTGTAACTCAGTGGTAGAGTGTCTGCTTCGTATGCTGAAAGTCCTGGGTTCAAATCCCAGCACATCCAAAGGGCCAGGAAAGAGGGATGTTTTCTGGGGTGGATCGGAGTTGGTGCCTTGGCAGAGCCCGGTTCACCCCGTTTACAGGGCAAGGAGGCACCGGGGAGTTTTAGTGGGTATTCCCAGTGCCGCTATGATCAGGTACTGGGCGACCCCCACATATCCCTTCCGCCTAGCCAGCGGTAGGGAATCTGTAAGCGGATTACTCCTCGTCAAAAAAAAAAAAACAAAAGCTGGTGCCCGCGACTTCGTCCGCGTTCTGGATGAAAGGTACCCTATGTCCTTTTTGGTGTCCCAGACCAACGTGTATGCAAAATTTCATGGTGATCGGTTCAGTAGTTTTTGCGTAAAAAAGTTACAAACATCCACACATATATACAAACTTTCGCATTTGTAATATTAGTACTGATGATTATATATATAAATTTTGTGTAGGTTTGTGTGTATTACTCAAAATACTCGAAAACTAGCCGACGGATTGACTTGAAATTTTTACACAATATGCTTGAATCTAAACCTACACTTGTGTAAATACAATTACGTAAATGAAATTTTAATGAAAATTAATAATTTAAGTTAATTAATAAGCGGCTCGTTGGTCTAGTGGCATGATTCTCGCTTTGGGTGTGAGAGGTCCCGGGTTCAAATCCCGGACGAGCCCTGTTTTGCCTACCAGAAATACCAGAAATTAACCGCATGGGTTGACCACGGGCAATAAAAATTATTCTTATTAAACTATCACATGGATTGAGGAAATGAAATAAAAGTTTCCTACCAAAAAGCTGACTGCGACTGACTAGGAAGTACTTCTTATCTTTGGACCTATTTTGTAGGGTAAATTTGACTGATACTTATTCCACAAAAGAACAAATGACATCAAAGACAGCGATGCTTCAGACGTAGTAGCAGTTTGTTAGAGCATACATTTTGACTATCGCCTTCAGTTCGTCATTATCAACCTTCTTCTCCCGGCAGCCATGAAGTTAATTCGTAACGTCAAAATTACTAAAACAAAAGCTACTGAAACAATAACGCGTAGTTAATTAATTTGTAAGCAGTTCTAAGGTTGAGTCATATTATTTGCACTTCCGAACTCATAATATTAAAAAACAACTCGATTTTTTCGAGTCCAAATTTATACCTAAATGTAACTAGATTGCTGACAAAACAAAACCCAAAGAAACAAACGAAAGCGTTAAATGATTTTAAAGAAGGAATTTTGATCTGCCTTGAATAAAAATGTATTTGAATTTAGAATTCAAAAGCTATGTTAAGACAGTCTCTGAAGTGATCAGAATACAATTGTGATTGACTATGAAATGCTATATAAACTCAGATGCAACGAAACTATATTTAAAGTTAAAATATTTAAAGAAATCAACAAGGGACCTACTAATTACTCATTACATTTATAAAGTATATAAAATAATTATTATAATGCTTTCTAAAATTGATTTTAATAACTTTGAAGAAGTTATTGTAATTTTTAATTGCTAGAATATTATTCTTACAAGTTTCGGTACAATCAAAGTTATGATATTCTTAGAAATTAAAATTTAATTTGAGAAATTCGCACTTTGGGTATATTTATTCAAGGTAGGAAGAAATAGCAGGGTCAACAATAACAGAAAGACGCGCCCTTACTCTACAAACAGCAAGTCATTTTTGCACAGACTTAAAAATTTATAGAATTGCCAGTTAGATTCATAAAAAAAATACGTCCAAGAATTCTAGTTTTGAAAAATTTTAATTTTTGGATTTCATTATTATTTAATGCAAATATTGATTTAAAATCTACTTAAGGACGCTCCGTAATGCATTTTATACTTCTTAATTGTTAATTACTTTATTAAGTAAACCTTTTTTTTTATGTATATGGCTCATTTACTTAATAGTAGTCACAACCATGGCAAGTATGCTGCCAAATATAAGTAGGATAAAGAATTAAGGAGGGGTTAGGGGAATGCTCTGTGACATCCCTTATTTCCTTGCTCATTAAAAAAGTTAATTTCAGAGCGCTATTCTGTAAGGCGGTGATTATTGCCGCCGGACTGGCTAACTAATAACAATTCTGTTTGATATTTGAATCATTCAATTATTTCTTTTGTAATACGATTAAGTTGCGCTAAAACTCCAACATTGCGTTAAAACTAACCTTATCGGGGCTGCCATGAGCGACGCTTGTTCTTCTAACTAAACCATATTTTTGACAGTTTCAGCTTAATACTAATCCGTAAATTTAATATTAAGGCGCTCTAAGAACTGGCTTTCGCCTTCGATTTTAAATATAATTTCGTGAATGTAAGTACATAAGTGTAAGTGAATGTCGAATTAGGAGAATGTGTTATATTTAGGTCAATTACGTGATATTAAATTACGGGTGAGATTATTTCAATATTTATTTAAGTCATTACCTCTGAGCAACGTTGAATGAAATGACATAGAAACTCGTGCAACCACTCATTTATTTCTATAAAAAATTCTATGTTAGAATTATTCGTCGCGTTTAGACGTTTATAATACTACAAACGGTTACCTGTAAAGGCAGGTATTCACGCGGGGCGAATTTCCCGGAATCCGGCGATGATCCGGCGCATTTAGATCACTGTGGTGTCTCCATTAGTCGCTGTCATCTGACTTTGAACTTTACACTTTTAATGATAGAGTTGAAATTATTCTGTGATTTCCGAATGCACTTAAGTCGTTTTTGTTGTATCTGTTAATAGCGGTTACCTCGATAAGATTGATCGAGTGGGGTAAAGAGACCAGATAATCTTAGGCGCATTTAAAAAAATGGTGACTTGTAGAATTCATCGCATTCTAAACTGAGCTCCGGTCCACTGATTTGTTTCGGATGTTTAAAGCCGACGAATTTAATAATTTTAATGAAATACTTCTAAATCGAAATGGGAGTATTATTATTTACTTAATAGGAGTATAAGCAGGATGTTTTTAATGAACTTCTTATTAGTCGTATACAATCAGTACCTACTTACATTTTTTTCTTCTATAAAAACCGAAATATAAATATTTAGTTTTAAAGTTACTTCTTCGCACCACTACTAAACCATTTCTTCATTCACTTGTTAAACCTACTGTAGGCGGAGGCGGTAACGCACTTGTAGCGTCGTTTGTTTTACTGGTGACGGTAGCCACCTATGGTAGGTGGCTATGTGGATCGTCAGCCTGTCTGCCGACCTTCATCATCACTATCTCAGACGAAGGACGTCCACTGCTGCATATAGAGTAGACTGTCTGACGACATTTTAGATTTGCAATCTATATAATAACTAGCTGACGAACGCGACTTCGTGCGCGTAACTTTATAAAATATATCCTATCTTTTAAGTTGGATCAAATTACAGATAGTTATGAAGTTTGATCAAAATCGGTTTAGTAGTTAGGAACATGTTATATTAAGGGCTTGGAAATTGTAAAGCTGTTCTTCCAAATATTATCTATTACTATAATATTTTATAGATACTTTTTTTTTATATTGGTGTGTAATACCTGTTTTTTTTTTAAATTAAGGTTTACAATTAAATAATACTTAAAAAAGTTGTATTCGTCATTTCAATCATATTCAGAGACATATATTTCGATATAATTATGTACTTATATTACCTATGTTAAGTGATCGAGTTTTGTAAAAAGCTACTTTTGAATAATTCCCTTTTCGATGACTAATTATAGAAGGCATTAAATTGGCACCTGCATTCACTATTTTATTTAATGTTAAATTAACTAAATGAAAATATTTAGTCCTAAAAGGAGTTTCGTGAACATATCAAAATATAATATCGAACGAATTCCAACATTTTTATGATTATTTTATTCAAAAACCTTTTCGTATGTACAGAAATGGAGCAATGAGACAGGTGATCGGACCGGTCGTATTGTAAAACGCTTTTTGTGGACGAATATGTATTTGTAATAAAATGTTTCCTAAATAGAGCTTAAATAATTGGGATTTTTTATTAATTTCGTAGATATACCTTTTAGGTACTTTCTTAATGGCACGTGTTTCCTATAGTAAAGTTTTAAATTACGTAGGTAATTTAGTATACATTTTACTTTCTTACTGTCACGTGTTTCCTATAGGGAAGTGCTACATAGAATTGAAATACTTACATTTTCATAATTTATACATTTGACAAAAAGATAAGGCTGAAAAAAATATTATATGATTATGCAAGTAACCTTTTTCTTTTATTCTTCTTACTTGAAGTGTGAAGGCGACGGTAGCCACATACCATCAAGTGGACAAATAAAAAAAAACTTTAAATACACTTCATCTAAATACATATAAGTCTATTGACAGTCTGTTATTCACAAAAATCAATTTAGGTTTAAAATCTAAGTCATAGACAATTTTTTTCTTCATATATATGTTATATATATGTTATATATATGTTATATATATGTTATATATATATGTTATATATTATATGTTCACACATTCTACACAGCACCATCTAGTTCCACAGTAAGCAACTATGCTTGTATTATGGATACCAGACAGTTGTTATACTACATAGATAACTTTTTTTTGTAAATATGACATACACATATTTACAAAAAATCCATGACCCAGGTACAAGCGGGATTCGAACCCGCTACCGTTTGGTTAACACCTAGTTTGGTTAAGTTGAAATAATATCATGCAATTTGCTGATTGTATCAACATTGCTACTATGATTGCCACAATATCTTATATTTTACCTCTATTATGGGCTATTATCATCGACTTTTTAATGTTTTAATTTAACTTTATAATTAAGTCAATGAGACTTTCATTCTCATTGAAGTTTCTATATGATGAAATATCTCCTTTTTAAAAATATTCTGTTAATGAATCTCTTACCATAATAAAGATGCAAATTCTCTTACGGACCTTTTGGGTCCAAAAAAAAAATTATTCTGTCTACCTACGAAAAATTTGTCGTTAAACACATTTGCCTTTTATTACTTAACAGACAAACGTGGTCCCGTTTGAAATGATTTTATGTAACACTAGTAACATACAAGTCTTTGTTTGTTTTCTCAATGAATAAGGGATATTGTAAAGGTTTTAGGGTATACACTCTGTTGAATACACCCTTGTTGTTTTTTCATCATTATAAATACAGTTATAATGACTCTATCCAGACTAATATAAACTATAGGATGTCTATACTTATAAAATCGTTTTGTCCTAACTGACTATTGCACAGCCAAAACTAACGTAAGCATCCGCTATAATAGGTTTTTGAAAATGTCATCTTTGTCGAAGCCGGGGGCGGGTCGCTAGTATAATACATGACTGAAGAATCATGTATTTTGGTAATCTTAGAAACAGCTTCTGAAACACGTGAACACTACCTAAGCTACCAATCGATTTTGAAAAAATCCTTTTGCTTTCGATGGTACATTTCTTGATGAAGAATTCTATTCAGAAGTACATATAAACTGGCAATTTTGCGTCTATGTGCCAGGCTCTGCATTTTAGATTTTAAAAGAGTACTGTCGCCTACGAGTCTCCTAGTGCTGCGTTTTACAGAGTCGAGTGCGGCAAGTTGGTATTTGGCTGAGGCATCCCAACGGTGTTAGGAGGATCCCATAGGAGCTGTCCAGGCGTAAAGTATCGCTTGACCCTATTTAGGATGGCCAGCTTTTTGGCTTTAGACTCAGTAGATGGGCCGAAGTCGAGATTAGAGCTCAACCTCATGCCAAGAAGTTCGAGGTCATTGGCGACTGGTACAGATGCACCTCGGAAGGTGGAGTATATGTAAAACCTACTAATAAATAAAATTTAAGTGTGTTTGCAATGTCAAGATAACTGCTTTTTACTAAATGCATACAGAAAAAAAAATTAAAATTGTTATGTCTATATCTCCGAAACTACTGCACCGATTATGACGGGACTTTCACTGGCAGATAGCTAATGAAATAAAGAGTAACTTAGGCTACATTTATTTCAAAAAAAATATATAAAAAATAAGTGTCTAGTGCTCCCCACGTGCTCGCAGCAGCGACGCGTGTCCGGGTTCAGCAGGTAGGCTAATAATTTTGAAAAAAAAAAATTGCCATTGAAGAAATATAGCAAGTGCACTAAAAAGCTTTTTTACAAGTGAATATTTTGTGCAATTATAATAAGTAAGTACGTAATAACTAATAACTAAGTACGTACGCAATATCAACCAACCAATGAAGTTTAGGCTTCAATTCAAAATTTCTGCCATTCCTATTGTAGTCAGTAAGCGCCCTTGTTTTCTTTTGTCGTTGTTTTATGTTGTAAAATTTTACAAGTTACAACAATAAGTCTGTACAGTACAATACTTTCGGCTCTGCATTATATTCCTTCTAATTGTTTGACAGCCAGCAGCATTCCTAAATGAAACGTAATGTACTCTCTTAAATCTGTAAGTAAATCCAATAAAGAATAAAACTCTTTTACGTCCAAGAAAAAGGCGAAGGCCACTGCCAAGTTACGCTTGTAACAATAATAATTGTTGCTTACCTGCTCTAGGCAATCTTTTGTCCTAAGTTTATTTGGGGGCCGATTTCGAAGTTTCTCTAAATCCCAAACCAAGACATCATAAGTTATGACAAAAAATTCTGTTGCACATACAGTTTTTAAATTTTTTCATTCACATCTTTTAAAATAAAAATTACTAAGTGATTTTTAAACGTAGGTATTCTTATAACAGTAACTGTCATATTAAAAATTTAAATAATTTTTATATAGATTTATTATATTATTTTGTCATATTTATATAATACCTTGACTTGTTAGGTATAGGTGACGGTAGCCATCTACCATCAAATCGACTATCAGTCTGTCTGAACACATTAACATTAAAAAAAACTTAATCAAATTTATAAGGTGTAATAATATAAGTAAATCTAATGCTTAAACGTTATAAAAAGCTTTAGATATTATTAAAATTAAAAACACACACGGCAAGTAACGGTAAGAATACTTACATAATAGCGAAATAACAATAATAATATATAAGTAGGTAATATATCAAAATATAATAAAACAACAACTAACAAAATACCTAAAACTACTAAAAAATACAGTAATCTTTATTTGCAAAATTTGCGCAAAATGAATAATAAAATAAAATTTAAATTTACCTACTTTTTCGAAAAAATAACAACGAAAAAAAAAACAATTTCGAAAAAAATAATAAAGAAATAATAAAGTGTTGTATCTATTATAAGTACCTATTTTTATTTGCAAGCCATTACATGGACAGTCAGGCCCATCGGAACTTTCACATAAAGAAAACATAATAAAATTGGTTTGACCCTTAGTATGGGTTAATTTAATATTAAAGTTAATATAATATTTTTTTTTCTTGTCAAGCCGTCCAAAATAATATACTTATATTTTTCCTAGATTTTCTAGGAACTAGATGCTAGTTGCTAGTACCTATTATTCTGGTAGAAAAAAAAATTCTGTCTTTCAATTCAACTTTTTTTTAAATAAATTAATAACTATACATTAATATATATATTTTTTTAAGTTAGTAAATAAAGATTAGTAAACACAGATAAAGCAGTTGTTTTTTTATTGCTTAGTTTCTATTTGTTACCTACGTAAATTTCTCTAACTGAGCGTCACTATTTCACTAGGCGAGTCAATAATTATTATTTCTAGACATAAACATTTTAGTTTTAGATAAAAAAAAGCGAAAACGATGTGACGCTCCATCAATTATATAATCCTAAAGTCAATTTTTTTTCTCTAATCAGATCGTTGGCGATTCGCAGCGGGTTGTAAGTTGTATACAGAAATATTTACATTCGATTTTAAGACTAAATTCTTTAGAAATAGATTTCAAAATAGTTAAATTCTCTGTGTGCATGTCATATTGTGTTGTTGTAAAAATCCCTTAAAGATACCTTTTGTGATGCCTTCTTAAGGATTATTGATGATTATGCGATTACTGAGTGATATCTTGGTCAGGTGATTTTTTTTTAAGAAATATGTATCTGGGAATCTATTCACAGGCACAGAATAGAACGAAGTAGTTTCAATTTTTACTAGGTACCTACTTTTAATATTTAAAGCCCGAAGAAAAATAATTATATATAAAAAAATTGGATCTTCTGAAATAAGAGGAAACTTTAATTCCATTATTTATTAAATTAATGTTGATTTAGTATTTAGGCTAATAAGTAGATAATATCTAATGTTCAGTTAGAGTAGGTACTAATTACAGTGTTATTAATAATTATACGACGGTTTAATTACCTTTTACGATAGGTACGAGAGTACGATAGGTATACTATATATGTCGTGCGCAGATCGTAGAATTGGGCAGATCGTAAAGTATGAAATCAAAAATTTTTCACCAAAAGTCAAAAATAGGTGCGACGAGTAGCGGAGCGAAGCAAAGCGAGGAGGATCGTGTTAGGTTTACATGGAAATAAATTTAAGGAGCCGAGCGAATTTTAACAGAAATATGATCTGCCCAGGAATATCATGATATGCCCAATTCTACTAGGTATGTGCCGACGACATAAATATAATACATTGAAAGGTCGAGAGAAATTAATCCTCTTTGTATAGTAGACATTATTAAAATTTGTATTCGTCTTTGAGGAAGAAACCAATAAGTGCTGTTTGCTTCGAATGGTAAATGTGAGTAGAACAGGATATCTCTGTTAAATTCACGAATCCATCGTCGATACGACCCCAATATAATAACCACTTATTCAAAGGTAAAGTATCTACAAAATTCAAATTCTATACAAAGTATTATCGTGTCGGGAATTAATCGTTCCATCGCGGAGATATTACTTTGTTGAGGTAACAAATTCGCTGGTGTGAGAAGGGGGGGTTGAGCCACCTCCCCACACTTCTCCCACGGCCGCCCACTCGCATTGTCTTTCTAGTGCCTGTACACACGCAGCCACTTCTTTACATTTTTAATACTACAACAAAAAAGGTCTTTATCTACAACGTTGAATTATTAAGTAATGACCAATTTGGGCTAACGCATGAGACTTTTCCGAAGCGACTTTTGTGACCTTTTGAAAACATTAACCAGGTCGATTTTTGTCTGAGAGTTGATTACTTATATGGACTTTGCGCATCTCAGCCGTTTTAGAACTATATAAAGATAGCCTGTACAGATATAGGTAGGTACTTAAAGGTTAGAACTACGGATAGAGCTATCGGGTCAAATGGGACATACAAAAGAGGAACGGGTCAGATAGGAACTTTTTCGTGGGTAGGCGAAAAACTTGTAGGTCCAAAGAGTCCGACGCCAGCTGTATGAATATGTAGATTTGCATTTAATTTTTCCTTCATGTCTGGACGAAGTGATTATATATCAAATTTATACATATGAAGGTACTCCAATTGGTACCCAATATTCCAATCCCAATCCCAATGCATTGGATTGGAGTACCCAATACTCCAATCCAATGTAGAAAATATGTAACTCCAATTGGAATTTGAACCCATATTGCTGTAGCACCACATTTTTACCAAATTAATTAGGCTATCACAGATTTTCAAAATTTAACCTACATTTTATGTTTATTATAATAACAAGTTACCGTTTACAAATGAAATGATCTTTGAGACAATACAATAATATTGTCTTTGTATACCTAATATAGATTTGGCGAGATTTTAGTAGGTCATTGAATTTAGAACTTCGAATGCTAATATCAAATTGAACTATTGACAAATACGTTGTGATTTCACATTGAACGACATTGTTACCTTATTCACACAACGAGTCTTTCGTATACCCACTTTGAAATGAAATTTAAAACGATAAAACACTTAACATGTGTACGTTAAATGGAAAGACGGATGTTTGTAATCAAAACAAATAAAATATAGAGGACAATATCTAATGAATGTAGCATGGAATACCTACCTACATTTCCATTAACGCGTATTTACCTACTACGAAAAATCCGCTATTTGACTAATTTTAGAAAACCTTTTTAAATTATTCTATATTAGATAATAACCACACCAAATTGATACATATCCGGGAGATCTACTGTATTATTAATAAAAATCAATGTTAAAATTTAAATTTTCAAAAACGCTGTTTCTGTAATGGCGCTGGTCTTCGATACGTGTGACGTCACACGCTAGTAAACAAACAGAACTGAATGATGACACAGATAACTAATATTAAGTGAATAAACACTATTTATTACTCCAGGACGTCATACGCTAGTAAACATATTAGGAGTAATACTCCAGTCACAGGTCGTTACGGCGCCAAGATAAAATTTCAAAAATTATGATTTTTTTATGATTATACTAAAAAAATATTATAACTATTACCTATGTAATCTGTCATTGGGGTAGGTAAATCAATACAATTCCTTGTTAAATAAA
The DNA here is from genome assembly GCA_947623395.1 of Synanthedon tipuliformis. Taxonomy (NCBI): domain Eukaryota; kingdom Metazoa; phylum Arthropoda; class Insecta; order Lepidoptera; family Sesiidae; genus Synanthedon; species Synanthedon tipuliformis. The sequence goes on along the minus strand of OX392407.1, from coordinate 9,551,458 downwards.
TTAGTCAGGTACCTAAGTAGGTACCTATGTACCTAAGTAATTTTTCATTATAATTAATATGTGATAGTGACGACACGTTTGGTCTAGTGGCTAGTAACCCTAGCTGTCAACCAAACGGTCGCGGGTTCGAATCCCGCTAGGGGCAAATGTTTATGTGTTAACATTTACTTTGTACTTGAGTCATGGATGTTTGTATTTATAATATGTATGTATTTACAAAAAAAAAGTAATGTATCTAGTATATCACCTGTCTGGTATCCATAATACAGGCATTAAGTTGCTTACTTTGGAACTAGATGGTGCTGTGTGGAATGTGTGAATATTATAATATTTCATTACACTACACATAGACTTTTCTAACAAAAACGGCTTGAAAATGTCAAAACAGCTTCGTAAGAAGAGCACGAGAGAGGGGGAGGAGGGAGGAGGGGGAGGAGGGGGAGTGGTTGCTACCAATTACATCATCCGCTCGTGTGATCGCGGCTCGGATAAAACTTCATTTACTTAATATTATATCTATCTATTGTTTTATAATAAATCTAATAAACAAGGTACGAAGAATTGAATCTCAAAACAATTGTACCTAGGTATCTAAATTTATTTATTCCCACTACATCAAGAATGTAGTAAGTAGACGTTTTACCCACCTACTTATCTAAAATTTCAAAATGTTTAGTTGCAAAACTACATATAAGTAGGTAATATACAAGATGAAGAGGTTGCTTGAAAGTTATTTTCCACAGATGGCCTTGCATGAATCTGAAACTTGAACCTATGAACTAACAAATATGAAAATTAATGTTGACAGAAAAACTAAAAACAATTAATTAATCAATGACTAGCATTTGTGCTGTTGTTTTTCGGTGAATGAATAAGGGATGTCAGAGCCTATTTTCCTATCCCTATTCTTAACCTTATTATGGATGGCAGCGCATTTGTAGCACCAGTGGCTTTGCTTGTGTTATAGGCGACGTACGTACCATCAGGGGACCGTCAGCCTGTCTGTCAAGTTAAACATAAAAAAATCTTTACCTAGTGGCGACTCATCAATGCAGACTAGATTCTTTCTGTCGAACTTAACTATATATAACTAAGGTTTCTATATGTGTATTAGGTGTATAGGTATGTATCCTACATGTACCTACTTGAGCAGTGTCTAGCAAAATGTTAAGCAGTTTTGCCTCAGTATTAATAAATATAGTATTAATTAGTTGTATTGTGCGGAATAATAATTTTGGATTGATATGATCTTGCAAGCGACAGGCGACAGGTGAGGAGGGGGTCGTTGTGATGTCACAGCTGAGTCCCGAGTTACCGGTGCTTATCTGTGACGAGGCGCCGGATGAGAGTGTTACGTCTCAAATAGATAACGGAACAATGTACGGAGGAGACTCTGGCGAGCGGCGTTCGCATCGACCGGTGGGCGTGGCGGAGTCCCCGCCCCCCGCCAGACAGAGACCGACTAATCTACGGATAACTGAGACGGATAACGGATAAACCTAACCCTGGCACACCCGAGCCCGCATTGGAGGATGGTGTGGCGAATGTCAACGCCTAGCGAATTCTATTGGCATCGCGGATATAGGCGGATTAGTAAAGTATGCTAGATTTACATTGGTATTCCAACTTTAAGTCAAAGAAAATAATAATAGTAACTTAGTTGGATATAACTTCGATATAACTTGTTACCTACCATGGTAAAATCTATTCTGTGGTATCCAACACTACCTATAGTTCAAAATATTATTATCTAATAAAATTACAAAAAAAATATTTTATCACGCAATATTTACTCTAATAGCTATAAGCGTTCAATACATAGATAAATTAAAAGGCAATAATCAAAAATAAAAAAATTAGTAGGTACCTAGGTACCTTACTACAATAACTACATAATTTGTTATTTACCATCTAAACTCAAACAAAGTTTGTTATTTATCAGCAGTTGTTGACTTCTGCGATAGTTCTGAAGTTTGTAGTTAGATTCCTAGCAAAATAAATTATGAAATTGAAGTAAGTTTTCACTATGGGTCTTAATCTGAGAGGACTTACTGAAATTTTTCTTTTAATTAATCACTAAGGTGATTCAATGTGGTCAAAATTATAGGAGGACTAGCTGGTGCCCGCGACTTCGTCTGCGTTCTGGATAAAGGTACCTATCATAGGATAGGTACCAGACAAAGTGTATGCAAAATTTCATGGTAATCGGTTTAGTAGTTTTTGCGTGAAAGAGTTACAAACTCCATACATCCATACAAACTTTCGCATTTATAATATATTATTAAGTAGGTACTGATATAGCACGCAGCGCCATCTAGGGAATTAGGGGAAAGGTTGTCACAGTTGCACAGTGTTCTGACAGATGGCGCTACATGATTAGTTAATAAAATTAAAGCTTGTAACTTTGTAAATTATATACTAAAACCTTCCTCGAGAACCACACTATCCATTAGTGAAAACCGTATTAAAATCCGTTGCGTAGTTTTAAAGACCTAAGCATACATAGGGACAGACAGACAGACAGCGGGAAGCGACTTTGTTTTATACTATGTAGTGATAAGAGAGGGATGAGAAAACAGGTTTTGGCCTCCCTTACTCAACTCACTCAAAAGTGAATTTCCAAAGTGGAAAGTGGTTATCTTTTGAAGTTGCTTTAATTTAGTTACTAATTAAGTAATGTTGTTAATAAATAACATTATCCTACTAATACTAAACTTAATGCGAAAGCTTGTGAAGATGGATGCTTCTTACTCTTTCACGCAAAAACAGGTTAACGGATTTGGATAAAATTTGACACGCAGATAGCTTATTATCTGGATTAATATATAAGATACATTTTATTCTGGAAAAGTGTTAGGTTCCCGAGGGATTGTCTAAAAATACAAAAATTAGGCCCCACTGTCGTCACAGCGCTAAAGATGTCAGACTTTATATCAAGTGTACCTATAAATAACACGATCTGAACTTAATCAGAACTTTTTAGAGCCAATATCCTCGTAACGATCAAATTATAACCAATCGTGACAATTTTTCCTTACGTCCCTGCACAGAGAAGAGAAGCCCCTGTGATTTATTTAATGAATAAAAATGCTTTTCAGTACCACCTCTCGGCACTTATATTGTAATTAGAAGCTTATGATAGACTTTTAAATTACAAAGTCACTTACATATTAAGCCGAATTCATGTAGGTATTTGCTACTAATTAGTTGTTCGTTTTTAAAGTACATAATTATAAATAACTAGCTGCTGGAAAGACCGCCCGCGTTGAAAAGTAAAAATATATTACGCCTGACAAAAAGCAATAATTTATTCAATATTTATTACTGTCGTAGTTTTGCCAGACTTTGGTTTTTATCAATACTAATAATTAATCTGTAAGTGTAGGTATTGTAAGTATGTATGTATATATGTATCCTCCTTAACTCTTAAACGAATTAACTGATTTTCATGAAACTTAGTAGATAAATATTTAGACGTACAGGACACAGGATAGGCTACTTTTTTCACGCGGACGAAGGCGCGGCCGCCAGCTAGTTTATAATATGATCCATCGGGAATAGTGATTTTCTCTGCATGACATCAGTGCTTTCTGACAATGTGTTACTTATACTGAGTTTTGGTACAGTACCTACTCAAGGCGTAAAAAAGGTTACTCGCAGTATGGATTATTGTAGCATATAAATATTTATTATAAAATATTTTTTATGTAATGTTTCGGCATACTATATCATGGTAAGGCTACAGTCATCTATTACTCGTAACATAAGCTACGCCTAGGTGTGCCATGACCTTGTTTTGGTCAGTGTCAGTGTCAGTCAGTACTTGGCCCACGCGAGCGTTGGCAGGTGACACAAAAAATCCCCGGTCTTTGTTCTTCGGACCGAGGTATGAGTCTCGGTTCTGCGCACGAAGACCGGGTCGCAGCGGATGATGTGCGGTCATTAGAAGTTAGGTAACGCACGTGAAGATGGAGCTCTACGGCATGGAAGGACTGCCTAGCAGAGTGTGCCGCTTCGGCGTCTGGCGGCGGAGAAGGTTTGGTGTCTAAATTTATCCCTGGTTCCCATCCATAGAGACGGCGTGAGGAAACACCGTGGGTTTTTAGTGGGTAGAAGTCCCACATACCTCTTCGATTTCCACATGGCCAGTGTGAATCTGGTTCCCAGATTCCACGCAAATAAAAGGAGCCTGCTTGCCTAGATATAAGGAGCAAATTGAAAAATGGGCTTTGGCAACCCTTAGCCTCTCACCAAAACACAACAAGCACACATGGTGGGCATTTGTAATGCATGTTGGGCGCCAAACGGGCTGCCCGATTTATGACAAAGAAAATTTTATTTTTGTTGACACCTTTTTAAAATCATTAAAATTAACTTTGTGTTAATTTATTTAATATTTAATAAAAAATAAAAATAGTCAAATAAAAATAAAGTTTATTTCCTGATATTGTGGAGCTCCCACAAATTCCAGTAGGCAATTCTATTGTGTTATTTCTTAGAATTTACCTATTAACTGTATTCTGATAATTTTTTCCTAGAATTTGTTTGTTGTTAATTTTTAGCAAACATTCTTTGTTGATAATTTTTTATTTCTATTTCCGTAACTCTACAGCAACCCGTAGCCAATATAGCTTTATTTATGATATAAAAGTGAAAGTTTTTAGGGATTAAGTAATGTAAAGGATCCTTTAATACTCTTCCATATCAAAACTACTGAATGAACTTAAATGGAACTTCAAAGTAAAATATTTTAGTAAATATCAGGATAACATATAGACACATTTAATTTAAGAATATCGTCCTCGTCTCGCAGGTCTTCTCGGCGGCGAAGGCGGCGTCGGTCCGTCTTCGTTGCTCGACGTGCTCATCGTCGGTGGTTAAAAATTCCTCCGACGAGACGACGACACGGGCAGTAGTGGTACTTACTTGTGCGCATCGTCCCGCTGTACGTTGTCGTAATCTCATTCAGTTCATTTTAAATTGTGTTATATTTGATAATAATTTTATATACATTATTTAATATAATACATCATTAATGGTTCTTCATCCATTTTCATAAAATTTTTGTATTTTCCATAAATATATAATTTTATTAAGGTACAAACTGAAAAAAAAAATATTATAAAAAAACTTAAGACTAGTAGTCCGCAGGGAGCGGGGCAAGGCCCAAGCTACCTACTGTGGTTAGGGCTGCAGAGTGAGGAACCTCCTGACAAGTTTCGTGCCGTGTCCAGAAGTGTCCAGAACTACCGCTTTCTGTATCTGACCCTTGATCCATCCATCTAGCGAGAGACTCTTAAGATGTTGGTCGAGGCTCTTCGCTATAAAATTATTATTATTATTATTATTAAACCTTATTACAAAATAACTTTCTCAATCCTATTAAAGTAAACATAATTATGTAGGTACATTATGTTAGTGTTTGTTTTGTTAAAATACGGGATAGACAAATCGTTAATAATTATAATTGTTAGGAATTTTATTCTGTCCCGTGTATAAAAAATTAATATTAAGTATATGTCTTCTATGTACCTACAATGTACCCATTTTTGGCCCAATAGTGACCGCATCTACTTTATTGCTTTCACCTTTTTTTTACTCTCTCGCTCACCCCAAAGTTTAGTAAGAGTGCTTCAGCCTTGTACGTAACACGTGTCTTGATTTTTCTCGATGAATCGAAATATATATTTTTTAATTTCTTATTACTTTTATTGTTGTCTTAATTTTCTTTGTTAACTATAACTATTTGTTAAACGTGCAAAACATGTGCTTAATAATGAAAGTATTACCTACTTATAGTTAACTATAGCTGGTGCCTGCGACTTCGTCCGCGTTCTGGATGAAAGGTACCCTATGTCCTTTTTGGTGTCCCAGACAACGTATATGCAAAATTTCATAATTCCATACATCCATACAAACTTTCGTATTTATAATATTAGTACGGATTTAAGTTTTAAAATTTTTAACTGAAATTAAAGAAAAGTAATTATTGTAAAACCTTTATTATTTGAAATAAACCTTACCAAAACGTGTTGTTTTTTTTTTTATGAAGACCTGTTGTTTTTTGCCGAGTGTGCAAGAGCAGTCAGATCTCACATAGTCTTCTTCTCCTTGTCCTTTAGCTTAGCAAGGTTTGCTATAGGTACACTTAGATTACCTAATGATTGGTTTCGCTAGCTCGACTAGATACCGCGCTATCTAACAACAATAGCTCCGTGAATGCGGCAACTTTTTATTTTACCCAATGTGTGTAAAACATCGTCACTTTTTACACAGTTTCATTATATTTTTACGCAACTTCACTACGCAAACTGGCATTTTATTACGCCCAAAATTTAATAAAACATTCGACACGTACACATCACAGACAGTTTGCAGTAGACTGGCTCGGGTACCCGAATTCGGCGTAGTACCTACCTATTTATTGCCGCATTTGACAAATACGATGGCGGTATCTAGTCGAGCGGAGCGAGAGCGATAATTAATCTAAGGCTATACATTAATTGCAGCTCATATAAGCTTGTATTAATATGAGATTGGTAGGACCATAAGTGGACTGTTATAAAAAAATACACAAAGCCTTAACTTAAAAAAATAAAGAGGAAGAAACTTGAAATACCTAATAATTGTAATCTAGATACCTATACTTTTAAGAATTTTATCTGTGTGACAACCAACACACAGTCAAACTACTAAGTTTAGAAAGGTGAAGTTTTTATAACCCATCCCCTAAGAAAGTATAATTTTTGAAAATTTCAACTCCGTGCGAAGTTAAGGGCGGATAGCTACTTAGTTAATTTAGACACGCAGACAAAGTCGCGTACAAAAGCTAGTAGGTAATGTATAATTGCGTTTGTTATTGAATTAAAAAAGAAAAAAAAATCAACAGCTTTTGTTAAATAAGAATAATTATGTAAAATATAAAATTATACTTACTTACCTGTCATAATAATACTTAAAATCCACGTAAGTACAACACAAACAGCTAAGTAAGTATGTAGGTAACGTAACAGGTGATTTAATCATCGCTAGCTGCGAGGAAAAAAAATCGCACAAATTAAGCATTAATGCGGTAGCAATCTGAGTATTACAAGTGTAAATAATCCAGAGGTCGCGCACCGTTCGTGGGTTGGGCTTTGCAAGTAAAAAAAACTCGTTAAAAATAGCTGCTTAAAAAGAAAAGCGCTGAAAGCGGGTGGGTATCGGTTTTTCTCGACGCGGGCGGTTCGTTGGGCGGGGCTCCGATGCTCGCGAGGTTTAGTACCGCGTCAACGGTTGGCCTGAACGGGCGTATTTACTGTTACGCTCGGCTCGCGTCGCTCTGGCTACGAACAAGCATGTTGTGTTTCTCGTCATATCGATGTCTCGGTGAATTTTACTAAAGATGGACTTTCAAAGTGCTATGGAGACATTTGCCGAGGCGTGGGCAGCGGCTAACAGTGCGAATTCTGTCAAACTAGAGGTGCCAAAAGATCTCTCACAGGTTAGTTACTATACTTAATTATTAATAAATAAAATAAAATAATTTTTTTATGCGTTAAAATTCCAATTCCAATATTTTTTTCTAATATATCTTATTAGACATACTTACTTAAATAAGTTGTAATAGTTATTTATTAGAATTAAAATAATTTCTACATGTTTTATTTAAAATATAATAATAAATATTTAAATCTACCCATTCTACAATTAATTAATAATAAAGAAAGTTTATCATGCTTAGATGTGAATATTATTTTTAGAATATATATAATTGCTAAGTTAAAACTACAACATGATTTAAGACATACAAAAATTTAAGATTATTTTTTAAATATGTAGGTACAATCCAATTAACTAAGCATTATATGTATAAAATTTATGAAAATAATATATAATTAATAATTTTAATTATTTACAAATAATGTATCATTTAAGCTTTGATAGTAGGTATGGCAGGGTCTCATAAGCATGCTGGTTGCATTACTTCGTTCGTAAACATAGCTAATAAGGCTAATTTGTACCTACTGACCGAGGTAAATAATAGCCAGCTGTGGAATAACCAAACGTTTTAATAGAATATTTAAAAAATTAGGTAAGCGCGTTTTGACCTTACGGATTCGATACCGAAGGGAATAAAAATGTAGCCGGTACCGACATCTCTGTAATCCGTACTAATATTATAAATGCGATGGTATGGATGTATGGATGGATGGATGGATGTATGGATGTTTGTAACTCTTTCACGCAAAAACTACTTAACCGATCACCATGAAATTTTGCATACACGTTGTCTGAGACACCAGAAAGGACATATGGTGCCTTTTATCCAGAACGCGGACGAAGTCGCGAGCACCAGCTAGTATTATAAATTCAAAAGTTTGTATGGATGTATGTATGGATGTTTGTAACTCTTTCACGCAAAAACTACTTAACCGATCACCATGAAATTTTGCATACACGTTGTCTGGGACACCAGAAAGGACATAGGGTCCTTTTTATCCAGAACGCGGACGAAGTTGCGGGCACCAGCTAGTATAAGATATACTAGCTATTGCACGCTATCTCGTCCGCATAATTTTATAATATACTTTTATTACTCGCTGATAATGTAACTTTCTATAGGTTAAATAATTTTTAAAGTCGGTCCATTAATTTAAGAGTTTATTCATTACAAATATATATTTTTTGTAATATTAGTATATTATAGATAAGTTAATATATATCATATAATAAAACGTGTTCCACTAAAATGTGCATACTATTGTATGCAGAGTAGATATCGTTTGCAATGATTTCGGCGTAATTAATGCACTTAAGACAATAAAGTATTCAAGTTCATCTTGATAAAAATATCATTTGCATATCAAAATAAAGCGCTACCCTGCGTTCGTGTTGATATAGTCACAATATTGTATAAAAATTATAATAAGTTATTAAATTATTATTTTATGTGACAACGTATATATTTTTATGTATCTTTGAATATTTTATAGAAATCTACACTATAATGTTATAAAGAGAAAAGTTTTGTATTCTTTTATTTTTGTGTTTTTGTTTGTAATTAATAAATTGAAAAACTACTGGACCGATTTTAAAAATTCTTTCAACTATAGAAAGCTACATTAATAGCCAAGTAACACAGGCTATTTTTTAAACTATTTTATAAAGTTACGCGGACGAAGTAGCGTGCGAAAACATCACGTTGCGTGCATGCGTTAAACGCATTTTGCACTCTTTTAGATAAAAAAGATTTTTACGTATATATATGTTTTATATATAAGTACAAATGAAATCAAAATGAAGATATATTTGATTAAAATAATATTTTGAAATCTAAATTACATTTTATTAGAATTAGTTATGTAGGTATAATCATTATAATCTTAACTAATTCTCATCATTAGAAAACTTAAACGACCTAAACTTAAACTTAACTTAAATACTTAATGGCTTAATACAGTTAAGGCTAAAATTTCAAAATTTAAAAAAAAAATCAGGTAGATTTTTTTTAAAAGGAGAGAATAAGAAGGAAGACTGTTATACAATTACTTAAAAATCTTACTTTATTGAATGAAGATTTTTTTTAATTTTTATGGGGGTTTGACTTCTGCGTTTTATTGCGTTTACTGCGTTTAAATAAGACGCAGTTAGGCGGATACCTTTGAAGATATCTTATGGATTGGTTTCAGTCGCCATAAAATGTTATTATTCATTATAGGTGAAGGCATCAGAGTTTACTTTTTATTGTCAAACAACCATTTAAGCCTCTTTGTTGGTATGTTGGTAAAAAAAATTACACAAAGATTCCATACCAGTCCGTGTACAGTAGGTAAGTATTTGGCTAAGTGCACGTAGGTAAATAATAATTTCTTATAAGCTGTACGCACTGTACCTAGTTCGTTTTTTGAAAATCCCACAGGAACTTGAAATCTATACGGGATAAAAAGTATCTTATATGTTAATCTGGGTAATAAACTATTTCTATGCGAGAATTCATCCAAATCTGTTTAGAGATTTTTGCGTTATTGAGGAAGAAACATCAAAACATATAAACATACAAACTTTCGCATTTATAATATTGTTAGGGTTGGGATATTAGGATTATGATATTATAATTAGGATTAAGATAATGTAGTATAGAATAGAATAAAATTTTATTTGCTACAAAGGACATAGGTACATAAAAAAAAACTTAAAACACACACACAAACGTCCCCTGCAATTAACCGGCTCCAACTCAGCATAATGCAGGTTTTAGAAACCTGCAAATAATAATAATAATAACAAATAATAAATAATGTCAATGGGATTAGCTTACAATTTTATTGCACTAGTACAAAAAAGCAATTAAGTAAGTATTATTATAAAAAAAATGTTATTTTACTCAGAATGAACGAAAACACTGCAAATTTTTCTTATGCAAATACTGTGCGAATTATGCAATATTTTCCTTTTCTTTAAATAAAATACCGCAGGTATTACGTTGTAAACTCGATTCCGAGGAACCGATAAATCATATTGTTATTGTTATATAGTTTTTCCGGCGTAATCGATTGCGGTAACTATAAACAGTAACCGAGCTAATCCATTATTGAGGATTATTGTATATGCGATAACACTAATACCTATTGCTGATAACGCTACCTATTTCTGATATGATATGCATTGCTTTCATGTTTTAAATCGCTCCGTTATGAATATTTGATCGAGCATTAGCCGGTTCGTAATGGTGATTAAGATTGACCGAAGTTTTATTATATTTTATTCATAAACATTTAAGTCGCTTTACCACAATAAGTATTAACAAGTAGAGTATAAATCGCTTAGCATTGTTGTCTATGAAACATAATAATAATATGATGAAATTTTGACTCAAGTCTTTTGAGTCAATCGCAATGGTCTTGTCTTGGCTACAAAGAAGAATCAGCATAGAATAGCGTTGCTAGCAACTTAAAAACAACATAAGAAAGAGATATACATAATTTTGATTCTGGATGGAATTTTCTGGAATATAGACCAAGGAAGGGTTGTACAATAGGGAACAGACAACCGACGAGATGGAAAGATGATATTTTGAGGATAGCAGCGAAAAAAAAGCATATACTTAGGTTTGAAAATGATGATATTTGAATGTACGTAAATGTACGTATGCATTTCTATGTTATACCTACCTATAGGTACGTAAAAACTTTTTCTAAATAGTTAGTCCAGGAATAGTGCGTAAACGTCATTTCCCCTCCAAAAAAAAAGATACAGTTGTTCTACCAAATATAAATCAATTGGTTTTCAGTAAACCGTTACGATACATTCTCGATGATGACTTAGACATTTCCAAATCGAAATAAAAAAGGGTGTAAGCGCAATTACATCTCCAACGTGTAGAAAGTGGCGCGTGCCAGGTTTCGATTACAAAAAACTGTTGACAGGTTATAGTAGATGAATAAATCTGTGCAATTACACACGTAGCGAGCCAGGTGAAATATTCCGTGGATCAATTTGTGCTTGAGACGTACACAATGATGAGATTCGGAGTTCATTATCACGCCACGCGCTCACTATTCTCGCAATAAGTCGAATAAAGAAACGATTGATTTCTTTTGGGGACTTATGTTGTTTTTACATTAAGGCCTGGGCTCAACCAATGCGGAGATGTGCAAAGTGAAGAGGAAATAAATGCTCAGGAGGAAATCCGCCGAAGTAGGGCGGAGGTGTGTAATGTGGCAAGCGTTGGATGTTGAGAGAGGACCACAACCCGCTCACATCTTCTATTCTCTCGTCTCCGCTGCGCGCCATCGCTAGTTTGTACAATACAAGATATCTCTCCTCTCTACTTAAACTTTGAAGCTAATCTACCTACTGGATTAGCTTCAAAGTTTCAAATCTAAGTTCTAATCCACGGGAACGAGATAAGTAAATAACCAAATCTTATTGATTGTTTCTAACACATCTCCTTTCTTCTCTTCTCGTCTCCGCTTTGGTGGAAACTGATTGGAATATCTTTCACATTTTTGACTTATTCACTTCTTGTGTGAAACTAGTATGGCTAATGTTCTAACTAGATCTTACACTTCTAAGACTTATTAACTTCTTGTACTAAATTAGTATAACTACCTATATGATTTAATCTAGATCTTACACCTCTGAGACCAATCTACTTGTCGTGATAAATTAATGTTGCTAATATGTAAGACTCGAGTATCCGAAAAGATTAGCAACCATTGATTTAAAAGTCCTCTCTGTCCTTAGTGGACTAGCATGACGGACTATGCCTAGCATTGAAATTAAGATTAATATGAAAAGCTTTATATATTATACAGAATGAAGCTTCGAAAGTATGAATCGGACAATAGATTATAATAATAGTCGCGCTGCACGTTCCGATGGCACGCGCTACACTCGCTTTTAGGTTCCATCTTGCGGATAAAGCGAGGACGCCCGTTACCTTTCTCAAATCACGTACCTCCATTGTAATATCCAATCGACCAGAAATGAGATTGCGGCTAACAAGTTATTTACATTGACGTTTTAATATAGACAGTGTCTGAAAAAACTATTTAAAAACGTAATTATAACGTGGTGTCCGTAATAGCCACTGTACGCGGCGGCACGCGGTCTTTGTGACGCAGCTAAGCCGCCGAGATTAATTTCGCTGGCATAAACGAGTTTACAGTAAATAATGCAAGTTAATAAGTATCACTTGCATTGTTAGTTTGACAATTTGAATTTCGAAAGTGGCCGAGGCCAACTGTTATGCAGGCAGTGCAGGGCGTAGCAGTTGGCAAAGGGGATATTATAAACTCTAAACTCTAGCATGATTCTAGATAATTAGTTAATTACATGGGATAAACACATAAGTTACACAAGTTACTTAATGACAGATTTAATTATAACAGACAAATTGACTTGGAACATAATAGTAGCTAATATAGGCATAATAGTAGTAATGTGTTTTTGGAATAGAAAAAATAATCAATATATGAAAAAATGGGTTCAGCAAGCAACAGCAAAAGACAGGGAATTGTTGCCAAAGATATGTGCTAAGATTGCCAACGATTGTGGAAATAAAGAGATGAATCGTCCTAACTGACTATCAAAGCGCAGCCAAAACTAGGTAGGTACTAAGTCTAGGAAAATAGTAATATCTATCCCCTAATTCATTATTAGACTATGAATACACCCCTTGTGATGTGTTTTGATGGAAAATGATTAATTCCGGGGATCGTCTGGAGCGGATAAAGTAGCGGAGATCGAAGGAGCGACGCGGGGTCTGTGACCGAGCGGGGTTGCGCGGCGAGGAAAGGGGTGCTGGCGAAAAGCCGCGAGGCCACATTGCGCGGGCGCAGCCAAAAACTAACCATAAATTACTGGCTACTTGTTGGACGGCTGACGAGGACACGCGCGTCTCTTTTTTACCGACCCCACGATCCTGTTACAGCGTGAATTTCTCACGAACATCAGATCATATGTGCACATCATTACTAAGCTTTCGAACGCGGCTCTGACTTGTTTAGAACTGGGATCGTTATTGTGCTTTTAAAATTGGATTGTGTTTGTGGCAGAGAGCAATTCATATTGCATAAACTAGACAAATTTTAAGTAGTATCAGGGCACGTTGCATTTCGCAGTCTTTTCGGCAGCTTGTCTAGCGGCAGTATCCACCCCCCTTACATAAGACCATTGTGAAATAATACCATGTGCCATATAATATAACATGTTTGCTTGTTGATGTATGTTGATGGTGAGTGAGTAAAAGATGCCAGAGCCCGTTTCTCAATATCTTCCTAATCCCTATAGTGTACTTGCTGGACCCTGCGGCTATGTGGTAAAGGCGACGTTAGTCATCTATCGTCAAGTGGACCGTCAGCCTGTCTGTCAAGCAAAACATAAAAAAAGTAGCTACCACGTGTTGTGTATCAGAGTTGGCAGTCACATCTTCCCTGATATTACTTCTGTCTCTAGGTGACAGTAGCCATTTGTTATAAATTGGATCATTATTAGTCTGCACATCACCTATTAATGAAGTAGTCACTAATCGCTACGAGTTGCCATCAAGATGTCTGGTTTTATGGAATGATGAAATTAATAATTACAAAATTAAAAAATCTTTGAAACATATTGATTTACAAATGATCGAAATATGTGCGTTTTCTTCAATATGGATCCTTTTAATACTACAGGTTATGTGGCTTAATACTAAAGGTTATGTGGCTCAATCCTGCAGTTAATTCAGTAATGTTAGGTTTATAGTTATAAGGCTATAGTATCTACACATTAAGTTATATAAAAAAATCAAAAATAGGTTAGAATTTCGCCATTTGAATTTTGAATTAGGTGTAGAGGTTTTGTGCTGTTAAAAAATATGTCACAATTTTCGAGATTCTTTCATCATTTCATATACCTTTGTGATTTCGGAGGATTGGATATTTTACCTACCCTTAGCTACACTTTCAATTAGGGGAAGCTATTTATATTGTTGTGGATATAGGCAATTTTTTTTATTTTTATGGCTTTAGTTTGGTTGGAAATGATTGAAAATTTGGTCGAAAAAATGCATTGAAGAGTTTAAGTAAGAATACATGAACATTTTAGTGTGAATGCGCTTGCTCTCATGGGGAATTTCGGTAGCCCACGGCAGCGTGGGACGTACAGTCAAGGGCAAAAATATATGTACGTTTCCAAGCGGCAAACATATCTGTACAATTGAGAGGCCAGAAATATCTGTTCGATAATTCGGTCAGAAATATGTGAGCATTTAAAGGGTCAAAAAGATCTAGACGTTCACGTGGCCATAAATATATGTACAATGTCAGTCAAATATATCTAGGCAAATAGGAGTGCATAAATATCTGTACAAACAAACAAGTTTTCGTATTTTGAATTATGACAATCATCGAAAAGAGTACCATTCTGTCATATGATCTGTTTGTCCCTTTCATTTTGATTGTGGCGTCATTAACGTAATATTTCTTTCACCTTTCATTCTATTATTTTAGATTCTGCTTCACAGCGTTCACAACTATCATATACGATTTTCACATGGCTTTTCTTGTGAATATTATATTAGCGTTTTTTCAATGCTAAATTTATGTCAGTAACATATTTATACTAGACGTAGCGATGAAACGGAAGATATTTATTCGTAATTTAAGTAATTATACAATATTAGTACAAAAATCTTTCGATTACGCTAATCTATACTAATATTATAAAGCTGAACAGTTTGTTTGTTTGTTTGTTTGAACGCACTAATCTCAGGAACTACTGGTTCGAATTGAAAAATTCTTTTTGTGTTGGATAGATCATTTATCGTGGAAGGCTTTAGGCTATATAACATCACGTTGCGACTAATAGGAGTGAAGAAACAGTCGAAAAAACGGGGAAAATTATTCATCTTTGAGGGCTTCCATTGCGTGCGCTGCGAAAACCGTTCGAGATACCCAAATGATTCCCAAAATAACTATTCCACGCGGACGAAGTCGCGAGCACAGCTAGTGTATGTATAAATGTCTCTTTGCCGTTAAAAAGAACACTTAGGTTTTTACTAACTTAGAGTATTTAATAATTAATCACTGGTCTGCAACGAAATCCTCCTTCAAAAAATATGTCAAAAATATGAAGATTTTAATGCTTTGAATCTATTCCCGTTGGCCGATTTTTTCTATCACGTCTAGATTTATCGATATGAATTTTTATTAAATATCAATTTAGGTTTTATTGAATTAGTTTTGTGCGTCAACATCATAAACAGTATAGTATACATACAAAATAGGTTTTAGCGAGTTGTAAGAGAAAGAAGGAAAGTGCCGAAAGTAAATTTTATGGTAGTACACAGGCGCATTTATTGGCTCTGTTCATAAAAAAAACATAAACTACACATAAAATACTTAAAAAAAGTAGAGAATATGCAAAACATCAAAATATTTGATAACTAGACTTGACAGTCTTGACACGCTCTTTGATAGTTTCATGTATGGATATTTATGCCCTCCTATTTGCCTACAGCCTACACATATTTGATTGACATTGTACATATATTTATGGCCACGTGAACGTCTAGATCTTTTTGACCCTTTAAATGCTCACATATTTCTGACCGAATTATCGAACAGATATTTCTGGCCTCTCAACTGTACAGATATTTTTGCCGCTTTGGAAACGTACAGATATTATTGCCCTTGACTGTACTTCGCTTTACTAAATTTTCTATAAAATTGTTGGCTACACATTGTATTAATTGCTCCGTATACCTACTAATTGAACATAAAATCACCGATGGAACTAACTCTTTTATTTTATCAATTAAACGCATACGCAGAATAAACAACTAATGATATCGGGTTCAAATTATGTAAAGCAACACCTTCTTACTTTGGTTTCTAGATGGTCACTTCACATACTTAACGCCATCTATTGAACTTTGATAATATAAAACAATATAAATTGTATTTAAGGTTTACTATTTTGAAAGATATTATACTTATTTTAATAATATAATTGTACAATATTTGTCCAAAAATTATTATTATATAATCATATTAATATTAGTGGATATAATAACGTTACGTTCTACACACATTATATCACCTAAAGAATTCCATTATAAGTTTAAAACAGTTTTTTAATCTGTTTTTGAAATGTGTAGTTTAGATATAGGTAATTTAAATTCTTTCAACATCCTACAGTTTCAATTATATGTACTCGCCTTAATAATAAGTTATGCTTTAATTAAACAATAATTTCAGGAGCAACGTAGGATTAAAATATTATACAAACATTTTAAGCAATATCTTAATTTAGTTTTAACTAAGTTTAACTAACTAAAAAAAACTAGTTAAAGCGAATTAAATTTAAAACTCAAAAATCGTAGCTAAAAGAAAAATTGCTCAGAGTACAGCCCCGTTCACAAGTTCCAATTAATTGTGCGTGTGTAGGTACAGTCGCCGACAGAGTGCTCGCTACGCAGTGCCGCCTGCCGGTTGCTGATACTTTCTTTACCGTTGACGTGAGAGGATCCGCTGCGCCCACGGCGGTCATGAAATCGGTATTATTTTATAATAATACGCAAGTAGCCGCGTTAAAATCGCAACCAGTGGACCTTTACAAAAGATGCCACGCTTTGACAAGAAAATAATAATCGCTCGTAATCGTCCGCCGGTTACCATAATAATATTGAAAATAAAATAGCAATGCGTGTGTAAGCGGGACCCGACCTTAAATATTCATACTTGTGCATACATCAGACAAAGAATGGCAGCCTTTCTCCTTAGGATGGCGACGTGCACTCTAGCGATTACCTGGTTTTTGCCCCCCTCATTATGCAGATTCTGGCGAAAAAGGAATAAATTTAATAACATGCGTTCGTGCGCATGCGTTATCGAACGCACTTGCTTCTGATAATCTGCGCGCGCGCCGGTTGGCGCAATTATAGTCTGCGGGGAATGAGCGGCGTCAGTGCTGCGTTCACGACAAGCCTCAATACCGAATTCAATTTCAATTTTTTTTAATTTCCATGTCGCAATCATAATACTACTTTTGTAATGTCTACTTAATATAAAATAAGTAACAAGTTACCTAATCGCCTATTAATTTTTTTTATTCAAACAAAACTGTTTGCTGTCCAGTAATTGAAATGATACGGTTGGTTCATTGACAATGGCCACTGTTTGGATATATACATATTGCAAAAGTTGTAAACAACATTGATTATACTCGCCAATAAAATTAGGCCAATGTAGACTTGTTTTTATTTTATTCACAAGTTCTTATGTGAAAATTTATTGAGTAATATAAAATCCTAATTTACTTTCTTTTAATTGAGTATCGGTTATTTAGAATGCATAAGTATTAATAAAAAAACCACCACAAAAAATAAATTATTGTATGTAATATTAAAAAAATTGGTATGTCATAGTGGCGATATTCCTTATTTTCAAATAAATCTCTATTATTTCTTAAACTGATCTAGACTTATAACCTAGTCTATCGCCTAAACACACGCCTAAACACATACATATACATAAAGCATGACAGTCATACAAAAAGTGTACAACGGGCCTAAAGAAGTTTTCATTTAAAAAAAAATCAAAGTAGGTACCCATAGAACACTTTTTCAAGCTGTACCTACAATATAGTTTGTAAGTGATATATACGACTTATGTTTAATTAAGGCCCCTCCATCCTTACAGTAATCCTAACAATCTTAGTGGAATTTGAAAGCGTACGCTAAGCCTCCATCCATTATTAATTGCACTCCTCAGGTGTGAAGATTATCCTTATTTAGGGACCGCAGAATTGGAGACATGCATTTCCTTGGATCGTCTTAATCATGTCGAAAGGGTTGCTTATGAGGCTACAGTAGCTCAGAGAAAAACCTGAGCGTAGGAATAGCGATTACTAAAGTGTAGTTAATAATATGAACTTATAAGAAAACTGGATGACGAAAAAATAAACAATAAAAAATAATTTTTTGGGGTGGACCAAAAAATTAGATGTTGGCTGATTCTACGACCTACCCGATAAGAACACAAAATTTCATCAAAATCGGTCCACCCGTTTCCGAGGAGTTTGGCAACAAATACCGCGACACGGGAATTTTATATATTAGATTAAAAGTGGCTTAGTTTAGGGCTTCTTTTTTTAAAACATGTGTTTTTCAGTAACAGTGTTTTAGATTTCAGCAAAGCAAAATCGACATTATTTAAAAAAACGGCACTAAATTGGTGATTTAAGAGGAACACAAATTATATTTCTTCTGCAATCTCATTGCTTGAAGATCATTAAGTGTGGTAGGTACAACATGTGGTGGGGGCCGGGGTATGTCCGGTGGCGGATCAAGTCAAAAACCGCCAAAAACTGGCCCCCGCGTCTTAGCCTTGAATGGCTTAGCCCTCTGGACACAAGCAAATAGCTGACGTGGCCCGCAGGCGACCGCGCCTTGCATACACAATGATCAACCAATAAAACAAGGCATTCTGTGGAGACGAATTCTTTTAAAATGTCTTACAAACCTTTTTAATAAATACTTAAAATTATTGAAAAGGTTTACGCTCTTATTCATAAAAATCCCCTATTAGAGGCTTAAAACGTTCAATAGTTAAAACGCTCATAAGACCTTAATAAGCTTATTATAAAATTGCTATTCATAAACGTTCCATAAGCCTGTCATAACTAATATGTCGCTATTAGTTAGTTTATCATTGTTATGTTGCCGTTCTGATGAATTCATAGACAAAAAAGCTAAAATCTCTGTATCCACGCCCCAAATGACAATAAAGTGATTTTTTTTATGTGATATTTTGACATTTCTTATGAAAATTGTAAATATAACCCAATTTACTTGTGTGATAAATAAGTGATTTTTTTAACAAATTTTTGATTCGCTATTAACTATGGAATCCAAAAGTGGATAAAAAACGGCAAAGAAGCCTAAATTGGTCAGAGGAAGATAAAGTGAGTGTTTTTTTAAAATATTTATTTGCCATTAGTTGTGTTTATGTAGTATTTTCTGTTTATTAATTTCTTACGTTTACTTCCGTAGCATCTATTGTTGGAATTGGTGAGGGAGAGAGTTGAAGCGATCGAAAATAAAAATACGGACACTAATTGCAATAACAAAATTGCAATTACAAATTGCTAAAGCAGCGTGGGCGGATTTACAAGTCAGGTATGTATAGCTTAGTTTGGCAATTGCTAAGACATGAACTAACACATATTTAATGCGTACGTTATTGTTATATTAGATGTTTGTTAAAGTTGTTCATTATTTCCAGCTTCAATAGTAGGTATGTGCAATGGTACCACACGTACCATTACTCAGCTGAAATCGCAGTGGGGCATTTTAAAGATGACCCAAGAAGTACGACAAAAAGTAGAAGAAAGAAAACAAACTGTTGACTGGTGGTGGTCCACCGCCGCCAAGGAAGCCAGACAACGCTGAAGATATAAGTTCGTGGCTCCCAAACGAATTCATTATAGATACAAACGAGTTTGATTCAGACCAAATAAATCAGGTAATTTCATGTTTAGCTTTCAAATATTCCCTAACCTATTCAAATTATTTTATTAAATATTTTTTATTTGTTATAAATATATTTATTTTATTATTTTTAAAACACCTTCAACAAATCTGCTCATATTCTTTGGACTGATCGCATGATGCAATTTTAAAACGAAAAATTATTATTATTATTTTATTAGAAATTGTAAGCATGCTGTCATGAGGGAACCACTTTTATTTTTCTCAAAGTTTTCTAACTGTGAATTTTGAAAATCGGTGCAGTAGTTTTTGAGTTTATCACAAACAGACAGACAGATGGGGCGGAGGACTTTGTATTATAATATGTAGTGGAGAAATAATAAATAATTATGTGTGGACAATATCACATAACACCATGTCAATGCAAAGTTGATAGTGTGTTATTGCACCACAGCCTTCGGGCTCACATAGCTCTAATATGCTCATATCTATAAAATATTGTATGCCACATATAAACATCCCACATAATATTTCATCACCACACATAATAATATGTGCTATTTTTATTTCAGCCTTTTATTTCATTTTTATTTCATGAAATGGAGTGTCGGAAGGAGCTTCATGAAGCCCAAATTAAAAATGAAGAGAAGAAAGGGAGAATATTGGACCTAAAAGAAATTTTAGTGCAAAAGAAAATTGTTATGAGAAAATAATAAATTACTTGAAAAATATATTGTATTTCTACTTGTATTATGTTATATCTTACATAAGTATGTAATTTAAACTATTATTTGCTAATTCCTTTACAAACATACATCAATCAAAATTCAAACTCCACATCAAACGTCAATAGAAATCAGTCAGTCGGTCAGCTGTTTTAAGTCGGCCATCTTGAATTGTTCCCTTATTAGAGGCTTATAGTAGGGTCCTTGCTTCAATAACTTTATGAAACACTTATTAAGCGGTTTGCTGCTATTGAACGTTTATGAATAACACTTTTTGGTAAATTTCTTATAACAAGCTAATAAGCCTTCTATAACTTTTTATGAATAAGGCCGTTAGTCTTTAAGTTTATCTTATAACACAACAATAGCACAGGCCGCGGATCGACGGTGGATTCATGCTGCTTCTGACCGGTCCTATTATGGAAGGCTTATTTCCAGCGGTGGACGTCCTACGGCCGAGATGATGACAATGATTGTTTAATAAGGCAAAACCCATAGGTATATGTGCTATTTACACCAACATAACCTTAGATTATCGTATTAATATTATGAATGCGAAACTTTCTAAGGATATATGGGATGTATGGTTTCTTACTCTTACTCGTAACGGATTTGGATGAAATTTTGCACACAGATATATTGTTACCTGGATTAACATATATAGGATTTTATCCTGTTAGGTTCCCGAGGGATTGTCTATTACAAGGATACTAGATATTGGATTCGTACATTTAAAGTCTGAAACGTTACATGCGACACTTTTTGATGGTCTATGGTCTTTTATTTTAAGGAAAAGGTTTGTATGCAAACACAGCGAGACACAGCCGTAAGACATAGCTAATAAATGTTCCAAATTAAAATTCATTACAATGGAATAAATATGAATAGAATAAACTATTCATATTTTTTTGAAATGCAAATCTGCTCTAAATACAAACTCAGTAACGGTTGGTTGGTAAATGCTAAACCGTTATGGGATTATTGCTTTTCAAGGAATTTCCTCGCGTGTACGCATACGATTAAATAATAGAATCTTTCAAATACGAATCACTATTGGTTCTCCTTTTGCATAGTATAAAATTAACAAAATTTTATTTTTAATTAAAATAATTACGGACTATATATTACGATATTTTATTAATTTTATATAGCAAAAATATTATAGCGTTGTTATAGTGATACTTGATAATCGAGTGAATAATTTGATTTCATTGAATGGAAATTCATTTTTTTATAAAGTTTCATCTCCATACATTTCTAACGTCTTGCTTGTAATGGAGTATTTCGTATTTGCTTCACTTTTTATTTTTTGCCCGTTCGATTACTCGAACCGCGATCTCTTCGTCATTCTCGGCGAAATTCGGGAGCGTCTCGCCCGTCGTGCCTTCAGATATTAATTATATATTATTGATTTACGATACACCTGCTATAGGTATATATAGGTTTATATATTTACAAAAACTATTCTTTATAAGCTATGAGTAATCCTTACATGCTTTTTGCCAGGTGTTTGTCACGATCATAATATGACATTAAGTTAACTTTCTATTTTACAATTACAATTTTTTCAGTAGAAAATAGTAGTAGTAGTTCAGTAGCACCTACGAGGTTTTTTGCCGGATTCTTCTTCGTGGAATCTGTATTTGAAACCAGGGGTAGTTATAAAATTTTAACGTATATCCTTGACTGAACTTTTTTTCAGTTAATTCTAAGAATTCCTTTTATTTTAAGAATTTGTATTGAAAATTTATTAGTACCTACTTAAAAAATTGGATAATTTATATGGCTTACTATTAACTCATACGATCTAAACATTATGACGGCATCAATTTGTATTGTTAATACCCACAGTTGACATGATTAATATTTAAAAAAAAAACGTGTCATAATTTCCATTTGGTACATAATTATATAAGTTTCCAACTTTATTTAGCAGGTACTAAAACAATAATAATAAAAAAAAAGTTCTGAAAGTACAAATATAGGTACAATAGAACGGTTTAATTGCTAAATTTCGAAGGCTCTCACAACAACGCGCTCGTCAGCTGTCGTCTGCGCCGGCGCAGCTACAAACACCCCACTTTTAATCCACGCTTAGCGAATTCCAGTTATACCACTTAAATTTTGAACGACGTACAATTTATACCACATACATATTTTCTTATAAACCATCCAACCGATTTTGATTTGCGTATATAATTTTGCAAAAAAAAAATGCATCCGTGCGAAGCTGTGGACATGTCGCTAGTATAATTTATTGTACACATTAAATATTAAAATTATTCCTTCAATAAACAAATAAATAAGATAAGCTTTTGTAACGCTACTGTGTGCCTGTGTGTGAGCTTGTCAAAACAATCACTCATGGCGTCACGCTTCCATTTTACCATGTCATTTAAACCACGTGTGTGGTTACAGAAATATTACACATAAAAAGTTCTCAGTTTTCGTGGTGCGCCGTTAAGTGCGTGTATTGTGACTAAAACAAAGGGTTCTGTAGCACCACTCGAGCTTAATTTTTGAGTGCCAGGTTAGTATTTGAATTGGTTTTAATCGTGGGATAAACAATGGGGGAAATGCATTGGTGCGAGGCGACACGCCCTGTCCATGTGTGTGTCGCTCCTACTTACAATTTAACAGTACGGCCTGTTGAGTTCCCTCCAATACATAATTGTTGGGCTTACTATCCGTTGGATATTATTAAATGCAAAAATGTGATCAATTCAACTACTATATTACACCATACATTTACTAGAGAACTTCAGCATTTAAAAAAACACAACACCGTAATTTTTTAAATTTTAAACAATGTGTTTTTATGTTTTGATTGTAAGGGATTAAAGATCTTATTTTATTCATACATTATTTTATTTATCTTAATATTCCTTATAGTATATATCTTCTGTTTATAACCTATGGCAGTCATTCTTTATCAAGTGAACCGTTAGTTTCCTGCGCTCTTATAATAAAAAGTGATTAAATTATTATATGCAAAAATGTTCACTACAATTCTCCTCAGTTTCATGTTGAATGTAACGAGCGGAATATTTATAGGTGGCCGCATAACAACGGCGTAATCTAATTCATAGCTAATCTAATGTTTTCCGAACAGTGCATTTGAATTTCAAACGTATTGAATAATAAATTTGTATGAGAACGAGTAATCCGTGGGGTGGGGGTGAGTGATGCGAAACGCGTGAGCAATCATTGCGATCGACGACTCCTGCGCAGGGAAATGTCGGAAGCACGCACACACACGTAACGCTAACGTCCGACACAATATATGTACAGATTTTATGTTCGTAATAATTCTGTCACAGTCTAAAAATGTGTTAACAAGGTTACAGGACTTTGACAATAATATTTTATTTTTATATCTAACTAGCCTTTGCCCACTACTTCGTCTGCGTCCATGAATGTACATGTCCTTTTCTGTACACCTGACAACCTGTATGCACATACACAGATTTTTTAATTAATGAAGAAGATAAAGAGTCAATGTACATGTACAGTTCCTTTGGGATAATATTTCAAGTAACTAATATGATGTAGTATTGCATTTATTTTTGGCTCCTCTCAATCATTGAATTTGATTAAGTAATGCATAATTAGTTTAAATAAAGTACCTACATGGTTTACTTAATTTGATTTAGAGTAAAATTGACCTTTACTCAATTATTTGCCCCCGTGTTAGTAGCTAGTATAACATAAATAATTACTCCATTATTAATTCATAACATGTCTACGCAAAAACTCAAACAACATAAGGGATGTTACTTATTCAATTGCATTTTTGTGTTCTTACTGCATTCAAGAATTTTTATTCTAAATTAATGTGAGCGATGCATATTTATGTAACTGACCTAACCTGTTACGATAACAACTTGTGATAACATCTGTACCTAAATAGTTATGCGAATGTAACAAAGGAAATTTTAATACTTTTGTGCACACATGTACTTGTCACGCACTCTAACGCACACATTGGGAAGAAGGTATTTTTTTTAATAATTATTGTTCCGTAGAGGAAGTTGCGGATTCGTATTCAACGAACATTCTTCACGCACGCAATGGTCTACATAATTTCATAAACATTTTGACATTATAACGTGTATTTCTTTTTGTAACGTTATTTAACTAACCACAAAACACTTTGTAAATTTGAGGAATAAATAGTCTTTGTATAGGTACTATACACTAATGTTAATTTCAAGACAGTCGTTCATCGTTCAGTCTCGCTTTCTCACATTTTTCTGTCCCAATATCTAGGCGCTATGAACCGTCAAATGAACGCCTATCTGTGCAGGGCAGTTTCGAAGTCACGAGACCACGTGTAAGGTCATTTATGAGGCCATGGAACTTTTCCATGTATGAATTTTAATTCTGACCACGACCACTCTGTCAAAAGTGATTCAGCTAAGAAGACGAATGACATAAGAGTTTAAGTGCTCGTTTTATCCGCCTAAAAAGTTAGGAATTTTAAAATGTATAATTGAATTAAAAGTCACATCAATAAGTTAGTTTTTCCAATATATAAAAAAAATCTATAAGAAAATTTAGTATTTAGATTTAGAAGAAAGGTTTATAAGGTTAAAAAGTCTGAAACAAATTCACACTTATGAAATTGGTTTGTGTACACACAAAGCCAATATCAGTATTTATTTGGATTCGTCCAATAACGAGGCGTAGTCATTAAGGAGGTGTTATATCATGATCAACCACGTCACGTTCCGTGAACACAGTGCGATAAGGCTTTCAAAAATATTTGCAGTGCGTAAACAAAAAATAAAAAAGCAATTACGGACGCATTGCGTTTAGAAATCAGGCGCGTTTACTCACGCATCGGTATTAAGTAATTAATGCAACGCCCTCTACGTATCGACCGACAATCTCTATGAAACTCTCTCATCGACTATAACAATCAAAGCTTGCTAAAATACCACAGTATAAAGCTTGCAGGATATTAGTTAATGTTCACGTGATCGTTTGCAAGGCGACGCGCTCGCGCGTTCATATCAGTAAGCGAGAATAAAAATCGGAACAAACCACACGCCACTTTCCCCACTGCTTATACTGTGGCCTGTGAAAACAGTAGCCACACGATTATAATAATTTGCGGGTTGTTGGGAAACTCGTCACAGTCGCGCGACTTGTTTATCGATTTATCGGCGGATGCGTCGCGATTACCATCGAACAGAGCTAACCGTTACGCGGCGCAAGTTTTTCGCGAGAAAAAAAAGCACAATAATTATAATAATGATCGTCCTAGTATGGGATACCGGCACTTGTTCATGCAAATGCATTTACTAATTAAGAAGGAAGTTATTTTCAATGTTGTTTTGCATGTTGTTTATAAAAAAAAAACACCATGGAGTGCAGCGATAGGGGAACTGTTCTTTGTCATTGACTTATGTATATCTAATGACTGTTAAAGTTGACTGATCTATTGACAGACGAGTTTAGTTTTTTATGACATGCTTTATAGAAAGTATACAATTACTTTCACCGATACATATCGATTGCAAAGCGTCTAAAGATGTTTATCGGTAAGAATGTTTGATTGTTCTCAAACAAATCAGCGCATTTCTCGACGATTTTTAGTCGGTTACGCATTATAATTCCCTTGTTTGTCAAACTCCAGGACTTTGTAAAGCTGCTTAAGAGTTGAATGGGGTCGGGAGAAGCAAAGGGTTCTTATAGAATTTTAGTTATCGCTGGTTTAATCTTAGCGAGCAAATTAGGATTAATTGAACTTTTTCCTTTTAATTCTGAGCGTCTTTGTGTTGCTGCGTAATTCGTTCAACATGTCACTCAAAGAAATACATAGAGTTGCGAACTTTTAATAAACGTTATATTTTTCAAATATATACATATGGATTCTGCTTGGTGGTAGATATCTACTATAATTATTTAGAAATGCTAACAAATCGAAGGAGTATACATGATCCCAAGATCATAACGAGTAAAGGAAAAATTTTGCAGTGGTCTTCTATAAGGGAGGACAGTTGTTTACTGATAGCGAAACAAAGCTACAATTTTTATTTACGCATTAAGTGTAATGTTGCTCAGCTCTTAGGTAAATAGTTTAAATGATGTTGATAATGGCCTTGTACATACAGCTAATCGACACTTAATAAGTTCGCTCCAACAACTAGTTTATTTTAAGTGCATTTATCATTAGATTAGATAAATATAATATCCATATGTGCAAGCAGGGCTACTGCGGTTTGAAATTTATTAAACGCAAGAGGCATTGGTATTTCATTAAATGTACAAAATAATTAAGTGCTGACGGAATATTTTAGAAAAATACTAGATTTATAAACGAGTTTTCAAAAGTAGATACGAATCAAATGATAAGTGATGCACGTTTAATTATATTTAATTGTGGCATTCATATGAAAATCATAATAAGATACGGGATTCTACAAGATCAGAAAGCCTACTTCTTTAATGGTTTATTTATTATTTACGGGTAAATTACAATCGTATAGCTTAGGTAAATAGAAGCACATACACTAAACACCAATGTTACACTTTAGGTATAGAATATAATTTAATTTAGAAATTAGATAATTTAGATATAATCCGGTAATTCTTTATGACTTAGTATGAAAAAATCTTCTGTATACTAAAAAGTCTCACTTCAAAGTTTTTTATTTGTTAGCAGTGTCAACTCTGGATAGTTCCATCGAAACGAGTACGCTTAGAGGTCTGAATTAAGGGGTGAGGGGTGTGTTAGGTATCTATAACCCGATGGCGGTTACGGGCTCTCAGGTGTGACGCAACGGAAGCTCACTATCATTAACCTACCCACATAGGTGCGTGTTCGAACGCACCCTCGCACACCACCGCACACATCGATGTGTGCGCGGACTATGTGAAGTTTTATGCGTCATGGGACGTATTAGGTAAAGTGTTTTTTTATTGTTTCTATTAAACGGTACAAATTATAAGGAAATGTTACAGTTCAAATGTATGTATTGCATTATTTAAAAATAAATAAATATGCGCGTAATTTATAGTTATCTAATATCTCTATCTTCTCTAATATAAAGTCTAATCAGAAATAGTATAAAACAAGACGTTGTCCGCCTCTGTCAATCATTGAACGGATTTATATATAATTAAGGTTTTATATTTAGTAGGTACATATAGTAGAAACTCGATTAACCGGACTAATTGTTGTCCTTAGGTATTCGGATAATCGAAAATCCGGATAATCGAATGTATAAAGAAAAGTGCGTTCATGCTTGCATAAATCGAATTTACTATCAAGTATTTAAGAAATATTATTCAAAACCATGTAGGTATATATATATCATTTATTATTAAAAAAAAATAACGTAGTTTCGTAATAATGTAAATTAATACTTATTGTAGTCGTCTCGTACAATTTTGTTTCGATCGAAACGTGCGAAAAGCCCACTTTAAATTTAAATATATTTTTAGTAGTCGTCTCGCACACATTACGTCCCTGTGTAATCATATCCGCGGATCCGGCGACCGACACACGCCGGTAGACACCGGGTGGACAGCAAAACGCGCATACAAGTTAATATAAGCACATATTAAAATTATAGCCTTATTGTTCCGTTCCGATACTTAATCCTATCCACCTAACATTAGATATTATAGCGTACAATAAAAGTGTTTACCAACATGTGTACGATTTTTTATTACTTTGGAAAAAATGCAATACGGCTTTACTTAATACTTATCTTGAACAGTTTCATGTTTTTTAATGTTAAAAAATCATTTGAAGTTATTGTACTTGTAACTTGTAGTCAGTTACTCTAACATCTTAAAATTAAATTATTAAATTAGTACTTAAAATTCAAGAATAAATATAATGATCTGCATTGGAAATTAAGGAAAAAGAAAATGAAAATAGACAAAATGCCAGATCGAATATTGAAAGAATGGCAATGCCTTCGACAGATCGTTAGGTATTATTAAACATACCTAAGCCAGAAAAAGACAACACTGATAACTTTAGTAGTTACATAGTTAGGCTAAATAGCAATTAGTAAATGGAGGAGGTCTTAAATCTTAAGTCTTAAGTGTACCTACCTATTTAGCTAACTTAACTTAAGAAGATGATCTTCTGTCTGTTATATGTCCAAGACATTCGTAATTTATAAAAACATCTTTTTATAACATCTGTTTGACAATAAAGTGTGTTCTGCAGAAAATTGTCAAAGACAATACTTATAACAATGACGAAATTGACGGATAAATCGTCTCAGGAATCTGTTACAATTATTAAAGATAGTCCTAAAAGGCTGAGGTTACGGTGTCAATTGTTGACGTGTGAATAGCTCTGCCACTAAACTATCCATTAATCAGACGCACAGATTCTATATATAGCCCCTTATGGTATCAATCCTGGAGCTGATGTCAGATACATTCAACGGTTAAAGGAGATTATGACTATTGTTTTTTGTTTCTAAATTATTTGCAGCAGTTTATTGAGAAGGTTAATATAATTAAACAAAATTGATACAAAATTGTGCAACACCTTTAAAGACTTTAAAAAATATGAATATGAAAATAAAATTATAATATCGAACTTAAGAATAGTAAGTCACAGTCATGCTTATAACCCCAAGAATTGGGTTATAAAATGCAAAAATAATTTCTCAAATCCCATTACATCTTTTTAAAAAGTTTTTAAAAATAGTGTGTTCAAGCAAAAACCATGCAAGTTTTCGGTTTTATAATAACTTACAATTTTTTTCTTCTGATTATTAAAAGGTGAAGGTTAAATTTACATAGATATGGTATTATCAATTTGAGCAGGGATAGATTTTAGAACTTAATGTAGTTACTTAACATTAATAATGTCTAGGCGGCTAGTGTTTGGTGATTAGGTAAACTATTATTATTATTATTTATAAATCACAAATGGTGGCAGTCACCTAAGTTACCGAGTCGAGCTTACCGTCACCTAAGTGCAGTTGCAAATGTAAATGTAATTTACAATCGTTGTGTGTACTTCGTTGTTACCTAGTTGATGCTAAAATTTATACGCAAATTAATTAAATACGTTTGATTTATTTATTTATAATTAGTTAATTAATTAATTTGTAATTTAGTTGGTTAATTTGTAATTTAGAAATACATTTGCGTTGTATAGGATCAATTTAAACTGGAAACATGTTACGTATCTTACACAACTCCTGTCTAAGTAATGGCTATCGACAGGTTTGTTAAAGTAAAAAACTTTATAAATATTAATTCAAGTATACACGTTAACGCCATTACAACTTCAAGGTGCACTTAATTAACTGTTAATACCTCGCTAATTATTATTAAACTCAACTTAATTTTCACTTAATGTAACAACCAAAGAGAATTAGCTGAACAACAATTTTTGTTGTAACTTTTAGGGATTTTTTTTTTATTATTTCTAGTTCCCTTTAACTGGAATGACATTTCATTTTCACATCATAATTATACTTAGTCATAGAACATCTTATAACTTATTTATTTATTAAAATTTTGTCGCCATTTCGTCCGCATATACCTATATTTTATATTTTATAAATTATACCCTCTATTTTATTCTCAGCAGTTTTATACGACAAAGAGTAAAAAATATCCTTACAATCTTTTCGCATTTATCATACTAACATTTACATACACTACTTCCGTATATAATTATACTAGCGATCCGCTCCGACTCCGCACGGGTTTAATTTTATATAGGACCACAAAACTTGTTCACGTTTGTCCTCTTTGTAAGCGAAGATTAAAATCGATTGCTAAATTAAAAAAAAAATATACTATGTAATATATCTTTTAGCAAGACTTAACACTAAAACACTTCCGTGTAACTTAATTATGTGAGTATAAGCATTAAGTAATTTTATGTAATTAAAATTAGTTATTCAAATAGAGTTATTGTTACTTATCACAAGGTTCAACAGTTAATAGGAAAGATAATGTTTAAACTCGTATTGATATGTTATTGAACCCATCTAGCTGCATTTCAAATGCTTTTTATGTTTCATAGTGAGTTAAGGGTCACCTTATCACTGCACAGTAGTAAACAACTGCTTACAATGATAAACTAAATTAGACATAAGATTCTCGTATAGTTGGTTCACTCTTGTTCTAAACTAAGCACTTATCATAATTAATAGTGCTTACTGTTTCATTAGATCTAGAAATATCTAGAAATATACACTTTCCATAAATAGTGTAAACTATAAAAGAATTAAAAAGCCGGTTTTGAAATTTGTCATTTCATAAATAACTTTGCAACCGTATAATAATTGTGTCCTGACTGATACGCCAAATCTACTAAGTCTAGAAAGCTGGAATTTGGAACATAGGTTTAATTTACCTATAATGTAAGCAAGCATAAGCTAAGAATGGATTTTTGAATATTTCAAAAATCCATTCTTAGCTTATCATGTACGAGTATATCATCAATATCAATACTAATAATAAATTTGTAAGTGTAGGTATTGTATGTATGTATGTATGTATGTATGTTCTTGCATAAACTGATTTTCATGAAACTTGATAGATAAACATGTAGACGTACGGGACACAGGATTGGCTACTTTTATCACGCGGGCGAAGTCGCAGGCGCCAGCTAGTTGGCTATACGCTATACGCTATATTGCTATACGCTAACTTCTAAACCACACAACGAATTTTAATACGGTTTTCGCTAATGAAAAAGCTATAAATGAGGAAGGAAAGTAGTAGAGCTAATTAAAATAAATTAAATTTTAAGGAAATCTGAATGTTTCATTTTATCGTCGACATAAAGATTATGTAATAATTGTTAATGACATGTCATGATGTTGCACCTTTTATATAATAGTTTACCTACTAGTATTTAAAATCCGAATATTTTTCTTTCTTTTAAACTGAATTTATTTTTTCCGCTCAAGATTACTAAATATTTTTGAAACTTCACAAATAATTATATTTTATTATTTGTGAAGTTTTGTATAGGTACAAGGTATAGGTAAGGTATATATTTGTATACAAGTTAAATTCATTATTCGAAGCAAGGATGAGCCCTTAGGTGTCATTTAGAACATGGCTAAACTCGTTTTAAGTACTTAAGTAAGAACCATTTAATATAGATTACTTTTTATGCTTAACCTGTCTCCATATTTATTCGTTACGAATAACTGCGTGCAAAGAAACGTATTCATATCTAGAATGTTAACTGTTATGTTTTCCATTGAAAAATGTGACACTTAATAGTACTAACTAGTATTTATTGTTCCCAATTTGGTACCTAGTTTTTTCATAAGTAAAGATAAATAGTACTGTCAGCATAATAATTAAAGAAATTTTGGACTACAAATACGAGGTCATAACGTTCTATTTTTTATGAAAAAAATCTGAAAAAAAAAAAAAAGTTCTGAAGTCATTCGTGTTATAATATATCATATTCTTTCTTATAAATACATAAAATTATATAAAACTAGCTGGTGCCCACGACTTCGTCCGCGTTCTGTACGAAAGGTACCTTTCTGGTGTCCCAGACAACGTGTATGCAAAATTTCATGGTGATCGGTTCAGTAGTTTTTGCGTGAAAGAGTTACAAACATCTATACATACATCCATACATCCATACAAACTTTCGCATTTGTAATATTAGTAGGATTAAATTGATAAAATTCATTAAAGGTAATAAACATTTTTGCATTTAGTCAAATTTGCCATCAAATGAGCCGTCAGCCGACAGATCGGCTATTGAAAAATCCTTTCATATAGATTTTTTTTCCCACTATAGAAAAAACTTTTCCGATACGTTTATTATAATTATGGCATGTAACATAAAGTATAAACACTCGAAAATTTATACATTTTTGCTCCTAAATATTTCCCGAGAGAAAATTCTCTTGAAGTATTTTACTAACGAATAAAAGTGTCATAAAAATTGGATCAGCCGTTTTGGTTATTAGCTTTAAAAAAAAGATTTTTGTTTTATGCCAAAAGAGGTCAATGAATTTTTATAAAATAAATCCCTATTAATTTTATGTCCTATGTGGCGTGGCATGTGGCACTATTTCTTACCCCTTTTACTTACTACCCGCATTTTTTAATACGCGTACAATACAAAACATATGGCATACGAAAGACGTAGTTTATGCAACCTCGCCGCTGACACTGCATTCAAATGCGTGTATTTTTTTTTGCGTGTAGGTAAAGTGAAAATGGGAAAGGAAAGATTGTCAACCAAGGGCTAGATTGACTTGACTTGACAGGTCGTATTGGAAAATAAAAAATATGACACCTGAGGGCCTAGTGCGAGTTTTACTCGATCAAACGCGTCGAACGCGTAAACGTCAATTTGTATGGGAATGAAGCGGCGCTTCAGGTTAGTCACTTCAGTCCCATACAAATTGGCGTTTACGCGTTCGTCGCGTTAGATTGAGTAAAATTTTGAGTATTATAAATCTTATCGTTGTGACCGATGGTGAAGTCAGGGCGACAGTGGCGCCCAATTTTGTATAGGTTTCCGAAGGAACTATATATATTTTAATCCGGGTAATAAACTATTGGTATTTCATACCAATAACTATCCGTTGAGCCGTTTTTGCGTAAAAGAGTAAGAAACATCCATACATCCATTGAGAAATTAAGATTGAAAAGACGTTTTAACAGCTAAGAAAAAGGGATGCGGACGAAGTCGCGGGCAATAGCCAGTCCATTATAATCAACATTATTACATATTGACTGTACTTTCTACGGTTAGTTAATAACTTTGCTTTTTGCCTTCCACTCATGAGCTTAACGATTACTATTATAATTGCTATTATCAACGATATTCAATGCAAATTAATTACATCTTAACGTACATGTGGCTTAAGACCTCTATTACAAAAATATAAATGTTTTTGTGGACATTATATCAGACTACTATAATAAAATGAAAATGAGGTAAATAAACAAATATAAATAAATAAATAAATAAATAAAATATATCGAACTAACATCGAACAGTTAAAAATTATAATCTCACCCCAAAAAGAGAATCTTTTAGTGATTTTGGATACGGTCTATACTTAAGCAAAAAATTTTAGTGTTTCTAAAACACTAAAAAATTCAACGTCTGTGCAATTACAACGCAATGTGCTGTTACTGTTTTTTTAAAGTATTCTTGTTTTATCAGCCGGCCGTGTGTGTAATCATATTATTCTTACATGATAGCGATGAGTGACATGCATTCAAAGTTTATTAATTAACAATATTCTATAACCAAAACTATACCTAATGGTTATTTTGAATGGAAACAATAGATTACTAGGCGTACGTCTAATGAGTTATCGCTGAACCACGCGAAGCGGATGCGATAGTGGTCAAAGCGGTCTCTATCGTATAGATAGATTCGCTGTTATCGACCTTAAAATGTATGGGAACTTACTGTTTTTTTAACAAATATTTTTGAGGAACACTATCATTTCCATATTAATGAAAAATGGTTTTCCTGGTGGGTACTATTTTTGTCAAAACGCTTGCCGTGTTTGCGACCGTCATCCTGTCTGTTACATAAAAAAAACATTAATAATTTCTTGAAAATTTTAGTACTTACCTAAAAGTAGTAATAAATCAAAGGGTTCAAACACATTCAGTTTATTGCAACTCTGAAGTGTTTTTTTATTAAATATTTCATAAATGTTTTAAAAAATAACATTTACGAAGTCAAAAAAATAATAATATTTATTTATTTAATAGCTAATATATGACAAGGATATACTAAGTGTTTTTAATGTAAAAATCGGTAGGCAGGTTGACGGCCCACTTGATGGTAAGTTGTATATTAACGAAGCAATGCTATAACCCATAAGTACTGTATGTGCCATAGGGGTTGAAAGGGTTGAATGAGGCGAAAGTGGGCTCTGTATACTCATTCAGTTATTGTTTTACAGTGGTCTTTTGTAGGGGACTGATTAGCATGTATATGACTGCTAAACGCAATGTGCCCTATTACTACTTTTTCTTCAAGTGCCGCTTCTTTTCGAAGGATTGGTGCACGAAACAGAGAGCAAGTGCTTATACCAATCCACTCTTTTAAATTCTTCAACTAGGTTGTCATCTTTAACTTTTTCTCTGAATTTTTCATTTAGTGATCCTATATCTTTTCTAGTGTTAAAATTCATCAACATTTACACTGTCTAATTAAAAAAAAAAAGAACAACAAAGTTGCTATTATCCAGTGCTTGTTATATTTATCGAGCGAGAACAGTGCACAATGCGTATCAAAGCTTCATAGTTAAGTTCAATACTCAAAGTGCATAATCGTAGTAATCGGCCGGAGCCAAAAGTCGTCGACCTAGTTATCTCATCCGCCATCCCTACAATTACAACAACAAAATGAGTAAGTGCTGCACAGTGCACCCGATATGCGTACACGCATCGATACCGATGCAGAGGAATAAAATCCTGTGTGAATGAACTCTAATCTCTGTTTTGTGTTCACACTCCGAGATGTCAGACTATAATGATTACTATTACCAAACATATTCATTTGTGTCAAACATTTAAGTATTGTTGACTATATTTCAAGCTTTATTTTGTTGCTTTGATAAGTTTTTAAAAGTTTTGAAGAAAAAGAAGAATTGACCGGTAAATTAACCATCACTTTACCTGTAGTATATTATATCATAATAGAATAGAATTAATAATCAAACATCAACTCAGTTGAAATGTACTGAGTTTACCCATCAGATTAGCTGTGACAGAATAAACCTTATTCGATTTTCAATTAACTCTGCAAACAAAGTTTTTGCAAATATTGTTGATTTCTTAGATGAATAAATTGGTCCCGCTGCGCTCGACTAAATACTACGCCGAATTCGGCGTAGCCAGTCAGAGTAACACTGCATGCTGTCTGTGATGTGTACGTGCTGAAAATTTTATAAAATTTTGGGCATAATAAAATGCCAGTTTGCGTAGTGAAACTGTGTAAAAATATAATGAAACTGTGTAAAAAGTGATAAAAAGTGACACAAACTACAATAAAAAGTTGCACGGAGCTATTGTTTTTACTAGCGCGGTATCTAGTCGAGCGCAGCGAGACCAAAAAGCTTGTTTTATTTTACTTTTTTGGTAATTTCATACTATAGATAGCACCTATGCATATCGCATTTAATACGAATGATCATTTTAATTTTTTTAATTTATAGATTTATAATTATTCTTCAAAAACGGAAGCATCATTTAAATTGTTAATAATTTCCAATAACACTAGAATAAAATCAGGCATTTTGTCTTAAAAATGTCTTATATACCCTCCGCTGACAAATGAATAAAAATTCACTGAAATTCCGTGCGAAGCACTAATAAATTCATAGTTTGTAAAATATTCACAATTGACAGTTCGTTTTATTATTTTTTAATTTCTATTGTTTTATTCATTACGTGCATCTTATTTGTTGCTAAAAAAATTATAAGCGTCGAATGTCTAGACGTATAAATCATATTAATGTCAATGCCATATTCAATCCTTATGCATTTTACTTAGAAACAGTACTGTCGAATAATAAGTGCATTGTGTTACCGTATACGTATCGTGAAGATTAGTGAGGGGAAAGCTAATGCGATATTATCTGTCGATAAAATTGGTCGATGATGTGTATCAAAACAAACTAGAGGCTTTTGCTCAGAGTTCATCTAGCGTCATCTATTGACAGGTGTAATTAAAATTCATAGTTTAATTAATCCTATAGTCTGTCCGGTCGATTTCATCCAATTATTTTCAAAGGTTTGCATGTGAACAAACATTTAGTAAACTGTCACACTTATAACATGGTAATAAAATACAAATTTCTGTGTATGTATGGTTTTATCGTCACTCGTATATAATTATTTATATATTTATTTTAACCTATTATAATTTTGACTGAATATTTTCAAAATTTTTCATTAAAAATTATACATAATATAGTCCGACAATCTGTGATATAAAACAGCACTTCTAATCTGAAATTGTATCGATAGATGGCGCGAGCCTAACCCCTTAGGAATAAACAAATAAACAACGCCAATTAAGGTTTCAATATGTGTCGAATGTATACACTTATTAAAATATATCTGGAGCGGCTTCTTAATCTAACCAATAACGGTGCGTGTTAATCAGAGGTCCTGATCGAGGTCATCGACTCCATGTGGGCATATCGATATATCGATAGCGGCGTCGACAGGGCGGCGCGCGCCACGCACTTCCGACGGGACGGATTTGCCCGAAACGACGCGGGCGCATCAAACGGTCCTGCAAAATTCGGACAGCGAAGCGTGCGTATGAATCCCATTAGAATATTCCTTTTATTACCGACATGGGAATCGCCAAAGACATTCAACGTTGCACTTGCTCGCGTCTTGCCTGCAAAACACAAACAATTTTTATAGCGCATAATCTCAACATGTAAGACGCGTTACAAGATGACGTGGGCATTTTACTTGACATTATACGTCCATATTAAATTCAGATGGCCCGTGTCGAAATTAAAGCTCGAATTATTAATTATATTTGCTCCGCAAGAGCACAGCAAAAACAGTACGTATTAATTACGAAAAAATGTCGCCGGTTAATTATACGTTTTTTTAGGTCGGATTCAGTGTATCCGAATTTTGGCGAGCCGGGAAGCCCACCGGGGTCTTTCTTGCTACTTACATCTCACGTTTTTGAGTGGCCGTAATATTTAAATTGCCAGCATAGCTCCTGCGGGCATACCTCGCATGGGAATGTATGCCGGCGGTCCACAAAAATCGCTTTTACCAAATGCGCGGTGCGTCGTTCAAACGCTTTCCTTGTCTAACCTGACTTCGTTTGGGCAGCGTGAAGGAGATGGCGATGAATAGGTGCAACTACTTTTACTGGACTCATTACGTCAGCAAACGCATCCCGCCTAAAATTTTGCATGGATGCGTTGCGAATATATAACGCCACAAGCTGTGGCGGCGGCGACGCTCACTGCGGACACGTCCGACCGTTACCTGCCGATGCATATTAATCGAGGAGGAAGTTTTGTCAACAATAACTAATGTGTTTCGCGAACCGTTTGCGGCCCTATTGATATCTTTTTGTCAATATTTAAAAAGTTCCTTTCGGACGCTGGCGACGGTTCCTTATAAAATGCAATTATTGCATAATTTATGACGCATCTTGCGGAAACAATCGGCTCGTTTGTCCGTCCGTCTGGGTGCTCCAGCGATATCTCTGTCCGTGCAAACGCAAGTGGTTAAACTGGGTTATTCCATTTAAATCATACACTACTCGAGCATTAATGAGCGATAATCAAGACTTGTAAATAATCTATACCTTTGATTACTGACAGGTTCATTCTTTGAGTGGATGTATCTTGAGTGCTTCTATCTGTCTTGATAATTAGTTTAAAAATTTAAATGGAATTAAACATATCTAACATAATGGCTTGCTCGCTTATCTATTTATAGAATACTAGCTACGTAACCTGATTTCGTACGGGAAAAAAAGAATAAAGCCAATTTGAATCTACATTTCACATCAAAATATTTTCTTTACTAGCTGTGCCCGAAATTACGTACGCGCGATTTTCGTAAGCTTGGTATTTTTGTATTCGGTATAATTTTTTTCTTTGTAAAACGATTGGAATGAAATAAACACTAAATGTAACGGGAAGCTTTCTACAATACATAAGTGAAAACCACATTCAAATTGGTTAAGCTGTTTCTGAGATTAGGGCGCACACAGCATAATCGCAATCCATTATCGATGCCTAACATAATTAGGTTTAAACCATCATTAAAGGTAAATTAGACAGATAATAGTTATTAATTAAATCAGTAATCAATACCTATTTCATTAGCTTAATCTTTTTACGACCTTTTGTTTCTATAAAGTGACTCGGTAAATACTGATAAGTAGTATCGTTTTTTATTTTATTTAAATGGCCGTAATTCTTAAACTTTTAATAAGAATTTATTATAATAATGGTTCCAGTATTAAGTAAAATTATTATTAAGTAACTCGTAAAATTAAGTTTTATTATGTGTTCTGTAGTTTTATCAGAGAATGACGTATGTTTTGTCCATGGAATTATCAGAACTATATAACAAATATAATTCCATGGTTCTGACATGTGGTGGAGTGAACATGACATTGTCAGAAGACATATGAAATTGACGGATATTATGGTTATCAAAACAACCTTTAAAGTCTTGTAATCTATCATTATTATTATTTTCTAAAAAAGATGCTAATTTATCAGTCCATAGTAATTTTTAAAGAAAAAGTATATATGATGAAATTATATTATAGAAATAAATATGTGCATATCATATTCAGGCAGGACTATATAGTCTGCAAAACAAACTCCTGTGCCTCTCACTAATCTAAGACAGACAGACCTAAGATACTTTAGACAATGTGAATAATTTAAATATTAAAGTCATATGTATTAAATAATAATTAAGAGAAACCGAGTCAGATGAGTTGCTACATTAACTGCAAAGTCTGCTTGACTGTAATTAAATAAATAACTAAATTCTTAAAATAAATTATTATTGTAATACCTAATAAAAAATCCACGAAGAAACTGTGAATGACTTGCAAATTGGCCATCTAGTATCAATTTTAAATTGCGATTAATTTTAAATTAAGAACATTATTAAGTAAGTATAGCATGTGCAGATAAAACTGATTAAACAGTTCCTTGTTTGCTTAAAAAGTTTATCTCTGACCTGTAACCGAAAACAATAATTGACAGATAATCGACTTACGTCAAAGATTGAGGTACACATTCTCTGTTGCGATTACAACATTCGCCTGACCAACAATGAGAACATAGTTAATTGTAACGCAATAATTATTATATTATTCTTATCTTTACATCTCAGTAATAAAAAAAGAAATAAAGATTCTGTACGATAAGATACTGTTTGATAGCTTTTCAGTTGCAATCACGATTCAGATTTATTTAGCGGCTTCTGTCTTAAATGATTTCGCAAACAATTGAATGAATGAATATTAAATACGGAACCATATTTGAAAAAATAATGAATAATTATTGGATAGTTTGCTTTGCGGTTCGCACAATGTCAATGGTAGGTGGCTACCGTCGCCAATC
This sequence comes from Synanthedon tipuliformis, assembly GCA_947623395.1. Taxonomy (NCBI): domain Eukaryota; kingdom Metazoa; phylum Arthropoda; class Insecta; order Lepidoptera; family Sesiidae; genus Synanthedon; species Synanthedon tipuliformis. The sequence continues at coordinate 9,511,691 of OX392407.1, read as the reverse complement.
CATAGGTGCTGCAAGACAATGTGGTGACGACCTCACTATGATCTTTACATATATACGTTTACTTACATATAAGTTGAAGTTGCTAACTCGTCCTAACCTACGCAACTGATTTGATGCTGTTTTCGCCATCAGCTAGATAATTTTTCACGGATTTTTCTTATAATAAATGAAGATACATAGACAAGCTAACAGGTCACCCGGAAAGAGTATGATCAAGTCTCGGCCGATTCAAATAAAATTATGCTCAAATAGACTACTGGAACGGCGGACATTAATCTTGGCCGAAGGAGTGCAAGAGTACAAGGAGTGCAAGCAGCCCCGGGAGTTATGACTTTTCGTCAAGAAGGCAGAAGTAAGAAGGAATAATTTTGGTTACGCAACTATTGCAGGTTCAAATAATTTCAAAACATCTATTACATCTTTCTAATAGATGTGCTCTTGCACACAATTTTATTAATGAACGGAAGAAATGTCTGTAAGCAAAAATCAAATCATGGAATTTCGATAAATGCCTATCAATAAACTTGTGAGACATGCCACGTGCAAGTGATACGTGCATTTCATCTTGCGTTTTAATTACTCAACAGAATTTATTTCGTGTCGTTTATTCAAAACAACAAAATAATATTAATCAGATTGCGCACGTTTAGATTATCCGTTTGCTGATAGGTACGGATACCTTAGAGATAATACTCAATACCTACTGTCGTAGTCAGCTTTATGGCCAGTGATTTTTATGAATTGATGATAATGTTTTGAATTCATTTTATATTTAATTTAACATAAAATATGAACTATATTTTTAAGACTGATGTGGATATAGAAAAGGACATTGGGTACCTTTTTTGGAGAAAAAAGTATTGGTACTGTGGGATCATCTAAAAATTAAAATTAAAAATTAAACACCTAATAACAAAAATATATGTTCAAAATAAAGGTTAGGGGCGCGGACTAAGTCAAAACAACTTTTCCTCTTATTTTTCAAATTAAAATATTTCTTGATTAATAAGTTTCTAATTCATGTAGTGTACTTTATACAAGACAATTATTAAGTACAGTACAATAAAAAAAAACACAAAATTAAAAAATATTCAGAGGGAAGTGTTTATCTATATGTCTACATTTTGATGCTGACTGTACGTTGATACTTTAATACTTGAATCGCGGATTATGACGATTAGTTTTGTACTGATTTATCGCACTTTTATTGTCTTAATTGCTTTGTTCGAGATTATCATTGCGGTGTTGTTTTCATAGGATGACGTCAAAACTTTATTATCCCTCTGAGAAGCCAACCATTTACTTTAGTACAATAAAGCGTTTACATACATTACTTAAATATATAATTTATTGTCATAAATATTTGCATGCAACAATTTTTTTTTAAATATTAATCACAAAAGTATTATCCATTTTTGCATGAATAGTAGTCGTGTTAAAATGTATTATTTATCTCCAAAGTCTGAACTCGTGGAATTTTTTCTACTTAGTTGGCCTGATAACGGTATAAATATGAGCCAAATCTCGCGTACGTGATGCAATAACAGAAGCCTCTTTGAGCGATCTTCCACTGATTGCTCACACGTTAGCGAAAGCCGAACAAATGAAGTTAGCACTTGAAGAAACCATTTGCTTCCAATTTGTGGTTCGTCCGGCAATGGGCCCGCCTCGTCCGTTTATCCCGTCCAAAAACAGTGCAAATGTACACTAATTACGCTATTGTAGCGGGCCCGTGATAATTGATTGCTCATACTGTTCTAAATTCAAATCTAAATTCCGTGTTGTCGTAGTGGATATTCTTTTAGTAGTTTCACCTCTATCTATACCAATATTACAAAGAGTTAAAATTCGTATGTTTGTTTGTATGTAAGAGGTATATTTAGAAACTACTCATTCGATTTCAGGATTCAGGACATAGGCTAAATGTTCCACGTTGTTCCACTTTTATTTTTTAGCGCAGACGAAGTCGCGGGCACCAGCTAGTTCCAAATATTTTAAAAAATGAATTTTTAATTTGAAATTATACTTAATTTAAAAAATATTTTCTAATGAGATCTTCTATAGAAATTAGATTGAGAAATAAGAAAAATTAGGATGAGTTATCCGAGTTATTAAGATCTGTTTGGTAAGCGATTTACACTTATTAAGCTGTGTGTAACAAACAATGGAAAAATTTACCATCGACGTCAAAACTTTTGTGACTCGAGGAATGAAAACGTGTGAAATAATTTCATTGGAATATAAGTAAATATTTTCATTGACGTAAATATAATTTATTTAAACTTTTACAACTGTCTTTATTAATGAATATGTATTAATTTAATTATATAGGTACCAATGTGAGCATTTAGCATTTACCTACCTAACACACGATAAGTAACTTCCGTTGTAAATATTTGTATTTAAATATAGAATGTGGGAATTGGGAAGTGTTGATTGGTAATTCAAGTGCATGAATATATTATTCATAAACGCCTAAAGTACAATAGGACAAAAGGACAAAGTTAAAATTTTTTTTTCTTATAGTGTATAAGTACTGATACACCAAATTTATTAAAAAAAACCAATTATTAATTTTCGTAATTATAAGCAATGTTATATTTATCTTGTTTTTTTTTTTAATAATAAGGTTACCAAACAAATTTAAATTTCAAAAAAAAAACTTCACATATTTAAGTTAGATCGTTTCTTAAAAGTTTAATAAGTATAAACATACATAAATAGAAACGTATAGTCTGACTATTATGTTTCACGGCTTTGTTTTGTAATGGAGACTGACTTGATTACCTACTTTATCAGACGTTTAAGGTGATGCGTTGACAAAACTCGAGTGTGATGGCTTAAGCGATACATTGTAAAGTTACCGCAGTCTTGAGACTGCTAAGCAAATGCCGACAAATCCCGGAGCTAAGTAAACTGTGGATAAGGACACGCTCCTCCATAACGTAGATTAACCCGGGCTCCCGGCGCGGTAGCAGTGTAAACACAGCCTAAGTGCACACGTGTTATAATTACTTACATGAGTATTGTTTATTCGTATCTTAAATATAATAAAAAATAATTAGAATACTCTTCTATAATCATACTTAATACTCTTTTTTAAATCCAAATTTAATTTTTGTCCTTTTCTGTACCCCTGACATGAAAGCGTAACAAACAAACAAACTTATAATTCCCGTTTATAGCTTCGCCCGCGTAACTTTTATAAAATATAGCCTATGTAACTCGCTGATAATGTAGCTATCCATATATGAAAGAATTTTCAAAATCGGTCCAGTTGTTTTTGAGTTTATTCATTACAAACATACAAATCTTTATAATATTAGTTAGGATTGTGATTTAAGATGTTTTTTTTTAAATCGAATGATCGAGCAATATTCGATAATTGTCGTAAATCGCCGAGGTCTTCAGGTCGCGACCATGCCACAATGACGGCGTACGGCCATTAAATTAGCTAAGATAACGATTATCATTTGAATTCTTCATTCGGATTTATTTTTTATCGCTGCTTTACTTATTACATGTTATACCTACATATATGTAATAATTGTTTATATTAATTATTTTATGTAAATCCAATGTAATCATGTCAATGTATTATTAGAAATGCGAGTTTTCTAGGAAATAGGAAAAACCAGTGCGTAGTTTAGTATTTCTTGACAATTTGAGAATTAAAAGATAAACTCAGGTGATGAGCAAATATGAGACGTCTAAACGTTATCTGTCACAAATAAAGTGGGACATAAATTAATCAGAATCTGGTGCGATATAGTAATTCTATGGCAAATGTTACTATCGCGGTTTCGGTGCTTGTTTGTATGTATTACATACTGCCCCTGTTTTGTATGCCGATGTTTTATTAAAAACATTTTTGTCAACAATAAGAGAAAGTCTAAACTTTCTCTGCTGTAACTTAACTGTTAGGTATTTGAATTTTTTTTTTGAGAACGAATATGGGTATGAAAATGCACCAACATTGTATCAAAGTGGTAAATATACGCTTAGTGGTAAAAGTGGTAAACGAAAAAAAAATGTGTAACAAATATTAAAATAAATAAAAAAATCCTCTTGATACAATACTAATTACAAAGCCGACACATTCAGGATGATGTGAACTTTATACTCATAACTATTTATGAGCACCCTATATGTAGGTGCTACAATTAATGGTAGAATAGTTACTTGCGAATTTAATTGTAAATACAGTCGTTCTACATGAACAGACATAATAACAAAATATTATGTGTATATTACATAAGTGGGCTTAATGTGACATTGACAAGTAAGTAGCTGACATCCGTTGAGCTCTGTTTGTGCATAAACAAAGCTCAACAAATGTCAGTAATACCTAGTTGTAAGGTTTACACCTTTTACTGATCTTGTAATCAAACGTACAGTCGGGGTACGAAAACCTTCGTCAGTTTTTAAATTCATTTATTTATCAAGTCGTATACTCTTAGTACCTTTTGAAAATAAAACCATAGAAAACAACTGACTGATGTTTGAAATGAAATTTTGACATAACTAATAAATTATTGCAATGTTGCAAGCAAATTTCGACTTCAGATGACGAACCTTTTCTTACCCCGACTTTACCTACTTTTATCTAAAAATTTTACTACTAAAAATTCTTTTATTATTTTCGAGACGATGGAGACAGGATTATGTATATTATGTCCACTAATTCCTCCAATTACTGCCGAGCAAAGCTGGGTGCGTCAGTCGTGTTTAGTGCATAGCAATGTTTAGTTAGTGTAGACACTTTTTGTTAATATGGTAACTGAAAACTGACTGAAAAACGGTGTTTTAAATTTAAAAAAAATAACACAATTTGAATAAAGAAGATAGTTAAGTAAACAATTAAACAGGAAGGTGCATTATCACCAATTAATATACAAACATTTCCTTTTAATATTCACTCATTCATAAATTAAAAGATAACGTTATTTATTGGCTCACCTATTTCCTGTTAAAAGGATAAATAATATCGTTAAATACTGTTATTCCCACATTCTACATTTGTATATTTGCGTTAAGCAGTACCTACCTTCTTTACAAACACAAATTAATCTAATAGAAAATTATTGAATAGGTAATTCAGTGGGAATAGGCTCCGAAACTACTAGACTGTTGGGAAGCTAAAGCTGGGAAGAAATTCAAAGTTACGAGGACGAAGTAGCGTGCAACAGCTAGTTTATAATAACCAAATATCAACAGAGCGTGGCTTAAATTTACTGTCATTACCAACTGATTTCACTCAATCACTTTCGTCAATCGTCATTATCATTCATTATTATCCTCTGTTTGCTTTCCCACATTAGCTTCTAATACTTTATAAGTACACAAAGATAGTAAAGTCATTAGTGACATATTTAATGAATCTACGATAATAAACGGGTCATCCCTCTTGCTTGGCGTTAGTTTGAGCGTTGAACGTAATTAGTAAAGTATGATATAATATACGTAACTTTATATTTGTTTGCATACAGACTTGTTAGGATTTTTTTTAAACATGCATCCACTCACACAATATCAGGCAGATTGTTTAGAGTATACCTTTATTCATTCGAACATTATCTCACGGACGCGCGAACTTTGAAACAATCTCCCTTCTGAAGTGTTTTCATCTAGCTACAATAGGGCTTCTTGAAATAAAAATCAAACATGATAACTCGCTGGTTCGAGCGATGTAAATTCAGGCAAGTCTCATTTAACGTGATATAAATTTCAGTGCATACTTTTTATTGGTTCTGAAAATACTTAATTGAAAAATCTTTAATAACAAAATTGCAATGCGTAAAACTGTCTTACATTTCATGATCATATGAGGTACCCTATGATCGTTTTTCGTATCCTGTGCTTGAAGAGGGGGATACTGTTTTACAATTTACAAACAAACTACCTTAATTACGAATTTAGCTTTCTTTTCGCCCCCGCAAAGCTCAAAGTCCGTAACAAACAGACCGTTACAAATAAATTACAAGTTCGTACATATCCATTGTGATTGTCGGCACTAGCCGTGATTGCAGCAAGAGTTAACACATAATACATTACAGTTTGTGTCACAACACAATCAAGAACGTCCGAGGACGAATCAGGCGCCGAGGAGCGTAATCTGGGTTAACAGGGGTCAAACGGCATCACAAATTCCAATACGATATTAGACGTATCTGTGGCGCGAATCGACGATACACGGTGCTCACTTATTGGCCTCCTTCATATTGCACTTTGAACGGATTGAAGGCTTGCCTTTTATTCGCCACAAACGTACCCACTTCACCAACTGTTGCTTCTTGAGCGAGAGAAGTCCTCTCAACTATATGTCGCGGCGATTCTGGTTGTGTGATAGAACTATCACGGTTGCAGAGACTAAAGTCGTCTTGATTGTCTTTGAGAGAGATTTTCCCATATATAACCTTATACCAAACATGTGTAAGGTTGAACTACAGGCTGCCATGAGTTTGGTCAGGTAAAAAAAAACATAATGATTGTGTAGGCTTTAAAGTGAAGATACTCATTTTTTAGCCTCCTTGATAATTGGTTGAAGGCTTGCATCTTATTTGCCACTTGCTTCTGTTAATATTTGGACATAAAGAGCAAAACTTTAACTAGTAAATTCCATGAAGACTGTAATAGGCCTTAAAAATGTATATATTTTTCATTTTACGGGGTTCGAATTTTACTGGCAAGAGGGTTAGGACGGTTTAGGACATATTTTTTCGCAAATACCATATATTAGAAAGTTCAAGTGCTTTAAGTGCAAATTAATAAACGTAACTGTTCTCACTTCACTAACCTTGAAAGAAGACTCAAATTTATACCAAGATTCGCCATTGTGTGGTCAAATCATAAAGCAACAATATTTAATAAACTTAATCAGTGTGCTCCATGAACGTTTAGTATCGACTGACGCAACAAGCAAGTGTCCAATTTGAATCTCTTCTCTCCTTAAGTGGTTCGACTTTTCTTAGATTAGAACATACAATAATAACAATGAGTCCGTCTATTATATACAAGGGACATATTACGTGGGTTACAAAAATAATATGTAATGACAACCTACTACAATTTTTAATTACAATAGGTAGAATATGTTGTTAGCTTTAAGGCTTAAAGTTATGTACTATTCTTAAAAGTTTTTCGATAAAGAAAACTAAATAAAAAGTTTTTGGGTTCTCAAATATTGCGTAGAAAATACAAAGTGCTAAAAAATTACGTCATACTATTCTATGACAGCTTCAGATGCTTAACAAAAGTAGAACACATTCATCTGAAGATTCAGATGCTGTGGACAGATGGATGATTCTATATTTACCATATTAGTACTTTAGTGCTTTCAGGCAGAGTTGAAGCTTCTAAATTCTAAAACCAAAAAGTCATATTGACCCAAACTCTTTAGGTTTGTTTTGTGAAAGGGGCCCCTTTATTCTGTTTTGAAGATTTGACACATATAACAACTTGAATTCTTCACTTTTTGAAAATACCTTCTGCGTAAACTAATTTTTTAATTAGTTTAATTTTAATTTGGACAACCATTCTTTTATTTTCCCGTTATTTATCCGTTTCTACTTTCACAATTATTGTCACGTATGTAAGAACCTAATACGAAAAGTTCAGACGTTTCAGACGAAAAAAGTACAGTTGCATATAAAATTATTAAACTCTACGGTATCTGTTATGTGGACAGTTTATTTTGACATTTCTATCACGCGTACCTTCACCGTGCACATTGTTGCGCATACACAATGTACTGCACCAATGCATGCAAGTGTACCGGCACAAATTGTAGAATTATTCATTACTCTTGAACTTGATACTTGTGGTTTCCAGTAGTCGGTGTCTAGACAAAACGTCTATAAAAATAACTAGACAGATACGTGGATCAAATGGCAATATCATTTAAATTGTTTTCTCTTCGGACACCGTAGCCGTTATGGTGTCGAGAGAGGCATTGTTTGGATTGATTTACGATTTACAGGCTTCACGATTAATGGTCAGTGCAGTTACACTTGGCCTAGATAGGAAGATGCATCCCCATTTATTTTTGAAGTGCCAACTACTTTAGGCTCGTTGGGCTCTTTAGATGTGGAGAATTTTGTAAGGGATAAAATATTGAACTCGTGAGATGACACCAGCGTCACCTAAGAAATACTATTCTTCGACATTAGATGGCGCTGCAGACATAAAAAATGCCTCAAAAATATTTATATTGTTGAAATGCAATTGTTCGACGTTAGATGGCGCTGTAGTTAATTGATAAAAATAATTCCTAAAAACATATTTCTTAACAACCCAAATATAATATTTATGGGTTTGTGAAGCTAAGAAGTTTTCACTTCTGACGTGCTGACATGTTTTTTTTGCAGAACATACAAGAACTCCGTCGCAGTAAGACACCACCGCGTCGTTCGCCAGAGGATCGAACAATACAAAGGCCTCCGTCTGCTCCACCGCCGATACAACATGACAGAGCTCAGCATACACCAAACATCTCCCCCAAGAAAGAAATCTTTAACAGCCCTCATTACAGAGGGACGGGTGAGTGAAACTCAACTCGATTTTGCTTTTATTTGTACCGTTTAATATTTAACCGCACAAACCAGCCAAGGCATTAACTATAAAAATAAAAACGTATGCTTAAATTAATTTAGATGTTAATTTTTTTTAAGGAATAATAAAGTTAATAAATAAATTAATTAATTTAAAAACAAGTTTAAAAAAAAGTTCAGTAGGCTTTATCACTTAAAAAAAATATCTATAGGACTCTCCTAATTTCTAACTAGCTATTAATCTATTCATTTTCTGTACCTGTGATCACGAACTTTCATTTGAATTTTCTCTTTAAATAGATTTACAAACTATATCAATGTAACAGTCAATTCAACATCAGTCCGATCAAAAGGTTACGTGGTCGTAGCTATCTATTTAGCTATACATTTATTCGTAGTCACGCGCCGTCCCCTCGGCTCTTTGTCCGTTGCATTCGAGCTCATCTCCGTTAATCTGATGCCATAATTGATTTACCGATATCTTTTATATCGAGTGTTTTTACATCGTGTCCCGAATCACTTTATTCATACAATAACATATTACACAATGACTTTTCCAAAGAAATTGTTTAAACTATTCTTTTTTAATGACCATAACTTTTTTATGCGTGTGTGAAATGAGGGCAGGCATTAGACGAGTGGGCAGACAGAGAGTCTATTAAGTAAGATTATTATAGGTCTAAGCAAAACCAACCAGGAGGTTTATGTGATGTCACTCGATCTCCCAGAACAAAGTTTAGTGAGGAAATAAATTACTGAAATTGCTCCACCACTCTCTCGGGATCATCACCCTTTAATCTTTTTAATTTTATTGTGCGCTAAGTGAATTCGCAAAGTGCACATTATTTTAGACAACTTCAATAAGTAACACTACATTTCCCATCAAGTTAAACGCTTGCAAGTACAAATAAATAAATAAATTAGGCACTTACTTACTAATTATCGCCTCTTTAAACAAATTAGTGATTTTTAAAATAAGAATGACATTAAAAAATCATTTAACACCAATGATCAAATTATTAAGATAATCGTTATTAAAAAATGATTTAATAATTTATTAGATACCTAACTTATTTCTACCTTTATTTATTCTAAACAAATATCTAGATATCTAGGTATTACAACATTACCTATTTAGTTTCATAACGCACCCATGTTTTAATTCCCGACGGCTTATTCGGTCCGTTATGATTTTTCATTCATCTACTCTCTTTGTGAATCGTAATCTCTAAATCTCAGCCGGTCGTCTGTCCTTCTCTAGTAAGTGCAAATCCTGTTTGTGCCTCTCTTTCTAGTTCTTTTACCCCTTAAATCTAATCCGGGACATCCCGTTCGCCTGTAAAGCGAGCTCAATACGTAAGCCAAGCGCAAGGAATTATACACACGTACGTACATCGGTGTGGCGCACACATCCGCAATCTAATCCTTGAAGAGACTGGGCGGGTATGAAAAATAGGAAGCTAAGCAAAATATTTTATTGTTATGTCTATACTTAGTTTCTTTTTAAATACTAAAACATAAAACCGAAATCTTTTATAGGTATTATTTTTTAAAATATTTTTTTTAAATTGTTTAAAGTTCATTAACTTCATCACTTTTGAATGAAAGTGAAAATAACCACTCCACTGATCCTTTGGGTTAAAATGGCAGCTCTTTACTCAACGGATAAACTATAATATTCCCATCATCCCCGCGAGCCCGAACCCCGTTAACAAGGACATTTAAGAAAAAACTATAATTATTCTGTTTGAAATAAATCTAGACTCAGTGGCTGGTTTTCTAAACAAGTTCATCATTCACAGGAAACCATTTTATTCAAAAACTAGCGACACGCTCCCGGCTTCGCACGCTTGCAATTTTCATCGTTTAACGCTCATTCCATTAGTGAAAACCGCATGAAAATCTGTTCAGTCGTTTTTGAGATCATCGCTAACATACAGACAGACAGCCGCGGCGGGCGACTTCGTTAAAAAATATGTAGTTCGAAGAGGTTTCATTGAAACATCAACAGTTAAATGTAGTCGATAGAAAACACGTGTATAAGTTGGATGCGGGGTCGTCAAAGCAAAGGCGGTGGCGACTTACGCCTAATGCCTTTAATCGGCCGTTATTAATCATTATTAATTTCAAGCCTCGCATCGCCGATCCGCGCCGATTAGCGATTGCACAATGCCCGACGGATTACGAACGAACGTTGGAGATATATCTTTTTGTCAATTCGTACCTGCGTAGCGTCAGACAAAAAAATCTTTTATATTATAAAATATTTAACCGACATTGTTATGATTACCAATGTATAGTCTTTTGACATATTATTTGTATGTTGTATGTATAGTTTTAATTTATGGTACACACAATTCAATAATAAAATTAAATTTTCTATTTCCCTAAATAAAACTTATTTCGTAAAATAAATTTATCCCTTCCGTAATCCTTAATCCTACTGTAGTAGGCAGCGCACTTGAAGCATCTGTGCCGTTGCTTATGGCGACGGTAGCTACCTATTCAAGTGGACGGTCAGCCTGTCTGCTAATCTAGCCCATCCAAACTCAATCAGAGTGCTTAGATTTCTGCAAGTGTGAAGCGCTTTCAGAACTACAGGAATTTAGTCATATATTTATTTCTAATGCAAACTTTTCTTACATCAAAAAATGTCTACGGAAATAAATGACACAAATAAATACAAGAGATTCGCCTGCTGACGGTACTTTATTCGAATAAGCCAGTTTTATATAGATAAGCCGATTTATATTTTTAATGTGTCGTATTATAGTTATTATTTATTTTCTTTGAAAGACACAGGTACGAATGTATGATATATTTATATATACCTAAGTTAATTTTATTGCTAAAATAAACAGTAGTTTTAAAGTTTGAATCTAAATGGTTATTTAAATGTGTGCTTTGGCACAGACGACGGCCTATTAATATTTATAACTTTACGTAAAATATAATCTCAAGCAGTTTATCTTATTTGGCAGTTTTAGTGTTCAATATCTGCTATAAGCTACTGAACGATTGAATTTTCTAAATTTGAATAATTTTGGACAGATCGCTTTTACAAATAAATAAAAAGTTAAGATGTTATGTTTTACTATATTAAGTAAAATCAACAAGAAAATCTCATTACGCATTATGTAATAATTTTATTTATTTCAACATAAAATATGACTTTATAATATTAGCTTTTATTTCAAAAGCATTTATTTTTCAGTAATATTTGGAATTAAAAGTGATCCGATGCTATATTTTCAGAAATCTCCGATTTATAGTTAAATAGTTTTAAAACAAGTAAATTTAATCTTAAAAAGGCTCATGATTTATAATTTTCAACACAAATGTAAACTTACTCCTTTATAGCCAGTTGGATACAATGTGAAGCGATTTACGTTTTCGTTTTTTCAAATAGGTAATATAATATTTGTTCGATGTCCGTGTAGGCACATCACTCGACAGAGAGCCGAGCGAGAGGGCCTTTTTATCTCCGGGCGACACGAGGTTGATCCGTACCGGGATCATCCGGATAAGCGGGCAGGCTCGCGCTTGTGTGCGTATGTGTACCTACTGTGCAAATGTAATCTGTCTCTATATGTGTTTTCATTTTTGTTAAAACATTATTACGGAAAGAAAATTATCCTTTAAATTAATGTCTATCTATTATAAATAAAAATGTATCGCTAAATGTGTTGCTAAGCGCAAAAAGGGAAGGTTCTTATGAAATTGCAAGAATGAAAAGAAGAAGCCCTCCGAAGCCGGGGGCGGGTTGCTAGTCTTATTATATAAATTGTTTCCGCATTTTCATTAAATTACCATATTTTTATACCTATTATTTTTTAACGACCGTTTTTTAACACTTTTCAAACAAATCTAAACAAGTTTTAAAATGTTAAGCCAAAATTTGGAAGCCTCAACTTACAACAAGGAATTTAAATTATTATTTATTTAGTAGGCACAGCAAAGTTTTACATTACGAAGTCTCCTTCTGAAGTTTTTACATCTAGTTACAATATGGATTACTTTATACCAGACGGAAACAAATTCCTACAGAGATAACAGCACTTCGCAAACCCCTCGATGTGGCAAATGGACGTGCAACATGACAGTACTATGTCAAATTTAAAATCTAATATAAATATTTATAAATATAAAATATCTACATAAATCAAGTAATCCATTTTATCGTAACTATAGATAGTTATAGAATATGATTCGACCTCTCCAGAATACAATCCTGATCCGCCGGTCGCGTAATCCGGCTTAGGACTGATCCTGCTCTCTCTGTGTGCTGTGTCCTTGTGTGATGTACGTGACTGAAATAAGATTTAGATCGGATTTATGTGTATGTTTTAAAACATAGATTTATTGAATACTAGCTGGTGCCCGCGACTTCGTCCGCGTTCTGGATAAAAGTTACCCTATGTCCTTTCTGACGTCCGTTCTGATTTGCGTCAAAGAGATAAACATCCATACATCACATCAATACAAACTTTCGCATTTATAATATTAGTACGGATGATGTTCACTATCCTATGACGTCACCGTTCTTAAGAAATACGGAAACATTAATTGGAAGTCGATTAAGTATAGAGTCGATTTCCTCTTAGAAAAAGCCTTTTTTTCCCATACAACGGAAAGATGGTAAAGATAACGTTTGCTCAATCGAAGTGGGTGGTCATAAAATTAAATTTTACGATGCGATTATGATATTAATTAATCTATTCGAATTTAAACTTGTTTTTTAATCTACACGTAAACAGTTTTTAATATTTTGTATGCTCTATGGTTTGAATATATAAAAATAAATAAAATAAAAAATAAAAATGTTATCTAGCATCTAAATGTTTATCTAGCAAGTTTCATGAAAATCAGTTAATTCGTTTAAGAGTTATGGAGGAATATACATACATACATAAAATACAGACCTACACTTACAGATTTATTATTAGTATTATTTTCTCTGGTGTTTTTTTTTTAAATCAGTCTAAAATCTGTTGTCCTTAACGAGGACGATCATACTTCTAATGCCGAGCGAATTATTCAAGTAAATCCGTATGTGAGTAATCCGGCGTATCCCGCCGGTGGGCAGCGGCCGCCTTAATCTCCCCTCATGCGGATCAGGCGCGCCTAAAGCTCGCCACACACGCATAGATAATAGAATTCATTCATACCATGTATTAAATGTACATATCGCATAGTCTACTTGACCTTCTAAGAATCAGCTAGGTAGTTTGGAAATTCTGGAAATTTTTGGAAATTCCATGAAAAATCGTTCAACTTTATGAGCTCGTACCTATTTTAACTTTGTTTTAGGGTTTTTATATAAACATAACAAAATATTTTGTGTTAATTAATTCAATATTACTCAAGAATATCTAATTTTATATAAGAATTAAATGTAGAAAGGAAAGAAAAAAATAACAAAGAAATATCATAGAACAAATATATTAAAAATAAACATGAAATATAAAATATAATAATTATTAAATTATTTTAAAAATATATTATTAAGTAGGTACCTACTTAATTTTCACTATTTCCGATGAATATATATATATTTTTAACTGCATCTTTTTAAAGATTTTCTTATACTTACTTTCAAACTTTTTAATCTAAGAAACCCCATTACCAAATTACACGATATTTTCCCAATAATCCAATAAAATATATAATTTCTTCTTACTTAATGGCACAAGTACCATCGTTAAATGAAAAAAAAACTGATAACCTGATCTTCATAAAAAAACTCCTTTGCAAGGTACATAAACTTCTAAACACACTCCTTTATTGTCTTTGGAATTGATTAATAGACACGTAAAAATCTTAGTAAGTGTACGGCAGTCCTTAGCGACTATGTTCTATGCGAGCTCCGCTTAGCCCTCCGTAGGAAGCTTCTAAGCTCTTTGTTGGTGACGTTTTCAACTGATGAATAGATTCTGCTATTATAAACCAACTAGATTTAATGTTAGTATTTCTATATTTTATATTCTTATATTCTAATATAAGAGAAAGAGTATAATTATTGTAACTTTTCAAACTTATAATTTCTCTAATAAACTGCGTTAGAAATAAAATAAATTGCCACATTTAAAAAAGGCAATAATTTGCTCCAATTTAAAAACCAGGTCAATTAGCTCATTACTAATATTTACGAGTGGTTTGTATTAAAAATAAAGGTGCAGTAAGCCTTTAGAAGCATTCATACGATTCAAGAAGCAAGGCCCCCGTGTCCCATCAATCATACATAGATAATCTCCTCAATTTCAAGCCGTAACATGCATTCGGCTTAACGCACACTACCATACGCACGTATAGACACTATCAGAAACTTAGCACAAAGACATAAAGGCGTGGTCTGAGAGTTGCTTTCGAATAAAAAAATCTATAACACAACACGTATGCGTATTATATATGCGTATAATAATGCAAATCCTGATTATTCCTTTGTGTGTGGTAGTAATTTGGTTTGTGGTGGTTATCGTGTGTGCGCTCATACGCTATTGTTTCAATGTGTGCGTTTAATCCGTCGGCAACAACACAGAGAGGCAATCAGCTGAGCCCCTGATCAATCGATAAAAAATCGAGTCGGTCGATTCTGTGGACAAATCGTGATCGGTGTACGCCGGATGATCCTTACCATTTGTCAGGATTAAGCTTATACGAGTAGTCGACGGCACATTCTGATTGTAGGTACTCGTAGTCGCTGTAAGAAAATTCTTGAGAATACAGAACTCTAAATATTTCTAGAGTATTCAAAAAAAAAAAATATTATTGAAAAATGTAGCACAAATCAGAGGATGTGCACTTTATAAGACCCGGTGATGAGCTTGCGGCTTTGCTCGGGTCTGAATGAAAAAAATATGTGAATATTGAAATATTTTTGCAAATATAGTGTTAGTGGTTCCGGTGATTACCCTCCACATATAAACAAACTTACAAAATCGGCTCTTTATTCTTATAAGGATACTAAGACTGACGCCGCCCTGACATTTTATTCTTAAACGAACATTTGTTTTTCAAATAAATAAATACATGTTGCTCTGAAACGTCAAACTGTCGGCCATATTTTATGAAGGAAGCGGAACGAATTAAAGGGTTATTTCTTGTGAGTATAATAAGATAATATTCCTAACCCTTTGTAGGGATTAAGATTTTGTTAAGGGCGGCCTATAAGCCCGGCCAGACGGGGTCCCTTGCGATTAAAGGGAACGCGGTCTATGCGTTCACTTCTATGGTTTTTACGGCGCTTCTAACAATTAATTTTACTTACATAACTTAGTCTCCCTATGCTGTGTTAAATACTTTTCTTTGTTGTGTATTTTATATCTATTAAATTGGCTCATAGTTGTTGATTCGCAGTTAAGCCCGCACACATCCTATACTTCCATATTCCATAGTATTCCATAGTACCTACATTTGACCTCTTGTTGCTATAACACTTTGACCAGGCGTTAGTTTATTTTATTTTAGGCGATCCCTTAGGAACAGTACATTTTTTCTGAATGAAAGGTACCCTAGGTCCTGTCTTGTATCTCTGACAACGTGTATGCAAAATCTCGTAATAATCGGTTGAGTGCTTAAGGCTAGTAAAGGTAACAGACAGACAGAGTTACTTTCACATTTATAATTATAATATTACTTAGTATGGAGTTTAGTGGAACTGTTTATCGTATTAAGCTAAACGCTTGATATTTGATCTAGTAAGCGTCTTATGTTCATATTATTGAAGAGAATCACGTTGGAGCTCGTTGTGCCTAGTCTCGTTTTAGAGACAACATCAAAGCAGATGCTTTGCCCTATTCTAATGTCGTCGTAATCTGTTGACGCGCTGCACAAACATAAATTTAGCTTCAATCGCGCATTCAAAGCCCATTAATCGCGGATTCTGTATGGACGCACCTTTAATATATGCTCGTTGTTTAGGGCTGCGAGATTCGCTTCGTCAATTAATACTGAAACATATTTTATTCGTCTCGTATTATCTGTTTATTCCTTACCCTGTTAGTTCTTTATGATGCCGGGCGTCAAGACTGCAGTTATATAAAAATACAGGAATCAATCGACTTTTCAATTGCGTTGTCTTGCCAGCAAGATCTCCCACGTCCGTGTCTCTGAGACATCGCTATGAAATTTTTATTTTGGTTTAGTTTTGGAAAGTAGTTGCGTTTCGCAGTCATTTGGAAGCCCGTCTGGAGGCAGTAAGGGTCAACCACCCCCTTACAGAAGAATATTATTATTATTATTTATTATTACAAAAAAATAATACAGAAGAATAGCAGCATATGTGCATTGATCTAAACTATCTCCCAATTATACTTATATAGTCTTTGCAAATGTGCTGTTGTGTTTCGGTAAGTGAGTAAGGGAAGCTAGAGCCCATTACCTTCCTTCCTTATCCTTATCCTTAATCCATAATCCTTCTATATAGGCGACGGTATCCACTTACCATCAAGTGGACCGTCACCCTGTCTGCCGACCTTAACATTTTATATGTTAAGGTCGGCAGCCAGATAATTTGAAATAAATATCAGATAAAATATAAAATTATTCTTAGCAACCCTAAATTCACAAGTACATGCATACACGGACAACGACCACTACCGGTGTATCTCCTGAGATCTGATAAGATTCAAATAAGGGATTAGAGCGGGATGCGACGAGGATTTGCGTATAACATGTGCACGCGTGAGCGAGACAAGATATGGGATTATCTCTCGACGGACCGCGCCAAGTGGCCTGTAACACGCATTGATTTTATATATTATTATATATTGTTAGCAAAGTATAAATTTACATTTTTACTTCAAATTCAACCTTAATAACCTTAAAACTTAATTTTGACTCAAATGATTTTTTACTCTGATATTAATTATTTATTATATCAGCGACATAACTACGATTTTGTAAGCTACTAATTTTTTTTTTGTATAAGTCGCTGTAATGATTTATATTTATTTTTCTCTCTCATTACATATCAATAAGTAACTGAAGATGTTTTCATTGGAACTTGTTAAATAAGGCTCATTATTACGACTTGTTATCTACTCTCTACATGAAATGTCTCAAGAGCAATTATGAAGAATAACATTCAAATTACAGAATATATTATATTAACATGGAAATTGGAAATATTGTTGACTCCAAGCAAATTAATTTAGCGAAAATATTGTTAATAAATTATTATTGTAATATTTGTAAAAAATATACATTCAGGATTTAGCAGGATATATGTATTTTTACCGAGGCGGGATTACGGTAAGGCTCGGATAGACGAAATGCCAGCGTCCCGGATTGCTAGTACCCGGCCTTTTTCGGGATTTTCCTCGCACCTACTCTGGTCTCCTTTGCGATTATTTTTTCATGTTACAATGTAATGTATATTCGAATTGGAAACAGCTGAATTATTATTTATGGCTGCATATTGTGAGGTTTCGTGTGTTACTTCTAATTTATCTAATATAAAAAATTCTCGTGTCGCAGTGTTTGTTGCCAAACTCCTCCGAAACGGCTGGACCGATTTTGATGAAATTTTGTGTGCTCATCGGGTAGGTCTGAGAATCGGCCAACATCTATTTTTCATACCCCTGAATGTTATAGGTGGGCCACCCAAAAAAAAAAATGTAGCAAAACAACGTTTGCCAGGTCAGTTAGTATTTCTATATAAAAATAAAGATTCTACCAAAATATTTTCCTATTTAAAACAGACTTAAAGACGTGGGATTCACATCTTTAAATCATGTACCCCATGTTAAGTCATGTATTTATATTAATAACTTATATACAAAATTCATTTTAGGAACCAGGTTGAAGGTTAGGAAAATAAATTCTTAACCGAACAACCAGGTGGACAGCGTGGTTTGTCGGTTAGGAATAGACGTA
Source organism: Synanthedon tipuliformis (assembly GCA_947623395.1). Classification (NCBI taxonomy): domain Eukaryota; kingdom Metazoa; phylum Arthropoda; class Insecta; order Lepidoptera; family Sesiidae; genus Synanthedon; species Synanthedon tipuliformis. The sequence goes on along the minus strand of OX392407.1, from coordinate 9,493,266 downwards.
TTTAACAATATCATATTCTATATTTAAACTTATATAGTGCCTGTTGAAGTGTTGTGTTTGGTGCTCGTGAAACAATAATGTTATGAATAAAAACAAATGAGCCAAAATATATTTTAAGCAAAAATATATTATATTTGAATTAATGCTAATTTAAATTTGGGCGTAGGTATACTTGAAATTTATGAAATACCCACGTGAAAAATATAAAGGCAAAAACAAAATGCTTGACAGTTATTAAATATTAGTTTTCAATATTATGTTCTTTGGGAAATTTTATTTATTTTATACTTCTCTTTATTACATATCTTGTATACAATTTACACATATCATTAAAGTTTTTATAATTACAAGTGCAATCTGTTCATGCAGACGTCGTTATAAATGCACAGTAAAGGCAATAAAGAAAGAAAAAGATTAATTTGAATTCAATTAATCTGAAGGAAACATTGTTAACGTCGACAGACTAATTATTTTGATGAAACTTAGGTATATGTGTCCAAGAAAACTATTATCTTACATTATAATATATCGAGCCTTCCTCATATTGAGTTATGCTAAGTCCGTGAATGTAGTAAGATGCCGGTGGTAGGTTCCTACTCCATTGTAGAAGTCCTACAACAAGTATTTGCATATTATATGTATGTAATTCTTAAAAAAGAAATGAAATCAATCACGACTGTAGTTAAAAGTATTTTATTCTTTTTTACCATTCCACCAAACTAATCCGTCAGCTTATCTTCAGCTTGCAGTAGAAAGCTGGCAGATTACGTGTTGCATTCCAATTTGAATTTAAAATGTATACGTGGTAAGGTGTGAAATTGCTCGTGCGTTGTAAACAGGGGTTCAATATAAGGCAGTCAATGAACCTCGCCGAAACCGCGACCTACCGTAGGGGTTGGTTTGTTGGGTGCAACTAAGATAAATGTTATTTGGTTGAGTATTTGGGTTACATTTCGAATAACCTATTTAACATAATGTAGCTTAAAAGTATACTATTCTAAGAGAAAAAATATTTTAATTCAACGATTTATGGAAATGAAATAAGTACTTATATGTTTTTTGATCAAACTATCACTAAGTTTATTTATTCCCAATAAACGAGTAGATACAATACTTTCATTTGATAGCTGGTTTTAATTTTTTTAAATAATGTTAATTTTATAATTCATTAAATATATGTAATTCAAATATGGAATTAATTGTTATGTCTATACACGCTAAAGTCATAACAAATCTGTACATATTTTTTCGAGAATACTGTAAGTTAAGTAGGTACCTAGTAAGTTAGAGTAAGATAATGTAAAAGCTAATATTTAAAAAGTCGCAGATGTTATGTGTTATTGTTAGCCATAGCATGTTGTGTTTGGATATAAATATTTTATATCGCAAAGCCGGGAATGGTATAATCCCGCGTGGATGGGTACAAAAAGAGATAAGCCCCTAGTACGATTAAGTGCTGGGTTTTTGTCCATGTTTTTTTTATCGGAATAAGCACAATTTATTGGACGAACGTCATCGTAGTTACAGATCACAATAGCCCTCTGTTCGGGTTAAAGGTTCTATTGAGTTGGAATATCTTTGCCACTCTTTGTTTTTATTAAAAATATAGAAATAAAAAAAATAACATAAAAATAAAACACACTAGCAAATATCAAAATGAAACCATAAAAAGTTAGAGACAGTGGACTAGATAAAAGAAGAAGATTAAGAAGATTAGTCGTCTGCTGTAAACTTTACAGCAAAGACTACTATCAATCTTAAAACTTATTTTATTTATAATTATATTATCACGACTTTTACATAGACTCCATTAGACTAATAATAGAAATTAAATGATTTTTTTAATGTTTTAATGCTAACCTTATAATTAATTCTATAATACATAATACATTTTCTGAAAATTACCTTGAATTTTAAAACTGACAATATCATAAACCACTGTTCAGAAGAAGGATTTTTATTAAAAAAAGTACATAAATTTATTAGATGGGATGTTTTTCATATTAATGATTACATTTCCACCCCTCATATTGCACCCCCACAGAGTACCACCACACATTGCAATATCCTTAAGATTCCCTCTTATCTTCTGTGAGATATATTCGATGAAATATCACCGTAATTACGGTTAACCTTTTCATCCGGGAAAAGGTTCGGTTTTGTTTACAAACACATGTTTTTGCTAGTTATTCAATATGTGTAATGTAGTGCTGTCGTGAGGAAAGCTAGTTAGAAATATACACGCTTTTTCTATGGCAACATGTAAACATAATAAAAGTAAGAGTAATTATTAATAATAATAATTATTAGTAATTATTATTATTGATAATTAATTATATCTTTAATTGACATTATCAGTTACTTGTGATTTTTCTTTTTTTTTCTTAGACTATTATCAATTACTTTTTTTATATATTTTGAGCTTATCCGGTATGTCTCATAGTTAATTAGTCAGTTCAACCACAAAATTTTAACCCATTAGTCAACAGTACATCCAGAATTACTGCAGAATTTGAATAGGCTCATCCTCTGCTGACAAACTTCTGCTGGAACGTACTATAATCACCTAAATTTTTCTTTGCTCATATTCCATGAATAAAGCCTTCTCCATATAATGTCATTATCGAGTAGTAGCTTTCTGTATCTAATATTTAATTAAGGGGTAGCAATGGAGAATAAGGTTGATGGTTATAAAAGCAACTATTTCAAATTGAAACTATCGGACAATTGTTTCCTCATTAAGTTACTTGCTTCTGTTCGGCTATCCATTCCGCTTGTGCGCCCGCCTAAGCTGGATTTCAATAGAGCATAATCTCGCCCTAATGAATCTCCAATCCGGATTATCGAGGGCCCCTATAATACTCCAATGAGGTCCACTGCAAACGAGAGGGATTTAATTTAGAAAAAACTTAATTTGTTGCGAGTACCATGGTCCATGAGTAGTGAACATATATTTTTAACATTTTTAGATAGATAGTTTCATGTTGTTTCATGTGTTGATTTTAATTTGGAGATGCGATCGCATCCAATAAATCGTGAGGGCCTTACGCTGTAGGCTAATCCCATTGGCGAGCATTAGAACGGCTTTACGCGGACAGATCGCATCCGTACGCCGAAATTACCTAGCAATTGGTAACTGAGTTGAATTGCCTGTGGGCTCAGTCTAAATCGGCTGCAGACACTTTTATTGCCCCGGCAAAATCCCGCTGACCCGGCTCGAGCCGATCCCAGGCCCCGTTTTATCCCGGCCCCCTTAATCCCGGATTTGACGTCGCTTAATCCGAACCCGTGTTGGATATCGCGTCGACACAGGCTCGCCCACACACTCACGTGTCTACTCCCCTATTGATTTCGGATTTGCCATACACCTTCAATGAACTTGCAATGGAAACGTAAACTGAATAACGGCGATGCTTTAAAGGATTATCACCGCGTACACATTCTTTCACGTATCAATAAAATTATTCAAATTTCATCGCAGACAGAATTCAATCGTGACAAAAAGTAATCCATAACTATAGTCATACAGCGAGATTACCGCCCGGTATTCATCGCTTTTGGATATTTCAGCTCAATGATGATAAAATTGTATGCAAAAAATGAGCAGATTAATTTGTGTTTTCATTGGTCGGTGCGTTGTGCGAAAAATTGGGAAGTCGGGAAGCAAATGAAAATGACCGACGCCCGCGTATTAATATACTCGGTGAATTGTCATTCACGGAGTTTAAGCTTTTGTAGAAAATATAATTCTTATCGATCCCTTTATGAAAGCGAAATAGTTGCATTAATTCTCATATACTATGAGTCTAATTTGATTTAACTTTTATTGAAATTTTATCAATAATTTGTTATTGTGACAAATTATACTGCATGTTCACACTTTGTTAAAATATATGGCAACCACTCTGGCGACAGCAAAAATCAACGTTACCGAAGACCACTGTGAAAATAACATTTTGCTTTTGTGATTTGTCTTGTCAATAAAGGAAAACAAAGCCAATTCTTTTATCCCTATCTATGACATTACTCTGTCAACCATAGATTTAGTATTAGGTACTACCTTCAGTATATCCATGCTGCCAACGCATTCACATTCTCTACTTCATATTACCTACTTATACTATCACAACATGCTTTTGACTTTTTGTTATTAAATTATTTTTTAATATTCTCTTTGCTAGTGAGCACAGAGATTACCATAATCCAAAAACTATTACACACGCTTGATTAATTAGTAGTTATCTCAATTTTTACACTATTATATTTTTTATATTTTCTTTTTTTGTGAAAGATTAAAAAATGTTATAAGATACTAGCTGACCCCGCAAACGTTGTTTTGCCAAAAATTAAAAAAAAATTGGGGTGGACCACCCTTAACATTTAGGGGTACGAAAAATAGATGTTGGCCGATTCTCAGACCTACCCGATAAGCACACAAAATTTCAACAAAATCGGTCCAGCCGTTTCGGAGGAGTTTGGCAACAAACACCGCCACACGAGAATTTTATATATTAGATTTCATGTTTAAAATGATACAGTCACCGAGTAGTATAGTCGGTGCACCTGACTAATTATGTAGAGGTTATACAATATGGCTGTTTAGTTTACATCTGTTTAATGAATGATAGCTAACATTAAATAGACACAAATGAAAAGATGATGTTAAATGTATGGTTCTGTGTGCGGATTTCGGGAAATACATAATTACGTTTTCCGTTTAGAAGCCAAAATTATATTTGATGGTAAAGTGAATAGTCGCTTATTTCCCGTTTTAATGAGGATTATAGTTTCTAGTGCATTTAGAGCACTTCGCTCGGTAAAATTAATTACTAAATCGTTTCTGTCTGCGCGCTCTAAACACATTGCTTCTCGTTTGATTGTGAACCGTTTTAGTATTTTAAAGTTATCCTCCTATTCACAAAACTATATAATTATTTTCAATTTTTTTTTACATTCATATTCCAATTTCATTTTCGACGAACTTCAAGACGTGTATAAGGTGTGTCACGGTTCACTTTTGATTGCTGGCTTATAATGAAAAGACAGACGTGTTGACTTGAAGGGTATTACTTATTCGTAGCTTGAAGGCGATTTTATTTCATATTAACCTTGCATTCACACATGCATACGTCTCTTGCATTCGTTCATACATTGATAAATAATTAGCTAAACAAGGTGTATCAAATGTTATTTCAGTTAGCCATTTTCTAGCTAAAATTTTAATTGAACTAATTATAAAAAAAACATATTCAGTATTTTAATTAGTAAAACACACAGTTCCATTTTCATTTTAAATTATCTAACTCTTAGGGCTCATTATGAGGCCACTGGATATATTTATATGTTTTTTTATAATATGTCTATATTTACAATCTTATTAAAAATAGATTTTTTTAGAACAAATCTGATCATAGGTCAAAGCCTAGTGGCTAATTAGCTCTTAAATGAAATTGCTTTGTGGCAGTTCGATTCGTATTTGTATCTAAAATCGCTAATGACCACAGGCCACAACTAAACATTAGGACAATTTAGGCGATAATTCCACTAAGTCTGCTTTCACACCAGCCGCGGTATTACCACGTATTACTGTCCGACGTTAATTGTTCGCTGCGCTAGGCAAGCGAGGTAGCCGCCGGCTTTTAACTTTTCAAATGCATTCATTAACTGCATCATGATTATTTGCTCCTGATATGGTATTATGCGTCGAAATATAAATTTATGTTAGGTGTTAAGTCTTCAAAATTAACTTATAGGTATGTAAGCATATTTCTATTAGAACACACCGCGTTGCGCAAACTTGAAGTCATTCGTCTGTTAGTTTCATATCATAGGAAATGTTAAATAATACTTTTTTAACATATAGTGTGTGAATATATTTATATTTATTATATTTCGAATGAGTAAGGGACTTCAAAGCCTAAATTGCCTTATTTCTTCTATGATCGGCAGCGCATTGCAACACCTGTACCTACCTACCTTAAAGTAGTCTGTCTGTTGACCGTTACATTAAAAAACTTCTTTCTGTACGTAACTGCACTATTTGGTAGGAGAGGAACTCTAGGTCATTTAAAAAAAATATTGCAACATTATTTTTTGCTTTTAAACAAAAATCTGTCGAAATGGTAATAACTTTAACACAGTATCCACTATGATCACTTTGATAATAAATATCTGAATAACAATAATACAACGGCTTTACATTATAATCCAATTATATTCGAAATCTGGGTACATTTATTATCGGATATACCTACGTGTATTAAAGCTCTATTTGTTTCATATAATTATGCTAAACTTAATTAATACTAGTGGTGCTATTTCGGTTCGTGAGTCAGGAATGTCAAAGTCCGTTTTCATTTCTTTTCTTTTTTCTTTAAATGACTTCTGATTGATTGTGTTGACCGTCAACCTGTCTTTACATAAAAAAAAATCTTAAAGGCTGCCTGTCTGCCTTCCTTTCACATAAAAAATGCATCACATTTACTCCTTCCACTTATCTCCTGTATCAGTAATGCAAAAATTCAGTTTCTATATTATAATAGAGAGGCATCCTTATAAATGCGTTTTAACAGGCGTTTTAGGGGTTTGTTGTGTGAGTCGTCTAAAACGTCCCTAAGCTAATACACTTCGCTCTCTGCTCTCGCTTTACAATTGAATTTATAACTCAACTTACAAGCTTCCCTACTTTAAAAGCCGTATTAATCAATAAGCGGGATACCTGTGATATTCTATAATATCTTTGTGCTTGTATGTAGTTATCATAAATGCGTGGGTACTGATACATTTTAATAAACTAAATTAATAGATCTTAATAACTAAAATAGATAGATTAATAAACTATGAGAAAGGTTCAGCAGGAGGTCTGGCGGTTAACTTGATGTTCGATGCTTATCGTTACCTATAAAGACAAGGCAATGCTTAATAAGGATTGCAGTAGAGGTTGTTGATCTTGTTACTATAAGGAATAAGGATCCTTATTCCTTATCCTTATCCTGGCATTTATACTATCCTGGCACCAAATCAAAACATTACTGTTATTTCACGCTGATCTTCTGTAAGAGATTGATTTTATTGTTTTATCATTATACTATTAGGTATACCATTAGGTATATCTGACGACGGCGACAGGCTATCCAGATTTACTGGATGGATATACTGTATATTTTCAGATTTACAGATTTATATTTACTGCAGAATGCGAAATTAATATTTATATTAATTAAATATATATATATATATATATATATATATATATATATATATATATATATATATATATATATATATATATATATATAAATAATATGAAACTTAGTCATAACATACAATGATAAATGTAGTTTCTTTTTATTTAATCTATTATAAAACTATTTATGTAATATAAAAGAATTATGTTTAAAATATTTTTATTTAAGTGAAGATTACTTGAGTTTACACATATAGATGTTTGGAAGGAGTAAAGCTGACCTAATCTGCCTCAATCCACCAGAGCCTCAAGACGCCGCTTGTTGCTCGTTCGTAGGGCTTCCGGCCGCTACGCCTCTACAAACCGATCATTCAAGTATTAATAATACACCAGTATCCACAGATCTATATTTATTAGGCATATATAAGTGACCTCGAATCGATGAAAAATAATTACATAACGACTTTATTTTTTCATTTCAACCATATTTTCTAACGATTTGATTTTTGAAAATTAATGCGAATCCGTAAACTTATTACGAATTAATAAAATAATACAACTATTTACATAAAAAAAGATAGTATAAACTATCATGGGAACATAACAATTCTTTTTGCTCGCTTTTGTATGCACATACTTATTGAATAAAGCCAAATTTCAATCAGTTATATTTAATTTAATTTTCAATATTTACCTTCTGTTCCGATTGCAGATTCTATGAATATGAATTCGGCATATAAATAGCGCAAAATACCTTCTACTGCATATTATGTATACTAGAGAATTTAACAAATTAAAAGTCTTTTTTGACTCTTTTTTGAAACAGAAACAATTCTTTTTAAATATATTTGTCAATGAACGGATCAATAAGTCATCACAGATGTGCTGTAAATATGAAATATTTCTAAATTTTACTATTAATAATGGATGTGAGATTTGAAATTTCAGCCTAGTTTAGAGTCAGGAAACATATTAGACAGCGTTTGCCTTGGACACAATCACCGCCAGGATTTAGAGCGACGCACATAGTTGCAGATTAATTATTTATGGACGGCTCCCTACTGGCCGGAGGGTAGACTTAGCTCCCAGACGCTCTCCGATTCCTCTTTAAACTCTATCTTAAAGCAAAATTGGCGCGAACTTAAATATTTATAAATGGTGTCTACCGGCGTGGCATTAAGGTCGCTTTTGCGTTGTCTGAATAATTTAAAGGTCCTTTGTCTTCATTGTCCGGTAAAGATCTGGGGTTTGCGATGACCACCTTGTCATGGACGGGCTTTATTTAAATCTACGTTGCATCTTCGCCAGACGTAATCGTTTAAGCTCGCCTTTACTTGGGCCTAAATTAATACTATAAATTCATGCTATATTCATTATCCGTTCAGCAAACAATAGAATTTGGTTTATAATTTATATTATTTGATTATTGTTTATTTTATTAGTAACTTAAATCATATTTGTGCTTTGATTGTGATAAATAAATCTAAGTCTTAAACTTTACTATTACTGGGATTACTGTTACAGTAATTCCATTTTGTCCTTATGATGCCAACTTAATGGACTGTCTTCTCGTTCATTTACATAAAAATGCTATCCTTATATAGCAATGTACACACATCACATTCATTGTAGAAAATTGTAAGAAATAACTGGATGAAAATCAATACCAGCCTTTCACTAACAAACAATACATATCGAGTTATGCGTACACGTCGTTTTAATCCTTAAGGCGTAGCAAAGCACGTAATATGTGGAAACCTTCTTAAACTAACAGGATTATCTTGTCACAGTAAGTGCGAATCGCACAGTAAGCAATGTCGATATTTATTTTTGTTTTTATCAAAAGTTCTAATAAAATAATGTTCTTGTTCTCTCTCTTTTAATTTATTTCAATTCACGCATAACTGACACAAGCAACTCCATAAGCATTAAGTGCGCTGCCGACCTTAGTAGAATAAAGGATAAGGGTTTAAGAAGGCATAAGGAATAGGCTCGGACTTTCCACTAACCAAAATACAACAACTAATAGGCCAATTTATAAGTGAACATAGCGTTCGGTACAACTAGAAATGCCTTGCTATTACTAAGAAGTAAAACTAAAAGCAGAAAAGGAACTAAAATTTAATGAAGTAAAACTAAAAATGTAAAAACAAACTCATCAATACAATGAAAATCTCACACATTGCATCCTTCCTTTCTGTCTAACAGTACTGTGAACAAATAAGGCAAGCATTTCAGGGCCTGATCAGACATTACCGGCTCGGCTAAGACACAGATTTTATTACACAAATGGGATTAATATTAAACGCCCCCACTATGTGTGCCATTACGTAAACAATTTTGTATTGAAGATAATTTGTAACAATGTAAGTCATTGCAAAAGTTATGTTATTATATAATGCAAGTTATATACTCGTATAGTCAGGTACTTAGATTTTTATGTTCTTTAGGTTACATCTTAAAACTTTCGGCCTAATGTTCTGATTTATAATAAATATAACTGTTAATATTTTCATATCTATAGCTACTTATAGACAGAATCAAATTAACAATTCCCAGTTCGCGTTATTTACACGTGCTACAGTAATGAGAGCGCTGTAAGGAAGTTTCGTAGCAGAAATCGCGGTGTCAATTAAAATGGGAACAAACGGGGCGCCCTCAAAAAGACCATTTGTTTCTTACAATCATCGCTGCCGGCGTAAACTGACAAACAAGACGCCGACGAGATAACAAACACCTAAACCGCGCTTTTGAACTTCTTTGACGCGCAGTCGATAAGCGTACACCGGCGGGGGTATTGTGTCCCTAGAGATCCTGACAATGAGCTTCGTTTTGCAAGTTTTCACCCAGTCGTAAGTGGGTAAATGTGTTACCGATTGACAAGGGGCAAACAATGGTGCTGAGCGACACACGGGGTATTCACGTCGTGTTGCCGCAGCGACGATGGTTAAGATAATGATGACGTTTCCCCTCCAACATCCCCACGGCACCGACTTTATTAATTTAAGTAGGTGTATTTCAATTAGTCTTTTAAATTCATTCGGATGTTGTGCAGTCTTCTAATACACACGTTGTTGTCATTCATAACTAGAATACGATTTTAATTAATAATTTAAAATTGAAATTATAATATAGAAGTAAGGGGTTACAGACAAGATAATAACATACTTAGCTTGTTTTTAAAGTGTTCTCTGGACTCTATTCAATTAATATACAAAAATATCTTAGTTACTAGTTAGTTGCGCTGTTTTGTGAACTTGAAATTATTTTCATACTATAATCTATACAGATAAAATAGTTCGTCTGATCTGACTGACTATCAACACACAGCCCAAACTACTACCTAAGTTTAGAAAACTGAAATTTGGAAGATAGGTTTATTTGAAGTTTACTTATTTTTTTATTTTATTTTCTATCTATTTATTTTAACACTCAGTACCTACAAAAATAATGTTATTACATAACAAATTTGTCAAAACATATGAACTTTCATACTTAACACGCGCCACGAGTATTTATGTTCCGGGGTCATTGAGATGCTAGATTGCGAATATTTATCTCAACACACTACTGATAAATCTGGCGATTAGTGGTTTAATCACTATTTTTTAATAGTACAGATTACGGGTTCTTTATGCCATATTTAATGCCTAAAGGTATAGCCGAACTGACAGGGCACTGGCGTTTGCTTAACTGCTGACCTGCCGCAGGATTAATGCAGCAAGCTGAATAATACATTTGAATAGTACATTTGAATTAGTTTGAATTAGCTTTCGCGTATGTTCGTATTCAATGAAGATTGTAAGTTTAGTAGACCTTCTTTCATTAACATTACAATTATAAAAACAATAACGAAAGTAATCAAAAACAAGAATTATTTGTAATCAGTTTAAAGCCGTTTTACTTCAAGGTGAGGTTAGTAGTGGCACTTGATACAGACACGCAGACTTACATAACATTTGTTTTTTAAATTTTATATAAACAACAGGACGATTAAAGCAATAATAATTATGTACTCAATAGTTATGTGTGTGATCCATCTAATCACACGCACACACACACACACACACACACACACACACACACACACACACACACACACACACAACAAAGAACTGAAAGAAAAATTTGAAATATTATTATCCGTGAAAAAGCCTGTTGATACAATTGAAAATGAAAAAGTAATTTTCGATATACTAATTTCGACTCAAAACTTACTTGGGGCACAGAGTAATACTCTGTGCTTGGGGTGTAAATAGGCCAATGTTTGCGCAAACAATTGATCCAATACTGGCTGTATAGAAGGGGATGAACCGAGTATCTTAATTAAAACCTCCAACACGCCTTTGACAGCTGTAACGCTTACACAATAATTGTGTCTTATCTTAACCTACATTGTTAATTTTGCATAACGGTTACTACGCGTGTATAAATTGTATCATATAGTTGTTTTAAATTTGACATCATACTAAACATTTATTAGATTTTAATTGATATTTCTAAAAAAAGGAATTTAGTATTAAATCTAAAATTTATTTACTTTCATTAATAAATAGCCTAGCCTAGACGACACTGGATCCAGGCTGGTACTGACCTTTGGATAATTATGGGGTTACCCACACAAGTCTTATTTTTTTAAAATTTGAACATCAGTATCTAGCTAGAGTGTAATATTTTAATTATTACAGTTATTTTATATTGTAAAATGACCTGAAAATGACTTATTAAAACAAAATTCCAAGAGCACCTTATCCATATCCAAATCTAAATAACAATAATTGAACGTATTTGGAGAAAATTTTGTTATAATTATAATTATAACAAAATTTACCTACTATAGTAAAAAATTTTTTTTTATTATTTACACATATTTATTTATTTTCTTATTCTTAAATTTTTTTACAATATTTTTTTCTATTATTATTAATTTTATTAACTTAAGCTGCCTCAAGTAACATTAAGTTTCTTACAATGTTACGGTTTCCACTAATGTAACTATACATTTTTTGAAAGTAGTAAGCATAAGAAAGCGTTCGATTGTGTATCGTTCGTAGCGTTCGTTCGATTACATTTTAATTAAATCAATGTAAAAGTAATACTTTAATATCCGGGAAGTAAAGTAATTGTAATGTGTAAATCTGTATATTAAAGCAGAGAATAAAGTCGCCGGGGGTTTAGTGGAGGTAAGCCCGGTACCGTTCCGCCTGAGACTAGGACTCAGGTTACCTTCCTAGACAGTTGATACCTTGGCTTAACCTGCATAGTAACCATACTATGCAAGTCTTCATATATCAATATCAAATCTTTTAATATTGGTCTTGAAAAATTAAAAAAATATACAAGTTAGATATTATATTTAGACAGTAATAACCAATCGTAATACAAACAGTATTAATTTGCACAAATATGTTTAATATAAATAAAATAAAAATTTCATTTTATTTTATTTTATTTTATTTTACCCTTAATATAAATTGACAAAAAAAAGTTGCACTCCGGGAGTGCTGACAGAAGTGAAAACTTGAACAATTACGCGTGTATTTTTTTAAATCGTCAAGAAAATACATACTTATATACAGAGGTGTCGGTGTCGGTTACAGGTCGCGAGTTCAATGTTTTTTTTTTCATCTCAAAAATGCCAAACGCACCTAAAGAAGTTTTTACTTTAAAAATCAATGTCAATAGCTTGTAATTAATGTTATATACATCATACACATCCTCACATTGAGAACGCCTGTGCGCAGTGGTTGGACTCAATATATAATATATATTATTATGCATATTATATAAGATAATAATAAATTGCCTAGTCGACTACAAATTTACTAGGTACGTAATTTGGGTAGTATATTTTTATATATTGCTCTAACAACACCGACCGATTCATTTTTATCGCAATGTCAAAGTTTATTTAGATAATTTCAATGTGGATAAGTTAATTTCGCAATGTCTGTTATTATTTTTAACTGGTTTATCTTAATCTATTGGCATGAAATCACGTCTATAGTTTACGTGATACTTTAGCATAACATAACAACATTATTATTTGGAATTCTTATACAAATACCTACTTTCTTAAAAAAGTATTTATTAAATGTAAGGATCGATTTGATCCACTTTAGAAATATCACCTCAGTGTATTATGTAGCCGAGGAAGTACTTTAACACGCATGATATATAAAAACCAGAGTTTTTTAATCCAATTAAATTTAATATTAATTAATTATATTTATAAAAATTAATTAGTGACGATTACTACGCCAGGAAGGATATGTTAGACGGGAATAACATAATAATTATAATACTATTTTCCGACAATGAAAAGCTCAAGGAGGCACAATAAATGCATACTTTTCTGATCGCTTTTTTCATACAGATAATCGCATTTGAACTGTCCTCGTACACTTGTCAGTGAAAGCCAGCAAGGGATAAAAAAATATTCCTAAAACAACGTTGTTGTTGAAAATTAATGATTGCACATAAAACAACCCTTAATTGAATTACCTAGTGTTTATATAACGAGCAATTATAGAATACACGAACATTGCTATCTCGGTGCTAGGTGGGATTTGCGTGTTGTGCGAAGGCCTATTCGTGAGCGATGATCTAGTTAGATTGGATAAGTCGTGGCGTGACGGATGCTGAAACCTAGCAAATACAATACCAGCTCTATTATTGTACTGATCCTGATCTATTATAAACTATCCACTAGAGTGTAAAGTTTATACATGGCTTTCATATTATTTATACATACTAATTATCGAGATTTGTCATTGCAAATTGTTTCATAAAAAAATATTTATTTATTTATTTATTTACAATATAACACACATGGTACATCATTACAGGATTATTCCTAATTGTATGTATCTGTTCATTTTGAATAATCATATATACATAAGTTAAAATAAACAACAAAATAATTACCTATACAGTATACATAAATTATAAAAATTACAAAAATTTCGAAAATATGGCCAAGAATACTTAATAATAAACTTAAATTACCTACTATAACATATTACAAATAGTCCTACTCTACAATGTTAAATTTTTAAACCATTTATCTTTCAAAGATCAGGATCATCTTTATAGTTAGCTCTGGTTTGGATCAGGAAAGTACTGGCAGGGCACAATACTATAGTATCACAGTAGTTTCCTATCTGGCGGCAGTAAACACTCCTTTCAGAGGACCACCGTCAAACAGAAGTTACAGACTTGTGGCGTTGCTTTATGAGGCGTGAAGTGGAACATGAGCCTGTCTGACGACTTTCATATTAAAAAAAGAATAATGATGTACAATAAAACTGTAACAATAATAAAAATAATGATTTAAACCTTGATTGTATTTCAATATATTAAGATGTAAATTGGAATAGTCATCACTATATGCAATTAAAAGATTTGTTTTTTTGTTACTTACTGTTCAGGAAATCTAATTCAAAAACTAAATAAAATTAGCGTGGTCTTACTCAGTGGACAGGACGGATGGAGTCCGGCTAACCTACCGTCCGGCTGCTAATCCCTTTACGCCGTACCCCCAAAACTTTCACCTGACCGGCAGACGAGCTTAAGGACTAAACAACATTAATACCAACGGATACAAACCTTACTTGCATTTCATTAAAAGAGGTTAGTTATTAAATTTATTTGTGTTTTCCTATAAAGCACAAAAAATTAACATACTCGTAGTAGAACACATTGTTCATTTATCGTAGAAATTATTATAAAACACTTTGTTATAGCTAATTTCATAAATATTTTGCACAAAATATGATTGATTTAACAATTCAAAAAGAATTCTCTATTTGTCTTTAATTCATAGGTAATAGGTACAAGCTTATCAAATGTAGGTACATTGATATTACTGTCTTCATAAACTAATAGGTGTAAGAGATTCTATGCAAAACATTTTTATATTAATATGAACGAATTCCAAGAATGACAGTCTTGCAACAGGAAATCAATGAATGTAAATACTCGTTGGAGGTTGCAATGCACCAAATGCACTGAGGGGTAGCAACTACGAACTTAATTATAATAGGTAATATTAATATTTAAAAATCTACATTTTGATTGTTAATTTTCAAAATCTCATTTGCAAACAGGTACTTTACAAACAAAACTGTAATTATAAAATCGTTGTTTGTTAGACAAGCCAATTATTCGTTGCGCGGGCTTATTCTTGCGAACTGAGCTTTGGATGAGACTTTTAGCAAAATACTTATGCTAACTCCAAGTTAAGTACACACGTCTCTCACAGTTCATTGTTAATGCTTTACATAAGATATTTGAGTTATACTAGAAGCGACTAAAAATGTTTTATTTAAGGGGATATCTTAGGCACAATATCATTACGGCTGAAAGTGTTTTTCAAATCAATGTCGGAAGCTTTTATCATAAAATACTATAATAATGGGGGATGATAATTATATAAATTATAAGAATATTCTTATCCTACCTATTAATTTTTTCTTCATGGAGCGCCAATTAAAATTATAATTAGGATAATAAGCAAAATTAAGTTTGTACTATATATTTAGATTTAGAAAGTAAGAAAAATAATTCAAATTTATATTTATTTTAAATTAAAAGCACACACATGCCATACAACGAGATAATGTCTGATTAATCTCTCGAGTAGGATCTAACTGCACACAGTGTACGAATATTGATTAAAATCGGTTCAGTAGTTTAGGAATTCCTCCCATACAAACAACGTGACACGAAATTTTTATATATATAAAGATATCCCTATAAATAATATAGGATGTGAAACGGATGGCGGAGCCTATTTTCCTGTCGTCAATCTTTCTATTACCATTTATTCTGTCAGGATTTCGAGTTTCAGCCTGCCTGCCTCTTATAATAAAAGAAAAGCTCTGTTATTTTGTTTCTTGTCTCTTCTTTTCAATTGCATGATCTGTGGAAACGAGTTAGGGCGGGAAGTACGTAAGCTCCGACGAAAGGAGGCGAATTTGATTTGGAACATATCTGTTAAGCCTCAACATCTAGTCCGACGCAAAATACTTTACCCTTGTTTGTACGTCACATTTGTTTGATAGACTTCGGTAACGGTTGCTTATTTCTATTTCTAGGTGGATTTGTAGAATACCTTGCAAGCATTACCTTTTAAACGACGTTTTCGTGGGTTTTATTATTAGGTATTATTATCTGCTTAGTGCCTATTTCTGTCTGCTAGAGTACCAGTATCACTTCGTCCATTGCTGAAATGTTGTGATCGCCACGTAAACTAAAGCTCTCTACCAATACCTACCACGTTAAGAAACTGTAGTACTTTTTTGATAGAGGCATTCCTCACATCTTCACAAGCCATTGTGTGGCTTCCTAAGATGTGACTACGCTTGTGCATCAAAGGGCCACACTCGCACAGGATATGCATTGGTGTTTCTTCTGCCTCATGGCAGAAGCGACACTCTCCCGTACTAGCGAGACCCATAATTTAAGATGCCTTTCGTGGGTTTACTCTTAAATATCAAATTGTATCAATACTAAACCGTTCTATACTATACAAAATGTACAGCGAGTGTATCAAGATTTTTTAAATTCCTGCTTGTATAAGGTTTTAAATCTTAATACTTATGAGGGGAGGCTCCTTGACATCACTGGAATTACTGTGAGCCTTTGTCGACTTAAACTCTTTTCAAGTGCACTCGGATCGGCTACGATCGGTAGCAAGTTTCTCTACAGAGATTGATGACATACAGGAAAGCATCCACACCGTCCCCGAAGCGTTTAATGACCTGAGTTTTATACCTGAGTAAAATTTTCATATCAATTAGTTTCTTTATTTGTTTACCTTTAATTTTTTATAAATGATAGTTTGCAGTTTGCTTCTCCATTTTTTAATTTAATGAAAATTAAATTACCTTAATTTTTCTGCTAATTAAGATGGAACTTTCTTTATTGATATTGAAATTAATATGCACCGATTAAGCATGTATTATAAAAGTAACAATTACACGAAAGTATTACCAAATGAGGTCATATTTTCATGTATCCATTCCATAATAATATAAGCAAATACATTAGTTAACCAATCTATAGTTATTAGTAGATTAGATATAGGTACGTAGTAATAGTAGTAGGGGTTATTAAATCTATTTTTCTTACTAATTACTATCTGAAGACTTCTGCGGTAAAAGCAGAGGTTACCAATCGAGGCCCAATAAAAGCGTTTTTTTTGTGTAATACTCACCAAAACGCGCGGCAAAGTAAGAAACCCATTGCGTATGTACACATCCTCTTACTCGTTGCTCTATCGCTTCGTTATTTAATTGCCGTTTTACTCGTATGTTGTGCTAATGAATGATACACTTAATAGAGACTCGATATACACAATAGTTCCTAAGGATTAGCTTAAAGTTTTCCTGAGGTATGTATGCTTAGATCTTTAAAACTGAGAAACGGATTTTAATGTGGTTTTCACTAATGGATAGAGTGGTTCTCGAGGAAGGTTTTAGTATATAATTTACAAAGTTACGCAAGCGAAGTCGCAGGCAGCAGCTAGTACAAAATAGTTAAACTGTGATATTGTGTCGAATATTATAATTAATAATTTCCTCTGCTTGTCTGTTGCATTTCTACTTTTAAACTATTGAAAGAATTTTGATGAAATTTGTTAAAAAACTTTAATCCTGAGAAAAATAACCTTTTTATTTTTAATCATATTTTAATCAAATATATACAATGGTTCATTTAATATTAATAGTCAGCCAACGCAGTTTCGACCGGACCGGACTTAACCGGGCGAAAGACTGTCCCGAGCGACGGCGGGTCGCGACTAAACCTCAAATAATCCTAGTTCATATTAAACCATAGGTGCTAACCTGGAACTGCTTTCTAAAAACACCCATTTCATCCCCCTACCCCTCAACTTTACCCACCCTCTAAAGAACTTGATAACGAAAACTATTGAAAGTTACTTTGGGCGATTAACTCGTACGGAAATTCCAGTTATTTTAAAGGTAACCCCAGCTAACGCAACTTTGGACGATGTACGCTTTGCTGGGTGTTATTAAGGGATTATTGTGCCTCAAAATTCATAATTTCACAGTAGCGTTTGTTCAACGTATTCCCAGATAGTATTATGCAAATTCAATAACATTGGGAAGTATTCGAAGACACCTATTGTTCTCGATTGATAATTTTAAATCAGCTTTGCAATAAAGTCGATGTAAGGTTAGGTTTTTTTTAAAGAAAAGCGACTCCAGTTTTAGCGTTGAAAGGCTTTCAATAAGGCCTCTGGAGTATGGACGAGGCACTTAAACGGCGCTGTAAAAAGTGCATCGAAGTAAAAACTATTTAATATCTTGCTAAAGAAGCATCCGTCAAAGACGGACGGTAAAAGCAAGGGTAGTCACAAAGCGATAGCTGGGCCGCGGCACAGACCGCCTCTCCTTCCACACCACGAGCAGAAGGATTAATTATTATTTTAACATTTCTCTCCGTTTTTTGCCGTCAGCCAAGTCAAAGGCATTGCTTTCTCGCTTGAAAAGTTGCTAAATAATTAAGACGCCGCTTCTCAGCGACAACGTTGACGTCAGACCTTTAAGTAACCGATTTTTCTGCATTCGCGTCTACGTGGGAAATAATTTTTCCCTAGGCATTTTGTGTCCACCAGACTGTTTTATTACAAACGACGTTAAGTCGCCTCTAACATCGATCGGATTTTGTTTTCGATCAAACTGGTTACGAGCAAATAGTGTAGCTACTTATAAAACAGTTATCAATCTAATTAGAAAATATAACACAAAAATATATTTGTTTAAGGTCAATCACGTCGATTAATTAGTTTCATATGTTGCTAGCGTAGAGGGTAGCGAATCATATGGTTGCCTGTTTTTAAATCGGTAATAATGTTATTTTTTCTCTGTTCCCAGGCAAGACGTTACCTGTACATTGCGTCGTAGAAGGTATTTCATCATTAGAAGAAGGAGCGTGGAGACGAAGGGCAATAGTCGAGACAGATACTTACGTCATCATACCTGCAGCCACTGCATTTCATGAACTAGTGCCTGCAATTATGGTTAGGCTGGGTTACCCTCAAGAATTAGCTGCATCTGCTAAAGGTAATTACAATTTAATCTTAAACTTGTAATATATTTTGATAATCACAGTCATTGTTACTGTTAAGATCTCCAATGACACCAGAATTTTTTTTATTCACATCTATTACCAAACCTGGTGAACGAACTAGAGACTAAATTAGAAATTCCATTAAACAAGATAATGTCAAATAAAAATCAACACCTTACTGTAGGTCACGATTTTGAATGATTAACTACATATCTACACAAATGTAGGAGGTAATCTTCAAACTACTGATCCGATTTAAAAAATCTTTCGCCTAAAAATGCCTAAAAAGGCGGGTCGCTAGTAAGGTAGTAAATATTATTATATTTGAAAATAAGTGATAGGATTAGGTATTTATGGTCAATCACAGTACCTATGAATCTTATAATAATCTTCCGTATTATTGACAATTGCCTTTGTGTATCCAGGATTGGTGGTAATCAATAATTGGAAGCCACTGCCTTTCGAGAGGATATCTGATGGACCTCTGGCGACAGTTGGTGAAGTGTTAGGCGAATTAACCACAGTGGCAACGTTACGGATTCAGTTACTGAGACCTCGACCCACGCCATTACAAGACATCAAAGACAAACTGCTCAAACTCCTTGTGGTGCAAAATCGGCCGCTCTTACATTCAACTGGGTGCCCTTTAGATGAGGTGATTGATTTTCTTATATCTACAATTTTGAACTTTTTCCGTTTCTAGAATAATTTAATTAATAAACAGTTATACCGACTGAGTCACGTTAACCATGTACCTATCTTTTTTTTTAAATCCTTGACACCCCTTGTTGTGTCAAAGGTATGGCGCGGTGGAATGACCAAAATTATTTGCACTAAGTTGTATTACAATTTTTATCTTTTATTACGTAAATAGTGAATATAATTCAAACGCAATTTTATGTATCATATATTTGGTCATCATTGAAGTCCGAAGTCTGCGGGATTATGTAACCACTTCGTTTAAGACTAGGCCACCGATGAGGCCGATGTTTAAATTGTAACAATTGCCTCCAATCAATATCGCGCTTCCACAAATCAATCTTCGCTGTTAACATTGCAAAAACACCTGTCAAAAGGAATTACATCAACCGATCGAGGCGTACAAATCCAAAACCTTCTGTGACAAAGCGCTTTCGGTAGACTGAGTAAAACCAACATTCACAATGTTCCGTAATGTATTTTAATGCCTGTTTGTTGTAACCCCTGACATCCGACAATGCCTCGACCGTAGACTAAGCTTCACCCCCCCTCATTATCGTGAATTCATTGTTTTCCATATTTAAGCCTGCTCATTGAAACCGTACGCTTTCATTTGAAAACATAGTTTATGATTGCGGAAATTTGTCCCCAGGATTTACAGCTGACATGAAAATGATGAGAATTATATTAATCATGTACTTTTTTTTAAAAAGCATTTTACTTGCTTAAAATTAAATCGTTTAACTATTAGCTTATTACCTATTTATTAAAATTTAACTTTTATTAGGTATAGGAAATTTGTCCCCGTGATTTACAGGTGACATGGTAATGATGAGAATATAATAATATAAAAAATATACTTATTTAATTTTTAAAAGCATTTTACTTAATTAAATACTGTCTAAAGAAATGTGGCCTGCTTCATAAATTTGACAAGAAGTTTAAATCGTATTGCCACAAATAATTTTTTTAAACGTTTCTTCGTTTATACAACACAAAAAGAATAAAATGGTCTATAATAGTATTTGAAGTTTAGTTAGTAGTCAACGAAACGATGTCAGAAGCGTGATTATCAATTTTCCATGGTAACGATTACATTTCAAATGAATTAAATTCTACAGGTCAGCCTATTTAAAGATACTATAAACTGATAGAGGAAAGAAATTTCTTAAATTTGATTTTGAGTGAAATGACTATACTATAATTTCTAAGAAATCATCTCAAGAAGTTTACATCACGACTGATTTCATAAAAAAAATTTGATGTCTAAAATAACGATTCAAAAAATAAAATTTCTAAAGCTGGTACTTACTACGAATAGTATTATTTATTCGTAGGGTACTTATAACTAATATTTATAACTAGAGACCCGGATGCAGTTTTCCGGGCAATTTTCCGATTTTTCTTTTCTTTAAAGCCTTCCTCGTATTTCAAGGAATGCTTGAAAAAAATCCGATCTGGTCCAGCCGTTCTCGACTTAAGCAACTACTCCGTGCAAATAGACAAGACATGGAACATTTTTTCTTAGGGGCATATATATATATAAATAATTTATATAACTCAAATTCATTAAGCTGTTAAAATATATTTTTATCGAACATTAAAAATGTCTAAACTGATTTATTTGAGACCCGAATAGGTGTATTTTATTACAATGAAAGCTTCCATTCTGAAATTCGCTTGTACCTACCTATGTGTACACGCTTTTTAAATTCACCTTTGTAGAAATAACGAGAGAAGGCTCATCATGGGGATTTGAAGAACTCCGCGATGAAGACAGATTACCGAACTCACTGTTAAGTAGGCGAGCGTTCTACAATTTAGGAGGTCGTTATAATTTCCGAGGTTACGCTTAAGTCCTTGCTAATAAGGATCATCAGTCGAGGGAAGAATTAGACAGCATTTGATTTGATGTTCTCAGTCGTTTCCGAGAATGTACACGCTAATAGAATGTTATGTTAATATTTGAAGATTAGCCTTCTTGTTCTGTGTAATGAGCACTCCTCTTGGTTGTTATTAATCTTTTTTGTAATTTTACAAAACATTGTCTTGGCCACGTGCTTAGGCACGATAGATCTGCTACAGTTGATTATGATGGGTAAGGTGGAAGGAAAAGAGACGCGCTGGGCAAAGGAGAAACTCGTGGCTTAGAAATATCCGAGAGTGGACTGGGATTGCCTCGGTCGAGCAGCTGTTCCAGTTGGCTCTTGTCAGGGACAGGTTCAGAAAGTTGACGGCTAACCTTCAGGATTAAAGAGGCACATAGAGAGAGAGAGAGAGAGAGAAAACATTAACAAATTATGTAATGTTTCATCTGTGCAATTTCTTTTAATATGAAGGACGACAGACACGCTGATGGTCCATTATGGTGATAGCTGGCTACCGTCGCCCGCTGATAACCCGTAAAACATTTTTCAAATTATGTAATCGCAAAATTAATTTTACTTTCTTTGCAATCCACGGAAGTCCCAAAAATATAAGTATATAGTTAAGTTTTATGTGATTACCTCGACAAATTTATATGCAAAATATGATCTTCAAGTAAAATTAAGTGTAGGTGTGTGCCTATAAATAACTTTTAAGCTTGAATATCTTAAGATAGATGGAGCAATTTGTCGTCGCGATGAGCGCCACCTGCCTCACACACGGGATCTTCATACATAATAAATTTAATTGAATCTCAGACTCATCCGCGCCTCGATACAACCTTATTATATTTTCTAAATATCCATCTTGCGAATGGGTTAGGGGAGGGGTGAGAGGTAGCGGGGTGCAGGCCCTCGTCTTGCCAACTTGAGCCTCAGCGAAAGAGGGTTAAAAGGAGTTTTAGATGTACGAACGCTTTTGATCTTATTAATACCATAAAATAATGCTTTATAATCTTATTAAACGCGAGGTTAGCACTCGATGCGCGCCCTTCTTGAGGCTTAACAGGCTCGGCTGACAGGCCGCGATTTCAATTTGGCAGCGTGACACAGTCAAGTGGGCGATTCTTTGGTTGTTTTAATCGCTTCAAAACGAATATCTTTCTGGGCGGGCTAGTTTGTGAAGGATTGCGTGAGAATGACCACCAGATTAGAAACTATTTTGGAAGATAATCGAAAGCACTTATTTCATACTGCCTGTGTCCGCGGCTTCGTACGCATGGTATTCGGAATTTTAAAAATATATATGGAGCTTGCTATTATATAATACACAAGTGAAAACTGAATTCAAAACCGTAAAACCGTTTCTGAGATAAGCGTGCACAAACGCACAGACACACATAATATTGAGCGTATTTATCTATCAGATATATCATCTTCATTTACAATGTAGGCAGTTCCTGATGCACATACTCTTTCCGTTTATGCCCCAAAAATTGATATAACTACTTACGTGCCTCACAGCGTACGTTGAGCCTATTTTGAAGGTTTCTTTTTTGACTATTAAATTCTAATAAAATTTATGCGTTTCTTATGTATAATTTTCCACTTAAATTCCAAGCTACAATATCCTCTGTAACTCCAAATGAGTCAAAGAAATTCTTACACAGATAATCAAGTACTTCAAACAGCAAACTTAGTTGAGTAGCTAAACGCCAGATGAACTCGGCTCCCGATATTATGGTAATTTATCGCACGCCAATTTGTTCCTTCGATTCCAACTCCGAACAAAGTTTAGACGCTCGAGGAATTTTACCGAAGGGGTTTTTTTAAAGACGCAGGTCAATGAGGGATTATTTTAAGACTATAAATCTTCTTTCAAACTCTTGAATAACTAATTTTTCCAATTTCTTCTATGTGATTAAAAAAACAAGGTTTTTAAAATAAAAATGAAGTAACTTAATGTTAGCAAGCATATTATTAAGACAATCCGAATAATACTTGCATCCGAATTAAAATATGTGATAAAAAGTAGTTTTAACAATAATGGTGTAAAAAATTTTAGGTTTGGTATTTTAGAATAAAAATATCAGATATGTTAATGCAATTATTAAACTATCTGTGTGACAAATTTCATCCAAATCGGTTTAGCCGTTTTTCTGTGAAAGAGTAACAAACTTTCGCATTTATAATAATAGTAGGATGTTGCCCCCCTTAAGGCGGATAACACGTGGCTAGAGTTATCTCTGCAGGCGCCTACTCCCGTAAATCTTCCATGAGGCTGTAGTAGAAGATATCTTAGAACAAATATGGCCTCACTATTTAAAAATATAAAACAAAGAGACGGATTAACGTATCACTCTGACGGTAGAGTTAATTCCTCCCGAGTGACATTATTTACAATCTAGACGTGTTATACATACGTGAAGTTAATTTGAGTTTTGATTTTGCAACACTCGCGACCGAAGCTGACAACCCGCTTGACGACGTAATCACAAGCATTGTTCTATGTAATCTAACGATACGACGAGATCTACTTGCATAACTGTCAAGCAGAGTAAACTCAGCGGAGCGGGCTTAATCCGACGTGTACTTTTATGATCGACTACTTGCTGTGAGATTAATACATGTACAAATAAATGCTATCTTTTTAAATAAATAGTTGTGAAATCCAAACAAACCGTTGAAATGGAATTATTTCCAAGTCGAGCGTTCTAATTCCTATTTAAACATACTATTTAGCAGCATTTCCGATCATGTTACCACGGTTGTTTGGTAGGATCACTTAAATGTGGTGCGGTGGCTTGTAGTCGAAGTGGGTGGGTACTAATTTGTTAGAACGCCCTTCCACGCTCATTGTTTTAGAGCAGACTATGATTGATGTTTCGGCGGTGGCGGCCTGTGAGTAGAGCGCACTAACCAGCAAGCAAACAATTGGATGCTTCAGAACAGTAGCCGCTTGCGCATGACCGGCATGACATACACATTAACAGCCAACCTAATATTTTCATAATCTAATGGCGATGTTCTGTGAAACAATGCTCAATGTTTGCACTAAATATTATTTCATATCTGTTTTTGGTTAGACTGGCCTCTTTAAGCCGACTAAAATTGTTTACTCTTTTATTTACTAAGTACCTAAAATGACTTTGAATGTTTCTTTTATTTGTTCCAGGTAACGTTAGCTCAGATTTGTCGAGGCCAAGACAGAACACCGGGTATTCATTTAGAACCGAATGATGACTTGCGAAGAAAATTCGAATCTTGGTGGAGCGCACAAGTATCACCAAGACCACCATTCAGTCCAAGACGATACCCATCTCCTGGGCCAAAGACATGTTCACCAACTCTTAATGCTATTCCTGATCATTTGCACCCGGCACTACAGACAGTTCAGAGTCAATATCCAACGCAGAAAACTAGGATGCGGACAAGTTTTGACCCTGAGTTAGAACTTCCAAAGTTACAGAGATGGTTTTCAGAAAATCAACATCCAAGCCGTCAGCAAATACAGCAATATGTCCGGGAATTAAATAATTTGGAGTCAAGACGCGGTCGCAAACCGCTAGACGTCAATAATGTAGTTTATTGGTTTAAAAATGCTCGTGCAGCTCAAAAACGTGCGGAACTACGCAATATTGGAACTGGATTGGGATGTCACCTCGGAGTAAATGGTTTCAATAGCAGGAGTCACAGCCCGACTAATGGTTCATTAATGACTGGTGACAGCTATGCATCCCAAGATCAAAATTCCTTAAAAAGTCCTATGTTAACAGGCAGTCCTGGTCGGTATCCTATGTCTTTGTTGTCAGAAGATAACTTATCGAATGCTGGTTCTGACTTGGAGGATGATGCAGATATCAACCCAGATGACAATAGACCTGATAGCCCAGAAGCGCCACTCTCGTTGATTACAACGAAAAAAAATAATAATAACGATTCAGACAGCAGACCTGAACAGTCTCCAAAACCGTCCGATATTATTAAGGTAAATATAATATGTTGGACTATTTTTTTTGTTTGTTGTTGTTCTTTTAAATTAGGACAGAGATGTTGGTGCAGTTTTTATTATAATTTAGAAAGCTACACGTTAATTTATTTTAACCCTTTATGAGAAACATAAATGCATTGTTTATATTTTAATATATTAAGTTCAAAGCCATTACTGATTTAAGTAGATATTAGAAATATTCGAGGATTCGGCCAAAATGTAACATATTTTATAAGTTTCCAAATCTTACATTTGTTACAGGTTCACGATATCAAACAAGAACCTCGAGATTTGAGCAAACCAGATCAAGAGAATTCACCACATCGTTCTCCAGCAAAAAACAGCGACAGTTCACACAATAACAACAACAATGATGAAGAGAATGGTATGATTGATGAGCATGAAAATGCTTCTGATGACGACTTAGTCCAAGAACGCCATTATCGGCCCAATTCTCCTCACATAGATCGTCTACCATTTCCAATGGTACCAAATCATCCCATGTTTGGTCATGGTATTATGTATATGAGCCAGTATATGAGTGGTTTTCCAGGCGTTGGTCCAGTACCCGGAGAGGGTGCTAGCGGCTTAAATTTGGCCCTAGCAGGTGCTTCAGACGAACGTCGCAAACGAAATCGAACTTTCATAGATCCAGTATCTGAAGTCCCTGTTCTCGAACAATGGTTCTCAATGAATACACATCCGTCGCACAATTTGATACTAAAATACACCGAAGAGTTGAATCGAATGCCTTATAGGCAGAAATTTCCTCGGCTGGAATCGAAGAACGTGCAGTTTTGGTTCAAAAACCGTAGAGCGAAATGTAAGCGATTGAAAATGTCTTTATATGAACCATCCTCACCGAGTCATTATCCTCATCCGGGACATGCGCATGCTTTAGCCGAAAGGAAATTAGTGTGAGTATACCCTGAGAGATATGGGTCCTTCATTAAGATAATTAGTAATTATATAATTAAAATGCACATAGTATACATGAATACATATGAAAATGCCATTTAATATGGAATAAACGAAAACGAGCGAGAATCAATAATATGTGGACTGTTTGGAATTGGTTTTTTCCTTAAGTTGTCCAAATTCCGGAAAAGTACTGTTGGAACAAGGTCTTGGGATTATAGTGGATCTCGGAGACATTCCCATCGTAGCTCATCTAATTTATTGACCGTCTGTCGTACAGTGTGTAGACCACACTGTACGACTACGACTAGGACACTTGTTGTCCTGAAGCAGCGGTGGGCTTAACCAATTAAACTAGCCTTGGTTATTTGGTTATTATTATTTGGCGGCTAACTTTTCCATCATGGTTAACAATTGTTGACAACACACATCTGCCGTAATTGTCTGGCCAGATCTTAGTAATATAATAGATGACACCAGCACTGGTCTACCAAACACCTGTATCTTTTTCTTGACGTTGAGTAATATATATTCATACAATCGTATCTTCTGACTGACTGCTACGCACAGCCAAAACTACTGAGTATAGAAAACTGAAATTTAGAACAAGTTTTGTTTTGTGACCGCTAAGAAAGGATTTTTGAAAATTATGACCCCTAGAAATCGGGTTGCTTGTAAACTATAAAATGTGAACTATAAGAAGTGAAACTATAAGAAGGAGACGTTTTTCTGAGTCATCTTACGTTGAGAGAGGATTTAGTCGGTTCTCTTGGTCCATTGTGATGAACGTGCCCATTAAAGTACATCTTTCATCATTGATAACGATACCATACAAATCCTATAATTATCGTTCGTTGTAAACACCACATCCAGCGACCAACCACTGTGTCCAGTGCAGGAAGGACTACGTTCCCTGTCAGGGGCTATTAACATATTCTGTATTCATGTGAGTAAAAATAGCTCTACAAAGTGTGTTAAATTTAGTTTTGCATACCCTACTAGTTAAATGACATTTGAGTTTAAAATCTTTACTTAAAAGACTGAAGTCTGATCGCTAAACGAACTATAGTGTAGTGCCATCTGAATTCTGATATTTTAGTATTATAGTGGCTTCTGTTAACACTCAAATAATTTGGTATAGGCAATGTAAAAGCAAACAATGTTTAAAAACAATGTAATGATGCTATTTCTAATCTTATTGTAATATTGGTTTAGTACGTCGCTTATAAATGTAAATTTATAAATATAAATATTATAAACTATCAAAGAAGTGTCACAACTTAATTGTAAATGAATCTCAGTATACATTATAGTTCTCTTTGTATATAATATTAAACTTTGTAGTTGTTTATTGCTATCTGTTATAAAATTGTAAGGTAGTAATTAGTTGTAATCTCACCAAATTAGAAATAAATTGTTGGTGAACAAACCGTATTGAAAATCTCTCTCGTAAAACATTTTTATAATTTATAAAAAAAAAAATTTAATACAGCGATAAAAACTTCTATTTAATGTCTGCTTGATTATATGCTACTTTTAAAATATTTAACAGTTTTATCGAAAAAACATATTTTTTGACACAAATTCATCCTTCGATCAAATATACTGGTAGAGACATTTGTACACAAATTTACTTCTACACAATCTCATAAAAAATCCCAAAATGTGTCATAGAAAATGTATGTATTAATTTAAGTAGAGGGGTGAAATTGAAACACCTTCAACATATTCAAATATTCAACAACAAGCAAAAATGACATTCGTATGAAGCGTAGACGTTAATAGCCAAGTAGACACCAAAAGACGATGTGAACTCCACTGTGAAATGCAAAACATTTTTAGGGTGCACAATATGCTGCCCTTATTTTTCAAAATTACGCCATTATTGTGATAATATAGGTAAAAATTTGAAAACAGTTAAAGTCCTGAAGTATAACTGACGCTTTATTATGATTTATTATAAACAAAGGTGCCATTAAATAACATTTTGGAAATTAATAATAAATATTAATTAAATTAATATGAAAGAATAAATTAATATATATACATATGTACATATCTTTGTAAATGACAATATTATATGTGATACGAGCACGTTCGGTTTAAAGCTCTATAAACATACCACACAGAGCATTCATCCATTAGAATCACGCTGGAGTTTAAATTTATGATTTTTAGTAGTTTCAGATGTTTAGTTTGCAGATGAGATGTTAACGTCATAATATTTGTAGTTTTTTGAAATGAAATCTCATTAGAACAGTTTTTGATCAGCCCTTTTTAAACTAACGGTCGACTGCCTACGCAGATAAATATAGAAGTTATTAAAAAATATATAAAACAATGTTTTAGAACATAAATGACTTCACCTAGTATGTCTAAGAAAAAACAGAAATATCTCAAATTTGATCCTAAAATAAGACGTTTAATATCACGAAAAATTACTAAAAGTGACACTTTTCTTGAATGAAAATTTACAGAAATCTTAAATTTTTATCCACCAAGCACTAATAAATGATAGGAATTTTGTCGCATATATTTTTTCTTATATCTCGCTTCCGCGTAAACCGTCGACCGTTAGTTTAAAAACTGTTCTAATGAGAAAATTGTCCCAATTTTTTTAAATATTTATGAACTAGATTATGCACTATGAACTAGATTATAAAACTACAAATGAAACACATCATACAAATCAACTACAAACTAAACACATCATGGGTTTATTTTTCGTCGGGGATCATAAATTTTGACTCCAGAGTGTTTCTGACGGATGTATGCTCTTAAGTTTATACATAACTAAATAATTATTAATTATATGTTATTTCTTTATATGTTTATTAATTTTATGTTTTTTTTTAATCTTTTTAATCTCTAAATCCCAAAGTAAGTCGTAACATTTCAGTTATATTATTATGAACTTGATATTTTATAATTTATGTTATATGTTAATTAGATTTTTTATCAACCTTTACTATCTATTGCTATCCATTCGCTTAAGAGGGAACGCTAGCAGCGTTTTCCATACAAATGTATTCCCCTGTTTTCTCTCTGGATAATCTTTCTAGAGCAAAAATTTTTATGTCATAAATTTTAGGTCTGCTAAAGCTATGTCCCTATCATTTCTTTTTCTCCATCAACTAATTACATAAGGAAATATGACTTCTCAAAAATCGACTTTTATGTCACCCTAATCAGACGACTATAAAACAAATTTGAAAGATTTTTAAGATAAAAAAGAATAACATAGATTCGTTCTTCTTGAAAATATTTGTGTAAAAATTATTCGATAGGCTCAATTTTTTGCGGAGAAAACAGGGGAACCTCGGCTTAGTCAAAAATTTTGTAGGTATAATCGGTCTGAGCTGTATAGTCGCACAATACAGCTTGTCGTGCAGGCGCAGTGCGATGACAATAGTTTCTTCAAATACCTATTTTTCAAATTCTGCTGTACCCGCGTTCCCTGTTAACTGGCGCAGCTACCAGACGAATAGTTAATTAGTTAAGCGAAACAAGGCATTTTGCCAATTTAAGCCTTGTTTTTAAAGTCTCATTTTTGAGCAAAAACAGTGCATCTATCAGTAAGTAAATATATTTCATCGAAGGTCGCATCACATTCTACTAATTCTATTAATTCACAGAATTTATTCACAAGCTCTCAAGTTTTTCATTTGTTCGCTGTGTGTGTATATATATATCGTCTTGTGTATTTAGAACTGCCTAATTCAGCAAAATATATTTCTGCTCAATATGTAATAAGAACAAGTTTTAGAGTTATATGACTTCTATAGTGAATAAATTATTTTATGGTAAAAATATGTAGTTAAAAATGTGGTCATAGCTTCTAACAATATTCTTGGGTTTAAGCTGTTTAAAGGTAAAACGGATTCACATAATTATAAATTACTAGAATGTTTTACGAGTATAATAATATGGTGAGAAATGTTATAGTAATGTATTCAAAGTTGAATTAATTTGTACATTAATTTGTAGTTTTATCAAGTCACATTCCTAGATGTAAGCTCCGCCTCTTACAGGCAAATAGAAAGTAGAGTAAAGCATCATGGTTATGAAGAAACAAAATAAAGATAAATTTCTTAAAAAAAAGGAAATTCACGAATCTTTTTTCTTACACGAATTCATTTAATTAATTAATTCCTTTCGTTGTTGAATATAATACTTAATTTTTTGTACTACTATGCCCGTCGACTTTACCCCTATATGTTTTACTATAGTAGAAGTAAAATTGTAGGAAATAAAAAAATGTGTTTAGTTATTTTACTACAGTAACAGAAAAAATTATTATAGTAACACCATCTAATATAATTGACAATGATATTGATTTCCCTGATGTTATTAATTATTAAAATCTTCAAACAGTGAACAACATTAAATATAATATTACGAAAGAGGTGCCAAATGATTTACAATAAGTAAATTCATAAAATTTTGAAAAAATGTGTGAAAAATTAAAAACTAGAATTTCTCTGAATTTTTTACGTATTAATATATTTTTTTTATATAATTTAGTTATGCTACTGTACAATTGAACTTTAGGATTAAATCATTGTAATTTTCATGTTGATATTATGCGCACATTCCATTGTTCTTTATGTTATTTGTTATGTAATTTTGTATGTGAACGAATGCCGATCATGATCATACTCATTTAATTAAATTTAATCCAAAGATTTTTTATATTAAGTATAAACATAAGTTTATTGAAATTTAAATATTATACTATCTAACTGTTATCATTTAACAAATTCACTGTGCTGTAATAGGAACATTGCCTCACTAAAACTTATACACAATTTATATGAAGAAGAATTACTAAGGAATAACAGTTCCAATAATGTCAAATTAGCTTTAAGTAGGTTGAAAAGTCAAAAAAATATTTATGTAAGGTTTTGGTACATTTTTTTTTTTTTTGGGAAATTATTTACGCAAATATCGCTCTTTTCATTACCGAAAGCCTTATCAAAATCCTCTGGGTTGTTTAGAAATAAATAATAGAAGACACATTCAAAAACTAAATTTAATTTTTTTTTCCATTGAAATTGTGTCGAGTGATTAAGTCACTACGACCTGCCATTTTTTTTTCATTGAAATTGTGTCGAGTGATAAGTCACTAGAGACCTGCCATTTTTTTCATTGAAATTGTGTCGAGTGATAAGTTATTTACGACCTGCCATTTTTTTCATTGAAATTGTGTCGAGTGATAAGTCAGTAGCGACAAGCTAAAAAAAAGAAAAAAAAATAATCCGTGCAGGATTTTTTTTTTCTAAAAAATATATATAACTTTATAAATAACTTTTTAACTAGTTAAAACCGTATCAAAACCCTTTGCATGGTTTATAAGAAATTAGCGGAGATAGAGACTTTATTTTTAATAATAATACATGTATACATACACGTATAGGATAACTATACTATTTAAATATAGTTTTCGTAGCAAGCAACCTGGAGCTGTTATTCCATTTAAATTTGATTTGATTTTTTTATTAGTGAGGCATGGTGCTAATTTTTTTTCTTTTGTTGTAATTGTAAATAAAAATCGGATGCAGACAAAATAATAGTATAAGACCTATGTGTGAAAAGATTTCAAAGAAATCTTAAGTACACGACATTGCAGTATTTGCGCATTTATTTGTTTGAGGCTGTATTCAACATCTTTTTTTTTTCTTTGTTTGTTTTACAATTTATAGCTATAATAGTTCCAGTTTAAGTAGTGCCTCTAAAGCGTGTTGTTTCTTTTAGAACAAATTCCACCACTGAACATACCTATATATGTCCATTTTAAATCAGTCTAAAAATTCACTATTAATAAAATCATCTTGAGAGCGCTGTAATTGAGGCTATTATATGATTATAATTAATTTATACTATTTATATATGTAATAAAATAAAATTGCGATTTTCTTTTCCATACTAAGTTCTAAAAGTGAAATTCTAACAAAAAGGCTATATATAATAGGTATATAAGTTAATTCATCTGCCCTCTTTACTACTTTTAAAAAAAAATAGTTTTTTTTAATTTTTACATTGAATTTCCTTCTTTTGCTTAAATTACAGGGTTTATTATATACAACACTTCAGTGAAGTGACACTTCAGTGCCAAGTACCTACACTTGGGCTTTTTTTCTAGTGCTTTGATTTTATTATCTTAGTTCGCGTCAATACTTTCAAACTAAGAAATTTGTGGACTAAAAAACGCGCCGCAGACAACACACGAAAAATACGCCATACTATGTTTTTTTTCCTTAATTATAAGTTCTGAGAGCGTATTACTGAAATACGCATTTTGCAGTTTATATCTGCATTTTATGTGCATTGAAACTAATAAAAAAAAATCTTTTTATTCTTTTTTTAAATACATACACAGACGATCACTTTTTTAAATATATGATTATTTTTTATCAAAATGCTAATGATATCACACTATGATATTATAATATGCTTAAGAGTATTTGCGAATTAGCACATATTCGCTAGTCATAATTTTATCACCTTCTTGGCCATCGTGAAGTCATTGGCTGGTTGATTTTCATCACAAATTCGCACTTTTTTCTAATGCGTATGGACATTTAGCTCCAGTTTTTACAACGCTTTGTTTTGTGATACTGTGATGTAATATCCAAATATTGTAAATATGTTATTAAAGTTTACATATTATAATATTATAATTAAGTCATGATTAAATTCACGTCACTAGGCTCACAAGAACAATTTAGTATTTACTTCTTAGTTAATAAAAGTATTCTCTAAATGTTTAATCCATTCAATTATATAAATAAAAATTATAATTATTATAAACTTAAAAAATTACAAACTTGTTTTATTAACTCCTTTAAGTTATTTCGTCTACTTTTTATTATTTTGTATCAAATTTAACTTGGAAGTTAAAGTATGAAATATCATTTTGGGTCAAATTGAGTTTGGAACAATCAGGAACTACAATTGCAGGTGTAATAAATTGGCACCAAAACTCGTATTAATTTGCTGCTTCAAACTTATCTAAAAGTATAGTAAGTATACTTTCTTCCTATGAAAAAAAGGGGAAAAAGAATCGATTGTATAAACACAGCACATTCCGCGATGCAAATACTCTTTAAGGATAAAAAGATCTAAGGGTAGTCTTTTTATATAGACCATTTGAACGAAAGGTTAGCGCTTGCCTTAGTGGCAGAGTCTTCTCAATTTATGTGAGGTTTGTAATTAATGAATACTTTCTCCAACTGTATCCGTAAAGAAATTCTATCTTCGGTATCTGGCTGCCTTTATAATAATTCGTTCTTTTTACAAAGAGTGATAACCAGGTACACTTTTGTTAGTCTGTGCTTTTGACTGAAGAGGCTACGCGTTCTTTACTGAAGAAAGTACAGAACATGTAAAGTAATATATGTAAGAATATTCTATAGGTATTTATGTATGTACATAAGATTATTTGCCATATTAAACACCATATCAAACGCCACACAAGATTTTTTGTTTTGAGCTACTATTTAAATAAATAGCTTGACAACATGAATTCAAGTACAAGGAGTACCCGAGTCCATTTAAACTTCACGGTGACTTGACAATACAATAAGCATGTGTCAATAGTTATCGGAATCCAGACTGTCAATTGATAGATAGGTAAAACTCTGTGGGCCTACCGCAGAAGGCATCGGGCGGAAACGGCCGGCGCGCGCGTGGACCCAAATCAACTGTCAAAACTTGCAAGTCTTGTAATCTGACGATATCTGCCAGACATCTTTGTCGCTTCTTCGATCTCTGGTTGAATGACCGGCTAGCCTTATTATGTCTATATTTCGGCTAGGGACAGTTTCAAAGCGAAATTCAATCAATCGATGTTCTCCATAAGTTAAGTGTTGGTAGCAGAAAACTATAACAGTTTTACAAAATTACTTACTACAAGTAAGTGCTACTTACTACAAGCTTTTATACAAACGGGTTTCCTAAAAGTTCAATAATTACTTAACTAGGTAGAGAAACGCCCCTCCCCACCACCTCACAGAAATGCAGCCTATGCGCTAATGCATTTCAGTGATTGAGTTAGGCGACTGTTACACGTAGGGTATTTATTTACTGTGATCCATCAGTTCAGTATTTATTGTTGGATGTTAAAAAATCTAGAAATCCATTAATAAAATATTTACATCCATCAATACGCTAGACTACACGACCAACATCATTATTTATTGACGGATCACAGTAAATACCGTACGTGTAACCGTCGCCTTAAGAGATGCCACACTTTCTTATCCCATCCTAATAACCTACTAGTTTTATTCTATTTTAAGATAATTATCTAATCCTCTCCAAATGGAGAGTTAGACTTCTTAATCTCTACATTTTACAAAACAAAGTCCCCTGCCCTGCTTACGAATAAACTGGATAGGATAGCTACTCTTTATAATATTCTTTTTTTTTTTTTTAAAGAATCGACACTGAAAAGTCTGTTTTATTTATGTCTCATCACAAATTTAATAATAGGTATGAGCATACATTTTATTAACTTAATACAAAATTAATTATTTCTACCACTCACTTTGACGTGTTATTGATATTAACTTTTCATCAGGCGCTATAAAATTTTTCTTACAATAAAATTACTGTAATGAACGATTTGAATTAAATTTTTAATTAAAAAAAAACTTTCTTATAAGTAATGTGAAGGTTGAATTGAATGTAAGAACGCGATGCGAAATGTTGTGATTCGAGTACGGATTATACCAATTAGACGGGGATTTGAACTTTATAGTACAGAGAAATTTCCTTTGACTTCAGTCCAGGGTGTTTGCTAATAGTGGTAGGTGATCTTTTCGCGTAAATCTACAAAGTTGTTTTTACCTCTGAGTCGTGTTTGTTGCTAAGGATATTTAAAATTTCGACACAACACTGTGGGATCAATGAGCTGAATTGCCTACATATAAAAGAAAAAGTCATTCGAGGACCGTCGAAGAACTAAAAGCAAAAGCATTTCCTTGAGAGAGAGCTTATTTCTTATTTTTTAAATTTACTTTATACAAGTGTAAATTATTGGTGTTGTACATTTTCAGATTATTGCTAAAAGACAACTAACAGGCGTTTTTCACCATTTATTAAAAAGTAGCTGTTGCACGCGACTTCGCGTAACTTTATAAAATATAGCCTTGGTTACTCCCTCATAACTTAGCTTTCTATTGGTGAAAGAATTTTTCAAATCGGTCAATTCAAACAAACAAATCTTTCCTCTTTATAATATTAGTATCAGACAAACAAAGTTTCTTAAACTATAGTAAGTAAGTAGGTATTGAAAATAAATTAACTTATACCTATTTTATTTTTTTAGATAGTCAGGCGTACGGTCCACGAAAGACTTGATGGTAGGTGGCTACCGTCACCTAAGTATAACACAAGCAACACTACTGGGACCTTAGTCAAAGTAATAATTTAAAACTATAACGAAGTTCGAAAACAATAAAATGACATTATGAATTGACAATATACCGTTGCTAAATCAAGTGACACTTCCCATACATTTTATTCTTTCGATATACGGAGCGAATGCCACTTGTCTAAGTCCCCAGGTCCTGAAAGCCCTGCCGACTACAGTAGGGTTAAGGATAAGAGATTGAGAAGGGATAGGAAAATGAGCCTTGGCATCCTTTACTCACTCACTGAAACACAATAGCACACGTTCTGTTATTTCATTGTGATCTCAAGAGGATAGTTACTGCCGCCAGACGGCCAGAGGCCAAATGACTGCGAAATTTTTTTTTACGTAAAATAAAAAATTACCTTTACATACAAAACGCAACATTATCTTTGTGTATACCTAAGTATATATTGTAATGAAAAATCACTTTGTTATAATGTTAATATCAGTTAGGGCATTAAGTTTTAATCTAAACAAAGTGCCGTTGGCGGACAGAGCCAAGCATTTATGTTAGTTAACCGCGGATTATGACGTTCTTGTAATAAAGCAAATTATTACCGTCTTGGAAATGGCGGGTGAGGCGACCGCTTTTACTTCATTTGCCATTTCTTGTGCCTATTAACTTATCATATTTAGTTTGTTTTTCTTAATAGCTACCTGTTATTTAATAAAAGTCATCCTCGTCATCATAATCAACTGGAGTTTTCTTTTGCTGTCTTTGTTTTGATGATTGTTCAACATGTATTGTATGTGTCTCATGGTCGCTTGTTGAAAATTTTATTGGTCGCCTGTTGAATCAATAATTCAGGAACAAAAATTTAAAAGATAAATTTGAAAATTACAAAAATGTTTTCCGTCACCCGAACGCGCTAATACCTAACTAAATGGCCAGTGACCATTTTAATGGTGTGCAGCGACATCTAGGATTAGTTTAAGGAGTGGTTATAATTCTGTATACATTTTTAATGTCCGTGTCGTTTTTGTAAATTGACTTAGCTTGCAATAATTTTGGTTTATAATTAGTCGTTTTATTTACAAGCAGTTAGGGAGAGCCGAAGCCGACGGGCAAGTCGAGCAATCGCTCCTGTTACACGACAATAAAACTCCTAAGCCCCATTGCCTAGCGAGAAAGATTTACTCGGCCAACTTAATACACTGTAATATCGTCTTGCGAGAGACTGTGTTCTTATTAACAGCGAAATGCGGAAAGAAAATTCTTCATTTATATTTTTCGTCATTACGTACATACCTACAAGTGCTACAATGTTTTAAAAATACTGTTTCAACATTATCGTAACTTCATAGTAACGACGCTGTTATACAATTTTATCTCCTTACTAGCTTTTGCCGGCGACGTCGTTGGCGTTGAAAAATAAAAAATAATAACGCCTGACATAATAATATATGAGCAATAATTTATTCAATCTTTAATTCTGTTATAGTTTTGCTAGGCATTGAATTTATTTTTAATAAGGCCTATGTTCTTTTCTATATCCCTGTCAATGTGTATATGTTAAATTTCATGATGGTCGGTTGAGTGGTTAAGGCATGAAAAGATAAATGACTGTCAAAGACAACTACTTTACGTTTTTCGACTAAGATCAATAATATTTTTTTATCTGAAAAATAATTGTAGCATACCCATCTATTATTTATAATAGATAAGAAATTTATATTATCACTAGCTGACCGACAAACTTTGTTTTGCCAAAAAATAAAAATAATAATTTTGGGGTGAATCACCCTTAACATTTAGGGGTATGAAAAATAGATGTTGACCGATTCTCAGAGCTACCCGATAAGCACACAAAATTTCATCAAAATCGGTCCAGCCATTTCGGAGGAGTTTGGCAACAAACACCGCGACACGAGAATTTTATTTATTAGATAATTAGTATAATCTAAAAGACAATATTCTGGACAGAGTTCTTTAAGTGATACCTAACATCTACTTTCAAGCATGTATGTAACTTTATATGTATTCTATAGTTAAAATCTCATAATGCTTCCATAATTATATTTCCGAAATACTGAAAGTTACATAATTCTAACATGTTATACATGGAACATATTATATAGTGAACAAAATAATATATTCCCTCACTTTGTCCCTAGCACAAGTGTCTATCTGGAAGGCCGAGCCGGGCCTTAGTTATGATATAACAAGAAGCCCGGCTAAGCATTGGCTTACTGTAGAATTTATTAATTGACATTACTTTTTGCGTGTTCCTTAACAAGTTATATTTTCATACGATATAGTTAAATACGTTTTTTACAATAGGTATTGAATCTGTTATAATAATAATAATAATTTAGGTAATGTAGAAAATAAAATTTAACTGTAAAATATTAATAACACGCGGTTTTAGCAAACCACACGTTATTTCATATTTACCAATTTTTTAATTGAAGTATTAACGTAATAATACATAGTTTAAATTAAAATCTTATGTTTTAATAATAAATAATAATTGCTAAGTTTTAATAATAACAAGTTTAGCTTTACGCAACAAAAAGAAATGCCAAATTAAACACTAAAGGCTACTAAATACTAAATTACCATACGAACTATATGACAATTCATTTTGTAACAATTGTTGACCTTTTGTTTAATATTATTTATGGTGTACCTACCTAGGTACATACATGTGTGTATAAATGTATATACAAACTGATACAATACCATTTGTAATAAGGACTCTTTCTTTTAATAACAACCCCGTCCTTGGAAGCTATAACTCAAAGTTGATCCCAACATCGAGTTAAGAAGAAGAACCTTCCGGATACAAGAAGATTTCTTTTTCGCAACGATCTCTCTATGTACGTGCACATTTGTCTACATATTTTGTATCAGAATTATGAGTATTTTTACTATTTAAGAGGGGGGAAGTGAGTAAGGGATGCCAGAGCCTATTGCCCCATCCCATTCCCCATTGCCCCATCCCCTTTCCCTTATCCTTAATCCTTGTGCTGTTGTGTTTCGGTAAGTGAGTAAGGGATGCCAGAGCCCATTGCCCCTCCCTTTCCCCTTATCCTTAATCCTTCTATGATTGGCAGCGTACTTGTAGGCGTTGCTTGTGTTATAGGCGACGGTAGCCACATACCATCAAGTGGGCCGTCAGTCTGTCTGTAGACCTTAACATAAAAAAAACTATTTTGAAATAGTTGAAGAGAAAAAAATAAAGAGTAGAAACAACTAGAAAAACGTACAAGAAGATAACTTTTCTTTTTGAGTAAACTTAAGTAAAAAAATGTTATCTAATTAAAGTAAAATTATATCAGCATAATAATACAAAGAATAAAACAATTATTACTAGTATGAAATACTTAGAAACGAACTTAATATACAACTTACTGGTACTATTAACGTTCTAGTTTTAGCTATTTCCCTCAAATACCTTATTATATATATTACCTTAAAAGAATTTGCGAAGTCTAACCTTTACAGCTTCAAAGCTTTCAAAGCTTTTTGGAGACCAAACAACGCTTCCAAGAGACCACAAATTGTATTGCTACTTATTAAAAGCCTATCCGCAAAAGGAATGTTCAACAAATATATTAAGAAAAAGGAAGTAAAGAAAGACATATAAGTAACATCCTCATAATTAATTAGAAAATAAAAATACATACATATTGATTAATTGCTTCAAAGAATTCAACAAAATAAAGCGCAGAGTATCCGTAGTGCGTACGGTGTTTGTCATTTTTTTCGCTCAACCGCCGCTCGTCGCGGTCGGTGTAATCTCAAATCTCCCGCCACCAATTTATTTTCATTAGCGATCATCCTCGGTTAATTTTATTCCCTACTTACCCTGGCAAGAATCGGGAGATTTCGTGGCAAAATTGTAAAGAATCGGCTTTTATTTGTGATCTCTTCTGGCTTTTTAAAGTTTTGATTATGTACTCTTTA
This sequence comes from Synanthedon tipuliformis, assembly GCA_947623395.1. Taxonomy (NCBI): domain Eukaryota; kingdom Metazoa; phylum Arthropoda; class Insecta; order Lepidoptera; family Sesiidae; genus Synanthedon; species Synanthedon tipuliformis. Next base: position 9,453,180 of record OX392407.1, on the reverse strand, counting down.
CACTATCCGCTTTTCTTAACTCAGTCAAGCATCAAAACCATTTTAAAGAATATAGGTATTGTTTCAAGAGTAAATATTTACTTTTTGTGTTTTTTTAAAATAAAGTTTGCCAGACAGGCTGATAGACCTGCCGGTCCACTTAATGGTAGGTCGCCTATCATCAAGTCTACACATTCAACGCCACTGACGCTGCAAGTGGGCTGCCGACCATAGGAAGATTAAGAAAACTGATCTCGGAACGAAGCAAAAGACTAGTAGACGGTATCTACGCTAAAATAAAATAAAATTAAATTAAAAAAAAAACTAAATACAATGTCTTACTTCATATAAACGAGCGGCCCAAAATTCGTCTCCTAGCCCGAAATGCGGTATCTGCGGACTTCTTAATTCATTTCCACAGGATAATTTTATTTTTTTACTCCCTCTCGCTTATGATGTTCAACTCTGGCTTATTTTTTATGCCGACCAATTGTTAAGGGTCGATTATTCATTTCATTTCTCCCAAGTACGGGCTAGATTGAAGCATAATCAAGTTGACATCTTTGTCGAGATTGGATTGAGTGATGAATTTTAAGCGGCATTTTAAAAAAACGGATTATTTTATAATCTTTTCTTAGTTTACCTGAGGACTTATCCAACATATTTAAGTTAAATAATTAACTTATTCTTATTTATTAGAACTAAAATAAGTTGGATAGAAATAAAACGTGTACGTACACACACACATTCATGCTGTAATGCTGTAATGAGACTATCTTTGCTTGTACGAGTATATAGTGTTTTGTGGTCCATCGTTAATTATTTTCTGATTCATGGCAATTGACAATTACTTCTGCTTCCGCTGTAGCTTAGTAATTAACTTTTTTATAAGTTTTACGACTGAACTTTACCTACGCATTGCGTTACGCATCCTGGGCATCACGTAAAGTGACTGAAACCACAACCTGACAAAAGATCAAAATCAACTTTCCTGCTGTTGTGTATCAACTTTCCTGCTGTGTTGTGCTTTGTAAATGACAAAGGACAGCTCCCATTTCAGTATGTCCTCCATATTCGTTTTTATTTATTCTTGTAACTTTATCGCGTAGCTATTGCTAATAGACGACGATATTCACATTTTCATGAATGCCCGGCGAACTTTACATAAAATAATTACACGATTTGAAAAAAATAAAATAAAGGATGAATACGAAATGTCATATAAGTAATGCATATGAGCATGTTTCATTCACATCTAAATCTGTGCTCGTATTAATTTGTCTCGCGAAATTAACGCATGAGTAACCCCGCCCGCCGCCCCGGCCCGCCCTGACATCTCTCTAAATCGCTCTTATGCATCCCACTACATTGTATCTCTATAGAGTGGACATTATTTCAAGATAATTATGATAATTAATCACTTGTAATTATAACGATGCCGAAGAAAAAGATCATCTAGCGGCGGAATCTAACTTTTTATCTTTATTTAATGCATCTAAAAATTTAAAATGTACATTAACAATTTTAAGGAGCCGTTTGGATCAGTAATTAAGGCTATGGCCGACGCAAAATTTCAAATTTTCAATGACGATTATTCAATAGTTATACATGTATTTGCTTCAAAAAAAATATATATTGTAGGTCAAACTTTCATCTTGTCATTTTAACAATATCAAAATAATTAGGCAATTAGATATTTAAAAAAAAAATTTTTTGTAAGCAAGGTGTGTTCAGTTTTCAATCGACCTTTCTGGGGCAATTATCACGCGATTCAATCCATTCTTTTTTTATTAAATAGGTATCAATGATTTCAAGTCAATTTAACAATATCAGATTTTTAAGTATAAAGGGACTACAATAAAATTCAAATATCATGATTTTATCGAGCACATTGTGCGCGATGGGGCGTGCCAGTCAGTCTGCGCTCTGCAGTAGCGCTGGTCGGACGTGGACTCTGTGTTTATTTGTTTCATGCTAGTTTCGTGCAATAAACATAGTTAAAAAGAACTATTAAAGAGAGAAGGGGACTTAGTTTACATTTGTCTATATTGTGAGAATCAAGTATTCGTAATTTAAATATGTTAAAACGTTATTAATATAGTAAACATGTTTTGATAAGTTTCACTACCATAGATCTTAATAAAATTGTGTTGGTTAGATAAGACCTATCATATTATTATTGTGCATACTATGATAGTAAACAAAATGATTATAATATGACATTTCTAATCTAATGTTTCTAATATAACATTTTATTATAATTTTATAGTTACGTCACACATCAAACTATTATTTTGCCCGATGTTAGATTCCTAATTTTCAGTTCAAACGAAACATGAATGTTCCCTTACCCTAACCCGGCGTGCTACGGTTCGTTAGATAGGCCTTGACGAGACATATCCAACAGTACTGTACCCTCACATTACCCTTACCTTACCTTACCTTACCCTAACCCCACATGTGACGGTTCGTTAGATAGGCCTTGACGAGACATATCCAACAGTACTGTACCCTCACATTACCCTTACCTTACCTTACCTTACCCTAACCCCACATGTGACGGTTCGTTAGATAGGCCTTGACGAGACATATCCAACAGTACTGTACCCTCACATTACCCTTACCTTACCTTACCCTAACCCCACATGTGACGGTTCGTTAGATAGGCCTTGACGAGACATATCCAACAGTACTGTACCCTCACATTACCCTTACCTTACCTTACCTTACCCTAACCCCACATGTGACGGTTCGTTAGATAGGCCTTGACGAGACATATCCAACAGTACTGTACCCTCACATTACCCTTACCTTACCTTACCTTACCCTAACCCCACATGTGACGGTTCGTTAGATAGGCCTTGACGAGACATATCCAACAGTACTGTACCCTCACATTACCCTTACCTTACCTTACCTTACCCTAAACCCACATGTGACGGTTCGTTAGATAGGCCTTGACGAGACATATCCAACAGTACTGTACCCTCACATTACCCTTACCTTACCTTACCTTACCCTAACCCCACATGTGACGGTTCGTTAGATAGGCCTTGACGAGACATATCCAACAGTACTGTACCCTCACATTACCCTTACCTTACCTTACCTTACCCTAAACCCACATGTGACGGTTCGTTAGATAGGCCTTGACGAGACATATCCAACAGTACTGTACCCTCACATTACCCTTACCTTACCTTACCTTACCCTAACCCCACATGTGACGGTTCGTTAGATAGGCCTTGACGAGACATATCCAACAGTACTGTACCCTCACATTACCCTTACCTTACCTTACCTTACCCTAACCCCACATGTGACGGTTCGTTAGATAGGCCTTGACGAGACATATCCAACAGTACTGTACCCTCACATTACCCTTACCTTACCTTACCTTACCCTAACCCCACATGTGACGGTTCGTTAGATAGGCCTTGACGAGACATATCCAACAGTACTGTACCCTCACATTACCCTTACCTTACCTTACCTTACCCTAACCCCACATGTGACGGTTCGTTAGATAGGCCTTGACGAGACATATCCAACAGTACTGTACCCTCACATTACCCTTACCTTACCTTACCTTACCCTAACCCCACATGTGACGGTTCGTTAGATAGGCCTTGACGAGACATATCCAACAGTACTGTACCCTCACATTACCCTTACCTTACCTTACCCTAACCCCACATGTGACGGTTCGTTAGATAGGCCTTGACGAGACATATCCAACAGTACTGTACCCTCACATTACCCTTACCTTACCTTACCCTAACCCCACATGTGACGGTTCGTTAGATAGGCCTTGACGAGACATATCCAACAGTACTGTACCCTCACATTACCCTTACCTTACCTTACCTTACCCTAACCCCACATGTGACGGTTCGTTAGATAGGCCTCGACGAGACATATCCAACAGTACTGTACCCTCACATTACCCTTACCTTACCTTACCCTAACATACATGTCCTTGCTAACTAATGTCCTTGTAGCCAACATACCAAAAATACACAACATACCATACCATCCGCATATCCATCTTTCCGAAGTCATGGTTTCATATAGAAATGTGAAATCAAATATTTATATTTTTTTCAATTTAAATACAAAAGATACTTATTATATTTATACCTATATATAAAATTTTATTTTATTATATATAAAAGATATTATATTTATATTTATAATATATTTATATTTATATATTTATATTATATTTATAATAAAAATATATATTTACAAGTTATATATATTTACAAAAATTGTATATAATATTAAGCTTCGGAGTCCCAAGTATGCTGGCTGCATAATTGAATTTACAACCGGAATAAAAGAAAATAGTCTCACTACTTCGGTTGATTTGTTCGACCGAAGTACTGGGAAAAAAAAAGTCTCACTAGTTCGATCAACCGAAGTAGTGGGAATGGACCAGAGAAAAAATAGTCTCACTACTCACAGACCAGACTTTTTTTTCCTAGTACTTCGGTCGAAAAAATCAACCGAAGTACTAGGAAAAAAAGTCTCACTAGTTCGGTCAACCGAACTGTCAACCGAACTACTGGGAATGCACCCAAATTTTAAATGTAAGTATGTATACTACACACATGACTTTTTTACTGAGGGTATTATAATAAATATACCTAATATTAGAAATATTAGGTATTTCTAATATGAGGTATATTCACATTCCTTAGGAAAAATTAGGTGATATATATATATATATAACCCAACCTATATATATATATAGGTTAGGTGATTATATATATATATATATTAGGTGATTTTTTGATATATATAAACTAAATTAACTTTTCATAACATATATTTATTTATGGAACACTATAGCATAAATTTTCACTCGAGTGACTATTGTGGTTTATTTTTTAGTATACTTTTATTCTACACAATTCTTTATCACATTATTCATTTCATTATATATTCGCAGTGAAAGTGAATATATACACATAATTACTCAGCTGGACGCCAAATTTCAACTTCATAAAAATATAAAAACTTTGGCCGCATCTATTTGTTATACTCAATATAAGTCTATGGTAAGGACGCTTGCGGAGCGCGGGGCGAAATAGCTGTAATTCCCGCCTGTAGGCGTGGCCAGCCAGCCCGAAAAACGATTTTATTTTTGCATATGCCATAGGCTTAAGGTGCTTGCCTTAACGCTCTGTTCTGAGGTTTCCAGGTTCAATTGCCGGCAGGGTCAACTTTGGAAATGAACTTTTAAAAGTTGGCTCTGTCCTGGATTTTGATTTGCTTTGAGCCATCAACTATTAAATTAAAAGAAACAACTATAAAATTTTAATATTGTGAACGACTTGAAGTTGCTTAATTAAGTAAAGTCTAATTAAGTAGACACATATACAGGCAGAAAGATTTCTGTTTTAGTACTAAGTATTATGAATAAAAAATAAATAAATTTATTTATTTATAAAAAATACGTTATGGATGTTTGTTCTGATAGTAAGTTTAAATTCACTAGTGGAGATGGACAGACACAGCAAATGAATACACCACATTCTTCAAAATAGTTGCAGACGAAACTTAGACCGATGAACTTACTTGCGTTAAATAAGATAGGTCATATGAGACTGTGTCGTAAACGACTCTATATAAAGCTGAGGTAGTAATTTTCTGTCGGTGCTGTGTTTTCCGCGACCTCAGGTGAAAAGATCCCACGCTCACCTACCGTCTGCATTGCTGGCTTAACTGTTTACTGTCTACCTTCAACGTGCATGCTAAAGCGTATGAGAGACGGCTTCTCTAAGCGGATAGTGCAATGAAAATTACCCACCATACCTATTAAGTTCAACTGATTTTGTCTTAAGATAATGTTCATAAAAAGCTTAACCGTTTTTCTAAAAGGTTCACTTGCTTTTTGGAGTAGAGTAGCTTCTGTGATAACGAGGGAGATTATCTTGATGGATATTTGTAGGTAATGAATCTCTTACATACATACAATCTTGTATGTTGGTAATAAATAAATTCAAAATCTACTGGCCCGATTTATGGGCCGATGTATGATGTATCTACATACACTTTTATAAATATAATAAATAAATAAAAATATATTAATAAATTCTTTTAATAACAACATGAATTAATTTTCAAAACAAAATTATACCTAATGGTTTTCATTGTTATTGTTCAACTTTATTGCTCCTTAAGACAAAACAAGTTAATTTTTAACGAGCAACTCATCAAAATTGCTTAATTACATCCCAAAGGGACACAGCTAAGCGTGAAGCGGGGAACTAATCAACTGTTTAAGGAGTACGATGTCACTGACAATAAAATATATAAGGGCCAATTCACATCTAGTGTTTTCAAAGCGGTTTATTAAAAAAAAATATAATTTGTGTCGTGAGACCTTTATATTTACCTACTGACTTTTATTTATTCTAATTTCTTTTAATTATCTAATTTCACATTTTTTGTATTTATATTTTTGTATTCGTGTCCTAACATCGTATTGCGCCCAAGATTAAGATATTCTTAAGATATTTTTTCTTGTAAGATAGTAACTTACAAAGATAGATGTAAGCTATTTTACAAAGATCATACAAGAGAAAAAATTATCTAGAAATCTATCTCTTGAAAAATTATCTTAAAATGAATCATAGCGACACAAAAACTCAACAATTAATTCCGAACAATATTAGGCAATTATTTAATCGCTAACTATGAATGTTGCTGAATGTTACCTAGCGATTGTTTCATTAAAATCAACCGCCAGGAAATTAACTCTATAAAAAAAAACCTCCCCTGTCGCTTGAGATGACAACACTGACGCGATTATCGCAAAACAGAAAATCTGTTTCTCCTTCAACACTTCTGGAACAATTGTAAAGATTGTTTAACTTTTTCTTTTTTGTTAATTTAATTCTTATTGTTGAAGTGAAACGGAGTCAAGTTTCCGTTGCAATGCTCTTTGAAATTCTATTGTTTTGTTACCGTATTGTTTTCTTTTAAGGGTGATTTGTACCCTTTCAACAGAATTATCTATTTGCCATCTAAAATTTATAATTTCTTCAAACTTGATTGATATATTGATTCGTGAAACTTGATTGAACACATACTTTACACAGTTACTTGATTGATAGTAAACTTTAATTATAGTGAACTATACTTTATTGGCTCAAATTTAATTGTTACCATTTTCAAAAATTTTTTGTTTGTCCAAAAAATAGAATACTATTTTCAACCTTGCCTGCCTTACTTAAACCCTTACTTGCCATATACAAATTACAACTATACAAACTATACCTACAAGTAATAATCTAAAGTTATCTGTAAATTGCTAGTTTGTTTAAGGAAAATCACTGTAAGAGTAGGATTACTATATATAATTGTATAGAAAAAAATTTAATATCTATTATATTTTTTTAAATAGTTTTTTTAAATTCCTACCTCTAAGGCTGGGTTGCACCATCTTACTTTAACTATAACCAACGCCGCAACTTCAGTTAAAATAACGGTTAGGCCGAAAATGAGTTGCAAGAGTTAACAAATAATCATAACTGGTTAACTGGTGCAACTCATTTTCGGCCTAAAACTCATTTTCTGCCGAAAATGAGTGCGAATTAACTGAAGTTGCGACGTTGGTTATAGTTAAAGTAAGATGGTGCAACCCAGCCTTAGTGTTACAATTAAGGACCCGATCATTAGTACGTTGATAAATATTTTGTGAAATTTTATTCGATCTTTGAAACTTTGAGGATCATCAACATGAAATCAGCGTAGCCACAAAAGGAAACATTGAAAATGAAATATAAACCACTTAAAGGAAATGTGCAGCCACAGCTAACGTTGGTTTATGCTTCAGATAAGGCTTGCAAAGTCAAATGTATTCAGATGCACATCTTTATAGTATTTCTGGCTGGGATCGTAAAATATAACAGTTAACTCACTTAAACGATCAGAGTGCGAATGTCATTATACATTTTATTTTTTTAAATTTTTAAACCAATTAGACAATAATTTAGGCAACCTTCTTCTGACAATATTTTATCCGTGACAAATTTAGTTGCTACTCTGACCCATGGTCAAAATAGAAGTAAGTATCTTATATTATGATGCTGGATAGTGTGCTTACAATATTAATTTATTTTTATTAAACAATCATGCAATAAAAGTGAAATAGTCTGATAAGAGATTATTTTAATAAATATATTCGCTAATTATCTAGCATATTTTTTGTATTAAGTTCGACAGATAGGCTGACGATACACAAGCCATAGGAGGGTTAAAGATAGGGCGATTAATAGGGAAATAGGGAATTTGATTATATCATTATTAACATCCGACAGCGCTAATTGCTGGACTCACTTTTAGACGGCCACGCCACATCCAAACCCTATGAGAGTCTTCGTCTTTCGTCTCCCTATAAAAATAAACGTATATGCCGCATCAAAACGTTGATGCCGCATTTATCAAGTAATCATCCCTAATGAGTTTCTGTCGAACAGACAGCTAACTGTCCCGTCTGTAAAACTCCACATCTAAGTAACTTGGAAAATTCAATAAAAAGCTAAAAGCCAATCTTATCTCCGCAAGAGGAAATTAAGAAACAGCGCCGGGCATCTGACACGGTCGCTCTACTGAGATCTGTGGCAAGGGATGTACCAATGACTACAAAACCAAAACTTTACGATGGAATTTATCAATAAAACTGTCATCGGATTTATAAATACATTTACTAATATTGTTTTTTATATATTTTGGTTTTTTATAAAGATTTTAATAAAATATTTATAAAACAAATAGGTATTAAGTAATAATAGTATTGAGGGTGGTGGCGTGGTTATAATAATAGAAAATCTAGCAATACATTTTTTACAAATATGTGATTTTCTTATTAAACAAATTTAACTTATTATTTTATTTACCTACTTTAATAAGAAAAAATATGGAAATTTGTCTTATATCTGATAACAACATGTATTATTTCAGATTAGTTATTATGTTATTTATTTAGATTTTGTAGAACTTAATGAATTTTTTTCTTATTAACTGAACAACATGTATTATTTCAGATTAGTTATTATGTTATTTGTTTAGATTTCGTAGACCTTAATGAATTTTTTTCTTATTATCTTTTGCTAATGAGATATTGCAGGACATGCAAAAGTTTGACGGGATCAATGCTACTAAGTGCGAAGCATGAATGTATCGACAATTATCGATAAACGCTTGTGTGCATCACTAAACATTTTTAAAGATAGAGTGTTGAATGCGACAGCGACACGACATCTGGTTTCGGCGTCGAACCGCTGAAATAATTCCAGTGTGACGCCGCCACCACAACGCCGAGGGAGGAGCGGAAACGCAGCCTTATCTCTCGCGGAATACTCGCTTGTTCCATTTTTAAACAACTCACTGCTTTATTTGTATTTATTCCACCGCCCCCCGCCCGACCCCGCTCTCACCTCCTTCCGCGCCGAGTTACCACATGAATAGAGACGCCTACTTAATGGGACTTTCAGTTCCTAAGTCATCACGTTCTTTTAACAATATACTCACCGAAGATAAGTAAGAAAGGTCGGCGGCGTGGATAATAAACGAAGAAAATATATGTGTTTTCTCAGGGGAATTTCGAAAGAGAATCTTGATGGTACGTCATAAATACCCATCAACTTGTTACAAAGTTTGTTTTATTTAACTTACACGTATTAACACTTACATAATTAAAGTCAAGTAGTATATAATAAAATATTATTTTTATAACGCAGTTAACAGACAATACTACAAAATAATACTTACCTACATTTTCTATTACCTTTGGTCCAATATACCCTTAACTCCTTTCTGTTACATACATGTGTTGCATAAATAAAGTATCTATATACCAATATCCAATATTATGCCATTTGATGTCCAATATTGCCTAAAAAAAACGTAAAGAAGTTTGGTAATAATAAAAATATCTTAAGCAATCTTAACACCGATATACCAGATAATGGCGACATTATTCAGCGGCAGAGCGCTAGTATTCGTCTTCGGGGTACAGTTTATCCTTTATCAGGGGCACAATGCGTTACCAGTAACAATATCGTTACAGGGGCTATTCAACATTTTTATTATTGCGTTACTATTGTCTTATGGCGCGACCGACTCAGATAACGCGCGGCAGTTACAGACACGACCATCGTCGAACAATTTTATGTTTAGAGTACCGGATTGGTACCGGAAAATGCAACATTTTTGAAGTAATTAGTGTGGTAGGACATACTGTTTTCTGCAGTCATACTGTATTGGGCCACTAAGTGTCAGTTCACACCGAAATGCGACGCGCGCGCATTTCAACTTACTAATTTTCTTAGCTGTGTCGACAACCTTGTTTCTTCGACGAATTTCACTTATACTTACTCGTAGATAGTGAATTAAAAAGTGTTTTTAAATATACACAATTAAAGACTTATTGAGCTAATATTGTTATAGAGATTATCACTATCAGAAGTATACAATAATTATACATCGACTGTCATCGACTATAATTATTGTATTATTGTATACTTCTTCAATTGTGTATATTTAAAAAAACACTTTTTAATTCACTATCTATATATATTTATATTTATATTTATTTATTTATATCTATAAGTCACCTGTCTTAAGACTCCGTCACACTATATCTATTATCTTCCAGTTCTTCAGTTATCTATTACCTAGTCTTTACTTTTGCTTCAACTGTACCGCGAGTTTCACCGTTAGAAATTATTATTTGGTCAAATAAAGTTTGCACAACAGCAGTAGTAATGGCGTACTTACAATCAAAATTGATGCTACTTACATCAAACAAATTTTAAACGTTGACTCAATGTTATCCGCTAACAATCCCGATACAAACTTGGTAATTTAATTAAAAGATAATAAATGTAATTAACAAAACGGAACTAAATACATAATTATATTTACCTATAGGTATTTTAGTACTAAAAAGTTCCTAGAGGACAGTGTGTCCCTTTGGTTACCCGCTACCGAGATACGTTGCAGATTTATGTTGGTAATGTTTGTTGTTTCACCTTCCCCGCGAATAATGCGCCCAAAGATTTATGAATAGCTCCGTTTGTGTTTAGGTGGATGATTGGTGATGATAAAGGGATCCCGACGCTAATTTACAAGTCCAATTTCGCAATTCAGTACATTTCCTTAATCTGGAACTTGTGTAGGCATTTCAATACATCACTATTTTTATTGATAAAACTTCACAAACTAAATTTTGGGCGGTAAGAATTTTAATTTCTTGCTTCTATTTGCTTACATGTTATACTTGTAAAATACAAATTTATGCATAAAAACAATTTAGATTTTCCTATGTAAAAGAAACGATTTACATTATATTCTAATAAGGTCTAAATTATACTTGTCAAGTACTTACTATGTACCTACTTGTACATAGTTCGGTATCAGCCGATAGAACTCCGGCGCATACATGAGGATTTCCCAATCCTAAAATAAGGGTATTACTACACCAATCAATTATAATCTTTATCGATCAATTTGTAGCCTGCCAAATTTGACATGAATCACTTTGGCGAAACGGATAGACTTAAATTAGTCAAAATTATTTAAAACGACAGGTCGGTCTTGAAAATTCTTTACCTTTATCACGTGGCTGCAGTTAAGCTTCCGAGCAAACGGAAATGCATTTACCTTTACATTCGACTATATTTCCAATTATGCAAATATCACAACTCCAGGGAGTTCGCCGCGAAGATACCATTAATCATTATCTAAATTAATTTCGAACGTTTAACAAAATCTCCTCTTAGTTTCTTAGAGTCACAATAAAGAGGATCGCGGTACGGCGGCCATAACTCATCCGTACGTAAGATTACTGATCTTTAATCCCCCTCCTGGCTTCTCTTAAAGTTAAGATTTACGAGCTGAGGAATTATATTGCGCCCCCGCGAAATAAGCCAGGACAGGAGTCAATGAAAAAAGTTTGCATGCAGTAGGATAGTTTGTTTTTGAGATTATGGTGAAAGTTTTACACGCAAATTCACTTTGCTAAGGCACGTAATATGAATTCACGAGTATGTATATTCAACTTATAAAAAATAATTAAACTCACTGAGTGTCGCCACAAGATTTTTTTTGTTAAATGTAGGAATCTCTCTGACTTCGCATGGGTGTAATGAGCACATTATTTTAAGCATCGTATATTACATACATATTACATGTTCAATTCATCCGTCAGACTATTTAATGTCAATGCAATAACCTAAATATAACCATTATACATAATTTTATTATACCTACATATCACCATAATCTTCTGTATTTTGTGTTACATTTTTTTGCCTTGCTAGTTATCCAATTTTCATCTTTTATAAAAAACATACTTTAAACTTTAATGTAGATTTAAAAAAAAAATTAAAAAATATTTAGGTAATATTTAGAATGTCCATACCTACTGAAAATCGCAAAAGAAATCCGTTTCCTGTTTTGTATATTATAAAAAAAACTTGTAATTAAGAAATGTAATTATTAAAACTCGATAACACGTAGATGGAGATGGCTTCTTGTTAATCTAAATCAATTGAATTTAACTAAAGAAATTAAAAATAATAGAAATAAAATTCTGCAATAAATAAAGCTTTTGAAGGCGGTTAAGACGTATCATCACCACCATCACAACCACCACCACCACCACCACCACCACCACCATCATCATCATCATCATCATCATCATCATCATCATCATCATCATCTAAGCCATAAAACCTCCTCTGCCGGAAAATAGTCTCCCCTTTAATTTTCTGGATACAACGTCGCACGTCGTCTTGCGGCCTTTACTGCGGCATCTGACCATCTTGTCTATGCTATTCACTGGGGAATTTTGTATAAAATTGTTATATCTGTTACAGGTACTTGTATGAAAATTATCCAAAACCGTTAAGTACGTACTTTATAATTTCACTATCACTAATTAAATACATATTATATAAAAATTACGTGTCACGTGGCGTAAACTACTGAACCGATTTTACTATAACTATCTGTAATTTGGTCCAACTTAAAAGATAGGATAGTTGTTATTTTGAACCCGGGCGAAGCCGGGAGCGTGTAGCTAGTTATATTATATAAGTTTCCACATTGCAATCGTATTATTTCGCGTACCTATCCTATCCACCTTAGCTAAAAGTATCCGATGCTACTTCCTCTTAGAGTTAGCTGAAGGAATATTTATGACTTCAACTTTATTTAATATCAGTTCGGTTGTGCTCGGAACATCCTGTCAGAAAACTTTTTAAGCAACGGCAACATTATTTGCTCGGTTTATGCATATGGTATGAGATATAAAATCTAATCGTAATTTTGCAGAATTCTCATCGCTTTATTATTTGTTCTATTATATTTGTGTTCCTTTTAGGAATAATAATATATAATATAGGAATATAGGAACTTCCTATATTATTTTTTCTATCTCAATAGGTATCAAAGAATCCTTTTCTTTTTTGGAAGCGTCCAGCTGTGTATAGCAATAGGTATTTTAATTGTATAAGAGCCTCTTTCACAATCACTGAGTAAAGTGTCAAGTAGGCTAACCGCCAATTAAAGTCACCGGTAAGAAAGCGTACGAGTTTCACCATTTTCGAGTAGCATTACTCAAGGGTAATTTCAATGAAATTGTCACAAAATACTCGTGACATTTACTCTCCAATAAGTTTTACTAATCAACATTTTACTTGTAGTTGGTGAAAGAGGGCCATACTCGTTTAAAAATTAAAAGTCTAAATTAGTTTTATGTCTAAATTAAGCTAGTCTTGGATATAATACACATATATCCTTAATTGTGAGTCTTTAATTTTCGCTAATTAGTATTTAAATGCAAAAGTTGAAGTTGAAGTTGGGTATTTTTTGGGGAGAGATCTATAATTATGAGTATATAAATGTTCTGAAACATACGTATAAATATAAATTAATAAGAAAATAACAATATAATGAAAATTGAAGTAAACACTGTAATTAATCTTTTGTTTTTAAATATTGAATCTGTACTGACTTTATATTGCTTTATATTATTTGATATCAATGAATAGCTATAAAATAATTTTCACTAAATCTTTTACGAGTTCCTAAGTATCCAACGTGAAGTTTCCAACAAAGGTGTAATTGAAAGATCGGGAATTTCCAAGCAGGCACATATTTCAAAGGCGCTCTCTTGCCCGGATAATATAAGAAGATAGAGGACAGAGTCGGATATAAAATATGGCGTCCTTTCATGAATCTTATTAAGATATCCGCCAAAAACAGACAGGGACAAAACTATGCTCGCCAAGCGTAGGTGTAAGCGAGACGCGCATACAGTACGGTTTACGTATATTAAAATAATGCAGACACGGTTAAAGAGGTGTGCGATTGCTCCTTGGATATTTATAGTCCCCTATGAATATGATTTTCTTTAAGTGGATATAGTTTCCTCGAGTGGTGTTTAGTGTCAAAAAGATAAGTGAGGAATTATGTTACCTTTGAAAAGTGGTTTTGAATATAGATATTTTACTGTAATATTTTTTTAATTTACAACATAGGAACAGATTTTTTATAATTGTATAAATTAAGTCGAAGTGTGTCCTGCCACTAATAAACATTACTCGCAGGCTACTTAAAATTTTTCGAACATACTAGCGGAAGAGCAATTTATAGTTAAGATTTTTAATTGCGTAGCGAAGGTTCGATGGCGAAGTTTATTATCGGTTCAGTAACCAACGTATCCGAAACTTATTTTGCATGTTAGCCGAGATACGACAAACATGTGCACTTGCGAAATAAACTTTCGTGAGTTATGGGCTGAATGTAAATTATCAAGCAGCCTTGTATCTAAAAGGGATAAGAAAAGAAAATAACACCTAAAATTATTCATTCCAACAATAGGTTCAGTACAATCTCTTTCTGAAATTTTAAAGAGTACCTAAGAATACCAGATTTTACTGTGTTTTTAAAGCTCACCATCATGGCGCAAACAAATCCTCCGTTATCATTCAAGAATGTGAGAGTTCCCCCTTATCATTCAATTTTGTTGATATAGGGGACGATATGCAAAAATTACTCGTCACTGACTACACCGCATAAGGACAACCGTAAGTAAGCTACCGCAAGGTATTGAAATGCTAACCAAGAGATATTTACCCAATATTAATTTTAGACTTAGGCTTGTTTTTTGAAAAAAAAATTCTGGTCTTAAAATCTAAAAGTGGACATCACTATGTAATGACTGAAGAACCGGAATGATTGTGAGATTGGATAGATGTATGTAGGTACATATTTATATACGTTACTCTTTCACAGATTTCGATGGAATTTGGCTCACGGATTTGAAGTTTCAATCCGTCGGCTAGTTTTCGAACACAACAAAATTATATATGTATTATAGATTTTTATACCGAAAAAATTTTAGGTTTCCGTGGGATCGTCTAATATGAAAAATTGGACGCCAATGTCACAGCGATAAAGATGTCAGATATTTTCTCATGTATTTTTTTTTTCATGTAAACACGGAGTCGCAGGCACTAGCCAGTAAAAATAATTATAAAGTATTAATTACTGACTTATCTGGGTTTTTATACGACAATTTTTGTACTTTCAAGTTACGATATTGTGGACCGTTTATCCCGCATAAATAACATTAGCCTGTGGGAGCGATAGCGTGCGTGGGAGTGTTTTTGTAATTACCTTATAAATAATAATTCAGAGCGGCGTAGATTACGGTTACGGATGATTCACGGCGCTCGGAGCTCCAAGGTAAATGGAAGCGGGTTGCATCATATTCTCGCTATATGATCTATGCTAATAAAATATTCTTGACTCCCAAAACACAACAGATTTCAACATTCTCGGTCAGCACAGTCAAAGCAAAAATGATAAATTGGTATTTTATTTATCTCTACTATCCAAAATGAGTCTGTTCTGAAACATAGCCTAAGTATACCTAGATAGCTAAAATTTTGAACAATGTTTATTTTATACCTAGCAGCCCGCCACCTGCACGGATGTAATTAGGATTTATGAAAATGATGAAAGTTTACACGATGTAATAAGCTCCCGCTAAAAAAGATTTTTGAAAATTTCAACCCATTGCGAAGCCGGGGACGAGTTAATGTACCTATATAAGATTTTACAAATACTTATAGATCATCAAACACAATAAAATTAGATCAATCTGCCACTTGTTTGGAAAGCTGTTAAATTACGTAGAAGAAACCGCTAAAGAAACTTTTCAAACAAAACATCAAAACAAACTGCTCTTTTCAAACAAATCTTCCATTATCGAAATTAATATTTCAATGTCAAAACAGTACATAATAGGTACTGCGAAAAAGAAAAACAACTCATTTCCTTGAATTTTCGGCCATGGCCTTGGTACATAAATCTTCTTTACGATTTAAATTTAACTAAGAAAATTATTATTACTTACTCAATTTTTTTGAACAGTGTTTAGGTTAGATTTCATTAAAAAAATTACAAATAATTTCTATTAGAAGGCTATAAGACGATTATTCGAAGTATCAAAATTAATCTAAACTTTAACGTGCATACCTTTAATACAGAGTACATGCACAAACAATATAAATATTCATAGAAACCGAAGCGCGTACTTAACCATAAACAGCTTCGCATACTGAAGACACCGCAACCTCAAGGTGGCAACATTACTATTACCTACTTATCCTTTTTGGGTAACTTTAATTAATACACATTTATTTTAAAGTCTTAACATTATTATATTTTTTATTGAGAACCGACCCAGGTTCCGCAGTTTTTGGAGTTTACTCCAAAAATGAAAATTTATGGGAGTAAAATCAATATTGTCACAAGATTGGGAGCACGAATGCGTTACACTTTGTGGTCAACTGAGCCCACAGTCCTTTTAGCTCGCGGGTTCAGTTGAACACTTTTTTTTTGTGGGTGACTCAGCCCACTAACCTTTTTCTGCAAACACACAACTTGGCTCTGACACACACAACTTTTTTTGTTGCAAATTATATACAGCCACCTTCCTTGTTTATCGCTCTTTCTATTAGCGAAAACCGTATAAAAATATGTTGGGTTAGAATAAGTTAGGGTTATTATATAATAAGCATTGATATAGATAGTTAGCTTATAAACGTAATCAAATTAATTTACCAGGGAAGATGGGACAATAAAATTGAAACCCATCTAGGTGAAGGTGTATCACACCGTTATTATTGGGGCTAATAAAATACCATTAGCTATAAAGTTTAATTTAACTAAATAGTTTTACAATTTAACAACACTGAAACATCACTAAGAGAACACAAAAACAAATTAGCCATATATGTAAAAAACTACTTAAATAAAGAATATGATTCACATTAATTAAGAGTTAATTCAGGCAATAATTAAAAATCTAATAGGCGCCGGTTGCTTGCAACTCACTAAATCGTCCCCCATTTGATAGATGGCCTCACACCTATTGCGGTGGTAAAACCTTTTCAAACTCGCACCACTCAAAATCCCCCTACAAAGAAAGTTAGCGTTTTATGCGCTCCTTACTTCGACAAGGTTCCAAGAGGCAAGCGTAGATAGAGTATTAGGAAGCGTTTACACGGGCAGCACGTAGCGTAATAAATAATATAGTAATCAGAGCTATTCCTTACATCCCGCCTCTTATTAGCGAAGAACCTACATTCAACATTCGCTAATGCCTCGGCTTACTAGCACATGTGGGACGCAAAGATTCTCTCAGAATTTATTGTACATCGGCTTATGAATCATAAATAAGGTAGGGCTAATTGGAATTGGTAACAACAATGTTTGATATGAAATCTTAACTCAAATAGATTAATTGTTAATTTAACTTAATTTTTATTAACATATTAACTATTGTATATTAGAATAGACCAGAAGTTGAACTACACAGAGTATTAATATTTGATTTACCTAACTAGTTTAAAGTATATTACTTAAGTCACATTTCTAGTTTAAGTTTATATTACGATTTCTTTAACTAACTAAAGTTAATAAACAAGATACTAAAATTGTTTATACTAAAATTGGACATTTGCATTTGCTATCTTACGAATGACACAGTTGCAAGTCGCGTTCGGGACTAAGTCAGTAAGTCCTAAATGGTCTGAGTCTGTGCGTCTCTGAATATTAGTATGTAATTGTTTTCATGCGTGGAATAGAAATAATTGATTGAAAAAAAAAATCGTTAAAAACCTGCATGTAATAGAAGACTAAAACAATATTTGAAATGATAGCATGTTAGCAAATTCAGCAGAATAAGCAAATTAAGAAAAATTTCAGCAAGAAAAGAATGGCATAACAGCCCAAAGTCGGGAGGAGTATGACAAGTAAGTAAGTATAGTATAATGTATATAAATACATATAACACCTACACAATATGTGTGTGTATATTGTTTTTGGTTATAAAAGCGGCATCCGATAAAGGCTCGAAGCACACACATACTTCGATAATGCCGGGAAATTATGAAGTTTTAACAAGTTCCCCAAATAAATCTCCTTCGTGCGCGGTTATCGCGACTCGTGGTCCTCGTCGAGCAGAGCTCGAGGTTTGACACGCGCTCTTGCCATATATTACCTAATGGCATTTTAAATTATCATTAAAAATTTAAAAAAATATTTTGTGTCATTCCTATTGCAATTATAAACGTTTTGAATCTGATCCTAATGAGGAATAATCTAGCGTGAAACCTCCAAGCTTTTTTTTTTACTTTTTTATTATTAATTTGATACAATCACTATTCAAAAATAAATCCTAAAAAATTTAAGTAATGTAAACAAAAATAATACTGAACAATAAAACCATTGTCGTTTTTATTACTTAAGTGTTTATGTTAAATAGGTATCCAATAGTGTCATTCTACGGCTGAAATGATGATGATGATGATAACGATTATGATGAATTGATGATGATAATTTTCAATTCTGGTATCAAAAACTCGCATAATTTTATAAGTATGGGTTATAAATTAGATTAAATACAGATAACATTAAATATAGCCTAGATTAAATATAATCAATCAAGTTGCATAAAAGCTGCAGAAAGAAGATCGCATAGATATAATTAGTAATAAATATATAAAATTAAGATATTACGTGCAATACATATTTGTGACAGCCCTGAATACTCTCCACCTACCGCAGATGTATAAGTGGTAAGGTAAAGAATGGAAAGTAAAGTTAACGCAATAAATTAATTGGCGACTAAAGTTGCGAGTAAGGAGCGTGGATCCAGCCAAGTTTAGACTATTAATTTGGGTCTTAAAGGAGGAGCGCCGACAAATAACCGACGCGAGGATGTGTGTGTACCCACATACTAAGTAAGTATGTGCGTACAAGTTAGAAGAAAATTACACAAATATAAACTTCAATGTCAAAAGAAAACACTTATGATTATGTTACCAATACTTAGATGTGCTGTGGAATAAAGAATAGGTCTCGTCAATGTAGTCTAACATCCGTAAATGTAGTTTAAACGCTTCTATAGAATAGAAGTAATCTATACCTTTTACATATTCTATTTCTAATAGGCTTCTTACTTTCGATTAGTATCTATGTAATTTGTCTATTAAACAAATAAGTGGAATGTTTAAAAATTCCGATATAATATTTAATATGTACCTACCTACATTAAATTTACACAACATTATAGTCGATATAAAATACATTTATATAAAAATTTGATATAAAATATGTGTATTAAAATTGATATAAAAAATACTTTTCATCCAAAATTTATTGATGGGTGAAGGACGTTTCTTATTTGGCTCCTCTACTATTACCTACCTAGGTACTTAGTTTTTGAATTATTAGACTGGACGATTTGAAAGCTACCACTTGAAAAAAGCCTGTCACCTTTACATAAAGAAAAATAATATGTGCCCAAAAATTTACAAGAGAATGTTCGAATACGAGCCTAGCTCATGAAAAGATCTAACCTAACTTAGCTACCTCGTATTACAAAATACAAGCAAAATAATTCACCCCGTTCTGTCAAGTGATTACCATAAATAAGGGGCCACAAATATTTTCCACCCCCTGTGTATTGAAACTACTGATTGATACGACATTAATAGCACAAGTTTTCGTGCGTAAAGCGACTAATTTTGTCGAATTTTGCGTGTTTCGACAAATAAATTTCGCGAAGTGATTACAGCGGATCACAATTTAGCGATATATATAATAAATGTTTCCAATTATTTTACCCATTTACGTCGAAAATTTTCATTTATTTATTACTTAACATTAAAATGAATTATTGACTCTTTTTTTATTGTAAAGTGTATATTCTTTTTATACATATTTCTTTTTATTTTTATTTTTAATGTTATAAAACTTGATGAATTACTATGACAATATGAATAAGCAAAAAAGTATGATCGAATTATAGTAGGTTGGTAAAATGAATTTCTCGACAATCATCTTGCACCACTGTCAATGAGTTATTCTGATTTCATGTTACAGATCACTAGTTCTTAGGAAACCTGCTGGGTATGCATAAAAAGACTAGCTGCTAAATATAATGTAATCACAAGAAAGAAATAAAATTATTAGTTACAACAACAACATGGAAGTTAACATGGAGACCACTGCAGGATACTTTTTAACATATTTTACTAGCGCCCCGAATATATGCTTGTGTGTTCAGTCAAAAAGTGAATACACTCGACAAATTTTCTTCTTAAAGAAAAATCTTTATTAAATAAATTTCACTAAACAACATCTTAATGAATGGATATCTGAATAGAGTAACCGAATAGAGTAATCTGACTGCAGCAAGTTAGTATTTAAATAATAGTAAAATACAAATGGGCCTTAATAAAATTGTAAGTAAATCTAATAGAAATAAATAAGTTTAGCCACGTGCTAAGGTGGGCGGATCTATGCGCAGCTCACCCCCCACCTGTTGGTTATCCCGGCTGATCCGCCCCGTTCGGATATGCGGGCGGATATAGGCTATATAATGCGGATATTTGTCCGCCACGCCCGGAGACCCGAATACCGCCCAGCTGTAATATAAAGAATTTATTACACTATTCGTTCTGTTCAGATTTCCATTCATACTTATTTCTTATTTTACATTAAAAACGTTTTAACAATAGTTGTAAGAATTGTTCGCTGTTTCATATTAATTGATTTAAAAAATGTAAGTAATGACTTACATTTTTTAAAGGGCCTTCCTTAATGCTAAAAACCAAGAGATCCGCTTAGGGACTGTGATCTATTAAACAGGCGTATTGCATTAAATACTATCGCGTTGGCCACATTGCAAGCGACGTGCCAAGCCAGGTTCCGAGTTACTAATTTTAGTCATCAAGCGAGTCGCTAGGAGAAAGATGTTGGTAAAGTCACCTAGTAAATAATTTACAATGGAAGAAGTTCTAATTTGAACGTTTATGTTTTTTTTAATTAATTTTATCAATATTAGGTAATTATAACTCAGTAAAGAGAGAGAACAATCAATCTCGAAACATTGCGTTAGTCTTAACAAACCAATACACTTAACAAGTAGGTTCACCAATATCCCTTAATTGCCAAATATCGTCTCTCAAAAGGGATCCAACTTCACTAAACCGTTAAAAGGATCCGTTCATGCTTCTAAGTGCAGGATCGGGGGTTCGATTCCCCGTTCCGTAATTCGATTCCTGTGCCAATTAGCAGTTTAGTTGTCGTCGGTACGATTCACCTTCGTCTTAGAGGTAAGACGGAGTCGTACCGGCCATTTAGACCCTTTGTGAGCGTCGGAGGGTTGTGTTATTGGATAAGGGTTAGTTCGTCATAAAATTAGATCAATTAACGTGTCATTTAAATATGTACACTATTTCTTGAATTAATTCTAACCCCATGGGGTGATACTGTTTAACCTACCCGTGACTTATTTAATGATGGTTTATTTATAAAAAAACTTCATTTATTCAGTGTTGTGTTTCAGTGGATTATTAGAGATGCTGAGCGAATAACTATACTTATTAATAATAATATTATTATAAAGTATTATATTTTATTATAAATAAAATAATAATAAAATGTAAATAAACTAGAAATAAATAATATAATGCAAAAAGTGAACACGATTGTGACTATAAAATAATCCATCCATAATTCGACGACACGTTTGATCTAGTGGCTAGTAACCCTAGCTGTTAACCAAACGGTCGTGGGTTCGAATCCGGCTAGGGGCAAATTATTATATTACATTATATCCATGGCGTAATTTGAAACTTGTATACCTACTTAGTATCATTGTAGACACAATGAAATTACTTTTCTTACTAACATAGACATGTTAGTAAGAAAAGTATTTTAACTTATTAAATTTCCTAATATTATTTTTAATGTATCGTTTGAATTAAAATATGTTTAAATACTTCAAGGACTATCGTTTATTTTTTAGAGTAGCTCTTAACATAACTATTATATGAAAACAACATGCATTAACTGTAGCAAAGGATCACGTATTGAAATTAAGTTTAGGTTGGAGTGGCGACCTAAACTTGGTAGCAAGTTCGGTACCAGCAACTCTGCGGGCAAGATGCTATGGGAGCACTTTACTGGACGATAGTTCAAATTAGCAGCAAATGGCCTGTTTCACAACAATTTTAACATACGTTTAACATTTAACATTCGTTTAACATTTAACATATTAACTTAAATATTAACTTTAGTTAATACTAATGTGGTTATATTTATTAACATTGTTAAATATTAATATTGAACGTTGGTTTAGTCCTGATTAATTTACAAATATTATTATTTTTCGTTGCTACAATAAAGGTTTGAAGTTTACAAATTAAGTTATAAATAACTCCCTGGCCATAAAAGTGTCTAATTTAAAAAAAATCGTTAAACCAGTGATAACAATAATTTAGAAGAAAAATTATTACCTATTATAAAAAAAGACAAAAGGACGTTAACGAATATTTTTTATTTTAATTGCTTATAATATATTTAGCAATCATTAAAATTGTTATTTGTATAACAGTTATTCCAATCAGTAATCCAATATTACATACAAATAAAAAATATGATTTTTATGTTTTCTATTATTATAAGACAATATTACATTTAAACAAATAAATTTAACCCTTTCACCTAATTGTGGAAAGTTGTGGAACTGGCCCATCCACTTGGTCATCGTACGCCAACCGTCTTTAGAAGCATTACCGAGAAATGCACTAATGCCCCTACTATACTGTGGAAAACTGTTAAGGGGCTGGTTAGAGGCTTTCTAAGACACTGATATAATTAGTGTATTGTGTCTCTTATGTCCCTGGCGTACTAGCAAACTTATACATGCAGTCCTCGACACAAAGTTTATCACCAAAATCAACCTTATTTTACATAGTAATAAAGCTTCAACTCTTCGAAATTAATGATATAGTAAATATTTCATTTTCGTAGCCAAATTTGCTCAAGTAACTGGCCGCATGCAAGGGGTCATTATCATCCAGAAAGCGGTATATATGCTTCCGAATTTGAACGTCCATGACTTAATAATAATTCAATATGGCCGAGGTCTTAGTTCATTAGATACGATGACCGTTTTCTGACCAGTGTGGTCTAGCATCGTCTTTGAAATTGTCGTAGGCAACTGCCATTTTACACTGCTTCCACCGCTACCGTGTTGAATAAACATGTCTTGTCTCTAGAGATAAGACATAAATGGACAGATAAGACAGTATAAATAACAGACATATAATTATTGATAAATGTGATTTTTATAGAATTTTATTTGACCATCGATAACTATTATAATCTTCCAATTAATTTTAATGAGAAGTGAAGATTTCCAATAAAGTTATACATCATTAATGAAGCGCTTTAGTGGAGCCATCTAGTTAGTGTTTGAAATGTTAAAGAAAATATGTAATGGTACGATTTATTTAATGTTATGTTAGCGAAAAGGATTTTTTAGTAAATGTTGCAAGATCCTACTTTTAACATAATTTATGCTACATTTACTAACACTAGCTTTTGTTAGTGGTGACCCAAAATCCTTATTATCGCTGATATTATTGAAAATATTATTGAGTAAGTATTCTTAAATAAAGCATAATATTGTATATAGACACTAGATGTTCAACATTTTATGTAATAATGGAATAAATGCAAAAAGCCTAAGTTATTTTGTAATCATTGGCATGGCGAGGCCCATTTACAACGGCGGTCGTATAGCCTGGCGAATAAATATGGATCTCTTACGCCTCCTAATTGCCTGCAGATGGACCGGCGCCAATTACAGACGATATTTACCACTGAGTACCACTGATAACCATTTTATATTGGTTCAGTTAAGACGTTCGTGCATTAAAGCGCAAATGTAGCTAAACATTTTTAAACATCAAAAACAGTTAACATCAACTTACTTAGTTGGAGAACATTCTTTTATTATTCTTTAGGTTGAGAATTTATGTTGATTTTGATAAACAAATAGTGAAATGAAATTTATAAGTAAAGATCTCTAAACACATTAGCCTTATGTACGAAATGTAGTTTGATACACACAGATTTCGTGTTATACACTACACGGCTTGCACATGAATTTGAACTTCGGTTGATTTACTGATAGTCAGTTAATTTACTGGAAAAATTAAAAAGTCAGATAATATAAACCATAAGCGAATTACACGGTGTTTTTCTAGTTAGCTTAGTCAAATTTATTGTTAATATCTATACTAATACTTTAGTTTATCTATACTAGATCTATATCTATATCTATATCTATATCTATATCTATATCTATATCTATATCTATATCTATATCTATATCTATATCTATATCTATATCTATATCTATATCTATATCTATATCTATATCTATATCTATATCTATATCTATATCTATATCTATATCTATATCTATATCTATATCTATACTAACGACACGTTTAGTCTAGTGGCTAGTAACCTTAGCTTGGATAGACCAAGCGGTCGCGAGTACGAATCCCGCTAGGAGCAAATGTGTATGTGTTTACATTTACCTTTGTACCTTAGTCATGGATATTTTGTATTTATAATATGTATGTATTTACAAAAAAAGTAATGGATGTAGTATATCAACTGTCTGGTATACAATCTGGTATCTCTGGTATAACATAATACAAGCATTAAGTTGCTTTGGATCTAGATGGTGCTGTGTGGAATGTGTGAATATATTTTTTTAAAAAATATTATAAAGCTGAAAAGTTTGTTTGGTTAAACGCGTTAATTTCAGGAACTACTTGTTAAAATTGAAAAATTATTTTTGTGTTTGATAGTCCATTTATCGAGGAAGGCTTTAGGCTATATAACATTTTGAACGCGGACGAAGTCGCGGGCACCAGCTAGTTATTCTATATTAGTGCTTGTGATAAGCAATTTTTATTTAGACTGTTGAACGATTTATGATTATGATGATAGGTAGGTACTAAATATTTTGTTGGACGTCTGTAACTGTCGTGTGTATCGTAGCGGTAATGTGCTCCGTAGTTTATGTCTGCCGCGATAGTCACCGCGACAGAGGTTATTCGTTGCGCTAATGTGGCTTGCATCTAGTTTGCATTGCGCATTGGGGACTACTACACAAATGTACTGCTAGATTTCAGTTACGTAACGTTTAAATGAGACTGTGACGATGTCTGTATTTCTTAGAATTTCTTTAGAAAAAATTTATTTCACATTATTGTCTCTCTACCATATCTTTTACTAACAGAAATATGGATATTGATAGAATTGATATTAAAAAGCATTACGAACCTTGAGATTGTCTTGAAAATTTAAAGAAAAAGTTTAAAAAATGCGAAGTCTTTCGTCTACTACTACTAAATAATTAGCGATATAAATTTTTCATTGATAAAGTATATGCAAGGAAGGGGTAAGATTTCAATGTTTTAGATATTCGTGCCTAAATTACTTACATAGGTACTTAACTATTTACCGTTCATCATCTTTTAGAGTTAAAGTCACAAAATTCTTAAAATTTCTCTTTTCGCCGTTAGTCTTAAAAATATACGGCAGTTATTCTGTTTTATTTAAAAAAAAATCAATTACAATAAGGTAATTTGATTATTGAGTCGTTAAGAAATTGAATTACAGAAGCTCTCTCAAAGCTCAGTAGAAAATAAACAATTTTTTGTGTTACTCAGACGAATTCAATATTCGCAATTCTCGTAACATTCTACACTTGTAAAGATAGACGTAATTCGTGTAGAGCGCATCTGGAAAACTCGCAACAAAAATGAGATGGGAGGAAACTCTGGGGGAGAATGGAGGGGGGGGGGGGGGGATGAGGGAGAGGGGATGTTCTGAGTCTCACACTATTTTCATTCGGTGTAGTGCCACATTTAATTTTGCTGAAATTCTAACGTAGCTTTGCAAAAATGTCAACTTTATTCCGCCTCAGCCGGCGTCTTCGTTTCACTCGGATGCCTCGCTTCTTCATTTTCTGGAATGTTGCACAGTTTCGAGACGGGCTTTGAGAAACTATAACTTTATGAAAACTTACCGTAGCTCTGAAGTAAGACATGGCTTCTAGCGAAAATTTATCAAAGTGTATTTAATTTTACTTCGGCACGACTTCTTTCTTAGCTTTGAGAACGGACTCGAGCCGAACCTACACGAAGTTTTGCGAGAATTACAAATGCACCTAGTTACGCGTCTCGCTTATGTTATGTCTGCTCAATATTTATTTTTTAAAAAGGAAAAAAGTTTGACGTTCAGTCCATACAATTTGCGTTTAGGAAAACGACACATTTTTCAGTATGAGATCACAACACTGAAAAGTAGGTAAATTAGTTTATCGTCACTATCATCAATACTAATAATAAATCTGTAAGGGTTGGTCATGGAGTAAGTTACTTTGTTTTCAGAGATATCGTGTTTATAGGCTCTATACATGATACTGAAACTAAATTGACAATTTTTAGAATTTTTTCCGTATGTATGTATGATCCTCCATAACTCTTAAACGAATTAACTGATTTTCATGAAACTTGGTAGATAAACATTTAGACGTACGGGACACAGGATAGGCTACTTTTTTCACGCGTACGAAGTCGCGGGCGCCATCTAGTATATATGTTTAAAAAGGCCCACATTCAACAAATGCACTACATGTCTTTTGCTGTAACGGCTATAATTTTCTTAAATAGAATTAATTGATTGTACAAAATTATTTAAAAAAAAATTCTAAGTCAAAAATTTCCACTAGAAGTTTTTTTCAGTTAATGTACACCAAACGTTTTATGAATTTTAAAGATATTTGTTATTAGCTATTCAATAGACATTTTTGTTACCAAAATAAAAGTAAAGTACGATGTTATATATACCTACTTAGCTACTGAAACAAAGTATTTAATCCTCTCTCCTACCCTTAAAAAAGTCTACTAGTGATCAACTCAACCGTAGTCGTAGTTCAACCATATTGACAAGTTATAGGACAATAAGATAAGCCGATTGCCGTCAATACTCTTGCAAATAAATCTTATAACCCATCTGAAATTTATATTGAGAGTCGATCAGCAGAGTATAGGTAGAGAAAAATCAACCCTCCGGGGAAGGAGGGTCTAAGAGGCCACCGACGCCGATAGCACTCATCGTACGAATAAGCCTGTTTCCCGACGACGTTTGATTCTTATACCATCAATACTTGATCTGCAGTGCGGTTGTATTGTTGTCGACATTTTAAATAAAAACGAATTATGCGAACGAAACGACAAAGTTAGTTAGTTACTTAGTTGTTCGTTCAGAGTAACATACGAATACTAAAATTTAGACCTAGAACTTAGTTGGGTACACTTCGTTATACAGTCGCAAGCGATACTGTTGTGCACCTATTATCGCGAATATTTTCGTGCAAGAAAACTGCAAGACTGTGTGACACTATAGTGAAGGAATTATTCAGAGTTTTATCGACATATTTTGTCGACAAAGTCGCTTCACTAAAATAAAAGGATTTGACGTTTGAGGCCAAGTAAGTACTTACAAGTACAATGGCGGATTGAAACGAAGACAAAGACGCAGCCCGAATACTTCTTCGATAATAGCAAATATTGAACCGATATTTAAATAGGTATCTAGTTTTGTTTGATAGCAGCCCGTATGCCCAGCCCTTTGTGGGGCTTACCTTTATGCCGAAGGCTTACAATATTAGTAAATGTATTTAACAATTGTTATTTTAATGATGATATAACAAAAATAAATATACGAAATTAGCCTGTAGTACCTAATACAGTATTAGAGATACTGCTTTGCTATTTTGACTGTTTGAGGGTAACTTTTTGTTGAATTATTTAACTCCCTAATAATATTGATTTTTAACTGATGTTATACAACTCCCATGTTTGGAGTTTACATAACATATTATTACTAATAATATTTTATCATTATTTTTAATTTGGTTAACTACTTTTTTTAATAAATAGTCACTTTTTATTTATCCATTACATTCACGAAATAATGTAAAATATTTTGTGAAATAAGCGGAAAATAGAGTGTGGGACAAGGGATAAAGAAGTCAATAGAGCAAATTGCGTATCTCGAAGAGGTCAGAAGGCTTAACATATCAACAATTACGTATGAAGGGGCAAATCCTAAGTGAGCACAAATAAATACGGCGCTCCTTACATATCATATTTTCTTGATCCCAAAGTATTACGTTAGGGGAGGGTCACTTCGCTGGCCATCGTAATTCTCATATTTGCTATTTTGTAATACAATAGCTTTATTGCTAGCGAATTATCGAGTTATATTTAATAAGTATAACCTTACATCGAGTTTATAATGTATGTAACTTACTGAATTATAAACTAGCGACCCGCCCCAGGGTTCGTACAGATGCGATTACATTTTAACGTTTATTCCACTGTAATTATATTGATAAAATTTGGTTATGTTTTTAAATTTTCTCTTAGAGGAACCATTTACAAAATAATAATAATAATAATATAATAATAACTTTATTTCAGACATTTGTGTCCATAGTCTTTTTTTTTAAATTATAAACTAAATTATGTTACATATTATACAAAAACAAAAAGTAAAATAAAAAAGTACAAAAGCTAGTATTAATATAATTAGACGAAGAAATATTTTCGATATTTAAAGTTCGATACATTATTATTATTTACTCATTTAGATTTCCATCAAGTGGCCATTCTGCCATTTTTGTTTGATTCTATATATCGATTGCTGTTACCACTATTTCTTTAATAAACTAGATATCTATTTGCAATAAATAAATAGATCCTTTGCAGGCAACTACTCGTATATCTGCTAAATGGACGTCACAATCCCAAATCTTTAACAAAATAGCTCCCCGGAACACACTAAGTCTAAGTAAGTGGCGTTCGGCGGTCGAAGATTTGCTGGACCGTCTCTAATGGGCATTATCCTTATTTATTGAACTTGCTGCTGAAGACTCTTCCTTGCTATACAAATTTAAAGTTTTAACTTCAGTAGAGTTAAAACAATTTGCCATTTCAAACAAAATTGATTAAAACTATTTAACATTTTTAAGCTAATTTAAAATTTTTACTTAATACAACACAATTGTTTAGGTAATTAAAATATTATAGTTGCTTAAAAGTTTATCTTGTATTATTATTGCTTCTTCTCCGTTTATCCCTCTTTTCTGAACCCGTTTACTATATCTGAAACCGAATTAAAATCGGTCTACCCATTCTCGAGTATTGAAGCGTACACAAACCAACTTAACATTTTTATATATAAAAGATATATATATTTTTTTTATTTTCAAGTGAATATATTTACATTAATTTTTCAAGACCTCAGGCTGAAACATTCAATATTCACCAAAAAAAGGAGTCTCTAATCATGACTGCTTATCGCCTATCTTTCAGGGGTTGTCAACAGGTTTTTAGTAGAGTAACGTGTTCAGACAGCCGTGACGAGTTGAACGAGTAACTTTTCGACGGTGCTCGACACCTGGCTCTAATCTTTTAGCACTTAGGATTTATGGGGAAGACATATTGATGAGTGCACTGAAGCTAACACTGTTATTAAAGGGTCAGTTCAGTTTTCGTTTACGATTTTCTTAGCATTTTTTAATGAATTGCGCTGAATTATATGAATTAACCTGTTACATGGAGCAGAGTAATCAATAATAATCTACTGAATCCTGTAAGTTCGCATATTTTCTTATATATATTTCTATGTATATGTGTGTGTATGGGTGTAACTATGTGTCTGTCTATGGAATCATAGCTCCCAAACGGATGGACTGATTTTGATACGATTTTTTTGTTTGAAAATAGACGTTATCGGACACCCAACTCCTGAGCAACTTACAGCAGATATAGCGTGTTTGGACTCAATAGAAAGTCGGGGGTTAGTTTATAATTATAATTACAGCTTGTTTATCATTATGACGTTAATAACATTCGTCGATTACCACCTGTATTTTAAATCGTATTATTTGTTCTAATATAGTACAAAGCCAGTACATGATAGTTCGTTTTAAACAAGTAAAAGTGTTTCTTGGGTTTGACGATAAACCGATAACTAATCAGAGATAAGGAACACCGATAGCATTGCTTCTAATATACAGGATAGATAATATTTCAAATGTTGAACAAAGTCAGAAAACACGACCTGATTTCGCTGTGTCCAAAAATGCTATTAAGTTTATATACCTACAATCGATATCCCCAAATTAATTTTAGATAAGGGTTTTCGACTGTTTCGTTTATAATACGATAAAATAAAAATATGATTAGATAAAAAACTTCATCATAGAAATCTATAATAATATTATATAAGGGTAAAGTTTGTATGTTTGTCAGTTGATGTCCGTGACTTGGTCCGCATTGAAAAATAAAAAAATATATAAGCAATGTAACACCTGACATTGCTATTACACATTTGCCAGGCGTTCGTTTTTTAAATTTTAAAAGATCCCACGGGAGTACTGCTACTCTTTTTCAGGATGAAAGATACCCTAAAAACCTGAAAAATACCCCACGTTGTCATGATGATTGGTTGAGTAGTTAAGGCGTGAAAAGGTAACAGACAGACAGACAGAGTTACTTTCACATTTTATAATAATACTATGGATAATTCTTTCATAAATTATGCCTAAACTATCGCTTACCTTTCAATCCTTCAGGCTCCGTATTTCTTATACATACTTTTTTTCTAAATAGTATCAGAAATAAGGAGTAATATTGTTTATTTAATTAAAATATTCTCACTGCTTAAAATTTGCAAGAAAAAAAAAAACGAATTAAAATAATTAAATGAAAATATAAAAATGTACATCCTGTGTTTAGAGAGACAGCTCATAGCTTGAAGCGCGCCCATATCGTTGGACAATGCTATCTTCTTCATTGCCAAATTAGACATCAACAATAACGTAGTCTCACATGTGAACGTGAAAAGTGTTTTAAAAATCAGTGAAAATTTTCATTCGTTATGGTGAACTTTTCAGGATAATTAATAGTAACATGTAACAAGGTTGGCACTTCAAATGGAAACTGGTGAGTTTTCTAATCCAAAAATTTCATTCTTTTTTTAAATAAATTGCAGTAGGTAATCCTTCCTATTAATATTATAAATGCGAAAGTTTGTATGGATGTATGTATGGATGTTTGTAACTCTTTCACGCAAAAACCGATCACCATGAAATTTTGCATACACGTTGTCTGGGACACCAGAAAGGACATACCTTTCATCCAGAACGCGGACGAAGTCGCAGGCACCAACTAGTTACAACTAAAGAACACCTTTTTTATTGAAGAAACTATGACAGGGCTTTTTATTTCAAAAGAATAGAATGAGAACCTTGAAATATTTTTGAAATAATATAGACTTTGTATTGTAAAAACAATACAAAGTTGTGGATCCAGGCTGCTTCTGACAGGTCCTATTGGAAAATTATGGGGGAGGCCTATGTCCAGCAGTGGACGTCCTACGTCTGAGATGATGATGATGATGATGATGATTGTAAAAACAGAACTAAACTAGAAAACAAGCGCACTCAGGTTACGGTGGAAAAGTTCTGAGATCAAACGAACTAGTCGGAGAGATATTGGACGTCTTGCTCTTGTGGTTTATATGCCTTAAGGTGTAATGGAAAAACGTTTGATTTCCCAATATTTTGAGATATCCGGAGATAGTTTTACTCTGACATTCGCTTGTACTCTTTATTTTGATAAACGAATAAGATAAGTCTATATAGTTTTAGATGGATACTATCCATTTTTATTTATTTTATCCTTAAAATTCTATCTGTATTGGTGTCTAAATATTTAGTTGTTAGGTCCCACTACTGGGTACTGGACTATTTTTAATCTGAAATTACGTTTCATTATTTGGATGTAAACTTAATTTGGAGTCAGACTTCAAGGCAAAATCTGGTTTCAAAAGTCACAGCTAAAAGGATAAAATAAATAGAACCACATTGGCCTCCAGTGCTAGAAACCAGTGGTTGCGAACTAAGTAAATTCTGACCACCGGGAACGAATGCAAGTCATCTAGTACACGTATATATGACCATTTTTTTATTCGCATATTGTGTAATCAAAGAACCCATTGCGCTGCCAAAGTTTTCCCACTAAATTAGCTTAAGTAGAATAAATAAAGAAAATAATTATGTAACATTTTAATAGCCTATTAGCCCATTGGGACGAATGACGATAATCTAAGGTTAGAATCTCAGTTAAGTCTGCAGCTCTGAATGTTTTTGAAATTAATAAGAAATGATGATCCCTTTGTTGTAGCAATAAATAAAAAAGTACGTAAAAAAACAGAAGTAATAAACAGAAATAAGACTTTAGTAAAGTTCTCCCAATTTTCTATCTTGGTGGACAACCTATGTGCCTATGTAGAAAAACCCAGGACGTAATCATAATGAACATAACATTAAAATCGGATTC
Source organism: Synanthedon tipuliformis (assembly GCA_947623395.1). Classification (NCBI taxonomy): domain Eukaryota; kingdom Metazoa; phylum Arthropoda; class Insecta; order Lepidoptera; family Sesiidae; genus Synanthedon; species Synanthedon tipuliformis. The sequence continues at coordinate 9,420,316 of OX392407.1, read as the reverse complement.
ATGTTCATAAAATATATCTGAATAATATATATTATCTGAATACCAACATAATGGTAAAATTAATAATATTACTTACAATTAAATTCCAGATGTTCTGCTATTGGCGTTTTGGTTATGGGCGCTGCCAGGATCAGTTCTGACCGGTGTCATAAGAGATCTACAAAATCAGAACACCGAATCATGTCACAGCTACGTGCTTGATGGACTACTATACATTGATTGTTCTGACCGTGGATTAACTGATGAATTGCCCGAAGATTTGGATTATTCGGTAATAATACAAAACCTTTTTTTTACAAGAGGAATCCATCATGAATCATGATAGATACATCATGAATTACCATCATGATAGAAACGAACATCACGAACTACCATCTCGGAGCGGGAGTCTGATAATTATCAGACCCCCGCTCCGAGATGCTATAGTTGGGTAGACCTACCGACTAAACTTCCTTGGCGTTCTCCGCGTTGCCTCCGCGTCCTCCGCGTCCTCCGCGTCCGCTATAGGCGAGGTCGGATGAACACTCTTCCGCAACTCCGCCGCGAAGAATACAATACCTACATTTTTATAAAAGAAATTTATATCAATGTATAGGTAACGGACTCGACACAGCTTTACCGACACAGTCACCAATACCAGTCACAAGATGATGTGAACATAGTCACCATAACATATTATAATATACCTACTAATATAACAACAAGTATTTCTTCACGTTTTGTAATAGTTATAAAAAATGGCGGACCATTCACAATTTAACTTCTTACAAGTCATTTTATAGATTTATTTTACACGAAAAAATACATTAAAATTTAACTGAAACCGTCAGATATATTGATATTATAGTTTTGTGACATACGTAAGTTATTACCTACTTAGGAATAGGTTAGTAATTATGAAAGTTCAGGATAGTTAGAACCATGGAGATATTTTACTACGAGAATTATGACTTTTCTTTTTTATTTTTCAGGCACAAGTGCTAATATTATCCAACAACAATTTCGAATCGTTCCCACAACTCGAACAGTTCACTCAATTAAAAGTATTGGATTTATCTGGAAATGGTTTAAGTCAATCTCTACCAAGTTACACGCAAAACTGGAATTTGGTTACGCTTAATTTATCAAACAACAATTACGATTCGTGGATAAAAACTGGGTACAGTTTCAAAATAGAAAGATTAGATCTGTCGAAAAACAAAATCAATAATATAGATGAAGACGCGTTCAATGAAATGCAACTTCTATATTTCCTAGATTTGTCTGAGAACAGATTGTACGAATTGCCGTCGAGAATTTTCGCTCAATCTTACAAATTGGACTCGCTCGTTTTATCCAGAAATTATTTCTCCGACGTACCGAGTTTCCAATCACCCTCTTTGAGGAGTTTACATATGAGCAACTGTCAAATAGTCAAGTTAAATGTCGACTCGCTCAACGGTATGAATACGTTATTGGAAATCGATCTGTCTATAAACCAGATTGAAAGTATTCCAGACAATTTCGCCTCGAATACTCTACAAGAATTGGATTTGAGTTACAACGAAATTACCTCGCTCACAGACCGCACCTTCTCTTCACTACCTCACTTAGCGGTATTGGATTTGAGAGGGAACGAGTTCAGAGAAGTATGGTCTACTTCAAAGTTCGCCTCAAACCCGTTTTTGAGGGAAGTTCATGTGAAGGGAAACCGATGGAGCTGTGAGGGATTCAGTGTCAATCTACTTCTTACTTATGAATTTTTAACCAAAGAGCCACCGAAGGTTGCTGAAGTCGCATCATTAATGTGTTACTCGCCAGCAAATGTGACACAAATGACTTGGCAACAGGCTTATATAAGGACGTGGCATCCAAACGATGCTAGTACGGAGATGACGATGCTCATGCCTGTTTTAATTGGAGTCATTATTGGAATTTTGGTCACCTCTTTGGTTTGTCGAGCGATTGTTACCGTGAACAGATCTAGTGACCCTCCGCCGCGAACTGGGGAGACTACGGTCTTGAATCTCAATGGTGCAGTTCCCCAGCCTCGTATTGAGTCAGTAGTTATGAGGGTGCCACTGACTGAAGACTTGCCCCCGACATATGATGAGGCGTTGCTGATGCCTCGATTGAATTCATCTTTCCATTCTTTACCAGATTTTGTCGATGAAGAGGTAGAACCGTCTCGATGGTATCGCAGGTCAAGGTCTATAGGCGATCTGACAGAAGCCAGACCGCAAGCTGGCTGTAGACGGTCCGTCAGAAGAACAGTAGAAATAAGAATAGAATGAGTGTGTAAATACATTATAATTATACTATACTATTAATTATGTTAATTTTCACATTATTCGTAGTAAGTAAGTAAATGTTAGTGTCAAGTTAAAATTTATTTATTACTAGCTGGCGCCCGCGACTTCGCCCGCTTGAAAAAAGTAGCCTATCTTGTGTCCCGTATGTCTAAATGTTTATCTACCCAATTTCATGAAAATCAGTTAATTCGTTTAAAAGTCATGGAGGAACATACATATATACGTATACAGCATACATACATACCTTACCTACAGAAACAAATTCTAAAAATCGTCAATTTAGTTTGAGTATCATGTATAGAGCCTATAAACACGATATCTCTGAAAACAAAGTAACTTGCTCCATGACCAACCCTTAGAGATTTATTATTAGTATCTATTGATTGATGCAATGACTCTTTAAACTAAGAATTAAATATTAAACACAATACTCACGTCTTTTCTTTCGCAGTTTAAGTACCTACATGTATCTTTTATTTCTGAAAAATCCAAAGTATACTTTTATGTATATTGTATAAGTATTTCTATATAGAAAATATAGAAATACTTGCCTTTATATGTAAAGAAAGGTATATAAAATTAAGTTCGAAATTCTCAATTCTTCAACCCAACCCGCAACAATAACGAGAAACGCAAGATGATACGTACCTATCAGCGCCATCTGTAGGAAAAAGAATTGGTTTTTTTCATAGGTACTAGATGGCTGCTAAAGAAATTCCTTTTTATTCTAAGAGATGGCGTTTTGCATTTAGAATTTTACTTCTATTAAAAGTTCTATTTGAAACTTGAAAGTATTTGTATATTTTTGTAAAAAATATGTCTGATTAATTGTTTAATTTTGCATTTTAAATTGCCTACGGTAATATTAAAATAATAATAACAATATTGTTGACACCGCACATAATCATCAGGAGGTTCCTAACCACTCGTAGCTTGGGCCTTGCCTGCCTAGCGGATATCGGAATATCTAATTTTTATTTTTTTATTTATTTTTGTTTTTTATACAATTTGTAAAATAAAACAATTAAGGATGAAAGTAAATTAATGATAACCATATTCTTCATTAAATTCACTACAATACCATGGATAATATCTATAGTGCTGAACTACAATGTCCTGGCGACCTATTTTCACCCTATACTTAAGTACTTATTTAGGTAGGTACTTGCAACAAAACAAAATTTCAGAACGATTCAGAATTCCCTAGCTAGCGTATACCTAATACCTACCAATGGCGATTATAATTTGCCACGCCTTATCGTTATCAGATAAGATTGTCTTATCTCTTTGAATTTGGTTCATACAATGTAATCGTTTACACTAATACACACGTATCTTCCAACAGTGCAATATCTACACTTACCAAAACCTACTTAGCTAATATTTTTCTTACAAACACGTATTATTAACAAAAAGTACTTACTTAGTAGTATACTTTGTATTGTGAATGCAAGACGTGAGGAAATTGTGTTGTGACAGAGTTTTATAAAATTATAAATATGGCCATACCTTTAACAAAATGGTAAGTTAAAATTATATCTAGATATTCAATCTAACAATAAAACTTAGGTACTAAATTAACTATTATAAGTAATAGTAAATTTAGTAATAAGTGTAATTTTAAGTAGGTTAATAATATCTTACTTGTTTTTAATTACCTATCTATTACTCATTCGTGTGGCTTTTTTGTTATTTGTTACTTTTTTAACTTTCTTGGGCAAATGTATTTTCGCTATCTCATATCTATACGTGGTTTATACACATTAGTTTGATGATGACGATGATTGTCACTGAAATAGATTTTCCCTAGACGAATTGTGTATAAATATACCTATGTAGTCCATTATATATTTACAAAATGACATCATATCTACATTCTTTCCGAGTGCTCATGCCATGCCCACCACACATCGCGCTGTAGTTACCCTTACCCTTACCCTATTTATCATAAACTTTAATAACTTACTATGATATGAACCGGCGAATCAGTTGAAGTGGCCGTAGACAGGACATAAGTACGGAGAGCTTATGGCCGCTGGGGCCGGAAGGTTCTGCAGTGGAGGTCACAGACCAGCAAGCGCAACGTTTACCCACCAGGTAGACTAATAAGGGCCGCGGGTCGGCGGTGGATCCGGACTGCATCTGACCGGTCCTATCTATTTGAAAATAACCGTACACTTTTTATGATAAGTAGATATAAGTCAAGAAGCATTATGACGGGCCATTTGATTTTAGGGGCATTGCCAGCACACCAGATACAGATAGATACAGATAGTGTACTCTAAAAACACCAGATGGTAACGAGAAATATATTGCCGTATACCAAAACACTAGTTATAATAGTTAAACAAAAAATAGCATATATGTATACTCTTCTATAGAACAATGATCTTCTGAAAGAGGCTGTTTCCAAGCGCTAGTCATTGTTGACTACTAAATATGACTCATAATATATAGGAACACATAACTCATACGAAAAATTTACTCAGTTTTTAACGACTATCATCAGATAGAGATAAAATACGATTAAAAAAAACTACTTTTAGAACGCGTTATTTTGTAAAGTATTTTTATATGTATAGCAGAAGTTCCAATATTATTGAAAACTGTTTATGAATTACTTGAACACTTTTGATCAGAAACATAAAAAAAAATAGTACAAACATAATATACTGAAATATAGGTTATATATATTCGTTTTTATAATAATTTTATATAATTTTCATTGTCATGAAATACTTTTTAGTCAGTTTAAAATAATATTTATTCTCACGAATTGTGCCCTAGCTCAGTATTAGCTGAGGTATTCAACCAACCACAAGCGTAATTTAATCATTGTATAAATAAAATTAAAACAAATATAATCACGTAAACACCTACACTGCTAGGAATCATTGAATAAAATTGCAAATTATCTTTATGAGTCACTGCAATTAATCACGTAGGTAATACTTGTACAGTCGCCTTCTGTTTAAGCACGTCATTTGTCATAATCATATTTTTTGAAATGTTTTTGACTCTACAGACGGTTGTGAAAGTTTTAAACCTAAAACCTAAACCTAAAATACTTAGGTATCTCAATTAGAAGATTTTTAACTCTCTTTTTCGATTAAAGATTGTGTTATTTGCTGTATTTTTATGATACAGTGTAGCAGTTGGATGCACAATATCATAAAATTATGTTTTTCTCTTGTAGGTATGAAATTAAAGTATAATTTTAAGTTTTGTAACCCAAATAGATAGGTACCTGTATAGTGTTTTCAATCCTAGATTCAAAACGGATCAGGATAGGTTATTAATTTCGGCTGCTAGGAGATTAACTCAGACAAACAAAAACAACAAGCCCAGACAATGATAACAATTATTTACTTAAATAATAACATGAGTTAGTAAACGCTTTTATTAAATCACAGCTAGACCCATTACGTTTGTTTAATGAATATAATTCATATAATTTTATCTAAATTATATTCTAAGATTATATAAATTATATTCTTTGAATTATAAAGTTTTTTATTGAAATTATGAATCTTATATAATTTCAATAAAAAACTTCTTAATTGGTTGCCCTTATTGTGTGAACAGTAATTTCGAAGAGAGCAGCTCTTATTGGTCTACCCTTATTATCAAGCGATAAGAAAGATAAAAATGTTGTATAAACTCAATGACTTTATTTACTTAGGTACTTGGTTTTTATGTCACAGTTTCTTTCAATATTACTATCTTAAGGTGTGTGTGTTTACACAATCCTAAAATTTTGCATTTTTGAAAAAATATATTAGAAGAAACTGTCAATGCAATTGGTTTGAAAAAAATATATGTAATACTTAAACATGTGAAGAACAAATTGTTTTGTTTATAAATTCCATCAAAGTAGTAGAAACCCCACAATAAAAGTTAGAACATAAGAAGAATTTGACTTATATTGAAATTTGTTGCGAAAACGGTTTACTTCGCGCAAATGATTCCTACACCGAATAATAAGTCAATATCATTTAAAAAAAAATTATTGATTTTTTTATTTTTTTTTTAATGTAGATTTAATGAAAAGTACAAAAAAACACATTTATCAGGCCTGTTGAATTGTTTCCGCCGCCTCGGAACTCTAAATATATGGAGCTACAGTGTCTCAGTGACTGCGTTGAGGTGTGGATTACGTTTGTGTTTTTTGTGCGGAATTAGTTTGATATATATAAACATTCTAAAGGTCATATCGGTGAAGGTCAAATCGTCAATGTCATTCGCCTTTGTGAATCCCTTAAGTTCACCATTATCCTGAGTCAAGACAACATTTTTTCGTTTACTACATGTAAATACATGTACATAAATATATTTTGATTATATGTTGTCAAAAAGTAAATGTACCTATTTGTTTCTTTATATTCCCCCTTAAAATTAGAAGTCTAATAAAGTAAATATATTACATATATAATAAGAGGTAATAATGTATATTCTTTTTTGTTTCCAGAGAGTTATGAAAAATATGCGCAATGTTCATCTTACAGGCAACGAATCTGTTGGCTTTGGTTGTAGTGATAAGAGCAGAAATTCTGAATTTCGACGACATCCATTCAGGCGATCTTTGCATAACATGTTCTTGTAGCCCTGATAAGACTAGCGTAGATTGTTCAAGAAGAGGTCTCACAGATGTACCATATGGATATAGTTACCAGGTAAAAAAAACATCAAAATAATATTAGCATTTTTATGATAGCAGTAGGCAGATTAAGGGTGCACTTCAAGCTAAGTAGTATCTTCGCCAAACAACTATCGACCTCTGAAGTTGGTTCCGGTTCGCGTAAGTACTGTTTTCAGCTATTGTGAGAAAACTTGCGACAACTTCAGAGGTCGTTAGTTGTACGGCGCAAACTGTATTTAATGTTACACCAGGAACAAACCAACACCATAGGACTAACCACTGCTGACTAGAATAAAGGGTAATGAAATTTTAGTACCTTGACATTCCTTACGCACGCACAGAAATTTCACCGTATAAGTTCAAGAGAGTCTTCAGTAAGAAGTTAGTTATTTTTTAAAAAATCTTGGGTATTTTTTGTTGCAGGTTCTGAAGCTGAATATCTCGAACAATGAAATATCAATATTCCCAAAAGACTTAACACGTTTCTCAAACTTGGTATCTCTTGATCTCAGCGGTAACCAAATGAATTCACTGCCATCAGATGCTCTCAGTAATCTTACTTCACTAGAATTTTTAAATTTATCCCGAAATAAATTTGAAATGTGGCTACTGTTGAATCCAAACGAAGTCCTATTACCAGCAGTAAAGTTGAAACTATTAGATTTGTCCTACAATAACTTCCAAAATATGGAATTTTTAGCGAATCAAGAACTACTTGTTAGTTCATCGTTAGAAACTTTGATATTGGATCATTGTAAAATAACCACAATCAATGGGAGATCTCCATTAAATGGGCTGAGGTATATTAAGACTTTGAAATTAAATAACAATCCATTACAAAGAATACAAAATTTGATGTCACCAACGTTAAGAAGTTTATATGTAAGCAATTGCCTACTTAGAACTATAAATCATAACGACTTTTCTATTTTACCTTCCCTGATATATTTAAAAATGTCTTATAATAATCACCTTCAGTCTTTCTCTGTCATTGGAAATAATACAATTATTTCCAGTTCTTTGAGATATTTAGATGTATCATATTGTAATATAATGCAAGCTAGTCTTCAAGGGTTTCCAAATCTTAAAAAAGCAGTTATGAATCATAATTTGTTAAGATCTCTAGGAAGTGATGAGTTTATGCACAGTTCTCAATTATTCTATTTAGATTTGTCCTACAATAACATAGGATCCATAAAAAGGGATACATTTAGAGGACTTTCGTTATTAGAATACTTAGATTTGTCATGGAATGAATTAGCTTATATTCCTGAAGACACTTTGCTTGAAATGCCATCGCTCACACAGTTTATTATTTCACGCAATTACCTCACTAGAGTTGGGCATTTAAACTCATTATCTATAAGGATTTTAGACATGAGTTCTTGTGAAATTAACACAATTGGAAAGGATTCGTTAGAAGGATTACAGTCACTTTTGGATCTAGATTTATCCCATAATCTGTTATCATACATTCCTGACAGTATATCCTCTAACACTCTTCAATTTTTAAATCTAAACTACAACAGGTTAAGCTCAGTTAACAATTACACATTTTTCATGTTACCTCGTTTAACTGATCTTAAAGTGATTGGTAATCGATTCACTTCAATTTGGAATAGAGGATATTTTCAGTCTAATCCATTTTTAGAAAATTTAGATCTCAGCGACAATATGTGGCGTTGTGATTGCGCCGACGGAAACATGTTCGACTTCTATGAATTTATTACTTTAGAGCCAAGTAAAAAAGAGGAGTCTTACAATCTGATATGTAATAGCCCAAATGCTGTAATTGGTCAAACTTGGTTAGAAGCTTGTTACTTTACGTGGAACCCCAATCAAAAGGCTAGTAACCCCGATAACCTTATTTGGTTTATTGTAGTCATGATCGTAGGGTTAGCGTTCTGTTTTATATTAGTGAACATTGTGAGAAAGTCGTTGAAACGACGTTTAGAGGCATTACAAGCCGAGAGAGTAAGACAAGTAGAAGAAGCAAGAGACAGATTGAGACAGCTGAGGATACGTCACGAGCAAGAAGCATTGTGTAACACGCCGGACCCGCGTGATTTAATCGCCCCACCTTCTTATGACGAAGCTCTCTCTATGCCAAAATTAAATACCTCATCTGTTTCATTGTGTGAGGCTGGGACTGGTAAAAGTAGACGAAAAAGGGGAAGAAGAAAAACAAAATCTAGTGGGGATTTACTAGCAGAAACCGAAAGAAATGGTGATGCACGTGTTGTTGACGATTTAGAACTTGTTGAAACAAGTAACGAAAACCGACAAAGCCATCGTCAGCGAGTGAGGAGATATGGGAGTCATGATATCGCAGAATTAGATCATTCCCCGGGTGCAAGACGCAGGCGTATGTCAGAGTTAGATCCAAATGATGACACAAGTATTACAATAGAAGTCGAAGCAGATATGGAGAGACCGCTTCGTCCTAGAAATAGATTGAATGATGACGAACCAAGAGAGAGTGATTTTTAATTAAGATTTAAAATAAAAAATATATGCATTTAAGATTTAATTAGATTACTAAGTATTTCATTTAATTTATATACGCATGAAACAAAATTAGTATTGTATCTACTTCACATTACCTATATATTTGTTATTATTAACTTATCATTATAAAGTACAAAATTTGTAAATAAAATATATAAGTTATAAGTGGAACATTTTTTATTTCTTATTTAAGTATATTTTTTATGTAATGTCGACAGACAGGTTGATGGTCCATTTGCTGGTAGGTGGCATTGATACCATCCCATGGGGCTGGGGTCCTCGACATGGAAGCCAAGTGAAGGGAGGCAACATAAGCCATGTGATATAATTATATACCAGCATACTATATTTATATAATTTATATATTAGGCGCCATCTAGCAGTTGTTAGTAAAAGCTTTAACTGTTTTGATTTTATATTAATTTGACAGTCATCTAATAGATGGCGTTTTCGTTAACGAGAAGTTGCAGTTTAAAATCACTTGTTTTAAAATTAATTAATTTACTCAGGTAATTAGAGTTAATTTTCTTTGGTTGGTGCATATTTTACAATACAAGTAACTCACACACTTCATTTTGAACTTAACTTTTGAATTATTGTTTAAGGTTGATAGGTACCCAATATCAGGTCCTGGTATAACTCACGGTTCTTCTCCAATAAATAACTATGGAAATAACTATGAAAAAGTGACATAACTAATTTGTCATAATTAGTTAATATAAGCCAATAAAAATTGTTTAATACAATCATCTTTAGATAATTATACTAGCCCCAGCCCAATGATACTCGGATCTTCTCATAACCATGCTTTTGCTGTCTTGCAAAAGTGTTGTCTTGCAATGTAAGGGTAACGGTAAGGACTAAAGGGACTAACGGGACTAAGGGCTTGGGAAAATAAAATCATTTAACGTTTTTTATATCATGTATTTTATATAATCATTTTTAATATTCGCTTATTAAAATATTATTGTTCGATTCCTGATTTGTTCCAGTCTACTTTTACATTATTTTGTTTACCTATAAGCTATTTACTGACAACACAAACCGAATAAAAATTCTAAAAGCAAATGACGCAGCTTATATTAGAAGCCATATAACTTAGAGAATAAAGTCAAGTAGTATATAAAATGACAAATATACACAAATAAATTTGAAATAATTACACATACAATTACAAAATAGCATGGACTGCTTACAAAATATGGTATCACATTCTTATATAACTAAACTTAACTGTTACTTACAAGGAACATAACGCTTAGCATGAACGTGAAGAAATTAATCTCTTTTATAGAATAATGAGAAAATTGTATTACTGACGATTCAAAGAAACATTCGTTGTTTGCTCATAGATACAATATGAACCTATCTTCAGAATAGCAAATAAGTACACAACCATTGACAAATTGTAAACAGCATCAAACTGCACCAAAACAAATCATGCGAAAATAAATCAAAAACACAGTTATCTCATACATAATATGTACAAACATGCTAATTATATATTATGTGAAAATTTGCTCGAGTGACATAAACTAAACGATATTTATAACTATCATGAACATGGCAACATTTCTTAACACGTATAAAAATAGCTCTTACTTATTGCGCATTATACTTTCATAAATATTAAAACCACTAGTAATGTTAAAAATAAAGGCACTGTCGACTACAAACACACTTTGGCAGCATTGTCTCTAGACCTAATACACATTTGTATCTAACCATTTGAGTCCTTCAATTGAATTCCCCTCACATTACTTAATTCACACAATAATTTAATCACAGAATTTTGCCAATAGGAGTGTTTGTTGATTGACACTGATTAAACACAAGGTGTTCTAGTCCGTTTGACTCAGGACGAGTTTCAAGTGGTCGATTTAAGAGTGTTTCCATCCGACGGGGTTATTATTATGTCACCAGCGTTTGACCTACTCCTGGTAACGAGTACTGGGGTCTTAGGTTTAGGAGTTTCAGTCATTTTAATCCGAACTCTGCCCATATCGGGGGATGAATAAACTGGTACGTATTCTCGGGAAGGTGATAGGAAATCCGAGTCTGTATTCTGGTCCCCGTTTATTAAAGGTTGAGATATGTCAAGATCAGCGTTACCATTTAATCTGGAAGAATCTTCATCATTTGGCACAAAAATATCTATGCTTGACAATGAGTGTGTATCCTTTCGCGATTCGGCAGATTCCGGAACTGAGTCGAATGAAGTTTCTAAGTGTTGTGCGCGATTTGGATCAACTAAATTGTTGTCTTTAGAGCTATTTTTGTTTTGATTTGTGTCTCTTGGGCTGTCATTTCTAATTCCGTTATTGTCACCATGTTTAAGGCCGTTGTTAAGATCTCCGTTTTCAGTTTTCTTTTGATGGGACTCGTGGGTCGGAACCAGTTCATATTTCCCATTTACCTTCCTCTCTGTTGGTGGTTCCAAAACTGCAGGTTTACCTAATAATGATTTATTCATATCAACCATTTCTTTCGACGCTTTTTCTACGTCTCTCTTTTGCTGCCGCATTAGTCTCCTATCTCTTCTTTTCCTCATTTGACCTTTGACAATGGCAAAGGCTATTAATCCCACCAACAATATGACTATTATTGCAATACAAACGTAAGTACCGGTTTTATGTGGCGCAGGTTTATCGTTTGTAGAAGATTGTTCTGGAATTCGTATAGGTTCGGACACAGTTGTATCTCGGGCTAACTGAGAAGTTGCTGTTTTTTGTGTTGAGCTGGGTACTTCAGGTTTGCTGTGCCAGTCGGGTCCACCCTCATAAATTGTCATCGGTGGATATAAAGGATATTCTGTGACAGTATCATTATTATCGTCATCGAAGATTTTTGTGGCGAGCGTTGGTTTAAATTCATCTAAAATTATATTGGTTTTCTCGATTGGCTCCTCAATCATTATAAATCCAGATCCCTCACCTGAGCCTCCAAGAGGATCATCAGTAGTTTGAATTTCATCAGCTGATAACGCTTCATCAGATGCAACAATATCCGGTGTTTGAGTATGATCATCGTTTTTAGCCTCTATTAGTTCAAACACAGTAGTACTTTCTATTTCTCCTGAACCTTCAATATCACTTGCTGAAGGTTTTCGACCTACTTTCATAAACTGAATACTATCATCATCATCAGCAGGGGTACCTCCTTGAATAACATTGCCATCATCTAAATCGCTTCCCGCTACTAATGCCATAGATTTTAATTCCGTTGTTTCTTTACCTATACGAACAGCGTCAAATGGCTGATCACCCATCATCATGTCAAGTGGATTAATTTCCGTTTTGGGAACTTTGCATATATCTTTCGTTTTTAATTCTAACCAAGAGCGTCCTTTGATATTAGTTGGAGTGGCACATTTAACTGCATCAATGAAAACGTTTGCTCCAAGTAAACGGTCTCGAGCCAAAATGTTCTCGCACGAGCAATCGAGTGGATTACCATCTAACTCTAAATGCTCTAGGCTTATTAAATGACCAATATCAGATGGCACACCGTTCAACAGATTGTTAGTTAAATCTAATGAACTAACACTTGTAGGCAAATGTGTTAATGAAAGTTTTCGTATCCTGTTGTTCGCCAAATTCAAATGCACCAATTTCTTTGCATTATGGAAAAATTTACTGAGTTCCGTGATGCCATTTGTTGACAGATCTAAAGTAACGACTTCAGTTAACCGATCCAATTCATGAGTGAGTTTTGTAATGTTGTTATGAGAGAGATCTAGTATATTTATATTGTGATGTTTTTGACGAAGGGTGAATTTATATAATTGTGTGAGATCGCTGCATGTGGCGCGATGGAGGCCATCACGCGTGGTCGTGCAGACACAGCCATCGGGGCAGATCGCGGCGAAAGTAGACGACGTGAGGAAAGATAGCACCAGAAAGTAGGCGGAGCTCCGCAGTAAAGTCATTTCGATTAGTATTCAGCACCTGAAATAAAAGAAAGAAAAAACATAAGTATTTTATTTGTAAAGAGTAGATTAACAATTTTAGTCAAAGTTACGGTCTGAGGTAAGTTTGGCAGGCAACACTGCGTTTCGCAGTCATGTGGGTAGCTCGTATGGCGGCAGTAATCACCCCCTTACAGAAGATCACAATGAAATAACAGTTATGTGTGCTGTTGTGTTTCAGTGAGTGAGTAAGGGTTGGTTGTTGTAACGCCCTCATAAAATTTTGACCAATCACAAAGCTTTCTCCCATACGTTTGCTTTTGGCTAGGGCACCAGAGCTCATTTTTCTTTCCCAATCCCTTATTCTCAATCCCACTATGGGCAGCAGTGCACTTATAGTATAGATACCTATGGTGTTGATTGTGTTCAAGAGGATTGTCAGCTTGTCCGTGGACTTTAAAATAATAATAAAAACTTACACAACACAACTAATATAGAATAAGTCAAATGTAAAATAGATTTTAATATTTCATGTAGCTTATTATTCATGTAGCTTTATTATTAAGAGTTCATTGTTCTTTTCCATTGCTTTTCTTATATCTATTTGGCAAAAAATATAACGCATAAATAAACATGCAAATAAATGGCCACTCGCACTCGTGTAGCTAAATACACAAATTAATCCGTATTTTCCTATTTGATCCGTTTGAAGCCAAGACACCAACAAGATGGTATGTGCAATATATCCTAAATAAGCAAACGAATATATCTATTTATACGAACAAATCTTGTTAAATATACCTAATATTAAATAAGAATAACTATGTAAAGTGCAAGCACCAGCGACTTTGAAACGAATCAGTTTTCATCTACTATATTACATCTAAATTTCAGAAAGACTAGACACGCAAAATGTTATCACATAGATCTACAGATCTCTAAACTACACTGTGTTAAATTGTCACTCGTCTATTCTCAATAATAAACTAAACCGCAACATCCCTGTTGCAAACTGTCAGCTAAATATAGGGCAGAATAACATACGGGCAAACGGTCCCTCGCGGTCTATCGTTATCAACTCCACCTCTCCAATTATAGCGACTGCAGTTAACCGGCAATTTGTATATCTACACGCTTCCTTTCATTTGTAACCACGCTTCAGATTAATAGTTTAAACTGCTTTAATCTAAACATATAAAGGTTTTGACTAATTTTATCATCAGTTTCTTTTCAATCAGTTTGTCTATTGCATGCATAACAAGTTGAACCAATTTGTCAATGTTCTTACTGTCACCAATTAAAATCGACCGCCCAATATAGACAACTAGCTGTTGCACGCGACTTCGTCCGCGTAACTTTATAAAATATAGCCCAGGTTACACGCTGATAACATAGATTCCCAACAGTGAAAGAATTTTTCAAACGGGTCCAGTAGTTTCGGAGCTTATTCAATTCAAACCATAGATTTAGTATTGCTACCGTTCATGATTCAAACAAACAAACATCTTTCCTCTTTATAATATACTAGCCCTCAAAGATGAATAAATTTCCCCGTTTTTTCCACATTTTCGACTGTTTCTTCGCTCCTATAAGTCGCCGATGTTATATAGCCTAAAGCCTTCCTCGATAAATGATCTATCCAACACAAAAAAAAAATTTCAATTCGAACCAGTAGTTCCTGAGATTAGCGCGTTCAAACCAACAAACAAACAAACAAACAAACTCTTCAGCTTTATAATATTAGTATAGATGATGGAATATACGAGTAATATAATGCTTTCCGTATACATAATACCAAACATTATAAACATACAGTTTGGATACAAAAGAATAATAATATTTCTAGTCTCTTAAATAATTATCAAAATATTAGTGGTTATTTAATTATTATTATGATAGTAATAATACTAGCGATCCACCTCATAGGGAGTTTAAACGCTTGATAACATTTGATAAGGGCAATAAAGAACAAAGAGATTTTTTGAGCACAATTTAGTTCAATTCTTATAACATATACATACTTGTTCTTTATACATAATATAGGTCAACGGGGTTTCTGGCAGTTCACTTAAATACTCGAAACACACCAACCAGAATGCCATCGATTCTAAAGCAACAAATCATCTGTGCAAAAAGGTGGTTATCGCCGCTAGTCGTACTGCCCACTTATTAAACTGTAAATTTATTTTGCGTGATTGACGCTTTCTTAATCTAGATTTTTTACTGAGAGACATCCCATCTATAGAACTATAGAACACTAAACCCAGTGTTACAGTAACCACATTTCAATGATAACATGTCAAAATATGAAATGTACTTTCTCCTATGTAACTAAACCTGTTACCAAATTGATATGAATGAGAAGATACTGCCTTAATCGTAAACATTTACAATACATGAAGTAGCCGGTGCACTTGGCCGGTGGACGACTGGATGTGGTTCAATGTTAAAATCGCCGGAAGTAGGTAGTTATAGTTGGTTAACAGTTTGTGCGAATGTTTCGTCTACTAGGCGGCAAGCAAAAAAATTAAATATTCGCTGGTGGTGTTCTTTGGACCCAAGTAAAACGGCGGAGTATGTACAATAATAATGTAGTATTTTTATTTAAACAAATGCCAAAAATTATTGGCTCAGAAACAAATATGTACTTGAGTAACGTTTATATTATTATATTTTTATATAACTGCAGTTCGGGAATGATTTTCGGTAGGTATATTACTAATTTATAATAGTGAAGGGTAAATTTGTTTGATGAAGACTTATTTAAATACAAAAATATATATTTTACTGTTGACAAGTCGAAAAGAAGTTTCGGAATATTCGATGTACCTAAACGTGAAAATGCTTATTTGCATTGACGTAGCAATCGTGCGATATTCATTACGTGTGTGGCTGTATAAATTTTAATGATGTAATCTATACTAATATTATTAAAGAGCTTAAGTTTGTTTGTTTGTTGGCAATCTTCTAAACTACTTTTCGAGATGGACATAAGCTTATTTCACGAGGGCAAAGCCGCGGGCACCAGCTAGATTCTAATAAAATGGTTACTTTTATACATCATGTTTTTAGAAGTTATCTAAGTATATTTACCTCTATGTTTTTGTTCATTTAAATAAACAATTCTAGATTATAAGGACATACAAATAGACTCAAGATAATATTTATTATTGTGGGTTAAACCTCCGTGAGGAAATTTACGTCTTAACAAAAGTTCAGTGGACCACTAATATAAGTGCTACATAATTACACATTATTCTTTTCATCATCATCATCATAATCATCATTATTTTCCAATTTTCCAATAGGCCTAGTGCAAGTTTTACTACACGTTAGACACCAGGTGGCGCTGCTTAACTCACATACAAATTGACGTTTAATCTACATATCAAACGCGTCGAACGCGTAAACATCAATTTGTATGGAACTGAAGCTACACGTTAGCCACCAGATAGCGCTGCTTCATTCCCATAGAAATTGACATTTACACATTCGACTCGTTTGATAGAGTCAAACTCGCACTCGCACGTCCTTTGGTCATGCCTGTCGTGTTGGAAAATTCAAAAATTATAACAAAAACAAATTAAAACTTAAGTCACTTGTATAGAGTTCTATTTTGATTAAAAAGTCTATTGTTGAAGACACATGCCGATCGTTCTCATTCTTCATGTTGTGACTTTTTGTGTTAACTTTGTGTGGAGGTAATGACAAATAAAGCCTCGCACGCAAGGTTTTCACGCAACCGGTATTTTGGGCAAAATTATGTACTTAAAGACAGATAATGCTTAATACAAAGTTAATCACGCGTTTAGGGGTAATGACGCATGTTACAACCTTGTCACCTTCGTAAATATTAAATTTAATGTATTTTCCTTATTATTCTACCTCTAAGATTATATTACGTGACAGTCTAAAAGTTAGAAACGTTTTATTACTTTTTCCACTATGTGTACGAGTACATGTGGAGACTACGAAATATGCATTGTCAATTTTCTCAAGTAAACTTAGTCATGGTTAAAAAAAATAAAGAGACAGGTAAAGCTAATATTTTTTTAATTTATCGATTGATAAATTAAAATCCTATCAATCCTTTATAATATTTTTTTATTGTTTAAAAATTACTTTTCAAATATAATATAGAATTTAATCACAATTATTAAAAAAAAAATTATAAATATATTATTAATCTACTTCATGCGTAGGTACTTACAGTTTTAAATTGTAATTTCATAGAATTTTTAGAGAATATTATAAAGTAACTTTGTCTGTCTATCTGTTACTATTTCAGGCCCTAACTACTATATAAACGGATCATCATGAAATTTGGCATACCAAATTGTCAGGTATACAGAAATTGGTGTAAGGTATCTTTCATCCACAAAAAGTACCTACTGTACCTACTCGAAGGATCATATAAAATAAAAATCTTATGATTGGGAAAACTATAACAAAAATAAAGATTATTTAAATAAATTATTTTATCTGGTGTTGTTTTTTCAGCACAGACGAAGTCTAGTGCAAGTTCTATATAAATAAAAATTAATTGCTAATGTGTTGATAAACGCAAAACTATAGAACGACTGGACCAATTCGGCTATTTTTTTACAAATATTATTTGCAGTCCAAACAAGATTTTTATGTAGAAAATAATAAAAACGTAAGAAAAATACATAATTCTTTTTCCCATTTCGACACAACGATTCATAAATATTTTTCTTTGCAAAAGATTGTAAACAAATTGTTTCAAACACATGTTACACAACGAATGTGATATTAGTAAAATTATTAGCTTTCCTGTCCCCAGCGGGCGGCGGACCCCAATCGACATTTCAAATTACAGCGTAGCAGCAAACAAGAAAATTGCTACTATTTTTAACCTCAGTTATGAATGAACTTGACTTCAGAGCAGAAGGTCGTTTAGTACAACATTATAGTGTATTTTTATTTTCAATCGCGAGTACGTTTGTGTAGATTTTCAATAAAATTTGCATATTTTACTCATACGTGGTTCGCATGGTTATATCACAACATACTTATTTCGTAGTTATATTATGAAAAGACGCTTATGATTAGTAAACTAATGACCCGTGCTGGCTTCCCACGAGTGTAATTCAATAGAGTTATGATATGAAATTTTAATCTATAGTAATTGCCTAAGTTAAATTAAAAGTCAGACAGCGTAGTTTAGTAGAAGTAAGATTTCTTTCTAAGTCGGTTAATCTTTAACAGAATTATTTTATAAAGTCATAATTAATTTAGACCTATTTAATAGGTTAAAAATATTATTGCTTTAAAATGATTGAAAAAAAAGATCTACTCACTAAATCAACAGCTGGAAAAAATTACATTACAATATAGGAACGAGTTACGAGCATAAAATATTGCTCAAACTCGATGCCTCATTCCATTGGTCAAATTATTCAGGTTGTATTCGAAAAAACGGTATCGAACGGTGGATCTAGGACGCTTCTAATATCTAAAATAAAATTAATCGACTTATTTTTTTGGGACAAAAAAGGATTAAATTAAATTTAACCTCAATCAGATTATTTTTTCTATTAGCTGATTTCACTATTATTTCTCGACATTCAACAAAACCTTTTCTTTTTTTCCACCTACAGTTCACGGTGAAATAAATAACAAGATATAATCGCCGATACATTAAAATAAAATACTATCTTTACGCTTTCGTCGACATTTCGTAAGTAAATATCAATGCGTTACCTTGCGTTTTAAACGACGCCAGCTAGATTATAAAGTAAAAAGATAGCGGAGAGTTAAGGCGCGTGAGTCATCAAGGTTGATGCAAGACGTATGCATTTACGTTGCACCAACAAAACCTGTCGACCGTGGACTTATAATGCCAGGGTAACATACGAATTATTTTAATTGTATTATTTTCAATGTGAATAGAAACGAAATTCAGCATTATTGTGTATCCGATTGCGAAATGTGGAGTTTTCATTAATCAGGTACAAGTTTTGTTAAGAAAGTCTTTCAAGCATTATGTGTGTAATTGACTAGTTGACAAAAATATTAAAATGCACAGTTGCACCGGATATGAAGAGTTAAAAAATCTATATTATTATGTATTTTTTTCCATAAACCGTGTTGGTAATTATTATTAAAGATGGCAAGCAAGCGAGCTCACCCAGAAGATGCCTATTCACTCGAACTCTAAATATTGGGTTATATGAGCTTGGCAACACTGACGCTGTCCAAGGAGTTCCAATACTTGGCAGCGTTTTATTTGGTCCGAAAAAAAGGGACTTCGAGAAGATGAGGATGGTAACCAGCCGAATGAATGACTGAATGTCCGATGGCTTCACGGTTTGGCTGGTCTCTCATAGTTAAGTAAATAGTCTCTTCAGGATAATACGCCTTTGTTCTAGACAAAGGCGTATTATCCCGAGAGGGGTTTTAGGAGGTAAGAATCACATATGAGCATGCGCATTTGCACATGCGACATGTTCCATGTATTCATAGAGTATCTTTCAAAAGATTTCCCTCTTTGTACAAGAAAAAATGGTACTAATAAATAATTTTTGCCAAATTAATAAATTTTCTCATAATCATTTCTATTGTATCGTATTACAGAAAATAGGTACCTACCTGCACTGTATCACGTTTGTTTGTATTTCTATCGTTGACATAAAATATCCAAGTCTGACGTGGCGCCGGCGCCGCGTCGGTATCCTTTGGAATCATGTAACAGAAACTGATACTGTTAAATTCTTTAAGACGCATTCTTGATAATTATTTTACCTTTGATGTTAGTTATGGTCGCTGAAAAAATATCGCAAATTTACTAGACAACTTCAAAAACATTATGAAAGACATTACTTTAATAAAATAACCCTGCTTAACCTTTCAGAAATATATGAATATATACACAACACACACAAATACAAAAAGTTACGGTATAAATTGTACATTATATGAAAACGAAGATGTATGATTTTTCTGATAAATATCTAAGTTGAAAAAAATTTATTTCCTCTTGTTTTTGGTATAAGTGATAATGCTAGATAGACTTCTAGTTTGAGTTTGAATAAAATGTATTAATTATTTTTAAAATTGAGCTCGTGAGCAAAAGCTAACAGTCAGAACAGCTCTTAAAAAGAATCAACTGTAGTTGCATTTCATCTAAAAAGCCACTCAGTATAATCGGATTTCCTAAAACATTTACGCTCAAAATAGGAACGCGTGTTGTAATATATACCTACGTGTAAAAAAATGTGTTGAAAGCAGAATAACAAATGGTTCATAAAGTGGCGATTATTTTACCGACAAGTCTTCCCCGTTTTCCTAACCTTAACCCAATAATAATTTGAATATCTGACGCTCTTGAACCTGGCGATCTATTTACACGAGTTACACAATCCATTAACCAGCGCGTGGGCAGAATGGTCAATAAATCTTAAGACAACTGTGGAGCAGATAAAGTGCGAAACTATCTACTTGCGCTTAAATTGCGAACATTAGCAGTAATGAATCTTGAATACACTCTGCTGTTCCTTCCAGTAGTAAACGTTTACTTAATTTAAATGTTATGTTCCTTAAAAAAATATTAGTTCCCAAGGGAACGTCTGAAAATGTAAAAAATTGACCCCCACTGTCTTCAACAGTGGCGGCGCCACCGTCGCCACTGCGATAAAGATGTCAGACGTTACATTATTCATATACAATTGAAAATATTAAAAAGCGTCACACGAACGTCACAGGATATCAGAGTATGTTTATGTTTCGTTCGCGTGCGTATTTTTTTATTTTGTTAAATTTTTTGTGTAATTTTATAAGGTATACAAAAATCTTTTGATATGCCTTTTTTAATTTTTTCATCTATTCAGCTTATTCAAGCATTAAATTAATAAACAGATATTTAACCTGCATAGTGTTGACTATATAACTGAATGCTAAATAAAAACCACATTTTCTTCCTTTTAAGATTTTATAATTCATAAAATTACTTGTACATACTTTTACCGATAGAATTATGTTTGACCATTGGCTCTGATGTGTATTGGAAGTATATTCAAAAATATGGAACACTTTTATAAGAAACGTAGTATTTAAAAATATTTTTTTGTTTATTAGCTTTTCAAGCGATCATATAAACACAGATTTAAATCCAGTTCGAACACCGTCGTTTACGTTAAATGCGCACGCGATCTCGCGTAATTGCAAACATTACGTCGAACGTACAAGTGACCATTAAATTTAAAATTTCGATGGAAGCTATGGTTCAATAGTATTATATTAATGATTTATTTCTTTCCTTTCAATTTTTAAGAAGTTTCAATCCACGATTTTTTTTCAGCCGATCATCAGGGAATTTTGCATACTTACACGTTGTCAGATACAAGAAAGGACATAGGGTGTACCTTTCATCCAGATAAAAGGTAATGTTCCCAAGGGATCATCTATACTAATATTATAAAGCTGAAGAGTTTGTTTGTTTGAACGTGCTAATCTCAGGAACTACTGGTTCGAATTGAAAAATTTGTGTTGGATAGATCATTTATCGAGGAAGGCTTTAGGCTATATAACATCACGTTGCGACTGATATGAGCGAAGAAACAGTCGAAAATGTGGAAAAAACGGGGAAAATTTAAGGGGAATCTTTAAGGGCTTCCGTTGCGTGCGCTGCGAAAACCGTTCGAGATACCCAAATGATACAAAATAAAATAAGAAAACCAACGTCTGGCCAAAGTATTATAGCAACCAGAGGTCAAGTAACAAGAGGTCGAGATTTTCCATACATTATATTATAAAATTTTCTTTATTTAATATTGCTTATTATTTATTTTTCAAAAATCGGGTGCAAAAGGAAAGAAAAGACAATATTAATTGTGTGCACACAAAACAAAAATAGTTATTAGCGTTCTTTAGAGTAATAAAACACCCACTGCATTAACCACCACACTCTTGGTGTTAATTCTGACGGTTTTATGTGCGGACGGCGCTGCCTCGTAAAATTATCAGTTTTGGCTAAAGACGGCGGCCTTTTAAATGAAGAACTCAATTCCAAAATTATATACCTAACTAACTATACTTATTATTTAAATTAAATTTGTATTTGCTAAGTGTAAAATTATTTATTTTAATATAGCAAATTGTGAGTGGTACATTAAGTACCTAATAAAAGTAACGAAACGAATTTAAAATATTTAGTATTTTTAATAAATTTTCCATACATTATGAAATTATTTATTAATTTAGTATTGTTACTCTCTATGTGTTTACTTTTTAATTCTTTATTAATTTTAGATACCGCTCAATGTTTACAATGGTAATCTTGTCATGTAACTTCCCCGTGTAAGATTTTTTTATTATAAATAATTAATTATGAGATGTAAACATGCCATAATGTCGTCATTGTTATGCCCCGAGCCCTGACTAGGGCGTGTTTCATTTCATTAGTTAATGAACACTATGCGATGGTGTGGAAATTATTGTCGCAAAGACTCCGAAAATATTTGAAAACTTTCATAACTTGGTACAATTCACACATATTCATTCATGTTTAGGAAACACCTTTTTAAAAGAAGTTTAAGTAACCTGCACCGAGATAAAACCCTAAAGTCATGATCCTATTGAACTGTATTTAAAAACAATATAAAATTAATTTGTATTTTTATTAATTCTTTTGTGTGATTATGGGGAAAATTAGATGTACTTTGGCTGTTTCAGCAAGATATTTAACATAACTAAAGTAGGTATCTAACTTTTGAATAAAAATTGTACAAAAAGTGAAAAAAATAAAGCCACTGAATATATTTCTAATTTATAATATAAAAATAAAAACACACAGATAGGTTGATATTTACTATTGCAGTAAGACAGTAGTCTTCGCTCATATTTTATATTTATATCGCTGAAATAATTAGTTAAAAACGAGTTTAACAAAAAATTTAGTTTATCTTAACACAAAATTTTCATTGCTCTTTTGAGAGTTAAATGCGATCTTAAAGTATGCACATTAATGCTGAATAAATACACATTACCTGAATTTATGTTCACTCTAATTTGTATGAAAACAGAACTGATAACATTTTTCATGGAAGTTCAACACTCACCCCGTAACAATTAGTATCATTTTCACAGAGACAACAAAGCACATTACTTTACAAACATCGTGTTCTTTAAACAGAAAACAGTCGCTAGTGTTTCCTTACATACGTGCATGAAAAGTGAGATTTCACAGAACACTGCAAGCGAAATGTTACAATTTATTTGCGGTCTCCGCTCAAGGTGAGGTCGACGTATTGTCAGTGGTCGCTGGACTATGTCCAAGTGAAACAATTTTTGAAAAAATAAAAAATAAAAACTAGACAGTGATAGCCCATTCGGTGAAACGCCAGACTATTATATCCACATGTATATATGTATCTACCTACACATATAACAAAGTCGTCGTCTGTGCCTATAACATTAAATATTTTATCAAAAAACAATTTCTACACTTTTAATTAACTTTTTAGAAAATAGTTTTTAATTTTTTTATCTGTTTGTTAGTTTGTCTATGCGTTTGTTTAAAATATTATAATAAAATAAAAGTCGTCACAGCCAAGGCACATCTATAAAAATGTTGGATGTTTCTTGGGTGTTATATTTTAATCCAGGTAATAAAGTATCTGTGTACCAAATTTCATCCAAATCCAAAATTTTTAGTTTTAGTATCTAATGTTGTGTATTTCTTTTAAATTCATACAAATTGGAGCTTGAAGCATCTTGAGTGGTCTAATTGCTTTGAGACGTAACCGATTGGTGATTGAAACGCGATGCACTAGTCTGTGACTCTGTGACTCTGTGACCCACTCACCCAAAAACAACAAAAGGTGTAGGTAGATGGCTAAAACCATTTCGCAGAAAGAAACACACTAAAGTATGAAACAATTTTTGGCACCGCTCATTCGCTGTGTAACTATAGAATTAATGCGATTCTTCAGGAAAAATTATACCTAATTTTTGCATCTCAACACCTACGAGCATTGAAAATTTATTATTCATTCACAAAACCGTTCTGTGTCGTCATCGCGTGCGTCAAAGTGAGACTTTTGCAAACCAAAGCGGTGCAACAATGAATATCTATGTGACTTTATAAGGAGTTTGGGTGGAAAACAACATTATGTATTTATACTAGCGACCCGCTCCCGCTTTCGCCCAGGGAAAAACTTAATTTGGTTTTATTGTATATATAAAAATTCCAAATCTGTTGCGTTGTTTAGTAGGAGTTAGCGGCCATACAGACTTCAAATCTTCAAATAGTACTTATATAAAGATTATACATATATTCGTAGCAAGAATTATGGATAAGGGATAAGGGATAGGATGAAGAACTGGCATCCCCTACTCCCTAACTGGCATCACAGTGGTATTCTGTAAGGACGTGGTTACTACCGCCAGACAGACATGCTGATCAGAACGTTAGTTGGACTTTCTCGACTCCAGAAAGAGTACGAGACCAAATGAGTGAGGACATGAGAATGGTAACTTAAACTGTAACTTATTCTAAAATATAACTCAAATAAAGAAAAAAAGTATACGTTAAACATACAAAGCAATTCATTTTCCTTACGAGTCTCGTGCTAAGATACTCATCGAATTTCATAATAACATGTATCGTAGTGTTATGACTTAAGCGCTTATAAAAAAACATATTGCAATCACGCAATTACAAGATCTACCAGTCATCGTGATGAGAATGCAAATCTCGAATATCACTATCATACCTATTTTGTTCTATGTTTGATTCATCAAATTTGTGTAATTTTTGTGTTTAATCTAATATATACACCAATTTAGAAGTTTAAAAACTATTATGTCAATCTATTTAGGCATTTATAAATATAAGAATTTTTCAGCAAGTAAACTATGATAAACTTGATAAACTCAATTATATATGTGTAATACCTACGTAAAATATTGAAAAAAATATGTACCTACGAGTAGACTGGTCTTTGTAAGTTAAATAACAAAATTTGGGTTAATGTTCTGTGGCGTCATAATAAAATTAAGAAAAAAATCAACTGACTTGAATCTGAAGCCTGATTTCGTTTGTGAAGTTTTTTTAACTTTCAGTGAAGCCATATTTTAAGTATATACTTAGGTACAAGAGTCAGTTTTAGTACTAGTAGATTTTTTAGGATGCCACATTTAGACACAAAGGTATTTTAATGCCGTTAATTGATATTAAATTGAGGGAAAGTTGAGCAAAAAATTCTATCTAAGTATGTGACTGTTACACGTGTTTGTCAAATAATCCTTGTGTGTGATAATCTGGCGTTATGCCAACAACGAGAGACAGAGGGACGCCTCTATTTTCTGTCACTAATAACTGCACCTGCTTCGTTGTTTTATGTCCCCTTCAAACAATGCCCATTTAATGTACAACGCTGTAAATATTCTGTTAATTTTTTTCATATATTTCAAAATATTATAATAATAATACTAAAAAAAAATATTAATAAAAAAGGCGATATAGTTACTAATTTATAACTTTTATGCTAACTAACATTAGCTGGAACATTATAGCTGTTTCAAGATTACTTGATAATAATTTTAAAAAAATATCTAAAAAAATAATAACGAATATTATAAATGCGAAAATGAGTTTGTTTGTTTGTTACGCTTTCAGGCCTTAAATACTCAACCGATCATCACGAAATTTTGCATACAAGAGATCATCATCAATACTAATATAACACAGGATAGGCCACTTTTTTCACGCGGACGAAGTCGCGGACGCCAGCTAGTAATTAAATAAAACCAACATAACTGAAACCAGACACCTACACTGGTCTTGTCAATGCATATTAATTACATTTTTTGTACTAGTGACACTCCAGTAAAAAGAGTCATTTGCTGATTCTGTGTGACATGCATTTGCACATTTCAAAGGTCGTCAGCGTCAAAGGCTGACATTTCGACCTAGAACAATTGCAACCTTGCTTTTAAGTGATTGCAAAAACGTGTGGTTTTTCTTTTCATTAGACATTTTTTGTCTAAAATTTTCTTTGCTTTGCTTTGTGTCATAGAACATTAATTAATCGTCAACTTTAGATGACCATTTTTTGTTTTTTACCAAATCGATTGAACATTTTACTTTTACACCTACGTAAGTTTAATTTCGAATTAATTTAAACAAGTAATTACAGAAAAGTATATTAACATTAAGTTGCAAATAAAGCTTCTATTAATTTTAGCATATTTTAGTAAGCATTTATTACTAGCAAAAATAATTGCAAATTATTTAAACAAAATTATTATTACGTTGATATGCCAAAAAAAGAATCTCTAACGTTATCTTATAATATTATAAAGTTCATGACCTGACAACGTTACCACAAAAGCATTAAAATTGTAGTTTATTTTTAAAATTTAAATAAAAAAAATACATTCTTCTTCATGTACCAACATGGCACACAATAAATTTAATAATGTTTTAACAAATAAAAAATACGTAAATAGAGATTCGCTGCTGCAACTGAAGAATAAGACCAAATAAGACAATAAATCCATTAAGACAATCGAATATCCTTAACCCGATATTTTCAGTTTATTTTTATTTATAATACCTTATGAGAAACAATAACCTTGGCACATACAGTGTACTGTACATACATATATAAATGTACAGTGTACATATGTGTAAGTATATCGCAATGTATTTGTGCTATCGATATATTACACGAATTCGCCTAATTTATCACAACAAAACTCTTATCTTGATTAATTATTCGCACCCTATTTATTTTATGATAAAATATGATAATAGTGATAATATTTCATATATGCGCAGGACGACAGCTGTTCTGGACAAATCAGAGAATTGGATAGCTTTATTTTTTATTTTAGAACTCGTCAAACGCTAAGTCAAACACATAATTCTCCTAATTAAATTGCAAAGGGGAGCAGATACTGCCAACAAAGACTGTGTAAAATGTCAACATAATGGAAGAAAGAAGCAGCCCGTTGGAACAAGATCACTCTGTCTTTAAATATGGCATAGATTCCATTCGCGGTTGAATTTCTGATTAAGAGTTGATCAAAGTAAAGTTAGATTAGAAATCTACTAAATATACTTGATACTTAGTTAACTAAGAAACTATAAGTATGCTTGATTTCGAATACTGTGTGTCTGAATCGTCAGCTGAAAAATGACATAAAAAGTAGGTGTAATAGTGAGAGAAGTGTAATAGTGTGTGCAAGTAAGGCGCGATTTCACCATACTATAGTAAACGTCTGTTAAATGACTTAACAGCAATGTCAAATAACAGAGTATGGTGAAATCGCGCCTTAGTCTAACTAATATGCAGAGGGCCTAGTGTTAACAACAGCCCATACCATGCACAGAAGAACATGATAATGTCACATACAGGAACATCAATTATGTCACATACTTACAATTTCAAAATAGATACGTATACGTATAATAGATACGTATACATTTACGTATACGTAATATACATTTTCATAATTATCTTTAAGAATGATAGAATAGAATATCTACTAATAAATAAGTTATAACTCATTTATAAATTTATACGCACGCAACTCTAAAAAGCAATTATCAAATATAATTTACCTATTACATCGGTGAGATCCAACAAACAATTTTTTTGTCGTATGGCGCTACACTACACACATCGCATGCCAAAATTTAATAGTCAACACTTTTTGCACGTTTAGGAAAAAAACCAAACTGGCATTGAGACTGAAGTTAACTTCGCTTATATTTAGTTAGTGAAAAAAATTTGGTGAATAAATGTCATTCGTCAATTGTTTTTCGAGGTATACAATCTGACGTTTGCGGAGACGTCAAAGGAGCGAGTACTTCACCGCAACGTTAATATTTGCTTTGTAACTTAACATGACATTGTTTTCGCCAACTAACATACTAGCCGTAACTTAACTGGATTCTAATGACGTAACGTGAATATTTGCACTTAATAAAATGTGTTGCGGTTTTTTCGGCAACGAAATCCAAAAACCACATTAGTCATACGAGTTTAAATTTGTTAGAATTGGTTTATGTATATAAGTACGAGTATGACCAGGGCACATTTTAAGTATATGGTTAAATATAAATTGTGTAATTCAAAGATATCATCGCACGATTTGAACTCAAAAATTAACCTCACAACCGATAACGCTATTTATACTTACATTATCTTTTTAATTGATAAATAGTATATTGGTTTTACGTAACATTCACTAAAAAAATCACAACACATTACGAGAAAATCACAAACTATTTTTATTCTGAAATACTGTTTCTCTTTAGAAACACCATCTTGTTTTACTTTTAGTATAAACTAATCAGAACAAATACATAATATTAGCTATAGCATTTTCTCTAAATTGTTACACGAATGTTGTTAAAGGCAGTGGGATTTGTTAACAACGTTATCTTTAATAGATAAGATTTTGTTAATCTTCTTACTATCACGCATTTACTTGTAGTGGACATCCTGTTACAAAAAAACATGTGTGAATGGATTTAAAAAAAATATGTACTTGCAACATTATATTGGAATAGCGATAAATACGGTTGTCCTATGAGTCGATGATATCAAAGTGTTATCAGTTTCATTTCAAGTACAGAATATTGCTAGGCGAGCGAGCTGACGTAAACTTTACATATACTTAGGTTCAGTTTACTCGTTTGTTTGTCGACTAAATTTCTTTTTTTTTTTTAAATAAAGAAAAATAAAAGTCACTTTTTTTCTAATGTGCTAGTTAAAATATTTCATATTTTACTTACACCTAAAATATTTTCTAAATAATAAGAAATTAAAGTAGATAGATGTTTTGTTAATCCTTGCAAATACGAATTCTGATAAGCCTCCCGATATCATGAAGTTTTTTTAGCTGCTGACATGGAAGATACAGGTTGATTTCCCACTGAACCACCTTGCAACTATAAACCTTGCATTCACGAAGAGTGGACTGTGAGTGGCAAAGGTAGCATGAGAAACCTGCCTATTCAAGATCATTAGCAATTTTCAAAGACATGTAAAATGTTGCTGATCATGGTGATGCATACAGTTCTTTTTTGAGGATATTTGGATTGAAATTTAAGGCACAGAGTTTCAGGGCTGAGCGGGATTCAAACCTGTGTCTACCATGTCAGCAGCTCAGCAATAGGTATCGCGGCAGAGTTCTGATGTATATGTTAGATAGTTCCTTCACACTTGACATGAAATGCACATACAATTTATACCGACAATAATTTCCACTAATGCTCATTCATCGATAGGTGGTTTTGTTAACATAAATACCGCTGAGGTATTGAATAACACGACCGGTTTTATTTTTCAATATTACTCCAATAATGAATGGGAAAACGAAAGTCTATTCAGAACTCAACGTTTCTATATTTTGTTACAACTACTTTGACATTGCAGTAGGTTGAATAGTTCGAAATTCGAAATAACTTCACAGAGTATATTAGAATAAAAAATTTTCAACTGTCCGTCCTCAGTATTATTCAGAGTCGAGTACAGTACAGGTATCAATTTGAAATAAAAATCGAATTAAAAATAAAAGGGTCCTTGTTATTTAAAAAAAAAGTCCATAAAATAAAAAAATAAAAATAAAGCTTTTTGACATTAGAATAACATTGTTTAACTATCAATCAAATTTAGCAGAACCCTCAGAATGAGAGTGTCATTTGAATTTTCTCTTTTTTTTTATATCATTCTCATGTAAGTTAGCTTCGCAGTCCATCGGACTATACTTATCTCTGCCTTGCTGTTTAATCTCATGTCAACCTTAACATAATTTCAACCTCAACGTCAACAATTAATTTATTCAATATTTCCTTACAAACACGGAACTTAGACCTCTCGACGAAGTAGGTAAGATCATATCGTATATTTCTGTCAAACCGACCCGGTAAGTATCTGCGCCATGAAAATAATATATCACAGGAGATAACTGTCTAAAGCGATAGCTCCACTTAATTTAAGAGATACCCTTATTCGAATATATTTGTCTTCGACGCTTACCGTAAACTTAACGGAGTATTTAAATGTAAATTCAGTATGGTGATTTATTTTAATCCATATTAACATTATTGCAAAGGCTTCATAGCAATTTGGCGTGGAACTAGCTTGATCGAATCCTGATCAAGTAGGTACGTATAGAAGATTTAATAACTTTCTAGCTTTTGTCCGCGACCTCGTCATCGTCACTCTGGAACAGTACTTTTTCTGGATGAAAGGTAACCTAAATGTCCTTTTCAGTAACCCTGACAACGGATATGGCATAATTTTTAAATGATAGTTTGAGTAGTACACTGTGGTAGTACATGATACTTGATTTCTTCGGCGCTACGTCTCTAGTAACTTCAAATATCAAACATCATCGTACCCATGCTCTCGTATGTGAAAAACTGAAAATTACTTAAAAACTTTAATAATTCATATTTTTCTACAAATTCCTATTAAAGACAGATCAAATTACCTAAATAGTTTGTGGAATTGAATTGTCAATATCAACGCGTAACGCATACTTCCAACTCTTTAAACAGCAGATTCGAGGAATTAAAAAGAAAGGAAGGCGATTTGCCCATAATATGCATGTACTTCTTATTGTATTGTTACTTCACGCGAACGTACAAGGTGTCGGCACCATTCTACTGGTTTAACGACATTTCATATATGACGTGGTGGTTATGAGCAAAAAGGCAGGCTCGAGCAGTGTGATGGAAATGAATTCTGATCCGAAGATGTGCGGTGATTTGTTGACATCAAGGTGAAACTAAATATTAATTTCAATGCACAAATTACATAATTGAATAAATATTTTTAAAGGAGAGTACCTAAAAGTTAAAAAAGTTAAATAGTAAATATGTGTTTATTTGATGGTGAATTCTCATAATATTTTATTTTTAAAGTTTAAAAATATGCAATTTATTTTATGGTCGATTTAGGCCAAGTTCAGTTAGCAGAGCAATATTCTCGGTTTAAAACAAATTAGATCTCAGTTCGAGTTCAGCATTAGTAGCATAAATATTTATATAAAACTTATGATTATTGCTTAAATTCCAACTGGATGATGAACATCATATTTTCACCCACTTAGAATTCAGAACAGAAAATAGTAACTATTAGTTAATGTGTGACAGAAATCTTAAATGAAATTAAAACTTATAATATCCTATTCTGTCATTTGAAAGAATTTCTGAGTATTGCTAATGAAAATAATACTACAGTGTGCATTATTGAAAATAAAACTAATTTGTTTCGAATAATCGAACTGATGACACCTCCATTATCGCATTACGGAAAATTGCAATGCTTTTGTAAACATATATTGCTGATGGAAGTGTCATTGTTAAAACACCTACTGCAAGTGTAAATTTATGAAAAGTATGATTATTATAATTGCAATTATGATGACTAACTACACATTGTCAGATATCAGTTTGTAATAAAATAAAAGAGCAATGACGGTGTGAAATTTTAGAACAGAGCAAGGAGTGTACCTAATAAACATCATAGATAATCTACAAGTAAAAAAGGTAAACAACATGTGCAAATAAAGGATTACTTCATCGGATCACGATAACTTCATTTTGTCAGTATGTAGTTCAATATCAGCACTGATATTTTTTACCTTTAGCTACCCGCGCCATGGCTTCACCCAGGACGCATTTTTTTAAAATACACAAACCTTCCTAATTTATCCGTCTTTCCACAAGTGAAAAACGAATTAAAATCCATTAGGTGGTTTAGAAGTTGTTAGCGCAAAATTAAACATGACAGATTTATATCATGTCAATTTTTGTTTTATTTCCTATATATAAAACATATTCTACAAGACAAACAAAAGCATGGTAAGTTTATCTGACATTCAATAATAGCCAAAGTTTCTCGAAAGTTAAACATCAATTTATTAGTTAAAGACGGAAAAAGATCTAATTAAATAACAAGCTTCTCCAAAAACAGTGTAACGATAACAAACTCAACAAGTAGATACATCTAAATAACGTACAATTGGCGATCGATTGTTGTTGCAGGACATTTTAATTAATATCAATTGTCGTATCCTTTGCGCGATCCTTTGAACAAGCTTTAAAGATACATTTTGTTTTTATAAGTATTACGAAAATACTACAATATGAATGAGTTAATTTTTGTAAGATTAATTTGACATTTTGAGCACAAATCAAAATGCCTGAGCCTGACACATCGTAAGAAAAAAAACGTATTTCTTCATACTTCTTCGTGGGCTTTTTTGAAATCAGGGACAGCCTCTTTCGGACGGCCTATGGCCAGCCTATGGGGATAGAATCCTTCTAGCTATTCCTAATATTCCTAATTTTAAAAATGGCCTCTGATTATAATGATGACAATGAGAAAGATTATATTTAGATATAATTTTCAAAATGCAAAATGCAAACAGTTAAAGTACTGTTAATGTAAAAAGTACAATAAAGTAAAAAGTAAAAGTTGTGTTACAAATAAAGTAAAAAGGATTCCGATAAAAGTTCTACATGAGTTGTAAATCAAGAGATTATCAAAAGCAGATAAACTTTCGACATGTTCTATTTGCATTTCTGTGGCACTTTATAAATCGAATACTCAAATCTCAATCTCATTTCACGGAACTGATACTGATCTTAAAATATTCGTTCTCGATCCATCATGGATATAGAAATATTTATATGTATTTCCTTTTTTGTAATGATACGATTTTGGTAATGAAAAGATTTTTTTACGCTCAGAAGCTTCAGCAGCTTCCACAAATAGTTTATGGGATGAGAATCTTCGAATTGACAAATTGATGTCATGAAATAGTTGTTCCATATTATTATAGTGTGTGACATAATCCAATATAGGGTCGAGTGAACCTCGCCTCGACAACGCTTCGCTAAAGCAAAGTAAATTTCAAATAGACATTATGGAAAAAGACAGAGCACTTACTCGTAATGTTGAAGAAGCCTTAAAGTTATACTAGAAGCTCTTTGGAATGTCATACAATAAACAGCCGTAAGAAATTGTTTTAATCAAAATTACCATAGAATTCAAGCCGTATTTAGCCATATTAATATATAAAAGGGTCAGATTACGTTTCTACTCAAAGATAAAAATCTACTCAAAAGCTCAACAAAGCTATTCTTGTTACTCTATCCCAAACCAATATGTCTCTAATTGACTATTATATAAATTTTTAAACCTATTTTTTTTAAAAAAGTCACATCAGCCAAGAACCTTAGAGCTAGCTCAGAGCATTTTAGTGGCATCAAAAACAATAAATCAAGTTAACATACCTTCAAATAATGAAGATCAGCAACTGAGGCATCACACTACTTGCACTTCTGGAACAAACAAAATTAAAATATATAATAACAATATTAGTAATAATTGGATAATAAGTCACGTGTACATTACAGCTGCTCATCGGAACTTTGAAGTTAAAATACACACTTCGGTGAACTCGCAAACGTTGTACATCCGTGCAATTTATTGCGTAAAAGCTAAGAACTACAATCAAATGGTTCCTATGAACTGGTATGTTGCCGACTGTAAAAGCAAATATAGGGTATTCAATGTCGGTACCTTAAACAGCTGTTCGCGAGCTGTTATTAAAGCTCAGGTAAAAAAATATCGTACGATCACATTCCAATTGGGGGATAACGGTCCCTCAATTTATATGTGCATCAAAGATTGAACAAGTATTAGTACATTGGGGTTCATATCGTATCAACATCTTATTTTGCACAGAATTAAAATAAATAGATAGACTAAACATCTACAAAAGTTTTTGACTTATCCAACTGAAAAATAAATGCAAATTATATCATAAAAGTTATTGAAAAATGTGAATTTAGAAAAAAATATTCTTTTAGATGCAGTGTAAATGCTAAAATAATCATAGAACTAGATATTAGTAGGTAGGTTGTTTTCTATTATATTTAAATTTCACGACAAAAGCGTAACTGTTCAATAAAATACTGCACAAACTTCGGTAAGTACTGACTAAAATATCTAGTCACTTAAGTTTAATTGTGTGCAGTTTATCTACTCAAACTGCACATAAATAATGTGCATCCGACGTATAAACCGACGTAAAGGTAAGTCATGTGGTAACGTCAATATTTGCTCCATTTAAAAAGTACTTTTTATGAAATGGTTACCAGGCAGACTGATGGTTCACATGATGGTAAGTGGTTACCATCGCCTATCAACACAAGCGACATCATAGGTGTCAAAATGCATTTCCGACCTTAGTGGGATAAAGCATAGGGTATAGTGTGATAACAACGTCAGTGGTGATAACAGTTCGTAAAATAGCATATAAAACATTAATTTATGGACTGGTACAAAACTTCAAAATGCCAAGAAATTCTATTTCATTTGGTGACTGGATAAAAGCTTTGTAATTAAAAATGTAAAAAATCGCGGTAATGTAAGAAATGTTCAGTCTGGGAAGAAGGCTAGCAGTAGCTCATTGTGGATGGTGATGATAACAATATGGATAATTCTAAACATTATTTCCAAAATAGATAAATAGATCAGCAATTGTCACAGTATAACATATAAACTGTAACATTAAACAGTCTCAATTCATCAACCAGTTCGCAATATCGGATCATAGGTTATCGAACAGATTGCACGAACTTTATTACTCGCCTGCAGCCATCTGGCAGCGGTGTATCACAAGGAAGGCACATGAGTATACCTACATATTTTATAGCTATATTACTCAGAATGGGAATAATAGTCCTTGTTCCTGCAAGTGTCCCCGCTTCCTCTGAGATAAGGGCACATTTATGATAAAAAGAGTTATGGGGTGAACACGAACCTTTATTGGTGAAGTTAAATGAGCGATGATTCATTATAAAAAATGGGTCAAAAACCTTCAGGTCAATGAGATGAGACAATTTCTTTTGGCCTTATCGATACCGGTTTTCCTGCCTTCGAAAAAATCGAATATTAAATGCAAAAGTTGTCCATATGAAAATGACGTAAATTATTTGAGCATACGTCACTCTTTCAGTCACATTAGTGGTGACAAGGTCGTGTTGTGTGGTTAGTATATTAAAGATCGTTATGATAACATTACCAGGACACCTACCTACTTTAACTTAATAACTTGACAGACTGGACCTTTAATATGAAATGACAAAATATTTTAGTTTATCACTCGATATATCAACGAAACGGATCAAACGGACTAACTAATCATACATTAATAAAAATTTCTTTTATACATTACTAGCGAACCTTTCTCAATCAAAAATCCTGTCTTAGCGGAGGCTCACGTTATAAAATAAACCTATGTTCCAAACTTCACCTTTCTAGACTTAGTAGCTTTGGCTGTGCGTAGATAGCCAGTCAGGACAAGCGCGAATTTATAATAAACTAGCTGACTCGGCACACGTTGTTTTGCGAAAAAATAAAAAATAAATTTTTGGGATGAACCACCCTTAACATTTAGGGGTATAAAAAACATATGTTTGGCCGATTCTCAGACCTACCCGATAAGCACACAAAATTTCATCAAAATCGGAGGAGTTTGGCAACAAACACGAGAATTTTATATATTAGATTTTAAAGAGTGTCTGTCTGCAGAGTGTGTGGCATCTACCTGGCATCCTCCCTGGTATTGCTTGTCCAATGTAATGGTAGCATTAACCTACCATTAACAATTGGGCTATCAGTCTACTATCAGTCCGCCCATTCATTTCTATCGTAAAAATAGCAATCAAAAAATAATCTTTAACTACTGACTAGTATACTGTTACTGTGTTTATATAAAAAATCAATAATTATACCTATAGTAAAATAAAAAATCAATCAAATTGTAAAAGAGTCATAAAAGGCGTAAGCAAAGTAATGATATAATGAGGGCACAGTCAAACTGCAAGATAGCTCAATCAGACAGAAGATGTACTACATAGACACATTTACAACCACAATGAAATAATAATTTCTCAGTTTCAACATTTTCTGTGTGATGTAGGTTCCACGTGCGTTGCTTGACCCTAATAAAATTATATTATAATAAGATTAAAATAAAGAAATTAGAACACTGTCTTGATCATCTTTTTGCAAGACAATGCGTATTAAGTAGGTAATAAATTCGTGTCTTATCTATATGGTTTTAATTATTTTTTTAAAACTTTTTTGTTTATGAAATACTAGCTTTTGCACGCGACTTCGTCCGCGTAACTTTATAAAATATAGCCTGTGTGAGTAACACAGGCTATATTTTATAAAGTTACGCGGTAGGTGACCTGACAGTAGGTGAAGGAATTTTTAAAATCGGGTTACAAACATACAAATCTTCTGTCTTTATAATTATAATAAATTTAGATTAAGGAATAATAAATATAGAGTTTAATTTACGTGTAAGAAAATAATAACTACAAAAACTTAGGTCATCTTTAATGGTAAAGAAACGTTTCTGGATTACTTAAGTTTATTCACAAATGACATTAGTTTGTTCAAGGTATATATGCAGAAGCATTGTTTTAAAGATCAACACATTATATTAAGAAATAGGTGACTAACACAATATTTCTGAATGTTGGTCACTTTACTGACGTCATTATGTACATAAGAAATATAACAAATAAAATTGCAGGAAATTCTAAGATTTTGAAAAACTCAAATTTAAACAACTTAAAAACCTCATCCAATGTATTAAAGTATACTCAGAGTTGTTGTTCTGACAACTGAGACCAACTTCATACCTAGGTAGCCTGTAATTAAAATAACGGTGAACAAACCGCTGCAAATACCGTACGGGTAATAAACCAAAAATGGCTTTGGTCTCGCACCGGTCTTTTATTTCCAAATTCAGTTCCGCCTATAAAAACATTCGCTTCAGAATGCAAACATTTAAATTGTCATAAGTTTGACACACTCAAATTGAAGCTCTCATTCTCATTCGGACAGACTCTGTGTGGAGGAACACATAATTTGTCTTTGTTGCTCATTCTAATAATATTACTACAATTACAACCTTGACAAAAGGCTCATTTTTAAGAGCAAAAACGACAATTTCCTTTATTAGATAACGTCTTCCTTTACGTGACTACAAACGTTTCCCGTTTTATATTACCATTGAAAATTAGAGCAATAGTCTTCGAATTACAAAAATAAGAGGCAAGTAGCGCGCGTTTATTAAAATTAGCAAACTAGCGATCGAATCGATATGAGTAAAAGAAAACGAAAGCACTGACTCAGACTCAAGGATAACTACTTCATTATACAAACATAAGGGCTCACATATGGCTTGTACAATATAAAAGACCAAAACAAGTTTGGTACGCATGCAGGCAATATGATAAAAACGTGATGGGAGTAAAGCAAAAAAAAAATCCCATTGATTCAAAGCAGTTTCGTACAAAACGCTTATAATTCGTTCAAGAAAGACATGGTCACGTTTGACACAGTTAACTCAGACGGTCAGCTGATGATCGTCCGATGGTCAAGCCAGACTCGAAGACACAGTCGAAGAGAAAGTAAGCTAGTTGGCAAATAATGAGAGTATGGGTGGGTTGTATTGCAATACTTTCTGCTAAACAGATCATGCAAATGTCAGTCTAAAGCTAATGAATGTATAACAAAAACCTATTAATAATGGCAGATTTCACTAGCCATTGTGTGTTAGGTTGATATAAATGATGCAGACGACAGATCAAACTTGAATGAGTTGACGCAACTCTAAAACGTGGCGTATGTAACGTGCATAATTCGTATTCAGTTGTCGTTGTTAATATTTTTGGCAATCTAAACAATTCAAGACCACACATTAAGAATGCAAAAATGTATCTAAGTATGTTTCGACTGAGAAGATGTTATCAGTAATTTAAATACTACACCATCAATAGAAACACGGATGTCAGTTATTAATTAAATATGCCCTTGATGACAGATACTGTATAATGAAAGAAATATATCTAGTAAAAAAAAAATCATCGACCAAAAATAAGACAAACTATCAATCGAACAAAAACTCTTGAAAAAAAAGTTAACAAACTTGAAACTAAAGTTGTGACATGTGTTAATTTATTCAAAGTTATGAGATGTTTTACCTCAGTGTGGTAAAAGCGATTAATTTATTGTACTGTATCATCAAAACGCATTTAAAAAGAGAGAGAATGTTTTAGATAACATTTTATCTTGAAACACAATCGCTTATAATTTTAGTAATCCAAACAATGACTACATTAAAAAAGGAATTTTAAGAGAAACTACTATAAAACTGGCGTTCTTTTTATCACAAGATATACGGGTTGTGTAAAATTAGCAACGTTTGTGGTCTGTAGTTATGCATTAGTGCGTAAATTGCTGGCGAGTACGTGTAATCTCATCTGACTAACACTTATTAGGTAGCAAGCAAGTTGGCAGACCGACGCCGTCGTGGGAACCGGTACGCTAGTGTTAGCAACATTAACATCCTACAATACTGGGGGCTTTTAATAGAAAAGGTGCTTAATGAAAGAGAAAAGCATTAACTTTTTGTTTTTAAACATCACATTAAGCTGTCACATCGGCTTGATGGTCTTAATTTGGTTGAAACTTATTTTAAAAGCGTCACGGGTTAGCCCAAAAAGGGCGTTACGTGTCCTTTACTCTGTGAACCTGCCCTCCCCTAATGGCTATTAATAGAGACAACATTCCTATCTCTGAAACCCAATAGCATAATCTCTCCTAATAAAATAAACGATTTGTGAGATCCTTAAAGGGATTGGGTGGGAAAACAAAATAAGTAAACTGTCTTCTAAAAATGCGATGAAATGTTAAAGGTGGAAATGATCGTACAGCGATTTTGTTTGGATCAATTAAAATTTTTGGTTTGTAATCATTGTCTTTTCGAATTAACTAATGACTATTTCTTCAATATTACCTGAATACAACCTTGTGTCAACTGCATGTCGTCACTTTTGCAATCACAATTGCGTCATTACAAGAGTGGCTTGTCTGTGGGATTTTTGATTCACTGCATCCGTTTATTGTGTTCATACAGTCACCTACGTTCACCTACTTAACTGTCAACAGAATATCATTTTCGTAAACTTTACGAACACAATATATTCTTACGTTTCTATATTTTTGCGTGCCATGTTGACAAAATGTTTAACATGTGTCCACATACAGGTAACAATGATGTCATTCGACTACATCCATGCAAATCGTCTCGGCACGGAACTGCTTTCGGTTATGTAACGTACAAGTAACATGTGATTCACAAAAATTAACATACTAAACCAAAATGAACCAAAAACATTTTCGGAATTCAAATCGTTATCGAGAGAATTATGTCAGTGTCATAGTGTGATCATTAATGAGCTCACAAACTCGCTGATTATTAAGAAACGTGCAGACAAAAACGCCCGTCTGAAAGACCACAGTGGTAAAGGGCGGAGTTTAGGACCTCGGTGTCGGAGGTCTTATAAATTGAATGTAAAAGGAAACGTTTTTTGTGCGTTTTTTTGAATCGGGCGTCGGCGTGACGGACCCAGGTAGGAATTTCTCTAGCCCGAGAACTCACTCCAAAATGCGATGCTATCTTGGTTACTTACGACTACAAACATTGCTATCTCGTAGCCGACTGTTTGCACAAATAAGGATGACCTTACCGCTTGCATACGTGACTGTTTTGCGTGTTCTGTAAATGTGTGTACATGGTATTACATGATTCTATTTCAGTCTTAGAAACATTATAAACACTTTGTTCAAACGAACAATCCTTTGGGTATGAAAAGTTTCCTTTATTTCACGCGATTCTTTCATTCAAACTCGGATAGAGAGAGTAAATGTTTGTGAACTGCATGCACAATTTAATGAGGTAGCTTTTGCTACATAATAACCAACTAGTTTTTTAAGGGCACCCCCAAAGAGTCTACTCTCGTGTACAATTTTAATGCGATGATGTTACCCTACGTTTTAAAAGACCTTGAATAAGTTTAGAAATATGTAGAATTGTAGATGTATTAATTCCAAAATGATGATTAAAAGTAACGAAACTTGGTCTGATCAAATAAAGAATATTTTCTTTTGTTATTGAAAACAGCGATAGCTTTGTGGAATGTAGACACGGTAGACCTAAATTAAATTGGAATCCTGGTCGATTTTTTTAACTTTTTTGGATTTGTGTGGATTAATACTTACCTTGATCAATAATAACAATTGCTAATGCTAAAAAACTAACGTGAGTGAGACGACTAATATTTTTTTTGCTAAAAGTGATATTTTGAGTTCTGCCAAAAATGGGATAACACCTAGGTGTGAGGTATTGGTCGCTCAGAGGAATGATTTTGTAATAAAATCGATTGATTGAGGCATAGTATCTACAGATACGGATACGACATAGAATAATTAGTTGCACTTGTTTAATTGTTAATTAAGTTTATACACGCACTTAGTTTGAATTTGAATGAAAATGAATAACTAGATGAAGCCATGTCTGCATTTAGCCGATCAAGTCAACCATACTGGGCCGGCATGCAATTATGTCAATCACGTATCAATTGAATGCAATACAAGACAATACAAGTGTTATTTACAATACAAGCCGCACAATCTGATTACAAACAAAATAATGAAACCACAAACCTAATGATTCACTTGAATACTTCGGATTCCAATTATCAAGGCAATTAAAATCAAATTGTTCACAGATTTTTTTCAAAAGTAACAGTATACGTACTTACATTTTTTTAAATAATTAATAAAACAATACTTACGTTTCTTTTTCTTCTCTATTTATCAAAAACAAAAGAAAAATTTCAAGAATTAATCATGGGTATTTGTTTATTTAACAAATACAGATTTGGTAATTTTGGTAAAGTTTTTTTTTAGAGTAGGTAGTATATTTTATTAAAATATATAAATGAATAAGACTGAAAACTTGATTTCCATAGACATTAAAGACTGCCGGAAGGGAAGCACGAATTCCATTCATAAACACTGTTCTCTCATTTGAAGACAGATAATCTAGCATGGAGGCAATAGAGATTTTATAGTTATTGCCGCCACAGGGATGCAACGAGCTGTGTTTGCCGGCAGATTTATTATTACCGACATCAGTCTCCGTCTCGCGGTCTCTTTGACTCCCTAATTAGCAAAAGCATTCGCTTTTTCGGCGACATTGTTGAATGCCTCTTCCGCTAATTTAACCGCATTAAGGACTTATAAAGTATCATATCTGAATTTTTTTTCTCTGTTAGGTAATCTTAGGTAACTGGTCGGTGCATCGTTACACTTGGTACCTTTAACTAGACTTTCAGGTTTAATTCCTGCACTTACTTATGCCGCTGTGTCTATTTAATGCAATACTGCATTAATTAGTAATTCTATGAACATAAATTTAAAGTTTTAAACTTTAGTTATTAGTTTTCTTTAACCTATTCGAATACTCGCACGTATGAATGGGTCGTAAAGAGTTTTCTAACTCTCTCTAGCTATGTCCAAGTTACGCAAAATAACTAATGAACAAATAGAAAATATTACTGTACGGGTTTCTTAACGAATTTCCTATTGTGAGAAATTAGGTTTTAGTATTTGTAAATAGAAATCGAAATATAATGAGTACTTAGAATTCTATGATAATTAAAATTTTATAATTAGACAAAAGAGGAAAGGGGTAAAGACTCTGTAGCTTACAGAACTTCTAATTTTTTAATGCTAAATAAAATGTTATAAAGAAGTTTCAGTTAGATTTAAATAAAGTAGTATAACCTTAATTTACTAGGGATAATATAATTACTAATAATTTAAACATATTTTTTTAGTTATTTCTGCTTCCTCTGTGATTTATATGAGTGTTTTTATATCTTAAGCTACCACGGCATCCGAGCAAAGTTTAAAGTCCCCCAGGGCATAAGAACGAGTAGTCTCATAAATACAGTCGTAAAAGACAAGCTGCCTCTCATTAAGTAACCACTTTTAATGATGCGTCAATGTAGGTACTAAGTGCGTATATTTTATTAACTTTATAAACGCTTCTTTAGTAAATATATACCTAAAGGTAAGATTGTGGCTATATCTACTTTTAAACATTAGTTTAAGCCTTACAACCATAACCTATTTATAAGGTAGATCCCTCTGGATGAAATAGCACTGTGTCCATTGATATAAACTATATACTACTATACTCCCAAATATACTTACATAGTCTTTGACTGTGTCGTCAAAATTAAAACATATGTTGTCAAACATACATCGTCAAAATTAAAACATATGTCTCATTATATTTTTGACCTTGATTTTTTCAACTTTATTTTTATATGATCCCTCGGGA
Organism: Synanthedon tipuliformis; assembly: GCA_947623395.1. NCBI lineage: Eukaryota > Metazoa > Arthropoda > Insecta > Lepidoptera > Sesiidae > Synanthedon > Synanthedon tipuliformis. Next base: position 9,377,700 of record OX392407.1, on the reverse strand, counting down.
ACAGTACCTATCTACTTTTTTATGTAAAGTACAACACCCTATGTCCTTTTTGTACCCCTGACAACTTGTGTGCAAAATTTCATTATTATCAGTGTCAGCTATTAGCAAAAAAAATACACGCTAAAATGTATTGAGAGCATTTCTTTTAAAATGAAATAAAACAAAATTTATCTCTTTCTGATAACTAGAAATATACAGGTCCTATTGATAGGTTCACAATTGCGGTAAAGCTTTCAACAGTAAAATCAACAGGATAACTAACTTGATTTCTCCCTTCAATGCTTTCTATTCGCGTTAATTATACTCTTTTAGTGTTTGGAATAAACACTTGACCATAAATGTCGCAGTAAACCGTCGTGCGGTATCTAATCGAAAACCCATTAAATACGGACATTGCATTCACTATTCCTGGTATAGAAAGCAGAGGTACCCGGGCCCTCGTAGGCGTTAAGACTTGTATTGTTAGAACAACGACTAGGTCTCGCGTTCGGCTGCATCAGGCTGCATACAAAATATGCCGCGGACTATTCGACAAGGTCAATCAACTTTTCGAAGTTACGAACGCGCGAAAATTGATTAACTCGTTTGATAGTATAAAATTAGTATGTTTGCACGTTGTAATATTCAAGGGTTTTTGAATACATACATTAGTAGTTAGTACATTAGTACTTACATCAATAAGTAGTATAAGATGTATTCAGTAAGTAACTAGTAGCACTAAAAATTCTTAATTGATTCCAAGCATTAGAAGCAGAATCAGTAGAAAATATTTGATTCCCTTAAATTAACTGTTTCTTCTCAGTGAGTCGAGCGCAGCGAGACCAAATATTATTAATCTAAGAAAAGTATATTATTTATTAAATTTTATATTGTTTTTTTTTTCTGTTTATATTTTAAATTTATCATTTATAAAACTGGTTAGTAGTGACAGGTCGTACAGGTCAAACAATCAAACAAACGTTTCCCAATCATTTGGGAAGCCTGAGAAATAACAGCAAGTGTGCTATTGTGTTTCAGTGAGTGAGTTAGAGATTCCAGAATGCATTTCACTACCCCTTTCTAATCATTCTATTCTAATCTAAAACAGACTATATTTCGTAAAACAAGTAATATTTTGCTTTATTATTATTATTATAGTGAACCGTGGAATTTTCGCTATATAAATATCGCTATATAATAATATAGCTAAAGCTAGGCGAGTAAAGAGCTTACTCCTAGTCTCTTTATTCGGTAAGCAAAGGCAATGAAGGCGTTCTGTGGAGCACCGAGCATAGGTCATGTGAAGAGATTTGTAACTAGTATTACAGGAGCGTACCTATATTTTACAAAAGTAGTTAAAGCAATGTTACAGACGTTGTTAGAAAGTGTCATAACAACCAGTTCTAAAAATGGATTGCATAAATAAGTAGGTACATAAAACTAGCCAGTATCTTCATTGTTTGCGTGTAGTGAGCTAGAACATGTATTATGTACAAGTAGAGAGCGAATTAAGGCTCTAGGTACGACATTTACCTTTTTACGTCCTTATCATGTATACGTCTTTATATCTATACATATGAATAATATAAACACATGTTTGTGTATAAGACGAAAACGCGAAATAAAATACACAAATTAAAAAAATAGAGACTAGGAGTACTTGTACTATATTACATAGATATATTTAACATTGTTACATAAATATGTATTAATGTAACATTATAAAATATAACCTATGTTACTCGCTGATAATGTACCTTTCTATAGGTGTAGGAATTTTCAAAATCGGTTCAGTAGTTTCTGAGTTTACTTAATACAAACATACAAATTTCTGTCTTTATAATATTGGTATAGATATAGATATATAGTAACAGCACCCAACAAGTATTTAGTGTTATAGGGCCTACTGTCAAGCCTAGATTTATTTAATCTGGCCAACCCACCCACGTCCAGTAGGCGTTGTGATTGCCTCCAAGCAGACCAAAGCACTGAAACCTAACGGAAACAGTTTCTCATTATTCCTTTGACATTGATACAAATTGGTAGTCTAGTTTGTATAGAATTCCAACAACATTTTGTATACCTTTAGATAAATTAATTATATTTTTTATTCAGGTCTATCTATCTATATATACCTTTTTTAACGAAGAGAAATCCATTTACAGACTTCCTACCGCTAGCTAGGCGGTAGGGGTGTGTGGGGGTCAGCCGGTGCACCGCACTGTGCTAATCATAGCGGGCCCGGCAATACCCACTAAAACTCCCCGGTGCCTCCTCGCCCTTTGTGCGGGATGGACCGGGTTCTGCCTTGCCTAGGCAACAACTCCGATCCACCCCAGGGTTGCTTAGCCATTGCTGACTAGGCTAACGCCAATGGAGGATTGCCCGGAGACACCGAGGATCTATCTATCTATCTATAGGTAGGTAAAATATTATTGCTAACCTAAAAATACTTTTGAATTTCAATAATTTAAGAAGGATGTTTTCAGAAATGCATTGAAAACATTTGCAATCTCCTAAATTGATATGTGTTCTTAGAGTAACGGAAGTTGTTTGATAAATAATAAGTTGTTTAATAAGGAAGTAACTTTCAATAATAAACTACTTCCATTATTGACTTTTAACATTGTTTAAATATTATATTTATTTAATATTTAAACATAAATAATCCTTGAATTGGGATAAAATTAGAAATGTGTTTGTTCTATTAAACTACATAGATTTCAAGTAGGTATTTTATTAATACTATGTAAACATCGCTTGCAAGTTACAAATATATATTATTTTCATATTATTCCATCTTATTTAGCAAAATCTTTAATTGAATTTGATAGCTATTTATTAATATGCCTAGATACAAAACTTAGGAATTTTTTTTTTCTATATAAAGTTGACAATAAAATCATGAATATTTTTAAAATCAAAACCCACAAACTTTCTATCGAGTTTAATTGTTTTCAATGTTTTACTTACTAACTAACTAAGAATTTACTTGATCGATTTCTTCGCAGTACCAATTAAACAAAATAATTTACCCGCATTTGAACCAATTGTGTGGTTACAGTTAAATTAATTAATTTTATTTAAGGCACTGGACAGAATAAACAAAATATAACAAAATATAAATTCTATTGATATCGTGTGAACTATTCTCAAACATGTTATTTATCTACGCTAAGATTATTTTTTTTTGATTTTTATTCAATCTTTATTGGTCATGTGCAGGGATGTTTTTATGTTTTTATGCAGGGATTTATTGGTCATATATGCATGTTAGCTGACGGGTTTCATTTTGATTTTTAGATGATCCTTCGTGAACAGTTTTTGTTTTCTGGCTGAAAAGTACCCTAATTATGTCCTTTTTTATATCACTTTTTTATATACGTGTACATGCAAAATTTAATGGTAATTGGTCGAGTACTTAGGCATGCAATCGTAACATACAAACAAACAAATCTAAAATTTTCAGAACCATACTCGTATACACAAGAGGAAAGTAATATAATTTTATATAAGTAGGTATGTGTCACAAATAATACTCATCTAACAAAAAATAAATAGATAAAGTGGCGTCACTGTCAACAAAAAAAATCCCATCAATCTTCGCGAAACTCGCCAAAGATAAAAGCCAACACTTCGAAGAGCTTAGAAAACTATTCAGCCAAGTACGTGATCGCTTACAATCACGGCTGCTCAACGGGCGTTTAGTTAAAAAAAAAAACTCGTGACCGCTGCGTTCCTGCACTAAACGGACCGGCCCATACTACGACCATATCTGTCGACCCACCCCACAGCTAATCCGTAATACGGGTTCTGTGTAAACATTTGAATAATGTGGACTAAAAGCAAAAAAACTAAATTTTACTTTCATATCTTATCTGTACCGGGTGACTACTTCTATTGGTGTTATTTTAAAAAAATGCTGGAATCCGATCCAATTTGGTTGGGAGTTTTTAAATCTTGGTCATCGAAATTATAAAAAAAAAAAAATTAAAAAAAAAAGGATAATTTATTTCAAAATACAGAAATCTTTTCTTTCGTGCTAAAATACTAATAAGTACCTATTTTTAACCCCCGACATCCAGCACAAAAACGGGGTGTTATAAGTTTGACGTGTGTGTCTATGTATCTGTCTGTGGTACCTATTGTAGCTCCAAAACGCATGTACCGATTTTGATCCAGTTTTTTTATGTTTGTAAGCTGACGTGATCGGGGTTGTTCTTAGCTATAGTTTATGAAGATCTCTTTAGGCATTTGAAGACCATCATCAGCCCATTTCCTTGTTAACGAAGAAATATCACTAACTTCACTAATGTTCTAATGATGTGAAATTTGGAATACTGTTACTTCGATGGTATTTCTAAGACATGGTAACCTCGATCTGATGCTGCAGTATAAGTAGTCTAGGGGACATCAAACTCCTCAGCAACTTAGAGCAGATATAGCGATAATAATAGACCAGATATAGCGTTTGTTAGGGTATTATATATGTCTGTTACCTGTTACTAGTTAATATCCCCAGTGATCCTAATCAAATATAGTAAAGTAAATATATCGAGATAAAATATACAACACCCAGTTATGGCATATTTCACATACATTCAACTTCGTGCAAGACCTTTTTGCTAGCGGTTACGCTACAAGCCTGAATCTCAATAGATACGGAAGAGGTTGTTCGAGCCATGTATAGACGAGTACACATTTAGCAGTACTTAGTAAATGAGAGTCTTGGAAGGATGAAAATGTTAATTTTATGGTAATTTTTTAATCATCATACTAACCTGAAGGATAAAATTATTAGTTATAGTATTCATAGACTTCGTGTATGTACTCGTATACTATGTCTAAACACAAATATTATGAGGACATAATCATGTTTATTTACTTATTTATATTATTTACAAGATGTTCCACGCGACTTAGTCCGTGTAACTTTATAAAAGCCTGTGTTACTTGCTAATAATAAGCTTTCTATAGGTGAAAGAACTCAAATATTCAAGTATCATTCAAGTAGTTTTTGAGTTTATTCATTACAGACAAAAATAGAAATTTTCGTTCTTTATAATATTAGTATAAATAGAAAGCATCTACGTCGTTTTTAAATACTAGCTGCTACCAGCGACTTCGCCCGCGTAACTTTGTAAATTATATACTAAAACCTTTCTCGAGACCCACTCTATCCGTTGGTGAAAACAGCATGAAAATCGGTGTAGTAGTTTTTGAGTTTATTGCGAACAGACAGACAGACAGACAGAGAGAGGCGACTTAGGACTTTGTTTTATAATACTAAAAAAAATCTCTAGTAGAAGAAAGATTACGGATTCCTCACATTTCGCCTGATTAACTATTATCTCTATTAGTTTTCTATAAACAAATATAAAATTTTCTCGTTATATAAATTGTCCATTAATATGACGAGAAAACATAATAATCACGCATGACCAATAACAGATCACGTAATAACGTTGACTTTGAACGATCAATGGTCACCCAATATGTAGATAATGCTATTGACATTACTTATTTAAAGTAAGAACTACATTTTATTACTCATTTAAATGTTTATAAAAAGGCAAAAATAATACCTAATATTTTCACTTATTTTATTAATAAAACTTTACTACTTATTAGTACTTGGTACTTTTTTATTGTATAAACTTAGAAAGACATTAATCAAGTTTTTGTTATCTGCATTTCATAAGATTCTCGTGTCGCGGTGTTTGTTGCCAAACTCCTCCGAAACGGCTGGACCGATTTTCATGAAATTTTGTGTGCTTATCGGGTAGGTCTGAGAATCGGCCAACATCTATTTTTCATACCCCCAAATGTTAAGGGTGGTCCACCCCAAATTTCTTTTTAAATTTTTGGGCAAAACAACGTTTGTTGGGTCAGCTAGTAATATAATAATATTTTAAAATACACCTACCAAAATGGACTTTTAAGAATTAAGTTGGTATTTAAGAAAACAAATCCACATTTAAAGACAAGTATTTAATGGTAATTTAATTAATAATTAAAATACCATTAAATATTTAATAATAGCTGCTACCTGTGGAAAGTTAGAAAACTAATGAATACTCGTACCTCGTTTGACTTGTTTTGTTTTTAAAAAATATGAAGAGAAATAATATATTGTTTAAATTTATACAATAACTTTAATTCAAGATAACAACAAAACATGTAACAATATTATTTTATTTTTTGTAAAATGTAATTGTTAAGTTAACTTTCAGTTTAAGTTCCATTTTAATCGAAAATATTAAATATGTATAAAATAAGTTATTTTATTTTGATAATAAAAGTAAATATCTAAAAGGCATCTGCAAGTAAACCTTCCAAAAATGTAAATGAGTAGCGTTCTGTGCCTCGACTGCTGTGACCTATCACTCGAAACTGTCAAAGAGCACATTGTAGGCAATTCATGGGAAAGTTTGTTCGGTTAGAGCTCGATAAAAACTGTTCCACGGAACAAACACATCGTTCACTGTTCGACTATTTCTCAGTAGTAAATAAAGATAAACTAACATGGCCTACCATCATGAATAGCCATGGATAAAAACATTGCGTTCTTGTATTTAATATATTCTCTTTATTCATTTATAATAGAACTGTTCTTTTCATAACAAATATAATTTGCTTTGGGAAAATCTTAGATATAGTTCAAATAAAATATCTACACGTTTGAAAGATGCTTTAGCAAAATTTTGTACCTAATATCGCTGAAATTGTGCTAAATTGTAGCATCTTGTTTTTTTAACAATATTAGGTGGTGTGTCTTCTATTTTTTTTTATTAACGGGTGTTACAAACACAATTTCTATTTTTTGCAAAATTTCTACGCTAATTTTTTTCCAAATATTTATTAATTCTAAAATATTTAAGTAAAAGTATTTAGACCAAATACTGTATGACCAATGTAGTATGTCAGACCAAATATTTCAATTATTATTAATAGTAACCAATCAACTTATATCAATGCTGTTCGACACAATACTTATGTTTAAATTAATTATCAATGAAACAAATAATTATAATTATAAACAAGAAAATTCTCATCACTTCTCAAGGAAATACCCTCTAGTTTATAATTTATCTTATCGCTGTAATGTCAACAATTTACTTATCTCGACCCGGTCTTGTCCATTTAACCTATTGATTTATTGGTCTATTCTCAAGGCCGTTACACATATTATTTTTACTTTAATATCATGAAAAAATATCGTAGAGAGTGATGAACTGTATAAAAAAATCCAAGGTACAAAGACAGGGCTTGTCGCTAGTTGACAGACAAGCTGAAGGTCCATTTTTTTATTATTATTTAAATACATACGACCTTGACCATGACCAATTAGACGACCTTGTTCGTCTAATTAAACATTATTTATATTCATAAAATAAAAGGGGGTGGTTACTTCCGCCAGACAGGCTGCCAGAATGCCAGAGAAACGCAATGTGTCCTGCTCCTACTTAGAGAAGCAGATAACGTCAAAATTCAAGGGAAAGTCAAAGGCTACCAGGATTTTCATTATTATTAACCCCGACAAAATTTACGACTGAGGTTCGTCTAAAATTGATTTGACATGTCACACGTCCGCAGCATTGTCAGAAAAAATGCTTCTAGGATGTATGTAACGAGCAGACACAAACAAAGTGATATATTAACATTTTCCATAGTAAAATTACCAAACAATAGAGCTTGTTAACGAGAAAGATGCGCCAAGACTCCGCACCGCACTGTCCACCTCAGTATGGTAATACTGTCGCAGGGCATTCATACAATGGCCCGTCATTTACAATGGCTTCTGTCACGTTCGGCACAATACCCTCTGACCTATTTACTGCTACAGACACACCTTTAAATGCCCTATTTACTTTACACGGAGGAACAATAAATTCACTCGCGCATTAAGCATCGATCAAATTCGATACAACGTAATAAATCGATTCTTTTTCGATCAATTAACTCGATTATGTGAATTCGAATAGCAACGATACAATGCAATTACATACACTAGCATAGTTCGAACATATGCATCACAAAATGACAACAAAATGGAACACACGCGCGATAGCGGAACTAATATGGTTCGACCTGTAGTGTCGTGACAAACCTAAGAAAATGACTGGATGTTTAAGAGTACCTTTTGGATTACGTGCTAACATAATATGGCCTTAAAACAGAAGTAATTATGATGTAAAGAAGTAATTCCGAAGTGGATAAAAATTTCCTCAGCTACAGAAAAACCAAACTAGGGTTCGAAATAGGGTAGGCCTTCAACTGTCAGTATTATCAAATTACAAAAGCTGATAAATCTATTGACATTAAGTTGCTACCATTACTAGGGATAACTCTAAAACCCAAAACTACATCAAGGGAAAATACATTTAAATTTTAACTTCCAACCATGAAATCCTTTAGTAGATAAAATCATAAATAAATTATGTATTAACAATATTGTATTCAAAAGTCATTAATATCTGAGACACGAAAAACAAATACAAATATAGATAAAACTATATTTAACTAAAGCGCTGTTTAATACTTTAAAGTACAACGACCTACAAACGCTTGCAAACCTAAGTAGCATAATATATTATGCAAATCAGATTAACAATGACAAATGTGTATTTCGAAACTGCGCTAGAAATATTGCAGACTATTAAAGATATTATTCACTGAAAGAAGACCTAATGACACGGATATTTTTTTGCACGAATCATGCGCAAGTTTTTGATACAGATGCCCGAGTCATTTATAAGATGACGGCGGGGGTGAAAGTAGGTACACGCTTTCACTACAGTAGGTACGAGTAAATGCCTAAGTATAAAAACATTTTGAAAATATTTTAAAACACACAATTTAACTCAATAAGATTATATACGAGTTACTGTTAGTTCATACCTAGGTATATGAGAGGGGCGTTTCGTCAGTGTCATAGTGTCATACACTTTGGTCTTTGTCATCTTAAAGGGAATGAGTAATATTATATAGTTGCTACATGATATCCTATGCAAAAATAAGTTTGTATGTTTGTTACTACTCAACAGATTATGATGAAATTTTGCATGTACACGATATTAGGACATAGTACCCTACCTTTTATCCAGATAAAAATTACTACTTCGGTAGGATCATCAATAAATAATAAAAAAATTCGATAGAAAAATAAAGATTGAATAAATGTTTTAACACTTAAGAAAAAGGAGGTCGGGCGAAGTCGCGGAGAAAAGCTAGTATATATATATATATATATATATATATATATATATTAAAAACACAAGGTTGTATTGTACAAGGACGTTATTTTTATATATGACACAATTTATTTCTGAAAATTAAATTGCAAGAAAGGGTGACGGCGTTGCGTCCTCATTTAGTATATTAGCTCCTGACACGAAAAAACCTGTCAACCCACATCTGTACAAAATAATTTTATATAATAATAAATAAAATAAAATATATTTTTTGACGATTATGTTAATTATATAATATTATTTGCAATATACATTTTTTTAATTTTATGATTATTATAACTACAAAATACAAAATTAACCATAGTGTAAATAACCTCGGCAATGGTGGGCTTAATTGAAGTATAATAATTTAGCACAAGAAAAACCGGTGTCTATTCTTTTAGAATAAATGAAGATAAACGCTTGGCATGTAACAAGTATCTTGGTAAAGAATTATTTTGTCATATGATCATGTCTAACTTATAGTCTGATATTGAAAAAAAGTAACACGCTTCTATAACAGTTATAATAACCCTTAAATTTTAATTCATCTGAAGCTCATAATAATTATCGTAAACTTTTGACTCATTTACTAATCCAATAAGGATACGATACAAAATATTTTCTAATTAAACTAACTTCATAACTATTTTACATAAGAACATCGATGTAGCTACTATTGAGTAATATAATCATTTTACTGTTGGAATTTCCATTAAGAAGAAGCATTTAACTTCAATTAAGTATGTAATTCCGAGTAATGGCTAATATGGTTTGCGCGGCAATCCGAGTGAAGCAAAGAACATTTGACGGTTGAAATAAGGAAATGGAACGACTAAGGTTGGCTGCCGCAGGGTTAATAGAAGAGCACTAATCGCAAGCTATTACGGTAATGGCGCGGTGCAGCCTGCGAGTCGCACGCGCAGCCTCGACCACCGTGTTCTATGCCGCGGCACGCCACGCCCTCACTTAATGAGGAACTGAACCGAGTTTCTATACGAAATTCATTGGGCTTTTATTCAATTATAAAATTACTTAAATGAGACATTTACTGAGTGATAAGTGATAAGCTTGGGAATTCACAAAATGCATAAACATTATTGCTTATTTATTTAAACATTATTTGAGCTACTCTCATAAATTATACTTAACGTCAAAAGCATAGTCTATTTTTTTCAGACAGGCTGACAGTCCACTTAATAGAAGCTGGCTACCGTCGCCTGTAAAATAATCAACGCCACAGGTGCTGTAAATGAGCTGCCGACCTTAGTAGGATTAAAGTCTTAACAGACCTTAAGTCTGGATTAAGTATTATAAAAGGGACGGGATAGGGAAATGTGCTCTGGCACTCCTAACTCACTCAGCAAAATTTCTCGATGATCTTCTGTAATGGTTACTGCCGCCAGACGAGCCGCAAAAAAGACTGCTAAACGTTAAGTGTTAAAAATTTAAATAAATTATTTTTGCGCCATCTATTGTCACATGTCTTATAATAGCGTCCAGTAGGTAGGACATCTTTGAAAAGCTACTTTAAATTACGCATAATTGGCGAGATTTTGTAGTTCGAAGTTAGAGATGAAATAAAATTCCAGGGAGTTAAAATAGGCCCTAATTTCAGTCTGATACATTTTTTTAAAAAAGTTTTATAAGTTATTGAAATATTTTTTAAAGTAAGTATTAAGATAGATATAGTAAGTTCATTGCCTTATAGATTATGCTCGAGTTCAACCGATAAAAGTAGCTGTCCGCCTGAATACTATGTAAACATAATTTGCAGAAAAAAATTATCTGTGCCAAGCCAGGAGCGCTAGTAATAAATTTAAAAATGTACGTAAAGGATCATCGAATTAAGGAAGGTAAAAATTAATTAATTTATATCGTCTACCCAACACTATGCAATTTTATGACAGTAGGTATAATTAAATTAGCAATTTAATTTTTCTAAGCCCATTAAATACACTACTAAATTATTTATTTATTTTATCTGTGCACAGTAACATTTTTAAAATTAAATATATTTTTAATTATAATAAAATACATTTCATTATAAAATATTTTTTTTCTTAAAATGCTAGGTAAATTTACAAAAGGTACGTAACGTCCACTTACCCGTAGCTCGTGCAAAACCGTAATATTTAAAAAAAAATCGTTCGTCGTATCTTCAAGTTCGATATAAAAAATAAATAAAGTCAAGAAAAATTCGTTATCACTGTTTCCTTTTATTAAAACTACTCGCACAGTCACTTATTTTTTATCCCGGTGTTTGTTCCACCGGCTTTTTCACGCCACGATCTCAGGCACGATGTTACGCAAGTGTCACCCTATCGATGGTTCGGAGCAAACTGCCAACTGGCGAATCGGACGGAACGGAATAATGTTGGGCTGACTTCGGTCGACCGACCGCCATTCGTTTGTATCATTCGGACATCAAGTCGTCGCGTTGCTAATGCTATGCTATGCTATACAGCGAACTTGAATACAAAGATATATTACTGCGCGATAAAGATATACTATTTTGTGTTTCTTTCTAGTGTTCTATGAAGTGTATCATATAGTGAATAAGTATTTACTGGGTGATCTCGGTCCAAAAACTACTGAACCGATCACTATGGAATTTCGCATACACGTTTTCTGGGACACCAGAAAGTACATAAGGGTACCTTTCATCCAAAACGCGGACGAAGTCGCGGGCACCAGCTAGTAAATCTGTAGAATAAAGTCTCTGTCTACTTGCGTATGTTTTCCCGCTGACTTCTAAACTGACCGCTGATTTTGATACAGTTTTGACTATGAAAAAAGCGATAAACGAATAAAAATTTGTGTAGGTATATAATTTGCAAAAAAAATGCATCCGTGCGATTCCGGGGGCGGATCGCTAGTGAGTAATAATAAATTAATTGTGAGATGTGTCACTTTTCTCTTCAATCGATGTCTCTTTGTTTGATTGACCGTGTTTAAGTAAAATACAGTAGGTACCTACGCAACGACTCATATTTATTTTTGATAATTTTTTTAGGTAAAGGTCGACATGTAGGCTGACGGCCTACTTTGTAGTAGGTGGCGATTTTCGCCAAAATACAAGAAACACCACATACAAGGTGCGTCGCTGATGCTCATAGAAAGGTAAACAAAGAAAAGGCGAGGGTAAGGAAAAGGATCTAACATTCATTAATTAGTCGCAGAGACAAGATATATTGTGTAGTTATTTCAGTATATTAGTTATTATTTCAAGGTGTAATCGTAGTGTTAACTGTTGTCAGATTGGTCACTTTTCTCATAAGGACACATAAAAATTATCTTGACGGGAAATTTAATTTACATTTTTATTTTACAATTTTGCATGGTTTTTATGGCAAAAATGTCATATTATTATGTCATAATATAGTCATTTTATTTCTTCTGTAATTCCGGCACACACGACTAAGCATAAACTAATAATAATAAAAATGCTCATATAATATACATTTATAAACTAACTAGCTGTCCCGGAAAACGTTGTTTTTCGAAAAAATAAAAAATATTTTTTTGGGGTGGACCAAAACATTTAGGGGTATAAAAAAATAGATGTTGGCCGATTCTCAGACCTACCCGATAAGCACACAAAATTTCATCAAAATCGGTCCAGCCGTTTCGGAGGAGTTTGGCAACAAACACCGCGACACGGGAATTTTATTTATATATTATATTATTTATATATAATTTTATAGGTATTAGATAAGTCGCAAAGTATGTACATATAGTAATATTTAACTATGTATGTTGTTCACTTTAGTGCAAAAAATACAAAAACGAAATACGTCCTTTATGAATTAGGTATATAGATATATTTTCGTATTATGAACCGATTTTCTAATTTTTTTTTTATTTTCTTAACAATCAAAAATTAAAAAAATATTGAATATGAATTCTGGCGTTGTATAAAAGTTACTGAAACTGTTCTAAGTAATTATTAAGTTTGGTTCTATGCATTGCAGTAACTTTAGTCAAAGGAAGCAATAGGCATTCTCATGAAGAATTTCAACGAGCATCAGTAGGCTCTAAAACCGTACTCGGTGTTACGAAACAAGTTAAGTGGAGGATGTATATCTTAATAACTTTTTAGTAGTAAAAAGGCTTTTAAGAACGTACTAACGGTAAATTTATCAAAGCTTGTAATGGCTCCTTTTATATATATCAATTCGGTCACACAAGTCATTAGTAAGAAACTCACTTCTTGAGGATAAGGATATTGCTTCACTGGTATAAAAGTTGTATATAGGTTCTTTACAAATCTTGATTGCAAGCTGTTTTTAAAATTACCTATATCTACCTTATATCTTAACTCTGTATCGTTCGCTTGGGTTTGATGATAACTTTGTAACTACTTACTAACTACAAGAAAGTTTCAAAACACAAATCTATGTTGTGTTTTGTTGTTTCTAATTTCTAATATTGCTGCCTCCCAAATAATTATGAAGAAGTCATTGTAGAAGATTCGTTAGTACCTAGTAAGTAAAATTGTATTATATCTTACTAAAATAATTCGCCGATGAATTTGAGGTTATTTTTAGTAAAACATAGCGGACTATCACATAATTTTAAAGACATACCTTTGAGACCATATCCTGAGTCTTGATCTTGATATATATCCTAATATTTTCACAGATCTAATTCAAAAACCTATTTACTTTCATCATTAAAATCAGTATCTGAAGAGGATTGCTTTTTGTTTGCATTAGATTTATTTTCTTCAAACTGACTTAATTTATAATTGATAAGAAGTTTCAAAACCGTTCCTAGAATTCCACAAACGTATGATAACTATCTATGGTATTCATATTCAACAATATAATGCCATTCAAATATGAAATCACCTTTTGTTTGTTTATAGCACCTCGTTTAAGTGCTTTAAGTTACTCTAAGTGACAATTATGTTATTTTTGTGATATTGTTTTTAAAAACAGCTAAAGGAAAAAGCCCAGTGACCCAAAAGCTTACCTGACAAAACTGCAAACGAAGGTTCAATGTAACATGAAGAAAAAATTGTGTGTGGCAGCTCCGACACACGACTGGAGTTTACTCCTTACGTTACGAACGATTATTAAATTTTAATTTTCACAATTCAAACACGCCGAAGGTTTTTTTTTTAAATAATATTGTGTAGATGGGACGATTCCGGGAGTGGGTAGTCTACGAATATCTCTAAAACTTCAGATATTCTAAAATATTCAAAAAAATAGAACGTAACTATAACGCATAACATAACGCATTTGTGTGACAATTCTGATTATTTTTTTAGTCCCATAAATTATTATACTAGCTGATACCCGCGACTTCGTCCGCGTTCTGGATGTAAGGTACCCTATGCCCTTTCTGGTGTCCCAGACAACGTGTATGCAAAATTTCATGGTGATCGGTTCAGTAGTTTTTGCGTGAAAGAGTTACAAACATCCATACCATATATCCATATATCCATACATCCAAACAAACTTTCGCATTTATAATATTAGTACGGATTATAATATGCAAATCGATTATTAAGGAGTAAACTCCAAAAACACAGAAGGACTATGCTTCTGGATGTTTATCCCACCCCTATTAAGAGGTGATCGTATTTATCACACGCATATAACATACGAGTACATCAAACTCACTTTTCCCCCTCAATTACATCAATTTAGTTTCCTCCCTGGTGTGTAATTTTCAAATTAGTGAAGTGGCCACTCAGTGAGGCGATAAATCGTCTCCCCCTTAACTCTTGTCCACGTTCGATCGTAAAAATGCTAATTAAATAATACCTTTTTATACGATACCGAAGACATTAATTAATTGACCAGATGTGTTAGAACCACATGTATCCCAAAAAACTCATGTAAACTGTCGTCACCTATAGAACTTTAAATAATCAAAAAAGAATAACATTTCTCTCTAGTTTATGATTTCTTTATTTCTAGTTAAGATCCATTTATCTTATTTATTACTAGCTGCCCGCGACTTCGTCCGCGTTGAAAAAGCAATATAGGTATCGCCCGTATCGCCTGACATCGTTATTGCTATTATACTTAGCCAGGAGTTAGTTTCCTTAATTTTAGATAATCCCTCGG
Organism: Synanthedon tipuliformis; assembly: GCA_947623395.1. Lineage (NCBI taxonomy): Eukaryota > Metazoa > Arthropoda > Insecta > Lepidoptera > Sesiidae > Synanthedon > Synanthedon tipuliformis. The sequence goes on along the minus strand of OX392407.1, from coordinate 9,362,405 downwards.
GAGCAGTACTTTTTTTCTGGATGAAAGGTACCCTATGTCCTTTCTGGTGTCCCAGACAACGTTTATGCAAAATTTCATGGTTATCGGTTCAGTAGTTTTTTCGTGAAAGAGTTACAAACTGTTGTGATTGTAATGGAAATTAAGGGTAGTCTTATATTTACTGTACATAGAATAAATATTAAGATCTACCTGATGTATTATTATTAATTAAGGAGTTATAAAATAAAGTGTGTCTCAACAGTATGTGAATATTATTTACATTATACAATTATAAATAAAAACACAACATGGTGTCAGGTGTGAACTGAAATTGTTGAGTACAGTTAAGTTGAGACAAATACATACCTAAGATGTCTAGCGAAGATGACGAAAGATCGATAATAATGTTACAACAGCCAGCACCATTATCCGATGAGGGCAATTTATCAAGTAACTGGAAAGATTGGAAGTCGGCATTTGAGTTGTATTTGGTGGCGTCAGGTCGCGAACAAGCCATTGATAAGACTAAATGTGCGTTGTTTTTGCATATAATTGGAAAAAAGGGCAGAGAATTATATGAAGAATTCGAATTTACTACAAAAGAAAAAGATAACTATCAGGCATTGTTGAAAAAATTTGAAGAAAAATGTAATCCAGAACTGAATGTAAATTTTGAACGCCATTGCTTCTTTAATGTTATGCAAAACGAAGAAAGCTTTGATAAATATGTTTCGAAGTTAAAAATTAAATGCAAACTTTGTGATTTTGGCAGCCTACGAGAAAGTTTAATATTAACTCAATTAATAAGAGGTATAAAGGATGCTCAACTACGCGAACAATTGTTGAGACAGCCCAATTTGAAGCTTGATGAAGCAATATCTTGGTGTCGGATATATGAAGCGGCGAAAGCTCAAACCGCAGCGGTCTACAACAGCGGCGCGGCGGTGGCGGTGCAAGGCGACGGGGAATGCACGCTCGAGGCGGTGCGGCAGCAGTCCACACGCGTTGCCATCTCGTCGGGCGGACAAGAACGGAAGAGGCGAGGCCCACCTCAATTCAAGCAATTCAAGTGCACTCGATGTGGTTATGCACATGCGAAGTTTAAATGTCCAGCATTTAATAGTTTATGTCATGAGTGTGGTAAGCGAGGACACTTTAGAAGCTGTTGTATTAAAAATAGTAGGCGTGTTCGCGAAATCGAATATTCATCTGGTGATGAGCGTAATGAGACAAAGTGTGGAGAATTAGTTGTCGATGCTGTGAGTGACGACAATAGTAACGGCTGGTATGAAGACATTTTTGTTAATGGTATATTAATAAAGTTTAAGCTAGACTGTGGTGCAGATACGTGTATCATATCGAATCAAACATTTCGATCATGCGGGTTTGGCGAAAATATTTTGTTGAAAGGAGGTAAATTTATTCTGCGCGAAGTGAGTAGTAGACAATTACCAGTGTTAGGCTTTTTTGAGGCAGAGTTATGTAAAGGCCAATATAAATTAAAACAAAAAATATTTGTATTAAAAATTGATTGCAATAATTTATTAGGCAGAAATGCATGTAAAAAATTAAATTTAATTAAAAGAATCTGTATAGAAAATTTAGAATACATAAAGAGTACATATGTGAAACAAAACTATGAATGTATTTTCAGGGGTATAGGTCGTTTGCCTGTCGAGTATAACATTCCCATAGATACCTCGGTTCAACCTGTAGTAAATGCTACGAGAAAGATACCTTTAAAACTAAGACCAACATTACAAAATGAATTAGACAATATGGTACGATTAGGAGTCATAAAGCGTGAAGAGGGACCTACAGATTGGGTCTCCAGTATTGTTCTCGTAGTAAAATCAAATGGTCAGTTGCGCGTTTGTCTTGATCCGCGAAACCTAAATAAAGCGATCAAACGTAGTCACTTTCAGCTTCCAACGTTTGATGAGGTAACTAGTAATTTAAATGGGGCCAGGTATTTTACAAAGCTAGATGCCAATAAAGGGTTTTGGATGATTCCTTTGAATGAGCGGAGTTCCAAGCTTTGTACATTCTCTACACCTTTTGGTAGGTATAGATTCTTAAGGTTACCCTTCGGAATTACATGCGCTTCCGAAGTTTTTCATAATGAAATGTTTAAAATTTTTAAAATGGAGGGGGTAGAGATATTTATTGATGATATTTTGATTTGGGGCGCAAATAAAAAAGAACACGACAATAGGTTGAGAATAGTTTTAGAAAAAGCAAAAGAAAACGGTGTAAAATTTAACAAAGATAAGTGTCTGTTTTGTCAAAAGAGCATTTCATACTTGGGTCACATTTTTGATGAACAAGGTGTCAGACCGGACAATACAAAGAGTAGAGCTGTACAAAGCATGGAAGTACCTAAGTCTCGCAAAGATTTAGAAAGATTCTTAGGTATGATAAATTACTTAGCGCGGTATATACCTAAGTATGCGGAAGTAGCAGCTCCTTTAAGAGAATTGTTAAAAAAAGACCATGAATGGGATTGGAACAACAACCATCAAAAAGCTTTTGAAGATTTAAAGAAATCAATAACACATGCTCCCGTTCTTCGTTTTTACGATCCAAAATTGCCAGTCACGCTATCGGTTGATGCGAGTTCTCGTGGCCTGGGTGCATGCTTGCTACAGGATGGGCGCCCGGTTGCATACGCTGCGCGAACTCTTACTTCTGCGGAAACGCGATGGGCTCAGATAGAAAAGGAATTACTGGCGATTGTTTTTGCTTGCTCAAGGTTCCATCAATACATATTCGGTTATGAGAGTGTCACTGTGGAGAGCGACCATAAACCACTCGAAACAATTTTTAAAAAGTGTTTAAATGAGACTCCAGCGCGTTTACAACGCATGCTGCTACATCTACAGAGATATACTTTAAATGTTACTTATGTTCCCGGTAAATACATGTTTATTGCTGACACACTATCGCGCTCAGCAACGGAATCGGGCAGCAGCGATGAAACTGATATGTTTAATAAAGTTGAGGTTCATGTGAACAGTTTATGTGATCAAACAAATTTTTCAGCTGATAAGTTAGATACTGTGAGACAGGCGACAAAAAATGATGATATTTTGAATGAAGTGATCAAATATTGTATGAATGGTTGGCCACACACAAAAAATTTAGTTAAAAGCGAAGTAAAGCCATTTTGGTGTATCAAAGACGAGCTTCACGTTGTAAATGGTATAGTATTTAGAAAGGAATTGGTCGTCATTCCTGATTCATTAAGAAAAGACATGTTAATGCGCATACACGAGGGTCACCTAGGCACTGAAAAATGTAAAAAACGTGCACGAGAAGTGTTATATTGGCCAGGTATGTCACATGACATAGTTCAGTTAGTTGAGAGGTGTGAAACGTGCCAGCGGCGGCGCGACAGCAACCGGCGAGAGCCGCTACAACCTCATCCGGTGCCACAGCGACCGTGGCAGGTTCTCGCCACCGACATATTTGAGCTTTTTAATAAATATTATCTCTTAGTAGTGGATTATTACTCTAAATACGTTGAAGTTATTAAAATAAGCAATTTGCAAACTTCCACTATAATATTACAATTCAAAACTATATTTGCTCGTTTCGGAATCCCTGAGAAATTGATATCAGATAACGCTGGTTCGTATGCATCAAAAGAATTTAAATCATTTGCTCGATTATGGGAATTCCAACATATAACAAGTTCCCCTCACTATCCGCGGTCGAATGGACTTGCCGAAAGAAACGTAAGAACGATAAAAAATCTACTGATAAAAGCTCATGAATCGGGTGAGGATCCGCAAATAGCCTTACTAAATTTTCGCAACACTAATATAACAGGAGAAAATCATTCCCCTGCCGAGTTGTTGATGGGCAGAAAATTGGCAGATAGGCTTCCAATTAGTCTTTCCAAATTAAATCCAAAAACCGTCAAAAGAAATAGTTTCTTACGGGAGCGAATGAGTCACATGTCTAATATGGTGAAATATTATAATCATGGCACTCGTCCATTAGTGCCCTTAAAGGAGGGGCAAACGGTGCGTATGCGTGGACGTGACGGGCGCTGGACACGCGCAAATGTGGAATCATGTGCTCCGGAGCCGCGATCATATTGGGTACGCACAGGTGATGGTGTTTGCTACAGACGTAATAGGCAACAATTAATTGCGAACCAAATGAATAATCTTTCTAATTTGGCACCTGCCGAAACCCGAACTTCCAATTCGACTGTAAATAATTCTACTCCTGGGTCCCCATCTAAGATTGTAGGTTCTGATGAAAGAGTTAGTCGATATGGCAGGCGAATTATTGCCCCTAAACGTTATCTTTTTACATAATTTAAAATATAATAATAGTTAAAAAAAAAAAAAAAAAAAAAAAAAAAAAAATGAAAAAATAATAATAATAAAATAAAATAATAATAAAAATATGCATGTTAAAATATTATTTACCATTATGTATGTTTGTAAGATAATTATAATATATAGTATTGGATTTCTTTGAATCTTTGAATCTTATAAGTTATTTGAATCTTATTTGTGAGGAGGGAGATGTTGTGATTGTAATGGAAATTAAGGGTAGTCTTATATTTACTGTACATAGAATAAATATTAAGATCTACCTGATGTATTATTATTAATTAAGGAGTTATAAAATAAAGTGTGTCTCAACAGTATGTGAATATTATTTACATTATACAATTATAAATAAAAACACAACACAAACATCCATAAATACATCCATACATCCATACAAACTTTCGCATCTATAATATTAGTACGGATTTTATTCACAAACTAGCGACCCTCTCCCAGCTTCGCACGGGTGCCATTTTTATATATAAAAAAGCTCTTTCCACTAATGAAAACCGGCCGCATTAAAATCCGTTGCGTAGTTTAAAAGATCTAAGCGTACTAATATGGATATACATAATATGGATCCTTAGTAGTACCTGTGGTAGTACTGTGGTTGGCAACGCATTTACAGCACCTGTGGGTTTCTTGTGTTATAAGCGACAGTAGCCACCTACAATTAGGTAGACCGTCAGCCTGTCAGACGACCTTAACATAAAATAAAAAATAATAATATTTGACGATGTCCAATGAGAGTTAAAATTATTTTTCTTAATAAAAATTTACTCTCCTCCGCTATGTATGACAATAAAATTTATAATTCACTCTGCACCTTTAACGGGAAATTGTTTGGGATACGAGCGACAATAAATCAACGGATGTCGGCGGCGACAAACGCCGTACACAATCGTAAACTAGCCTCACGGGATTAAACATGAGAGCAAAGTAGAAGATAGGCTCATTTATAAAACCGAAATAGGCAAAAAGAAACGAAGCGAATCTTTAATATTTACTCAAAGATTCGCTTTAAAAAGGCTAAATCAGAAACAAAATTCCACATCACAAATAGTACCTACTGGACTGGCGGTAGTTCTGAAGAAAAAAAATTTTTTTTCATCAAAAAAGTTGATGACGTCATTACTGGACAATGTGCCGGATATCCACCGAAATCTAAAATATATTACTTAGCAAACTTTCCTGAAAAAAAATCCTCTATACGCAAATTTCCCCATCAGGTAAAGGACCCACTGTGTCCCATTGCAATTTGGACGAAATTTATTACTCATCAAACTGATTACATATCTCAAATCCTAATTATAATATTATAAATGCGAAAGTTTAAATAATTAGAATGTTTGTTCCTCATAATGCAAAAACGGCTGAACGATTTTTTTTTTTTGAAACTATCTACTTAGTTTATTACCTGGATTAACATGTGGGGTACCCACTTTTTATCATACAAAAATTTTACGTTCCTTTGATTTACACTGTAGTCAACAGTGGCGGCGCCATTGTCGTTACAGCGATAAAGATGTCTGGCGTTTTCATTTTTCAACGCGTACCAAGTTGCGGGCACAGCTAGTGTAAAATAAAAGTCAAAATTAAATCGCTTAACTCTTCTAAAGGTTTTCCCTCTAATACTAACGTTTGAATTAGGTACTAAAAATGTAAGTATTTTGTTTGTTATATATATAATATATAGTTAAAATAATTACTTGACTAGGTATTCATCAATTAATTACTTAAATAATAATAAACAAGATAATTTAATAAGGCAATTGTATAATATAAACAACTAGCTGGTGCTCGCGACTTCGTCCGCGTGGAATAGTTATTTTGGGAATCATTTGGGTATCTCGAACGGTTTTCGCAGCGCATGCAACGGAAGCCCTCAAAGATGAATAATTCTCCCCGTTTTTTCCACATTTTCGACTGTTTCTTCGCTCCTATTAGTCGCAACGTGATGTTATATAGCCTAAAGCCTTCCTCGATAAATGATCTATCCAACACAAAAATATTTTTTCAATTCGAACCAGTAGTTCCTGAGATTAGCGCGTTCAAACAAACAAACAAACAAACAAACTCTTCAGCTTTATAATATAATGTCAGTCGCCTTTCGGCTTTATAGTTTATTAATATTATATTATATATAATATAGATTACGCAATCTTGGTAATTTCCTATCTTTATTTTAAAATAGGAGTGAGTGTCCTTTATCTTCTGGTGTCCGTGATATTGTGATTCGTACGTGGGCGTAAGCCTTGGGCCACGGACAAACCTGACAGTCCCCAGTTCTAAATGTACCTATCTATTTCTATATGCAAGTGCACTTCTCGAAGTACCTACGAGTAGTGTATAAATAACAATCGGGGCTGCCGTGGGCGAAATAGCACTAGTAGCCCAATCAATTTGCGTTAAAACTGTATTATTTAAAAGAGTTTGTATCTCTGGACAACAGTCCCAGTTGTCCGCTGTCATCTGAGAATGAAGGTTTAAACTTGCTTAAGTTGCTTGTGATTCAAGGTCTTACAATTAATAGACAAATTTGTAGGTATTTCTTGTTAACAACTCATTGGTTTGCTAACATTTATTGTTAACAACATATTATTATTTAATTTACTCATGTCATTCATCCATAACAGAATTCAAAAAAAGAGGATAGGAAAATGGTCTTTGACATCCCACACATCAAGACCGTTATACTATTGTCTTACAATGATATTCTGCTAAAATCTGTTTTCAGGTGGACGGTCCACATGTCCACAAGTCGGGCTACCCAAATGACTGCGAAACACGGTGTGCCCTGCCTCTCTGAACCGAGCTGTTTGTAAGAGAATTTCTTTAAGTAATCGACTTTTGAAAACAATATCATTCTATATAATACACTCTGGTGCAATGAAATCGCACATGTGAACATTTTTTTGAAAAATATGGTGTTATTTTTTTTTTATTTAAAAAGTCACATATTTTTTACAATAGGATGAAAGGTTATTTCAATACCTATTCAATGATACCATATAAGCGGTGATAAGTTTACCTTACTGCCGAAAAGGAAAGCAAAAACAACAAACCCCAAAATTGCTTACTTAGCGCACTGCAGTTTGCGATAGCAATTGCAGGTATAAAAAGGCCTGTTTTGAGTAAAACGTCATCATTTGCATTTCAACGCTCTACGTGAAAGGACGCCTAGTGACTACAGTTGCAACATTCTGAAGAAAATGGATACTACTCCGGAAAAAGCCGCTCAAGTCGTTGCTCTAATTGAAGCAGGCCAGAACCAGAGTGCAGTAGCTAGACAGTTGAATATCAGCCGATATTCAGTTCGTCGTGTATACCAGCGCTATCGGGAGACTGGTGGCTATGAACGGCGACGAGGATCTGGTCGCGCCAGAGCTACAACTCAACGGGACAACCGATTTCTCGTAACGACGTCATTGCGAAATCGACGACTGACTGCCGTTGATCTTGCACAACACCTTCAAGAGGTAAGTGAAGTGGAAGTCAGCCGGTGGACAGTTAGAAGAAGACTTGCCGAAGGTGGCCTGACTGCGCGTAGGTCAGTAAATGCTCCTAATCTAACACCAGCTCACCGCCGCGACCGTCTTCAATTTGCACAAGAACATGTGCACTGGACACTCGACCAATGGAGAGCAGTCCTGTTCTCAGATGAGTCCAGGATGTGTCTTCACGGCAATGATGGTCGAGGAAGGGTCTATAGAAGGCCTACAGAGAGATTCTCCCAGTGTTGCATCACAGAACGTGTGGCATACGGCGGTGGTTCGTGTATGTTCTGGGGAGGCATTTCACTCGAAGCGAAAACTGAGCTTGTCTTCATCACGGGGGCCAATATCAGGCGACAAACAAGAGGATAGACATCTCAGCGGTACATTGAGGAAGTTCTCCAGGAACATGTCGTACCATTTAGCGGTTTTGTTGGAGAGAACTTTCTCTTTATGCATGACAATGCAAGACCCCATACAGCTGCTATAGTACAACAATACTTGCAAGAGGTAAATATCCCCGTGATGGAGTGGCCAGCTCGAAGCCCGGACCTTAATCCGATCGAGCACTTATGGGACGAGTTAAAAAGAAAAATAAGAGGCAGAAATATTGCTCCAGCCAATCTTCTGGAGCTACAAAATGCGCTAAAGGAGGAATGGGAAGCCATACCACAAGACTTTGTCAAACACTTAATAGAGTCTATGGAAAACCGGTGTCAAGCGGTTATTCGGGCAAGAGGGGGTAACACTTCTTATTAATAAATGTTTTTTCACTACATTTTGTGATTTTTTTTAATAATCCCCAATTTTCGAACTTTTTAGTTAAGCATAAATCCGCTGATAAAAATGTATTTGTTGTTTTTGCTTCTCTTTTCGGCAGTAAGGTAAACTTATTACCGCTTATATGGTATCATTGAATAGGTATTGAAATAGCCTTTCATCCCACTTAAAAAAAAAATATATGTCTTTTCAAATAAAAAAAATAAACAATATTTTTCAAAAAATCTTTACATGTGCGATTTCATTGCACCAGAGTGTATGTACTGGTAAGTATAAGTAGCGGTATACTCGTATCTTGTCTTGTTGAAAGTGTTGCAACTTAGAACAACTTACAAGAGTCTGTGGCCAGACTGAAAGTGGAGACATAACAGAAAGCACTAAAACCGTGTATCTGAGGCCACTATCGACGTGATATGCTTGTTAATTACACAGACTTTCTCTGAAAACACCTTTAACTTTAAATTAATAACGGTACTGATTACTGTTTTTGTATGCACCAACTTCTCTCCGTTGAGAACTTTTATTATTACGTGTTACTTTTGGGACACAGAGCAAAGAATCGCCGCGCCGCCCCCTACTAGAGACGGTCAACGCTTACCATACAAATTCAGTGTGTCAGGAGGCGTTACCCTTTTACAATACCAGCCACAGCTTACTCACAGTTTAGGTTTTGTTTTTTGTTTTTTTTATTTTAATCTAAAAATTTCATACTTACTATATTTGCATAATGCATTATGCAAAAATTACTTACTTGTGATGTGATACACCAGAATTTTGCTTATTCATGTTTTTAATTTTATTATTACACCAAATCAATGAGGCATTTCAATGGCTATTTTGCATAATGTTCACTCCACAATGTGTAAATAGAAACTGGCTGTCAAAAGTGCCTTGAGTTGCGCTCAGCGCAAATGCGCTGCACGAATATTATTATTACTATCGTCTCTAGTATGGGGCGGTGCGGCGATTCTTTACTCTGTGGTACTTAATTGACCTGTAGAGTCCACATCTATAAGCAAAAGTATATAAGCATTGTGACCACCATTCGGTAGTTGAATGTAACGTCTCTAAAACGGACTTCAAAACATGTTTCGAGATTGTTTAGGAAGGATTTATATGAAAGGACGTCCTGGTTACCAGACGGTGCACTGTGAGGTCGCGCCTGTATTGTTGTGTTGACAAAATAAGACGGGGGTGGTCGTCATCAATCTTCATACGTACCTAACACAGCCGAATTAAACAGTTCGCCGTTTCAGAAAGTAGTGGTAGCAAAAATGATACGAGAATAAAAATAAAGTCTCACTATTTATACAATTGATATCAGTATAATTAATATCTTGATAATGCTAAAACTTTAACAACCAGGTGATAAGGAAATAACCCAATAGAGCCAATTATCATGATGAGACATACATGAGACCTACAAAACTTAATTGTAGCATTAATCGCGATTTTATTCCCTGAAACCAGATCAAAATAAAGGTACAAAAAATGTGTCCTCATCAATCTGATTCTTTGCATGTGTATTTACTTTTACCTACGTTTATATTTTTAACCTCAGACGCCCGACGCAAAAGAGGGGTGTTATAAATTTGACATGACATTTCTTGTCGAAACCCAATTGATTAATAAATATTTTGATTTTGATTTGATTTATGACATCGTAACCTTGATTTGGTGCTGCAGCATCAAGTGGTCTACCAGACACCCAACTCTTCAACTTATAGCAGCTGTAGCGCGTTTGAGCTTAAAATAAAATAAAATGTCGGGTGATAGAAATGCCCCGTCTGTTTGCGAAAACAGATCTTTTACGGAACATTCTACATGTATCCGTATAAGACAAATGTATACGGCAACAGAGAATTAGAAAAATATTTTTTATTTATTTATTCTTTACAAAACTTATCCAGTTGCCATCGGTCCTTTAGTCGCCCGCATTATGGTCAATCTTCACGTTGACAACTTGCCGACGTGACCTTCTGTCCAGGACACAATTAGAACTGTTCCGTTGGCGTCTTCACGGGAAGATTGACGCGTGCGCATTTGCTACCGGCTCTAATCGTGTCCTGGAATATATGACTTTATTTGTACTATTAAATATAGGAAAATATGTAGCATTTGAACAGGTGGATAAATTTTAGTGTTTTTTTTAGAACTATTGACTTGGTTATAGGTATTGGAAGCCGCTGGTAAAGACCTATATGGCATGTTTGTAATATCCAAATTATTTCAAATAATAATTACTTTTTATTACTTTCATTACTATATTTTGTAATCATTATGTATTAAGCAATTATAAGTTTTTTTTTACTTATAAGCAGTATAAGCCAGGAATTTATAACTTTACATTTGTTAAAGAAATAAAAATGAAAAACAATATAGGTAATTAATCCTAGAGTTAGAGGAGTAGAGAGTTAGAGATTAAGTAAATGAAAAAATTAAGTATACAATTTATAACAGTTTTTAATTTTGATAATTAATCAAAAATATTTCCCCAACTTAGATAATCATTGAGGGATACAGTAAAGTTGTTTGGAAGAACAGAAAATGTATGGTACACAAATTAATAATGCAAATGAAGAGTGATTCAGATCTAACCGACAAATTAGTGCGTACACTGAACTAGTCCGCAGAAAAATTTGACCTCGAGTTCAATGTACCGGAAACATTAATTACTGCCAATAGACTAATTCTAAATACACCTAGGTTTATCTAAAGAACCGTAGATAGGACTTATTTAAGTGGTGCTATTAGCACTAACTTCCTGGTTAATTATAATTAGTTAATTATAATCAATATATTATGTTGTTGTGTTTGTCGTTAAAATTGTCTTAAATTTTATCATAAAAATGTTAAAGACTAATAAAATAAGTAAAGAGTGTACGCTCCTTTCATAAGGAAAGAGAAAGCTCTTTGTTGATAGCAATCTCTCGATATCTGTAAAGATATATATCTCTTGAATCTATGTTTGGTTCAGTCATATATTCCCATAAAGTTCCCGGTAAGCAATAACGACACGATTTATATAAGAATGGCAAACACGATTGCATCTCGCATCTACACAAGTGAAAATATATTGTCACTAAATATAGGCCTTTTAAAGAGTGAAATATATATTATAAACTATGTACCTACATACTTTTCACTTCTTACTACAATCTGCTTGTTATCTTTATGCAGATCATGAAACATCTTAGTTACCCTTTAATCGCTTGGTTAAAGTAGGTTTGTAGGAGTTTGTCAACTTTGTCGTGCCCCTAGCTCACTCGTATTTTTTTAACAGAAAGCAACACAATGATTTAAAAATAAACATTATACAAGTAGAGAAATTTGTCGGATAAATCCGACACTGGCGACCAAAGGGTTAAAAATAAAGAAAACTAATAATGATTCCTTACAGTGTTGTAACAATCTATGGATAATTTGTATCTTACACAATACATCGAAATATAGGTGTAGTATCAGTAGTACAATGGTGAAATATAACATTACACGCTTTCAGACGAGCTGTTCCATGTTATCCATTTAAGTTTTGTTTTATTACAAATAACAATTTTATTTATAGATAGAGAAACAATTGTTCGGAGTCTACGAATTCGGAGCTATTGAAACATTCTTTAATCGTTTGACTTTAAGGACACTAGACTATTGCAATATCAACTCCAAGTGTAGACCTATAACGAGCTACATATTTTGCGTAATAAATCTAGACAGATGTCGGTCAACCCCGCGACTGCTGAACCAGCGACAAATAGAGCGGCAAAAATCGCGATACCGTACAATGATAAGCCTATCGTTTTAAGTGAAAGTATTAGAAGTGTATAGAAGCGTTTGATAAGTATTTGTACGATCGAAGTTAGAAAGTCATGAAGTGAATTCAAGTGATATATGAGTGAAGGTAAATAGAAATGGCGGTGCAAAAAATATTGCAGTTTTTCTTTCATTTTATGTTTTCAAATCTCATAACACACTGTTGGAAAAAGAAATGTCGGCCACACTGTAAGTAAGATATGGCAAAACGACAATAAGCCAATAAAAATAGTGTAAGTCAAAAATAAGAATCAAGACAGGACACGTTCCTACGTGTCCTGATAGTCAAAAATTTTAATATATAAAAATTGCATGTTCGTGAGCTAATTAGTTGTTAGTTACTTAATTGTTATCATTAGTGTTTAGTTAGAATTAAGTTAATCATGAAATGCACACAAATTAGGACTGCAATTTGTCTAATTGTTACACACACGTATTTTTCCTTTCACGAATTTGATTGTATTCTGTCTGTGTGCTTAGTTAAATTAAATAAATTAAATTAAAATCTCTGAACCCCCAACGAATTCGATTAAATTTTGTGAATGTGTATAACTTGGTACCTGTTTGAAAGATAGGATATAATTTATAAATAAAGACACCCGGGCGAAGTCGCGATCAAAGTCTAGTAATCTATGTAGTTAATTCAGCTCATGTTTATTTTTTCAAAATAACCATTAGTATATTTTTCATAATACATTTTCCAAAACAATGTTTATACGAAAATAGAGCACGTTACAAGAGAGGAAAAATAGATCGTCCTTGAAACATAATAGGGTCGGGTTTGAAAACAACATTCAGTTTTATGTGTTTACTCCAAATAGTTGGTGTTCAAGGGGGCTTTTTACAGATCAATAAGAATCTCTAGAATTAAAAATATAACTCTAATAAAATTATAATACATAGTTCTCAAGAAACTCGCGATTAGAGCCTCAAATGGGCTCAAAAAGTACAAGATAAAGCATGAAGACAGAAAGGAAAAGAAGAATAGAGGTTTTTCAGTAGTTACATACAATAGAAAGACAAAAACTACATAGTTTACATGCAAAAACTAAAATTTAAATAACAATAAGTATGTCAATTTTAATAAATAAAAATATATTTAAAAAATATTAGCAGACAATATTACAACATAATAGGTATAACACTAAACAATCAATTAAATTTAAAATCATACAAATTGAAGATTTAAACAATTTTTTCGGTGAAAACTATATATTTTGAAAATTTATTCTAGATTTTACGTATAAAATATACAGTTTTTTATATGTATTATGATTGTTAAAAATTCTGTATTCAAAAAATATTATTAGGTAATTTAAATAAAGAATTGATACAGTTTAGAACACAATACGAACACCTAAGTACCTGTCAGTGTTATTAACTCTATCAAATCTCTAACCACAGATTATAATTTTATTCTGAAATATTTAGTATGCAATAAATTATTACCAACAAATCATAGATTACATGGAACGAGAGCAAAACGTCAAACAATATAATTATTATTGTAATTGAAGTGCCCACTTCTCAATCACAGACTTCGGTTGTTATAAAAAAATTACACGCTGTGAATACGCATAGAAAGTAGACCTGTCGTTGACTCGAACGCCTAGACTGCCGCTAGACAGTTACTTTCAATACAAAATAACTTTGCTATCCACACAATCAAAAACTACAGCATACACCGCTGTCTCGGACATTTACTCGACAATTATTCTTAATGGTCGAACAGCAATATATACTATCCATTGTAATCTAAGTCGTCGTAAGTCGCGGGTGGATATTTGCAATGCTTCATGGTACTGTGTTGAGATTTTTTGTTCACTGTACACAAAAACCAAATCGAATTACAATGGGCCAATATTAATTGTAATTATGTGAATGAAGTCTAACAGTTGTGATTGGAAACAGATGATTACATAGGGCGGTAACAGGAAATTAATTAAATAATAGGTTACGAAACATTTCCAATATTTTATGTACCTATAATATTCTGATCCCACAGGGACCTCCATTTGTCAATATTATAAAAATATATTGAATGCAATACCAGCTGGAACCCGCATTCCGGGAATACAGATTTTTACGTTTTCGGTACAGACCTCATAGATAAATAGATATATGTGACTTAATTTTTTCTAATATCGTGAGATGCTCACGGTCAAATGTCTGGTATGTGACTACCGCCGCGCCGCCTATTGAAATGCCTGTGGAGTTATCACAGATATTAAGTGCGCTGCCGACCATAGTAAGACTAAAGATACCTATGGGATAAAAAGTGAGAGGGAAATAGGCTATGGCATCCCCATAATCACTCACTGAACCACAACACACATATCTGTTATTTCACTGTGGTCTTCTTTATGGAGTTAATTAAACAAATCTTTTAATTTGCTCCATAAATTTAAAGACACTTAGCTCTGTATTTCACTTTTATATTCTCTGACAGGAGTCCATCCACCTCAAATTTATAGACAGTTTTCACAATTGCTAAAAAGTGTAATTTAAACTCGTACTTTTTATAAAGGTCGTGCCGTATCCAGTGTACACTTTATGCAGTGAAGCCATCCTTTAATATTAACTCATCGAAAGGCAATCAATATACGTGCTGTTATTTCACTTAAATGAGAGTTACTGTTGTTAGAAGCTCTGCTAAGTTTAAGAGAGTCGCAGTGTACGTCATGGTTACCCAGCAGGGTAAGGGACGCTGCAGGATTATGCCGGTCTTCTATAACGACTTTCTAGCGCGTCCCTTGTGCATCGCAGTGTCCCTTGCCAGTGTGAAAAATGTATAGTAGATAGTAGAAATATCAATACTATATTGTATTCAATACTATTTAGAATTTCAAATAGATAATAGTAAACAGTTAATTTCCATGTAAATTAAATATTGTATGCTTGTGAATTGTGAAAATTACGTAAGCCTAGAGACCGGTGCGAGGTGCGAGTGTGCTTGTTCGTGCGGACCACATTTATATCAGTTTAGCGACCGCTCATGTGAAATGGAGCAATGTGTACTTACATTTTGTTAACCCTGTCGTACAATAAAAGCGATTATATATATATATATATATTACAGATGTACAATGTACATATTACGTTAGTTTTCATAGATTCAGGATTTCTATCTGGTGGTAAAATATATTTTTAATTTTATGCATGACATTTTTATTTGAGCTCTTTGAGAATACTGGTTTTCGGCTACTGTCAATCATTTAGAAGGTGGCGAAAATGAAAACGTAGTTATGAATTTTCACATATTCTTGCTTGCTTTTAGGTTGTTTAGGTTTGCTTTTAGGTTGCTAAAAAGTATTTAGGTAGATATACTTTAATACTAAGATATTTTAACTGCATTGATTAATTTTAAGTATTTTTATTATTTTATACACAAAAAATTTTTCGTAATCAAAGATAACGTAATCTCCCATTAATATCTCTATGGTCTTAATAGTTATGCATACAGTGTAACTCACACTTAATTTGAGTAATCACATGGCCGCTGACTCAAAGGAAAAGTGAACGCTCCCATTTCTGACAGATATCCGTGCAATATAGGCATTGCAGATTCGTTACACAAATATTAGTAATTTCATCCTTGCTCCTGTCATCTCAAAGAAACCGTGTAGCTAAACGCAAAGCTATTTAACGCGACTTTAGTAAGTGGGGAGGTAATTTATTAGAAATTGATTGCGGTCTAATAACTACCTACTGCTGTTTTGAACGGAATAAATTTGGTGCTCGATGTAGGTAAATGAAAAAGACATTCACATTATTTTTTCTGGTAAATGCTTCAAAGCCAATAGATTAAAAAACCTATATTGTTAAAAGCTCTTTAGTATTTTTGTATTCGGAAACGATATTTTTGTACTCGGAAACGATACTTTTTGTACTCGGGAACTATCTCTCAAATTAAAAAAGTTACATGCTCAGACTAAACTCACAGGTTTTTGCCACACTGTAATAAAAGAAAGAAAGGATAGCTCATAATTGATGGATATTCTAAAATTTCAAAATTCTATTCAGTTCTGAAATGATTCTTTTCATGAAATTTCATATTTATTATAAAGATTATGTATGTAATCATCATCTTAGCCGTTGAACGTCCATTGCTGGACATAAGCTTCCACCATGACTTTCCAATAGGACCGGTCAGAAGCAGCATGGTTCCAACGTGGATTTTGTGGATAAAAATAATACTTGCGAATACGTAACAGTTTGGATTACAGAATACAATTCTTGCGATTCGAAATATAAATTAATTTGTGTTTTTATTTTATTATTGTTATCCGGACAAGGAAACGGAACATGGCACTATAGCGAATGTAATCACTGAACTGAAATGCCTGTGTAAAATCGAATTCACCATGAAAGCAAATCGATTATCGGTTTTTAAATAGGCTTGCTTTGGATGTGAGCTCTTGTATTATCAATTAAAATCAATTACCTACCAATGTTTATTCACAATATAATTAATTATGTGTTTACTTATCTATGCGGTTGCTTATTTGCTTCCCACCCCCACTTTTTCTTTTTCTTTTTCCTTTTTAACGCCCGACACAAAAACAAAGTGTTATAACTCTGTGGAATCGTAGCTCCCAAACGAAGGTGTTGCTTTGCGATAAAGCCTCTTATGACAATAACTAAAATTAGGGTGACACAAGTCAGCTTTCCTATGGCTTTCCTCCATGCAAACGTTTTAAGATTATTACTCCGCTGCTTTAAGTTTAATTTACAAAAGTAAGCATTTTATCGATTTATCTTGTCTATAACTAGGATCGTTGCTATACAAACTAGTAAAAAAAGTATTCATTTTTTTAAACGTAGATTGTCTATTTTAGAAGAATAGACAATCTACTATTTTGAAGACTATTTTCAAAAAATTCCCAGTGAAAATAACTATTAAATTAAAAGTACACCTTATGACATTAATAACTTGTGCAGCGAATCAAATATCTTAGTTCAATTTGATACTCTTGATTTCTAATCCGATCATCGATGTTTATGAAGACTTATTCTATAACAAACTTAATGCGATATCACGGAACTAAGTTTAGACGATTTTAGACCTTAATAACCAATACAATAAAATTTCAAGTTGAACGATAAATATTTCAAATGTACAAAGTTAAATCGATTCTGTCTGGAAGTGACAAATGACTGGTTGTTCAGAAACACTCTGGGTGGTCTGATTGCCTAGTACATGAACTATTCGTCATACAAGGTTTCACTTAGATATAAAATTATAGAGTTAACTTATAAACTCCTGTACGATCATAGAACATAAATGTTAGGGTATGAGGTTGAGCTCATTTTATGTAGAGCAAAAATCATAGAAATCATCTATATTCCTTTTTTTATGTGGAACTTTCACGGACAGTCAGACAAGTCCATTAGATGGGATGTCGCATTTAAACAAAACTGGCGCCATTGACTACGCATAAAAGGCAAAAGATAGGTGGACAAAATAGGATAAAAGATAAAAGATAAGTGAACGACAAAGGATAAGGAAAAGTGGCTCCGGCAACTCTTACCCATTGTGTGATATAACAACAGCGCTTATGCAGTTATGTTATATGTAGTTTTCTTCTGATTAAGAGGTTGGTTACTGCCACCAGCTGGAGTCAATTTATGAATACAAAAATCGTTTTTCACAGAATTTTCTTTAGTTGTCACAAATAGTGATACATTAACTATTAACTATTAACTATCATTAACTAAATTACTCTAAAATCATGACATACATGTGACTCCTGTAACTCATGTAGTTCGATACCAAAGTAAAACCAGTGAATCTCGTGTCTTTAAGTTCGTGACTCGACCAATTTGAGCATAACGTGCGACGATAACGTGTTATACTAAGCCACAGGGCTGGCGATTTTAGCTTTTCTCTAGCGCTTTCACGATCAGCGTCTCCTTTAAAATGTCAAATATTATAACCTAACTCACTTACTTAGTTGAGTGCTGGTTGAGTGCAGTTTCAAAGAAGTCACTTATGGTTGTTAAAAGGTTGACTTAATATTTCATTTAAATCACAAACTCGGAACTAAGTATTTATAGTTAAGTGATAAAAATCAAGAACTCATTATACACTGGACTGCAAAGAAAAAGAGTCACTTAGAAAATATTCAATATCTTTAGAAGTACCTGACCTATCTTTTATGAAATAAAGACTAAATTAAAGCTAAACTAAATATTTTTTATTTATATTCTTTAATTTAGATATTGAAGATTTTCTAACTGACGACCCTTTTTCTTTGCGGTCCAAATTAACAAGTACAACGCAGATGGCTTCTTTGCATAGATTTTTCTTTGTTTTATTTATAAAGTTTAGAACCTCTATTCAATGGCTCCCTTGTTTACAATTGGCACCTATTTGCACCTTGATTTGGTAACAACAGAAGACATATTTCTAATATGACACAAGACGTACACGTACATTTTTCTTAGACATCATTTTGGCCAAATTTTACATAAATAAATATAATCCTGCAATATAAATTTCACACGCTTGCTTTAAAATTGTCCGTTTCCCCTTTTCATTTGTCAGTTACTGACTATTCTATATTCTATCAGATAATGTAGTAAAATTGTACTGGCGTACGGCCAACAAGATCCGACATCAAACACCATTAAATTACCAACGATTACATAATTTCGCATTCTTATTTCAATGTAGAAAGTGCTAATTTGGCGTGAGAATTATATTTGAGTAGTATTTGTCCATGCTTATTGGTGTCGTAATTCGATGAATTCGATGATCTCAATCGACGAGCGTATCGTGTGCTCATCGTGTTCCCAAGTCGTTCCGCATCGGCGGCACTTAGCTTAGACACTACTACCTATGTGAGCGGAACTGTGTCCTAGTCTTCCTCTTGCACTACCACAATAGTAAAATTATTCAAAAACTACCTGGCGCCCTCAACTTCGTCCAAGTTGAAAAAGAAAAAAAGTTAGCCTATCCTGTGTTCCGTACGTCTAAATGTTTATCTAGCAAGTTTCATGAAAATCAGTTCAAAATTCAAATTCAAATCAATTTATTTGCTGAATATATGTAGTATACAAGTTGTTGCTGAATATATGTAGTATACAAGTTGTTACAGTTAATTCGTTTAACAGTTATAGAGGAACATACATACATACATACAGAAAAAAAAATTAAAAATCGTCAATTTAGTTACAGTATCATGTTGTATAGAGCCTAATAATGTTATCGTTAATCTCAGAACTGCTTAACCGATTTGAATGCGGTTTTCACTGGTATATTGATGATCACCTGGATTAAACTATAGGATTTTTTTTTAAATTTTCATTACACGAACGGAATAAAGAACATATTCCGTAACACGGAACATATTACGGAAGAAATAAATAAAGGGTCAAACGAAAGGTTTCACCAAATTAAGTTGAGTGAGTGTACGTGAGATAAACAAACACATATATACCTACACACACCCCACACATGTCATTCAGTTGGACGACTTGTTGACAGATCAATCAAGGTCCAAGACCACAGTTTCCAGATTTAATTGGACAAGACTGACGACCTGTAACTTGATTTGTCACTTTTACTTAAAATAAAATCTAATTAAAACGGACTAATAACTCGAGGAAACGATTTTACAAACAATATCACATACACGCGAGAAACATTCTTCACTCTCTATTTAAGCGGAACACGTGACCTAGGATAACCTATGTGTTAATATAGGACCGTTATATGTATCTTCATTAATTAGCAAACATAGCCGTACTTTCATATTTCTAATATTAGATATAATGTGAGTAGACGTGTGTTGCATATCTATAAAATATTTAGGTACTTTATGAACCCATCATTTAATGCTATTTAATGCAAGGCACACTGCGTTATAACATAATTAGGAGACCGTCTCATGACACTATTTTTAGTTTCTAACATTTTTTAATCCTTAATCTCCCTTTGAAGGATGTGTTAACAGTGTTTCATATCAGTGTTGCTGTGCTTACAGTACAGGCGACAGTAGCCACTTACCATCAACTGTCTGCCTGGCCTTATCATAAAGAATATTCATCTTATTCAGAGAGTAAAAATATACCTTATATAAGGCTTAAATTTCTTACAAAGAATGACAGGTGACGGTAAGCCAACTACTAATTGTTTTTATCTGAATTAAAATTCGTACTAATAAAAGATTAAGGGCCTCTATCACCAACTACAAGTACCTAAAGTGTTGATTAGTTATTTTTCAAGTAACGCTAATTGGCGAGTAAATGTTACGAATATCTTGTTTCAATTTCATTGAAATTACCCATTGAGTAATTCTACTCGAAGACGGTGAAACTCGTACGCTTTAAATGGCTTACCGGTGACTTTAAATGGCGGTTAGCCTACTTGACACTTTACTCAGAGGTGGTAAAAGAGGCCCTTAATGATCAAAAAATTAAATGTACACAGAGTATTCAAGCGTGTCCCCATCGTTTTACTTGCTATCGTCAATCTGGTTAGGTATCTTAAATTTTAATCTTAAATTAAAAGTAATTTAATCTTTTTAATTAAACCGCTCTCGCCTTGCGAACTTTCAATATTGTCGAATAAATTAATCCGCAATAAAAGAAAATATGTCAGCAGCAAAACAAGATGTATGATTGACAGAAAGTGATTCGAATAAATAAATAATTAATTCACTTTCGTTAGTAAGACATATTTATTAAATCATAAATCATAAATATGTTTGATAGCTTTCTCAACCTTAGTTCCTTATACTGTGTAACCTCGAAATAACGAATCTGAAGGGAATTCGAACATACTCGTATTCGTAAATTTTCATACTTGATTCACCACGCAGGCTGATTTATTGTAATATTAAAATTATTTATTCTCATGTGAGGGACGAAGATTTTTTCAAAAATAAAGGGACAAAGTTAACTCAGTCCCGGAAAATAAGTAAGTACCTAATTAAACCATATCCTATTAATATTATCAATGCGAAAGTTGAGTTAATATTGCGAGGATGGATGATTTGACATGAGTAGGAGAAATTACTTAATATGTAATTACAAATAAATGTATGTGTATGTGGAATTACAATGGCAGGAAATGGTTCTTTTTCAGCATACAAAGAATTATTACAAAAATACAGCACAGCATTTTTCTTGTAAAAAACGTTACAATCGTAATGTTTTTTATTTACAGTGCAATTTCTTCCCCCATTCGTGTGCCAAAACATTTTGGGTTCTACTATATAAGATGTAGAACCAGATGTCAATAGGTAAATTAATGTCCCACCATATATTACCACATTTGGTGTGCAATATTACAATAATATTACAAGTCAAATTATTATATAAATGTCTTACATTAATTATTATTAAATTAAATCATAAAATCATAAGTCAAAATTACAATTGAAAATGCATCAGAACACTATTCTAGAGCGTATCTTTAAAAAAATCATCCAGAGCATAATAGGCTTTGCGGGCTAATAACTCCTTTAGTTTTTTCTTTAATAATTGTCTATTTTGAATGCTTGACTATTTTGAATATATTATATTGACGACACGTTTGGCCTAGTGGTTACATCGATGAGTGGCTAGTAACCCTAGCTGTTAACTAAACGGTCGCGGGTTCGAATCCCGCTAGGGGCAACTTTTTGTGTGTTAACATTTTACCCTTGTTCCTGAGTCATGGATGTTTTGTATTTATAAAATGTATTTATTTACAAAAAAAAGTAATCCATGTAATATATCAACAGTCTGGTATCCATAATACGAGCATTAGTTGCTTACTGTTGAACTAGATGGTGCTGTCTCAAATGTGTGAAGATATAAGATAAATAATAAGTATACTATGTCTGTTTCTCGCCTAATTTCTTTTATTCACTCAAAAGACTCAAACCGACGCCGTCAGTAGTCAAGCTCACCAGTTTTATTAAAAAAACTAAGTTGATATCAACACTGTAAATATAAATAGGTCATCTCTATCAGTTGAGGGTCAGAATATAATTAATAAACTCTGAGATTATTGAGGGGCGTATACGGTACGCAGAACGCACCGATTTCATTACATTACTGTTAAGAGGTTAATTGCTAAGGTTGTATGAATGGGCCTTTTGTTTGAGACGAGATTGCTTGCCTACTTATTAATCATTATTATTTTATGATATTGTATCTTGCTTTTAAATATAATGTTTTAATTGAATTTTTGTTTTTATGTTTGATTAAATATTTTAAATAATAACTCCTGTTTCTTTATATTTAAGGTTATCTTAATAATTGTATTTGACTTAGAAAAGTCATCATCATGAATGCATCAGGAGGAAGTCTACTATCAGGTCTTAAGTCCGGTTGGAAGCAGTCTGATTTTCTAACATTACATTACAATTTCAACTGGAACATTTTTTTAAAATAAATTTTTACCTCATTAAAGATCTCATAAAACATAAGAACTTTAAGATGAATATTATTAATATGTAGTAAAGGCAATCAAATCGCGGTTAATGTACTTTTATTATTCGTATGCCAGGTCATGACAGGAATTTGTTTCTAAAAATGACACTTCCTCACTTAACTTATAAAAGACAAAAGATTAAAATTGAAAAGAACCATCCCTTCAAATCGAAGACACGTGTTGAGCCGCTCAAGAACAACTTTACCAAACAGGAACAATAGAAATTGTTCATCACATCACACATGCTTTTGTCAATGGGAGAACACGTGCGTTGCACAGTTAGTATTTTATGCATCCCAAGTAACTACTTTGGAAACAGTCAAAATTCCTTTAAATATAATGTTTATGAAATTTCAAATATTCTTTGAAAAATAATATTTTAAAAATAAAACCATATTTTAACCACATGCGCTATTCTTTACTAGTTCTAGTGAAAACCGCATTAAAATCCGTTGCGTAGTGAGTACATACAGATGGACAGAAGACGTCAAGCGAGTTTGATTTTATTTATACTATGTAAAAATCCTGGTAAAAATTAATATTGAAATTAGTATTTATTTTTGAAAAAAGAACATAATGTGACCCTTGTGTTAAATCTAACCTGGAATTCACTTTGTTGGTGCAACCGTTAAATAAATAAATAACAGAATTTAAATAAAATTAATTAAAAATATTACAAAGCCTTCGTGCTCAAAATAGTAGTACGAAAACTTGGAGCATGTCTGTCCTTAGCTTAAGCTTATTGTTCCAAAATGTAAGTACAGTACATATGAATAGTGGCAGAAATAAGAATAAGAATCACTTTGATTTCGTTGCAGCAATTATGAAATCACTTTCTTATCGTTTCTCTGGTGACGGCGGCGGCTCGCCTACGGAGGTCTCTCATCAATCAAACATTATTTATGATAAAGTCAGGTTCTTTAATGGACAACTTTCGCGGTCAGTGTACACAATCACTGTGGCTAATCACTGCTTCGGGATAAACTCTATAGACCGCTTTCTGTGATGCCGTTCCAGTGGGATTAAGAGTGGTGCACACAACAATACGGAACGGAAAAATAAAACAAAGCTTCGTACCATCATCGTACAAACATTGTGTCCATCGACTTTTTAACCCATGTGTCCTATTCCAATTTTTTAAAATGCGATGTCATCATTCTTAATGACGTTAAAAAAATTTGATCCTGTTGGAAAAACGAACGGGTTTTAACAAGAGTTTTATTTGAACAACAATCAAATCATGTCCTTTGCTTCGTAAATCGAATATTCTGTTTCTTTTTTTTTTTGTAGGTTTATGAATGGTTTATGTGTTCATTGGCCCTGGTGAATTTAATTTTACAGATCCAGACTAAGAGGGGCAAATATAAACAGTTATTTCCAAAGATTTTGGATTCATTCGAATTTACGATATTTTCTGAAATTCTCAGTCATCTTTATAAATAATAACGATCGGTGATTTTTCTTAAATTTGAAAATTAGCTCAAGTCTGAAAACAATGTATAGGTACTAAGCTTTACTTCACTAAAACCGGTGCAATATAAGCAGTGACCAGCAGAGTGTCGCTTTAAGTAAACATCATGTATTTATGGATGAGAAGTTCATTAGATTACTTCTACATTTAAATGGTCTGTTATCCTTCTACACGTATTTTTTTAATAGGTGTGTATATTTTATACTGTTTAATGCGAACATATGCTGAGATTATATAGAAAAAACCGGTGTCCGGTGTGTTTTCAAAAATTAAAATTAAAATCTATTAAATTTAAATTTCATCTATACATCTGTGTCTTTCAAGTCTATGTAGTAATGTCCAAAGATTTCAGACAGTCTTAATTTTTCTATTGAAGTAAATCGAAGTAAACCTAAGATTTCTATCTTAGAAGTAAATCTAAGCTAGAATAAATTCTCAGAAATCGATGAGATATAGCATGAAAATCTTAGGATATTTTTTAATTTCACATCCCTTAATTAACTTTAGAGTGTCCAAAAGTGGAGATGACTGATCTGACCTACAAGTAAAAATATGTCTTCTACAATGTAAGAAATTACTATAACGGGAATTATGCTTTTAAAAGATACCAAGTTAACAACTCCAAGTTTCTCAAGTTTAATTCTCTATTAACAGGAATCGTTTCTGATAACATAACTTGAGTAAGTAACCTACTTATTAGTTTAATATTTAGTTGTTAAACTACTTTCCAACATTTATTTTAATGTTATAACATTAACATTATTATTTTTATGAAGTGCAATGAAGCAAAATTACTTTTAATGCTGATTTGACCTTATAATAATGCAGTTATTGCGAAACTAGATTATCGTTAAAACTTAAGCAAATGCATTACGAATTGGAATGAACTAATTATAGGTAGGTACTCATGTCCATGAAGTAAAGTGATTTTCTTAAGTCGACATATTATATTGTTTAACTCATTCGAAGGAAAAAAAGCCAGTTTTTTATTGTTTTGCTAAAAAACCCAATCTATGTAAGAATGTATATCAATGATTTTATCTATACTAATATTATAAAGCTGAAGAGTTTGTTTGTTTGTTAGTTTGTTTGAACGCGCTAATCTCAGGAACTACTGGTTCGAATTGAAAAATTCTTTTTGTGTTGGATAGATCATTTATCGAGGAAGGCTTTAGGCTATATAACATCACGTTGCGACTAATAGGAGCGAAGAAACAGTTGAAAATGTGGAAAAAACGGGGAAAATTATTCATCTTTGAGGGCTTCCGTTGCGTGCGCTGCGAAAACCGTTCGAGATACCCAAATGATTCCCAAAATAACTATTCCACGCGGACGAAGTCGCGAGCACCAGCTAGTGTAGGTATATATATTCAAACATCGCTCGCCGGTGACTTCGCCCCGGGACACGAATTTATTTGTCACAAATGGTTACTAAAATAATTTTCTTGTTTACTTTCCTTTTTTTAACGAAACTTTTAAAATTAACTTTTAAATTTTGTTAACTTTAACTTTTAACTTGGTTTTTTTTTAGTTAAATATTTTTGTTATTTATGTTAAAGTCTGTCGAATAAAAAAAAATTATTATATGGAGTTAGTACACACATGAAATTGTGAGTGCATGCCTGACCGGGATTTGAACCTATGTATCTGGTATCATCTAAACTGTCACTGCATTTTGAAATAACGTTTTTTATACCCAATTTTATGTATAGGCTTCGCAGTGTAATTGAAGATAATTATTTAATTCGTATACTTTATTTAGTTTGTAGGTATATGAAGAATACTTATCTCGGCGAGAGTTATCCCGGCAGAGATATCGTAATTTCCATTTTACTGTAAATTATCAATAAAACGAGAACCATAAATAACCAATCGATAATAAGAGAAAATATTTACTACCGCTTCTAGTAACTTGACATGCGTATTATCGCTTTATAGCCATATGTAGTGAAGTTAGAACCATGTTACCTACTTACCACTAGATGATCATATTACCTTGTCATAAGGTCCCTTCTTTTCCGTAAATGAGATGAAATAAAATTGTTAAAATTACTTGTAATTTATCATTAAATAATGTAAAAAAATGCCGCATGTGGTGTGGTGAGCCGGCAAGCGGCATCGACAATCAAATTGATTATATTCTTTTATTCACATTATGAATGAATATTGTGTTCAATATATTTTTTAAATAGTTGTGTAATTTGGCGTAGACATAGACAACCCGTTCTTGTAAACTTTATAGAAGAAGTAAGTTAACTAAATGTTATGTTTATAGTGTAGCCTCATAAAATGATACTTCTCTATAATTTACAAATTCTAATACTAATATAATAATTTACAAATAATAATTTATAAATGTGAAAGTTTGTATATTTGTTACTCAATCGCACAAAAACAGTTGAACAGATTTTGATGAAATTAGGCATACAGATATCTAGTATATTATGTTGAGTTCCTGTGAGGTCAAAAAAAATAACTACAATACGTAGATCAATATAATCAAAACGCAAAAAAAATGTATATACCTAAAAAGTATATTCCAACATTGTAAACAAAACGTTGAAGAGACATTTCCATATTTTATAAAAGATACAAAGAAAAAGTTATTCCAAATAAATCTATAGCACCCGAATCCCATTGGAATGTTAATAGGGATGGCACATATATCAAGTTCTAAGATTTATCACGCACTAAGTTTTTAAAACGACGCAATTTACCTTGCTAACATTTCGATCAAAGAGATCGTATTGGTCGTCAGAATTTTAAATATTATTTTTGTCTTAAGCAGAAGCATACTATAGTTTACTACTTTCTTTAATATAATCATCAGAACTATAATATTTTATATGTTTAAGAATAAATAATAAATAGTGAGATATACAAAATTGGGACCAAAAATGCTAAACATGAAAAAACGATCCGAGACGCTAACCTAGTGAGTATAAGTGACCACCTTAAATTACTACGGATAAAATTAATTTTATTTATACGTTTTATGGTAACACCACACTAATGGGGACAAATTTAAGTACCCTATTTATTTTGTATTTACCTTACATTACTTTGATTTATTACAAGTTATATTACTTTGTTGTACGAGATGTATACTTATATGTTACGAAGTCCAATATGTCAGATATAAACGCTGGTATTGTACTTAAAAATTTATAAAGTCACCTCAAGTCCTCAACCTTAACCTCCGCGTTTTATCTAAATGAAATTAACTACTCGTAAATTAAACTTCATGCTGGTAAATAAGACGCAATATCTGACGTCATTTTTTCTTATTATAAATCAATACTTAGGCCACAGTATAACAATTTGCTCTTTCTTTCCAAATTATAAGAGAAATATGAACCTGTTTTGGTATTAGTTAGTACAATGGTATCCGTTTGGAATATAAATAATTATGAGTTTAAACAAATACCAGTGGTATTGGTTGTTGGTATTAGAACGGAATAAATCAACTGAGCAGCCAGTAAAATAATAAACCCCTTTACAGTTAAGACGCTTAAGGGATGCCATAGTAGTCTATTCCCAAATCCCATCCATATATCCCTTATCCTTTGTGATTATACTCGTAGCATAAAGAATTTTGCTTAATTGCGTTGCTTTAATGGGTGACAATCATTAACTGACTGTCAGCCTGCCTGCCGACCTTTAAATAGCTATCACGCGACTTCGCACTGATAATATAGCTTCCCAACAGTGAAAAATTTTTTCAAATCAGTCCAGTAGTTTCGGAACCTATTGACTATTTTGAGATGAATATCAGAAGTATTGTATTACCGTAGTAAGTATATCCATAAATATCTAAGTCAGCATCACGTCATAGTACCTCGTATTGGGTAGTACCACATGCTGTGGTAGTATTGTGACGTAAAAATCTTCGTCATAGTGGGAGGCAATTCAGAAAAGTGATAATAACAAAATCAGGACATACAGTTTGATACTGTCGCGTGCTGTAGCTACAAAACTTTCATCTACATCCAAAAATTAATTACACACACACCACTCTATAGCTTAAGAACCAAAGACTTTTTTCATATATTCCTAGGTAAATCCTATCCTATAAATATTATAAATGAGAAAGTTTGTAAGGATGTATGGATGTATGTAACTCTTTCACGCAAAAACTACTGAACCGATCACCATGAAATTTTGCATACACGTTGTCTGGGACACCAGAAAGGACATAGGGTACCTTTCATTCAGAACGCGGACGAAGTCGCGGGCACCAGCTAGTATTACAGTATATTCGAATTCTCGTAAGTAGTACTTGTAATCTACACGTATTCATGTAAAACACGGCCGTGTCCCTTCTTTTTTTTATCAAAAACTAGTACATATTCACTATATTAAGAATATGATCCATCTAGTAAGTATTAAAATTACTTCTAGCCATACCTAAGATATTGGTCCGTGAACACAGAACAATTTCTACTATCATACATATTCATTTATAATATTTGTAATGGTCGGTCGTGGACGCGCAAATGCTTAGGCGTTTACTGCATTTTAGGGTCACCGACCCATATGCATTGTCAACAAACAACGTCTAACAAATAATTCATTTGCATAACCAATAAATATGTCCAAGCGGTGTATATTAAGATACATTGTTGTACGAAACCGGCGTTAGTTGCAGTCGTTTCGAGATAATAAAAAACTGTTACGTTGATGGGAGATAAAATTAAATGAAACATTTAATTTTGTTTATTGCATTATACTAGCAGTTTCTCGCGGTTCCACTGGCGCCATCTATGAACATCTTTCCGAACTAAACTTTATTGTATTAATTCTGATAGAATTCTATTTCTACAGTAATTTATACGTATAGTTTCAATTTATTTATAATTTTAATACATGAAAAAAGTATCAGTGGCTGATCTGTGCTTTGATATTTTGTACTAAAGGACGAAGGAAATAAAGGACGAAGAAGTGACAACCATATTGGATTACATTTTATTCTACAAATTAATGTATGTATAATACAATAAAGAGAAACCATACATAGCTTGTTATCTTATAAATTTTATTATAACAATATATTATTGATAAAAGAGTTCACACACCGTGACTAATAGAAGCTGCATGAATGTCATGAGCATAGGTTAAAAAATTACAATTTTGGTTTTTTTAATGACGCTAATGATAATATACCTATTCAATACAAGTTGAGCATTTTTTTGTCATCAATGGTGACAAAAAAATGGTGAATAAAAATATATAATATTTATAATATATTTTATGATATATTTTGATATAATTGATGGCGCCCTCTATTAAGCTACAATAGAATTAGGTGAAGCAGCAACATCTAATTCATTATCGTCCTAGAAATCGATAAGTAGAATCTAGATTCAAGAATTCTTTTAAAAAAATCAAAGGTGCTACAGTTGAGTAATGATTAGATCGGTTAGTCGGCTGTATCGTTGCGGACTACCGGTCAGATATCGGGTCACTGACCCATTGTTTACAATACCGCCATGTTATGTCACTCTGATTTTTTTAGTGAATTTTTACATTTCGTGCAGTTAGTCAACTGCAATATCAATTGACAATTAAATAAATAAAAATCATTAAAAAAATTAAAAAGACCTAGTCTTATAAATTATATTTTTTTCATAAGTCTCCCAGTCTATCCCATTACATAAGATATAAGTAATTTCTTCAATCAAACTGCAAATATACTTGTATCTAAAGATTTAAAAAAAATCAGATTTAGCTTAATTTAGATAGTGGCTTAATATGCCAGAACAAAGCACTCACACATGTATTGAGACATAATATTATTTCACAATACATTTTCCTCAAATGATGTTCTTTTGAATTTACCGCAGTGAACTATTTGCATATCAGTTCTGAGTACGGTTTCGAGGATATATAGAGTGGTGAACGAAATCAAACATAAAAGCATGATTCACAAAAAAAGGTCGAAAGTTGTATTGGCAAACAACGAACTTCTATGCGCACGCGCAGCCTAAACCGGATATTATTCATACGATAGTGTTATCTAATTTTCCGAAATGCAGTTTTTATGCCACCGCCGCGCCGCAGACATTGTTGTGATAAGTTTATCAGGATACATAATGGTTAAAGGATACGATGGCACCAACCACATCGCCATTTTTTGTTTAATATAGTGACGTAATTTATGCATCATTGCAAAAGCATAATTGCATCATCATGCATCATTTTAAGTAGCAAAGCTATCAAAATTTCTAATTTCACCCGCAACTGTTAGACTCGGTCTACGCCACTCAACAGACGTCATAGTAAGTTGACTCTTTACTTAAAAGTTTCATTTTCTTTCATATTAACGTAAAACAAATCATGGGAAAATATTTTTTACCGTGCGATATTTTAAAGTAGTAATTAATGCTATGTTTAACCTATTCTATGATTTTAAAACCCCTTTTTTTTTTTTTCAAAATAAAATATTTTGTTTTAATATTATCACGTTCATTGCCGGATATGATTCATACGACAATATATCATTCACGTAAAAAGCCAACAACCGACAATATGATTACAACAAAAGCCTCCTTTTAGTATAGATGAAGTCACTTCTATGTCAGATAAGAAAATAAAACTTTAGCACTTACCTACAACAGTTTTTTAGATTTAGCTCAAAATAAGTCCATATTTTATTTATGAAGACATTTTAGGAATTTCAAAAATAATTATTTTTATTGTTTGTCCATTTGTCTTTAATTGTTTATTTTTTTAAGGTCTATTAACCCAATTAGGCCTGCTGTAGCATCCCTTACTCCGTCATCATACAAAGAACATACGGTGCTGTTCTTCCACATTGATCTTCTATATCATAATAATATATTCGTGGCGTCCTTTGCCTAGAACAAAAAAGTATTTAGTTTATTTACATAATTTCGTGAGAATATGTCATGTGGTTATAAATTTATACAAAGATAACACATTGAAGCTCACAGCACTGTAGTGGCATTTTAAATGTCTTTATAATAGTCAGGAAATGACGTTTGTTTGAATACTAAGAGAACGGAAATACAGTCTTTATTGTTTAAATACCTCAACATCAGTGATCAATCATATGAAACGCCCGTTAATGCAGGTGCAATAATTGAATAAGTTAACAAATTTATTAAATAATAGAGTTTTATTATAATAATAACTTTTTTATTCAAAAAAATAGTAAGCTCATGAATCTATTAACTTCATCCAATCACATAAAAATAAACGAACAACAGTAAGGGACCCAGACTAGAACCCTGAAAAACACCTTCCACTATCGACCGATGAAATCTAATAAATTATTTATTGCTGAAAGTTCTTGTCTTATTAAAAACTAATAGCTTTTAGTTTATTTAACTTTAAAACGTGCGTTACTAAGGGTTTGTTTAATGTTTATGACAATTTCTGTATTTTATATTTCCTTTTCGCTCTTTATTCCATCGTTTATTTTATCTTCATCAGAAAATGTATGTAGGTGAATCTTGCCATTTGGTTTTTAGTATAAGAACAATACATTATTTAAATAAATTAAAATGAAAATAGATTGACATACATTTTCATATTTATATTGAAACTCTTCGTTCACACAATCCACGTTAACTATATTACTTAGAACGGCTACTTCTCGGTCTTGTAACCTGATCCGATCCGTTTCCTGTGAATCGAGACCACTGCATTCCGTGTATTGTGTGTGTGTAGAACTTTCTTCAAACCAATTCAATTATGCCGTATTCAATACTCCATTAATACAACCCGACTGTTATGTTAATATTCTGTTCCATTCCAAGATCTTGTAATGTAGCCCATAGATTCTAAATTAATCTTGTCTTCTTGCTTCGTTGCATTTTCAAATTAACTACCCGAAATTTGTACGTAGACAATAGTAGTTATTTCTACTCATTTATCTGTGAAACGAGCTATCTATATCAATTGTAAATAATTGGCCCTGGTTAAAAATTTACTAACAGAAAAAATTTCAGACAATTTTTTAGTTATCTGTTTCTTCGCTAACTTCTTCTATACCATCTAACTCATTTTGATCAGTTTTCTCTAAAGAAAAGAGCGATATTTAAGGTATAAACAGATACAAGCCGCCGCCGTCTGGTTCGGTAACTTAATTTGAAGAAAAAAACTCAAGTTCGTTCAGCTTATTAATAAAAACATCATCTAGTGAAGAATCAAAACATTCATGATAAACAAGTAGAAAAATTTACAATTGTTAAAAAACAAGATTAGTAAGATTAGTAATAAGGATAGTATGTTTTTTTTAGTATTGATTAAAATAATCTATACTAATATTATAAAGAGGTAACGTTTCTACGTTTGTTTGTTTGTATGTAAGGGGTAATCTTCGAAACTACTGATCCGTTTATAAAAATTCTTTCACCAATAGTTCTAATAAGCTAAATATTCCACGCGGGCGAGCGCCGCGGACACCAACTATCCAACGCTCGTCACGTTGTCACGTGACTGGGTTTGTCAGGCATTATATTTTTTATTTTTCAACGCGGAAGAAATCGCGGCCACCAGTTAGTGTATTAATTGTGATAAAGGTAAACAAATTCGTAGGTAATCTTTACAAAGCGGGTGGTCGGGTCGACCATTGTGTTTGTATTGTATACGACGTGAGTATGCATGACAGTAGCGGCACCGGATTTCATTTTTTACTTTCTATGGTACTAATGTAATCAGATTAATAATAAATATACCACATTAATTTCGTTTTAATCCAAAAAATTGTATTAGGCCACCCACTGGGGTAACATATCGATAACATGAACTAATAAAAACAGAAGTTTATTAATTACTAGCTGTTTTGCCAAAAAAATAAAAAAATATTAGGGTGGACCACCCATAACATTTAGGGGCATGAAAAATAGATGTTGGCCGATTCTCAGACCTACCCGATAAGCACACAAAATTTCATCAAAATCGGTCAAGCCGTTTCGGAGGAGTTTGGCAACAAACACCGCGAAACAACAACAAACAACACGAGATTTTTATATATTTTAGATTATAATTTTAAAGACTTACCGGTGCGTCTTGATGAACTAAAATTCTTAGTGATAAAAACCTAATGTTAATTGCGTATTTTATCTTAACAAATTAATCTTGTATTTAATTAAATTCTAATTCAGAGCGTACCCTAGACTTGGCGCCGGTAAGCGATTAGTTAGACAAATTAATTGGTATCACAATAACAAGCAAACATAACGGATAGCCCAGATCTGCTTGAGTATTCGGCACATTTAATAATGTTCAGCAGCGACATTCTACTTAAATGTTCAGAATTTATGACAATTCACAACAGATATTAAGTTATACTAAAAGAGAAAAATATATTTTTTTGTTTCAAAGTTAACCAAATACTTACACGAAATGTAGCTCATAAGAATTTATATAAGTTATGTCTTGACCAGATCATAGAATTGGTCACTTCATGAAATGGCCAGCTATAACTGGTAGAGTATCCATGGTATCAAACTCCAAATGAAGAAGGCACCTTTCTACGATCTGCCCACGACATATACAATAACTTAAGATTTATTTATTAATATAACATAATTCACGTAATATAACATTCATTTGAATGTATTTTTGTATACAATAACTGTATACAAATACAATGTCTCTTTCAGTCATTATACATCATTATACTGCCAAAGTGTAGATCATTAACAATCGTTTAGCAGATTAATAACATTTGGTTGCAAATTTCTCACTCCTTAACTACACAAGCTGGTAGAAAGTTGAGTCTTTAATTTCGCATTGCATGCGTGAAAGTAGGCAAATATTTTATTTTACTTCGCCGCGGGAAGCCGAAGTGTTGTCGTATGATAATTTTATTTATAATCATTACGCTTCTTATTACCTCTATGGTAAGAGACGAAATGAAACATCGATCGTTGGCATCGAAACGAGTTATTATCAACAAATATTTGCAATTTAACTTTTTGTTTGACTAGACAAAGATATTTGAGAAAACTTCTCACATTTATGCCTAACTATTAACGGCCCGCGTCCGGATACATTTTTTCGCACGGATAATTTTTTCTACAAATTATATATTTGCAAATATTCAGACCTTCCTCGTTATTCGTTCAGTGAAAACTGTATCAAAATCCGTAGGATGGTTTAGAAATAGTTAGCGGAGAAACGCATAGGTTAGATTAGTCAGAATTATTTGCAGTATTTCGGCAAATTGAAAGGTCATTGTCTTGCTCGTATACCTGCTGAAATCGGCTTTTATTGAAGTGTATTTGCATGTAACTACATTTACAAATGTTATTCTGCGGAGGTCATAGAGTTCATTGGTTATTTACCAAACAGTGCAGCAGCGGGCTGGATGCGCGCGTGCCTTGTGACTCCGCCATTATGTAACATCGCTACGAAAACTGCTAATTAAAGAAAATTAAAAACCCTGGAAAAATCCTAGAAAAATATTATCCTGGAAAAATATTGGGTTCCCGAGTTATAGTCTAAAAACATAATAAATTTGGCACCACCTTCGCCGTCACAGCGATTAAGAATAAAGATGTCATAATATATTTTATTACAAAGTCGCGGGCACAGCTAGTATTACATAATTTTACAAAACTTTAATCAAATAACTGTCTTGGGTCGTCGCTTCGGCGGTAGTACAGACTAGTGTTGCCCAAATGCAAGACCAAGACGAGACTTAGCCAGTCTTGGTCTTGGTCTTGCGTCAAAACACCTGGTCTTGGTATTGGTCTTGGGCTTGCGCTTACAGTCTTGGTCTTGATCTTGGTCTTGCAGCAAGAGTCTCGCAAGTCTTGCAATCACCTATTAACCTTGATAAAATATTTAAATCAGCGCGCGGTCGCCATACAAAAATTGTATTGCTACAATTAGGCAGTCTTGGTCTTGGTCTTGGTCTTGGTCTTGCAAAAATGCAAGAACAAGACCAAGACTGCAAGCCTTACAAGACTTTTGGGCAACACTAGTACAGACGCAGATTTTAATCATTTTTATAGAATTTTTAAAGCAAATTCTGCGGGACTAAAGGACAGACACCCTCATAAGTTTTACATTTATAATAGGTATTAGTAGAGACAAAAAAATACCTTTCACTTTTGTTGCTGAATGTACGTAAATGCTCATTGTTTACAGTAGCGATTAACATTCAGCCTCCATTACTCTTTTACCAAAGAACTTATGAGGAAGCAAGAGTGCATCACGAACTACGAACCAAACACACTTGAATAAATTATTTTTCATTAATTTGAGCTTAAAATATTAATTTTATTGTACTTTGACTATTCGTAAGTCTGACGATTTGAAAAAGTGACCACCTGAAAGTCTGTCCTTTTGAAGCTCCAAAAAACAACTCTATTTTAAAGAAATGTTTAATTTACATCACTCAATTAAATACATTTTATAATTGTTATTACATATTAGCAAAAACAGTGCAAATGACTAACTTTTTGCATTTTTTATCTAGACGAGACGATTTTTTATCTCGTTCACCTGCTAATTAGATTCACCTTCAGACATTTAAATCGGTCATGAAAGACCGTAGCAATTGTTCAGAGACCGTTGAGACTGATTAAAATTCAAGGTTCCTTCACAAAAGAAATAATTAGGTATTTATTGCTTCGAGTCCATAAAATAACAAGAAGAAATTTTTCTCTTCATTTCCAAGTCAAAGTCCACAATGGTTTTGCCATTGTCGTCCGTTTGATCTCTGCGTAAATGATGGTGTAATCTGGTACCATAAAACAAGATATGCCCACTTTCCACAGTGTCATGAACGTTCGGTAGAGTATACTTCATTTCGGTGCAAGGCACAAACCTGCCCAGCGCGTATGTTCATATTGAAATATTAGGTCGCGGTTTACAGTTTTTATGCTATACCTACGTTTTGATCGAATGCTTAATATTTGTAAATACCATTTATCAATAAATGGTTATTAAATAGAGAGTGGTTCGCGAAGAGAGCTCAGAATAATTGTCATCTTTCCCCGCAAAAACACAAAACTACATCACAGAAGCCGCAAGCTAAGTCTTTGCCTCCATTTACGGGTACCGCCTTTCCGTAGTCTCTAAAGCTGTAGACAGGCAATCTTAGTAACGCCTCAGGCTTGCTTACAACGACATGCTGCTTTATAATGGATTCCAAGATAGAAATTTAGTTAAAATGTATTGGTGGAATGTGTACCTTTGGGGGTTTACAACCGTGCTGCCGAATTGATAGGATAAATAAATAAGACAATATGATCTAGGATTGCCACTAGACAGAAAACAAAACGTTTTATTACTCGTAATCAATTACTATTGATTATAGAAACAGTTTCAAACCCTCAAAGTCCCAATCATTTTATGAACCATGCATATAACTGTACTTAATTTCTAATAGTAGATCGAAGACACCACCAGGCCACCACGACCCTGTATTATTTTAATAAATTGCAAGCACAAAAATGCTAATCGCGACTAACGGATATCTTTAATGATCGGTAATAACAGAAAATTGACAGACTCTATCTAGAGTTCCTATATTTAAGTTTCGTATAGATAATTACTCAGATGGACGCTCAGATGGTGTTTGAACTTGTTTATAAAATTGTGCTAAATAACAGCTCTTTCTTGATCGGACAGTATTCTTTATTGATGTGATTTTTTTCTTATACCATGCTGGATGAACAAGCAGTTAGCTCACTGGAAGTGGCTACGAAAACGAAACTTTTTTAACACTAGAAAGACGGAAAAAACAACTAACCTCCAAAGACGGCCAGGGGTCATTTGACCTAACACATTTTGTCTTATATATTCTTAACATATATAAATATGTATATAGTTAGCCATATGGAAAACGATGTATATAGAAATATATAGGTTTTCATTACAACAAATTTGTGTTTATTTCAGAAAAAAAGAATTTATTCGCTATGTACTGATGTCGTACATTCACGACGTACAAACATTTTCGATTGATTGCAAGTTCCACATAACAGTTTATTTACATTGGTCAAACACTTTATTAGTTTTATTTTTACGGTGAGTTTGGTAGCAGTAACGCCTATTTCGTGGCCCAGAAGCTGTAGTTTTAACGAAATATCACGTTGCAACCAGGTCTCAGGAGCAGATTCTTCTGATATGTTACTCGCTTCGAGCGCCAATTTCAGAATAAAATTCCTTCTATGCAATCTTTTATTACTTACTTACAGGCATTTGTTGCAGATAAATCTAATGTTATGAAAAACTTGCAAAAGTCATCTTCTAGAAGCAGCTTTGGTACTGTATCTTGCCGTTTGGTCCATAACATCAACACCATACTTAGTAGCATTGTAAAACATTCAGTTTCGAGGTTTTTCCATAATATTCCACTAATATAATATCACCAAGGTGATATTTTATTATTATGAGGTTTAGTACTTGAATCTGAGATGGTCTTCCTCTATTACTTGGTGACGTTGGATTTCAGCTAATGGTAGATTGCTGTCTGAGCCATCAGTAGAACTTGATGCAGGAGTATATGCAGGAGTATAGGAGTATATGTATCTTCAACTTGTAGTAGTACTGCTACATTTTCACCTTCACTTTCCAATTCATCTTCTGGCAAAAAACTGCAAATATGCTAAAGTTTCTTCACTGTGAAGCCGAGCCATTTTCCAGAATAATAACCAGAAAAAAATTATAATCTTTCAACGAAAGTACTTAGTGTAATGAAATAATGAAACTATGATAATTAGGGTGTGTGTAACAAGACCAGTCAATAAAAAATATTCAGTTACTAACAATATCTGTTGAATGGGTCAAATGACCCTAGCCGTCTTTGTAGGTAAAAGCTGTTTTTACTAATGTTTGGAGGATCATATTTCTATGTAAACACTTTTGTTTTGAAATTAATTGTATTTTATTAAAAGTCACGAGACACGAAGTCATATAAACTAATAGTGATAAAATAATCAACCATGAAAGTTTAAATTGGGGTCAAATGACCCCTTCCGTCTTTCTAGTGTTAAATATTGGCGAAAAAAAGAAATAATATAAACTTGGAACATCAACGTTTGTTCACCTCTCTATTTTATAATGGAGTATAATATTAAGGGTATTATTAATAATTTACCTATATATAAATTAAAAACTTGTTTTCATAAGTGAAAGATTACCCAAAGACGTTGGTTTTTGATGGATTTCGTATAGGTGTCGTGGGCAGATCGTAGAATTGGGCAGATCGTAAAGTATGAAATCAAAAATCTTTCACCAAAAGTCAAAAATAGGTGCGACGAGGAGCATAGGGAAGTAAAGCGAGGAGGAGCGTGTTAGGTTTACATGAAAATAAATTTGTGGAGCCGAGCGAAGCGGAGCGGAGTGAGGCGACCCTCTCAATTTTAACAGAAATATGATCTGCCTAGGAATATCATGATATACCCAATTCTACGATGTGCCGACGACATAGGCATCAGTTAGATTTAGTCGACACAAGTGGCCTCTGTCAAAATATAGTTGAATTATTTTAATGACTATACCGCCTACACTCTACTACACCGTATGGAGTGACTACAGTATTATAGGTGGCGCTTATTACAGAACTTAGATTCTACCGGGACGTAATAGTATTGTTCAAATTACGTAGATGGCGCTAACTTTGAATTTAGAATTATTTTTAATTCTAAATTCTAAGTTAGCTATTCTTCCTCTTTAATGATCTTTTCTTTCTTTCTACTATTTGTAGACCTGTTTTGTATAGCTAAAAATCAGTGCAATGGTGAAACTTTTAAGAAAAGCAACAATATTTTATAGATTTAAATTTTTAAGCATCCCCCAGAAAGTATTTTATTAAATTGATCGTTATAAATTAATAATGCTATACAATAATGTTCTTTGTTTAAGAAAAAAACTTTTAACTCTATGCTATGAAGCCGTTGTTTTACCTACCTACTTTAAGAGGGATTGCGGGGGTACTTCTTTCAAACATAAACTCGTGATCCCATTTTTCGAAGGTTGAATAATTTACTGGCAAACTCTATAAGATAAAATTTTAGGTCGCAGAGATTAATAACTTTTGACATCGCCTCAAATGTAAATATTTTGCAGCATTTTTGAGACGGATAGCAAACAGAGAGCCTGACATTGTTCGAGGCACCGGTGATGTAGGTTGCTGCACTACAGGTATAGGAGGAGGGACCGTGGTTGTATTGCTATCTCTTCTGCTCTCATACACTTTATTCCAATTAGAGCGAGACAGAGCAGTCGGAGTGCGCGTCACTAAGCAAACAAGGCTTCGCCTTCCGAGTTTCTGTGTAGCAGTCGACGGGCTGGAACGAACCAACCGGCGCCATTACTCTCGACGTATCCGAACGAACGTGACTGTGCCTGATTTTCACTTGTTTTTCCTTCATCGATCGTGTTACTATATCGTTACTGCGCATTGGAAGGTAAGTTTAGTATAAATAGATTGTTTAAAAGAGCGTGTTAGAGCCAAGTGAAGTGAATGTGAAACTGTGTGGGCTGAAGGAGCTTTCTCGTTTATTTATGCAAAGAATTTACTGAGGGCGTGCGTGCATATAGGTGAGTCGGAGGCTCGCGGGCGAGGTGCGGTGAGCGGTGCTGCCTTTGAGTGCGCGCGCGCAGACGTACCTTCTCGATTAAATATTAAAACATGTGACGATTTTAGTAAATTACGTGACAGTTGTGTCGTTTCAGAACACTGTCTTTGTGCGTTTGTCTTGCGTTTGTGACGATTCGTTGCTACAATGAGGAACAGAACAAAGTCGTTCTTTGTTAACATTAGCGATTTGTCTTCGCCAGTGTTATGTCGACTAAATACTTGGTATTGACTTGACAATTGTAGTAATCCTGTTCAAGGTGCACGACGTTATCTCATCGATGTACAAATGTAGGTAGTTAGCCAACAATATTGTGTGGTCACGATATTGCTAATAAGATTGTAAATATTGTTTACTCGTCATATTTTGAATCAGAAACACCTTGTATTGATAAAAGTTGAGTCACTGACGAAATTTCTTACAAAATAATAATTACGTATTCGATAAACGAAGAGGATATTAAACAAAATGAGGTTCTTATCCTATTAAATGGACTGAATGGTGTATTGTTTGCCCATTAGCATAAAATTTAAAAGTAGCCTATGGCTTTCCCATTAGGGTTAAAGCCATTAAAGCTAACTACCTACATGTCTATATTAAAAATTAGTAACAGAATGTAATATTTGTGTAGACCTAATAATACCTACTTTAAATTTAATTGTGTCAGTCGGAATGTCACAAAATTGATAGGTACCGTTATACCTACCTACCTAGGCTGACTCACGAATGCACACTTTTTATGAGCGAATCTGTACCAGTTTTTTTTATTGCTTTTTCATATATAGAGCAAGTAGGTATTAGGTACACGATTACATACTAATTAGAAATTTAATATACCTATCTCATCTTCAAATTCCGCTTAAAAGCAATTATAACAATTGACTTTCACATAAACAGCTAAACTAAATGCATCCTTATTTAAATTAGCATTACGTATGAAATTTCTGTATCTGTATGGTCTAAATCTAAAAACATTTCGCAATCAAAAACTTAAATTTCAAACAAATTTGTTTAACGTGTATAATTGACGAAATCAATGTTACTTCTTGATTCTGATGTCACAGTAAAAGGTCTTACGAATTACGAATTCGATTATCATCGAATCATGACCTTCATCGGAAGAACGTGACCGACTGCGAGTTTGACGGCATTACTACTTATTACAATTTATACAAAAGTCATGTTTTTGTCACTATGTATACCTATGTAACGTGATACATATAAAAATATGCCTAAGGATATTTTTATACTTGCCTACCTATATTGGTGTTTCATTAACTAATTAATCCTACGCGGAATTCCTCAATAAAGCCAAGTTTTGATTTCGAATTCGATTCCTATTTTTTTGGTTACCAAGTTAAATAGAAATCAGGCATAAATTGTTTTCTTTCCTTGTATTAGGTATAGGATTTCAATTGCCTTCTTTTCCGTAAACTCTTTACAGTTAATTAAATTAAACCAAATTTATATTTAATGTTAGTAATCTATAAAATTACTAAAACTACACAGCCAAAATTACTAAGTCTAGAAAGCTAAAAATTGAAAAAAGCTGATTGAATTCAAGAAGAAAGAAAGAATCGCTAGTTTTAATAATACATATATTAATGTGATCAAGCCAACACAGTTACATATTTGAGGATGACATAGAATAAGTTATGTATGGAAGAAAAAATATGTCTGATATAAATTTTTATGATTATTCTTAACAAACTATAGATATTTTGTACTAAACTACAATTGAATCTCCTTTGAGTTAATTAAATAGTTAGTCAATGGCCATGGCTGCGGGGCTAAGTGCATCTTCAACTTCATTGAATTGTTCCCGTTTATATTGAATGAATCTATCCGTCTCGCTCTACCGTAACTAAACGCATAAAATGTGGTTATCCATAGTCATTGGGTTATCCTGTGGTTACTTGCAGTGCAGCCATATTTTTGAAACTTGAGGAACTTGAGACGGGTTTACAATCATTAGTTTATAAATCGAATGGATCATGTATTTTTTTTATAATGTAAGTACACCATTGACCTCAGTTTTTTAATTGGTGGAGAATGATTTTGTTTATTGTCTTTTAAGCCTCAATAAATTTATAGATCGATCAATTTGTCATTCGGATAACCTAATTTCAGAAAATATTTACAAGTTGGTTATGTTTAAATTAATAAAAAAAACAGTCTCTTTAAGTAATAATGTTTAGTGCTGATTTCCATAACTTCTGTCAGCCTCGACGTAATATTTTATACTTAACTTCAATCTTAGTCAAATGATTATTCATACTTACATTGGCCTCCCGTTTGACCAACTTTAGTGCACATGAGTAAAAAAGTGTTAACATGAAATCAGATTTACTATACGATCATCAATTTAGCTTACAAAAATATGTAAGCTAAATTGCTAATAATTGAGCTGCTTCGCATTCGCACAAGGTTGGTGCTGCGCCCGCGCATAGCCAATCGTCATATCGACGCCGACGTACCACAAAAACTTGGTCATGTGATCCTTTTGCAGTGAATGCTTTTATTAGGATTGAATTTCCGACTAAGGTCATTCAGTAATTTAAGTGGGCAAACTCTTTACTATTTTAAAATATCGAACAAAACGATTTCATGCTTCATACAAAATTGTATAAGTATTAAGTAAGTACCTACCTACCTTCTTTTTAAATGCTCTGTACAAAGACACAGTGTGTGAGAAATTTTAAGTAAACACCAACAATGTAGACACTAGACATTGAGTAATTAGGTACGAAGGCATGTCAAATTAGCTTTGTGTCTCATAGTTTGCCACGATTCAATCATTTTTAATGAAAATTTAATATACTTAAACACTTATGAAGTGTTTTAAATGAAACATGATCATTTGGTTTATTATTACATTTTTCTTTTTTTTTCTGTTAGACCAGGAGAGACAATTATTATTGCTACCTATATAGCCTGTGTATTTGAGGCGCCAACTTATTGACTGCCTAATACAGACAGTCTATCCGTAGAACGGTTGTGGTGGTCTAGTTTTAATGAGCGAGTTATAAGCAGACAGCAGCAGTTTGACTTGTCTGCTTGTGTAATCTGGTGCTCTCAGACTTTTATTTCGAATGTATAGAGCCTAGGTATATATAACTACATAAAGTGACTCCAATACACGTACAGAGTAACTATATAACTAATATTTTATATAATAAATAACAGCCACCGAGACTGACAAAAAGATGGTCCCTTGATCGTTATATTTATTTTATCCCATTTGACCATTTTCTAGTTTGAACCTTACTGGTAGACACAATATGAAACACGTGCTGTAAATATAGACAGACATGACTCTATACGCCGTGCCGTGAGTGAATGCACGATTCAGTGAGTGCCGAGATTACAGTTCCCCTCTCTTTTATCTTTAAAAAGACAAAGGAGATTGTGTTTATCTATTATGACAACAACAAGAAAATAATACTCAGTAAGTTACACTCTAATCTAAGCACTCTATATCTGTACACTATTTATTGGAAAATACCTACATGACGTAATCGCTATTAAATATTGTTACAAAATTGGAAGTGCAAGACATTGTAAGTAAATAGTTTTGTTTGAATGGTAAAGTTAGTAAAAAACTATCTTAGGCACGATATTTTGTCTAAAGAATACTTACCTATATATTTTGTTTATATTACTTATATTTCTATAGGATATACCTACTCTCTTTCTCGATAACCGTAATTGGGTTTTGTCTGGGGACCTCTTGAGCATAAAATATATTCTGCGATCAAATGCCATCGTTTGATATTTAGAACCTTTGTTCTAATTTCTATCTGTCTGTAGGTGCTTTAGCTCTATATAGAGGGGCGTAAATATCAGAAACTAACAGGTTACTCAATAACAATGAAAACGATTCTGGAAGCAAAAGCAGTCATCATCTAAGCAGCTATAAATCTTCACTCTAGCCTTCATCTCTAATAAAACATATTTGAAACAAACAATAAAAGTAGATGATTAATTAAAACCGAAGAATGAAGATACTAAAGAACTGGCTAATGGTGCAACTCGGCAAAAATGAACTCGTGAGTGTTTTCTCAGAACCATGAAGCACATTCCAAACATACCACAAAAGGCTCGCTTGCCTTTTGCCTGTGCACATAATATGCCGATTATTTTAACATCCTTTCGTTCTTTTTAAAAATAACATATATGTAAAGCCTAAAGGTTGTGAATTCCGAAGACTTAAGCGACCTAATTTATAGAGGCTTTGTTGTTCAATCGTCAATAAAACAAATGCTGACTTCATTGTCGCGTTAAAATATGGAACATCATTGAGCGAACTTCAGATGACACAGCTAACGTGTAATTGTTTTATGACTTGTAAAAACTCTACGGTGTTTTTCCTGGAACAAAATCCAAGAAGTTCGCAATTATTGGAATTGATTTTTAAGGATTTCAGCGGAAATTTCGCCTTGCGAAAATCCGAGCAAGACGATATAGTTAACAAACAAACAAAAGAACATCAGCAAAAGTCTCTTTGATTTAAATTATTTATCTCTTGTATAAGCATATATTATGTTAAATATTATATTTTCGTATTGTTCAGAGATTTTCATTCACATATAAACGTAAATCGTATCTATCTGCCACCTGGACCAAAAGCTGTTGTTCAAAAAAAGGAACAACAAAAATATTTAAAATAATACACTTACAAAATATCTTCACGTTTTTACAAAATTGAGACAAAATAGGTGCTCAAGCTCGCATAATGGCAAACGTCGCAGATATTAATCTTCCAAAACTTGTCTCGTGTGTAATACACATTCGTGCCAAAT
This sequence comes from Synanthedon tipuliformis, assembly GCA_947623395.1. Taxonomy (NCBI): domain Eukaryota; kingdom Metazoa; phylum Arthropoda; class Insecta; order Lepidoptera; family Sesiidae; genus Synanthedon; species Synanthedon tipuliformis. The sequence continues at coordinate 9,317,728 of OX392407.1, read as the reverse complement.
TCGTGACTGAAGAGGCATTTGATTTTCATATAGGACGTTAGTTTATTTGATAAAAAGTGAAAGGTTTTGCTTTCCATCGTCGTTAATCCAGATAATAATAAACTATCTGTATGCCAAACATCCAAATCCATTAAGTAACAAACCTCCATGCATCCTAACAAACTCAATAATTAACTTAAACTTAATTTATAATATTAAAGGATTATAAATTAAGGTGGATCCGGGCAGCTTCTGACCGGTCCTATTGGAAAATAATGGGGGAGGCCTATGTCCAGCAGTGGACGTCCTACGGCTGAGATGATGATGATGAATATTAAAGGACTAAAAATTTAAGCTTTTAGATTTCTCGCAAGTAGGTATCAGGTTATACCTCTTTAACAAAAGAGGAAATAAACTTATAAGAGGAAATAGAACTAAATAGATTTTCCCGTGAATGCTGTAAAGTCAGAACACCCACGACATGCAGTACAGACAGTACAGTTATGGTAAATAATGCAGTTTATAACATTCTTCCATACAAATGCATACGGGTATGCAATTGCATTTCATTATTCAATGACGTTACTTCACAATTACCTATAGTTTTTTATATCGATCGTTACGTGTTTTATACATGTGATAACGCAACATAATATTATTATGGTTTGGTTTCCATCCATGATTAAACATAGGTAATGGACATACTCGTATATTATGGAAATCAAGTTAAAGTTAAACTTTTATGTCAACGGACTAACGGTCCACTTGATGGTAAGTGGCTACCGTTGCTTATTAATAAAAGCAAACCTATTTTACACCTTTTTAAGAGGGAAAATGACGTTTAAGCACTATCATCTCGAAGACGTGTGGGATTCGAAAGACGAAGTGACTTATCGCCGGGAATACCCACTAAACTAATATAAAATAATTATTTAAATTTAAACACGATATTAAACCCCCAAAATAGTTTTTTAAAGAGTAATAGTGCAAAGGAAAAAAAAAACAATAGTCAGATAGCCGTCTAAGAGATAGGTACCTAGTGAATAGACCTATTATATGGCTCGACATAAATCAGGTTAATGATATTAGCATGTTGTTAAAGGTGTCAACCAACGGATATTGCACCAATGAGTCAGCCATTTTGTAACCAGTCCTGGCAATACCAATATTGATAATATGGAAATTTCGCGAATGACTTTATCATAAACGCATATCTGATGATAATATTGTGAAAGTCACGAGTATTAATACATGTGATAAACATAGGTAGATAGATACCTACTTCCAATCTGTCAATCTAACTTCGTACCAAATCTATATTCTATTCCCAGACAGTTTAGTCTCGGCAAGCTATAAAATTAAAGTGTCTCCGTAAATAGCTTGCTGATTTTGGAGAGTCATTTGCCAAGAATAACTTGTATTTAAAATTCAATAAAAAGAATTAATTATCACACATCACAAATAATGAAATATTTAAATATTAAGTAAGGTTTGTGTTTTCAAGTAAGTAAGTGTTTTGTGTAAGTGAAAACACAAACCTTACTTACTTATTTTATCTAAATTAGTAAATATTAGCTATCTGCTAGTAAGTAAAATACACACGTAATTTTGACACTATAATTTTCCTTTTTTTTTCGGGATATTCAGAAATAATTTTGACATCGACTTTATTTGTTTATTTCTAAACTCGTCAAGTATAATAGCTAAACATAAATATTTTTATGGCTAATATAGTTAACAAGACATGTATCTACAAGTAAAAAATCCATAAAAAAGATAACTATTACAGAAAGTGCATTATCTCTAAAGCTATTCTTTCGGAACATCTGATTCCAGTTCTGTGATGTCATCTTTAATCGCATTTTGGAAATCTGTTACACGTGTTGTGACCACAGCGAACGAACGTGATTGAATGCACACACATACTTACATTTTTCTATTTCTACTGAATATTTACGTTACCAACTTTATGGTCACGTAACTGATTCTATTTTTGGAATATTTTAACTGGGAAATCCTTTGACGTCAAACTCTAGCGCAGTACGATAATGTTAACATTTAGATATTATGATTAAGGAAAATCAGTTCACAACTAAGTATGTTATGTAACAATAGAAATCTTAATGAATGTTAATAAAAAAAAATATTTTTAACTTTGCGAAATACATCACTCATATTTAACAAAATATATTAAATAAAAAAAAAACAGTAAAAAAAACATTCTCAGAAAAATAATACGGAATTTTTTTTTGGTTTCCTTCCTAAAATTCAGAAGCGGTTTAAATTTATAATAATAATAAACCAATGATATTGTAATAAATAAACAGACACATTGAGACATAAGATTAGATAAGCATAAAATCTTTTGTATAAAGAAGCAAGAAGCAAGATTTATCCACTAAGTTTCTTATATCCGTACTTCCGTACTAATATTATAAAATTAAATGCGAAAGTTTGTATGGATGGATGGGGATGTATGGATGTTTGTAACTCTTTCACGCAAAACTACTGAACCGATCATCATGAAATTTTGCATACACGTTGTCTGGGACACCAAAAAGGACATAGGGTACCTTTCATCCAGAACGCGGACGAAGTTGCGAGCACCAGCTAGTTTTGCCATAAAACAAATTTTCTAACAAAGCTAATTGTTTATCCAACGGTAGATTGCGGTTGTATATTAACAACTTTTAACAAAATTAACACGATCTTGCGTTTACCCATATCATCCGTAAAGGTACTTAAGTAGGTATAGTAATATAGGTATCTACTTGTTTTTAATCTTTAAATTTTTTATTAAAATTTTTTTGCCTTGGCATGACATTATTACAGAAACTAAAATTTAATTTTCTTTATCAATTTATTGTTTATTAATATAATTATAATGTAAACTCTTTTGTATTAAGATCAATTTAGTTTACCGGTTACTGATGTCTCTTTGAGAAAAAAATATCTATACGGCTTAAAGTAGCCCGTTATTTTCTGTGGCTGCAATTTTCTCTCGTATTTTCTGTTCTTAGTATCTCCGAATGCAAATCGAACATGTTACTCTATCTGAATAATAAAAGAGGCTATACAGTCTTTTCTGGATTTATCAAAGGCGCCACCACTATGAACGCACAACCCAGGCCATATTTGTTATCGGTGCATTTTCCAGATAACCTCAATATACTTGTTTACGACAGAAAACCCAAGCCATTGACCTTTTGCTTGCATACATACTAATATTACAAATGTGAAAGTAACTCTGTCTGTTACCTTTGAAATTCTTTAAAAAAAATGTACTAAAAATTTAAATCAAAATCCATAAATGTATATTTACAAGCTAAATCTCATGTTTAGAGTTCTGAAACTATTTATTTTATTTTATTTATATTGTTTGTAGTTATCTCGCAGACAATCTTACAGGAGATATAGTAATATCGTAACTATATTGTCTGTAGTTAAAATGACTTAGACTTTATGAAATTTTACAGCATTTTTTTACAACAGCAGGCATTTTGCGGTAGAATCATGCTCTAAAAATAAGGTTGTATATTATACTCGTAGGTGCCCCTAAGACTCTTATCGCCGAAGAATTTCTAGTTCAAACAATAAAGCCACACAAAGAGAACAATGTGAGTGCACCACTGAGATAGGATGTATTTACACGTACGATAGATTCGAACCAAGTATTTTACTTGTAAACTTTTATACATTTCTTTTTCCGCAATAATTAAGTAAGTAATAGCTATAATTAAAAATTATAAATAAACCTCAAACATTCTATTGATACTATTCTAATGAGACCAAGCACGTTATATCTGCTGTAAGTTGATGAAGAGTTAAGTATCCCTCAGTAGTCTGATAGTCTGATACCATGCTGCGGTATCAGACTACTTGATACCGCAACATGAAGTATCCCTCAGACTACTTGATGCTGCAGCATCAGCTCAAGGTTACCATGTCATGGAAATACCACCGAAGTAATAGTAAAACAAATTTCAAATCAATCGAACCTGTGGAAGTTAGCAAGATCCCTTCGTCGACTTAAGGCTGATGACCTTAAGAGATCTTAATAAATTATAGATAAGAACCAGGTCGATTATGTCGATTTTCAAACGTCCATCCGTTTGATACAGTAATACATATATACCTATACATAGTATAGGTACAGGTAAAACTTATTATTGCCTCTACTATTGCGTCGGACGTCGGGGGTTAAAAATAAAGTCCTTTCTATTTCTCCGCTAACTTCTAAACCACCCAACGGCTTTTGACACTCATAGAAACCGCAACAACAGAAATACAACAGCAAACGCGCTGTCAATTGCGTTAATACATTTTGTGTTCTGTTAAAACATAGTAAAGAAGGTCTACTTTTTGGAGAGGCTTTTATAACTCCGGAACAAAGTCTGCCCTGCCCCACTACTGAATTATTTTAACGAGGGCATACCAAGATAAAAATTGATGCATATAACGAACACCCAGGCGTTTTGTTGTATGACCTTAGTTATGCTATGCATGACCAATTGCATTCTTTACACAAAGCGTTACGAGAATAATGTAGGTACTTTTAATGAAAAGTTGTATTGAGTAGAACCATGTAGGTACTTATTGTTTGGTTAAAAGAGACGTAATTGGTTTTGTCTTTGTTTAACATCTGTTAAGTCCGGGTAGAGTTAGTGTCTATCTCCAAAATATGTATTGTTAGCACTATATGTCTAATTCGCTCTGTGTCCTGTTGTGGTGGAAAAATATTTTTTCTACCACTAAACCAGTATTTGATAGAACCTCAGTTTAAGCAGAATAGCAAATAGTAATAATAATAATAGCGCATAGGGTAATTTATTGATCGACTCGTTACCACCTAAATTTTATCGCATTTATACGATTTTTTTTACAAAAAGCCCCACTTATCATTAACAGCACGATTTGCTTCATTTGCATCAAACGAAAAAATCTTTCTGAATAAATCCAATTCAATAGATCTATTACGTGGCTTGCCACTTCACTGATCCGCGATGACTTTCAAGGAATCCTTTACAATGCCAACTATAGTTAAATCATTATGACGCCAATCACTTTAAATATCTTCTTTTTCTAACCAATTTTTAATTGTAGTCAACTAATTTGTTTTATAATATGTATAGAACTATTTCAATATTTTGATTAATTATAAAAAGTATTTGCATCGAGACGGAAGACTTGAGAGAAAATTCTCTGCTGTACTCGAGCATTTGAAGATTGTCAAGTACCTACTATTTTCAATGAAGCAGCCACATCAGTTGATTTGAAATCCATTCAATCGAACATTTCACCTCGCGGTCAAAGCAGCCCGACTAATTTAAAACGTTCATTCATACTTCTGCTACAAGTTCAGCGTTGAGCGATCCGTACTCTTCAATATTATTTTAGGTGGGCGTATGTTTTTATTTCTATTCACGTCGGCAACAAGTAATAAGGTAAACATTACCCAAGCTAGTGTTAAACGCGACCAGCTAAGCAACATTTTTATGTGTATTTTAAAGGGTCAGCGAACAGCGCTCGGTAGAATCGTAAGTAGCGTTTTTATCTGTGATAAGATGTGTTTTCTCGGCATCTTGTTTGGGTGTTGATAAATATATTTGTCTACTTTTCAAGGTTAATGTGGGACAGATGTCTGTAAATTTTTATGTATAAAAAAAAAAAAACAATATTTAGACTGGTTTACAATTTGGGTAGAGATCAAAGAGATTGTGTACAATTTCTGACTGTATTTTAGCCCATTGTTTCAGCAGTTTAGTCATTGATAAAACGTAGCTTGTGTCCATACTTTAATTTTCATTTTTATCTGCTATTAGTCAGATCAGATTAGAAGTTTTAAATATTTTCTCCTACAACTACTAAAATTAGAAAATTTTCTTCTTTTCATGATTAAAAATTTAATATATATTTATTATTATTTTTTTGTAAATTTTATGATCCTATGATTGCTTGTGTTACTAAGTGACGTAACATTAAAAAGTGGTCCATCATCCTGCTTACCGCCCTAAATCATAAAAAAATTATCTTGTGTTATTCAGATTACTGCTTGAGTTTATCCAACTAGTCTATTCAACCGCTTTCAAAAAGGAGGAGGTTCTCAATTCGACTGTATTTTTTAATTTTTTATATAGTTGACACGCGATTACTCCACCAATTTTTTATTTGGCGACTCTATTTTATTTTTCAATACCTTGGTCTTTAAATATTCATTAAATTTTAAAATTATTTATGTATCTTTTAATTTTACGAGTTACTTTAAACTTACCTCATTATTTTACATAGATCCTAAATTAACCAAATTTATAATAATACTAAATAATTTTGGGTTTATTTGATTACGCCCCCAATAAGTGCCTATAGTTTGAATGTAGAGTGTGTCGTTTGGGCACATTTGGGGACAACGATTGCTGTATTTGACTATAAAAAACCATTATAATACACATTACGTAACAATAGTAATACAGTCGAACTTCATAACGTGATTCAACATGGACGTCAATGTAGCCATAAACGATTTATTTTAGTCGATGACGACGTACGACGCGACAAGAACATAATGTGTGTATAGATATATTTTTTAATTGCCAACGATTCAAGGATTTAAAAGGTCATAATTGTTTATGTATTTAATTAGATATCTATAGTTTTGTGAATAAATAATCCTTAGGCACCATATCAATGTTTTTAATGTCAAATTGTCCAATAGTCCAGGAAAATTTACTAAGAAATAAAAATTTGAGATTCTTAGGGGAACTTTTTATATAAGTTTCTAGAAAATAATGAGTAAAAAAAGTTTTTCTTAGGTGTTTATATATGCACATATTTTTGTCAGGCATTGATTTTTTTAGATGATCCCTTGGGAACAGTTCTTTTTCCTGGGTGAAAGGTACCCTATCTCCAACTTTCTGTATTACGGACAACACAACATGATGATCAGGCGTGAAAGCATAACAAACAAATTCACTTTTAAGCATAACAAATTGACTTTTGCATTTATAATATTAGTTAGGATAAGAAACTAGGTTGAAGATAGAATTTGCCCTCGCCGGAACCCAACACAATATTTCACCTCGTCAGGCTGTCCGGTTTAATATTTTATAACTGCGGATCAGGTCTATACTTACCTAACTAGGTATCTACACTTATAAAATTTGATTTTAGAAACCCTTAAATCTCAAACTAAAAATAAAATATTCATAGTAACTTCTCAATACTATTGGTAATTGATCGTTTAAATATTAAAATTTGATCTCGTCGAATTAAATAAATGACAACGGATTTAACAAAATGCCGGAAACTACGTAAAGGCCAACTGTTTATTGAATAAGTTGAATAGACAAACCAATAGAAATTCCGTCTTATTAGTGAAGGAATTTAAAAGATTACTAACAGAAGTCTTTATTATTATTGATAAATTCTCATGGCACCACCTGTACGAGATGGTTGCTTATAAGCGAGTTCTAAAGCCATTGTTGTCTAAAATCATTCATATATACTAATATTATAAAGCTGAAGAGTTTGTTTGTTTGTTTGTTTGTTTGAACGCGCTAATCTCCGGAACTACTGGTTCGAATTGAAAAATTCTTTTTGTGTTGGATAGATCATTTATTGAGGAAGGCTTTAGGCTATATAACATCACGTTGCGACTAATAGGAGCGAAGAAACAGTCGAAAATGTGGAAAAAACGGGGAAAATTATTCATCTTTGAGGGCTTCCATTGCGTGCGCTGCGAAAACCGTTCGAGATACCCAAATGATTCCCAAAATAATTATTCCACGCGGACGAAGTCGCGAGCACCAGCTAGTCATTCATAAAATATATAAACGAAACGGGGAAATTGAACCAAATTGCCAAATCTACTCCGGCAGGCGTGTCTTAGCTAATCGAATTTTGTTGACGAGTCGAGAGTTTGTTGATCATTACGATACTTACATAAATAATTTTATTTCAGTCACATTGATTTCCGTGTACGTTGACTATAAATTACAAAGTTTATGTTTTAACAATATCGAATTCAACTCGTGCGCCGCCAAAGATTTACGGACGAGAGGACTAAATTAGCTGTTGGGGTATCATTTTGGCGCCTTTGATTAGCGAGGCGCGCCTGCAAGCCATCGTGGGCGTGATGCGAAATTTAATTGTTTCGACCTTCAACGTGATGAAGTTTCAATGCAACATCAAATATAATAAATTAATCTAAAATTTACATTTAAAAGAGACCAGAATATATTATTATATAGTCTGAATTTGAAATTGACAGTGCTAATTTTGAAATCATTTTGACTGCGGTGGTTCCTTCCAAGTAGAGACATGGGATAAGTTGTGCGATAGGTTCTTGGAAATGTCTTTCCTTCACAAGGATTGCTTGTGGAGGAAAGGAAAAGGGAAAAAAGGAATAAATCTACATATTACAATATAATATATTTCTATTTAGCAAAGTTATAATATACCTACAAATTAAATACTATATAATCACAATACACACATATATATTTAATAACTCGATACATAGATAGAAAAGGGTGTTTGGGATATACTCGTATAGGAAACTTCCTAAACCAATAATGGGCTAAAAATAAAATGTATGCGGGAAAATATATTTAAAAAAAAACAATCTGGCTTGTTTGCATTATTTTTAGATATTTTCTGACACAAAAATCGAAATAAAAAAGTGTTTATTACTTCTCTAGTTTCCAATATGTTATATGTACCAAACACAATATGTGTAGAATGTATAAGAGTGCTCCATACACACCAAATGTATGGGTATGTATATTCACTTATTATATATTCACTTCGCTTATTCAGATTGACGTGTATATTCAATTAGATACGAAATATATTTGCTCAGTGAAAAAATTCACATCACACCGTATCCGACGCACGTTTCTCTCCTATAAACAACCGCGATCGGGCTCATAAACTTTATAATACAAACATGACACCATTTTGTCTTCAATCTACAGACTATGACCCACATTAACTGCCTAACTACATAGGTAAATGTCGCATAGAATTAATTAGTTGGACACATAGTGCGAGAATCAATTCGTTTGCAACGAAGCCGAAAACATCTTGTTATAATTTACATGTTTATGCCATTATTTTTTTAATTTAGGACATAGCTGGCTCAAACAATTTTTATATACGTTCACTTACTAATAAAAACACGGCTTTTTATGTTAAGGTCAGCAGATAGGCTGACGTTTTTATAAAAATGGCTTCAGTAGTAGAGGAGTTCATTGGCGTAAAACAACGTGACTCGTAATTTTTATATATATAGATATAAAGAAAATAAACTATTTTTTATTTGTATTCTGTATAAATAAAATAAAATAAAATAAAATTAAAGTTGGTATAGGTATATTAATTAACATCTTAAGTATTAAACATACCTACTTATGATGTTACTGACAGAAATTCGGTATAGTTCAATTTTGGAAAGAAAAAAAAAATAAACATTTATTACCGTGTAGTTAAATCTAACTAAACCAGCCTTTTTACATTCAGTTTCTTCATGGAACACAGCGTGGCGCGTCGCTCGTCAACCATATAAGATTTATGGTGCCATGGCATTTTATACACAATGGCTTTGAGACCGAGCTCGTAAATTTCCCAACAAATCGACGGAAACACCTACTTTAACGACAGCTATATCACAGGGTGACATTACGTCACATTATTGGTAACCACAGAAATAAATCAAGATATTATAACGGGAACGTCCGATTTAAGGTGTAAACACACGCCAATCTTAAAAATTTGCAGTTTTAAAAAAAAATGTTACAAGAAACTGTCAATGCAATTGGTTTGAAAAAAATATATATTATACTTAAACTTGTGAAGAACAAAATGTATTGTTTAGAATTTCCATCGAAGTAGTAGAAACCCCACAATAAAATTTAGAACATAAGAAGAATTTGACTTATATTGAAATATGTTTCGAAAACGGTTTGTTGCGCGAAAATGATTCCTGCACCGAATAATAAGTCAATGTCATTTAAAAAAAATGTATTGATTTTTTTATTTTTTTTTTAATGTAGTTTTAATGAAAAGTAAAAAAAAACACATTTATCACGCCTGTTGAATTGTTTCCGCCGCCTCGGAACTCTAAATATATGGCGCTACAGTGTCTCAGTGACTGCGTTGAGGTGTGGATTACGTTTGTGTTTTTCGTGCGGAATTAGTATGATATATATAAACATTCTAAAGGTCATATCGGTGAAGGTCAAATCGTCAATTTCATTCGCCTTTGTGAATCCCTTAAGGCGTCATAGAACACGCTGCATAAGCTGCGGCGCGCGAGTGTGGCGCATGCAGTACATGGACACTGCTTATATACCTATAATATATTTTTCTTAAATAAAAGTAGCATAAGTTACTAATTATAACATCAGCTCTCTGCCAGTGAAAGTCCCTACAAAATCGGTCCAGCTGTTTCGGAGATTAGCCGGAACAAACAGTTATTTTAACATTACAAACAGTGTACTAGGCTTAATACAGTAATATTAGGCCAATATTGAAGAAAATGTAAAATGCTTCGATCTGTAATTTGTAAGTTACACAATGGTAGGTACTTAGTGAGCTATTTTAATAACAAAACCAACAGTTCAACCAAAGCGTGTTGATGTTGATTGCGCCCACTTTAAATTCTTAATACTTTGTTGTACCTAATTGTTTTAGAAACACAATTTTGTTGAACAACAAAGATTACTCAGTCAACCTTTTAACAAAAAGTTGTATACCAAACTTTTAAATAGCGAGCAACAACGGCTTAATAAATTAGTGCGATTAAACTTTAATATAATATTATTTCACAGTCATTTCTAAATCACGCCTTAAATTACTATAGTAGGTAACTATTATTTAATCTGTGCCTTAACTGTGTAGTCAACCGATTATCATGAAATGTTGCATACACGTTGTTAGAGATACCGATACAGAAACCTTCCTTGCCTTCCCAGAAAAAAAAAAAACTTACTGTTCCCAAGAGATTATCTAATCTATCTATCGATTATTTTTAGTGCAGTTTTTAATCCTATTGATGTGCGAATTTAATATAAATGAGATATACAATGAATTACAGATGCAGGAAACCAATATATTTTTATTATCTTTTATGAAGCTCACTTGGCGACAGGCGTGTGCCAAAGATGCGAACAGACGGGTTTGTTGTAGGGAATAAAGTCGTGTAACTATCACCTGTGCTATGCATCGATGTATAGTGCTATGAGATATTGCATAGCGCACAAAGGGTACGGCCAACTGCAAGCGAGTGATGGCAATAAAATTATATTCATAAACTTTCTTACCATCTAACAAAAGTAGATCCGCAAAAATAAATTATAATTTAACAAATAATATACCACTAAATAATTAAATCACTTAATTTTAAATCAATGTGAAACTGGGAAATGTTTATTATTTAAAAGAAAGGCGACATTTAAATATTTTTGTAACAATTTTTTTTCTCAAAGTTTAACATAAAAAAAAATTCGCAGTATCGAAGTTTTATTGTTGATATAATATGTATTGTACATATGTACATACGAGGAGGTATATTGTGTACGGTTTGATAACCCGTACATAGTACTATAAATAAATTTACTTACAACGAAACATAAGTGACTACAGAGTACCCCTCTAGCAATTTATATTCTGAAAATAATGAAAATTTAATAGAAAAAAATATTGTTAATCTTGATCCAACTTGTAACAAAAATTATAACAGTACCAATAAATATTATAATGAAACTAATTTACTTCAAGTGGTACACCAAAATATTCAGGGTATGTCACACAAAGAGTTGGAGATTGAATTGTTCATGAACCATAATAATATTGACATTTTCTGTATAACAGAACATTGGTTGCAAAGTCACCAGTTTATGTTTAATTTCGATAACCACCTAGTAGGCAGCTCTTTCAGCAGAGTTAACGGTATTCGTGGTGGCTCTCTAATTTTAGTTAATAAACACTTAAAATATAAGGAACGAAATGACATTGTGAGTCTCTCTGTTGAGCGGATTGCTGAGCTGGCCTGTGTGGAGCTTGAAGGTTTTGTTGTTATAAGCGTATACAAACCACCCTGTGCTATATATGATTATTTTGAAGGAGTTGTAGATGTTGTGCTAAGCAAAGTGTGCAAAATGAACAAAATTGTTATTTTTTGTGGAGATTTTAATGTAAATATCCTGGAAAGCACTAGTCAATCTACTAGGTTGCTTGCTTTATTTAAATCATATAATTTGAATAATATATTTTGTGAGCCGACTAGGATTGCTGCATCAAGTGCTACTTGTATTGATAACATCTTTTCTAACATAATTCCAGTTAATAAATCAATAATTAATAATTTGGATTCGGATCACTCTGGTCAATTAGTAGCTTTTGAAAGGCACATGATAAAATATAGTAAAAATGAATTGACATTAGTACCTATTACAAAAAAAAGACTAAATACTTTTAAAAACAATTTATATGGTAAACTTTCCGTGGCTAGTCTGGATGAGGAAGCGAATAATATGTTTAACCAAGTCTTTGACATTTTGATTGCTGAATTCAAAAAAATTTTCACACCTAAAACAGTAGTTTTAAATGGTCGTATGAGTTTTAGTGATTGGGCTACTACAGGTATAAATAAAAGTAGACAACGCTTATTTGAACTCTACGAAGAAAGAAATTATAATAAAAGTACAGACTTTCATGAATTTGTTAAAAAATATTCAAAATTATTTAGACGGGTATGTATCGATGCAAAATCGATCTATTTAAAAGATAAAATAATAATGTCCTCAAATAAGATTAAAACTATTTGGAACATCATCAATAGTGAAACTGGAAAGTCAGTAAAAAACAAACCGGATTTGGAGCTAATTGTAAATGGGCGTAGGTTACAAACAGAGGTGGAGGTAGCCACGGCATTTGAAAATTACTTTACTTCTGTACCGTTGGTTACTACAAGGCACCTTAATTCCTCCCCTGGTGTCGCATTAGCATTCTTAAAAGCGAGTGTACCGGAATGTACTACTGATTTTCAATTTCAAAGTATAGGGCCTATTGATATAATAAGTGCATTTAAATCGTTAAAGCAGAAAAATACGGCAGATCTATGGGGACTATCTGTTAAAACAATAAAATCAGTAATTGACGTTATAGCTCCTCATTTAGCAGCTGTGTTTAATTGTTGTATTTCTACGGGCATATTCCCTAATCAAATGAAATTGAGCAGAGTGATACCTCTATTTAAGTCTGGTGGTACTACGGACCCCTCAAACTTCCGCCCGATTTCAGTGCTACCCGTTCTTAGTAAAATTTTCGAAAAAATCTTGTTTAATCAAATGTACTCTAATTTTTCGGCGAATAACCTTATGTGTAATAAGCAATTTGGTTTTACAAGGGGTCGCTCAACTATTGATGCTGGAGTAAAATTGCTGAAGTTTATTTATGAAGCTTGGGAGGATAGACACGATGCTCTGGGTATTTTTTGCGACCTGTCCAAAGCTTTTGACTGTGTTAAATATGAAAATTTATTCGGGAAACTTTCCCACTACGGTATTAGAGGTGTAGCTTTGGATCTTTTGAAATCGTATTTGAGTGATAGAATTCAGAGTGTTGATGTGGGTGGGATTAGATCACAGGGATCATTAGTGACTATGGGTGTCCCGCAGGGCTCTATTCTGGGTCCGTTCCTCTTCCTTATTTATATAAATGACCTTCCTTACCATATTAATGATCATGATATTGTTTTATTCGCAGATGATACGTCATTGCTTTTTAAAGTTAACCGTAGAAAGAAACATGATCATGTTAACTCGGCAATGTCTAAGGTTATTGATTGGTTTAATGTTAATAATCTTTTGTTGAACAATAAAAAGACAAAATGTATTAATTTCACTTTACCAAATGTAACACAAATTGATCATAATGTTCACGTAAATGGTGAAGACATTGAGCTGGTTGAGTCGACTGTATTCTTAGGTATAAATGTAGATTCTAAACTACAATGGGGACCACACATTAATAAACTAGCCATTAAATTAAGTTCGGCTGCTTACGCTGTTAAAAGAATTCGCGAGCTTACTGACGTAAATACCGCGAGGATAGTATATTTTAGCTATTTCCATAGTGTAATGACGTACGGTATTTTGCTTTGGGGTAATGCTGCGGATATAAACACTATATTTGTATTACAGAAAAGGGCTATTCGTGCCATCTACAAGCTCGGTCCTAGGGTCTCGTTAAAAGATAAGTTTAAGGAAATAGATGTACTTACTGTAGCCTCACAATACATTTTTGAGAATCTTTTGTTTGCTCACAAAAATATTAGCACTTTCAGTAGAAATAGTGATGTTCATAGTTTGAATACTAGAAATAAGCATAGGCTTCAACCGCATAAATCTCGTCTCCACAGGGTTAGCAACTCTTTTATGGGACAATGTGTACGCTTCTACAACAAGCTTCCTGCTGATATACAACAATTATCTACGAATAAATTTAAAGTTTATATAAAGAAAACCCTGTGCAAAAAGGGTTATTATAGGATATTAGATTATATAAATGATGAATGTCCTTGGAGTTGAATAGTTGTATATTTGTGTTATATCGATGTTATGTATTATAGACTGATTGACGGATTTATGAAAAGAGCAACTAGGGGGTTTCTTGCCGAGTTCTTCCCCCTAGAAGCAGCTTTCCGAACCGGTGGTAGTTTGTAATTGTAAATTAAGTAATGTTGACGAGGATAAATGTTTTGTTAAAACTTACATCTAATAAATGATTTATTATTATTATTAAAAAAAAAAAAAATAAAAAAAATAAAATAAAAATAGCCTTTATTTTCTACTACAGTTTTAACTTATCTTACTACAATTGAACTTAAAATTTTAACTTAACTTATTAAAATTTACCTAACTTTGAATTCCAACTTTACTTATAACTTTTAAGTCTATTACAATTTAACTTTAAATTTTTATCAACTTATTACAATTTAATCTTAAATTTTTTCAACTTATTACAGTTTAACTTTAAATTTTATAGAAGTTATTACAATTTAGCTTTGAATTTTAACTTTACTTACTTATTAGTTTTAAGTTTATTACAATTTAACTTTTAATTTATATCTTAACTTATTACAATTTAGCTTTAAATATTAACTTATCTTTATTACAATTTAGCTTTAAAATTTAGCTTAACATATTACTTTTAAGTTTATCGCAATTTAACTTTAAAATTTAGCTTTACTTATTACTTTTCAGTTTATTGCAATTTAGCTTTAAATTTTATCTCAACTTATTACAATTTAGCTTTAAAATCCAGCTTAACTTATTACTTTTAAGTTTATTGCAATTTAACTTTCAATTTTATCTTAACTTAATACAATTAAGCTTTAAATTTTGACTTAACTTATTAGAATATAACTAAATTTTTACTTAACTTATAAGACTATAACTAAATTTTTACTTAACTTATAAGAATATAACTAAATTTTTACTTATCTTATTAAAATTTTGCATTAAATTTTAACTTAACTTATTTTAACTTTAACTTTATTACAATTCAGCTTAATCTAGGTAGAAACAGTATATGTGTTATATATTTTTATGATTATGTATTTATAATATATATTATACTTAGTTGACTCATATCCGTAGTAGTCGCCTCTGTGGCGTATAGGCCTCTCCTAAATCCATACATCTATTGTTTCCTCTCTGGTTTCGCATTGCTATTGCGGATTATGATTTAGGAGGTGGTGGTCTGACTCCTCCACGGTGACCAGCCGGCTTGGAGAAGGTAGAGAGGTTGACGATGCACTAGTTAGTTTTTATTTATTTTTTTATTTTTTCTTACACATTTACATTTTGACTTGATGTTGATGGGTTGTTGGGATTTATCTGCGAAGGGCGTAGAAAACTGGTCATGGTTTGTAACTTGTTTTTTTTAAATATTTGTTTTGGCCTTTCTTTATCACATTCCATTATAATTACTTTTTCTGCTTCCTCTGGCGATTTAGACATAAAACGCTTATTTGTGTTTGTTTTTGTTGGTGTGTTTACTACGGATTCTCGTGTTTTTAGTGTCACAATTTTATCATAGCGTAAAGCTACTCTTTTTCCCGAGTCTCGCTCACGTTTAATTATTATTATTATTATTATTATACTATAAAATAATTCTAGCAACATAATTAGAAAAAAAGTGATCTGACACACACATTGTGGCATGCTTGCAAAGATATATTATTTCTATATACCTATCACCGTAGGGAGCACGCTGTCACTTGGACCTCAGACGAAATAACTAGCTGGCCACCTGGCTTTTATAAATTTTTTGTCCAACACCGGTATTCATAGAAAAAAAAACTAATTAATTTATTTACAACTGTCTGTTATCGCTTTTTACTTTATACGATTATAAGAAGATTGTATTAATTGATGTGTTTTTGTCATAAATTCAATAAGTTATGAGCATTTCAAATCACTAGCACAAAGTAAAATGATTCATAATTATAATTTTTATGACTTTTTTATGTTACCTTGTTACCTTGTTATTATACCTGGCGCGTTACCTTTGTTACCTTTGTTAGTAAAATATCTCTTTCTATGTAGAAATCCATCTACATAATTATTAGTAGATTTTGTGGCCTGCACTTTTAAATATAAACGCATAATAAAAACTGTATACTTGTACGAGTTACTTATTGATTATCTATGTAAAATAATCAATAAGTTCTGTAGCATAATCACACGAACGCACGTGTTATGTGACGTAAATTATGGCAACATTATTAAATTATTATGTGCGTTCTATTCGTTATCTAGACAACGCATTACAATTCGAATTAGGCACTGGTGCAGGATAACAAAGAACATAACAGTTCGTATTGATGTCATTGTAATGCCTGCGGACCGTGAAAACGGGGTCTCCGACAGAGCAGCAAGTGCCGGCAAATAACAAAAGATACCATACGAACATAAATTAACATATTAATACAAGTTACAGCCCAGGTGGTCGGCGGGCGACCGTAATTTGATCACCACCAAATATTCACAACACTGTCTCGACACGACGCGACTGGGCTACATCGATCGAACGATTTATAAAGTGATTTTATTGCCGCAAAAAATAAAACAAAGAAAAAACCGAACGAGACTCGACAAGCTGCTATAAATTAAACTTGTGGCACCTTAACAGCTGCCGTAAAACACATTCGAGATAAATCGGAAAATTTAATTGAAATAATCAGTAACGCTTGTGTTTGAAGAGGCGCGACCTATTTCGTTGCCGGATGAATCAGTGAAGTTTATTCATTGTTTTCAACATGCATATTATGATGCATATGAGGAGAATAGATTTTTCATTAGTTAACATATATTATGCTATATAGAATAAAATTATAAAGAGTGAAAGAGAAAGAATGGTCTTTTTTATGTAAAGGTCGTCCTTTGAGGTCGTCAAACAAAGCTGACTGTCCACTTTTTGGTAGGTGGCTGCCGTTACATATTAAATTACCAAAACTAAGGCCCTGGCGATCTTAGTGTGTGCCCTGAAGTTTGTTTATATTTGGAGAAAATTCTTTCAGAAAATATTTATTGGTAGTTGCAAGACATAGGCTATCCTGTGTAGGCATGTAACCTGCCCAAGTTAAACTTTAACCCAAGTTAACACCCCTTTTTATACAGGCCCTTTTTAAATTATTTGGTAATTAGATAGGCATCTAACTTAGACAGAATCACCAAGTATATTATTTACTTTTTTTTTAAGAAAAGTGTGTTAAAAACACGTTAAATACAGTGTTTAAAAAAATATTGCCACTATATATTTTAACTCTTCATATTATTATTTAACTTACATACATTGCGAAAATTATTGCGTTGTTTCTGTATAGAAATGATCTCGAAAACATTATTAAATATTTCATGCGTTTTTATGATAAGATAGCTCGCTATCAAGTTTGTCCAACACCCACTCGATGTTGCAAGGAGAAAGTGCAAGGAATTGTCGCAAAGCATATAAGTGATTATTATTCCAATACCTGTTTCAAACGTAAGTAAGTACTTACCTTACGAAGCGTTTGTGGGAACCTTATGTTATGTTCACTCTTTATGAAACATTTGCAAAGGGCATCCAAATTAACTATAACACCTTTATAATAATACTTATTATAATATCTATAATAATATTGGTTTAGTAATTTATCTATGATAAATAATTAATTATGTGATTAAAGAAATGAGATATTTTTTGCTGATCAGTCGAGACACTTGCATGCAAAGCTCAAATAAAGGTATAAGATTTCTTAAGATTAGACTGAGCAGAAAAGTTTTACTCGCCTAGTTGACTTCTTAGGGTAATTTTTTTATAAAGTTTGAAAACGGCCAGGTTAATACAAAAAACCTTATTTATTTTGCTAATCTACTCGTATCTTGTTAAAATTAATTTAAACCATATTACCACAATATACACCGAAGTGCGTCTACCGTTAAGTGCAACTGAAGTCACATTTTCGTGTGCATTTTTTATTGTCACAAACGTGCGGTTTCCACATCCGCTTTAGCAGACAACACCTCCCTTCCCCGGAGCACCGCCAGCCTCACAATTCATCCGGAATTGACAAAAGAGTCGAGCCGTCGCCAAAGGCCGCCTCCGTCCGCGAATAAAAAGATTTACACGAACCAAAAGTAGGGTTTTTTCCCCGCTTTGTCACTGCGGCAGACTTGTCGGTCATTTCCTCGAAGCTAATCTTGTTGTCATGCGATTTTTATTTTCATTTACGATAGAATGCAGTTATATCTTACGGTTAAACGTTGGATACGATTTTAGATTAAATTTCGTTTGATCTGGGCCATATAATTATTATGATTTACTTTAATAAGTGATTTTACACGTCAAAAGCATAATGAGACAATGAATATTAGTACATCCTAGTTTGACTGTTACATCGGTGGTATTTTCATTACTAGTAACCTTGATCTGATGCTGCCGCATCAAGTAGTCTTCAGGACACCCAACTCCTCAGAAACTTATAGCGTGTTTGGACTCAATAGAAACTCGAGGTGTTCATAATTTTAATTAAGTATAACTCCTTTTATATAATGTAGGTATAGATATAGCAAATGCAGATTAAATTCCTCTTCGCCTCTCTTAAATATCAAGAGATATGCATTTTGCGTGCGACGATAATCCTTAACATAAATTTCTAGTGTAATATTCTAATAAAATATTGTCTTAATACTCCTTCCTATTTTACAACATGACGCCTGCGCAGCCGCGTGATCTAGACAAACCAGTCTCTGTAGGTACTTATTATAACATGCCTAGCCTATCCCGCAGCTCGGCGAATCGATGTGCCGATATGATCGGTGTGTACTTATTCGATTATCGTTACACTATTCGAATGCAGAATCGATACCGCAATTGGAACGTGCACAAGGAACATTCATCATCAGACCGTTGACCCCACCATCTGTTTTCGATCTTTTCACTTTTATTTGGCACTTGTAATAATACACTAATAGAACATGTGTTTTACTGTTTCTTTAAATTGAATAAATCGTATTGTTGTTGCAGATTATTTCGAGTTAAATTAAGGAGTCGCTGCCTGGCTGAGCAAGGTCAAAGGTGTGTACATACAGTTTAATTAATTTGTTAGTTGTCACTTAAAAATTACTTAACGTGGGAAGGTATTATATTTATTCAGACTTTAAAATAAATATCTCAAGTAATAAATTTGGTAAGTGTTATGTGATAAGTAAGCATCACTGTTTAGTTTAGAAGACTGATGGAAAACTAATTACTGTAAAGGTAATTACTTATGTAGATATTTTTGACAACAGCAATTTAACCAAAATCGGTGTAATAAATTCGAAGCACTATTTTGTTTAGAGCAGCGCAAGCTCTGTCGAAAGACAAGTATTATGTACCTACTTGAAGCTTATAGTTCGATGACTTGAAGCTTGAAGCAATCAAATGCCAATGCGAATGTCAAATGGTTATTGCTTAATTATAAGTATAGGATTATTATTATTTTTAAACTTCTAAACTAAGTTTATATGTGAATATATGAAATTAATGAAAAATAGTAAAAAAACTACTTTGTTCGCGTAACTTTATAATACAAGTATACCTATACCCTATGTTACTCGCTAATAATGTAGCTTTCATAGGTGAAAGAATTTTTAAAATCACTCTAGCTATAGTAGTTTTATAGTAGTTATTGAGTTTATTCATTTGTAGTTAACAAAACTACAAATCTTTTTTCTTTATAATATTAGTATATATAATAAAAACCAAAGAGATTGAACCGTTAAATAATTTTGAAACCAAGCTCATTGTTCCATCCAAAGGTCACCTTCTACAACTAAACTAATAATAAGTCTATACCTAAAACCAGCGAACTTGAAGATATTATTTCGATGCCTAATACCTATATATATTAACTATAACATGTAGAGTACTTCATCCCCCTATTGTCAATGTCAATAAGTGTTTTACTGCCTACCCGTTTCACCTTCACCTTCATTATAATTAGTCCACGAGCGTTCATTTATAGACTTCCCCTCCATGAACAAAAGCTAACCCGCATACAATATCATTTCCCAGCCCCTACTTTGCATATTTCCTCAATTATGTATAATGCAATTATTATATCGATAAGTATAAATCATTAAAATTTACTTAATACCAAGAGTATTTTTAAAGAAGATTTAAAGAACATTGCTAGATGTTATACAGTGTCTAAAAATACAATATATTAAACTCTAGGAACACTAGCGTTGCACATCGCATATTCATAATCCATTCAAATTCAAATGACCTCCAACCAAAGTTGCGTACAAAGATATATTAAATAAATAATAACGCTAGACAATATAGAAAGTTGTCTGCATCATCGCTACGGTGACCATCTTTTGGACAGTGGACTTTGTATATATCTATTTGTTTATTTATTGCAACCTAACAGCGTATTAAATATGCTGACATTACTGACTGTTACGTTACTAGTTTTGATAAATTTTAATTTATAAGTACAAAAAGAATTAAAATTTACAATTAAAATAATTAAGACATAAACGTACACATAAGTACACACATACATATATAATATATATAAACAGAACACATATGGGTCAGAGTGAGTGAGTGAGTGCGAGCGGTTAATTTGCGTGTGTTGTGTGCGCGTATATGTTTGTTAGATATTTTTTCTTTATTTAAGCTTAGATAATATAGGAATAGATTGCATACACCTTTCAGCTCAGCATTACATACAGCTCCATGCGTGCTGATTTTCTTAGACAGTGCGTTGCTCCTGTTCCCGATTTCTACAGCACCCATAGGTTGAGAGGCCTATGAGTGACGCCTATGTCCAGCAGTGAACGTCTTGCGGCTGAGATGATGATGCCTTCATATAAAAAAAGAATAGAAAGCTTGCTGCGGTAATTTCGATATTCCCAGTCCCAATTTAATTCGATAAACTAAACTGATGGACACACCAATAGGTGGATCGGAGGATTATAAAAATGCATTAATATCGACCGACAGTTCCGTTCGGGTTTGGTGCAATTTCGCACGCTTCAACACTATTCTATTGTATGCAAAACGAAATTTTATCTAACTAGACGTTTAGTATGCAAAGACAATACTAAATGTGCTTTCGGTGCAATCAGTATGCTGCACTGATTTACGGTTATAGGTGCGTCATCGTCCTACTTAAAAAAGAATTTCTAATAATGTTCACAAGCATTCTGACATAATTTTTTGCTGGATATTTTACGATTTCTAGTCTATGGTTTTAGGCGATGATCATTTGCATTATACACAAAGACTATATAAGTATATTTGGGAGTAATTATACAACCTCCCTTCACTTGGCTCCCACGTCTAGGATCCCATAGGATACATACGTAGGTAATACGTTTCCTTGTTATTGAAATTCATTGTATGTTATGTTTTAATGGGATTATCAAGTAACTAGCTGCTGCCCGCGACTTCGCCCGCGTAACTTAGGTACTTATAAACCTTCCTCGAGAACCACTCTACCCATTAGTGAAAACCGCATTAAAATCCGTTGCGTAGTTTTAAAGATCTAAGCATACAAAGGGACATAGGGACAGAAAAAGCGACTTTGTTTTATACTATGTAGTGATGTCACATAAAAATTCATTCTCTGATGATAAGTCTTGCGAGCGTACAAAATTTACGTCCGTGTAACAAATGCCCCAAATAATAAGGACCAGAATGTAAATTATATAAGCATATCTAACTGACGCAATATTATTTATGCAGTCTCATAAGGCTAAGTTGGACAAATATTTAAATTATTTGAAGTCTCAAAATTCTAAAATATTAAACTACACGAGTTGAAATGGGCAATAGAAATTAAACTAAACTAAAGAGTAAATCGTGAACGCTTTCGTGCATTGTCTGACATTGTCTGAAGCATTTGTTGCTTACGATATAGAAAGTTGACCTGACAATCGATTGTATTTAAAATGGACAAATATACTAGTATCTATTCTATACAACTAGGTTGACTAAAGTGCAAGTCCAATGTATTTTAAAAAACAAAGTAGGTACCTATACTCGTATATATCATTGTAAGCACTAGACCTTACTGTGTCTGATTATGAAGTGGTGAAACTGAAAACTTAAATGACGTTTTATTACATCTAATACTATATAAAGACTATACCTATGACTATATTGATATACCTACTAAGTATATATAAAGAGGTAAAGTTAGTATGTAGGATGTAATTTTCGCAACTACTCATCCGATTTAAAAATTCTTTCACCAATTTATAGTTAGAATTGAATTTCATAAATAAAAAATACAGTAGATAGGTAAATGTACAAAATAGGAACAATGATGGTTTTACGGTTATACCTATTTTTCATATTGTGTTTCACAAACTATATGATGTAAAATTAAGGATGTAACGCATTTTTACTGCTACTGATTGTATAGGTACGTAAACTTCGCCTATTTCGTCATCTTTATTTTCATACATTGTAGCCATTGTAGGTATACAATCGTTGGTATGTCTATTAATCGAGTAAGTTCTGAAATACTCAATCGGTTGAGGTCAAATTAATTGTTCTCTAGAGACGATAGTTCACTTACTTTATATAGGATACATTCCGTGAGGCTAATATTTCGAACCATCTTAACCAAATCATACTTGTGGCGCCACCTGTCGGAAAGAGCAGAAAAAAATTCTCATTAAATTTGACTTGACAATTGAATTTATAAATTAATTCTTAATTCTTATTTCTTACATTAGAAAATAGGTGTTTCTGTGGTAAAATTCACATTTTATAAGAACATACGTAATTATACATTAAATTAAATTAATTAAATGAAATTTTAGTCATAATTTTCAAAGAACGTTGCCATAGCGATGCGAATAAATAAATTTTTAAGTAACCATTACAAACACAGGGTTGAGTTTTAAATTAATTGTTAACCACGTTGGTAAAACGACGTAAGTAATTAAGTGACAATTAACTTTATATTCTCTTTTTTATTTAACTCGTTGCCCTGCACCTGTCTGTCATTCTCATTGCATCGTCATATCTTTGTTCGATTAAAGCAACTCAAAAAAGTAGTTGCCATTAAGTCCGATTGAGTATCGTTACAGGATGAATTAAGTGCAATTTTTTTATGCAATATAAGATTCTGTATTTGTGGTACCAGCCTATACATACGTATCACTGCTGAACACGCTTCTATGTGAATTTTCATATACTTATAGCTAATCTATACATATAATTTTATTTTTTATTATCTTTTTAGCTGTTACTTTAAATTTTTAATTACTTTTACCTTACAAAGTTTTATTAATTACAAAATATTAGAGTTAGTTACCTATTAGAGTTAGTATGATTGAGTCTAAGTAAAATTATGGCCTTTAACATAGATCGCTGAGTAGTTGGTTTTTTAATAATTTTATTAGTTAGTTCTTCTTCACATTATGAGAAATCTACAACGTTAAGTATTTTGTTTTAAACATTTTGGTTTTATTGATTAGAACTTATAGAACCGTCTATATTTGTAGAATATTCTATGAAAATTACTTACTCTCAAGTGTTATGCAAAATCCAATAACTAATTCATCAGTTTTATTGTTCTATAACCTACTTGTTATAGAACAATAAAAGTGAGGTAGATAAGTATGGAGATGGCGGCGCGGCGCTTCGAATAAATTATCTAATCTTATCATCAGGGATTGCCCATAGGCGACGATATGACGGTGTTTACATAGATAAGACACAAGTTCTGATACTAACTTGTACGTGCTATTAACAGTATTAGTACTTAATTTTATTCTATATTTTGCTTTATAAAGTTAACGCAGTTCTTTATGAGATTGAGTTACTTGAGCATTCGCAGATATATAATACCTAAACTAATAATATAATTATTAGTTATTTATTTAATAATTAACCTAACCAATTATTATAATATAATTTTATTATTTTTCAGTATGTACATACTAGTAGGTATTGAGTTGTTATATATTCATTAAAAATACCAAAATTTGCTAATAATTTACATAAGTTTACAGAAAAAAAAACTTTTTTTTGGAGTGTAATTTTGTTTTGAAACTAACTTTCTTAAATAAAAAGAAACTCTAGACAAAAATTAGAAATGATATTTAATAACCTAATGATAGTAAAATAAATGTAGGTATATAGACAATAGGCCTATGCAGGCCCTATTGCATATCGAAGCATTTTTGTTATTGAAACGCAATAAGCTAAGTACTTGCCGCGATGGAAATCTTTCGTTTCTTTTTAGTAAAAGAGTATAATACCTAAGCAAACACTGTCACATATGACGAGTTTACGACTTACCGACAGATGGACAATGCGCAGATATAAGATTTCACTTTAACAATGAAAACATCTGACCGCACATATCTACTTACCACTGTCATCGATTTTAACCTTGAATACCTACCTAATAATAGCACAATTGCGATGTAAATATAATAATTTATAAGGACTAAAACAAGGAAATATCTACTCAATAAATATACATTTTTAGGTACTTACCCGGAGCTGCGCTAACTACTTTTGTAATAGGTTCAAAATTAAATTTGATTTATTAAAGGTCATCATTTAAGACTATTTTTTCAAAATAACTGATTTCTTTACTCTATGGCTTACGTTAGCAACATGAGAATTTTGGAAGGAGGGGCAACCCTGTGGCCATCAGGGTGCGGGGTCTTGATCGGGAACGCGGGTGGATGGCGGATGGTTCTTGGAATAAAGGCTTGGAATATAGTTAATGAGAGATAGTTAATTTAGTTAGAGCTAAAATGCAGTATGTAGTGTACTTGTGATAATATATAGGTAGTTCCTGTGAGTGTAGAATAATCACATTATAATGCACGTCGCTTTGTGGTAACAATTTCCGGTTTTAACAAAAAACTGCCAACAATTTTCGCTTATTGTTAAATTCAGTTAACACAAATCAGGGAAACGGGATCTTGTCACATATATAAAATTTAGAATATACATCTGGGTCTGTATCATAGATAACAAAAACACGATATGAGAAAAATGTGTAACAAAAAAATTTTCATTTTTCCTAATGACTAAACTTGTGATTAACTCATACAACATAACTTCACGAAAAAATAAAAGCCACTTTGTAAACATCATTGTGTAGAACTGTTATTCTGGAGTACTTGAATGATAACGGAAGGTTTCACAATCGATGTAAGCAAACACAATTATTGATCAGAAAATAATATTTTTTGTTTCTGCTTTCAGAGTTCGCTGCAATATGGGGGCGAGGACCCGGGAGTTAATACTGCTCCTGGCAGTTTGTGCGCTTGCGTTAAGCGAGCCCTTAAACAAAACCGCCAAGAAGGACGGCAAAAAAGTAGCTGCTGAAAATCTTCGTGACGTGGTCTACGACGACGAGGAAGTTCTCTATAATGAAGACAGACCCTGCCCCAGAGACTGCATATGCATTGTATCTCAAGGATACAGAATAGCGAAGTGCAACCGTCTCGAAGTCGGTACACAGAAGTTTAGCGACGATATCACCGACCTTGTGATTGAGAACGCCGATCCAAGTTATCCTATTATGCTGGATGACTTCATATTTAAGAAGCTCGGTCTGCACCAAATTGCGACTGTAAAAATTGTGAATAGCACAATTGGATCAGTTGGTCCAAATGCCTTCCAAGGCTTGAACGAACTTTATGCGGTAAACCTATCTAACAACAAATTGAGGAGTTTGCATCCTGAAACTTTTGCAACGAACAAAAAGTTATTGCTACTAACTCTATCAAACAACCCCTTAAAGTTCCCAGTCCTTGGTTCAAATGAGTACTTCTTAAACGCTTCTTCTGTGCAAGAACTTGATATTTCCTATTGTAACATGCAGTACATCACTTCTAATACATTTGAGAATATGCCTGGTCTAATGTACCTGAATGTAGCTGGAAACAACTTATCGAATATGGATATCGATACATTCAAATCACTATTGGATTTAGAAGAACTCGATTTAAGTGACAACAATATCAGCTGGCTACCAAATGAAATCTTCTCTGAAAATAGCGAGCTTGCAACGCTGCATATTCAAAGAAATCCCATCGATACGGTTTATGGATTGCAAATTTCTGACTTACTTACACTCAACGCTGGTCAAACTAAAATTCAGCTCGTTGGACCTTCCATGTTCAATGGCATGACTTACATTGCCAATCTCAATCTAAGTGGCAATCACATAGAAAAAATACACAACCAAGCGTTCCACAAACTAGTAGAACTTAATTATTTGGATCTTTCTTACAACAATTTAGATTTTATCTCTGGTGTTCTTATAAAGGAAAACATCGAATTGGATATCTTCAAAATTTCGAATAATCCTCTTTTGAAACATCTGCCAGCTGAAGGATTTAACAGCTCCGTGGATCAATTTAACATATATTATTTTGACGCTTCTAATTGTGGTCTAGAAGAAGTCTATGACGATTCACTGAAAACATTTACAGCACTTACTCAAGTTAATTTATCTGGTAATAAAATTAAATCCGTCAGTAACAAAGTCTTCTCTAGGTGCACAAAACTTGTGGAAATTAACTTATCTTACAATCACCTTACTACCCTAGATAACAAAGTATTCGAGAAAAATTCGAACCTCGGCAAATTATACCTCCAGGGAAATCCCCTGAAAGTTCTGTCAGCGAAAATGTTCTTCTATACTCCATCACTGTCCTGGCTTGACATCAGTCACGCTGAGTTGACCTCACTTTGGGGACAACGCAAAAACAAACCCACAACAATTCTCACCAGCTTAACATTCCTCAATGTCTCACATAATCGAATCACAGAAATAAAGCAAAATGAATTAGATACTCTATCAAAATTACGCACTTTAGACATTAGTAACAATCCATTGGCTTGTAGCCGGCAATTTGAAGACCTCATGACTTGGTTAAGCAAACACAATGTATCGTCTAGTAACAACATGGCCAGCATTGCTAACCTGGCCAGAGACGCCGTAGAAGAGGATAACAATTACAGTTGGGAACATTTAACACGTAAAACATGCGGAACAGCCACTATTCATCCTGTAGAACCATTGCCAGCAGTTTCTGACGAAGAGACTTGGGAGAAGATTGACGAGGATGATTATAATGAAGACGACTATGACGATGGCGAAATAAATTCAATTGCCGATAAAAAAGAAGAAAAGGTTACTAAAGTTCCGTTCCAATTCAGTACAACTACAGCTAAATCTGATGTTCGTTCTGATGAAGACGTTTTCATCAAAACTAAAATACCTGAAGATGATAATGATTTAGATGACACAGACGAGAATGATGGTGAAGGTGACGATGAGGACGACGATGAAGATGATGATTCTGTGGAAGATCAAGACGGCGACGACGACCTCGATCTTAACGTCCAACTTATGGATGATATTAGAGATTTACCTAGGACTACTAAACTGCCTGATAATGACAAAGTCAAAATCGATATAAAGTTGATTGAGAAGGAAAGTACGCTCGACGACTTAGAGCGCGCCGTGTATTCGCCAGAAATAGCAAGGAGGATCCACTCTGGCCACTACGAATACTTATGGCCGATTTTGATTGCAATTCTGGGCGCACTACTGCTTCTTATCATCATTGCGAAGGTCGTGATGGTCACGTGCAGTAGGAAGAATAGACAGGTCAGATATAACAGTGCCATTATCGCCGCAATGGCTTATCCTGGCCGTACAAAGAAAGACTGCGGACTGGTGTACCAACAGTTGTCCGAGGATCTGTCCGGACCCAAGACGCCGAAGTTGAGCCGTTACCAGCCTCTTCACAATGTCACCGTAAACGCGTCAAATGTTCAGTCGTACGAGAGCAGTCCTTTCCATCACAACAATATCGTCCCAGAGGCGGTGTGAGTTATGCGGTACAAAAGTTTAATATAGAATAAAAACACGTAAATTAACAACTGCGAATAAATTAAGCAGTAAGTGATAGTTGCAAGCGCTAGTCCCCCAACAAGCCTAACATTGAACAGGACGCACATAGTTCAGTGCCTTCAAACCCTCGAACAAGATTACAGTAACCTAGCGCTTATTAAGTTTGTAAAAGTAACAAATCAAGTCAAATTTTTACAAAAAATTAATTTAAGATATACATATTATATATACTACAAATTAGTTGTTAGGTTTATTTTATGTACTTAAAATTATTAAAAATTAAACACTAGATAAGTCTTTTTTTAATCTCCTGATAATTTTCAGTCAATGAAGGTTTTTATATTCAAACTACACTAAATGTCATATATTATGATAACTTATTTTATGTTTATTACTTGATAACATGATTGATACCAATTTACCAATAGCATTGCTGTGAAAATTTTCGAGTAAAATTTTGATAAATCAGAGTACTGGGAAAACAAAGACTGATAAACTTTAACCATTTATTTCAAAATGTAACAACTAAAAAATATATTGTGTGCAATCGTAAACAAGATGAAGTATACTTATAAAAAATAACATCTTAGTAAAATAAGTAAAAATTACTTAGTAAATAGTCAGCGATTCTTCCAATAATTTCGCCAAATCATCTTTAGATTGCTTAAGTGGAGCCATCTTCAGCAGGCGATCCTGAAACAAACATAATTATTGTTAATTAAAAATATTAGTACTCTTATAGGAAACTCTTGGAACTAATTATCAAGTTGAACTAATTGTAGAATAGGTAACTTTGAAGCTTTTAATAATTTTTTTTAGGTTACTGCCCAAGTGTCTGTGAAACGCAGTGTACCCTGCCACTACTTTCTAGACCAGAACTACTTTAGGCTTTATTAAACATAGCAGTGTCAACTAAAAATCCAAGCACAATTGTGAAAGTAGGTACTCAAGTAACATGGTCAGCAAATGAGCCTTCATTCCAAAGAAACTCACCTGCGGTAATGCTCCAGTGACAAGATCAGATATATCATCAGTTGTGTATCCGAGGTCATTCAAGCCATTTTCTATCTTCAACCTCTTCATATACTTCAAGATCGTGTCGGCCAGAAGTTTTCCGGCGTCGGCTTGTTTGACCCCATTGGTGTCTGCGCCCAAAAGGCTAGCTGCTTCTAGATGTTTGTCTGGATCACTGGTGGCTGTGAAACGGAACACGGCCGGAGCAGTCATGACCACTGATAGTCCGTGGGGTATGATCGGTTCCTTCCTGTAACAGTCACTTTACTAGTAAACAGGATGTTTTATGAAACAATACCTTCCTTATGAGTTTTTTGGTCTCGTATGTGAATTATTTTTTACGGTGAAGGTTATTATGTACGTCGATCTTAGGACGGTAGTTCCAATTACTATACGCAAACAACACCAGGAGGAATGCAACATAAGTAACAGATTTATTTCATTAGTTTAATCAGTAATACGATATTTACATTACAATATCGATCGATACAAACAAAAGCCTACGATACGATATATAATAATTATAACCTGTATCGTACTGTACCATACGTAATTACGTAATATGTATCAATCAATAACTCAATATGTATTACGTTACGATACCATATTGAATATTGATTGATTCGCATTTTCACAATAATAATATTATTATTAATAATAATTAATTAATAATATAATAACATAACATTTTATTACAAATCCAACCGGAAACCGGTGGTTTTGTATTCAAAAATAATATAACACAAGCAACGCCAGAGGTTTCTCTGACAGAATGCAAAGTTAAACTTTTCCATTTGGGTTTCGGTCAGTGGTGAGAAACGTAACGATAGCGCGTTTTAACCTGGCGGCGCAGCGACATCTGTCCGAAACAAAATGAACTACTTGCTACTGTTTACGATAAATACGATATCAAAGATATACCCTACGCTTTGTTATCATGAAATGAAATACTGGGATAATAGTCTGAAATAAAAGATTTTTTTCTGTTATAGCCAGATTTTGGCTGTCATTTGACGACTGCCTAGGTACCTACTAACTAAATCACACAACATTAGGTATACGCACACACTATTTAGTGTCCCATGAGTACTAATATTCTTTGAACTAAACATAATTTATTATAATATTTAGTTAGCGAAAAACTATGTAAATATTATAATAAAATTCTGTTTCTTACTGCTTCGGACTACGGATTCTTACTGGACGGCAGTGTTTTCGACGTATTAAAGACTGTAAAGGCAATGTGTACCTACTCACTTACCCGTAATCTTTAGGGATGAAGGTCTTGACGTGACCGGCGATGGGATAGGCGAGACCATGGCACAAGTGGACGCCTGCGTTGCCGATGCCTACGCCGG
This sequence comes from Synanthedon tipuliformis, assembly GCA_947623395.1. Classification (NCBI taxonomy): domain Eukaryota; kingdom Metazoa; phylum Arthropoda; class Insecta; order Lepidoptera; family Sesiidae; genus Synanthedon; species Synanthedon tipuliformis. Next base: position 9,286,930 of record OX392407.1, on the reverse strand, counting down.
CCATAGTGGCCGCCAAATGCATATTCGAACGAGCCTCTAAATCGTCCCCGTTGTATACCGAACGAACGAAATACTTCCTTATGATCTGTAAAATAGAATTCAATTCACAATAATACACGCCATCAAATAGCTGTTGTCGAAGACAGCAATACACGACACGTTTGGTCTAGTGGCTAGTACGCTATAACCCTAGCTGTTAACCAAACGGTCGCGGGTTCGAATATTATTCGAATAAATATTTGCCCCTGCTAGGGGCAAATATTTATAATTTTACCTTTGTACTTACCTGAGTCATGGATGTTTTGTATTTATAATATGTCGTATTTACAAAAAAATGAAATCTATGTAGTATACCAACTGTGTGGTATCCATAATACAAACATTAATTGCTTAGTGTGGAACTAGATGGTGCTGTGTGGAATTTGTGAAGATATTTATTATTATTTATTTATTGTTAATAAAAGCAGCGATTCTCTACAGTATTTATCTGAAACTTTTGTTTTTACATAATTTGGAATAAAAAAACACAAAATCCCATCCAAAAGGTGGAATCATAAATTTATTTTACCCATATTGCATAACTTATATCAAAATGCCCCGAGGGGAAATTTTCCTGGACTAATATGTTTCTTTAATTGTTTATAAGTCAAGCAACTTTAAATTCATTGCAATGAAATTTACAAATAATTAAAAAAAAATTACCTACCTGTAAACAAAATCGAGCCCAAACATCCGATATGGGGTTGCTTCCTTGATAGGCGGGCCTCAATGCAGGATTCGATGGAGCGGGGGACCTTTCGTTATAAGGTATTGCTGTGAAACTCTCCAGAGCGTGACAGAATATATCGAAACCAGCATAATTTGAGACCCTCTCTGGTACCGAGAGTGTGTGGAGAGGGTCAATGAGGGCCAGGATCGGCCGTAGGGCGGCGTGAGAAATGCCAGTCTTGGCGTGAATCGCTTCATAATCAAATATACTGACACCAGTTGTTTCGCTTCCAGTACCGCTCGTTGTTGGTACTGAAAAGTCATTTTATACATTCAAAATATTGATTCTCAATAAGGAACACCTGCCGAAGAGTAATTATTTACATTTTCCCATTCCTCTGTTTGAGCAATTTTATTAAAAATCAAAGTTTCCGCTTCACATATAAAAATTATATTCGTATTTGTATAGATTTAATTTGGAAGATATACAATGATGATAATATGTAAGAAATTTATTACATATATCGACAGTTTTTGCATCACAAGCAAAATACCTCTTTATTTCAGAGCAGATAGGGCAAAGTATCAACTTACAAAAAACTAGTTAGTTCTTTTAGAGGTTGTTTACCTTTTAGAGGGTCATTTAAGTTGTCAGTTCAGTTTCAGTTAAATGTCGTTGGGAAGAAGGTTTGTATTTAAATGATCCACTATTTACACTCACTATTTACACATGGGCAGTTCTCAGTCTCCATTTTCATTGAATAAAAACTGACAGTTCGACTAAAACTGAACTGAGAAGTGATATGACCGCCTAAAAGGCCCTTGGAGACATACTTGCAAGCATAGGCTTCAATTTCACGTTAACCGGCTTTCCCTTCCCCACTGGTGCGTTGACATAGTCCAACAAATCGGCTTCTGGGTCACAGTAGAACAAATTTGCAGCTTTGCAAGTGTCCATTACTGATCCTCCGCCGACTGCCACAAAACTGTCAAACTCGCTTTCCTTCACGAACTTTATTGCTGCATTGAAACTAGAAAAAAATATATAAAAATCCACTTTAACACTTTTAATGTATTCCCTCACCAGGAGAATTCACATGTATAATGTAGCATTTCATAATCCCACTGAGGATTTTCAACAAAAGCAGCATTTTTAAATCCATACTGTGGTATAAATCACACTGAATTGTATTATCTGAATTTGTGTAATAATTGTATTACACTGAATCCTGAAATTCTATTATATTTATCTTTATAAAGATAAATATAATAGAATTTCAGGATGGACATAAGCTAAATATTCTAGGCAGGTGAAGTCGCGGCCACCTGCTATCTTCTTAAAATAGGCGTTGGTCTTCCAACACCTGGCAAATTTATAATAATATGTAATATCAATGAAGATGCCATGCATTATATAGCTTTAAACATTTAGTCAGGCGCAACAATGCTATCCATTACTTTTTAACGTGGACGAAATTGCGGCCACCAGCTATTAATAATGAAAAAGTTGTCGGTACAATATTTATTAAAGACTAACTGGTGCTCGCGACTTCGTCCACGTGGAATAGTTATTTTGGGAATCATTTGGGTATCTCGAACGGTTTTCGCAGCGCACGCAACGGAAGCCCTCAAAGGTGAATAATTTTCCCTGTTTTTTCCACATTTTCGACTGTTTCTTCGCTCCTATTAGTCGCAACGTGATGTTATATAGCCTAAAGCCTTTCTCGATAAATGATCTATTCAACACAAAAATAATTTTTCAATTCGAACCAGTAGTTCCTGAGATCAGTGCGTTCAAACAAACAAACTCTTCAGCTTTATAATATTAGTATAGATATGTATGAACAAATAAGTTGTAACATAAATAAATATCTTCACTCATTCCACACAGCACCATCTAGTTCCAAAGTAAGCAACTATACTTATTGCTTGTATTATGGATACCAGACAGGTATTTTTTTTTTTTAATATTTAATGTATATAGTCAGGGCTCTATATAGATCTCAGATATTTAATATTGTAATTACTTTACTAAAATCTTGATTCACAATCAGCTTGTCTTTCAAGACTTTGATACAAATATTTACCTGGAATCAGTAGGCTCAACTCTCACTTTGTCATAAACCTTATAATTGATTCCGTTTTTGGTCAGAGAGTCAAGTACTGCTTTCATTGGTTTCAAAGACACCAGATTAGGGTCTGTCATTACACAGACATTCTTCGATCCGAGGTTAACCAGATCAAGGCCAACCTCTCTTGTGACGCCTATCCCATAGCGAACAGTAGAATTTTTTATCTGTAAAAAATAACCTCAGTTTATAGAGAGGAGTGATAAAAGTTACTTTGACATGTTACATAAGATATCACATAAGCAATGTTTGTACAAAGCAATATGTTTTGTTATTTTACCTCAAAAGCATAATCTGTAACTGGTGTAGCGTTTGAGACTTGAATGTTACCCCTTTGACTGTGAGCTGGACACTGACATCTGAAATTAATATAATATAAATTTACTAAAAGGAATTATTTAACTAACATTATATTGAAGCAAATACCTATTAGGTATGAATGCAGGACATAATAAATGAAAATGTATATTGACGAGCCCATAGGATGTTTGCCTTAACACTTGTGTCTCAAGGTCCCGGGTTTGTATCCCTACAGGGCCATGGAAATTAATTCCAGGCTCTGGCATCCTTTATTCTTAAAGGATGCCAGAGCCATCCTAGGTATAGGCAATAGGGCTCTGACATCGTTTACTCATACACAAAACCAACAGCACATAATATGCTGTTACTTCTCGATGCTCTTCTGTAATGGAGTGGTAACTGCAGCTAGATGGCCTGGCCAAATGAGTGCAACACACAGTGTGCCGTGGTATTTATAATGAATATTAAAGTAAATATAATTTGGTAAATAAATAAAAGATAGATTACTTATTATAAAATTAAAATATTGTACTTACGACGCAACATTAATTGTCCTCAGAAGATCGAACACCCTCTTCCGAGATGTCATGCTCATCTTTATAAATTATGCTAAGTAACTACTGATACTGGTACTGACTAAAATTATAAATGGTAATTACTTAAGTGTATAAAATAACTGGGATGGTGTGTTCACAACATTGATTTATATATTATTACATGTAGTAAGTATATGATATTTATATTTATGTAGTTGTGGATTGTATAAATACTTACACGATAAGTACCTAATAATTACGTAACAAAATCAGTCAGTATTTGATAGTACCTATTTTATTTGAGAAAGCGCACATTATTTGCAGAATTGAACAAATCCTAGTTTCTTTCTTTATTATTAAAAAAATACGATTTAAACTTAAATGAACCACTATGCACTCATAATATATAAAATGTTATAAATAAAACTTTTAAATATGTACATTAATTTGTAAACTTCTATTTCTTTTCTTCTTTACAAATATTTGGCCCCATATTTGCCAACCAATGTCATCCGGAGGGTCAATCAGTTGTAAAAACTATTCCCGGTTCCCGGGTCCCGCCCGCCTATTTTTTCCAGTCAATCAATCAAGGTCAAGTCAAGTCAAGTGTCTCACTGACTCAAGCAAGTCCAAACTCCAAATCCAAAACAAACAAAATTCTCCTTGAAACATAAACAAAACAAAAACAGTGTCCTTTATTTTTTAGACGTCAAAATGACACTTGACAGTGACTTGACACGTCCATCATTGACAATATGTAAAGGGAGTGTAAAGATAGATAGATAGAGCACTATCAAAAGCAACTTTATTGTAGTGTGTGTAAAAAATCGTCACTTTTTATCCAGTTTTATTATATTTTTACACAGTTTCACTACGCTAACTGGTATTTTATTATGCCTAAAATTTAATAAAACATTCGGCACGTACACATCACAGATAGTTTGCAGTTCGGCGTACTATTTTATGCCGCATTTTACAAGTACGACGGCGGTATCTAGTCGAGTGCAGCGAGACCAATCATTTATCTATGGGTTAAAATAACTTATTTAGGCTTATTTCATTATACTTAATCAAATTATAATATTTGCGACTTGATAATATGTGGACTTAACCGACTATAAAAATATCCCTACTTTTCAACAACCGTCCTTACCTCAGCGTGCATCCCGGCTTCATATGAGACTATGTTCCATAGTATAGTAATATAAAGTAGTTCCATTCTAAGATTTCTAAGGTAGTGCCATACACAGATTATAGTGGTTCCATAGTAGTAAAGCGACGTGTTGCCACGGTCGTCGCGTGGCAACGTCGCTTTACTCTTTTACCTTCCTTTTGTAGTAAAAAATTATAATTTTATGACGGTACTTAGTCACTTTTGCTCTTCGTCCGCGCCCCTTTTTCTTAGGTGTTAATTATTCAATCATTCTTGCTCATATATTTTTGTCAGGTGTTGAAATTTTAATATCAACGCTTTCATCGGAACAGTACCTACCTACTTTTATCAGGATTTTAACATGAATACCTACGTCTTTAAATTTGCTTCCATAGTAGGAGAAAATTCAGAAAACTGATAACAAAATCTTGATATCTAACATTTACATCCAAAATTTAATTATACCACTATAGCTAAAGGATCAAATAATTTTTTGGTGTTATGGTATTGATTATTTATTGATACACGTAGGTACTAATACACTCAAAAGAAAATATTACTTACACATGTCATACACGTATTCACGTAAAACACACCCCATTTTTTCTTGATGTAGGATGGGTCCTTGATTTCTTTTCTGTAGTTAAGAAACCGCAAAGGAAAGTAAATAAAAGATTCAAAGTAGACATCGACATGATGTATTGATAAATTCATACAGGTCTTTCACGTGATACACAATAGAAAAAAAAAACTATTATTCTACAACTCCAGTAATATAGCTCTACAATTTTAAAGAATAAAACACCTTAACTCTAATAGCATCATTTGGTTACATAACTTCAATAAGTAACATACTGACAGGCTAAAAATGGCATTAAAATAGATCATCACATTTTCATTGTATATTACTAAATAAATATGATTTAAGATTTTAGAAAATTACGTGGAACGCATTCTCTTTATAATATCTGAACTAAAAAATAAATTACAAATGTCTACCCAATACTAAACGCTATTCTAGGATTGATTGAATCTATTTACAGGAAATTAACACATATTTATTTATTTAATGGCAAAGGAACCTTTTTTTATATTACCTACGATATTATCTATTTTGTCAATGCAGTTTATGATAACATTAAAATTTTAAACACACCGAAGCAACTATAATGTCGAAAAAAAAATGGCAAATTAATTAATCCATTACAGGTAACGATTAGCGCAGTAATATTTTCTTTAAGTTGAAGGTAATTTAATAATGTACTTTAATAGGCTCCAATTAAATAGTAAATAAGTAAATTAGACTAATAATTGAAATAATTGTCTTCTATTTATTTAGTTTAGTGGGGGAAAAGGCAAAAAGTGACATGTTAAATTAACACATCCACAATAATTTTATCGATATTTTCTGCATTACCTTAGTTGATTAGGTCACAACCTATCGCATTCCTAGGAATGGAAATGAGCTCGCTCGCCTACAGTACTTTAGTTTAGTCATTGGCTGTATATTAGCTGACTAAACTAAAGCAGGATCTTATTTGCCGCAGCGATCTGTCCCTAAAATGCCTTACACACTACGATAATGTTCTACCGTTTGAAATGTAACTTGACAGAATAGATAATATCGCAATAGGGCGAAAAAAAAGTTAAATTATGATACAATATTATGTTCTAAAAATTAGGAAATTAAATATTTTCACATTCATCATAACCAAATAATACTAGATTATGGCATCGAGCTCGGTAATATAGGTAACTATCTTCATGGTGTGTGAGTGTCCTATTAATACTTACACAAGGAAACGTAATATACATAAATCTTAATTAAAACGCTACTTTAGGAATGTGTAATTACTTAAACACATAAATAACAAGTCATATAACACTCTTAAACTGCGTCTTCTTCAATTTCATCCCGAGTTATATTTGGAGTATTTCAAACGAAATTTATTTCGTTTCAATTTAAGAATTTTATATAATTTTAATTAATGAAATTTTAAAAGATTTCAGAGTGACACTAACCGACACAATATTTTTTTTTCTTCAAAATATATAACAATACTTTTGCTCCTTACTTGTCGATTTCTATTACTATTCTACGAGTAGATATTGCAGATTCGATAACTTCTATTTGAAACGGTAAGTATTTATTATTAAAATTTAACATTTATGTAACATTTCCAATTATTTTTTTACACCTCCGAGACCAGTAACCATGTTTTCTTGGTTTTTATAAAGACTTAATTATGTAATTTTATAAGATTTTTTTAAAATATAATCAAACTGTCAAAACGATGATGATTTTATTAAAAATTTTGATAAAATTGTGTATTGGCGAATCGTCTCATTATCATGGCAACTCTAACTATTGGGCAATTTCTTAAATAAAACACGGTTAATGTTCTCACAGGCATTGGTATGTAATCTATGAGAGCATGCACCAACAATCTAAGACACGTCAACTACTGGAAACGAGAAAGTCACTGGTCCGAGAGTCCGCCTATACGTAGACAATATTACATATATCTTGCACTACGAATCACAAATATTTTGGCAAATCGCTATTTTACAGAACTAACAGACGTACAATTTAACAATTTTCTCTGTCACTAATTTATTACACAGAGGAAAGCTATTATATAATTTTTTTTAAAACTCTATATTACATGAAGATAAGTAAGTAGGCAGATTTAGTCCAAAATTGTTATTTTATCGCATAATTGTGCGTTTTTGAAAGAAATGTGCAACTTGTGTTTGCATCAACACATTTGCAGGACTTTACAATGCCCATAACTTGTCTCAACTTTAATGAGACGGCTTCCATGAGAAAAGATGCCAGGTAATGTATGAAATGTATGAACACGGTTGGATAGCTATTTTTTAGCTGAACAAATGTCATTATTACGCCTAGTTTCAAATGTGAGTCCGTTCAGAGTTATCCTGTACTAAACTAATAATATTTTACCATGATACATTGCACTTTAGAGCACAAATAAAACACAATAATCTGACCGATTTTTATGTCTGAATTGAGCGGCCATAGTACATTAAATGCTCAATTTGTGCGAGCGAGACAAACTGATAAAAAAATGCGACGATAATGACATCTTTGGTCCATACATCTGAACAGAGTAACATTTGAAATTAGACGAAAATAACTTTTGTATAGATTTCAAAAATAGCTATACAACTTCATATCGCATAGCTTTTGGAGGAGAGTATGTACCAAAAATTGGCATTCTTCTTAATTTTTTTATTTTAATTTTTGTTTAAACCAATTAAACCGATTATATCGTATTCAATAGTATAAATGCAAAATAATTTAAGTGAACAGTCAGTACAAAGGTGGAATGTGTCCCGGATAAGTTAATTTTAAAAACGTGTACCCAGAAGCGTTAGTTATTAGAAATTACAATGTTAAGTTAAGAATACATCAATATTATGTATGAGAGAGATCAAAACGCCTACATCTATTTAATATTTAATTTTCAACAAGGTATTTATTATGACAAATAAATTCTATTGACACTTAGATCGACATTTTATAAGAACTGTTTAGTTTATAAAAGTGAACAGCGTTTATAGTAAAAAAAAAAATGTTTAAAAAATTTAGTTGTTAAGGATTATTCATGATTACCAAAAACTTAGCCCTGTGGTGAATTCAAACTTGTTCAACAAATAAATATTAAGTCTTAAATATTACTTTTAATACATCACCAAATACAAGTTTAATAAATTTAAATTTTAAAAAACATTTTTAAAAAAAGCAAAATTATATATTAATGTAAAAATCCGCTTCAGGACGGATAATTACTGGCATTCACATATTTGTGTTTAAATTCATATAATCTCTGCAAAGCAGCAGTTTCTATTGAAAAATTAATTTCCATAGGAGTGTTTACCTACTATGTTTTTTTTTTAAAACATCATGTGTATTTTAAGAATACATATTATGTAAAAATTCAAACTGGAATGGTTTAAATTGTGAGTATTAAATTTTTTTTGTATATAAAAACAAACGTTACACTGTAATAGTATCACATTGGTGTTACTTTAACTCGCTGTAACATGAAACAAATTTATTTTTGGGCCAACAGTAACATGATTTAAATGTTGTGTGTGCTACGACACTATCGTAAATAAGCTCATGAGCCTTTAAAAAAACCAATAGCAATAGCTTTAGGCCAACGTTCTGTATGTGTTTTAATGAATAGAGACGTCTGCGATTCTTTCCGCAACTGAAAATCTCATTTTACACTAGTTTTATCAATGCATTTATAAATTACAAAACGAAAACCAAATGTAATATAGAGATTTCGGAAATATTGACTACCACGTATTAACAATCGGAATATATAAATAACGTGGTGAAAATTTTTGGTATCTCACAAAATTTCTGAACAAATTCAATATTATTCAAAGTTCTCTCTACGAAATCGAACACACAATACCGGAAACATTCTAGTCATAGAGAAACAACTACTCTTGTACGGTCGTACAGATTCACGAACATTGACCTAGTAAACACGACCAGTCCTAGTCGGGGAGCATGTGTACGAAAGAGACGGGGAACATCCCTCGACGGACGGTGCCCTCCACTTGTCCTTCCATCCAGTTGTCGTCCTCTGTCCGCTCATTGATCACCACTATGACCTCTCCCTCTCGGAACGACAACTCGTCCTCGTTGTCGGCGGAACAGTCGTAGAGAGCTCGACATCGCCTTAGACCACCCAACTGTAGAGGGAAATAAATTTTTGACAATAGTTTGATGCATAGTTTACTTTTTCATTCTTATTGAATTATATTTAACTAACTGTTGCATGCGACTTCGTCCACATAACTTTATAAAATATAGCTTATGTTACTCACTGATAATATCCCAACAGTGAAAAAAAAAATTTCAAATCGGTCCAGTAGTTTCGGAGCCTAATCAATGCAAACAAACAAATCTTTCCTCTTTATAATGTTAGTATAGATTTAGTATAGACACGTGATTCACAATTGTGTTGATAGAATTTTATAGAATATAAGCGGGTTGGTGAGTCTTGTCTTGGTGATTCAAAATGAACCAAAATGATTTTGTAGTTGCAAAAAAGGGCCCTTCACTTATTGTATTGTATGATCTTATTGATAAAAATTTTTACCATAAGCTATTGTAGATTAAATTAAAGGTTATCATTACCATAGTAATAGATGCGGATGGAGACCGTGAGTGCACGCTTGACGTGTCGGAGACGTCGAGCGATCGACTATCGCTGCGACGCGACCGCTCGCGCGACCGGTCGTGCGACCGCACAGTCTCTTCGAGACAAGAGTCCGACGTGTCGCACAACTCCAGCGACGAGTCTTGACTGGAACACTCCTATCGACAACGTATTCACATGCACTTTACTATTACTTGTCCCAGTAATTAATTATAGTGAGAAGATTAGTTTTACGTTGATTTAAGTAGTAAGCATATATAAGTCCATTAGTTTCATGGAGAAATTCTAACGCAACGCAATCGCAACGTGATTTATGAACTACTATAAAATGTGGTTGGACAGACTCCTCTATCTAATAACTTATATCTAATGGACGCCTAGAATGACTTAATTTAATACGAGTCACAATGAACCATAACCCTAAACTTCTTTGTACAACGGCTCAAAAAATTTACGAAGCTTTATTAACTACGATATAATCCTACAATATTTACTACTTAATGTTTGTAAAATTAATTTTTAAAACATGCAACAATATTACTGTTTAGTGTTAATATACTTCACACAAAACATACTTACGAGTGGGTAAGTAGAAATAAATTAATGTGCAATCCCATGTTTTATTTATATTTGCGAACGAACACAAAACATCTTAGCTGGCAACTCAATGCATGAGAAATAGAAAATTTCGAAAATTTATTTATGAAAAAAAAAAGTTTTATTTTTATCATATTACTTCATGTATTGAGGTAACCAACTAAAAAGCTTTCTTAAACAAGGTATTTATTTTGAAAAGCTTGAAATGTTTTAAGTAACAAAAGTGATATATGTATTATTATATGAGTTATTTATTATGAACTAACAAGTCAAATATGTTTCGGAAACTGAGAGAAGACATTTCTAAAAAACAATAAAGCCACGAAAGCTGCGTATGTTTTCGAAAATTACTACTAATTAATATGAATTCTAAACAGAGTAAACTAAGCCATAGGTGGTTCAATTATCATGCAAAAAAACTAGTATCAATGAAGTATGCACAAAAGCATTTACTGATACACTTGTCAAGAGACGCAAAGAACTTTTTAATGGCCAATCAATCACTTCGTTTTTTATTAATTTTTATACTAAATTTTCATTTGTGTAAAAGAAAAAAAAAATGATCGAAAATTTTGGCTACGTTCGTCTTGTAGAGATCTAGAGATCTCTTTCAAAGGTCATACAAAACGGAACGTAACTGACCTTAACTGATGTCCAAGAAACTTTTCAAAATAAAATTAATTTCTCTTGACAATCAATAGTTTATACAGTAAAAGTACAAAGATAAAAACAAATGTTTAGAGGGACGTCAAATCAAACAAGGGTAAGCATTAAATACACTAAATTCTCTTCAATTCGTTACCCTTTTGAGTTTCGCTTTCACAGCCTTTTCCAGATGCAATCTATTTTTTTTCTGAAGCAAAAACAATTATAACTGTATTCTGTTTTATTAAGTAACTTTCTTGCATATACTTAGGCATACAGTCATTATAACTTAAGTTTTCCAATTTCCTACCTTATAATGTACACTCCAATTTTGTTGTACAATATTTTGTTTAATAATACAATAATAATATTAACAGTCTGCTTTTAAGTATAATTTAATCATAGTTAACAAAGAACCAGCCTTCTTAGGAAAAAATCGAAAATCGGCCTCTGTTTTAGAATAATTAAAGTATTGTTGAGGACAAAGTTTTTTCATATTTTTACTACTTCTGAAGTTACAACAGAATTGTGTAAACAAGCTTGGTTCCGATTATTAACAATGAAATAATTTTGAAAGTTTTTGAAAAATCTCTAACTCGATAGCCTAAATTCGCGTATGTATTGAAGAAAGCAATTGATCGATCAAAAGGAATGAAACTTTAGAAAAAATTACACATGAAATACCAAAAAACTTCTGTCCCCTGCTAATGTTTATTAGATAACTTAAACAAACTTAACTCCCTCCACAAACACAAAAAATATTTAAAATAATTATTAGTAGTGAAATATTGTTTTAGGGCCGAATGAAGCAATATAATCTGGAACCGAGAGTAAACATCAAAATTCAAATGGACTAGGAAAATTACAAAAAATATCCGAAAGTAAAATCTTTCGGATATTTTTTGTAATTTCCCTAGTGAATAAATAGCGAGTGATTGTAAATGGTAAGAAGTGCTTACCTTTCTTGGTGGCGGTGTGGGTTCGTCCCTGTGGTGGGCGCCATTGTGCAACGAGCCAACGGGGGGAGGTGTGGGCGGTGGCTGCGCTGGACGGTATTTCACTAATGCGCCACTTAAACTCCCTGAAACTGAAATTATACAATTATTATACAAAAATGCATAAATATTCTAATTTAGATAAGGAGTATATATATTTATGTCTTTTACTTCTTCCTGTATCCCTAAGAGTTCGTGCTCCGGTCCGGGCGATGGTTTGACCCTACTATTAGCACATTAATTAAGTGATACATACCTTGTAGCAACCTTCCACTGTCTCCTGAAGGGGAAGGTGTGGACCGGGGGTGAGGCGGGGGGTGAGAGAGGGCTACAGCCGGCGGTAGGGGAGCAGCGCGCTTTTTCAGACTGCCAATGTTATCTAAAACAATATTATATCAAATTTTAGAATAATATTTAATTTTTTATGATCAGTATTTTATTATTCATTTTTCAACGCGGACGCGCGGGCACCAGCTAGTATAGTAGCACCAGCCAGCACATTTAAAATAGTGACCAATTTATCAAAAGGTGTAATTAGTAACATTTGAAGAATTCCTTCACATATGAGCAAACATAGAAAAATCTTTCTATATTAGAATAGATTACAAAGCGGTGCAGAGACGACTCACAGACGTTGGGTTTCCTGGGTAAGGTGGTGGGCGTTGGGGGCGCATGGTGCAGCGAGTCGCAGGTGGAGGAGCGGGAGCGCAGAACGGGCGACTCTCCTCCTGTGCGGTCAGAGCCCCCCGCTCCTCCAACTCCCCCCGCCACCGTCCCGCCCGCATACGATGGAGGACGCGACCGTGGACACTTCTTTTCCGGAGTCACGCTACCGTTTTGCTGAAATATTGTAATCTACAATCAACTCTCTAAGCAATTTCTTCTCAAAACTTAATAAATATTAGAACGTAGTAATCCAAAGCTTGATACAGTCGCTAGACTAGATAAATTAGAAAATAAACTTAATGCAATTTCTACAGAGACACCAATAATGAATTCGAGTGAAAAGGTAGATTTTCGCTTACCCTTTCGTCGATGACCGTATCATCGTCTGAGAAATCTGTGGAGCCGTCGTCGTGCGACAAATTCCAATCTATATTGATATTTTCGAAAACACTCTTCTCCCTTTTGTCTACACTCTCCAACTGAAAAACCACAAAATAATTGATGCAAAACTTGTTATTTATTTTAATTCACTCTTCTCCTTTAAGCTTAGCAAATGTAATATTTTATCGTAATTGAGATTGACCGTCGAATAATATTCTTTCTTACTCAGTATCTCTACTGATGATATTTTTAAATAAAATGCCGCTTGTGGTAGAACTATCTTTGTCTTTTTTGACCCATACTGTCAAAATAATATAAATGATTGTAAAACTTACCAACTCTGTGCAAGCGTGGTGACCGAGATGCCTTGCTATCTGTAAGGCCGTCCTACCGCTGCTGTCCTTGAGAGTGACGTCTGCGCCGGCCTTGAGAAGCAATTTCGTGGGTTCAGTTCTGTCGGTGGCGGCACACAAATGTAAGGACGTCATCCCGGAGGACGTCGCCTTATCCAGGAGTTGAGTGCCCCCGTTTTGGACTAGAAAATCGACTATATGAAGACACGAGCCGTCGCCCAACTCGCGAGATATGGCTAAGTGCAGGGCCGTTTCACCGCAGTCCTGGAACACAGGTCAAACATTTCATTGTGGAATGACTACAAAGAGTTTATATTGAATAGGTTTGAATAGATGATACTGTATCTCCACAAATATTTAACATGAACTGATTAATTGAATTCTTATATTCTGTTGTTAAAGTGTGTTTTCTTCTTACCGAGCAAGGTAAAGATGCAGCCAAGTCGGCTCCCTCTGCGTATGTCTGCAGCAAGTTCTGCAGGTGACAATTGTTGACGGCGTGCTCCACCTCCGACAGCAGTTCTGCGGCGTCTCGACACGTGTGAGCCGCCCACGTCCTGTACACGTACTTGTCTCTTATGAACCTCAGGCGTTCCTCCCTGAAATCGTAAATTAAGCGGTTTTTTTTTTTCCAAGATTTTTCTTCCATTTATTGGTGGAAAACGTTAAAATGTGATACTTATATTTTTAATCATTTGCATTGCATTGCAATGTTAGTATAATATAAAGTTTACTCTGTGTAGAAATTGTCATATTTAGTGATCTAAATGTTTTCCTTGTGTTATATTAATTTATCCTTTGAATAAGTGGTAAAAAGGATTCCACACGCGATTTAAATTCTGATTATACAAAAAAGAAACAGTTCTATTTAGAGAACGGTTAGCCTTTTAGTAGCAGGCAACCCGCATACCTTCAAACATTAATCACGACTCTGAAGGTCACGACAACGTTTTTCTCTCTATGACTAAGTATTAACTAGAAACTTGTAATCTTAAAATACAAAATTGGTCTATTACAAACTGTTTACTTATAGTACATAAAAATAAATAAAGAAGTGACCACCATTTTACAGACCATAAAATAAATATCATACAAAGAGTGGGATAATGGGATTCCTCACTCTGTAATGGGCCTGTGGAATATCTGCCTATCTGTCATTCACATAAAAATCTTACTAAATGAAAAGATTTAAGTAAATGTTTTGGAAACGATATTGAAATACTTACATAGAACTTTCAGGTGTTAATTTGTCTCTTTCATCTAAGGTGTTCTCCATGACTTCATTAAACATTTGGTTGCCCATATTTCTGGCCAACAGCAACTGTGAAGTGCTCAGTCGGTCGAGTGTCAACGACTGTATACGTGATATATGAACACCCAATTCCCGATGGCTTCCGGAACATTCTATGCAGACTATTACGCCGAAATTTGTTGATAGCCAGGTAGGATCTGAAATTCGGAGGGATTTGAGTTAGCTATTTGCTAAAAAAAATGTAGATAAAAACTTATACACATCTACAGAAATCGAGGTTTATAACTGCTTAATTTTTTTTAAATATGCCTAGCAAGTAGAGATAAAATCGCATTTACTTGATCGTTAACCTAGGGTTTAACCCTAGGATTGAAAGGAGTACAACCAAAAATTGTATTTTTACTTAGTTAAATATTAAGATTGCTTATTTAACTAGAAAAATATAGAACAGGAAAGTTTTTGAGGTCATAAAGCGACCAAAATAGTTCTATGACGCACGAAATCGTAACTGTGACTGACATCCGAATTCTATTGGAAATTAAATAGAAATTAAGATGCAACCAGGAACTGGCAATCTGGCAATTTATATAATGAAATAAGGTAAGAGGTGTGGAGAAATCAACTTTATTATCATTTATCTTAATATAATAATCATCTTTCCTTTATTTATGATATATAAAAATCAATCTCCATGCGTTAGCGTAAAGCTATCTATCACAGCTTTTATAGATTTATAGAATGTTTTAACATGTTTTCTAGTAGGAGAATGTTTTAACATGTTTTCTAGTAGGTAGAAAGTTTTAATTATTATAAACGCAGATTTTTAGTGGCCAAAAAAAAGTTAAGATTTTTAGTCATCTTTTCGTTAGTCATCTTACAAAAAGTTTACCTAGAACGCTAGCTTTAGTATAGGAGGTACCTACACAAATAAAAAAAACTTGAATGACACTATCAACAAAATGCTGGAATAATATGTCAATCATCGACTTTTTAAATTTGTTTGTGATTTATCATATAGAGCCGCGTCACGGAAAGACGTTTCCTGTTTATATGCGTCGATTGATGGTCAAGGACGGTTATAGTTTAGAGAGACTTTTAGAAAATAATATAAAGTAGAAAAGCTATAAATAGGAAAGCCTTTCAAAGTGGTTCTTACCTAGATGTAAAATATAACATGGACATTAAAAAAAATTAATTATTATTTTCTCGATTTCTAGTTTTCTCTTTTTAGCATGTCTTTAGCCTTAACAAATTTTATGCGATTAAGAATTAACCACTTACTTTTTTAAACTAAATTTCTTGGAGTCTAATATACATACAAATATAAATCTTAGTAACTTTGCCTATCTGTTACTTTTTCACGACTTACCTACTAGCTAAAAACTAGCAGAAAAATGTACTGCCTTTCCTGGTAAAAAGTACTGCTTCCGAGGGATCATTTAAAAATCCAAGAACTGGCAAAACTATAACAGCAATAAAGATTGAAAAAATTATCGCTCATATATTTTGTCGGGCGGACGAAGTCGCGAGCACCAGCTAGTTATAGTCTTTGCATTTCACGAAGGCGAGTCAGTTTTGCTTGTGGTTGAACGTGTACACGCACAATGCGATAGTGTGCGTGTCTGACGGAGCGGTAAGTTGCGAGCGAGCATTGTAGGATTCTATTTTTTTTTATACTAACCATACCCTCTTTCGATCTCACGCACACTGTGACACATATACAGACAAGTGTTTACTACAAGTAAATCCCACTCGCCTTCGTGAAATGCAAGAACTATATGAATATAATGAATTTACCGTTAGTGGATCCACAATCACAGCAGACTTGGTTCCCAGGCATCGCCCTCACGGCCCTTATGATGGACCGTTGCAGGTCCAGTAAGGAATGGCCAGAGTCGTTGCTCTCGCCAGCCTGTTGATGGAACGCCCTCATCAAAGCTCCTTCTTTACAATTCACTAGAACCGACGACCACGCTCGTTGTTCATTTTCGTCTTCAGCTTGAAAATGGTAGGTACGATTATCTGCAAAACGCCTTTCATGTTAAGTTTATCCGTCATAGGTATGAAGTGAAATAAAGTCGTAGTACTCGGTAGTTGATTAATGTGGTATCTAGTAAAATATTTCTTGAAAATAAACACAATGAAGTCACTATGTAACATTTGTTCATGCGAAGAAATTTCTTATTACTATAGGCAGATGGATTATTTTTAACGGTCCTCTACTCACATGAGACTAGATCGAACGCCCTTTTATCATCGGCGGCTACTTTTATTTGGCACGTTAATAAATTCACCCTGGCCGGTGGTTTGTTTTCATCCGCATGGAATATGTCTAAGAAACCTTCAGCCGTGACACGACATCTCCTTTTCTGCCACACTCTCCGAACCTTGCCTTCAGATTTCTTGAGCAAATAACCGCTTCGTGTGACCCCATGCTGTTTATCGCCTTGCAATTGATGTAGAGAATAACCACCCACCGCCGTTGACACCTTAAACATTTTGATATTAAACCAACTGCTGGAAGCAACCATTGATGACAAATAATACCTTAACAATGCTTTACCTCTCTATCTTGTGGTGTGGCTGCTCTCAACATATTCCTTAATTCGAAAAGTCTCCGTCGTTCATCGTCTTGCTGCTGTCTTATTTTTTGCAACTGTACACTCAAGTCTGCCACATAGACTCCGAAATGTTCGATCGTCTTGAGTCCGTCTTGAAAATAGTTTGTTTGCGCATGATAATACTCCACCAGGTGCTGTAGTAACTCTATTCCCTTTTTCGTCTTTATTTCGTTGAACTTTATCAGGTACTAGAAGAAAAAATTGGAATTTTCAGTGAATTCATTGCGCACTGCGCAGTACGTTTTGGGACAATACGAAATGGAATGAAGCCAGTTTTTTTGGGTAGACGGAACGACGCCGAAAACTGCGCGTGGGCACAACTGATATTATTGCTCCATCAGAGCCGAAGCTAACTGCACGCGGCTGGACAGACGCTAGAGACAGGCGCGACTGTGAAAACTTACAAAACGTTACGACATGCCCTTCCGCGTGGTAATTTTAACTCTATGACGCATGAATGCGCATCGGCATTTAGTGGATCAGATTTGCTTCCATTTGTGCAATAGAAATGAATGCGTCGCAATGACCTTGCCAAATTGACTTCTACGTTTACTAAATTTAACATTATTGATAAGCCCATTTTAAGCGATCACCCTGCTTTATTAATGGCTTCATCATTCATTGGTGCTCTACAAATGAGCTATGTAGATGGTGCTCTGAATGTTGGTCCCATCAATTCAATAAAATTAAGCACACACACACGTTAAAAAAATATACTTTCGTATATTTTTTTAACGCAAAATCACGACTGACATGATGAAGGTCTACTTGAGGGTATATAGATACTGTCGCATTCATAAATGCAAGTGCGCTTCCGACCTTGCGAGTATAATAATTAAAATGAGATAAAGCGTACATGCGCACTTAGCGGCAAAATAAAAGTTTCGCCCAAGAATTCGTTGACTACAAGGATTGACTTTATATTGACGTCGAGGAGTTAGCTGTGCTTAATTATTCAGAAGAAAATAAAATAGAATAAATACTGGGTGTACCTACTCATTATTATGTGAAGACAAGCTCTTCAAATATATGTGAATCCCAAGGAGACATTTTATCGACTTATTAATTGAATTGAAACGAAATTATCAAAACAAAAAATATATTATAAAGAAGATAGATCGGGTCTCGCCTGAGTCAATTAACCATTCAAATCGTGCCAAAATGTCAAATAGGTATTGGTTCCGGAGATCCTTCCTTCACATATATATAAATCATTCCTCTCTCTCTCTCTCTCTCTTTATAACATTACTATACCTATAGATACTTATATGTGACAAAAATAAAAGGAAGCTGCAGAATCCCATCAATCTACAGTTAATCGAAGATGTAAAGGGCAACAAGGCAAGCCAAAGAGTGGGTGTTAAGTATTGTGAGACGGAGGCGTGAGACGTATATTTGCATCGAGTGTATGGAACAAAGCGAGGGTCAGGCCCTGCGCGGCGCAAGGTCGGTCGACGAACCGAACGCGCGTCAACACTGAACCAACCGCACGATCACCATGTACTGGCTTCTTAACTTTCTTTCATTTTAATATGACTATACATAGTAAGTGAAGTCTTTGTGTTTATTTCAGTCAATTTCCCCAGAAAATTTCGAATTGAGGGTGAATTTTACTCAATATAATTTCGATTGTCACCACCTTGCAACGATATATGGTCACCACATATTCGCTTTTGCGATTCATAGTTACTTTAAAACTGTTAGAATGAACGATTTATACTGGTTTATTCTATCCGCTAACCTAAACCACCCAACAGATTTTTATACGGTTTTCACTAATGGAAAGAGCGTTAAAAAAAGAAGGTTTGTGCATATAATTTGCAGAAAAAAATTCATGTGTCCTAGCCTGGGGCGGGTCGCTAGTTAATTTATATTCAAATACCCATATTTAGTACAACAATGAGGGACAATGTTGACATTATTATTAATTGTAGGTAATCATCACTAATGTCTGTCAATAAATAAACGCTTTCGACAACATATTTTGTACATAATCAATTTGTTGCTTGTGAAATAAAGTCCCTGAACTCAACACTGCGACTAGAAAACTATTTGGCAAGCTATTAGCGCCAAAGTCGCGAAGCGTTTGGCATGCCAACCCTACAGACACATCGATTTCGGTTTGGATACAGAATTGTAGTCAGACGATGTCACCGAACTCATATTTGCAGGTATAAAACTTTATAGCGACAATCTCTGCTGGTGATTTAATTGCCTGACTCAATTGCTCATATCATAATTATGTTGGATATATTATGTGGAAATTTATGTCATATAATGTGGCGCTTTTAAATACACAGGTTTCAAATTATAATTTATAACAATATCTGGATGGTGGATCAGGAAGAGTGTTACGTGAGCGACCTCGATATGCAGAACGTTCTCGCTTGGATGGATATCATATCATGTAAAATTGGCGATCAACCAAACAGATAAACAAGTTACATGGAAACAATGTGGAATCAATACTCGGAATATACATGAAATAATTACACAAAGCCTTTTGCTGCTATGCATTTAATGCTAAACAATTATAATTCAAAACCAATAAATAAGAAGTGTTGTTTTTACTGTGTAAAAAATTCCTTGATGGGAATTAATACCAAAATATCAAACGTAATGAAAATACCATGTAGTTGCCATAGAAATACTACCACGAGAGTTTGCATTATTCAATCCCATACAAACACGGTCAAAATTTATTTCTATAAAGCCACACTTATTCGTTACATGAAGAAAAAAGTAGGCTACACGGTAAATCATCTTTATTGTTGAGGAACCTGATTTGTATATGAAATAAGTAGGTACATACAATAGCACAAAATGAGTTTTTAACCTGTGGTTGCACGCTTCGCGACCACGCAACGGCTATGTAGTGCGCTGACCACAATGACACTTCTCATTATGTGGTTTAAGTTTCACAACGTCCCCGTCACCGTCACGCACTTGAAAATAAAGTAGGTATTCAAATATAGAATACGTCTAACACTAATTAAACGAAAAATAATTATCACCTCAGAAACCGAGCACATAAATTATAGCACATTGATGAGAACGATCGTTAGTCGTTGTGGTAGATGCAAAGGTTTGAATCCCAATGGGGCCTGGAAATAATTATGACACATTCCAACGGCAAAGGAAAATAAATTGAAAAAGCCTGCATTATCAAGAAGATCTTTGAAAAGTTGTGAAGTCAGCCAGAGTTGGCTTGCGTAAAGAACTGTTAAGTTTATAAATGATGTTTTTTTAGGCTTTTCCTATCTTCATCCAGAGAAGCAGTTCTTTTCGCATTTTTCGAAAAAGATTTATAAAATCACAGTCTTAAATACAAAAATAGTGTCTAAAATATTTACTTATGTTTAGTGAAACCTACCTAGTGGACTAACAGGAAACAGGTTGAAGTAATGAATTTACAACGATGAAGACTGTTGTTTATATTTGATAAGAATGTAGACATAAATTGCATTATTTGATTACTAGTTGTCTCTATTTGCAAATGTTATTCTAAATGACGTATAAGTTGTCGGTGTTTACCTAATGAGTCATTAACATAATATCATTGCACTGTACAATGCACTAATTGTGAATAACGAACGATTATGGGCCCACATTTTCAAAATATCTATTACCTGAACAAAGAAATACACACGTTTATTACAATTATTTGTAATGATGACAATTATAAATATTATGACAGGATATAATGTTTTTTTTTTATTACAATAAACAATAAATAATGCATATGTTTCTGTTTGAAATTTTTAGTTACTTGTACTATTATTATAAATATTACTGTAATAACAATTATATCAATGGATCCCAAATCCCAATGTAACCAAAATTAAGTGAATAGTAGCTGATGAAATAAATAAATAAATTCTGACTTAAATAATACCTAGTACGAGTAATTGTGCGTAGATAGAACTGAATGAAAGAGAATAAAGCGATATAGTAAACGGTGACAAACTTGTGAAGAATGAGGTCGGTCATTCGCATCTCTCTTCAAGCGAGTTGAATGACAAGTGAACCATTTACTTGTTATTAAAAAGAACGTCAAATATTAAAAAAAAAAAAAAAAACACATTTAAATAGTTTTTAATAAAGTACGCCTATGTTTGGTCAATTTGTAATTTCAAAAATGGGAATAGTTTTGTGTTTTCATCAGACGACTTTAACATTTAAAAAAAATAACTTACTTAATTTTTGACATAATTATTAAGACAAGCCAATTTTATGTTTCGATAATTGAAACAAGTACCTTTTAATACACAGACTAACATACCACCGTAGTAAATAATTAAGACGTACTTAAAGCAAAGAGGGCGAAGAAAATAAGAAAAAAAAGACAGTACTCTCACTTTGACTGTAATGAGTCACACAATAAACAAGTTCACTGTGTTTTTTTTAAGTTGCCTCCCTAGTTGTTCACACACAAGCCTTATAAAGACACTGCAATGTAAGAAGGCAATTAGCACCTGCAAATTAATATTAGCCACGAGGGAGCGTTTACTGCCATATGCAGTGCTAATGAGAGGGCGGTCAACCACTTCAGACAAGCCTCGAGCGAGACTGACTTCGAATATGATAAAACTTTTAAAAAGTTTGCCAACAACAAGGTTATAGCTTGTAAACATATGCATACATAAATATATTATTAAAGTTTCTGAGAAAACACTAATCATTTAGACAAGAGTTAGATTAATCTCTCAATGGTAAGTAGTATTTACTCGTAAGCAGTTACGAGAAGATTAATTAAAGTACGAGACCGACTTATAAGAATCACAACTCAGAAGCGGAAATGGGCATGTACTCACAGTTCACAGAATAAATATATGACACCAATACGTCTTGTGTTCTATCTGTTGTACAATGAGAAGTACTCCAATTATGATTATGGTTGCCTCAGGCTTTTTTGAACATTATGTGAACTTGCTTTTGAAGGAGTTTTGTCTGTGATTCTGTTATAAAACAAATTCCTACAACTTCTACCGGGGTACCGTGAGAATACCTACTATCTATGGCAAATGGTAGTCTATCAACTATCAACACCAGGCGAATCGCAAAATCATACAAAAATTGTGACCACGTTCATATTAGACGTCCTCAGATACTGACTTGTAAGCTGTAAGTGATTTCAATGGAGTTCTAAGTTAGCTAATAATAAAAAAATATCTGCAATTATTCATACCTCGCACATTTGCAACTGAAATAATCTCCTTTCCTTTTCCATTTCATCGGCTATTTCAGCCGCTGTCACCTCAGTGCGAATAAGACCCGCTTCTTTCGCCTGAGATTTTTTCTCTTTCTCAATTTTCAGGTACTTGGACTCGTAGTCTTTGGACGCCTTGTCGAAAGGCCTCTTCAAATCGCCTTTCACTCCTCTTAGATCACCTTTTAGTAAACTGTCTACAGGAAACATAACGATGTTGTTTATATTCTGCATCTGAGAAAAAAACAAAACTTCGTATTAAAATACTGGCATATTTAAACGTAAAAAAGGCTCGCGTATTTTATTAGCAATTTAATGGCACGTAATAATAATTTAACGTTAAATAGATGTCGGCGTAATAATTGATTAGTCAAAACATTGCATTCCAAATCGGAGTCGAGATTGAGAAACAATAACCAAGTGCACAGTGACGTCATTGTGTCTGCAATAATAATTATTTCTCTGAATGACTTGATACGCATAAGTATAAAATAGTTCCTATTCTTTTAATAACGACATCTATCAACTAAAAAAAGTATTAAACCACTAATAGGTAAACATGAAACTTTTTAAATATAATAGGTGTTTTTAACAATATTTTAGTTTTCTTTAAACAAAATATAACCACTGCGATAAAAAAATGAATTAATTAGAAATACTTGATGAGTCAAGCAGGATTCATACTTTTCAAGAAAAAAGTTTTTAATTTTGTAAATAAAATAATAAGAGTAACACCAATAAGTTGAAAACTATTTGGATCTCTTTTAACTGGGCTGAGAAATTAATCCTGTCTCAAATTTTTCTTCTCACACGGAGAATATGAGAGCAATGAAATAATTTCTAATAAAAAATGCAGGTAAAGAGTTCTCATCATCGTGTATTATTATACGTTTCCCGCTTGCATGCGGCATTCAGTGTTATAACCATTTTGTCAGAATTGCTTCACCAATCAAATAGCGCACCGTTACCAATGCACCACCCAAATAGGCGCCAAGCGTCGTGTACTGAATAGCGACGTCAAATTGTGTAACCCTAATGTGCATATGGCGAGTAGTTTTGGCATCAGTTTTGCGGCCGTGACCCGAGAACAACCGATAGATTTAAATTCTCTTTAAGTAAATACATTTGAGATGTTTTCATGGTCGAGTGGATAAGGTGCCGTGGCTTTCGGTTTCAGGTGTCCGGTTCGACAGCGCACTTGCAGCACACGAGACGTTGCTTGTGTTAAAAGGCAAGTGGTAGCCACCTACGTCAAGTAGACCGTCAGTCTGTCTGACCTTATCACCTTTATCTGTCACCTTTACTAAAAAACTTAGATCAAAATAAATTGCAGCCATCGTTAGCTAACAATAAAGCGTCGTTTCAATAACAATCAAGTTGCAAATCAGCAAAAAACGTTTCATCACCCAAAGAATTTCGTTTAAAAAATTAAACCGTTTTATAGTTGGGTAATGGTTTCGTCATTCAGATTAAGTCGAGTCCATAATCATTGAAGTGAATGCGTCTGTGACAGCAGAGACCCGGGGGACTAGTAACAAAGGGTGGGAGTAACAATGAAACCCTTCCTGAACATTGTTGCCAGACGGTGAACACCCTGCTAATTATTACAACATGAAGAAAATTGCCACTATACTGTTTATCGGTTAAATTAATTGGAAATAATAGGAAAGAAAATACATCCGCACCGCCGCGCCGCCTTACGGCCTTCAGCTGTATTTTCCATATTTATTTTCAGGTATCGTCTGTATCCAGCAGTTTGATCGTATTATAACAGGACACTAAACCTAAATATTTTATTGTATTTATAAGATGATCATGCAAATTTTGTACGAAGTTTATAACAGTGACTGACTGTGAATAGAATATTCAAGCCATGAGGTGTGTGTATATAACTTGGAACAAAAAAATAATGATAACATATTTAATTATATCATTATTAAATATTATAATTGCAGATACACTGAACTAACTAAAACTAAACATTCATTTCAATGACTTGGTTGCAAAAAGAGCGAGTATGAAAGCGTTGTCAAGTGTTAAAGCGTTGACATCCTCTTGGCGACAGAAAGGAGAAAAAGGCATCGTCGGTGTCGATGTATGTTACGAAAAGATGTTGCAATGCAATACGACGTAGCGGAGTAGGTACCCTATTTGGAGTTTTATGTCGATGAACATTACGACAGTTAATGCGAAACGTCTCAAGCGCGAGAACACTAACTAAACTATTACAAACTACACGAAGCTTTTAGTTTAGATATTAACAGATATGTTTAAAGACTTTAGACAGTAAATTTATAAGAATGGAATAAGAAATAGTATTAAAGATGTGATCTTATCATCTAGATAGTCGGGACTACACGGTCCACAGAATCAATAAGCATCTGTGAAGGTTTATAATTTGAGAGAGAGAGCAAAAAAAATGGTAGTTCACCTAAGAAGGTTTCTAGACGAGTTCTGTGGAGTGGACCAGTAACATCAGTAGGCCATAGGTTTTGCCTGGTTGAAATTAAAACTGATTAAACAGAATTAGATAAGGTTCAATTCACTAAAGAGTATGTGCAACAAAATATAGTGACTAAAGTTATTTTTTTCTGTCTCACTGAACAGCAATAACACTCCGGCCGACCATGATAATACACTAATCCTTGCAATCTACGATAACTATACAATGCCTCTTACAGTGCATTTACCGTAACATCGTGAACACGATCCATTACTCGTGAAACGCCTATCTAGACGTTCAATTTAATTTGCAACGAGGTTTCGCTTTCCGCGTTCGGAGAAATTGCACAATGAGTGTACCATATCTTGGAAGATGTAATGTTATGTCACTTATTACACGTTATTGTGTCATATGAATTACTAATACTTAATACAATTAAAAAATCTTAATTGTGAATATTAAAGTAAAATAAACTAACTAACTAATAAAAAATAACATAAATAAATAACTAGTAAAATAAGTAAACTTTAATTAATATTAAAGTGATATCAATCTTGTAAACTCACAGTACTTCCATGTGATCACTGATGGGGGGCTATTTGAGATTTTTTATTAAGAACTATATAACGAAGTACGTACATTTTATCAAGTCGGCGAATTTATATGAGCGCAATTTAGCTCGTTTCAATTTAGCGCAACGAATCTATTCGTTTATTCGCTGATACGTCCGATCTCCTCCGCCCATCGGAGAAATCTTCAACAATGGCACTACAAAAAGGATTCGAAAAGACTTAAAAATTGCAAAAAATATTGTTGTTTAGTAAAAATATTTCTACTATTTAATTAGTGAAAATAAAAATATTGGTATGGGATGGGATGCTCATGTGATAGTGTAGTGTAGGTACCGGCCGACTGAAGTTAAAAATATGAAATTTTATATGAAAGTATTGCAAAGCAATAATAGCAAAATTTTCAAAACGTCAGATAAAAGATATGTTAACTTGTATATTTTGTGAGCAATAAATAAACGAAATGAAAACAATGTTCATGTTTATCAAACTGATACCACGACGTGAACGTGAGCAATTGAAATATCTTGGTAAATCCTTTATAGCTTTTTAAGGTCTTAAACTAGCAAAGAGATTATTAAAATTAAGATAAACATATGTCCATATTCAGCGACATTATCCAACGACGTTCCCATAATAGGTACCTATCGTGTCAAAATTGATTTTTCAGAATTTCTTTTAATAATATAATTGTCTATTTCTGAAAATGTCCGAAGATATTCTCTACGATATTCGATATTAGAATATCATTGAAGGGTCTAGTTCTAAGCATTAATTCTAAGCAATGTCCTTGAAAACCAGTTTCGTGTTATTTTTTGAGACCACTTTTACCAATATTTTAACTTTTCTAATGCGTTAGAATAAGTGTAAATAATAATAGGTCTCCAAGTAAAAAAATGCATGACATTTATTGGCAGTTGATATGATAGTATAGTTTTGTCACGTCATTGACTTTTTGCGTTGTTACTGCTAACACTAAACATGCATCAATAAATTATAAACGAGCAACAATCTTTATTGAAATCGAGAGCACTTGTGCTTAGCTTTGCGCTTTGCCATTGTATGCTAATTGCTTGTCAGACCGACATACATTACATCGGGTTAAAATAAAGTACTTATATGTGTATTTTGCTGCAATTACGCGATACTTGTTATTTCTAAAGAAGAACGATTAAGCGATAAAGAGAATTACATGTGTGTACTTTCGTAAAATAAAACAATCGTAAAGGAAAACAATGTCAATTTTAAATTGTATATTTTAACTTACCTTACAATTTTTCTTCTAATCTCACTTTATCTATCTACATTTATAATTGTAACATTATTTCTTTAAATTTGGGCTATCATTTTGATCTTTTAATTCTATCTTTTATATTGTTGTGGAAGTAAATACTTTCCTGTTCGTAAATAGTTCATATTTTGGAATTAAATACAGCAGCATGAACATACATACATAATACAGAATTCGTTCAAATACCTACATTTGTTTATTTCACAAATATATTTGGTTTTCAGAGTGATTGCCCTAGTCTAAAGTCAAAACGAAAGCAATTAGATGGAGTCTGGTGAAATCGTTAAAACGTTTAAAAGGTTAGATATACGAGCGTTGAATGCTTTTAAATTAATATTTCCGATTATTGTTAGAGATAGTGAAAGCCAAGTTGATTGTGGAAGCGTATGTAGGTATAGAATTAAGAAGGAAATGGACTTATTAATATAAATAGTACATACAAAACAGACAACATTAATTATTCGTAACAAGTGTATGATCACGGCGAAGAGTTAAAAGGCCCTGTTAGGGGTCTGTTTAGCGATGAATGTTTAACATTGCCCCAACTCTCACACGTTAAATATAAAAATGGTGACGTGAACTCCGGTACGATTTAAGGTAAGTTGATTACGTTTGACATTTTAATGACGGTAAATAATTGAGATTTTTATAGTCTGCTTGATGTAGCGAAAACATATTGTTAATTCTTAGGGATTAAGCGAAATTAGCGGTGTGTGGGGATCCGAGAATAGGGCCTCGGCTGTCGTCTCGGACCCACATGCCACCGCTGATGGTGGAATCAACCCGGGGGGGTTTTAGTGGGTATTCCCGGTGATAAGTTACTTCACCGGGTGAGTCCCACACTCCCCCTCGTCGACTGTCCCCGTCGACGAGGGATAGTGCGTAAAGGTCATTTCCCCTCCACAAAAAAAAAAAGGGATTAAGCGAAAAACAAAATTGTTTTAAGGATTAAAACAACAAAATGACCCGTCAATCTGCCGCTACCCTTTCTCATAAAATAACAATAATAAGTGGACTGTTCGTTGTGGGCTGCCGACAAGGCAAATGCATGTATATACGAAAGCCGAGGCAAAGAACTTAATTCGCCTGGTTGTTCTATACTTGACCCAAGCACGGTTTGAACTCTCGAGTTGATAACTAACACGTAGGTACTTTAATCTCAACGAACGATTGGGCTTTACCAAAATACAAATAAACCAGAAATACAAAAACTTCGACGTTTTGTAGTCCAAAACATAGTTTTTAATTTGAAACGTACACAAAACAGGTTTTCATTTAAATCTGCTCCCAGAAAAAGTTTCTCCAATTTGAGTATGAATATGAAACAGCCTCGCTCCAATTCGACGGTCCTTGTTCACGGTCCGGACCCTGGACCAAACTGCGCAGAATCTTTGGCCTGCCCTTGACATCACTTGCAATCCTTTGTCCTGCACGTAACCATGTGCAAGCTTAGCTAAAGAGTGTGGGTGTTATCAAGTTTATTATCACAGTAATGATAGATTATGTTTTATGATACATAGTTTAATGAACATTGAATAAATGTTTCATTTCAGTTATTTTGAGGAAATCATAATATTACTTATATTATGATCAAAAATCATAATTAAAAGGAATTACAAGGAAATAAAATAATATTATTTATTGAATAATCAAAAAATAATATTAGATTAATATTATCGGATTATTCTAAATTCATTACATACCTACATACATACATTACATTTTTCTATTGACTGAATATTACGACCAGTCTGGTATCACATTTTTTATTACTTTCAATGCGCATTGTGCACGTATGAATTTACAACGTAACGAATTTATAATTGGATGCATTTTAATTACCAATTAGCCCACTGGCAGATTGCCGTAACAAACCCTTGTGGGTTGTGTGTGTGTAAACTGCAAAATATTGTTAATATGCGTACATCCTAATTAATAAACGCGAAAGTGAGTTTGTTTCTTTGTTGAGCTTTCACGCCTTAATTGCTGAACCGATAATCATGAAATAGGATATAGGGATTTTTCATACAGAAAAAAGTAGGTACTGTTCCCGAGAAAACATGTAAAAATGTCTCGGAACAGAATCATTAAAAAAATTTGTGGCGGCGCCACAGTCGTAAAAACCATCATGCGTTACCTAGCAACGGATAATAAATCTCATAAAATGTAAGTAAAACATATATTTTCCTGTACATTTTTTTTTTAGTTTTACTAAAACTATGGCTCATTACTTTTTATTTTTCAGCGCTCAAGAAAAAGGGATGCGGACAAAGTCGCGGGCAAAAGCTAATCACTACATAGTATAAAACAAAGTCGCTTTTTCTGTCCCTATGTCCCTTTGTATGCTTAGATCTTTAAAACTACGCAACGGATTTTAATGCGGTTTTCACTAATGGGTAGAGTGGTTCTCGAGGAAGGTTTAAGTACATAATTTACTAAGTTACGCGGGCGAAGTCGCGGGCAGCAGCTTAAATTTTATTAACACGTAATTTTATAAACTATAACTAACATGTAGTGCCATCTGTTAACAGACTTTTTCCATTATTCGAAGTGAGATTAGATGAATTAGAGTACTACATTGCTTCAAACAGAATTCCCTAGATGGCGTTGTAAATTTTGCATACACGTTGTCTGGGACTCCAAAAAGGACATAGGGTACCTTTCATCCAGAACGCGGACGAAGTCGCGGGCACCAGCTAGTAATATATAAATGCGAAAGTTTGTATGGATGTTTGTAAGTCTTTCACGCAAAAACTACTGAATGGATTTCAATGAAATCTTCCATACACGTTGTCTGGGACACCAGATTTTTTTTAAATATTTTATAAAGTTACGCGGGCGAAGTCGCGTGCAGCAGCTAGTTAATTATATAAGAGAACAAGGGGTATTATTTATGATAAATCCATTTGGCTAACGATACAAGGCTACACTGTGGCTGCCAACAATATGTACGTAAGTAATAAATAA
Organism: Synanthedon tipuliformis; assembly: GCA_947623395.1. NCBI lineage: Eukaryota > Metazoa > Arthropoda > Insecta > Lepidoptera > Sesiidae > Synanthedon > Synanthedon tipuliformis. The sequence goes on along the minus strand of OX392407.1, from coordinate 9,256,911 downwards.
CCTTTTATTTCAGATAATTTATTAATTACTTTAAAAACTGACAACTTAAATAATTAGCTACTTATATGGGTCTACAGTTTCCCCACAGGGCTTGAATGTAATCCAGTTAGTAGACGATACGAATTACTGCAGACAACGTGACTGAACGCATAGCAACATTACTGTGGGCCATCACATACCACCCTGACCCACTTGCAAGTAAATCTGCGCCTACGCACCTCCGCAAGTCCGCATCTTTACGTCAAACGCAGAGTTAGGGATTCGTTTATTAAAAATAATTCTTTTGTTACAGTTAAATTATGGCAATGTCAATTTTCAGTAAAATTATGTCAAAAAACATACAAGGCTAATTTATCAAAATTGTAAAGTTATTAATCTCAATCGTTGGTACAATAGATTATAATGATTAGGTAGGTGTACAGAAGATAGCTTAGCTTCGCGTGTACTCACTGTAATTGATATCGACACGAAACATTGCCAATGAATGACATTGGAAAATTATTGCACACAATTTAAACATCTGAATTTTTGTTTTCAAACATTAACAAAAATATTTAAATTCGTGAAAACCATTATATTTTATAGAATGTTATTTCCCCAAAAAGATTAATTACAAGGTTGTATACAAAATAGGAATTTTTCGAATTTGCTTAAATGTGGGCCTAAATTAAATAACTTAAAACCTACTTAAAACAGAGTAAAAATATAAAATTGGTTGGAATAATCTTCAGATAAAATTAGCTACGAGTATCTGGTTGTATAAAGATTATTTCGCGACTAGCTATTGCGTTGCGGCATCGTCTGGGTCTGGCGTCATCCCGTAGACATCCGCTGAGCATCCTTCAATAACATAATTTCCGTTCGCTAGCGAGACGCCATCAGATTAAGCCGACATGCCTGAGGGTTCGAGGGTTCACTTTGATAACCTTATTTTATTATTACTGATGGAAACGACTTCCTATCCGTAAAAACTTCGAATCAATTAAAGATATTCTTTTTCTTTTAATGACACCAGGTATTCCTCTGGAAATGAGATTAGTATGATTAGTAATCAAATCGCTCCGTTGTATAGGATCACTAGTTGGCTCGGTTTAAGTTGTCGGAAGTAGGTCACAGACAAATTTTATTAAAAATGTTTAGGCGTATCAGTTTTGAGATGCTGAACTACTTACAAACAACTTCTGTTGCCCGTATAAAATATTTATTTATATTATGTTTATAAAATCAAATTGCATAGTGCAAATAATATTGATATAACACTTGTGTAAAATTTTACTTTATCTTATCAGTGTCAATAACGTAACAATTGTCACACAAACTAAGGTTTGTACTCAAACTATTGATAAGAACTTTTCTACCTAGTCTACTGACATTTTTGAATAATATATGAGGTGAATATAGTTCGTCAAGCTTCCTCTTTCCTCGCAATTTCATGCTAAAATACCAATTCCTACTTTTATGGTCTGCGAATTGTTTTTTTATTGTTAACAAATATACTCATTCATTCATTATATATGGAGGCGCGGTGAAACCCCTAAAGGGGTGGACGAAATCTAAATTTCGTTGCGGCGGGATTGCGACAGAATCACGCCATGAATCCCTGAATTAGCGGTTTAGTGGACTGTATATCTGGTTGCGGCTGTAAGCGAACAGTATGACCGTCTGAAGGACAGGATTAGAAGTAGAAGGAAATGCACATACCTTATACCGGTGCTCTGGTGCGCTCTCCTGCAGGAATCTCTAAACGTCCAGCTGGCAGACACTGTTCACATGTATTTAAATGTTCAGCGATAAGGCGCGGATGAATCACTTCACTTCCGAGAACGAGTTAAGGCGCGGATTAGGGATAAACCCATATATATTTGGAAACACAGCTCAAGCGCGGGCGCGTTCCTTTTTCTTCCTTTTCTTCGACCTCTCACGCGGCGGTCATCGGTAGTAGTGCATTATTTTGATCAGAGGGTAAAGAGGAAAAATGTGAGGGCCATATTATTAGGAAGGTGGGTATACGTGAAAGAAAGAAAGGTACTTGACAGCCAACTATTCGATCACGGCGCAACCAATATATACTTTTTAATAGATATTTATTTTAATAAATTTTTAAACATGCATTTAAGTTACTTTGCTCCATTAAAAACAAAAACTTCTTATTAAATTACAATTAGGAATAAAGTAAATAAATTACAGACCAGTGTCTTCATAAGCGCAGACAGCTCCTTGGTAACAACTGCAAACTTGAAGAAAGCTGCACCGATATCTGGTTCAGAATCTTTACTTAAAGCGTTCCCTCCAAGCCGTTCCAGGGCACGGGAGAGATACATTTCGTTGTCCACGTGAGCTAGAAACAAAGATAGATCAAGATAGATAGATAGACAAAGAAAACTAGATACACACATAGCGGAAATCGACATGTATAAATCCTGTTATAGAGGATTCATTACTCCTCGAAAAAAACTGATTTAAAATTTATGAAAGTAGTTAAAAGGGAAACAGGAGCAGCATTTGCACTTCTTGAATTTACAACTTTTTTACGATGTTGTATGGTAAAAAACAACAGGGAGCACAACACACTTCTTCATTTATAGCCTGGAGTACCCCTTCAGCAGAAACGTCAAAGTATACCAGAACCAGTAGCTTGCTTATAGTATCAAGTCTTGCTTAGTTGCTTACCACTAAGTGGGCCGTACGTAATCCTAACTACGTCACCTTTTATTTGGACATTAAATCTATTTTAATGTTAATAGAGCGTAGGTCCTATCATATTACTGTAGTGTCATTCACGGGAATGCTACCTACAAATGCAAAACTTAGGAACACATTTGATTAACTCAAATCTTTTCAAAGTTCGAGTGAATAGGCATCTTCTGGGCGAGCTCGTTCTGGGTGAGCATAGGCACAACTGGTTGTTGGCCAAGAGCAAACCCATCTCTAATAAAAAAAAATATTAAGGAAAAGTAAAAAAATGTTAAATAATAGATTTAACAAAGAAAAGTCTTGCTGTATTAGCGATCCAGCGTGGTGATGCGTTAGAGATACAGTTAGTATTTAATTTTCCTTTGTTCCATAAACTTCAGTTCCAGATCTAGTTTATTAGTCTTCATTTTGCACAATTCTGTCGAATTTTATTGAGAGAATGCAATCGATACATAAAATTTCAATAGCCAATATTCCGCTTATTAATTGAACGAAAAATTCACTTAATCTTTTCATTATCGGCCGGCTTTCTCCAAAAGAGATTTACTTTGCCAGCATTAAACTTCATTCTTTATGAACTGTACTCGAAAGCGTTTTGTCTTGTCCGGGAGCGGACGGACATTTAATTAGTTTCCCCGTAGAATTAACTGGAACGTCGTAAAGAGAAGCTTCATTAAGAAAGCTATTTGGGCTAAGTCTTGTTTTATTCCTTGTTTAATGTGTTAAATCCTAACATTTAATGTATACCCAATCATAAATAAAAATTGAAAAAATATTTAAGTAAATAACAAAATAAAACTCAAAACTATTAAGAGGTTCCGTCTGAACAAGCGGCTTCCTTCTTACATTACACAAAAATATTTTTTTATATTTTAGAAAGAGATAAAAAAGTATATAGTAAAGTAGTATATGGACAGTATATATAGACTTTTAAAAGTATATAGACATTTTTATATCGGATTGTATTTTACTGGCACAGACTCAACACAAAATAGTAACAATGGAATGAATACTAAAGCTATTTCCAACTTTTCTACTAAGACAAAGGCAAAGCTATCAACTGCAATTTTATAGATTTGTAATTTAATACTGCCTTGAAAGTATTGATCGACGAACAGTAAACAATCGTTGTGTTCACGTCTCCATTCTTCCACTTTTAATGGACTTGCAGTTTTAATAATTTTACAAAATATTTTTCTTAGCAAACTTACAAATTTGTGTCTTCACTTTACTTTACTTGTGTTACTTAAGTTAAGAGTTAAAACTCATATCGTAATTAACATTTCTCTCATTACTCTTGACATTTTTGTGTTCTTCCTGTAAACTTACATTTAACGTAACACTGGTTTCTATGTTTGATGCATCGAAATAATATTTATTTTTGCAAGGTTTGATGTTACCATATGCCGTGACGTCCCTCACCATAGACACATAATGGTCACGGTCGTGTCATATCAACAACAATTAAGTAAGTAATTGAGGATTACCAACTAAGAGTAATTCTATATGTTCATTTTCATTAATTTTTTCTAAAATAAACCAATCTGTCTTCTATATTAAGTTTTAATTAACATTTTAAATATTTTATTTCTAATTGGAGAAATGTCGGTACTTATAGGTCTTGGTTAAAAATAAAACAAGCGGAAACCTGAGTTCCGTGTCGCGGCCCACATTTGGCTCTGAACTCACCCACTGGGGACGCTTAATGAATGCTAAGCACCGTAGCATTAAAATTTCCTATTTAAGTAACAGTTCCTATTCAAATTTAACAAACCACATATTGTTGGCTACAAATAACGTTATTACTTATAAATTAAAGTCCAAAAGACAGCTGAACTCTTACTTAGGCTAAACTTACGGAGCGATTTAAGATGTGACATTGTTAAAATTAAACAAATTAAATAATTAAATTTTAAATCAGGTAATCAAAGTATACTGAGACGGATAATGGTAAACGGTAGAAATAGTCACGGCCATATTTTTTGGATAGTGGCCAAGAACGTCTCTTGTTAGCATTTTATAAACGGTTTTGATTACATTTCAATATTCACGTACTTATTTATATTCAATATATTATTAATAATAATAGTAATACCCAGCATACTAGCAGTGTTACTTCGCTAAGTCTGCCTTGCTATAATAGGTGTACCTATATAAAATAAGTTTATTACTCATAGTGTCGATGACATTACAAAATCTCAAAACTGTATCTAATGAGTATTTAGTGTCTATTATCTTGACGTCATTCCAAGAAATCGTAAACAATAAAATTGTACCATATAACGCATCATTTTGTCGGAATGCGAATTCGTGATTGGTTGTTTTGCGGGCGAGCGAGCGACCTTGCCGGCTGCGCGCAATCCGAACCCGCGGGACCAGTTTTGCGCCTAGCACTGCGGCACAGCCACAGTAAACAAACTTAGCACGCGATGATATTATTACGACGGGACGAGGCGTCAATTAAAATTGATAGACGGGCCTTTATTTATCTAACTTACTAAACATCTCATAAATTTAACTAAAAAAATCTTTGATCATTTAGGTATTGAGTTGTGTAATTAAATTTTGAATGTAGATGATAGATCTACAGCATCAATGATATGTATCCACAGATTTTGTTATCAGTTTTCTGAATTCCCCTCCCACTATGAAAGCAAATAAGACGTATTCGTTTCAAAAAAACCTTTTATTTAGCTACGATTGTGTAGTGTACTCGTTTACAGCGGTAACTTGAAAAGTAGAAATAGCAAACGTCTACTCAATTAGAGTTGTACTCTTGCAATACTGCAATGCAAAAAGTGAAATAAGAAAAAAGTTGCACTTTAAATAATTAAAGTTCATAAATTATTTTAATATTTAAATAACCGTTTGTTTATTGTATTGTAGAAAATGTCTCGAGTCATAACCGCAACTTTTCGTAACCAGTTACGAAGTTTGTACGTCTTATACCTACGTAGGAAAATATACGTATTGACTACTGATTTCAGTTACTTTTATATTCATTACCAATTTCGAAAACATAGTTACTCACGTCAATAATTCATAGATCTGAACATAAACGCTTAAAAACGTCATTTGGATATATATGCAAATTTAATGTTGATCTGATAAAAACGTGAATTTAGTTATTATGAATGGAACCATAAACAATATGCAAATGAATATAGCGGTTGTCTAATATGCAGAAATCGATACAAAAACAAGACCGCACATATCTATTTAATATGCCTAGTTTAGAATGCTAGTGTTTGGTGTGGTAAGCGAAACCAGACGCCCGACCCACTTTTCCTTGACAACTGGTACATGAAGGGAAATTTACTCGGCAGTCGCTGGGTCAACATTTTAATCCGCAGTTTATGTTTCATTCTATTTACTCAAATGTCTACGGAATTATGTTACGTGAGCTGCTGAGCACATTGTGAGGGGTCAGTACTTACATACAGTACCATGGGCGTGTGATTAACCTTTTTGGAATTAAACTTAATAGGTATAAATGAAATAATACCACATTCAAAGGGGTATGTCTTGTGGTATAAATAAATGATAACGTTGAGAAGAAAACGTCTTAGGGGAAGAATATAATAAGATGGTATAGAAACAGATTGCGACAACCGAAGTAGACTGATTATGGTATATCGGACATATATATGGCACAGCAGTACGTACGTACGTAGATCGATCTATATACAAATACATATTATTAAATAGTCTTTCTTTTCTTGATACGGATTTCACTATAGAAAGAACGATAATGAGGAAGGTTTGTGTTGGAACATAATTTGGACAAAAAAAAAGCATAAGTGCAAAGCCGGAGGGGGATCGCCTTAAAGCAAAGCCGTTGGGGTTTAATTTCTTTATTACAGAGACGCAAGTCAACACCGAAAAAGGTAGTCTCGACTTGCAAAAACATTTGCCGCTCGGCAGTGGCGGCGTAAGAAACCTATTTGCCTTGAGTTGCATACATGAAGTTCCATTTTACGACAGGCCATATTTGGTGTGTCGAAGTCCGCAGTTTCTGCGTATGTCTATGTGTCTAAATAGAAAGTTAAATCACCATATTCGTTGAATACCTCTCTTATAGGTGTAGAAAGGTGTTTAAGTGCACACATTAAATTTGATGTTTGGTTTAGAATTTCTAGTTTCTCTTATCCATTTCTTTATTGACCGCTGCATGATTGCCACGAAGAAACTGTCCTTTTTTAAATAAGTGACTTTTTAAAATAAGTGACCACGTGACTGTTAGTAAAATATTGTGTCGATGTAAACCACACAACAAACTTTCCTAAAATTTAAAAAAATTGTGAAAGTTGCAAAAAGTCGCGCACTTCTGTAGAATTGATTAAATGTGCTAATTTTAATAGATACAGACGCATATTATATTTCTATTTCTGATCAAAAGAAATTTCCAACTTCGTTTCATTCTTGTAAATTTATGTCTTTTTTATACTATTAGTGAATTTAGCTGTTTATTAATATGACAACGTCTACAAGCACTATTGTTGCGATATTTAGGTCATTCTAGTTCAGTGGGTTGAACGGCCTCCTGGCCTAGGGTAGCCGGTTGTGTTTAACATGCAGTACGTTCGTATTCAAACTTATTGCTGTGACAGTTAAGCATTTTATTGGGACAGTGCAGCAGTAATATACGGGCTGCCTGATATTGAGGGGTGTGAATACAGCTTCGTTTTATATAGTGTGGTGCTGGGAATGATTGCTTCAAATTTCATGAACGGCTAGTTGGCCTGTTGGCCTGTCTAACAATTGTCTTTTGTGTTTTTGAATACCTACCTACTTACGGCCAAGTTTCAGAGAAGCAAAGTAAAAACAAATTATACTGTCTTTTTATAAAACACCCCGATGACGTCGCAATTGCACTGGCCAGATTTACAACAGAGTGACATCTAAATGGGTACAAAGACGAACAGGGAACTGTTGACGCGATATTGATAAGATAACTAAAAATTACTACATAACTACACTCTGGTGCAATGAAATCGCACATGTAAAGATTTTTTGAAAAGTATTGTTTATTTTTTTTATTTGAAAAGACATATATATATATATTTTAAGTGGGATGAAAGGCTATTTCAATACCTATTCAATGATACCATATAAGCGGTAATAAGTTTACCTTACTGCCGAAAAGAGAAGCAAAAACAACAAATACATTTTTATCAGCGGATTTTTGCTTAACTAAAAAGTTCGAAAATTGGAGATTATTAAAAAAAATCACAAAATGTAGTGAAAAAACATTTACTAATAAGAAGTGTTACCCCCTCTTGCCCGAATAACCGCTTGACACCGGTTTTCCATAGACTCTATTAAGTGTTTGACAAAGTCTTGTGCTATGGCTTCCCATTCCTCCTTTAGCGCATTTTGTAGCTCCAGAAGATTGGCTGGAGCAATATTTCTGCCTCTTATTTTTCTTTTTAACTCGTCCCATAAGTGCTCGATCGGATTAAGGTCCGGGCTTCGAGCTGGCCACTCCATCACGGGGATATTTACCTCTTGCAAGTATTGTTGTACTATAGCAGCTGTATGGGGTCTTGCATTGTCATGCATAAAGAGAAAGTTCTCTCCAACAAAACCGCTAAATGGTACGACATGTTCCTGGAGAACTTCCTCAATGTACCGCTGAGATGTCAATCCTCTTGTTTGTCGCCTGATATTGGCCCCCGTGATGAAGACAAGCTCCGTTTTCGCTTCGAGTGAAATGCCTCCCCAGAACATACACGAACCACCGCCGTATGCCACACGTTCTGTGATGCAACACTGGGAGAATCTCTCTGTAGGCCTTCTATAGACCCTTCCTCGACCATCATTGCCGTGAAGACACATCCTGGACTCATCTGAGAACAGGACTGCTCTCCATTGGTCGAGTGTCCAGTGCACATGTTCTTGTGCAAATTGAAGACGGTCGCGGCGGTGAGCTGGTGTTAGATTAGGAGCATTTACTGACCTACGCGCAGTCAGGCCACCTTCGGCAAGTCTTCTTCTAACTGTCCACCGGCTGACTTCCACTTCACGTACCTCTTGAAGGTGTTGTGCAAGATCAACGGCAGTCAGTCGTCGATTTCGCAATGACGTCGTTACGAGAAATCGGTTGTCCCGTTGAGTTGTAGCTCTGGCGCGACCAGATCCTCGTCGCCGTTCATAGCCACCAGTCTCCCGATAGCGCTGGTATACACGACGAACTGAATATCGGCTGATATTCAGCTGTCTAGCTACTGCACTCTGGTTCTGGCCTGCTTCAATTAGAGCAACGACTTGAGCGGCTTTTTCCGGAGTAGTATCCATTTTCTTCAGAATGTTGCAACTGTAGTCACTAGGCGTCCTTTCACGTAGAGCGTTGAAATGCAAATGATGACGTTTTACTCAAAACAGGCCTTTTTATACCTGCAATTGCTATCGCAAACTGCAGTGCGCTAAGTAAGCAATTTTGGGGTTTGTTGTTTTTGCTTTCCTTTTCGGCAGTAAAGTAAACTTATCACCGCTTATATGGTATCATTGAATAGGTATTGAAATAACCTTTCATCCTATTGTAAAAAATATGTGACTTTTTAAATAAAAAAAAAATAACACCATATTTTTCAAAAAAATGTTTACATGTGCGATTTCATTGCACCAGAGTGTATTATAATGTAAGGTCACTTTTTTTCAATTAAAAGAGAATTTTCAAATGACATAAATTGGAAATTATAAATGCATATAAAACTGTGTTTCACCATGAAGGTTACTATGAATTTGAGCGATGTAAATACATACAATAGTTAAGTTGCAAAATACTGTTTTCCTGAACTTATGTTGTTAAGTACATAGTAAACAAATTCCAGTAAAGGTATTTAAAATTACATCACGAGGCGCGCCGGCTTACAATGCACTAAAATGCAGATAAGACATCAGACAACCCAACTATTTTAGTCGCAACTATTAGTAGTGCTTCCTCTATTTATTTTCGGCCCAGTTTCGTGTTGGATGACTTGAAATTGGAGACAGGAATACGAAACGGTTCGTCTATATTTATTTGCTTCACTTACCATTTCCAGAGTTGTGTATCGCCTTTATTGCTTTCTTTAGCTTCGTTAAGCCGTCGCGATCGAAATCCAACGTCTGTAACAAAAATAATATGAAAATGTCAATGTGAATATAAAAAACATAGAGAATAATATTACATAGAAATAAATAATTGAATTCTAGACTGATGAGCTCTGGCTTAGCCCAAATGCAAATGGGGGAGTAAATATACATCCCTCCCTTGCCTGGGCTATATACGCGTATAATTGTTTGAGACATTTTTCAATAAAAGTCTTTCATCATTATTACCTATTCATTCGTAGATTTTATCCAAATATTTCTCTTGAATAAAAAATAAAAAAAAATAATAATAAATTTCACCTCAGTAAATTCATAAGAATCTTATTGTACTACAATAATATTGTATATATTATGTATCTTTCCAGTACAAAACAGAAAAGAAGCTGTAAAATTTTTAACAATTTTCCAGTGTGTCCTGTATATTACCATGTATTTAAATTGGTTAAACCATACAATGGGGTAACCAATAAACCAAAGCGCATACATTATGCTAGATAGTAGACACGTTTTTTATTTATATTACAGAACTGGCCAGCCACATCGAACATATGCGTATATGATCTGTGTGGCGTAAATGTTAGCAAAAACCAACTATTGTTTCCTAAGTACCCATTAAGGTTGGTTATTTTGCACGTATTTTATAGCAGTCTTGTTAAAGCGTTACGTAGGCGGTCTCATTTACTTTGTCACGCGATGTTTATATATGACGCAGTTTTAAATACCTGCAATGTTGAAATGTGGGACGTACATTTGCATAGTTGAATGGGTTAAACATTTTGAGTATTTCACAGAAAGGGTTTGTTGGATTTTTAAAAAGAACATTTTGTAAATTTTTAAAAAGGAACATAGGTTGGTTCTACGGTTAGGACTATTCCTTTTTCTAAGTGCATCGAAGTTGTATTGGTGCTTAGTAGGTCTAGGTACTATAGATACTTACTCATTCGGTTTGAGCTGTGTTAGTTGAAGACCAATACTACCCATACCTACATTATAGGTATTATATTTTCATTCATAGTTTCATTTCAATTCTTGATTATTTATTGCGTGAATATTCTTTAAATAGACTATTAATATATAAAACATTAAACTCTTACATACAAATCAATATTTTAAAGCAAACATAGATGAATCCTGATCACTTCAAGTAATGCGAAGCAAGATAAAGAAAAATAGGTTAGTTAATCTGAGTTTCTAAACTTTAGGACCTAAAGCAACAAATATACTTTCATAATATATATGTACCTAATGTAACAAAAGCTTACTGTTTCTTAATTTAATTTATTATGTACAGTAAAATATTCAATTTCAGACAATTTTAATAACTTTGCTAAAACGTAAAATTCGCGGTACGCCTAAAACTTTGATCGTTCCTAGAATCTTTGTTCTCACTCGAACTCGAACGAAAAGGGGATGCCAAATTAAATCGTATAAATCTGGAAAAATAATGATGTCGATAAAACTTGTAATTTCGTTCGATCAGACGTTTCATAAAGTCTTTATTTGGCTTTAAGTAAGTAAAGATTTTATCATCTCAAGTGATATTGCTTCTGAAACTCTTTAGTGCTACTCGTACTTCATCTCTCCTAAATAATACTTAAGGACGGACGAAAATAGCCCTTTAATCTTGGATGAACGATATTTTGGACATTATTCTTGTTTGTGTAATAAATTTAGTTTATTATTAATATTAAAAACTAAACTAGCTGTACCCGAGACTTCATAGGTATATTAGGTATGCGATTGAGTAGTTAACAAACATGCAAACTTTCGGATTTATAATATTAGTAGAATATAAATAGATATACTTACATAGATTATATTGAGTACCTAATAATATTTTATCACACTGTCAGATTATGATTACAATGTGGTGGCAATAAATGACATTAGATTTGAAAGTTTGTTCTTTTGAAAATCTGACCATTAAAAGTATAGGAATTTACATGGAATACGATTGACTATTTGATAACTACCTATTACTTTTTAGAGAGTTTCTAGTTTACATCTAATATTTTGTATTTAATTTTTTAAATTTTAAATTCCTAGTCCACGCGACCAACCATCAACTGTTAAACTAATCATAAAAACGAGTTAAATTCTCACTTTCCGTAAACTACGAAATGAATTTTAATGTGGCTTTCACTTATGGAATGATCGTTAAAGGAGGAAGGTTCTTATAACTATATATTTTGCAGAAAAAAATCTGTGCGAAGCCGGTCCTTCGCTAATGGTAGGTAAATAAACAACTGAATGCCGTTCACCTCTATAATATGTGAATAATAAGCCACCTAGGTTCTTAATTTAAAAGGCCATAAAAATAATAGTTAAAAAACGGAAATGTTATTTATGGTCCGCCAAGGTATAGAGCCAGTGAGCCAGGTGTCAGATTACGGTTCACGGTGGGGGCGCAAGACACAACCGACAAAATGTACCGGTCATCGGCACTAGTCCACGTCATCGTTTCATCGCACGCGCGAAAATATTTTTTATCACAAGGCGTTATCCATATTATGTTTGTCTGCTTAGTTGTTCATAACAATAGAACGGATTTTGAGGCGGTTTTTACTATAATTTAGAGTATCATTTAAATCAAGCTTTAAATCTAATCATCAAGTAAAGTAACACACATTAAAATTTAATAACTTTTAGTCACATGAAAGCCAAATAAAATACGATAACTAATGGACCGCGGTAGTGACAGAATTAATCACTTTTACTAGGTAACCTTGAATTATAATACGAATTATAGTGTACCTAATTGAAAAGGATTAGTTGAAACCTTTTTAATAGATTATGAAAGTATAATTATCTAATAAAGAAGACGGTTACTTCCCTAGCGAGAGACCAGACAATTGAGTGACCCGGTACAATTAATCTTTAGGTCATTGCCACCGCGTTCATTACTGATGAAATTTTTGTCATGATTCTATTTATAACACAACATTTCCGGGTACAGGAACACGAGGTACAAATCCGGTTTAAATTCAAACAATTTAGAAAAGGGGGATTATGAAACGCCATCGCTTCACTGGGTGAATCGACAGATGTTCGATGAACGCAGCTGAGCCGCTGCTCACTGACTCTTATTGTAAAATTGTCAATTTAAATTTGTCAGCATTTTTAGTTTGCACATTTTAACTAGAAATCAACATCTCTTATTTAGTAAAACATGAAATCATAGTTTAGTTATTAAAAATAATTTTCAGGTAACTACTCGAGTTGGTAGGTACTAAAACATTTTACGATATTTCTAATTTCTGAGACCCTTTACCTGGAGATAGTAGAGCTTTCAATAATCTTTAATGTTTGAAGGACGTTTAAAATCGCGGACAAAGTTCCGATAAGTAATGCAGCTGAAGCTCAAAAGTCCTATATTAATGACTGCGGCGGGCGGCTAAGTAGGTATATGAGAGTGCACAGATGATTGTGCACATGGAATTTTAGCGCCCATGAATTACGACCTAAGTGTGTACGTGGTAGGCTCGTAAGGACTGACTTACTTTAGGTACAACAGAATCTGTCTCGTCGTTTTTGTCTGCATGTTTTTGTTAACTATTGATACCATTTACTTATATACCCGTAATAGAGGAAAGTATTCTATTATTCAGATCTTAAGGGCGCTTAAATGGCTTACATTGTCTGAACCTTAATTGCTTTATTTCAATTTAAATTCAAAAAATTCTTTATTTCTTCGAATCCGACAGAATCGTGTTTGACCATTAATTTATCCTGACTAATATTGTAAAAAGAGAGCGATTTTGTTTTGTTTACATGTATCATGCTTTTGCTTGCATACCAAAACAACAATAGCCATTTACAATCAAGCAAAAAATTTAGCGCGACTCTTTATTTTATAAATCATTTTTACAGTTAGAAGTTACCAACTTATCTAAGAGCATATGCAATAAAAAATAAGATGGTAGCATTGTTTTAATGCATATCCATTGCTCACACCTAGCTATTACAATACGTAGGTACTTGAAATTGTGGGCGTAAAGTTTGTGATAATAAAGATGATGCTTAGAAAGTGGTGACTCATGTTTTGTATAGTTAGTTGTAGATGTGGTAAATAACAAACTATATTTTTCGAAAGTTATCGTGTTTTTGAGTTAAGAGTTTAATAAAGTAAAATTTGGAATATCTACTCTATAATTTTTAAGTAATAAAGACAATTACTTAGTTGTATCAAAGTTGTACCCAATTTCCCATCTTCGAGTAGCATTAACTCAAGGGTAATTTCAGTGAAATTGACACAAGATACTCGTAAAATTTACTCACCAATTAGCGTTACTTGAAAAGTAACTAATCAACACTTTAATTGTATTTGGTGAAAGTGACCCTTAGTGTCATATTAGCCTTTATTTACAAAAAAAAAATCAGTATACAAGGCTTTATATTGAACACAAAAATAAATCTTTAAAAAGTTATACCTAAGTAATAAAATATATTCAAATGTGGATAAATTTTTAGTTTTTATAGATAATTTCTTTATAATTTTTCTATAATAAACACTTATGTAACAAGTGTGCGTTTGAGAAAACTTTCCATAATGACACTTCTAATCCACACTTGATGTGCCTTACTGCCCTCTGGTATGGCTTTATATTGCTGTAGTTTTTTTTAGAAAAATACACGAAACGAGTTTGGTTTAGAAATTCAGTTTTTACGAATCCAAATATAAAATTTTAAAATGAGCGCTCAGTAGACCCTTCCGGGAATTGTAAGAGTAGTAGTGTTGAACCGCAAATGGTTTCCACAATGTCCCGAATGTCTGTCCGCAAAAACCGACGACATACATTAATTTTGTATATAAACTAATGACTGACAGAAAATCTTACGGAAAATGTTACTGTTAAATTAAATTGTTTTGTTAAATTAAGTTAAATTAAATTAATACGGTTCTGTTAAATTGTACTTAAAATATGTTTGTTTAATAGCAACTTGGATGATTGCTTCAAAGAGTGTTAATAACGTCTCAAAGCGACAATAATGACCCAAAAAACAAATTACTATGATTTTGAATTAAAATTTAAAAGGTTCTATTAGAAGTTCTATTAGAGGCAGAAAGCTGTACCAAGCTGCAGAAGGTAGTGTTTACTGAAAAATAGCACAATAAGATTGCCGCAACATTTTTCTAGAATAAAAATTTCACACCTAAAAAGGTGTAACGCAACGCAATACAACTTAAAAAATAACTTAGAATAAGTTTGTACAACAGCTAGCACTGGAATGTTATGAAAACGGGTCCGGTATTACTTCACTGAGTGTATCTGGGCTTTGTCCAACATTACTTTCTCTTAAATAATGTGTTTGAGGGATATCTCACAAAATCGGAGCTATCTTTTTATATGTAGCTTTGTTGAATATTATTTTTATTATTAATTAGTTGCATTTATATGATGATCTCTTTGATCATTATATCGTCGATAATAATACGTATTATAAAGCTTCAGTAGTATTCTTTTTTTCAGAATACGAATCAGTCATTTGTGACCAGAGTTTGACATCTATGAAGCTAAGATTTTATTTGCGACTTGGCGACCGTGAGTGTGATTCTTTAATCAAAAATTCGGTCAAATCGAGCAAATAGTTTATGCTGCAAATTACAGCACATGCATTGTCACAAAATACCAATATCACCTTGCCCAGAATACGAACTAACTAAGTAGATAAAAGTATTTCGGAGTTCATTGAAACTTTCTCGGCCAAATCGACAAAACAAATGAAAATGCAAATGGACCACTATCATTATTGTCAATAGTTAGAATTTGTAAGAAATGTGCATTGAAAATCCACATTTTGAAATGGAGGTAAAACACAGCAGCATTGCTGTCACTATTTTTACTAAACTATTTTTTACCTATGAGATCATATTTATTTATCCTATGAAAGTACAGTAGATTAAGCTAAATAAGCACTTCGCTGTAAGTGTTAACTCATTATAAACAAACAAAGAAAGTGTTAATAAACTGACTACACTAACAGTTCGTATATACTCGTACTTAAAGATAATTTATAAGTATGTAGTGAATTTTTTTTAACTTACTACTTATGTGGGCTAGAGGTCATAAAATTAATCATAATCAATAGTTAGTGTTAATATTTAAAGAAAAAATAACTTCTTTGTTTAAACGACTTGTCTCTGAGAACATTTCTTTTTATACATATTTGAGATAGATATGCTAATCATTTCTTACTCAGTTCCGAACAAAGAACAAAATTGACTTATGTCACGTATTTGTAGTGATATTTTGTCACTGAGAATAAAGAATGAACCAGATGAGACGTTCAAGATTGCATGCCGTCAAAACAACTTTTCTGAGCCATACTTGAAGTTTAGGGCAATTTTTATGCATTGTAACTGCACTAGAGGATGGCATTAACTAAATAAAATTTAAGTAAGTAATAAAAATGTAACGCCTTATTCACAGAGTCACTTCTTGCTAAGTACTCTACATAAGAGTAGTCTGTAGCCCCAGTTATTGCGCGATCGCTCCTTCTGGTTTGATCAGTGTTCTGGGTTCAGCCATAAAAGAATAATATTCGAGCCCTTTGGCACCTTCTGCGCAAGCGGTGTCTCGGCTTCTCCCGATATTGGATCACGTGCCGACCAACCGTCGTTAGATATGAACGACACCTTCCGCCGTCATTATTCCCACATCATCTCTGTTTGAGTGGGATCCCGGTCAATCGCAAAGTCTACGTACATTATGTGTGTTTTTCCATTCCCCGCTATATGTATATTCAAAATTCCCGATTACTGTCTAGTTACCTACGTAGTAAGTAAATGATCGAGAAACTGCACGGAGTAATTATTGTCCGCATCCCACGAATATTGTAACAGATGATTGAACTAATTATTTTTGGTTTACTCAATTTATACAAGAAAAGTATAACTTAGAAAGTAAACGAAATTGATGAGTTTGTATTTACAATCGCATTACCATAGTCGGTTAACTGTAAATGCAAACCTGCTCCTCAATAGGTCAAAATGTATTGAGTTACACAAGAGTAAACGTACTTGTTTATACTTTTTATAAGTAAACACAACCTCACACAACTTGGCTTCAGTCGCACTCGTGTCAAAGACTTATTGTGAAATCGTTTTTATTTTTATTATGTCAATTAAGTTGAATTACGTTAATATTATACTTCATTAACGTATGTCAAATTGTAGTAATGAATCGGTTCTATCTATATATAAATCTCTCTATCTAAGGTCGAATTCGAAGGTTTTCCTATTTACCAAAAGAATTGTTTTGTGAATATTTTATTTGGTTTCATCTTATTAAATTACTTTATCTTGTGTCATTTACTATGCTCCTTGTTGAATTTTCGGCTGTTTTCTCGCTCTAAGAGATATCTTTCTTCCATTCACTCAGCGATTATGCGCGCGCGCAGGATGGCAGCGGAGAAGCTCCCCGCACGAACGGTTTTTATGCTGTATTTCTTTTCGTTTTGTACAGAAAGACTAAGCTCTTGAGATATTTATACAATAATATCCAACAATTAATATACAATAATAACAATAGAATGAGGAATGACGGTCGCCCACGTAGATACTTAGTTAATTATAATAAAAGAGAAAGTTCATTACGATCCTACTCATAGCACATGTTAAGTAGGTACAGTGCTTATCTCCATAAGGAACGCATTTGATCAGTGTGTATGTTTAACAAACAAGGAACATTCGAGAACGTTATCTGCCGCAAATACCCAATAAAAACAAAGAATTTGTTAAATTGTATGATGTAAAGAGCTATTATAATGTGTATGAAATGCTTAAGGCTTAAGGTAACTGCTTAAAATAATGATCACCACTGTAACCTACTGTCTGTCTAAATTAGCTTTAACAAATACCACATAACCTAAATGTGATAATTTTTTAGCAGTTAGAATGGGTATAGTAAGCAACCTTAAAAGGGAGACAATACATCGCGGACATTTTGAAGACCTGAAGGAGAAATAATTCCACCATACATTATAAAAGTTACTCCTTATAAAATAATATAGTGTATTCTTAATTTGAACAAAATATTGCTGCATAAAATAGGCATCGTGTGTCTCTATTATAGGTATTATGTAGTTTTGATGTAGTTACTTCTCTAGGTGACGTGCTCAAGTGTGCGTGACTTTATCGTGGAAGTTAGTTGGGGTTTGTCTGAACATTGATGAAAGTAGCAACCCTATTTTTACATATTTATATTCTTTACGTAGTATAGAAGAAAATCGCTTTACGCCGTCTGTCCCACTGTATGTAAGCTTAGATCTTTTAAACTATAACTATGGATTTTGTTGCGGTTAAACGAGAAAGGTTTTTATATATAATTTTCAGAAAATAATCCGTTCGAAGCCGGGGGCGACCCGCTAGTTTCATAAAGTAAGATATAATACAAGAGCTGATAAATCTAACTCAACCAATATTCTTATTAAGCAAATCTTATAAAGAAAAAGAAACATAAAAAATAAAAGTTATAATTTTACCAAGAAGAGACATCCAAAGGTCCGAATAAATACACAAGAGCAGCATTACGAATAAAAATTCGCTTTAAAAAAGCCGAACAACAACGCCTCTCAAGACTCGAGAGGACTTGAGCCAAATTCCAAAACAATATATATAGGTACCTTACTCATGAAGCAAAATGAATTAGGACGAGACAAAAAATTTAGTCCATGAAAGAAATTAGTTCTATATTAAACGTATATCGAGACTAAGTTTGAAATCCTTTTGAAATCTGATATTATGTAAAAACAGATCCTTTTGACTGAAACGTAAATATGCTTTTGTTAGATAATACCACAAAATATAAAATTTATATATTGTTGGATTGCCACGTGCGAGTGGAGCATAAGCCAATAAAGCACAGAACACTCAGACAGTCAAATGTCATTTTTCAACGTCATTTCTTGCCTTAAATCTTATGAAAATAAAGAAAATATAATATACAATACAAACTTACGCATTTATAAGATTTTTATAAAAGTGAGAAACAATACCTAACAGGTTTGAACTACGTGCGAAGAATGCTTATAAGACGTTGATGCAGGTTTACGTAACAATAGGAGGGAATACGAGTGACTCACGCCGGATAGTAAGTATCTCTGTGGTGTATCTACCGATGCGTTACACCACACACCAGCAACCATCACAGTGCATCACACTATGTGCATTTAAATCTGATGACTCATTTGGGTCAACAACCTAAAAGGTTTAATACTTATTTGAGAAAAATACCTAAGGGGTCATACCTACGTGAGGCTCTTTAGGCGATTTTTCGAAATTTCTCCTCCCTGTGAAATCTCTCGAGATTTGGTTTGAAGATCCTCTTCCAGCACTCTTAATCTCACGTGAGATCTCAAAATTATAAAATACATCATATATTTATATCTAATAGTATTTTTTTTTAATGTGATCATTGCTTGATTGAGCTAGATTTATTAAAAATGGTTTTTTTTTAAGTTTGCAAGTTTTAAATTTTTTTAAATTTTATTTATGGAGTTCACAATTTCACGATAATTTGTGAAGTTGATTATCTTCATCGTAGACTTAAAATTTATTTTGCAAACTTTTTTTAAATTTATTGGTAAAAATAGCTGTTACAAACGTTTTATAAAAGTCGCACATCACTGAATTCAAAGTAAAATTTTTCCATTTTTAATCAGATCCAGTAAATTTAGTGAATAGTTCGTTCCATAAACTAACTACAGCATCTAAAGTCTAAACAAGTCCGTATGGAACAGCATTATCAAAACCTATTTAGGGCGGACCGGCTTCGTGTTACACAAGGCTATCCTCGTAAACCTGACATCCCGGCGACAACCATTTTTGTTAGTTCGTTCAGCACTTTTTCATGAACATTTTCGTATTCGGATTTCGAGCGGCGCGTTTTAACTGACGTTGATAAAGTATCCATTTATTCAATTTGTAATAGGTATGTGTGTATCATCCTGACATTTACTGGGCACAATGCCAAATACTTAAGTATCTTTTAAATTATCATAAATATCTTAATAATTTGGGTATTAACCATAATAATTAAAGGTCTAACTATTTTATTATAAAAATCCGTTATCTATACTATAATAAAGAGGTAAAACTTGCATGTAGGAGGATGTAGGAGGACTGTACAATTATAGGAGGAGGTACCTAATCTTTGAAACTACTTATTCGATTTAAAAAAAATATTTTACCTGTAATAGAATTTCAGGGTGGACATTCCACATGGGCGAAGCCGCGAGCACCAGCTATCTAAAATTATAATGTCAAGCGCAAATGTATGGCAGGCGTTATAACTACCTATAATATTATCTTTTATTTTTCGACTCATACGACTAGTGTCGTTTAGTTAATACTAAAACTAGTTAATACTAAAAAGATATTGGTATTGGAAAAATATTGGTTTATAAATGCCCATTTTATTTTAAACTAAATTATGTTAACTACAAGTAGTTTAATTATTACGCTTTCACGCTTGAACTACTCAATCCACCTTCAGGAAATTTTGCAATAGCTACACGTTTTCAGGGACATAGAAAAGGACAAAGACAATAATAACAAAAATAATAATAAAATTCAATACCTGACAAGATTGAATATTTTTTTTAACTTCAAAGAAAAAGAGGGGCTCCGATGAAGTAGAAGGCAAGAGTTAGTTTGGCCACTTACACTTACCTCTCTTAGAAATAAGCATTAGTTAGTGCATGCGTAAATTTAAATGTCATTAGAAACACATTAGTATAGACTGACTGAATATCCTACCTGCAATTGGACCAAAGTTCACGTATTTGTTAGTAATTTGGTATCTTTGATAGTTTTTGTTTTTCATTTTATTACTATTTTAATGCGCCAGTAATCTGTCATAATGTCATTCACAGAAAAATACATCATGCATTTCGTTATAAAAAAAGGGTTCATTTCCTAAACCTTGACAAACGTATTTCCCTGTGTTGAAGCAAGGTTTTCTCTTCCTTTATTCTATGTGTATTTACGCGAAGACTAATCTAGCTATAGAAAGTTTTTAAGGCCAAAAAAGTAAGCAATGTTAACTGTTTTCTATTAAATTATTTTATAAATGTTTACGTTTTAAGGTTAACATTTTGATCAACTGGTAAAAACCGGTCTTGGTTAACATAAAATAGAAATCTAATGTGAAAAGCAAGTTAAAGGTATACCTACACGTGTAAGTAACATTGCTTGAATTTCCACGATACTGGAACACATTAATAGCTAGCAACCCAGTGACCTGCAAGCGCGTCACCACTTTCTATCAGTTTGTTTAACTTGTTACCGGATATTCGAGAACACACATACATGCCCAGCTAAAATAACTCCAGTCCGATAACAGTGGTCAGCTTTCGCAGGAAATACCAACATAGGTGCAAGTTAATTAATAAATATAGTTACGCGTTCCGCGTTGCAGGTCACAAATGTTCGTCGATATAATTTTCGTTAGATACGGTACCTATACGAGTAGAACTTTGTATCTCAGGTCTTTGTAACTTTGTATACACTAGTTCACTGGACTTTACATTACTCGTGGAAGTTAAATATGAGCGCTACGTAAAATTTAAATAACTAAGACGTCTGGCAACTTCGAGGCAGGAAAAACTGCATTTCATAGTCAATAACTGGGCAGCACATCTGGCGGCAGAAACCACCTACTTACAGAAGACTACCGCGAAATAAAAGCGTGTTAGGAAGTGCACTAACCAATAACAATCATGTAGGCTCTTAATCTAGTACGCCACATTTTTGAATATGAAATTCCCGACTAGTTAACAATTCGGAGTTTGTTTCCGGATTGTTAAAAGGGAATTTCATATTTCCGAAAAAGTTACCGATTCCAGTTGATTTTTTCTATGAAAATTTTAAGTGTTAATAAGGCACGGCACGGCACGGCATGGCAAACGATTTTTTCCCTAATGTAGTTCAATACGTAGTGTTCCGCGTTGTGCCACGGGCGGGATGTCGCGGCAGATAACGGGCAGGATACCGCGGCATCCCTTCAGCAACAAATGCTATTATTATTACTAAATCTCAATCAGTCATTTTAACAATATTATATATTATCCCCTACCGGTTTTGGAATAACGCAATGCTAACCTGAATATTTTTTGGGATACGAGCCGAAGTATGCCGCGTTGATGCCGTGGCATGCCGAAATGTGCTTTGCCGTGCTAATGCCGTCTGTCGCCGCCGACCCTTATGGGGGATTATAGGGAGATGGTCAACATATCTGGAATCTGGTTATCTGGAATAGTTACCTACGTCAAATATGATTTTTGCCTTTCGGAAATTTCCGCGATTTTTCATTTAGATGCCTATTGTCAACTATGACTTATACTTCCGGTGGAATGGTCCTAGATGGGTCCTAGTCAGTACGTCAACATAATTAACAGCTAACCTACGTCCACTGATCGGTATACGCCTACTATACCTAATATAGACTGCAAAATTAGGTACATTATTCCTTAACTAAAAGCGCCGATCGGCAGCGAGATTGAACCATTTTTCTCCATAGGTTCATAGGTTGTCGGTTTTGAGCTATGTGGCCTGGGCCTGCTCATTTCCTCTTCGGTGTACCTACTACCTATACTCAATTTCATGTGATTTCTGTTCTTTTATGAATTTTATTTTTACTTCTTATCCGTGGAAACTTTTTGTCATTAGGTAAATAGGTATACCTACAATACTAATTTAATTTAATTTAGATACCTAGATCGGATATTCCCCCAGCCGAATTTGTTGGGTGGTCGTTTAAAGAAAAATGCGGAATAAAAGATGTATTATCGTAATGTGCGTGGTATGTACTGTAAACGCTCGGTTATTCCGTGGATTTAAAAAAAAGTTTAAAATAATCATAAAATGGTATATATATTTTTATTAAGTATTAAGTAATTACGAAGACAATTGAAAAGCAATTCTTTTTTAACTAGAGCTAGACTTTTTCATTTCGTGGATATTTCGCTAATCGGACTTCTTAGGGCTTGAGAATTAACTAACATTAAATAAATAAATTTTCAATTTTTGTATGAGATTATTCTATTTCTACCCCAAATACAGTGTGAAAACAAAAATTTGATCTAATCGTGCTCAATTTCATATGTAAATAAATTTTACATCGACAGCTGTTTGTCATAAAAAAAGTAGTTTTTACTATTAGGTAAAAGTGTACAAATAGATTTCTGATACAAACCTCCTCCAAAGCCGTAATTGTTTGTCGACATTGTGGTATCCGCGACACAAACGTGGAAGTTGTTGGAGAATTGTAATCCTCTCGAGTTTCCTCGATAAATTCACCAATACCAATAAGACCCGGCATGATGTTCACAATCACAAAACACCACTTCAATTTAAAATCCCGAACGCAACGTTCTAAGTATTAGTCACTCAATGAAATAAATGAATAACGAACCTTTAAACACATTGTCACGTACAAAACATCTTGATGCGCAAATAAAAACAATTTCGCATCGAATCCACGACTATCCTACGCAACACACACCCATTTTTGAAATAATGATGTACGAATTGAACGATGTGAATTCTGAATGAATGAATATGATATGAACGACTTGACTTGAATGAACGAGGCATAAACGAGGAACAAAAGAACAAAACGTAGGGAGAGAATGGGGAGAGAGTTGTTACGTTCAACTCGTTCATTACTCATTCACCAATGCCCACAGACTACAAACTTTTGTAATAATTAATTGATTAAAATAAGATTAAAATGAATATACAGTCGTTTAATAAAATTGTGTTGACAAAACTTGATATTATTATTGTGTTTAAAATCTCACATGTAGGTATATGATAATACATACCAAAACATAGTACATATATAATATTATTTTTTTGGGACATTACTACAATTTTTATTTTACTGTCAAAACGGGGTGACAGTCACTTAGCAGTGTTGCCGTTTCGGTGGCTTTGTTACTAGATCTAGTGACTTTTGGTGACATTTTTGGAGATGTAGTGAAAAAAAAATCGTGACAATGAAATATCGTTTGATGATTAAAGTTTAAATTTTTGTGCTTAAAACAAAGATTTTTCAGATAACTATGCATTTTTTGATTTAATGAAATTTCCCATAATAATCTTCAATATAAATATTGTTGTGCCATCTCATGCATGACTTTATGTTTTCTAGCTCGGTATAGTTCGCACGGCGGATAAAGACCTCTCGGCAAAATTAGAGGGGGTATGCGCAGTAATCAACTTTTAGGTCTGTTTGACGGGTGGAGGAGCGAGGGGGGCGGGAGCGTGTCGGCGCCGACACGTTATTGGTAGACCAGTCGTTCTTTCCCCCCCCCCGCACTGCGTTCGCGTGTTTCGTGTCTCTTGGGTACTGTTGCGTACAGATTGTTTTATCGTATTCGTAATTGTAGAAAAAACCTTCTTCTTCGACATCGCACGATTATTTAAAGGAAGGAATATCAACACTGCCTGTAATGTTAAGTTAGTAAGGTGCAAAAAATACAAAATAAGAAAAAAAATCATTTCCCTTAGCATTTTTGTGCGCAATTGTACACATGCGCTAATTGCCCCCACTAGTTTCGCCTTCTGACCTTAATAGAATGCGCGACCGATACGCGGCTGATAGAAGTGGGAACGTGATGGTGACAGTATGCTGCTGATAGTGTGCAACTGTATAAATAAATGCAACTAAAATCAGTCTAGCGGAGTGAAACTGCGTAACGCGAATGAAGTTGAATAAGTATAGTTAATACCTAAATGAAGGAAAAGTTCAATAAATTGGCTTAAACCTGTGCGACGTGATACGACTAAAGTTTTTTGTTGACATTGTCGATTTTAGAGACTTGTATAGCGACGCTGTGAAGGTAATTTAGATTTTAGTGATACTTTATGGACTATTTCTTTTGCTAAGTGGCAACACTGGCGAAGTGACAGTTATGGCAATGACGGAGTTATCACGAGGTTTGACCTATTTATTTTCTTTCTAATTCTTAATTTCACAAATTTATTATTTTTGCATATTTTCTGTTTTAAATTTATAAACTCATCCATCAGTTTAGAAATTGTCATTATCTAACTTTTGAATATTACATGTGTGAGTCCATTACACGACATTGTAAAAATGTATTTACCTACATATTTTCTCTTGACACCTTATCTCTGTAACTCATTTTAAAATAGGTTTAACCATTTTATTTTTTGTCAGAAATTGGTGAGATTTGGTCAAGATTATTCAATCACCGCCCCTTTCTAAATGGAGAGATAAAGTTTATGGTTAAAGAATTTGAGGTAGGTAATGTGTGTTCTTTGAAACTTACTTATTGAGATATTAATTTCTTAGGTGAATTGTCTTCTAGAACATAATGGCTAAGATCCAAAATTTAATTTCACTGATTATCACTTAATAATAAATAATACCTACTTGAAAATAAACACTTCTTAAGGTCTTTCAGTAAAAGAATATTGGTTTAGCTATAACCACATCACAACTTTCTATAGTGTCACTAATGCTAACTATGCCTTCGTTTTCATGATTTCCCAGTAAAACATAGAACAACACTGCACACCCTATATTGTGATTTTATTTTATATTGTTGTTTTCCAGGATAAACGTGGTGACAGAGAGGTGGAAAATCTATTCTCAATACTCGACACAATAACCGCCTTGAAAGACACACAAGTGGACATAATTACTAAGAGTGCTAATGTGGCTCTACCGGTTCTTAGTGAAAAATTAGATCAAGCCTTAAATCTCTGTGAAAATATTGAGAAAAAATTTCTCGAAAATCATAAGGTGAAAAATACTGTCTAATTTAGTTAGTCTAAGTTTAAAGACTAAATTCTATTGAGTATGAAAGTTCAAAATTGATTTAGTCCTACCTATAAAAATTTATTTTTATACACTATCTACAAGTATGTAATGAAAAGTTGTGATTATTTATATTTTAATGTTCCTTAACAATTAAATCTTTGATAAGTAAATTCAAATGCTTTTATGTAGTTTTTCTCAATTACTATCAACTTTTACAGAGAAGTGAAGAGAAAAGAGAAAGAAATCGTGAGCAAAGAAAAAAGGAATGGGATCAGTTTATTGATGATATGAATTTTAAATGCCAAAGAATTGATAACGCTTTTGAAGAAAAAGAAGAGGAACTGAGAGATTTATATGCTGATTTGAACCATAAATTAAATATTGCAAAATAGAAAAAGATTTTCAACATGGACCTCAAAGGATCATTAGTTGACAATAAACTAAAAATCATTCCTTCAACAAAACTTATAGAGTTCTTAAAAACAATATCTGTTACTGATGACACTCCATTAAATATTTTGAACTTCTCTGAGGACAAAACACAACACACTCATAAACCAAAGGAAATTGATCCCATTGTACTACATCTGAGTAAGACCGATTTGGAAGTTGTGGCAAAAATTAAGGAAGCAGTAAAGAATAGGAAAGATACAAGAAATGGGCATGATGAAAAAAATTCTGAAGAAATCAAGTGTAATAATAAACCAATAAATTCTGTAAACATTGTTAGCAAAAATAATGATGAAAACACCATTTTGTCAAATGATGAAAAATTTAAACACGAGGATGATGAAAAAAATAAATTTCATTTAACAACTTCTGATGTAGACTGGTTGTATTTATATCTTGAGAAGAGAAGAAAATCTGGAGAAAAAGTTCCATTTTTACATGAAATCCTGGAAATGGTAGACGTAGAGTTGCCAGAGAATAAAATACTTAAAAGAAATCCAGTATTGGAGGCAAGATGTGTGAAATTAAGAGCTCAACAGGAAGCAAGAGAATATAGGAAAATGACTAAAAGCGTGGACAATGTTCGAATGAGATATCCGGAAGACTCAATTGCTTATCAATGTAAGTTGTTTTAATTTATGTCCTGTGTCCCATACATCTAAATGTTTATCTTCCAAGTTTCATAAAAATCAGTTAATTCGTTAAAGAGTTATGGAGGAACATACATACAATACCTACACTTACTGATTTATTATTAGTATTGATAATACTAGCTGTTGCATGTGACTTCGTCATTTATAAAATATAGCCTTTGCTGATAAATTGGCTGATAATACTGATAACAGTGAAAGAATTTTTTAAATCGGTCAAGTACAAGTAGTTTTGGAGCACAAACAAATTTTGTTTGTAATATCTTTCCTCTTTATAATATTAGTAACAACCCATATAATTAACATATTTGCTTACTTTGTGCGTTATTTATGATGGTCCACTAAAGGATATAAGCAGGATTCAAGTGAATTGCCTATCCTGATAGGATAAAAGAATAGGAAGAAGATGGGAATGCGGAATTCTCTCTGGCATGTTGGCTCTCTGAAACATACACATCTGTCAGTAATCAAAAGATTTCGTATAGCTTCAGGAAATATCTAGTCTAAATTTGTTTCCCAAAAATGATAATAGAAAAAAAAATACAAAATTCCGTAATGATCTCAAAAACTATTGAACAGGGTCGCTAGTTAGCTTGGTAGTCATGAACTTCATATTCAGATATTGGAGATGTCTGATAGATGGAAATTCCAAATCTCTATATCATTCTTTTTAATTAATGTTTTTTTTTATTTGCAGTGAAAAGTATGAATCGTCAGCTAATTGCCATTGGACAATTCATTATATCAATATTTGCTGGATTCCTGTTTGGATTCAAAGGTGTTGAATGGATGATTGGAAAGTTAGACTTTGGATTTAGACTCCTACTAGGTGTGATGTGTGCTTTAATAATTGCACTCGCTGAAATATATTTCCTGGCTAAGAAACTAAATGAAGAACTAAACATTCCTGAAACAGTGCAATTGGGTGGGCCACCAAAGTTCGCCCAAGAAACGCATAAGATGACAAATGAAAACAAAACTATTGAGAAAGTGCACCAAGATTAAATTATAACCAGTGTACCAGTTAATCTTTTCAGATGTAGTTTGTCATTATTCACAAATAATATTAATTAAAGATTGTGTTTATAAGTTCAAAAATGTAAATAGTATAAATACTTATAGGAATTTGTGACTGTTTTATTTAAATCTCCCAACACCATTCAGTCAGTAATTCGCATAATAGACAATAGATGGCACCACTAGAGTTATAAGGTATTAATATCGTCATCTATTATAGGGAATTTTATAAGCTATACTACGTACGCCTCTACGCCTCTACTATCCACAAATAAATGAACCATAGAGTAACATATATTCTCAGATATTATCTACTATCATTATAGGTAGAGGAGGTAGAGTCATATGTATTATGGTCATATATTATAAGTTACTCTATGATTATGATATCAAACAGCCTTCGAAAAAATAAAATGTATGGGATGTGTCACGTGATTTAGCGACGACATAATATGTCAATCCCATACATTTTGACATGAATATGTCTTTTCTCTGGGGTCTATTCGAAAGAATGTGTGTCACGAAAATCGTTACCATGACGTAAATGAATTAATTCGAAAGAATGTGTGTCACGAAAATCGTTACCATGACGTAAATGAATTAATTATAATTTGTTCGTTTGTTTATATATATATTTTATCCCTGTTGACCATAGAAGGATTAAGGATAAGGGGAAAGAATAAGGATAAGGATAAGGATAGGGATAGGGATAGGGATAGGGATAGGGATAGTTTGTTCGTTTGTTTATATATATATATTATCCCTGTTGACCATAGAAGGATTAAGGATAAGGGGAAAGAATAAGGATAAGGATAAGGATAGGGATAGGGATAGGGACCATTTAAATCTTTCTTTTCATTTATGATATGAGACATATTCATGTCTACTGTGCCATCGAGAAGCCATGGCACTTTTAATTAATTGTTTTCAAACTTCGTTATCGTTTTAAATTGATACTTTCTAAGCTTCACAGCTTGATTCAATTTCTAATTTGCATCAAAATAGGTGTGCATGAATGAGTAATTACTTGAATTTTAGTAATTTTGACGTAGAAATTCTTTGGTGTATGTATGAATTAGATAATTTACTTGCTCTATGCTTACAGTTTTCTGTCTTGTCTTGTCATGTCATGTTATCAGCACTGTCATTAGTGTTGCACAACATCGAAAATTATTTTTCTTTCTCAAACATTCTGTTGATGAATCATAATATTGTTTGTGTTTTTATATAAAACAGAAACATTGCGTGTTCACAGCATTGCTTACACAGTCGTGTACGTGTATACTTCGAGTCGTGTTTGTGTATTATTTGCTATTATCAATTTAAAAAGTGCTGGTAAGAACGCAATTTCATTAAACAAAGAAAAAGGAGGTTTGAATTCTTTGGTTGCTGTCTAAAAACAATCGCTACATTGTATTGCACTTAAATTACATATTTTATGCCTAGTTTAAATTATATATACCTAGCTCCAGCTAGGAGCTGTTTGTATTGTAGTGTCCGTCGATAAAGAGTATTTGTTTATTTTAACTAAACCGAGTGAGACCACTTTAATTTGTTAACTGAGACTAAATTTGGTACCATCTGAATCTTAATAACTCGTCTGCTTAACATCAAGCATATCCACTGTAGTAGATAGGTACTTTGGTATTACTTCTTATATTAGCCAGTTTTTTAAGAAGTTAGGTACGTAATATGATGTTAGGTCATTAGCATTGATGTTCCTACGTCAATTAGAGAATTAAGTCTACTAACCAAAAAATTTGCATACCTATCTAATTATGAACATAATAGATTTGTGAAGACTGTATTAACAAAAAAATCAGTGTTTTTTGCATATTCTAAATATTACTTACTTATATATGCTAAAATGACAAATACTTACCTATTGTTTCTCTGTTTGTATTATAACGTCTAATACATTTATGATTTCACAACATTTGCATCATGTACCTAGTCACTTAAAATTAAATAATACCAACTTTAGGTAGTTACTATTTTTCTTATACATTAAATAAATAAGTACCTTTTTACTGTACCTACATCAATATTAGGAAAAAATACTGCATATTTATAAATGAGCTCATTTTTAGATTGAATTTTACGACATTACACTTGAGTTGGATTAATCATAGGAAGTATTAATATAATTAATCTCATTATTCAAAACCCTTGTAGGTAACATATAAAAACAAGTACTTCTTTTTTTTTCTAAGATGGAGCGAGCTCACCCAGAAGATGCCTACTCACTCGAACCTTGAAAAGATTAGGGTTAGGTATATTTATATTGTTTATTTTTTAAATATGAAAATTATGTTTATATTGTTATAGTCATGGAGGGTTACAATATACCTTTTAAAGTCTATACATTCTGGAACCCGACTGACAAACCAGAAGTCCGGAGATTTACTTTATCACGTGATAAAGTTACACAATTCAATGTGCTGGAAAGTCAATTGTTGGAAATTTTTCCTGACTTGAGGAACAAGAAGTATGAAATAACATGGAAAGGTATGCCATAAATAACTGTACAATGTTTCAAATGAAATAAAAATATCTGTCTGAGGGCTCCTGTAATAAAGTTTCTTCAATATCAAGGTATCTTCAATAACAATAATAATATACAGTAGAGGATTTCCTTTGGAAGTGCCTAACCTAACCTAACCTACTAGCTGCAAATGGTAAAAAATTAATTTAAAGTAGGCATACTCATACTTACATCCTATTTTACTGATCTAATTACTAAAAGATATTAATTTCAAATGATTATGTAACACACAAATCCTTGAAGACAAAATTAAACAGGGGAATTCCTTCGGTGTTAATCCTCACCTCACATAAATGCAAACTGCTGATAATAGAAACAGGCGTGATTGTATTTTGTGATTTTTATATCTTCCAAAATCTTGTGTCATTGAATATATCTAAATAAGAAATTAAATTTAGAGGTTTATACTTTGTATTATAACTAATACAAACATTTTGGTTTGTTACTTTTTCCACATGTCATGTCATGGTGGTGACGTCATTATTTCTTTTCCTCTCTGGAAATAATAATAGGTAATTGAAGCCTTCTTTTATTACTTAGATGCCGAAAATGATGACGTAGCAATGTCTACTAACAGTGAACTGATAACCGCCTTAGAGTATATGACTGGTGACATGATGAAATTATACATCCATGTCAAAGGTGATGAAAAACAACCAAGTTTTCCGACTTACAATGCATCCAGTTCGGCGGCTCAAGGTATGTAATGTTTCTTAATATAATAATATTTAAATTGATGGTTTTGACTGACCTAATTTTTAGTGAACTTCAAAAATTTCAATCACAACTTGCAACCTGATTAAATTATGTGCATAAACTTCGTTTTTAAAAATAATTTCTTCTACAAGCAATTTTTCTTAATTAATGTGCTTGAAATTGACAACTGTAACTAATTGTATAGTGATATATCACAAAGGAATAAATTGAAAAGATCATGTATATTTTTGTTAGTTCTTCAACAGTATTCATTAACCATTCTGAAGCTGTTATAATGTAAAGTTAGAAACTAAAATATAACTTCAATGAACACAATCTATATCATCTATCAGTACTAATATTATAAATGTGAAAGTTAGTATGGATGTTTGTAACTTTTTCATGAAAAAACTAGGGAACCAATCACCATGAAATTTTGCATACACATTGTCTGGGACACCAGAAAGGACATAGGGTATCTTTCATCCAGAACGGCACTACCTAGTATATTATAAAGAGAGAAGATTTGAATTTTTGTTGTAATGAATATTGTTTGTAATGAATAAATTCAAAAATTGAATACTGGACCGATTTTAAAAAAAATTTCACCTATAGAAAGTTACATTAACAGCAAGTAACATAGACTATATTTTATAAAATTACGAGTACGAAGACGCGTATAAAAGCTAGAAAGTCGCTTCCCGCCGTCTGTCTCTTTCTATGTACTCTTAGATCTTTTTATACATAATAGGTATGCACAAAAAAAATCAACATTTTGTGTTTTTAATATTTTTTTTTGTGATTATTAATTACTGAAATTAATACTTAGCAATATTAAAAGGGTTCGAAGGCTTTAAAATTACATTTATTTTATAGTTTGTAAAATATATGCTATATCAAAGTCGATGAGGCCCCGGCGAGATTCGAACTCGCGATCTCCTGTTTACTAGACAGGCGCTTTAACCAACTAAGCCACGGCGCCTTCGTTCAACTGCCGTGAAAATTGTTAATATATTATGTTGTTAGCATTTTATAGCATGTTCTAGCTGGGCATGTTCATGTTGGCAACGTTTACTGGAAAGTTCTTCCGTTATTAAAATGAAACAAAATAATAACGTTTTCATTACGTTCAATTACTTACATTGAATAAATTTTATTGAGTAATTAATTTCCATAATTAAAGGCGAAACCAGTACCTACTTGTCTGATAGATATCTGCTTTGTATTTTGTACCCTGAAATAATTGTGGTAAGGATAGAAAATATAACCCTGCATCCAGGCCCGGATCTAGGGGGGGGGGCAAGCCGGGGCCTATGCCCCGGGCGGCAAGTCCAGGGGGCGGCATGCACACTTTACAGATAGTACGAAATCCGGCCGCAAGAATGCGTACCTATCGCGTAACTTTATAATTATAATAGGGGCGATATGTTTTGGGCAGGGTTAAAATTTTGGCCTATTAAAGTTTGCCCAGAAATACACTTAACGCAAAAATTAAAGGATATAAAAAAAGTTATTTTTAGGTGATTTTCAACAGGCTGTAACTTCGAAGAATATGGTCGCACGGTGCTCATTAAAAAAGTAAATTGTAGCTTCAAGTCTCTAGTTTTTGATATTTTTTTCGATAGCGGTTTATGAGTAATCGTCAGAAAACCAACGAAAAAAAATTTTCAAAATTTTTGCTCATCTTGAAATTGTTGTAAAAACAGTAACAATATTTTTTGTGTAATGAAACTATAAAGTTCTTTTAGAAAATTTAATTCCCTACAACTTGACCTCCTCACGAGGTCTATACGATTATTTGTTACTGAGTTATCGTCGTTCAAAGCGAAAAGTCACATTTGACTTTGATAGTTAATTACTCAGGCAATAATGGTCGTACAGAAAATTAAAGTAGAGTTTTGTAACATTTGTAACAAAACATTCCCTACAAGGAGCTTAAATCGGATTTTGACGAATTTTTTTTTTTTCAAACTGAAAATGTTTACCGAAGGAAAGGTAAAAAACTGCAAATTTAAGGATACTTGGATAACTTGCAATATCTTTGCAAATAATGCAGATTCGAAAAATCTTTTCTATATCTTTTCAACCTCAATATGTCCTGATAAAACCCTGAAGGTTTCAAGGTGCTGCGATTTATTTTTCTTAGTGTCCGGAATGTTTGAAATTATCGTTTTTGCTGAAAATCAAGAAAACGGGCGATTTTTCATTTTGTATTCCATAACAAATTATTGCTAAAAAACTCATAAGTTTAAACGGTTTTTTTAGCAATTATCCATATTTTTTTCATTAGAAGACTTTAATTATTGAAAAAAAAAAATTCTATACAACAGGAATGTATCGGAAAAAAAATTGAAAAAGAAATTTTTAAATGTCTATTTATCTGTAAATAAATAGGCTTAATAGGCACAGAAAAAACAGTGATGAATGCATTATTTCCGGAAGGCCTATGTCCACAATTACTTAGTGGACATCTGATAGCTGAAATTATAAAGATGATAAAGTTAAAAATAAATACGTGGGCGGGGGCGGTTTTTCAGTTTTTGCCCCGCCTAAAAAAAATTGAAGATCCGGGGCTGCCTGCATCAAATGTACTTAGGCGGGTGGGTGCTAGGTGCGAGCCAAATTTCCTAATTTAGTCCTTCAAATTTCTGACGAGTCCTCATGGTCTGACATGGCTTGTTGAGCAGAGTCGAACTGTCTTTTCGCAATTTTTGATAGTACAATTTTTGATATCGTCGTCGATCGAAAATGGTCGACTGAAGCGTTGCATATCAGAAAGGTTGAAATCCCCACATTATGTTTTTCGAACCATCTTCTGCATCTTCTTTCAAAAATTGTACCTTCACCGAACACTCAATCAATTTCTCAAGTTTCTATAGCATTTCTTCCTTTTTCCTTGTTGTTACAAAGTTTAGTGACGTAAAAGTACAGTCGCGGTAAAAAAAGGTTTGTCATCATAGTCAAAGTCGTCATTTGCTTGCACCAGGGCAATTATCAGTCAGGGCAAAATTTCATTTCAAACATCTGTGCGAAATATGCAAACTACAATTATTACATTGTTGTTATGGCCTCAATACCCTCAATAAACCAATTATAATAATTAATGATTGTTCACGCAATAACCAAACGTCGCATAGGTTACCCGCCAAACCATTAAAAAATGAAGATTATCTTCCACCGTCATTACAGACGATATCGCTTACGAATTACATACGATCTCATACATACGATTTATTGTCTTCTAAACGAATATTTAAATATGTAACGTTTTTATTATATTAATATACGCAAGATTTGAAATCAACGATTTTTATTTCAAATGAGACGAATGAAGACATCATCATTAACATTGGTCCTCCAGAGCCAAATATACGAAAAACATTGATCCAGCCGAGGCGATTATACGAATAAAGAAGCAAATCAGCGTCATCGAAAACTGAAGCTTCATCCATCTGCGCATCGAGTTACGGTCAGGCTATCCTTTTATCTTTTTCCTACCTATATTCGACTAGTGTTGACACCGTGTTGTCAATTTTATTTTATTTTATTAAACGAATTAAACGTATATTATTCATTAGTTGAATTTAGGGGGGTACTATATTTTACTACATATTAATTTGGTGCTTTATTGATGTCATCCCCTCAAGTCTTCGAAATGACTGAAATTGCTACAAAATTAGACCCGAAAATTATTTTACCACTTCGGTCAAATTCCAATGATCCTCTTTCCGATCTCAAGAAGCAAAGAGGAACTATCAAAGGTAGATTAACGATATTCGAGAAGAATATTTCTAAATTCAATAAATATTCTCCATTAACGAATGTTCAAAAAGCAGAACTTCAACTTCGAATTCAATCAGCCAAAGAGATGTTTCAAAATTTTAATTTAATACAAACTAATATTGAAAATTCCAGTGAGGATATTGAGCTCGTAAATCAGTTGGATTACAGAGAATCTTTTGAAACGCAATATTTCAACATTATGGCTACAGCTAAGTTGTTGGTGGAAGACTGCTCACACAGCTCGGGGTATACGGATTCGAGTTCGGTAAGCGCATCCACAATTAAGTTGCCTGAAATTAAATTACCAGTCTTCGACGGCTCCTACGATTTATGGCTTGAATTTAAAAACTCATACATCACTATGATACATACACGCACAGACCTAAACAATATACAAAAATTTCATTATCTTAGGTCAGCTCTTACTGGTAGTGCTTCTCAAGTTATAGCTGCATTGGAATTTACGGCTCCCAACTACACTCACGCATGGGATTTGCTCGAAAATAGGTTTAATAATACTAGACTTTTAGTTCATAATCACGTTAAGGCTTTGTTTACATTGTCAAGCATTAATAAAGAATCTCCTGTACAGATTAGAAAGCTGATAGATAACGTTTTAAGAAATTTACGCGCTTTAAAAACTTTAAATGAACCCACAGACGCATGGGACACGTTAATTATTTATTTAATCGTTTCAAAACTTGACCCATCTACTGAGCGAGAGTGGGAAATTTATAAGGGATCTATCACTTCAGGTGTGCAGGGCGATTCAAATATTACGACAAAATTGAATGACTTGTTGACATTCCTAAAAAATCGAGCTGATATGTTAGAGATGGTAAGCGCAAGTTATAGTAAAAATACGGGGTCTAGTAATAAAGTGAGTCACGATAAAATGAATAAATTCGATTCTAAAAAGCATGTGGCTCGCGAACAGCAGATGAACAGTTTTGTGTGTACGCGCAACGACAGATCATACGATAAGCGCTCACGTAAATTAATTACACCTTGTGTCCTATGCAAAGCAAATCATGCGCTTTATATGTGCACTACGTTTTTAAATTTGCCTATTAGTGATCGGCTAAAATTAGTAGACGATAAAGAACTTTGCACTAATTGTTTACGTAAGGGGCACACGGTTACTAATTGTTTATTCGGAACATGTAAATATTGTCAACATAAACATAACTCATTATTGCATCTAAACACTGTTGACAGCGGCAACGGCGCATGCGTCTCGACAGGTGCTCGTCACGAGCCGACTGATCGGAGCGCACTGGCTGCTATTGGGTCGACAGCGTTGCACACATCTCATTGCATTCCGAATAAAAATGCATCTAATTCATTAGATCTTACGTCGGTTTTGCTATGTACGGCTTTAATTGAAGTAGCGGTGAAGGGGGAGAATCGATATTGTACTGCGCGTGCGCTTCTAGACAATGGAAGCCAACATTGTTTTATTTCTACGAAATTTTGTAAACGATTTAACATTCCACTTATACAGTCCACTATACGAATTTCGGGTGTGGGACAATCAGTCACACAGTCGAATCAATCATGCGAAATTATTATACGTTCTAAGTCAAGCGACTATTATACGAATATTACATGTTTGGTTTTGCCATGCATTACTTCTAAACTGCCGGCGAATGGCATTTCTATGGATACGTTGCGAATTCCGGAAGGCATTCAGCTAGCGGATCCCACGTTTAACTTACCGTCCGAAATCGATTTATTGATAGGTGCCGATATATTTTGGGACTTATTAAATGCGGATAAAATTCGATTATCTACTGGGCCATATTTACAAAGTTCAAAATTGGGATGGTTAATTTCCGGACCGGTTCATCCGGAAGGCTTACGAAGCAATCATACTCAATGCAATTTTGTTCAAAATATCGATTCCCAGCTTCGAAAGTTTTGGGAATTAGAAGATATTACGAAAACTGATAACATTCTCACCAAAGACGAACGCGAATGTGAAGAATTATTTGTGAAAACCACCAAACGCTACGAGAATGGCAGATTCTCGGTTCGTATTCCGTTTAAGGAATCGGTTAATTCCTTAGGCGATTCTTACACGTCGGCGAAGAAACGTTTTGAATCTACAGAACGTAAATTAGCGAGATTACCAATTTATAAAAGAAATTATGTAGATTTTATGCGTGAATATATAGATTTAGGTCATATGTCACGTATAGATAAATACGAATGGCCTTATTGCTTTCTTCCGCATCACGGAGTGTTTCGTGAGTCAAGTAGCACCACGAAATTAAGGGTAGTGTTTGACGCGAGTGCAGCGACTTCGTCAAATAAGTCTTTAAACGATATTCACTTAATCGGGCCACCATTACAAAACGATATATTTTCAATTTTGCTTCGATTCAGGCAGCACAAGTACGTTGCGTGTGCCGATATCGAAAAAATGTACCGACAAATTCTCGTGCAGCCTGATCAGAGAAATCTTCAACTCATTCTTTGGCGAGACGACGCGGACGAAGCTCTTCACGCGTACAGACTGAATAC
The DNA here is from genome assembly GCA_947623395.1 of Synanthedon tipuliformis. Classification (NCBI taxonomy): domain Eukaryota; kingdom Metazoa; phylum Arthropoda; class Insecta; order Lepidoptera; family Sesiidae; genus Synanthedon; species Synanthedon tipuliformis. Next base: position 9,219,661 of record OX392407.1, on the reverse strand, counting down.
GGTAACTTACGGCTTGAAACAACTCGCCCAAGAATGTGATGATGATATCATATCTCAAATTATAAATAACGATTTTTTCGTAGACGATTTAATTACCGGTTGCGATGACAGTTCTAAATTGTTTCGAATATGTCAAAAGACATCACAAATATTACGATCTGCTTGCTTTCCTTTGCGTAAGTGGACTTTCAGCGGTAACGTCCCTACAAGTCGGTATAAGGAATTGTCGAATGATGAACATACACAAAGTAAAACGCTCGGTATAGGTTGGAATAGTAAAAGTGACGAGTTACATTTCACTACAAAGATACAACGGCCGACTATTTTGACTAAGCGTGTGATGTTATCAATTATTTCACAAATATACGATCCTTTAGGTCTTCTTGCTCCGACAGTGATCATATCAAAAATATTGTTACAGAAACTGTGGTTAAGCAGGATCGATTGGGACGAAACCGTACCTAATGAAATCGCCACGACATGGAATTATTGGCTAAATACATTACAGCATATACATAATTTAAGTATTCCGCGTTGCGTAAGGGGCGAGCATAACGATCACACGGAACTTCATATATTTACGGACGCATCTCAAGACGCATACGGAACTTGCGCATATATTCGTACTTATAACAAGTACCTACTCAACCATAACGGTCAGCAATCATGCTGGCGCGCATAGTTCAAATGCAATTTTTTTCGATTATTTATAAAAATTTAGTAAACGACTTACCTATTACTTACAAAAATAATATATCTATAAGCGCAATTCACGGTGTAAACGTATTTTTAGACGAAAATAAATTAATTCGAGTTGGTGGTAGATTGTGTAATTCGACTACTTTCGATTATAATAAGAAACATCCGATCTTATTATGTAGTAAACACATATTTACAACTTTATTATTTAAACACGAACATATAAAGCTGCTACATGCTGGTCCCCAGCTGCTCGTCTCGTCCTTGCGTGAGTGTTGGTGGGCTCTGGGAGCACGAAGTCTGGCCAGAAAGATAGTGCATCAATGTGTGACGTGCGCACGCTTTAGGGGTAGGGCGTTAGTACCTATTATGGGTAACTTACCGTCTGACCGTTTGGAACCTAGTTTTCCTTTTATGCGTACTGGCGTAGACTATGCCGGCCCAGTATTCATGTTGAATCGTAGGGGACGTGGAAGCACACTGGTCAAGGGCTACATTTGCTTGTTTATTTGTTTTGCAACTCGAGCTATACATTTGGAGCTTGTCAGCAGTCTTTCTACTAATGATTATTTATTAGCTTTAAAACGTTTTATTTCTCGTCGTGGGAAACCATCCACTATATTTTCTGATAACGGCAAGAACTTCGTGGGTGCAGAAAGAGAAATTTTGTCAATTTTAAAATACGATTCCGCGAAAATAATCGATTACGCTGCTTCTGATGGCATATCATTTAAATTTTCTCCGCCATACGCTAGTCATTTTGGAGGCTTGTGGGAGGCGGGAGTTAAGTCATGTAAGCACCATCTTAGACGCATATTGGGTAACGCTAAATTGACATACGAGGAGCTCAACACGGTGCTTACACAAGTCGAAGCTGTCCTAAACTCCCGTCCAATATCCCCTTTATCCACAAATCCCAACGACAGCTCTCCTCTAACACCGGCTCATTTCCTTATTGGCCGACCGTTAACGGCGCCGGCAGGCGAAGACCTTACAACTCGGAATCCTCTTTCACTGGCACGCTATGACCGAGTCGAGCTTCTGCGGCAACACATCTGGCGGCGATGGTCGAAGGAGTACGTCTCTGAAATGCAAGTTCGGACGAAGTGGAAGGCGCACAAGACTGACATCGCACCGAACAGCCTCGTATTAATAAAGGACGACAATTCACCACCGCTCAAGTGGAGATTGGGTCGTATCGAGCGTACTTTCCTGGGCACGGATGGCGTCGTCAGAGTAGCGGACATTCGCACTACCAGTGGCATAATGAGGCGGGCCTTTTCAAAGATTTGTCCGCTGCCCTTGCAACCGGAGGAGAGGAGAGACTAGAGCGGGCTTCTAAAAATGGAACTCATCGAATTTATGTTGGAGCATGGTGCATCCAAGGTCGGGGGCTATGTTCACGCAATAACCAAACGTCGCATAGGTTACCCGCCAAACCATTAAAAAATGAAGATTATCTTCCACCGTCATTACAGACGATATCGCTTACGAATTACATACGATCTCATACATACGATTTATTGTCTTCTAAACGAATATTTAAATATGTAACGTTTTTATTATATTAATATACGCAAGATTTGAAATCAACGATTTTTATTTCAAATGAGACGAATGAAGACATCATCATTAACAATGATGAAACACTCATAATAAACCAAATATGAGTTATGCCTGATGTATATTACTTACTGTAAAGTTTCATCAAAATCCATCCATTAGTGTTACATGTAGAATAAACAAATTTTAATGTTGGAAATGTTGAATCTGTTTCTATCGCAATAAAACCTTGTGTCGGCGTAGTGAATATTAAAGCCAGGTCAAGAGAACGTAGCGTGTATAAGATATTCCTCGCCTTGTGATACAGAAATGAGCAATTATTGTTGTGTGATAATGCTATTGTTTTTTTGTTTAATATACTTTAAGGGCACTTTTTTATATTAATACTTGTCGTTGGTCCTGTGATATAATCTTCCATTGCTTTAGCTAACCATAATAATTTTACTATGTACTAACTGGTGCCCGCGACTTTGTTCGCGTTGAAAAATGAAAAATGTAACACCCGACCCGAGATAATGTCTGTCATCTTGACAATGTTTTCAAGGTAGATAAAAAGTATCCATGTTAAACCAGCTAATAAACTATTGGTGCGCCAAATTTCTACCAACATTCCTTTCAGTACCTAGTTTTTACGTGAAAGAGTAACAGACATAATATACATTCATTCATACTTCAATCTATCCTCACAAACTAGTAAAATATTTATTAGTAGGATGTTGTGTAAACAATACACGAAATGAAGGACACAACACAAAAGTGGGCAGGAATTTCAACCCGCGTCTACCTATAGCTGTTTTATTATTTCTTTTTTAATTTTCGATTGCTTCATTAACCTTTGTTTCGTATAATGTTTCCATTAGGGAACAACGTTATCCACGGCGGCGTTATTTGTGATGGATGCGAGGGTCCCGTGATCGGATTCCGATACAAGTGCACTTCGTGTTACGACTTTGATCTGTGCTCTCGTTGTGAGGCCAACGGATTGCACCCGGAACATTGCATGGTCCGGATTGCAACAACAACATTGCCCGTAAGTATATTCCTGTAGTAATATTCCTACTTTTTTTTTTCATTTTTCTTTATTTCTTGTTAAAAACGTTTCAATGTTAAACCCTTCTGAAATATTTCGGCATTTCGCAACAATCTATTTTAACTTTGCTTTGTTTATTAAAAGTTCATAAAAAATCACTCCAGTTATTATGTTGAAAGTAGTAAATGGCGATGATAACAGACAGTCGGCAGACAGGCTGACGGTCCACTCGATGGTAGGTGGATACCGCCGCCTATAACACAAGCAAACGCCACAGGTGCTTCAAGTCTGCTGCCTAATATATTAGGATTAAGGATAATAAATGATTGGGAAGGGATAGGGAAATGTTTGTAAATGTCTATTTAAATTGTTTTAGCATACAATTATAAGGGAAGCAATAAAACGATCACGCTATTTCCTCAAGAGCGTCAGCGAGGATTGCTCGTACAAGAGGCAAAAGCCTGATAAGAAACATCATGGCCATGGCCTCCATGGCCACGGGCATGGGGACCGTCGCCGCGAACATCGCACCAGCTGGTTGGACACCTTCACAACTTATATGAACGAATTCGCAAACCTCGCTGGAGACGTGGAGCATGGTTTATTCGATGAACAGAAGAAAAACAACGCAGCCACCGATGATAAGAAGGAGCCGAAAGCCAACGAAGCTTCCAATGATCAGAACGCCTCAGCCGCCGCCGAGCCCAAGGCCACCCAAGAAAATGCTGCAACAGCTCAAGCGAACGATACTCAAGCTCCCAAGCCGAGTACATCGCAAGAGAGGCCAGAGTTGCCCGTGTTGTTTGATATGGAGAGACTTGTTGCCTTTTTGGGTGATAAGTACGGCTTCGATATTAAGCCGAAGGGGTCCAGCGATGATGGCGGTAACTCGAGCAAGAAGGATGGTGACGATCTTGGGGATGACGATGTAGAAATGGATCAGGGCGAGGGGAAAGCAAACGATGCAGACAATGTTAGCGTGAAATCTGAAGCGTCATCTGTGGGTGTAGTTTCCAAGAGGGATATTTCTCCGGATAAGGTAGACGGTTGGACCGTCATAAACAAGGAAAAAGGTAAGTTTTTTGTACGTGCTTAAAAAAGCAACAAGAAAGAACGTTAATTAACAAAAAGAAAAAAATACTTAATAAAAGTTATGTCAACAATATACCTCTGGTCTTTATCGAATTCACCCAATAAAAATTAAGTTACAGCCTCTCAAAATAATATGAAATATAAATTAGTTGTACAAGTTTGCAAAATCGAAGTGGATTTTTTTTAAATATACATATTTTATGCATTACTTTGCAAGCCTAAATTTTCTACAATGTGTGTGGTTATTTTTTTAGATTTATTGGATGCTTTTGCAAAACCAAACACCGACACGTCTGCTCAGAATTTGCCCGCTGAATTTCAACAGCATGTGAAGATAACCGAAGGGCAATGTCTCTATCCACTATTGAATACGGATACTTCAGGTAAATAAAAACTATATTTATATTTTATAGATAACATCTCACTTCTGTGTCCCGACTGTAATCGTTTTCACGCCACTCACAAAGTAAATAGTTTAGCTCTTTTGTATGGGAATTCTCTGAGGGGTATAAATGCATTTAATTTCGTTGGCGTGTTAAAATTATTATGGAAGAATAATCAACGCTTGATTTATGAAATCGCTTGATTAGCGAGTGACTTTGTCTAATGCTAATTCGATATAGTAGAGTGCGTTCCAAATCGGGAGCAAATTTATTTTAACATTTTCACAAAAATTTATTCCGAGTTATGTATTTAGAAACAATTTTGATATTTTTCCATAAAAGCATATTATTTAATTTATATCGTTTTATATGACAGTGTTAAACCCCACGGAGGCCCAAGAGACAGCAACCCCAGTGTCTCAAGGGGCAGCGACTGCGCCCCCAGCCTCCAACGAGCCTTCGGCATTTGCCATACCCGTAGGCTGGCACGGGTACCAACCATTCTGGAACCAATATACCCCACAAGTGCAGCAGCCACAACAGCAGACGCAATCGCAGCCACAAACTCAACCAAAACCGCAGCCACAAACTCAACCAAAACTGCAGCCCCAAACTCAACCAAAACCGCAGCCACAGCCACAACCAACTCGTCACCCCAGTAAGTATTTAACAAAGACTTCTATTATAAGTGTTGTAAATAAAGTAGACCTTGTGTACTCTACCAAATTATAGTTATTTGAAAAGCAATCTGAAAAGTACACATTGATAACACACACCAACAGAAAGTATCTCTACCTAAACTGCTATAAGGTGGAGTATCTCTACTCAACTCCTAAGCAACTTATAGCATGTATAGCGTGTTTAGGCTCAATAGAAAATCGGGGGTTAGTTTAATATATGTAATATGAATAAAATATTATACAAATTTTGTAGTGATTCAAAGTTGTTCCATTGTTATTTATTCACGATGAGTCATACGAGTTAAGTAGGATAACAAAACCGTGATAAGCCTTATCATCTTTAATCAGAGTGAACTGAATCGATATATGAATCGCAGTTTGTTTTTATTTTTCCATTAATTTGTTATGCACACATACATTATCCATACTATAATATAAATATTTTGGTATTCTTGTTGGGTTTTTACTTCTAAAATTTTGATGAAATTTTATGTAGAATTAGAAATATATTGTTCTCGATTTATACAAATTATAATATTGCATTTAGAAATTGTTATTATGCATCTCTTGCAATGATAACATAGGTACATACATACTTTATTTATTTGAAGCGACTGAGTAAATAATGTGTTGACATGAATAGTTTATCTTTACAATAGTATAAACAAAGAAGGCTCCGTCCGCCGTCTGTCTGTCCCTATCTATCTATGTTTGATAACATTTTCATATTATTTATTTGTACAATTAATTAATTTGAGAGCTTAAAACTAATATACATTTGGCAGTGGGGCAAGGCTCAAACTATCTGTTGTCAGTGTGGTTTCTGATAATGACGGCATTATTATATTATTATTAGCTGGTGCCGGCGACTTCGTCCGCGTTCTGGATGAAAGGTATTCTATGTTCTATCTGGTGTCCCAGACAAAGTGTATGCAAAATTTCATGGTGATCGGTTCAGTAGTTTTTGCGTTAAAGCGTAACAAACAAACAAACACATTCACATTTATGTAATACTAGCTGCTGCTCGCGACTACGCCCGCGTAACATTATAAAATATACCCTATGTCCTATTTGGTGTCCCAGACAACGTGTATGCAAAATTTCATTGAAATCCATTTAGTAGTTACGTGAAAGAGTTACAAACATCCATACATCCATACAAACTTTCGCATTTATAATATTAAAAAGTACGGACTAGTAAGGATATAGTGAAATCCTTTTAAGGTGTTAGTTTGAGGATATTTGTAAATTAATTTTTCAGACCCTCGCATCGAGACCGCCATAAACCAGATGCTCGCCATGGGATTCAGTAACGAGGGTGGATGGTTGACTCAACTCCTCGAAAGCAAGGACGGGAACATTGCCGCAGTCCTCGACCTGCTCACGCCGGTCAACCCCAACAAGTAAGCTGCCGAGTGGCATGCAGTTGCAGATGCAATAAATCGTTCATACCAATGACTTCGGAAGCTTTTCATAACTTGAAATTAAGGTTCATGATTTTATTGGCTCATTATTGATGCGTTATTAAATCCACAACTACATACTAAAGATGTTTAAAAGCGGCTACGCACATCACTAAAATCAGTGGCAATATTGGGGCAGTGGTGGGCAGTTACCACCATTTACGTAACATAAATCGTAATTATATTTACGATTTGCCTACACACGAGGCGATCAAGGGAGCTCTCCACCACTGCCCCGATATTGCCACCGATTTTAGGGCCGTGTGTAGGCGCTTTAAGGTATTAAAGAACCAGCTAATAGTGTATGTTCAGAAAGAGATTAATTCTGTGTGGCTAATGAATGAAATAATAGTATCATGATTTTCCACCACTCTGGCAAATGGCTGTGAAACTTGTCAGTGGAATTCGAGTCTGCTTTTCACATAAAAAAACTTGTGAGGACAAGGTAAAATCATATTCATAACAAAGTTAAAGTATTTCTCCAAGTTATTGGTTCTCTTTCTAAAAAGAATATTGTACTCAAAAACAGTTATAAAACCTATCCTTTTAAATATTTTAGTGAAATATGAAGTCATATTTCACAGTATACAAAAATTGCATGTCATATGCTTGAAAAAATCTGCATCTGCACGCCTTAAGAGAACCTTATTATTTGTATTTTAAGAAACTTTTGATTTATACTTATATTTCTATCATATAATTTTTGTAGCCACTAAAGAGATAATAATAAAAAAAAAAAACAAAAAAATATGACATAGTTTATGTTACACTACCTAACATAAAGGTGTTGGTTTTATAATATAATTAAACGATTTAATTAATTTCTTATAACAGAAGTTATATTTGATTTATTAGTAGGTATTAGAGCTAAATATAAGCTTTATTGTTTTATTGCGTTAATGCATTATGTTATTATATATTATGTGTTATCTTCTCTTTAATATGATATGACTTTTATTTTCCAATTTTCATTCCTTCTATTTTAGTTTTTATTTAACTTTTCAATTATGTTTTAATTTTACACATACTGTAATAGAATTAAGTTGTGAAATAATAATGTATGAAGTCCTCCCTACAGAAGAAGAATTTGTTATTTTATGCATTTATTTATCTAATTTAAATTTGAACATTATTGAATATTGGGTGTAACCCAAAAATGTTTATTCAAAAAAAATATATTTTTGTAGTGTATTGAAAGCTTGTTCTCTAGAGAAGTCTATTGCGAAGTTATGTATGTATAACTAATGTTGGTGATTTATAAAAGGTAGTTTATTCATGTGACTTCATCGTTCAGCTAATTTCTTGACGATTAAGAAGGTTCTAATTTTTTTTAAGTAATGTTTAAAACCGGTTTCTGTATTTTTATTTATAAATGAAAATATAAATAAAAAATTGATAACAAATTTGAGTTTTACAAATTAATTCATATTAAAAAGCCGCATTGAGTTTTCTTATATTAATTTGCTTGTAAGTACAAACAAAGATGGCCACATGATTAATTTACCTTCTGTGATATGTATGGGACTGCGGTAGTTATTAGTGTCGTTTGTATTCAATTAGCAATAAAGGTATAATGGAAAAACTAATGTTTTATTTTAAAATATTTTATTTTAAGAAACCGTATGAATGCTTTTTTAAACTGGTGTTCTGTTTTCTTTCCTTCAGTAACGCTTTGCCCAGGGCTTCGTCTAAATATTTCGCAGCCGTGCTGAAAATTTAAAAATATTTATTTTAATTATTATGTTACACTTAGTGTTAGCAACTGCATTTTTTAGTTCTTCAAAATAAACTCCGCTCTGAATTATAATACACAAATCAAACTAAAGGAAAAGTAGCATCAGAAAAACATTTTAAAAATGTATATTTTCACCCTGATAATAAACTGCCAGTGTGACAAGTTTCATCCAAATCCGTTCATCTGTTTTTACGTTATTGAGGAGCAAACTTCAAAAATTTCGCATTTATAATATTACTAGCTGGTGCCCGCTACTTCGTCCGCGTTCTGGATGAAATGTACCCTATGTCCTTTCTGGTGTCCCAGACAACGTGTATGCAAAATTTTATGGTGATCGGTGTTAAAGGTTTGAACTTCAATGGTACTGGCTGAAATGTAGGTAATGATATTAAAAAGAAATTGTATTTAAACTAGAGTTTGAATTTAGAAGAGAGTCGAAGAGAATTTTAGTTGACAAGGAAAATTTATTGAAGTTAGTTTGGTTAGAGGGTTTTGGTATATTTTATATTTAGTAATGTATTGTTTATAATGAATGTTTATTGAAATTAAAATATGAAGAAAAGATAATAAACGGAACTATGTGCTTATGGAATTTATGTGTTTGATTTATCTGGTACCAGTTCAATAAAGAAAAGATTCTTCCACCACTGTGTAAGAAGGGACTAGAAGTTATAAAAAAACCTACAAGAATCGGTTCAGTAGTTTTTTTGCGTGAAAGAGTCACAAACATCCATACAAACTTTCGCATTTATATTAGTAAGGATTAGCATTATTCTTTATTATAAAGTGTGGCACGCAGGCTAATGATTCAGTTTGTGTTAGATTGCACACTTAACAAAAAAAAAAGGAAAACAATTAATTAACAAAACTAACTAATTAACAAAATTAATTAATTAGGAAAACAATTAAGGAAAAAATAACAGGTCCTCGATAATTTAGTTGTGTAGTGTTCTTTTTATAGCAGCCAGTTTATTAGTTTATTTGTTTATTTTGTATGTTGTAGTTATATGTTATTTATTAATTGTCTTCTTTCTTTCTTTTATTTTGTTTGCCTTTTTGTATGTTTTCTCCCAGCTTCAATTCAAAATTTGTTTTAGTAATTTAGTGGAAACTTTGCTGATTTATGTTTTTCTTATGTGTATGTGTAATGTGTATCGAGATATTGTTTGTTTCCCAAATATAATAAAAAAAAAAAAAAAAAAAAAAAAAAATTGTCAAAGGAACTTACATTCCCTGTGTGATGGCGTTTTTTAATGTGTTCATAGCCAAGCTTCCGGCTCCATTCATAGACACAGTACTGCACTTGCCACCTTCCCCCCGACTCGGTTCCTTGGAGCTGTCGTAGAAGCTCGGGTAGCCAGTCACACCGATGGCGACCGACGCCACGCTGCAACACTCTTCTTCGGCTGTCGGGTCTACCACACATTTCTCACCAATCTTGCATAGCGTTACCTACAAATCAAAATTAAAATACCACTTAAGTAAAAAGTTCAATTATAATTATTTTATTTATTCATTTATTTACAACTAGCTGGTGCTCGCGACTTCGTCCGCGTGGAATAGTTATTTGGGTATCTCGAACGGTTTTCGCAGCGCACGCAACGGAAGCCCTGAAAGATGAATAATTTCCCCCGTTTTTTCCACATTTTCGACTGTTTCTTCGCTCCTATTAGTCGCAACGTGATTTTATATAGCCTAAAGCCTTCCTCGATAGTTCCTGAGATTAGCGCGTTCAAACAAACAAACTCTTCAGCTTTATAATATTAGTATAGATATAACACATAATTATGGTACATCATTACAGGATTATTCCTAATTCGATGTATCTGTTCATTTTGATTGTTCACAATTTGATTAATCACATTTACATAAATTAAAATAACTATTATGTTAATGATAACTTGATGTGATTATTGAATTGACTAACTTGAACATGATTTATTAATTTTATTCTTTAAGGACACACACTTGCAATATAATCGAAAACTGATCCTATCTTAAGTTGGACCAAATTACAGATACAGATAAAACTACAACATTTGATCAAAATCGGTTCAGTAGTTTCGGATTTTATCCCGAACATACATAGTGACACGAGACTTTTTATATATTTATATAATATCGATTAAATTTGCAGACCATAAGAGCCTGTTTGCAACCCAACTTGCCTTGCATTTGCGTCCTCCCCATGGTTTTACTTGTAATTTATAGGACAGCCTACGGTATAACCACTTATCATCAAGTATAGGTGGACAATTATTACTTATAACTTACAAATAGTGGTGCCGTTCCCACATCTAAAAACTTGCAGTCGTATGGATCGTCGGAGAGTTTTAACTCTACGTCACCTCCGTCCATGAGAACTGCTTGGACACAGGGCAACCGCGTATTGAACAAGGCCGCCTTAACTGCTAGGGATACTGCGTCGCTTAGATTTCCACCACATTCTAAAATCTGAAATTGCAAATTAGTTTTGGACCAACTGGAATGCTGTCACTTGCTTTTGCCTCAATTCTTACATTCAAAATCTGCCTGAAAAGATAATATTTTTGCCTCAATATATAAAGACTACTTAGGTACTGGCACATATTTAAATATGAAAAAAGTTGAATTTTGATTATTATTTGTGTGCTTGAATCGCACAGTCAACTAATCAAAGATTTAGTGTGTCAACTACACATACAAAAATATTATGGTTAAAACTTAGTTAATTTGTAGGAAATTTAATAGTGAACATTTCCCTTTCTAAAATATTATTCTATTATAATATATACAGTTTGATTTATAAATAAATTATAAATCAATACCAAAATGTCAATGTACAATTTCCAACACTGTTTCCCTTCCACGATGATTAGTTGTTTTAGGTCAAACGCTTGTGAAGACTGATATGCTCGTTGCATCATATTGGATATTCCTGTTGCAAGCCCTTCACCGCCTCTGCCTTCAAATTCAGGTGTAGCATTTGCTGAACTGAAACACCAACATAATATATTATTTATTACATTTATAATATTTTTATAGTAAGTAAATATTTTTATTATTTATCGAGATGACAAAAAGAATTGTACAATATTGACACACAAATATCTAAAGGGTATAAAAAAGAAGGTATAAGGTTATTGTATGTACAGTAGAAATAAATGAATAAGGGTAAAAAAATGTAGTAGTTTTGGGGTATAGAAGCTCTTTGTCAAATCCAAGCAGTTTTGCTGCAGGCTTGAAACGATGGTGCGTTCCTCGAATACTGGTGAGATGAATTATTGCAGTACTTATTTTGGATCTAAGCTAACCTAGTATGGTACTTAATGATTGATTACAGCGGTCTGCGAGGGCTTATTTATAATATTTGCTTATGATAAAAAGGTAATATAAAACAATACAAGCAAACCATATTAATCTTTTTTTCATAATATGTATGTTGAAGTATGGATAATAATGATAATATGTAATTACATATGAGAATGTTTATGGAGAAATAGTCACAAATAGAGAAAATAAAGGAATAAGAATCATGAACATTCTTTTTAAATATCTCTTAGATTTCTTACATTTAATATTTTTAAATGTCTAATTTTAAAAATATTAAGTAAAACATTGACATAAAACAACTGTTTTTAAATACAAAATATAATTTTTGACTAATTTACAGATTTTATAAACAGAAATTATGTTTCAGTTTAACTCTATATACCTATAACTATATTCCATGAAGTTAATTATAAATAGTTCTTAAAAAAACATATCTTTTGTTAAATTGTTATACTGACCAGTCTACAAAAAATTCAATTTTTCCCAACTCGGGTTGTTCAGGTTTGGGTACATCTATTTCTGTTTTGACACCAACAAGTATGTCCGTATTGGCAAGCCGAAGTCTTGCAGATCCACTCGCATGACTGACTACATCTGTCTCCAGTTCCATTGGTCTGTAGTCAATATTTGATCTTCCATCGGACCGGAAATCATCCTTTTGGAGAAACATATTTATCTATAGAAGTGCATCTTTTGGATTATAAACAAATATTATATCTAGAGCCCAAAATCCTATCCCTTCCATATCCTTAATCCTACTATGGATGGCAGCTACCATAAAACATCAAGTGGACCATAAAAACAAATGTTTCTTGGTAGGTATGCTAAATCTAACCTATTTTATCATGTCATAAACACTAAAATATAAATTAATGGATTTTTTTGTTATGAAGAAGAAACTAAAAACATTATCTTTAATATTTATAAAAAAAATTTTGGTTGTCCCTATTTTGTATAGTAAAATTGAGTTATGATACAAAATCACGTTTATTTATTTACATTGTGGTTACTTACTTTAACCCCTTGAATAATATAAAACTTTTCAGTCGGGCTTAATAATACGCCAGCCATTCTACTTGAATATATGGGAATGAAACGATTTTTCAGTATTTATTATTGTTTTCATTCATATAATTGCCAAAATTTATTTTCCACACTACAAAAACAAACTTTTGTACTTTATCAACTTTATTATGCGCGCTAGTCACAGGACAGGACACAAGTTCACCAGACATAGAACAGATAAATTAAATTATACACAGAGTAGCGTATATCTTCACTGTCACTTGAACACATTTATAATTTTTTTATGTGGTAAATAGAGGCCCAGTCAAATTAATAAAATCAAGGAAAATAATTTGTGTAGTTTTATACAACCTTCCTCTATTACTTAGTAAAAAATCTGTCTCTCTATAAGTAAAAAACTTCTCGCTAGAGAGTATATAATTATAAACCTACTTCGCACAAGAACACTCGCTCATAATAGCCGAGCGACAAAACTATCAAAACTACACACTCGCTTCTCGTGCCCGCCAACTTGTATTTCTAGCACAGATTATAAAGTACATAATACCAATACATATGTCTAAAGAATTTATAGTTTCTAGCTTAAATCGCTAGGTACCTACTCGTTCATCGTCGGCGGTAGGACAATTGACATAGATAGGTAGGTACCCTTACCTACCTATTTATTTTACAATATAACAGACAAATCAAATCAAAATATTAATTTATAAATTGGGTTTCTACAAGAAACTCTTATGATCGTCATCACAAAGCTTTAGATAGATAGATAATCTCATTAATTATCAGTTAATTATATGTTAATTATTCACATTTTGTAGCCTATTTAACAATATTTTTAAATACAAATTGCATAGGTAAGAAAGACGTCGTCGTAAAGTAATTTGACCCCTACAAATGAAAGGGGTTACCCTCACCCTTCTATGCTTTATTGTCTTAACGAATATTACACGACTTAATGAAGATATTAATTAGGTTTACTTATTTACGACTTAGCACAAGTAGGCATTTTGAAACATTAATTAACCCTTTACATACCCCTTCACTGAATTCAGAATCGTAGTTTATTTTTCAAAATACACACCGTCTGTCGTTTAGCATTATTATCCATAGGCCGTTTTCGTTTTAGAACTAATAAAAAATGTATAATCTTTTGTATTGAAACAAAAGTGAATAGTGACGGGGTGATTGTTCATGCTTGAGAGACATTTTGAAACGTAATTTTCAAAAGTTTTTTTCAAAAATTTTAATAAAATTTATTATTTCGTGTAGCTTTAATTGATTTTTTTTTAATGTTAAGATGGACAACCAGGTTAATAATAATAATAATAATAATTTTATTTATTTCATAAAAAAAAAATGATGATGGTTGATGGTTCACTTGATGGTAGGTGGCTACCGTCGCCTATAACACAAGCAACGCCAGCACTGGTGCCGCAAATGCGCTATCGAGCATATTGGGATTGAGGATTGGGATAAGGGATGTAGGTAAATTTAAGGGATAGGGAAATGAGCTGTGGCAATAAAAAAATAAATAATCGGTATCTATATCGGTTTGATGAAAGGAAGCTAAGGAAGTGAGTAAAGTATTTCAGAGCCAACTTCCTCCAATGCCAAAGCCGAGGTATCTCTATAACGAGCCAATCATCTTTTATCATTCTAAGGGTAGCAGCTCGCTTATAACCCCTTAACCCCTATGGCGTTGCCAATGGTTTAGTTTAGATCAAAAGTCTAGACTAGATTACTTGAATAATTTCTAATTAAGTCATTAACCATACATCAAAAGAAGTTCGTTGATTTAAATTTAAATTTGATGAGCTAATATTACTAAAAGCGAACACAGCAATTAATAATTTATAAAATTGTAACTTTATTAAAATTAGTTTCTTTAGGTCACATGTGGGAAAGTCTGAAGTGTAAAACAACCGTGTTTTGTTTTGATAAATTTATGTTTTTTTTACACATGTTACGACTTGAACCATTATTAGGTACTAAATGTTAAGGTTCAAATCAGTCATACAACATTTA
This sequence comes from Synanthedon tipuliformis, assembly GCA_947623395.1. Lineage (NCBI taxonomy): Eukaryota > Metazoa > Arthropoda > Insecta > Lepidoptera > Sesiidae > Synanthedon > Synanthedon tipuliformis. The sequence goes on along the minus strand of OX392407.1, from coordinate 9,204,653 downwards.
CGCTATACATCTTTTTATCAGAAATTAACGAAAGAAAGTGATAGCATGTATAAAAAAATCCAGTGGACACTAGACTTTTTCGTAGTGATTTTGTTTGAGACCTTGAATCTTGTGTATTTGTCGCAGGCATTTTGTGTGATTCCGCCGTTTACATACGGCGTCGTCTGTTTAAAAACGCTCGCTGTAAATATGCTGAAGGCAAAATGTATATTGCCGTGTCATTATATATTATGCCTAAACATGTGATTGACGATTCAAACGCCATCCACATAATGCCGCGGCAAATTGAAGTTCTGTTTCCTACCACGCGCGTCGCTGTTGATGTTGACCAAAGCAAACAAAATGGCGTCAAGTAGTGGTTTTGTGTCACAAAAAGATATTGAAAATAGTGCAAATACTGCGTGTTTAAAAGATTTATCACAAAATAATTCTGATTTTAAAGAAATTTACTACTTATAGGGAGTTAAAAAAGTTTTACAATCTCCAAGTGGGAGCAATAAAAAAGCCGTGGACAACAGAGAAGATTTTTGAGGTTATCCGACACCTAAAAAATGCTAAGGTGTCCATAGAATCTGGTTCTCGGAGGACTCCTGCACAGTACTATTGGTCCAAAAAATATGAGGTAATGAGTATGAGGTAATGAGTACCATAAAAAAATAGATTAATTTAAAATTAGTGCGATATTTTTTTAAATATTATTATTAATAAGAAGTTTAATTATTGTTTATAATATAAATGTCGTTTTTGTTACTTAAATATTTTAACTAATTACTAATAAGATAACCAAAGCGCATACCATACTGACAATTGCTGAAATAAAGTCCAATGATTTGTCCAAACTGTGTTTTCTTCATGGCCACCCTAAAACTACAACCAACGTTGAAATTATATCAATTGAACTAGTTGTCATTTTGACTTCGGCATATTACATAACAGCGAGCGTTTCTAAACTGACGACGCCGTATGTAAACGGCGGAATTACCCAAAATGCCTGCGACATATTAATGATCTAAGCATGCGAACATCACAAGTCCTTGTGGGGTATCTGTACAAGTATATAGCTGAATATGAATACACTTTGCATAAGGCTCATTACTGTAGGTAAAACACGGATGGTCCGCATGCAAGCGTGCATTAAGTTGTAAGGCATTAATGCAACGACGCGTGGGAGCGCATGACCACGCCTGCTCATACTCATACAAGAAACTTATTAAGCATTTTTATTCTCTTTGTGCACCTGCATTTTAAAGACTCGTCTGCTCTTTAAAATGTGAAGGTAAATTCATATAAATTAGCCGGGGTACATTAAGAGTCAGGGTATATGCAAATGGTGTATGCAATTATTTTATTTTAGCTTGAATTATGATGTGTCTAATTGCTAATTACGTCTTGTACCTAACGCTAACGATTTTTGACAAATACAGATTTTTGGAGGTACTACAGGTAGCGTAAAAATAAAGCAAAATCATAACAACAAAGCGGTAATATTTGCATTTCGTAATTAGAATCACTTAATTCTTTCCTGTCGTTTGTTTGAATTAATCAAGAAAAGTTTGATAGCTTGTTGATTTCATAAAAAAAACTTTGCAATATCACAAGATTGCCATTAAAGAAGGGGTTCCTACATTTATTTACATTTGCAAATGAAGAATATTTTTTTCAGTAAATTCAGTAGAAGGAAGCATTATCGTAGTAGAAGCTAGCATTGTTGATAATGTATGTTGTTTGTCGGCATAAAACCAGGTGTACTTAACTTAACTTAACTTACTTATATCTACATTTTTTTTATTAAAAAAAATGTAGATATTAATATATTCATTTATGAATATTTTATAAACATGAATAATTTATACATGATTTTAGACAATTATATACCTGCAGTCATAGATAAATGATTGGTCTCGCTGCGCTCGACTAGATACCGCCGTCGTACTTGTAAAATGCGGCATAAAATAGTACGCCGAATTCGGCGTACCCGGGCCAGTCACACTGCAAACTGTCTGTGATGTGTACGTGCCAAATGTTTTATTAAATTAAAGGCGTACTAGTTTGCGTAGTGAAACTGTGTAAAAATACAATAAAACTGGGTAAAAAGTGATAAAAAGTGACGATTTTTTACACACATTACAATAAAAAGTTGCCACATTTTCGGAGCTATTGCTTTTGTATAGCGCTCTCTCTAGTCGAGCGCAGCGAGACCAATCAATTATCTTTGCCTACAGTTTTAAATCTGTAACTGATTCCCAACTATATAATTAACATTCCTACTCACGCACAGAAATACAGGTCTACAATATTTCCCATTAGTTCATTTAGAAGTTCAATCACAACGGCTTACAGTAACCGTGCTTATGAATGCAAAATACAGAACAATTATAATTATAATGATAAATGATACAAATTTCCTATTTGTAATACAGAGAAAATAGGTCAGATTCACGAATAGGATAAGCGTTGTACTAATTAAATTGTCAAGGGATTATTCATGATCATTAATATTGATTCCGCTTGCATCGCTATTTTAGAAACACAAAGTGCATTCCGAGATCATGAAACTTTCATTAAGTATAATGAGGTCAATCTAGCGCTTTACAGCGCTGTTTTTAGACTGCTTTTTATCGAGTTTCATCTAAATGTAATATAGCTTCAAAAGTTGTTTTAACAATATTCACAAATCCCGCAACAATAAATTTCATTTCCGTAAGTATTAAAAGTGGTTATAGCTTAAATTATGAGCTATTACATTTCGTAACGAAGTCTCCAGTGTGACTTTATCAACGTGTTAACTCGGAGTCTTATTTACAAACGTAATTGTCGGGCTCCCCGGGAGTCCCGGGGGCTGCTTCATACGTCACATAAAATACAACCTTCTCGATGCGGGATACGTTTAACCGACATTCCGAGATGAATTTCATTTAATGTTCCACAATATGCTGTAATATTTTATCTTAACGAAATTGCACAAGTAATATTAACCTGAATGTGTTAAGGAAAAGAGCTGTTTGAACAGTTGATTTAAAAGTGTATTACAAATTTGATTAATATTTAAGAACCATTTCATATAAATATAGATATAGGGCGTTAGTAGGCACTCTACAAAAATAAGAACTAAAGATGGAGCTCTGTGGAAGCCGGAGTGAAGCAACGGTAAAACTACGCCTTCGCCGTATACATAAACGCACACAAACTACGCCTCGCCTTATTCAAATATACCTAATAGATATACTAGTGAAAATGCCGAATTCCGTAGTGAACGTGGCTTACCTGCTACATACCCTTTTAAATATAAAAATAAATAAAATTATTACTGCACTATCACTTAGTCTGTAATTTTTATTCCGGGACATGGCTGTTCACATGACAGAACGTCCAAATGGTTTATACTGGGGATATTATTTCATTGTTTCGAATGCGATGGTTTTGCTAATCATATTTTAAAAGAAAATTGACGAATATGACAAATTAAATACTTAAAATTAATTTAATTATTTAATTTAATTAAATTTATTTAATTAAATTAATTTATTAAAATTAATTTTATTCATTTAATTGGACCAGGTAATAATTAGTTATAATATTGGTAGGGTATATTGTGTCAATTCGACATTGAAACTATGTATTGTTATTTATCAGAGTATCATAGCAAAGGTACCCTTTACCTTTATTAAAGTACAAACAGACCGAAAACAATCGTTTGGGATCGCTAACTAAGAACATCCAATGTTTGTATTTAGAGACAATACATATAATTATTATATGTTTATTTACAGCCGGTATTTAATTAGTGAGTACCAGAAATAAATATAACATAATATACCTACTTATTACAAAAGCGGCCCTTTTGTACAGAGTTTAAGGCTTGAAAACAATCATGCACTACTTTATTTACATTGACTTTCAAAAGGTCAGTTTTTCAAATCGTCAGAATATATTATGTATTATATTTATACTTTATTTATTCTATTACAAGTGTAGCTGGAGCAATTAAAGAAAATTAGGAAATCAGAAAAGGAAATTAAAGAAGAGAATTGTTCTTTGGGTTCTAGTTTCGGTATTCGTAGGTATACTTTTTTAACGATACATCGTTATGCTAATATCCATAAATACACCAGTAGGTTAATATTATTATCAATCAACTCCTCAATCGCAGCATGTGTGCACAGAATTTACATTGGTAATATATTGTTGAAGGGCTTATGTGGTATGCGACAACTTAAGCAGAGTTCGTGTCAGCCCATCCGTCAATGTAAAAGTAACACAATACTAATTTATGGCTTTCTAAATACATTTAACAATGTAGGTAAATATGTTGTGGAGATTTCGCAGCAAGCAAGTTTATACAATAATATTTTATTTTTCATTATTTTATTCAGTCCCTTAATTTTCCTAAATACATTAATAGAATGTCAACTTTAAATAACTTAAAGTTCTATCTATTTTCTTAGGTATTTCACCTAAAAAAATAAGTAAGTCAAAGGAGATCTAAATCAATCAATATTTAAGAATTTTGTAAAATTTATAACCGAATTATATAAATCTGAAATATTCACAGGAAAATACTGAAACAAAGAGATACTTTCATTACCAAATTCTCCATAGGTGGATACCGCCGCATAGAACGCAAGCTATGCCACAGGTGCTGCAAGTGCCCTGCCGAAAGTGCCGAAGTGCCTTCTTATATTTCAGTCAATTCTCTTTCTGTCATTATTTGTACGTTTCTTATGAATGAAAGCATGGCGTTCCATTTGAGCTAAGTTTAAGCTGAAAGTACATAATGTAACTTAATAACATCTTTATCTCGTCACATATCATCTAAGTGGCACATTCGGCGTGCGATTGAGCTAAGTGTGTTACGCACCATCTTTATGTCAGTAGTGTCACTTAGTGTAATTTTAAAAATTAGATATACAGAGGAGCATCGTGGAATAAAAGTACACGTGTTGATGTTTTTTGAGCATTAGCGAGGCATACTAGAGCTTAGTTCCATATAATAATATATCCTCACCTGCGTTCTTCAAGTTAGAAGTCTATATCCCATCCCGTCCCGGGATTTGCACGGATAAAAAAATATATAATTATGAAAAAATAAATAAATTGTATAGCCAAATATTTTTCTTTTGTTTTTTTTTTAATCGTGCAATATGTTTTTCTAAGATCACAAATATTTTGAAAATAAAAAAACAAAATTTTTACATTTCATTTTAGAATTTATTTGAAATTAAGAGGTTCTTTTTCAAAATGATTCAATTTTTTCAAATTGGCTTAAGTCCTGCTTCAGGTAGCAGACCAATAACAAAAAGCGTGACGATTATTTTAAAAGAAAGAAGAAAATAATTGAGTTTTTGTCGTGGCATATTTCAAGCATATGGAATTTCTACAAGTACAAAATATGTATGTAATGCGCGAACTCTGTTTGACTATGCCACTGCTGTGTTAGCGTTTATAGGGACGCTAAGTGCAACGGGCATTAGCGATGCGACGCCGGCGGACGTCCGCACCGCTCACGACATCACTTCACGCTTCCACCAAAGCAAACATTTGGTTATGTGTTACGCGGTCTCAACTGCAACCATTTTCAAATATCATCATGCTCCAAGACCTAGGCAATACATGGTGTACACCTACGTTGTTATATTGACAAAAGTTTTTACTCAAAAGACTTAACACCGAAAGATATTAAGAGGTCACTGGACTGACAAACGCGTATTTTGAGGAATTTCCACAATCATAGTTTTTTGAAGGCTTAGTAAAGTTAATATCTGGTAAAGTGTATCTGAGTAGAAGTAGGTATATAAAAATCGGACTGGAAATCGAATATTAAAATCTAATAAAAGTCCGATACTTAGTGATTGGCATTTTATCTCATGTAGATTTTATTATAGTGTAATATTGGAAAAAAAAATGGCACCGAAGTATCTTTTTCCTTTAAGGGGAGCTTTCTTTTTGTATTTCAAGCTAACACCTACTTTGCAGGAAATTAAAAAAGAAACACCGATCATCTCATTGAAGTGTCTAAAAACCAATTTAAGATGAAACTTTGAGGACATCAATCTCTTTGCTCCAAATGTCGCCGTACAATGACAGATGTTTTCCAATTAATATTATACCGCCAACCACAAAACGACTTGCAATATCGGAAATCTCGTGAAGAATATGAATGAAAAAGTTAATATGGAGGACAGCACGCGCGTTTGCGGTCGAGAAAAAAAAGATGGATGTCCGTGAATAATGCTCGGTCGCGAACTCTAGTAATGGACAGCACTAAATATTGCACCAAGGGAAAATAAATTACGCTACTTTTTCAGAGGCGCAAAAAGTGGTCTTCGTTTTCTCTTTCAGGGCCTCCGAGCGAGGAAAAAGTTTAATATGTTCCGCTGGACAGGAGTTATGTATGTGAAGGTATACCGTAACTAGTATTGCTCGATTGGATGGATAGACAATGGACTTCAGATGAACAAGATGAAACAAAACATCTGTCTTTTTATTTATTATTATTATTATTTTTTATGTACCTAAAGACCCGCAAACCATCTGTTCACTTAGAAGTTCAACTACCTCAGCAGCTAGGGTAAGGATAGGGAATAAGGATTGCAAGGAATTGACAATTTAGAAAAAAAAAAAAACATAAATGTATTCCATGATTTTTTTATAATTTTCATAATTTTTCCCATGGTTTTAGTTGGTGCAAGAAATTTCTATTTTAATGCCATTTTAGTTCATTAAGCATCTTATTGTTGTAATGACTCAAATATACAGTATGAAATTTGAGCATAAAATGTGCTTTTCTCACAACACTTCACTTGAATTCACTCGTTACACTTGCACACTGCTAACTATTTTGTTTATAAATTCAACTTGCTTTAATATTGCAAATATTTTACTTTACAACGAATTTTGTAGCCAAACTAATTTCAGACGTGTTAATAAGGTTACGGACAGTTGCATACGAGAAGTTTAAATTGGCGCTCGAACATTGCCGCTTCAGCTTTTGTCGGAGAAATCAGCGTCCCCTTCAGCGCTAAATGGATTTATTACCTTGCTTCGTTCAGGTGGGATACTCGTAATTACTCTTATTTCGAAACTAATTGTTTATTGTTTATAGTGAGAAAATTGCAGCTCGCAATCAGTTTTGTTGTTCTGTTTTGTTACACGAAATTGCTCACTAGTTATCTGAGTTTGCTGTAAAAGCTGATCGGCAATGTTTATCTGACAGTTATATATGCCAAGCCAATATAAAGTCAATTTGTAAAGGCATTCAATAAATCAAAGGTAAAATAATAATTTTTAAATGAAATCTTAAAATTAATGTTAGGTTCGTTCATCAACATTAACTAATGAAGTAATATTAGGTATATGTCAGTCAGTCTGTCGTGGCATAAAATGTTACATGTAGTTAATGTTACATGTAATAACAAAAAAAAAAATTCGATTTTTTAGATTTTAATACAAACCTCAGTTCAGTTTCTTACTCTATTGCGAAAAATAGTTGTGAAGGTGGACTAAAGGAAATTTGCTTATAAAATAATCTGGACTCTACACCGTTCGCGGCAGCTCTCTCCCGATCGACATTTCATAGAGGTTTTAAGTTCATGTCGCTATTGTAATGTGTTTATATAATGTCATATGAGTATATGTCGTTATGTTGTTTATAACTTACCTATTCATGTTTATAACTTATCATCCATGATAGGTGGATTTGATTATTACGTCCCTGTGTCTCACAATCCAAAAATGTTACGGTTCATCTTTGAAATAGTTCCCTTTTTGTTATTAAAATCTTATATTTTATTCAAACCAAGTTAATTGTGCATTCAAAAAGAAAGGTCGACCAGTTGCCCATAAATTTATGTAGGAAATGTAAATGAATAAATTTTGAACATTTGCATAAACCAGGATTTTACGGGCCCATCATAAAACGAAGTTTGCAGCTGGTTTGCAGCCTGTGGTCTGAATGGTTTGAAAGACGTCGGCGACCCGACGCATGCCTAATGATCGCTGCAGGCAACGGACTCATTATTGCATTCTGCGTCCATGGAGCCCGGAAAATTAAAGCACCTAAACTTAGTGAAAAGTTATACGCATGGACGGCTACGTGAAGCAATTTAATCTTTCACACCCACTAGTGTGAGCCGAGTTGGGAGAATTCTCTCATGCTACGAGTAACTTGCTCTCAGTATTTAGTTTGGTACTTAGCATTTTTCTAAATTTACATTTCAAAACCAATGTTGGGTATAATTGTCTCTGTATTTATAAAAGGTGTTCCCTTTGAATCCACCCTTGGCTTTTGGCAGAAAAAACATTATGTTGCTCCGGTCAATGAAGGTTATCAAGAATAGATTGTACTACGTGTATAGTAACATACATATCATCATTACCATCATCGTCAGATAATGGGATAGGCCCTTTTTTAAAAGAGCACATGGTCCTCGCCGCGTTGAAATGCATCCTAAAATTAGTACCGCAAAAATTTGTACAGCATTTTAATTTGATGATACTCATACATTACATTTTGAATAGCCGCTTAACAGAAGATTACCAATCTTAGAAGACACTTAGATGAGAGGCTTATGTCCAGTAGCGGGACGAAATATGATAGTTAAGACTATTCAATATTGTAAAAATTTGTGATTCACAAAGTTTCTGCTACTACTGTGGGGACCATCGAACCACTATTGCCAAGTGAAATAAAAAAACAATTCATAAAATATTCATAAAATTATTGTAAACAAAGTAAGAGTTTTATTATTTGCTTATTTACATACAACGAAAAGGGTAATGAATTTGGCGGTAAGTATTGCGGCGTTTTTTCTCGGAACCGGGCGCGTCGGTTCTTTTTTTTTAATTAAGTGAAACTAAGAGCGCCTTTTGTTTTGCGGCCAGCCTCCGCCTGCTAATTGCCCGTCAGTCAGTCACTTGTCGTCAGCAACGCTTTATTTGTCCACGTCTACTTTTTAAATAAACAAAACGCCTAAAAATTCTTTCAGGATCAACCTCATAAGAAGTGTTATTTTCCTTTGGACCTATTGCTACGAAAAATATGTACAAATTTTTCCACATGTGGGGTTTTTTGTGGTACCTACTTTTGAACGGCCTTACTCATTATATAATCTTTGAAATCAATTTTTCAAAGTTGAATCTGGAGATTTGGAAAGTAGTGGCAGGGCACACTGCGGAAGTAGACACCCCCTATCAGAAGAACACCATGAAATATGTTTTCGTTAAGGAGGTAACGGATGCCAGAGCTCATTTCCGTAAGCCTTCCTAATCGCTTATTATTAATCTTATTATGGTCTTCAGCAGACATGTGTTAGCAATAGACGACGGTAGCCATCTACCATCAAGTGGATCATTAACATGTCTCACGACCTTAACATAAAAGAGATATATTTACCATTTTCTGATGCCTAGAAACACAAACCACAGATTAGGAGAATGACAATGGGCTGCGATTCTAATAGAATAAATAATAATATTTGTAACGTTCCTTAAACATTTTATGTAGGTAAAAGTGTAACAAAATGTTATAATCGGAAGTGAAATTGTCTGGAAAGTGAATACGCTTGTCCTGTTTAGTATGCATTAATCACAACACGGACAGAGCGGCGTGATTGAAACTAAATCCCCGGGCACGTCGGGTTACAACCTCCTGATTACTGCCCACAACACAACTACATACGGATTAGGTTATTTAAATGAGCATCGCCTACATGAGGTTTTCCTCATCAAGTAGCCTGCGTCGTGTTGCTGAGGCACGTATTGTGGAACGGATCTATTGGTTCGACGTACTTATCCATACTAATCCGTACTAATATTATAAATGCGAAAGTTTGTATGGATATAGAGATGTATGGATGTTTGGAACTCTTTCACGTAAAAACTACTGAACCAATCACCATGAAATTTCGCATACACATTGTCTGGGACACCAGAAACGACATAGGGTACCTTTCATCCAGAACGCGGACGAAGTCGCGGGCACCAGCTAGTACCTAATGTATTATAAATTTCAACTATATTTAATTTTTCTAATATTACTTATAGCTTTACTTTGACTTTATAAAATGTAGCCTGTTACTCGTTGATAACATAGCTTTTTATAAGTGAAATAACTTTGAAATTAGGTCCAGTAGTTTTTGAGTTTATTCGTTACAAACAAAAATACTAAATATTATTATATATAGAAGATACAAATCAATGAGAAATTATATTGAGAAGGATACTAATTTTGGGTACTCTTTTAAAAGTATTTTTTTTATTTATGGCAAGCTGTTTGGATAAATCAGATTTGGTACCTGCTTAAAGGTATACTCGTAGTTGTAAAATCTGTATGCTTGCCTGTAAGCTGATGAGGGATTCTGAAGCAATAAGAATTAGGCTCAGGATTTCGAAACTCGCTCACTACTTCCCTCATAATACAAGTTCCAACCCTTGCAATTAAGCGCACCCAAAGGGTTGCACCCGCTTCTTCATTACAAACACGTCCATTGTTTTAATCTACCGAATTCAGACGGATATTTCGTAACAAGAAGTCCACTTTCATTTGACCTCTGTGTTATCAAAAATACATGAACTCATCCGAAAAGTTAGAGGTCATGTTGTAATGGTTTCTTATAGCGGCATCCACTGGCGTATACTTGATTGAAATATTAATTTTGAGGGCTCTTTCTGTTGCGATAACTACCAAATTAATTATAAAGTAGGTTTTATTAAACGCACAGACGGTTAAATATAACATTTAACGGGTTGTTATAATTAATTCGACAGTTACAGGAAGTGCAGTTAATGAATTTTAAAATAACCTCGTCTCTAAGATACTTTTGGGATTAGAACAAATTATTCTTATACTTTTGCTATTATTTTTTACTTTGAAAGTTTATTTTTATTTACTCAACACAGTTGGTTTTTTTCCTTATTCTATTTTATTGCTGTTTTTAGGCTTCCAGCACTACAAAATTAAACCTTATTTATATAGTCATAAACTATAAGATATACTTAAGCAATGTAATTATTATAAGGTTTCCAACTTTCCAACGTTAATATTTATTATTGCAGAAAACATATTGGCTGAACTGTCAGCTAAAATGGCTTTCAAGATTCGCGTCGAATCACAATAATGTTTCTTACATTACATGCCTTACGATTTTTTGTTGTATCAATGTCAACATGTTACATAGTCGTACAGTTTCGTCTTTTATAATTCTTTTATTTTTTGCTTTATTATTTAATTCAGTATGTTAAGTATTTGAGAGTTATTTTCTTGTGTAAAGGTCGACAGACATTTGATAGTAGGTCATCAACAACATATGAGTTGTATGTGCGTCTCAGCTTTCTACTCAGCTAAAGGGAGAGGAATAAGGAGCAAAAGAAGACGGGCTTTTGTATTTCTTACTGACTCAATGAAACGAAACAGCGCACGTGCTGTTACTTCACGGTGACGCCTCTAAGGCAGTGGCGTGTTACTGTCACAGTTGAGCATAAATACTGAATCTTTATATCTCTGCTTTCAGTTTATTGAAATTTACCAAATTTCAAGGATTTATTATTATTTATATTTTAGATATGATAAAACATATTAGGTCTGGGATTTAAAAGTGTAACATGTTCCATTTATTTATTACAAAAAAAGCTTCATATAAAAGTTTTTAATTTTTTTTGTGCAAGTTCCCAAGCGTTTGCCCTTTGGGTACACTCTAAATTCGAATCTTATTCGTTTTAGATTTAGATTCCTTTTAGATTATTCGACTGCTTTATTTATATACTTTATTTTATTACGTCAGAAGTTTACAGTTGAACTAAAATAATTACTAAGTATTATTATAAAAAATATTTATTTGATAAAATAGAACACTAACTACGAATGCCTTCTCTAAAACATAAGTTACAATATGTTAAATATTGCACGAGCAAATTTCAATTGGAACTATTCGCAGCCTATTTAACTACATTGTAATTTGAAGCTGAGCGACAATGAGAGGAATCTCTAATTCCAAAATCTCACGTGTCTAATGGCCGGCAGCACCTGGTGAACGGTCTCATTAGTACAGAACTCCAAATTTCCGTCGATTAAATTCACTAATGCGTTTAATATCGAACCCATTCGCGTGCGAGCACTGCTTTATAATTACTGCAAGGTAATAATAATGTTATTGGGACAAGGGAACGAATATTTTACACCTTAATATTAACATAAACTATAAGATATACTTAAGCAATGTAATTATTATAAGGTTTCCAACTTTCCAACGTTAATATTTATTATTGCAGAAAACATATTGGCTGAACTGTCAGCTAAAATGGCTTTCAAGATTCGCGTCGAATCACAATAATGTTTCTTACATTACATGCCTTACGATTTTTTGTTGTATCAATGTCAACATGTTACATAGTCGTACAGTTTCGTCTTTTATAATTCTTTTATTTTTTGCTTTATTATTTAATTCAGTATGTTAAGTATTTGAGAGTTATTTTCTTGTGTAAAGGTCGACAGACATTTGATAGTAGGTCATCAACAACATATGAGTTGTATGTGCGTCTCAGCTTTCTACTCAGCTAAAGGGAGAGGAATAAGGAGCAAAAGAAGACGGGCTTTTGTATTTCTTACTGACTCAATGAAACGAAACAGCGCACGTGCTGTTACTTCACGGTGACGCCTCTAAGGCAGTGGCGTGTTACTGTCACAGTTGAGCATAAATACTGAATCTTTATATCTCTGCTTTCAGTTTATTGAAATTTACCAAATTTCAAGGATTTATTATTATTTATATTTTAGATATGATAAAACATATTAGGTCTGGGATTTAAAAGTGTAACATGTTCCATTTATTTATTACAAAAAAAGCTTCATATAAAAGTTTTTAATTTTTTTTGTGCAAGTTCCCAAGCGTTTGCCCTTTGGGTACACTCTAAATTCGAATCTTATTCGTTTTAGATTTAGATTCCTTTTAGATTATTCGACTGCTTTATTTATATACTTTATTTTATTACGTCAGAAGTTTACAGTTGAACTAAAATAATTACTAAGTATTATTATAAAAAATATTTATTTGATAAAATAGAACACTAACTACGAATGCCTTCTCTAAAACATAAGTTACAATATGTTAAATATTGCACGAGCAAATTTCAATTGGAACTATTCGCAGCCTATTTAACTACATTGTAATTTGAAGCTGAGCGACAATGAGAGGAATCTCTAATTCCAAAATCTCACGTGTCTAATGGCCGGCAGCACCTGGTGAACGGTCTCATTAGTACAGAACTCCAAATTTCCGTCGATTAAATTCACTAATGCGTTTAATATCGAACCCATTCGCGTGCGAGCACTGCTTTATAATTACTGCAAGGTAATAATAATGTTATTGGGACAAGGGAACGAATATTTTACACCTTAATATTATTTGTCGCTTGTCTTTTCATACCTGCTACTGCAAAAAATGTCAAATGCTTCCTTATGTACCTACTTCTTTATATAAATCAAAATCAATTAAACAACAAGAAGCTTAAGTATAATGCTTTTTTCAATATGTAGTAAATAGTCATCAACAGAAGTATTTTTATGATTGATTTTAACGTATCAATGACTTTACCATCAAATTTAGTGGTCCGTCAACCTGTCTGACAATCTGACGAAACGATGTGACTAAAGTAAAATATACAGGCAATGATAGAGGGATAGCTAGGCTGCGGTTGCTGTCAGATATCTACTGATAAATAAAGTAATAAATACTAATAAATTCTGATAAATCCTGTAAAATACTGTAAAATACTGACAAATTCTGATAAATACTGATAAATACTGATAAATACTGATAAATACTGATACATACTGATAAATAATGATCATGCTGATAAATTTGGTGCTCAAGGAGCATACAGAGAGCGATTTTTGATTTAGCGTATATGAACCCGTTACCTTTACCACCAGTCTTGCTAACCTTAGTTGTATTTTCGGAAAAAAACAAATAAACAACAATTATTTATTTACAAAAGTGCTATAGATACCTACATAGGAATAAATCTCTATAACAGTAAATAAACAAGGTTTTTAATACTCCTTTCCTTTTAACTACTTTTATTAATTATACCTATTATATTAATGACTCCTCTAAATAAATAAAGTCAACGTGAACAAGCTGAAAAGTCTTCCTTAAATACAAAGCAATTAATATTTTACGTATCGGCTTTAATTAATATAATTAAGTGAAGATTAAAGTCAAAAAGTGAATACAGAAGAGCCATAATCTGAAAGGGAATTTAAAATGATGCATACAATTTTTGAAGAGGTGTACTTGTTGGCCTGAATGGAATTTCAAAATATTTTAGAAGTCATTTCATTTTGTTAACGTTACAACGCCATAGTGGTGTCCATAATTATAATACGCAGTTTTAAAACTATTGACATCTCAGTTTGAACATGGGATTATCAAGTATTTTTAATTTTAACATAAGAATACTTAAAATATTCGGAGTGTGGTCCACTAAGCGGTTTCCTATTGCTTACAAAATCTTTTCATTTCTATATATTTTATTAACTGTTTATATTTATTTAATTCTTTTGTCACTAAATTTACTCTACACGCCAAGAAAAATTGAAACAATTATGCGTGAAGGCATATTATATTTCACTGAACTCTCAACATTTTACAAAGCCATCAAGATTTACGCATTACAGATGAAAGTTCTCGAAGTGTTCCGCCTATTGGATAGTGACATGTTCAAAGCTAACGATGAAATCAGTAATAAAATTCTAACTCAACAGTGTCGATATATAAACATGTATCGGAGAATTGATTTTTTTATGTCAAATATTGATTATTTTTGCTTGATAATTTTTACAATATTCGCTTATTTAATATTCGAAACGCATTTAAAATTGCCCGTTTGTAATTATTATTTTCTGAGTGACGAAACGCGGGACAAATATTTTGTGTTTTTATATATATACCAGTCAGTTGGTATTTATGGTCACATGTCTTATAATATAAGCATCGATACCCTCATTGCTGGATTAATTATGATAGCTATAGCGCAATTGAAAATTCTTAATCACAAGATTAGGGACTTGAAGATCGATCCAAGTGACTTGAAGACATCGAAAGAAAAAGAATCGGATCAATTATTAAAGCTGAATAATTACTTAAAATATTTCGATTTTATACTGAAGTAAGTTTTTTAAAATTAGATCCTTACATGTTTTATGGTATTATTATTATTATTTTTTCAGATATTGTTCAAAAATAAATGAAATATTGAGCCCAATTTTATTCGTACAATTCGCAATTGCTTCAGTCAGTATGTGTTTCACTTTGGGCGGATTGGTAGTTGTAAGTATCAAAAATCTAGTCAGAAAAGTAATAGGAAATTTAAATTTAACACAAATTTCTATTGATTAATAATTAAGTACTTAGTACCATTTATTACTATAGGTCCATGTCATTTAGTACCATAGGTACATCACAGGTAGAACTAGCTTATGTAATTACACATTACTAAATTTATCACTAAACTAATTGGAAAGGTTTTTTCCTTTTCAATGAATTATTTAATTATTCTATTATTTTATTGATTCATATAATTCATTTTGATTTCAGGACTCGTCAAGTGAATTTCTAGTTTTTTCATACCTATATTTAATCGTTATGACACTTCAGATTTTTATTCCTGCCTACTTAGGTACTATGCTCAGTGATGAGGTAAGACATGTTTATTTATTCATAGCTTTGCCTGCGAATTTGTAGGCGTTGAATTTCATTTTTAGAAAATTATTCTTAACGTTAATCCAGGTAATAAACTATATATGTACCAAATTTCATTCAAATCCGTTAAGCCGTTTTTGCGTAATCGAATGTTATTTTATCTTTTATGTCTGAATTTTTCCTTTGCAAGTAAATATTATGTACATTTAAAATATTAATACATCGAAATACTACAATGGAATTTGGTTCACAAATGCCAAAGCGGCACATAAAAAGAACGCCTTTGACAGAATCATGGCGGACTCTTGCCTTCGCGCGTCAATGGTAAAAGGTAGTAACGATCAACTTCTACTATTCATTTTAAACTCCAATGTGTTGTATGTTTGGTTGGTTTTAAATGACAGTTCATGTTCTACGCATATGTCACTTTTAAATTCTAATATTATATAAAATTCTCGTGTCACGGTGTTTGTTGCCAAACTCCTCCGAAACGGCTGGACCGATTTTGATGAAATTTTGTGTGCTTATCGGGTAGGTCTGAAAATCGGCCCACATTTACTTTTCATAGCCCTAAATGTTAAGGGTGGTACACCCCAAATTTTTATATTTTATTTTTTGGCAAAACAACGTTTGTCGGGTCTGCTAGTGTTCCATAAAGTTTTATATAGTGTTTTGTATGTTTGATGTCCGTTTTCATTTATGTGTTTATTTCGTACTGCAGAGTCAGAAACTTATGTTTGCTGCTTATAGTTGCGATTGGATTTCAAGATCTGAACCATTTAAAAGGAGTTTAAGGATTTTTATTGAGCGAAATAAAACTCCTATTGTACTCACTGGTCTGTCGTTCTTTCCTGTATCGTTGGGAACTTTTACATCGGTAAGACAATTTCATTTTTAATCATCAGATACTCATTTAACAAGTAGTACCATCCACGTTTTTTTTTTCAGATTATGAAGATGGCATATTCTTTCTTCACTCTTTTGAGAAATGTTCAATTTCGTCAAGAATTAGAAAATTAAATGAGAAATGGGTGTGTCCACGAGGAATAAGCCGTTTCTTCGTAATAATATCATATTTAAATATTTCTACATAAATTATTTATGAACACTGTATATTTTTAGAATGAAAACAACCATGCAATCGTCATATATTCTATCGACACATGCAGAACAGAACAGTCTCGTACAAGGGACAGCCGTTTGACCATTATAATCAATGCTTAATATGTAATTATACAAATTATGTACAAATATATATATTGTTAGCGCAAATACCACCCGGTGCGGATGGCCCGGAAAGATGGGGGGGGTAAATGGATGGAATCAGAGGTACTCACTCTGCGGAACTTCACCTTCGAGTCCTTGGCTGGTTGTCTACACTGTTGTTCACCTCACTCGCGATATTAAAACTGCGATTATGTCCTTCGTAGCGGATTTTACCGAGACGTCTCAAAAAGCGCGATGCGTGCACATGGACTGTGGTCATGTGTAGGTAATTGCCTTTCTCCGCGAGTGCCGAGGGGGTAGGAAAGGGAGAGGGGCGAGGGATACAAAACGCGCGTAACCATTTATATATTAATATATTAATATATTTATTTATTTAATTAAATAATTATTTGAATAATTAAAATAAAGAATCTTTCAACAAAAATATCAAAATAAAATGTTTAAAATTGTTAATGTTAATTTTCATTTTCCTTTGTCTGAAACGTAACCACGTAAAACAGATAATTTGAATTTTTAAACAGTTTTGATAGCCGACGATTAATCTACGGCGTCGTTGGGGAATTTCGCCATAAATGCTGGTTAACAATTCGACATCTAATTCGAAAACCTTAATTGCGGAAGCCCTTTCGTTTTAGCGGCCTTTATTCTCTTATGTTACATTTCTGTAATATTGATTCGTTAATTTAATACCGCGTTTCAACTCCTATGTTCATTCACCTCAACATCGCTGCAAAACAAAGCCTTATATGTATTGACGTGAGCTACAGGCGTAGGCACAAAATTACTTTGTTTGTTTTTGTTACAACCAGTGTTTGATAAATATCATATACTAGCTGCTGCACGCGACTTCGGCCGCGTTAAAAAATAAAAGGTCATATCTTATCTTATCTTATAATACTAAACGACGAATTCTTGTATGCCACGACAATCTCATAAACGGCTCTAACGATTTTGACGAAAATCTAGGGTTATGGTTTTTTAGGTCTAGAAATCGTCTTATCTTCGAGAAAATTCGTTTTAGGTAGTTTTTTTATGGAACATTTACAAAAGTAAAATATCCTTTGCTCGTTTTATAATACAGCTAACGCCATCTTATTAAACTTTCTAAAACTTAGATCAAATTAAACAAACAAAATTAAAACAAAAACAAAAGACTATAGAAACAAAATATTCAATTCCGCAGCTAATAAATTCTTTTTATAATATTTTTAACTATTTAATAATTTAAAGATTACAATTGCATAGAATGACGACTGATACAACGGACAGAGTAAATGCAAGGTCATTTGTATTTTCATAAATATTTTATTATAGCTTGGTCGTAACGGTTAAAGGTCGTTCGTAATCTGAACCAGCATTTATAGTTTTAATAATTGAATAGGATTAAAATGCTTAGCGTAATTAGCTAACATTAATTGTTATGTTGATCAAGGCCTCGATTAAGGAGACGTGGCACGATGCTCGTAACGTCATGCCTTACTAGGCATATATGTATCACTAGGCATATATGTATGCATATATGTATTACTAGGCATCTAGATACTTCCAGATACACCAAAAGTCTTAACCCAAAAGCTTTGCTGATGTGTTGCTTTTCTCGTCAATTGAAGAAAGTAGGCAGAACATAATAATAGTAATAAGAATATAACAACTGTAAGAGCATCCCCCATCACTTAAGTATTCTACTGTGTATCACTCAGCACATACTGGGCAACAAACTGCAAAGATGTCATTCATATTAGTCATATACCTAATATGACTCACACGTGTGACTAAGTCATTTATGTTCAACACGGCTGTAACAAATAATAGATTTTTATATGGTTATTAATTTCCATGATAATAATAATATAACGGTTTAAGCAGTGGCGGATTTACACATTTGCCGCCCATAGGCTATTCAAATTTTGCCGCCCCTAGGCTATCCAAATTTTGTCGTATACTGACCCTGCAACTCGATAGTTCACAATCATAAAAAACTGATATAATAAGGTACTCCAATTTAGCCACAGTATCGCCTCCCGGGAGGAATGCGAGCAATTTCTGAGTCACTTGTATAATAATATTTTTTTAATATTATTTCTGTAATACAAATTTTGGCCAAATTTCCGCCCCTAAAATCTGCCGCACTAGGCTCCAGCCTACTCAGCCTTCTGGTAAATCAGCCACTGGGTTTAAGTCTTACTTCTGGAAATAGTTTTGTATAATTGTAGCGGTAGAATCGATATCAAACACTGAGTCATCATCAACAGTCATTTGGGCAGACAACTTGACTTGCTTTAACTATACCTAGTATCGCCCTTAACTATTAATAAAACAAGATTATGGTAAAGATCATAGCTTCATTTAATATTTTATTTGATAAAATTGGCACTCAGGTTAATAAAGGCTTGCGATCAGTACTTTATGCCCTTGATATTTTCGTATATAATATAGGTACAGTATCGCGAGTACTCAATTAAGTTACTATCACTTCATAACAATAACAGTTTATTGTAAATATTCAAAGGAGAAATGCTCTCCACAAAAACGTCTCATATTTTTATAAACAACATTAAATGTTGGAAAGTATTCGGATTATGGCCGGGAACTAAACCAACGAGAGCTTATAAATTATATTCTTTTCTTTTTCTCTTTAATTGCTTAGTCGTTTACAACATTATTTTGACGATCAATATCATATATATGCCTTTTATAAAAGACTTGTCCTTGGAGTTCATATATTTCTTTAACCAAGTGGCGGGAATAGCAAAAGCTTTAACGATTTTGATGAATGGCAAACGTATAAATCACATCTTTAATATATTGGATGGAGATTTTTTCGAGGGAATTATTAAAAGAAAGGACAGTACGGTTGAAAAATATGAATTTTATTATAAATTATACTTTAAAATGTATGCTATAACATTAAATTTGTCTTATATTTCTTTAATATTACCTCATATCCTTCAAAAAACATTACCGATCAGTAATTATTACTTCTTGGATGAATACACTCGAGACAAATATTTTTATATTATTTCTGCTTATCAATCACTAATCTACATTCACGCGATGTTTAATGTATGCATTGATACATTCGGAACTGGCTTGATAATGATGGCAATAGCTCACCTTAAGGATCTTCAAAAGGAGCTGTTTGAACTAAAATTAAATGCAGAAGAATTGGAAAAACCTTTACATATACAAGAAGATATTAGAATAAAGAAGCTGAATCAATGTTTACGGCGTTATGAAATGATATTGGAGTAAGAAATAGTTCTACTTTATTATTCAACTGAACAGTTTTTTTAATTAATAAATTTCAAACATCGGTAGGTCATTCTAAATAAAGTAAAAAAAATAGAAGAATTAAATTCACTATACTAATGTCTTTCGGCAGTGTGCAATCAATTTTAACAGAAGTTTTAGGGTTTCCATAATCCAAATGAGTTTTATCAGCGTTTTGTAACTCAAAATCATGGACGTGGGTGCATGATTTTGAGGACTCTGTGCAACCGCCCGACACCCTCATTTATGCCACTCTAGGCATTTGCCCGGCTTGGCAGGCATTGTCAACAGGCATTAGATCGGCGACTGAGTGTGTTTCTTAATTGTTTCTTTATTCTTTTTTTTCTTTCCAGTTATTCATCAAACATTCAAACGTTACTAAGTGGTATGATATTCATTGTCTTCGGAATGTCGTCCTTCAGTTTATGTACTACAATACATACTTTACTTCAGGTATTTTCTTTCCATTAATACCGGAGATATTAATATCAAGTATTCAAGAGTATTAAGAATGTTGTTAATTTTCAGCAAAAAAACAATGAAGTTTTGATTTCTGCATGTTGTTACATATTAGCGTTAACAACCCAAATATTTCTGTTGGGATACTTGGGAACAAATCTTTACTATGAGGTAAATATGTGTTTTGGACAAACAATTTTGCGGATGCAGTCAACAGTAGTGTTGTTTGTGTTATTATTTAGTCTATGCCAAATAGGCCAGTAACCTTAAACATAAAACCTTGTGTTAAATCCGGTAGTTCTGTTTTGTTCAGATTTATTTATTATAATATATTTTCCCAAAAATTAATCCAAGTTTGAGAACCCAAGCTGGAAAATAAAAAATTTCCATTGTTTTTCGAAAGCAATAAAGAGTCCACTACCGCTGCTAACTTGCGAAGGCGTTCTTCAACTAGTTTTATTCGCATTATGGTTTGTATTTAACGATTGTATTAGGCCTATGTTCAGCAGTGTTATTAAAAGCTAATAATGATGATGATTCAGATCGTAATCACTCAAGGAGCAAAGTTCGAAAACTACCAAAAAATTTATAGAGTTTGATTTTATTGTGTTTAGAGTCAAGAGTTAGTGTTTGCTGCTTATAACAGTGAATGGTTGCACTCTTCGAAGCGTTTCAAGCGCAGCATGATGCTCTTCGTGGAAAGAACCCATAGGCCTATAGAACTGAGCGCACTCAATTTGGTTCCGCTATCTCTTGGTACTTTTATAACGGTAATAATATTTCTTATTTTATTTAATCCCAAGAGGACAAAATTATATATGGAATAATTCACATTTGAGCAACTATTAATGGACGTAAAAGGATAGCAAATCTAAGTCTGGTGTTACATAAACACACAGACAGGCTGACGGTCTACTTGATAGGTTTGGTAGGTGGCTACCGTTGCCTATAACACAAGCAACGCCATAGAAGGATTAAGGATAAGGAATAAGAGAGCCTATTACCTCATCCCCATCATTAAAAAATAATGTCTGATGCAGTCAATAAAATTTCGTATTCAATTAAAATTTCGTTTCAGATTGTTAAAACGGCATATTCTTTCTTCACATTATCAAGGAGTTTCCAACACTGAAAATGAATATTGTTTTCTAAAGGAATGTAAATTATCACATTTTATCACAATTTAGATTCATCTTATCACAAGTACAAAATGTTTTTAAATCCAAATAAAACTTATATTAATTTTATTCTCGGTGTTTCATTGCTTTAGCTAATTTAGACTTTAGATTTAAAAATAGACAAAACCTTATAATTAAATATTGAAATCTTATAGGTATTTGAATCTTTAATTATTGTGAATATTTATTCGTAGATTGTGAATGACATAATAAGTCTTAATGTCTCCAAGCAGAATTTAAAGAATGTAGTGAAAAAATATGTTTGCCAAAAAGCTCACTCAACAGAAAATACTTATGTGATAATAAACTGGTAATTTTCCGAAAACTGCCAATTTAACTCTAGTACTTAGTCGGTATCTTTCGTTCGTCTATGGTTCTCCTATTTCTGATTCGATCTCGTACTGCAACCTCGAGCACAGCTCTCCAAAGCTCGTTGAACGATATTATTTCTTATGAGGCCGATTGTTAGCGCTAGTTCAGACACGGCGGGAACCGCGCGATTTCCATGCGATTCTGAAATTGCGCGGGTCTTATTTATACGAGTTGTTTTGTAATCGTTCAGACTTAACCGCGCGGTTTACGCGCGGTTATCGCGCGGTTCCCGCACTGTCTGTACTAGCGCTTAAAGACCACGTTTCAGCGCCATACATTACCATTGACAATACGTAAAGCCCTTGTATAAAAAAAATATCCAGTCCATTATCTAATATACCAGCTTCGCCACCGAATTGATTGCTCAATAAATTATTCCAGAGATGGACACTCGCTGTTACACATTGGAACAGTCATAGGTATATAATTACTTCATTAAACATACAAAGAACAATGAAATGATTCCTTGTACATAATGAGCCGTAACGCCCAATATACTTAATACCTACCTAAACTTGTATTGTGTGTATTTTATAAATATACAGCAGGTAATATATTTAAACAATTGCATATGGGATGGAAAATTATTAACTGTTCTCACTCTCACACCAAACTGTATTTCGGTAAGGGATCCTTGGCATCTCCAAGGATCCCTTACCGAAATACAAAAGCACACATGCTGTTATTCTCCTATAAGGGTCTTCTATAAGGGGGTGGTTGCTGCCACCAGATGGGCTGCCCAAATGACTGCGAAACGTAGTGTACCCTGCCACTACTTTGTACGAGGAGAAATCCGCTTACAGATTCCCTACCGCTGGCTATGCGATAGGGATATATGGGAGTCGCCCAGCACCTGATATTAGCGCCACTGGGAATACCCACTAAAACTCCCCGGTGCCTCCTCCGAGGCTATCGCCAAAGAAAGGGATTGCTCGGAGACACCCAGGCAATACCATGTGCGCAAGGTCCCCCTAGGCCATCTACAGAAGACGGGCTTGATATGCGCTTCTCTAGACAGCCAGGCCTCAAAAAAGTCCGCACTCGAGTGTTTCGAATTATGAACGCACATAGATATCATCATCATCATCATCATCTCAGCCGTAGGACGTCCACTGCTGGACATAGGCCTCCCCCATAATTTTCCAATAGGACCGGTCAGAAGCAGCCTGGATCCACCGCTGACCCGCGGCCTTTATTAGGTCGTCTGTCCACCTTGTGGGTGGACTTCCTACGCTGCGCTTGCTGGTCCGTGGCCTCCACTCGAGAACCTTCCGTAACACATAGATATAATGAGTTTTAATCCTATGACATACTTAACTATGTTAATATCTAGTTATTTAAAAAAAAAAGAGGGAAATAATTGCCTCTATTAAACGAACGTTGTATGAACGTTCTATCTATGAAAGATGAATTTTATTTTGCATAATTCATCTTTCTAACATGGCAGCCACTTGTGCAAACGGTAGATTTTTTACTAATATGGCGTAGGTAAAGACTTCATTTTGTAATGGTAAGGCACATAAGCCACGTTATAAGGCACATCGTCTTATGAGTGTCGTGTTGACATTAGATAACATTAATTTGTTCCTTGATTTCAGTTTAAGAATGCCACTGTCAAATATTTTCAATTTAAATGTGATGATACTTAAAATATTTGGAGTATGGCCTACGAAACGATTTCCTTTCGCTTATAAGGCTTACTCGTTTATATATACTTTTTTGACTATTTACATTTATTTCTTTCTTCTGACATTAAATTTATTTTATACACCAATAAAATTTGAAATGGTGATTCGCGAATATATATTTTATTTCACGGAAATCGCTGCGTTGTATAAGGCTCTTAAAATTTTGAGCTTAAACAGAATGTTTGTACATGTCTTTGAGCTATTGGAATGTGATGATTTCAAACCAGATGACGAAACAGGCAAAAATATTTTAACACAACATTGTGGATATATTACCACTTATCTGAAAGTATTCCTCTATACGTCGAATCTTGATTATTTTGTTTTGATAATTTTCACTATATTTAACCATTTAATATTTGGAACCGAATTGGAATTACAAGTGTGTAAATATTATTTTTTAAGTGATGAAATTCGTGACAAGTATTTTGTGTTTCTGTATGTTTACCAGTCAGCTGGAATGTATGGTCACATGTGGTACAATGTTAGTATTGATACTCTTATTGCGGGGCTGATTTTGATTGCAATAGCTCAACTGAAAATTCTCAACCACAAAATTAGCAATTTAAAAACAGATTTGCAAGACTTTAGAATATCAAATGAAAAAGAAATGGTTCAACTATTGAAGCTCAGAACGTGTTTGAAATATTTCGATTTTATAATAGAGTAAGTAATATTTTAACACAATGAAGCTACGATGAACAGCCTTATAACTTACAAACATAGAAGTGCTCAAAACAATTTTCTTAAGACGAGGATTTAGAAGAAATGCGTTGTTTTCGGCGCCTAATTTGACTTCTTTGATTAAAATTAAAACTTAGATAAAATACTGTTTATTTAAATAAATTTCGAATCTCAGTAAAAAAAGCATTCTCGTCACAGTAATGAAAAATATTCAGTGACAATTGCATTTGTTTTCATGTTAGTTAAGCTTATACTTAATGAACTTAAGTACTGAAGTTTTAATCCGCTACTTTTTTAATATTTTACAAAATATTAAGGAAATGCTTTTCTTTATGTAAATAAAAAAAAATTATGTTTTACAGGTATTGTTCAAAATTACACGAAATGTTCAGCCCGATATTTTTTGTACAGTTCGGAATCGCTTCAATCACTATATGCTTCTCTCTATGTGGCGTAGTTGTTGTAAGTTTTACAAAATTTCTAATTTTCAATGAAAAATGCTTTTTCACATGCATCTTCTTTGAGGTATGCATCTTTAAAACTTCCTTAATATATATTTTCTAATCTAATAATCTAACTCTATTTTTTCTTGGTTACAACTCCTTTTATGGAGGTAGATTTTTAAGTAAATGACTTGTAGAAGCACTACAACTATGTACTATATATTATGTAATATAACCAAACCCATCTCGGAACTTTTACTACCTATCAGATATAAAATCTTTATCGTTTATCGCTCTATTCGTCAATGAAAACCATCAGTCAGTGGTTTAAAAAAAGAGACAGACGGAGAGCGACTTATAATATGAATAAAAATGTAGGTATAAAACATAATAGATATAGATGCAACATTTCTGTAACAGCGAAAATTTTTATTTCAGAATTCGTCAAAGGAATTTTTAATTTTTGCATGTATTTATTTATTTGTGATGACGCTTCAAATTTTCATTCCTGCCTATTTGGGAACTGTCCTTAGTGACGAGGTAAGCGAATCAGACTAAGTCTGGGATACGATTTTTTTATATATGTATACAAAACTTCCTAGTTTATGACTTTTTTTAAAGTAATACTAACTTATTGAGAAATTGTTTATGCTAACTGTTTTTGTCTTGTTGCAGAGTCAAAAACTAATGTTGGCTGCTTATGACTGTGAGTGGATTCCAAGATCTGGACCTTTTAAACGGAATTTACAGATTTTTGTTGAAAGAACTAAAACTCCTATTGCACTCACTGGTCTATCGTTTTTTCCCGTATCATTGGAAACGTATACATCGGTAAGAATTTTTCTCAAAAGAAATATAATTTGATATACACATTTTATTTTGTAGAAGTTTAACTTAAAGGTTACCCCCAGTTTCTACTATCATTCTGGCTTTCATCTTCATTAATTAGTTAAAGGGTGGATTGACCAATTGGTCTACGCTCTGGAACAAAATATGTACATTACATACACGACGTCGCGACGGTCGTAATGAATTTCTTACACTGCGTTACGTTACGTTCCGTTCCGTTACATATATTATATTACATTATATCACGTTATATATATATATATATATATATATATATATATATATATATATATATTCGACGACACGTTTGGTCTAGTGGCTAGTAACCCTAGCTGTTAACCAAGCGGTCGCGGGTTCAAATCCCGCTAGGGGCAAATGTTTAGTGTTAACATTTTACCTTTGTACCTGAGTCATGGATGTTTTGTATTTATAATATGTATGTATTTACAAAAAAAAAAGTATTGTATGTAATATATCAACTGTTTGGTATCCATAATACAAGCATTAAGTTGCTTACTTTGGAACTAGATGGTGCTGTGTGGAATGTGTGAATATATTTATATACTGTAATCCCTCCAGCATTATGCGCTGAAGCCTATTTTTACCACTCATCCATACTAGTTCTCGCTTGTATTCCTCTCGTACTTTCATTCTTCATACTATTTCTTTCTGACATTCATCTTTCATTCATTCCTTGCGGGTGGGATTCCCGCCTATATTCCTATTCTAACTATCTATATTTATATATCTATTTATTTTTATTCATATAATATGCGGTTGGGTATTAGGGAATAAATAATTTGCGACAACTCTTTTTTTTTAAAACTTAAAACATAATTACATTTAGATTTCAAATAACAATAATACAATAAAATTAATTTCCTAACAATAAAACATCAAAATTAAAAAAAAAAACAATTAATAAATTCTACACTAAAAATATTATTTCACAATTTCTTATTTACTTTTTTCAGTTTTGTTCCTATCCCTAACTCTTTCCGCAATATTTATGCAATATTTTAGGAATTTATCCCTTTTGTCTAAAGTCATTATTTCTTTTAGGTTATCTTGTGTAATCTTTGTGTCTATGTCATATTCCAATTCTATTCTCTCTCTGTCATATACTGGACATTCGGTCAGTAGGTGAGGGACCGTCTCCGCGATACCAGGGTCACAGATGCACGATGGACTCTCCTTGCACTTGACGTTATATATATTTACGCTGTGTACTTCCATAGCTACAGATTACATAGTAGTGTTTGTTTTGTTTTGAAAGCAGAACTATAACAAAATTTTCGGTTTATTATCTAACTAAATTATTATTTTCAGATTATGAAAATGGCTTACTCCTTTTTCACTCTTCTACGAAATGTTGAGTTTCGTCAAGAAACACGAACTTGAAATATTTATCACTTCTGTAAAAATAGCATAATATAGTTAGTTATAAGTCATTATTATACACACACTGTGACACATATTATACTAAGTATAGTAATCACGAGAAACTAAAAATTATAAAAAAATCCGGGGATTGCAATAACAATAAAATATAATAATAAATACATAAAAAAAATTTATTTTATTTTATTTTATTTTTGTATAAAGGTATTTAATAATTTCATTTTATATACATATTTATGATACGTAATTATTAAAATAAATTATGTGCTTGTATTGTAATACTGAATTTTACTGAAATACGAGGGCTACGCCTACTGTCGGAACCTCGGCGTACACGTAAGTGGAAGTACGGCGGCCATCTCAGGGATCTCACGACTATGAGGGCGTAATATGGCTAAAGCCGTGATGTCATCTCGAATATTATATCCAACAAATCAAAGCTCTTAATATAATATTTAGACCTTATACAGGGCACCAAAAGGTCATACTTTTTTTTTTTTTTTTTTTTTTGACGAGGAGTAATCCGCTTACAGATTCCCTACCGCTGGCTAGACGGAAGGGATATGTGGGGGTCGCCCAGCACCTGATCATAGCGGCACTGGGAATACCCACTAAAACTCCCCGGTGCCTCCTTGCTCTGTGAGCGGGGTGAACCGGGCTCTGCCAAGGCACCAACTCCGATCCACCCCAGAGCAGCCTAGCCATTGCTGGCTAGACTAACGCCAACGGAGGATTGCCCGGAGACACCCAGGCAATCCCCAGACGGTGGGACCTTGTGCAGGCACACACAGTTGGCCAACCATGTGCGCAGGTCCCCTAGGACATTTGAAAACGGGCTAGATATGCCCGCCTTCTCCTGCCCGGCCGCCTGCGTCTGAGGGAAGCGAGACCTGCCTCTTCCTCTCGCTCCCTCTCAGCTGCCTCCTTCTGCGACATTACAGATTCGCAGAAGGAGGCAACCGCTTTCCAGGTGGTCTCACTGTCAATCATGGCTTCAACCATGCTTGGCAATGAGACGTCTCCACCACCCAGCGCCACCTCCAGCTCCCGGCGCTGGGGACTCCAGGCCGGGCACACTTGGAGTGTGTGCTCGGCCGTGTCGTCAGGGTCGCCGCAGTGGTGGCACCGCGGCGACTCCTCCCTTTTTATACGGTGCAGATAATGACCAAAGCAACCAAAAGGTCATACCTAAATTCCTAGCAATTAACATTTGAAATTAGATTACACTTTGATTAATATTTATCTACAATGATTAAAGTGTAATTTGACTGTTAAATGTAGGATTCACAAAGAGAATTCATTATGATAACTTTTATATACAAAAAGACAATTTAATCTTTTATTACGGCTAAGGATCGTTGTAGAACACTTGTGAATTATTATATTTACATTGTAAAAGTGGTCTAACAATTATAAAAATGGCATTGTCAAGTATTTTTAATTTAAATTTAACAATCCTTAAAATATTTGGAGTACATATGGCCTATTAAGGGGTTTTCTTTCGCTTATAAAATTTATTCATTTTTGTATGTGCCAATAACTGTATATATGTATTTGTTACTTTTGACATTGAATTGTCTTTATGCACCTTTGAAAGTTGAAGTCATAATTCGCGAAAGTGTATTATATTTTACGGAAATATCTGCGGTTTTCAAGGCTATTAGAATTCTCATGTTACAAAGGAAAGCTGTACAAATTCTTAAGCTAATAGATAACGACGTTTTTAAACTGATTTTAACGATGAAATCAGTAACAACATTATATTTAAACATTTTAAATACATAAAAATATTTCGTAATGTATTCTTTTCGGCGTCAAATTTGGATTTTTTTCTGTTAGTGATATCTCCAATACTTGTTTGTTTAATATCTGGTACAGATATGGAGTTGCCAGTGTGCAAATATTATTTCTTAAATGAAGAAACTCGTGAAAAATTTTTTGTATTTTTATACATTTATCAGGCAGTGGGCATTTATACTCCTATGTCGTATAATATAAGTAAGCGTGGATTGTCTCATTGTCGGGTTAATTGTGATTGCTATAGCTCAGATGAAAATTCTTAATCACAAAATCATCAGTTTGAAAATAGACCCACGGGAATTCAGCACGTCAAAGAATAGGGAATCAGATCTATCACTAACGTTTATAAAGTACTTAAAAAATTATGAATGTATTCTGGAGTAAGTATATAAACTAAATTAGCTTTTAAAAATCACCGTAATAATAAACATAATTCGCTAATTTTACGTTTTGAACAAACAAAGATTTTGATTTTTTTAGGAAGATAAAAAATGATTTATTTTGGAATCCAATAACAAAAATATTATTTGAAAATCAAAAAGCTTCAATGAATTTTTGTTTTCAAGTGACTAAAGAATCCAAATAATTCAATAGATATTTTGATTTATTTACTTTCACAGATACTGCTCGAAAATTCAGGAAATTCTAAGCCCAATTCTATTCGTACAATTTGGAATTGCTTCAGTTTTAATTTGTTTCTCTTTATGCGGATTAGTTATTGTGAGTATTAAAATTTTGTATTAATTTGTTTTAAAGTCAACTTTATCGTATACAATATCGTCATTACATTTCTCCTGTATCAATTATGTAATTTAATTTTAAGTAAATCTTGTTTGTTTTTTGTTATTAACCAAAAGTCAATTCCTTCAGCCATTCCATTTGTATTAATTTTTGTGTTCAGAAATTTTAAGCTAAATTAAACCAGTATCTTTGTTTCTTTAATTAGGTATTTATATGTATAAAAAAAAGTGGCCAGGCAATAATTAGAAGTGAAGCCTGTTTATATTACATTTACGTGAATATGAAATTCAAGAACTTTTTAAAATGAATTAAGTAAGGCTGTACAGAACTGAAGCTGATTTTGAAATTTCCAAGGCACGTGACTCTAGAATCATTTACAAGATTCTATCTTTCAATAACATAGTTATATGCTTTACTTCTTTCTCTTAAAGTGCCAATTCTCTATGAAGGTTGGCGGCTATCAAGGCTATACTAACCTTGGAAGCTGTTGCACGAAAGAGGGAGCGAGTGCTCATATTAAATAGTTCTCGTAAATTGCCTTTCTCTTAAACTCCTGCCTCTTCTACTTTTGCCTTGTATATTCCCTTGCATTACTAGTTGAAGTGTTCGCCCGTCAGTACATGCCCGAAATATTCCAGCTTCCTCTTTGTCGTACCTTTCTCTTACTCTAAAACTGCTAATTTATACTTACAATATTATAAAGCTGAAGAGTTTGTTTGTTTGAACGCGGTAATCTCAGGAACTACTGGTTCGAATTGAATAATTATTTTTGTGTTGGATAGAAATGGATCATTTATCGAGGAAGGCTTTAGGCTATATAACATCACGTTGCGACTAATAGGAGCGAAGAAACAGTCGAAAATGTGGAAAAAACGGGGAAAAATATTCATCTTTGAGGGCTTCCGTTGCGTGCGCTGCGAAAACCGTTCGAGATACCCAAATGATTCCCAAAATAACTATTCCACGCGGACGAAGTCGCGAGCACCAGCTAGTATTTGATAATTAAATAATTTGACTAATAAAATCTATAACATGCTTCCCCTTGAGCTTGATCCCCTGAAATTTAGTAAGTCTTAAACAATATATTAAGGTAAAAAATTTACAAAATTAAGGTTGCAATTAAAAAGTGGCAAATCAATTGACTTGACTTGGCTACGGCTTCGGCTAACTGCTGATTGTACTATAGAGATGAGATATTTATCTTCAAGCATATAATCGCGTTATAACCTACAGTGAATATTTTATTTACAGAATTCATCAACTGAATTTCTATTCTTTTCGTGTCTTTATTTATTCATCATGACTATCCAGATTTTCGTTCCTGCTTATTGTGGAACTGTTCTCAGTGAAGAGGTGAGCGGTATATGTATATTTCGAATATACAAGTGCGTTTACGTTTATTTTTAAACCCCGACGCCCGACGCAAAATCGGGGTGTTATAAATTTGAAGAGTGTATCTTTGTATCTGTGGAATCCCAAACGGACGAAAGATCCATTTTTTAATTATCTATAATTTGTGAAGATCTATTCATAAATTACCGTAGACAAACTCTACCGTATCCAAAATTTCAGTGATATGATGTATAAAATAAACTAATACAATGTTTTGTAGCATTCTATATACTAACTATTATTTGATTCTTTAAGGCCTACCTAAGTACTATATTGTGTTGCAGAGTCAAAAATTAATGCTGGCTGCTTATAATTGCGAATGGATAACAAGATCTGGATCGTTTAAGCAGAATTTAAAAATTTTCGTAGAGAGAAATAAAAAGCCTATTGCACTTACTGGCTTGTCGTTCTTTCCTTTATCGTTAGGAACGTTTACATCGGTAAGGGGTCTTGTCATCAGATTGTCTATAACTATATTTTATAAAATAATTATCCACTGCTGGACCCCACCTACGAGATGGCGCTTTAGTAAACTGTTATAAAATTGCGTTTTTACAAGACACATAAAGTAAAAAGAAACAAGAAGTAGAAAAAAAGGTAGAATCAAAAAGTAAAACAAAATATACAAAATTTCATCCAAATCGTTAGAGCTTTTCAGAGATAAGCAAAAAAAAATTATACCTACAATAACAAGAGTAGCTATAAAATAGCACTTGCTAATTGATAGAAACAATGAAAATAAGAAGTTCGCTTTCATGGTAACTATGGAAAAGAAATTTGGTTTAATGAGAAAAAGATGTATGAATTAAAGGAATCAACTTCAAGAGTTTTCAAAATTTATTACTTAATTCTAACATGTTTCATTATTTTTTCCCCAGTCGTTTCTGTTATCGATAACAAGGTTTAAGTCAGAAAAGCTTCCTTATTAGCTATTAAGATTATAATAGTATAATTATAATACTATAGGAAACATTGTCTATAATTTTTTTTTCTACAAACTGTAATAACGCATCAAATTAAATTAAGTAACAAGTATTTTAATTGTAACAGAAAATAACCAAATTTTTCTCAACTGGCAGTAGATATAGAACAATAAAAATTTGTTCATGCAGTCTTACTAGTGATTTAGGAGTTTAATTTTATTTCTGTTTATTCGTTTCAGATAATAAAAATGGCATACTCATTCTTTACTCTTTTAAGAAATGTTCAATATCGTCAAGAAGGATAAAGTAATACTTAAATGAATATTTTATTTTTAAGTTTAAAAATAAATGTGTTTTCTTTGTATACCAAACGTTTGTTTTAATTACAAAGAATAGTTTTTTTTAATAAGAGATGGGTTTGCTCTTGGCCAACAACCAGCCATGTGGCAAGGATGAGGCCTAAGATGGAGCGAGCTCACCCAGAAGATGCCTATTCACTCGAATCTTGAAAAGATTAGGGTTATATGTTCTCGGAAATACAGACGCCGGCAGGGAGTGCCAAACCCTTTTTTTTTTTTTTTTTTTTTTTTTTAACGTTGGGAAATCCTCTTGGATACCCGGCAGTGTAGGGGGTACTGCCGAGTTATGCCGGATTTCTACCGGCTAAAACCCAACGACTTTCTATCAACGCGGCCATTAGTGCGCGGGGTCACGGGGACGTTGGTACACGACTTCGGTAAGGGAGTGCCAAACCCTGGCAGTGCGCATTATAAAGGATGTTTCAATTTTTAATTTATTAACATTTTTAAGTGTGAATACTATAAGAAAATGCGTCTAGAAATAAGGTTGCGGGTAAGCCTGTTAATTAGAGCGAATTGCTGAACCATTTTGCGGGCGGATGACGTCGACTCTACTAATTGCACCTCATTTAAAAAGCACGGCTTGCTGCAATTAACCTACATTCATTTACATAGCTATATTCATAGGTGAAGATGAGACACGCCTATCAATAAGGTGAGCCTTTGATGTTCTATAAACTAAATTAAAAAGCAGTAGATTTCTAAGGAATGTGGCTTGTAATTCACGATATTTGAGATACTAATTTCTGATGATTAAAAAAACAGTCTCGTTTATTCTAATCATAGGCTCTTTTGTGATAATGCCTGCATATAAGTAAATCGATTGTTGGCTTTCAAATCATTTTGCAAATAAGTGTTGCATAGGTTGCATTTGAAAAAAGAAATCAAATATTTTCAAATAAAAATGGCGCAACTTCCACGCCAGTCCGATTGTTTCAAATTGAATATTATATTTTGGAGAATTCTTGCATTCTGGCCTGGAAAAGATAAAAACAGATATTATACCTATTGGTCCTATATTATTCTAACAACTTTTCTTTTTATTTATATTTTATTACAGACGATAAACTTTTTCTTTGTACCAAAAAATTTGGACAGTTTTATCGAAGCAACTTTGCTTTACTTTACAGAATTTGCAGTAATGTTCAAAGTTTTAACTTTTTGTGTGTATCGTGACAAAATAGCTGAAATTCTTGACCTATTAGATAGTGAGATTTTCCAGCCAAATACCGGGTATGGAGTGAAAATAATTGATGAAGCCAAGTCATTTATTAAGAAATATTGGAAAACAGTAACGATTTTTTCTGTTACGGCGCATTTTTTGCATACGGTATTACCACTAATTAGACATATTATTTTTCGCACTGACCTTGACTTTTATGTGAGTAGTTATGATTTTCTCTCTGAAAAGACAAAAGAAACATTTTTCTATCCCATATATTTATACCAAGAAATCGGTATGCTTACCGGTATGTTATCTAATATTAATATAGATACATTCATTCATGGCTTAATGATTCTTATTATTGCACAACTGGATGTACTGGACATGAAATTAAGAAAATTAATCGATGAAGACGACGAACGAATTGACAAGTTTAACAATGAGCAAATTTTGGACAATGTCAATGATCCACACTCAACCAAAAATAAAAAAGCTAGTATCAAAAATGACGATATTTATATTCATAAACTTAATCAATGTGTCGTACATTTCGATGAACTTTCAAAGTAAGTAGAACCACAAGAGTCAAGTAATCATGAATAAACTCGAAGGGAAAGCAAATTCAATACCTGAACTGAACCTGAATTTCAAAGTTATTTGCAATCCTTGTTTAAAAATTCAATAATTTATCTTTTATAATAAACGTATTGTTGATAATAAATTTTGTAAATTGCTTAAAAGATAAAAAATATTGATATTTTTATCTTTCACATGCTGACAAAAGTGCAATTTCTAATTCTTGGATCCAAGTTTAGCTAAAATGTATATAATAAGTGATTTTTCAGATTCACTACATTAATTCAAGATGTATTTAGCGTAACTTTATTTGCCCAATTCAGTACGGCGTCTTGTATTATCTGCATTTGTTTATTCAGATTTACTTTGGTAAGTACTTTTACCTATTTTTTAGCTGTTTGCTGTTTATACTAAATTGTATCGTAACACTACATTGTGATTTTTGGCTTGTTGTATATTAGTTGAAGAATATAAAAAACCTTTTATTGATACTGTGATATAGGCATCTATTAAATCAAACCTACCCAGTCAGCGTTGACATACTCAACTATTCAAGTCAATTATTCAAGTATTTATTCATTACTCAATTATTCATAATTTAAATTTTTATTTGGATTTGGACTAAGAGGCTTGGACAACTATTAATAAACGCTGGCATTGTGATTACTTCTTCAAGTGCATCTTACTTGGCAACGAGTTTTCGTGTTTGAGTAAACTTATTCTTTCATCAATAGTAACACTCAATTAACTAAATCACGCATCATTTATTTAGATGTATGAAATAAATACCATATAATAAAATAAATTACCAATCACATAAGTAATATTACTTATCTGACCCACTAATACATGCCTTTTTTACTTCTTACAGCCAGCTGCGATGGTATATTACATATTTCTTATCACTTTTGTGGTTGTTGTACTGGTCATTCAAATATTTGTTCCCTGTTGGTTCGGAACTCGCATTATATATAAGGTTAGCATTAAATGCAGTAGGCTCATTAATTTATTAAACAAACATATTTATTGGATTTTTGTAGATGGAAATTAAACACTTTTCAGAGTTTTTCGCTTTCTTCGGCAATATATGATTGCGATTGGACACCTCGTTCGCGTCCTTTTAAGAGCACAATGCGATTATTCGTCGAAAGGGTGCAAAAACCCTTATCCATTACTGGAGCAAAAATGTATCCGCTATCTTTAACCACATTTACTTCTGTGAGTATTGTTTTCTTTTAATATAATTTTAATGGTTTTAGAATAGAAAAACTTAGCATCAAATGTCTTTTAAAGGAAGGTTATTTTAAATTTTTTATTTAAGCTGGCTTTTTTGCTCTTTTATTATTATGTATATCAAATGGTTTTAGGTATCATATCTGTAAATATTCCGGAAGAAATTCTCAAAAATAATGTTAAAAATTGTTTAATTTAAGTAAGACTTCTCTTTGTAATTACTTAAAAGTCGAATCTGAAAATAATTAACAATATAGTTATTTTATTTCACAGATAATGAATTCTGCGTACTCTTTCTTCACACTATTACGTCACATGCAATCACGAGAAAATTAAATACCTGCATTTATTACACGAAATGAGAAGTAGTTAATTAATTTTAAATTTATACTATTATCAAGTCACTTTAAATTTCACTAATAAACTTACATGCATGTTTTTGTGTTTTTGTGTTTTACTACTAACTGGTGCTAACCCGTGACTTCATCTATGTTGAAAAATATAAAATAAAAATAAATAATATAATAAATAAAAAAAAAAAAAAATAAAAAAAAAAAAAAGCCTTATATTTCTATGCAGTAATTACAAATTTTTAAAGATATTAAAAAATAACAATTTATAAAACAAATATATTTAGTGTAATTAAGTTTCTGCAAGAACCCCTCTACAGGTGAAGGCCTCCTCCAAAGTTTGCCAGTCTTCTCTCGATTGGGCTTTTTGAATCCAGTTGGTGCCAGCTGTACTTCTTATTTCATCTTCCCATCTAGCATAGGGTCTTCCTCTCTTTCTATTGCCTTGTGGGCCTTTCCATATTGTCACCCTTTTGGTCCACCTCTGGTCTTGGATGCGCGCAACATGTCCAGCCCACTTCCATTTTGATGCCAGAGCGTGTACTACATAGTCTGTGGCTTTGGTAATTTTTCTTATTTTTGTGTGTCGTATCTTTTGTAGTTTTTTTATGTTAAGCATACTGCGCTCCATTCCTCGTTGGCATATGGCGAGTTTGTTTTTGGTCTTATTATTGAACTTCCATGTTTGACAAGCATATGTGAGGCAAGGTAAAATACAAGAGTTTAACACTTTAGTTTTAATTTTTATGGACATGTCGCTTTTGAAAATTTCTTTTAAACTCCAGTATTTATTCCACGTTAGCTGTGTCCTACGGTCTACTTCTTGTTCGTTGTTTCTTTGGTCGAAGCTAATTTGTTTACCCAGATATATGTAATTATCTGTATACTTAAGGATCTCATTTCCAACAAAAATTAATCTTTTAGTGCTGTTTGTCATCAGCATTGTTTTGGAGAGATTCATTTCTAAACCAACCAACTTGCCCGCTTCATTTAATGATTTTATCATAAGCTGAAGTTCTGTTCCTGTCTCTGATAACAGTACAAGGTCATCTGCGAACCGCAGGTGGTTCAGGTATGTATTTCCAATCCTTATACCATATCTTCTCCATTCGAGCTGACCGATTAATGATTCCAGTGCCGCAATAAACAGTAGAGGCGATAGTGGGTCTCCTTGTCTTACACCTCTACTGACAGGGAACCATGGGCCAATTGTCTCTAGTTTAACTCTGCTCTTACTGTCGCTATATATGCTCTTTATAACTCGTATGTATTCTTCTTCCACTTCCTGTGTTCTTAGAGTTTCCCATAGGCTTTCATGTATTATGGTATCAAACGCTTTTTGGTAATCCACGAATGCAATGTAAAGTGGTCTCTGTCTCTCTTGATATTTCTCGATAAGGAGTTCTAAGGTGTGGATATGGTCGATCGTGGAGAAGCCTTTTCTGAATCCTGCTTGCTCTATGGGCTGGCTTATATCTAGTGTGGCATTTATTCTTTTGTTTAAAATAATATAAAACACCCAAGAAAATATATGAGTAACCTTTGACATCTTTATTGCTGTGAAGACGATGGCGCTGCCACATTTATTTATATTTTCAAATGAACCCAGGGTACAGTTCTTTTTTCTGGATTTCCAGTATCCCTAACAACGTGTATACAAAATTTAATGTTGATTGTTTGAGTAGTCAAGGCGTGAAAAGGTTACAGACAGACATACATGAGCTGATACCGCCTTCCCCTTTCTTCCATCGGACATACAGACGTACGGCTGGCTACCATCCTCATCTTGTCGAAATCAATCCTTTTCGGACCAAGCGCTTTGAAACATCCTTTATAATGCGCACTGCAAGGGTTTGGAACTCCCTGCCGGCGTCTGTGTTTCCGAGCACATATAACCCTAATCTTTTCAAGGTTCGAGTGAATAGGCATCTTCTGGGTGAGCTCGCTCCATCTTAGGCCTCATCCTTGCCACATCGCTGGTTGTTGGTCAAGAGCTAACCCATCTCTTATAAAAAAAAAAAAAAACATACATGTTTCTGTTTCTGGAATGTATCTAGATTTTTCTAGCCTACTCTAAAATTTACTAATATTCGTTATGTATTTATTTATTATTTCAATGAAATCGTTGATTAAATGAAATATTTACAAAATTTCAGTATGTTCAAATGAGTCTCAGTTGATTGTTAATTAAGGCTTCTGTTCGGAACACACGAATAATAAGGTGTTTGATTGATGAACGTTTTGATGAAAGTAGGTAAAATTAATGTTGGAAGTCAAATTCACGATAATATAATAAGTATGCATATAATAATATTCGTATCAAAAGTTGAAATGTTATATTTATGTTTTATAGATATTAAATACTAAAAAAAAAGCTTATTTCTATATAAGTATTGGTAGACTTTTGATTTTAAATGTGAAAGTAATTTTCATATAAAAATATGAATATTTTGATATATTCCACACAGAGAAAAGTCGAACTTTTATTAATGATGTTACGCAAGAAGATCATGTCCTAACATAATAAGACACTCAGCTATACAGCGGTAGATAAATACTAATATAATAAAATATGTCAGAGCAAGTAGGCATTTAAAATTCATCAAAAATTAAAGCCAAATTCAACTACCGTTTCTTATTAATTGTTTTTCAATTTCTAAATAAAGTTTAGCAATCGTTTGCTCAACAAACTCTACAAACTCGACAAAGACTAGACTCTCTAGACTCAACAAATTAGTCATACCATTTAGCGAGGTTTTGCAAGACTACACCTACAAGAGTCAGAACTTAATTAAAAATTATAAGTTCCATTGCATATTATATGAATTGAAGTAGAGTTTTCTTTGAGATTTAGACGTAGTATCGAATAGGACTAACATTGTTTTTTTTAAAGAATGAAACACAGAGAAAAAGCAGCTCGGAGTATCACATGAATAAATAGTCGTTTCGCGGCGGTGACACATTTTTTTCTGTTAGAAACAAACGTCACACACAAGGCTCGGGGACAATGGGCCTGTTCAGCAGTTCATCTGTTAGCCAGTGACGGTAATAAGGCGTGTTTTTGCGAGAACGAAAAAGGAAACAATGATTTTGGCCGTGACTAGATAAATAAGACGTCCGGACGTGACGAGGGTATCGGTACAGTTTTTATGGAATCTTTCAGTGAATGTAGCGTTCTTGTCCCACGTACCACCTGCTTCTCTTTGTTTAGGTCCATGAATACATTGTTAATGTATGGATTGAGGACACACCATATGTGAAGGTCGAAGGCGAAGATTTTATTCTTCATTTTCTTCAGAAATTATATTAATGTCAAGGTCTTAGAAGTATAATATCCTAAAAGATAACAATATCGTTATCTTAGAAGTACCTACATGGTAAGTTATAGTAAAATTAGTAACAAACGAAACAAAACAAAAACAAACTTAAAGTTTAGAAGAGGTCAAGACTGGACTGTGGCAACTGGTGTATAATTTAATAAATTTATCCATTTTTCTCTTCAGAAATTTTCTCTGACTTCAAAGAATTTTAAAATTATAGGTAGGCGTTAATGATCTGAATCCATTCCTATTGATTTTTTCAGTCTTTATCAAACATTATATTTATTTTTAGTCTGTTAATCAAAAATGTAGATATTTGTTTTATAAAATGTATTAATCGGTATACGAAATACGATTGCAATAATCATTTGTTTCGAACATCGAAAAAGGATAAAATGCGCCCGCACGCGTCCTTCCGCCCGCTTGCAAACGATGATTTAGTGGCGATCCCCAGATTTATAGAGCGCCCGCTCCGCCCAGCGACTTCAATGAATAATAAATTGAAGATCTTTTTCGATATTATTGATACTTCGGGTTTCTTCGCGTGATGTATGTTCGGGCGCGAATTGAAACCCTTTTATTAAAACATATATTACAAGACACGTCCCGTCGGTGACACTGAATAATACTCTCCTTGTTGCGACTACTCTTCGAGTGACTCCCAATTTCAGCTTTTATTACGCTCGGATTATTTATAGTTTATAGCGATACCTGTACCTACATTTTAGTCGGCGAATCTGCTACAAAATAGCTTCTTTAAGTCTGCGAAATAAATCTACATAAACTTTTGCAGTAATATCACAAGTATTTTATTAAAGTTTAGGATTGCACATTTAGTTGTTGTATTTTTTAAATGTTAAGGTCGACATATAGGCTAACGGTCCACTCGATAGTCGCCTATAAGACAAGCAATGCTTTATAGGCGACCATAGGTGACCTTAAGGCGATTTCAAGATTGGAGGACAGGCACCCGCTTAGGCGCAGTTGCCAAAACAAACATATTTTTTTAAATATAGAAGTTTTGGTGATACGATAAAAAAATGTACCAAATGTTGTCTAAACTTTGATAAATTAATATATATATTTTCAAGCTTTTTAGTCAAGCCATAAGGGAGGAGTAGGCTTAAGAAGTAGGAGGAGAAAGTATCCATTTGACGTCACGTCACTAAGCGCCTTAATAACAATGGTTACGAATGTAGATGAAGGACTTTATACAAAAGCATATTAAATCTGTCATTACTTTTTTGCAGAATAATCTTGAATTTATTATTCGTTAACACTTAAATATTCCACACAACGTATGTTCTAGTTTCAATATGGAACGTAAAAGAACGAGTTGAATGTGTTTTACGGAGAGAGTATTTGTCGAACTAATCTTTAAAGCTGCATACGTATCAGTGTCTTAGCTGCACCAGGAATTCGTTTGCGAGATGTTCCCGCGACAGCGGTAACGCAAATAAATGGTAGTGGGGTTAAAACTTGCCCCGCATGTGAAATTAGTTAAATAACTCCCAGGGAATCGTCGCACTCTATATGGAAACACGTATTTGCTTTAAAGCCGAGCAAATTAGACCTAGAGACGAGAGAACTTCTACACATTAAGCTCGTTTCCTAAATTAATTAATTCACTGCGGCTAATTAAGAAGAAAAAAACATTGCTTAAGAGCTCGCAACCAAGTTTGCTTAAGATATAAACACAATGTATGTTAAAAATAAGTATGAGTATATACGTAATATATTTTATTTGATCGTAAATGGAACCAATACATGAAAAAAATGTTTTTATTTTCTAGAGGCACAGTGTTTTATCTACTATTCCAAGAAACGGTAGATAATGGCGAATACACGTTTTTAGGAAGGTCGTACGGATTGTTTTAAAAATATATTGATTATACATTTTTTAAAACGTTAAAGCGTAGAATTAACTAAAAATGTTTTTTTAGTTAATTGTAATGTTGATATTTTTATCGGCCTTAAGAGAAATGCGACGATCCTCAAGAACATCTATGGCCAGCAGAGAATGTCTTCTTTTTTAGTTAATAACTGTAGATAGAAGCAAAAAGATCAATTAGTGACTGCCTATCCGCAAACGGACCTAATATAGTGAGTCCTATGAACTCAGTATCATTTAGTCGCTCGAAGAACTGTCATACGTGATACGTTAAAAATTTGGATACAGTTTTGGTGGAAAATATTAAATAATAGAGAATTTTATTACACGTGTTCAACATTAGAATTGTAGCATGGGGCTTAGTATTTAGAAATTTAGTTTTATGTTCCCCATTTATAGATTATGTTTTGTAAGAACATACAGTATCTTTCTTTATGCTTCCATCTACGTAGTCCAAGATTTTTAGCTCCAAAAATGGGTTCGCAAAACAAAAAATCCTGATAATTGATTTTTCGATTGGATTATGTCAGAGAGTGTCCCCTAAGTATGAAACCAAGTTTGTGTCGTCTGAAACCGCCCGCGTTAGAAAAACGCCTTTTTGATAATATCTCGTAAACGGTGAGTTTTACGTTGAAAATTGAAACAACATTTCTTATAGAAGATGAAATTCTCCATCTTTTTTAACTAAAACTTTTTTCTCTATTGTTAATATTTGCCGACATATAGTCGATTAAAACTTTGATAGAATTAAAAATACTTACCCCGTCATTTGATTTACTCACACAGTAGTAGAGTAGTAAGTATACATATATTCAGTGTTTTAAAGACACATGGTCTGTGGAAGAAAAGCTGAGCTCAGCTCGTCCCGCTAAAAGTTTTCAACAACTGTTCAAACATTTTGTGGCGTCGCCATACAACGATCCCCTTTCAGTTGGAGACCGAGAACCGTGGTCTTTGTGACTGATGCATAAAATTCATTGTTTTCTATTTACTTTAACCTTTACTTATTATTGAGACATGTAATTCAAAATATATAAGTTACTAGCTGACCCGGCAAACGTTGTTTTGCGAAAAAATAAAAAATATTTTTTTGGGGTGGACCACTATTAACATTTAGGGGTATAAAAAATAGATGTTGGCCGATTATCAGACTTACCCGATAAGCACATAAAATTTCATCAAAATCGGTCCAGCGGTTTCGGAGGAGTTTGGCAACAAACATCGCGACACGAGAATTTTATATATTAGCTTAAGCGACAACTCTAACCTGAGATTTCTCCATTTTGAAATGGTTTAAAATGGCTCTCTGTCGGTCTGTATGTAAGTATGTATATTTGTGATGATCTCGAAAACTACTGAATAGATTTTCATGCGGTAATTTAGTAATATTCCTATATATGATTTCTACTATAAGTATTAAGTTGCAGAACGTTCCTATATATGATTTGCAGAAAAAATCCTTGCAAAGCCAGAGACGGAGCTTTTAGTATATTAAAATAGTATAGTTAGTTTTAGTATATTAAATTAATTAATTAATTAATTAATTATTAGTATTAATGAATTAATTAATATAATTAAATTAGTAGTGTGTTATTGTTTTAATTGTTATTTTTAATTTAGATCATTAGTGTTTACAATCTAAGTCAAGCTATGTACACTATTTAGGACTGCAAATTAGTTTACTATCACACACAAGTATTTTTGTATTCATGATTATAATTGTATTCTGGCTATGTGCTATATTAAATAAATAAATAAAATATAACTTTGAAAAGGTTAGTAATAATAATAAGTTTTATTTATTCGCAAATAATAGAGACAGATAAATTTTGTAACTAATTCAAAATAGTTTCTTGTATAAAGGTTTTTAATTAACATCTTGAGCAACACCGTCAGGCAAATATTTAAAATGTTCGCGACAAATAAATTTGTACAATTCCGACTATATTTAGTAGCGAAAATTAACTTTAATTATTCTATAAATTTGAACGAGCCCTTTCCTTCACATTATTAGCATTCAGAACGTAACTACACTAAGAATAAAAGGGGTTCAAATATTTTAGGTCAACTTCATTTGGAGAATTTCAATTTTAATGTCTCTTATTTACAGTCTATTTTGCTTTCCAGCTTTGTCGGCACAGTTA
This sequence comes from Synanthedon tipuliformis, assembly GCA_947623395.1. Taxonomy (NCBI): domain Eukaryota; kingdom Metazoa; phylum Arthropoda; class Insecta; order Lepidoptera; family Sesiidae; genus Synanthedon; species Synanthedon tipuliformis. Next base: position 9,161,493 of record OX392407.1, on the reverse strand, counting down.
ATTTAGTAAGGAAAGTAAGCATACGAATGCTTAATTGCGATACAAATAGTTGTAAAACATCCTAGTAAACACAGTATAATTTTACTAATATTATAAATACAAAAGTTTGTGAGGATGGATGGATGTATGTTTGTTACTTTTTCATGTAAAAACTACTGATCGGATTTGGATAAAATTTAGCACACAAATTATAGTTTATTACCTGGATTAATATATATGATACTTTTTATACTGAAAAATAGTTAGATTCCCGAGGGATCGTCTAAAAATATTTTTAAAAAATGTGCGCCCCGTCGCCTGGCGGTTTCCTACAAATTAGTGCAAAAATAGATATATATATATATATATATATATATTCACATGCCTAACGAAAAAATTAAGAGCAATAAAAACTGAATGAATGTTATAATTTAACATCTAAAAAAGGACATTGACTAAGTCTCTGACAAAAGCTAGTTATAAGTAAAAACTAAATAAGTTCATAGTTTTGCTTTGCTGTGAGAATTTTAAATCTTAAATGTCACACAGCAATCTCTATACCCCTTTCAGACCTGAGATTTTTTTTCTCTCAGATCAACGTAATTTTTTGGTTTTTGTAATAGCTGGTAATGTCATTTATGGGAAAAATAGTTAAAAAATTCTATTTTTAACCCAAGTTCTTAAAAGTACATATCACGATCGTGAGTTCTGGGTCTTACTTCTACCTGCGCACGATTGTGAGTTCTTGATTAAACAATAGATTTTTAATGATTAAATGATTAAATTGAATTTATTTAACTGTATTCACTTTGATTAAAGTAATTGAGGATGTTTTAAGCATTCAGATACATAAATATATGTATGTGTGATTGGGTAAATGAAACCAAAAGATAATTAGAAAGATTTTATTTATTTTTTAGTTTTTAAATCACAGACAAGTTATGTTTGAACGTAATGCCCTTCTGGAAAATTGGAAACAAGTCTGTCTTTATTCTTTAAATTAAAAAGCAAATATTTAAAGTCCTTCAGACAAAACATAACTGAATAAACTCTTTAACAAACAAAAAAAAAATGCGTTTTAAGGAGAAGCTGTAAACACTGCTTTGCTGTCCTTCCATTTAACCAAAACTATGTCGTTAGATACTCTTTGCTAAATGTCCTCTCTGCATCTATTTGTTGTCTTTAAAGCTTAGCTTTTGAGGTTGCGGAATACGATTAGCCATGATTGTACCGGTACCATGATACCCGAGTCTCTTCAGAAGACACAGCATCCAGGAGGCACACTCTGTATGAGGCGAAGCACAACTGCAGGTCCGAGTCCAAGAAGGTGCGAAAGTGCGGGGTTTTGGCCATAATATATTTCAAAATCGACCATAAGTCCTTCACTTATGGTGACAACAAAATTTTCAAGACCCATTGGGCAAGGCTTGTTTTTTACTAATTACCTAGGTGGCACTTTCCTGTAAAGGGGATCATTTGTTTATCTATTGAAACCTTCTGGTGTTCTTAAAGTTTTATTGCAGCCTTCTTTGACCGCATCAATTACTGGTTGCACTTTCCAGAGAGGATTAACTGTAGCTTGAACGGGTGGAATATCGGTTTCCACTACGTGTAAATTGTTGCGCAGCATCATAAATAGGTTCCTTATCATTTTAGAAGCTATTACTTCAATACTAATTTTTGGTCTCAAATACATAGCTATTCTAGGATAAGATAAAATTCCAATCATGAGGTGAATACCATACAGTACCTCCGCTTTAGTAGTTTTTAATATTGCACCAGTTTTTCTCAGGTAATAAATATTTGTGAACTGCCATTATTTAAAAAAAAATCATCAATTTAATAATATGAAAATATTCATTGCGTGATCTAATGACAATCGGTTCTAGATGGCCAGATTAATCGTGTGGCTTATCGATAAAGGTTGTTTTTTCCCAAATACGTGTACGCCAAGGAACTTTCACTTTGATCGGAATCTTGCGTTTTTTGGAAGCTGATGGTCCTGCCTCTTTGTTATCTTGAGCATCAGTTTATTTTTGAGCGTCAGCGTTGAGTTTTTTGTCTCGCTTGGGCGGTGATGTCAGGTCAGGAACACAAGGTTCTTTGTTTGATGCGCAGTCTTCACTTTCAAGTTGCGGCGCGAAAAATTCTTCATCAGCATCGTCTATCTCTAAGTCTGAACAGTTTCCATCTTGCAGCAAGCTTAGCACGAGTTCCTCATTCAACGGTAACCCTAAAATAAAACAAAATACTAAGAAAAGGTGTAAAATTAGACCAACTCACTTTCATACGTTAGTTCTATTACGACCTCGAGCTCACGATTGTGCTATGCCTACTTTGCAACGATATGAATCCATAATTAGATGTGCTTTAAACGTAATATTTAATGTTATCGATTTTTTATACTTATTACTATATAAAAGCATAAAAAGAATGAAATAAAAGGCATGAAAAGTAAATAAAATAAATAAAACTTACGACGTCCTGTCCGGGGGTCAAGGTGCGCAGCCATCTCGCCGGCCCGCACGCGACAACTACACCACGTTGCCGCGAAAACGATTTCTCATTGGTTACTTGACGAACTCACGATGTTATGCTTTCGGTTTGGTGCATAGAAATGAATTGTGCGCGGATTTAGAATTTTTTAAAGTTGTAACTCACGATCGTGTGACTCAGGTCCGAAAGGGATACTATATTTTTTTTAGGAAGTTATAGCTAAATAATTCATCCTCTCCCCCCACTAAACTGAGTGACGTATCGCTAAGTGAAAATCATTGCTTTTACAAGTACATTTTTCCGCGGATACATATAGCGAATGGGCAAAGTTCAAGACGCGTCGGGCAGTTGACGGGTGATGGATCGCCCCCAAGGGTGACGCTTCTACGTCGTATTTACTCACTGGAAAAACTACCCTATAACAAATTTTATATTCGCTCGTTATCTATTTTCTTATGATATTTAACGTTTGAAGATTATGACGTCATGAGCTACGCAGAGCTACTAATGCTACGAACAGCAACACGATGCTACGATGGTGGTTCAACAATTTATGCCTACGGTTTCATCTGAGTTAAAAGATAAAAACTGTTAATCTATAACAACAAGGACAAGGAGGCCTTTTCGAGGGTGATCGCTAACGTCGGGGAGACTTAAAGAAGAAGAAGAAGAATCTATAACAATAAATTTATGGCGTCTTACGAGCCCTATAATATCTCATTGAGGTTAAGGTTACAACCCACGAGCCGGCCTCAGAACGGATCGGTAGATACTGAACATACCTTTGAATTCCACAATTCTCAGGAACGCGGGCTTCACATACAAACAATGAGGCTGCAAATTTATACAGCAATTGAACCCCTATATTGTGGATTCCGGAATATTTAAATATTATAAGTAAAACTAATACCTACAAGACCTACATAAAATTAAATCGTAAACGAGCCGTGTTGGTACATAAAATATTAAAAAAAAAACCAGTGGTACTCCGGGAGTACGTACTTTCGTCTTGCCTATATTCATCACTTAGTTAGGGGAACCCAATTAAGACCATACAGCATTATAATTTTATAAAATACTAGCTGTTGCACGCGACTTCGCTCGCATAATTTTATAAAATATAGTCTATGTTACACGCTAATAACATAGTTTTCTATAGGTGAAGAAATTTAAAAATACTAAAACAAACCTTCTCTCTTTATAATATTAGTATAGACTATTTTATAATTTTAATTATATATAATAGTGCGTTTACATTTTAATATCCGAAAAGCATTACATGTAAAATAAATAGAGAAAAAGTGTATGAGCCTCATGAGAAGAAACAACAAACATGTACATACGAGTGGTTATCTCTAATGAAGCGCGATTGTTGCACACCTGATGCTTGTTCCTGATTCATTTTCTTCACGCTCGCAAACAAAAGGAATTGCATGCCGTGAAAGGTGAGCTCAGCTACCTCATTATAAGCGGAAAGCGATATGCGAATGTTGTACTTTTGCTTTATTTGAATACAAAATCAGCAGTTTTTAATAGGTACAGAAAATTCTGTTGTTCATACTTTTATCCCATGAAAGGTATGTTATACAAAAATAAAATCTCTAATAGTATTATAAATGCGAAAGTCAATTTGTTACTTTTTTTCGTTACGTTTTCACGGCTTAACTACTCAACATATCATTATGAAATTATGTATACGCGTTTTCAGGAGGTATACGCGAGTACAGAAAAGGACATTTCATCCAAAAAAAGTACTGTTCGATAAGGGACGAGTAAGATAATCTAAATGAGCAAAGCCTTACAAAACAATCATTGATTGATGCAGAGAAATTCAGTAAACATGTCTGCCGACAATGACACTCCACCTCAAGATAAATGTAGACAGATGAAAGACTTAGATATTTTTTCTTTTGAAACGTACGGTCGGTCACATTTTTTTGTGTTAAAGTTGACAGACAGGCTGACGGTTCACTTGATGGTAGGTGACTTGGCTACCGTCGCATAGGTGCTGCAAGTAAAAAAAGGTAGGTCAAAAGTAAAATTTTTTATACAAATTTGTTAGAAGTGATTGTTGTCGACTGTACTTGCGTATTTGTCAATCTAGGGCAGTCAAACAAAATGTTAACTAGTTAGGTGCAGTCACCTCTTTACACAAAACACACACATATATATTTTAATTAGATTAGCTACCTAACCCAACATTCGTCGAAAACAAATTTATTTATACATGAACGCAAAGTGGTTTACATTGGAATCCCAACAAAATCTCTATGCATTTTATAGCAGCAGTGCGGTTTTTGGCTTGTGTGACATTATACGTGGAGCGGCAGAGGTGTTGGAAATGTAGCCAAGTTGTTAGTGAATCTAATCGGTTTGGAGAGCGAATTGTGACTTAATTGTTGGTTTACATCATATTATGTAATGTTAGTGAAGAATTTAACCTTTTAGGCTACAAATAAATATTTATTCGTAGCTTTTAGGTCCATGTCATCAGAGTGAAGAAAGATTTAGCATTTGGCCATACGTCTAGCTAAACTCTGGCCAACACTTTGGAGGATCTAATGTGATTTTTTTAAAGCAAATATTTTCAATGTTTCACATATATGCCAGCTTATGCCAGTCGTCTCGCGGCAGCTCATTTTTTTGGGATTTTCAAAGCTAAATATAAATAAACTAGCTGCTAAACTGCTAAACCACTCAAAGTTTGTATTTCAAAGTTGCTAATAAAATATAAAATTTTATTTTTATACCATGTTTGAAACGAATCGTTAGAGGAGCCCATTCTCTTTATGAAACCAATAAAATTAAAACATTTTTTTTCATCTCTTATCTACGCGTGATTTAATGTGAAATATACCGTGCCAGTTTAAATGACCAGTGATATTCAGTGATTTAGTGAAATAATTATGTGAACTCGTTTTAATCTAACTTGAAAAAAAAAAAATCGCATTTTTGAAATAATCGCGTTGGCCGCGCTGGAAGTTAACGAGTGTTATTTAAACTGGGCGAACTTATTTTTCGTTGCGCGGAAAAATCGTACAGTAAAAATTTGCCCAAATGACGTAAAACTCATATGAGGAGGGTGTGCGGCGCGCGATGAATAAATAGCCGCCGACCCTCGCTTCGCTTTATTAAGCTGTGTATTTGTCTGCAGCTTTCATAATTGCAGCTTATTATTTTTGCTTTATTAATATTTACGATGCATTTTCTAGTAGGTAATTGCTGATGTTTTTGCTCGCTCTCGTAAACCTGTAGCATTTACCTACATTGAACATTATTTAGTTTGCTTTCACTAAAACGAGTTTCTAAATTCCTCATTCCCAGGGCTATTATGTTTCAGTTAGATGATAGGCTGGCCAGGTAGGGTGACGCATCACCCCCCCCCCCCTGGGTACGCCGGGACTTTGTCGGGGGCTCACCTCGGGGGCTACTTTTTCTTGAGGCCTGGCTGTCTAGAGAAGGCGGGCATATCAAGCCCGTCTTCTATAGATGGCCTAGGGGGACCTTGCGCACATGGTTGGCTAGCTGTGTGTGCCAGCACAAGGTCCCCCTTCGCGTGGGTATTACCTGGGTGTCTCCGGGCAATCCCTTTCTTTGGCGATAGCCTAGCCAGTAATGGCTAGGCTGCCCTGGGGGTGGATCGGAGTTAGGTGCCTCGGCAGAACCCGGTTCACCTCGCTCACAGGGCAAGGAGGCATCGGGGAGTTTTAGTGAGTATTCCCAGTGACGCTAACATCAGGTGCTAGGCGACCCCCACATATCCCTACCGCCTAGCCAGCGGTAAGGAATCTGAAAGCGGATTTTCGTCAAAAAAAAAAAAGGGTGACGCATCACATGATATCATGAAACTTGGCGTACAAGTTGTCAGGAAAGAATCCCTGGCAAAAATACAGTTCCCGAGGACATCTAAAAATATTAAAAAAACGTGACGGCGCCACTGTCGTCACAGCAATAAAGCAATATACAGTCAGGCGTTATATTACTCATATATTTTTTCAGGTGCGGGCACCAGCTAGTCACTTCACTATCATCACTACATCACTACATATTATAAAACAAAGCCTTTCGCCGCGTTTGTCTGTCTGTCTGTCTGTCCCTATGTATGCTTAGGTTTTTAAAACTACGCAACGGATTTTAATGTAGTTTTCACTAATGGATAGAGTGGTTCTCGAGGAAGTTTTAAGTATATAATTTACAAAGTTACGCGGGCGAAGTCGCGGGCAGCAGCTAGTAATTTAACAAACCGATTGTAGAGATTATTCATTTATATATCTTATACCAATTTCCGCAACTCTCACGACACCACAGAAAAAAAATGTGAATTACGACTAAACATAACATAACACTAAATCTAAATTTGGACAGAAGTGTGGGGAAATAAATCTATGAGATGTTATGCGTGACTCGCGTGCGTGGAGCCTTTATGTAGAATTTATTATGGGGGAAAGGGAGGAATGGAACACCACTAGCCAGAGGCCGCTATCAAATCAATATATAAATAAACATTGATATTTTTTTGCTATTTTATGACAGACTGGCGTACAGTTTGCCTAATGGAAAGGCTGAAGTGGAATATTGTTCAAAATGTTCAGGTAGAAACTGTGTTTAAATAATAGTGCATTAAAAAATAATTGTTTTGTATTAAAAACAATTTATTTGACTGGCCTAAATGATATAAAGTGAATATTAAAGTGATAGATAATGAGCACATAAGTTGACGTGTTTTATGTGAACTAACTTGAGTCAGCAAGTTGAAATGTCTGCAGTTAAAAGCTGGAAATGCTCGGAGCAGTTATTGAGTCGTGTTACGGGAAAGCGTGATGCGATTTTGAAATTTCAAAAAAGATATTTAATATTTCTCATATCCATAATATTTGCCGAAATATATAAAGCGAGATGATGTTGTTTTTCTGGCTGCCTAAATTCTACTAATATTATAAATGCAAAAGATTCTGAGGATATATGTTTGTTACTCTTTCACTCGATAATAGTTGAACGGATTTAGATGAAATTTGGCACACATGTAGTTTATTACTATCTTTTTTTATTTTATTTTATTACAAATAGCTTAAAAAACTTTTTTTCTAAAATAAGGTTAATATATTCCGAAATCAGTAATCCGAAGACTGTTTTCATTCAGTCCTCTATACTAACCAATTTAAATGTAGGGTTTAGCCCAAACTTTACTTACTCGTAAGTGTGAAATGTGATTCCATCCTGATTTTATTTTTTGAAACCTGGTTTTTACACCCTTTCACTACGCAATTCGGTATTTTCACTGGTAAATATTTCAATAAGGCGAGGCGTAGTTTAGTTGCATTTGTGTGCGTGTAAACGTGTATTTTACACGATCTTACTGCTGTCAACAGGGCCCTATTATTAGTTCTTAATAAGTACCTATATCTGAGCCTGTAGATTATAAAATAAACATCGCAACAGAAAATTATAATTATGCCTAGCCCCCTTCGCAGCTATATGAAGACCGGTTTCGGTGTTCCGACGTAATATAATATGAAAAAATTTAATTCATTGCCTGCAAATTTATATGCATACCGCGCCTGCACTTTATTAAAAATGCAGCACCTACCTTCCGAGCTTTAAAATAAAACGGTCAGTTTCATATCTAGTTAGGTAATATGAAATATATTTCCCAAGAACAGGGCACTTATGTTCCGGAGGAAGTCTTTGGAGAATATTAAAATTTTTGAGTTGGTTTATCTTCTAAATGTTTTTCAAGACATTTAATTTGACTGAATAATTTTATTTTTATGTATACTAAATAATAATATTATAAAGAGATACAGTTTGTATGTTTGTTTGTTTGTGTGTAAGAGGTAATTTTCGAAATTACTTATCCGATTAAAAAAAAAATTTTCACCAATAGTTAGAATAGAATTTCACGATGGACATAGGCTAAATATTTAGGCGGCGGTACTTTTTAACTCGGGCGAAACCGCGGTCACCAGCTATCTAAAAAAAATCTAACTAGGAAAAATCAGGGGTCAATGTAATTATGTAATTATATTCTTTTATATACATATTTTGTCACTGAGTTGATAATTTGTTCCTACATTATATATACCTACATATTTCTTATACTTCACACATTTATGAACCAAAATAACGCTAGTTTCTCAGTTATAGGATAAAACAGAATAGAACAAAGGTATATAATATATTCTTTAATTTTTACTGATTTATATTTAGTATTTACGCAAACCGAAATTTATTTCTTGCAAAACAATAACTTGGAATAATCTATTTAATATAAGTAATAGAAAACATTTAACTCCAACGAAATCCCTAACATTAACCACTAGCATTACAACGTCAGAGAAGTTGTTTCATCCGATCTCTTACAAAGTAAACGTCGAGCCATGAAATATGCATTAAATATTTACACAGTCTCGGGCCAAGCCATTTCCTTGAAGTCGACTGAACCGAACAGATTTGCAATTCACCGAACATCCTTTAGGAAAAAAGAGCCACTGAACAAAGCTGGCAAAGTCAAGGAATCGCAATGAGCCTTTAAATACTGACCCACATTCAATGCTTCCATTGATTGTAATAAGGTGAAGCTGGAATGAGTGATAAAATTTAGACTTAGACTGCTTCAAGAACAATATTGAAGGAAAAGGCGACTATCTTAACTTTCTTAAATGTTGTAATACTATTTTTTATTAATCCATAAAATTCAATTACAATCAAATTTTGAATAATCAGATTTTCAAAGAATCAAAATAAAATCTAATCTAATTTATTATTATCTAATCTAAGTTATTATTATCTAATCTAAGTTATTATTATCTAACTAATCTAAGTTATAGGCATGGTTCCAAGCATGCTGGCTGCCTCACCTCGTTATATGGCAATGCTAATCTGTTGACCGTGGTTATAGCCAGCTCTAGAATCGCCGCTTATGTCGACCAAACGTTTTGACAAGATGTTAAAAAGATTAAACTTTTTTTAAATATAAATTAAGGATATAATTTTCCATTATTCTATTAAGAATTTAAAGTTCAGAGTTTTGAAGTTAATCAGCCCATTACCTAGTTAACGTAATTTGGTCGTATACTGTTACTTAGGTGATATTTCCAAGCCATGGTAATCTTGACCTTGATACTGCAGCGTCAAGTAGTTTGTGGGGCACTCAACTCCTCAGCAACTTACAGCAGATATAGCGTGTTTGGGCTCATTGAAAGTCGGGGGTTAGTTTATAATTTGAATTATAGCTTGTTTTAGCACAAAAAGGGAAAAGCGATACAATATTAAATAAGTTAAAAACAGCTCAGTAGGTACATGATTAATTGAATTATATTGCCGCCCGCTAACTTATAAAGAAATTTTCGAGGTAAGAAACAAAGCAATGTTACATTTTACTCTATAAATACTTAATCGTGATGTGGCCAAGTAATTATTATATAAAACAAGCGATTTAACAAAATTTTTGTACCTTTTATAACCGTAACTGGCCATAAATCTCGTTTAATCTACGAAATTATCGTTGACGTTGTTTATAATAGCGCTGAAATTTCAGGATAAAAATTTCAGTGTGGTTTTAATGATTTAATGGTACCATAAAACTAAGTAAGAATTAATTATAAGTGCTTTCAAGAAAAACATATTAAACATTCAAATTTTAGAGGTACGAGTATTAAATGAGCCTTTGTAAGTCTTCGTTACAGTTTGTCGTATAAAATGAAGTAAGGATTTAATTTTCTCATATGTTAAATTTTGCCCGTTATATCATCTTTTTTTTATTATATTATATGTTAAGATCAACAGAATTCACAATTATTTGGGACACATTAATAACACAAGACATTAGAATAGAGATAGTAATATACCTATAATATTAATTATTTATTATAGCTACATATTACTATCTCTTAAGGGATTCACAAAGGCGAATGACATTGACGATTTGACCTTCACCGATATGACCTTTAGAATGTTTATATATATCATACTAATTCCGCACGAAAAACTCAAACGTAATCCACACCTCAACGCAGTCACTGAGACACTGTAGCTCCATATATTTAGAGTTCCGAGGCGGCGGAAACAATTCAACAGGCCTGATAAATGTGGTTTTTTGTACTTTTCATTAAAACTACATTAAAAAAAAATAAAAAAATCAAAACTTTTTTTTAAATGATATTCACTTATTATTTGGTGTAGGAATCATTTGCGCGCAATAAACCCTTTTCCCAACAATTTTCAATATAAGTCAAATTCTTCTTATGTTCTAACTTTTATTGTGGGGTTTCTACTACTTTGATGGAATTTATAAACAATATAATTTATTCTTCACATGTTTAAGTATAACATATATTTTTTTCAAACCAATTGCATTGACAGTTTCTTCTAACATATTTTTTTAAAAATGCAAATTTTTAGGATTGGCATGTGTTTACACCTTAATGCCAACTAAAAGTCACAATGACCAATATCTGATTTTCGTATCTTCTTTTCAATATGCGTACAGCTTCTATCTCTCTATATAAAAATTTCGTGTCACATGTTTGAGACCAATGAACTCCTAAACTACTGAACCGATTTTGATAAAACTTCGTCACTATGTGTAATTTGGTCCAACTTAAAAGATAGGATAGTTTTATTTTGAACCCGGACGAAGTCGAGAGCGTGAAGCTAGTATAATATAAATATTACTTTTGGTAGGCGCCTATACCCCCTACAATTAGGTGTCTCTTTCTCATACTGGTAAGTATTAGATTGTCATAACTTTTTCATGACATACCTACTTCAAACCGATCGTTACCAGACATCAAATAGAAGACATTAAAGAATCGCTCAGTCGACTGTTAAGTCCCCGCAGGCATTCTAATAGACTCGGTGAGACAAAGAATTATTACTTAAAAGAAGCGTTCTCTGAATATCATATTGTAAGATTACATAAGATATTTCTCTATCTTCTCTAAAATAAAGCTATTTTCTCTAAAAAATAAAAGTTTAATTTCTCTGATAGCATTGGTATATTTATATAGTATAAAATAAATGTATGAACGCTTAGATCTTTTATACTACTTGACGGATATTAATGCAGTTTTCACTAATGGAAAGAGCATTAAACGAGGAAGCTTCATATATATAATTTTCAGAAAAAAATGTACCCGTGCGAAGCCGGGATCTGGTCGCTAGTTATTAATTAAGTTTAGTTTTGTATACTTCATGCAGTCACTTCCAGATTGTATGATATATGGAGCCGTGTATAAAAGCGTTTCCGTTATTAAACGCATCAATTCGATTCGACGCAGAGATAAGGCGTGCACTCACGATCTCGGGCCGACAGTTATTGTCCTCTAATGCAATGCCAGTTTGTCACTCGCCTAAAGTTATGGCTTAACAGCTATTGGTTGGCTATTGGAACGGATAGCTAAGAGAATTGAAGATTGATTCTATTACGCGATAGTGTATAGCTTCTGATTGTTCGAAGTGTGATATGATCATACAATTTTAATTGTTTTTTAAGAGATCAGATTCAATGATGGAAAATATTCTTTGAGTAATTTTGAGCATGTAAGTTTATTTATTTTATAATCGAAATTTGGTTAAATAGCTTATTGGCTCTCAACTAACGCTCAAAAATTGTTATTTAACGATGTGAGTCTAAGAGGGTGATTAAAACAGTGATAGTCCAGTGGACACTCTCTTTATTGCCGTGAATGCAGACGGTGGTTTTTTTAATGTTAAGGTCGACAGACAGGGTGACGGTTCCTTTAGTGGTAGTGGCAACCGTCACCTATAAAAAGCAACGCCACAGGTGCTCCAAATGCGCTGCCGACCGCAACAGGTTTAAAGATAAGAGATTTGGAAGGGATAGCAAAATGACATCTGGTCTACGGTTGCTCCAACTCAGCATAATGGATAAGAAAATATATACTTTATAATTAATGTAATGTAATATTTGTTTATTTAGAAAAGAAAATATAAAAGATGCGATTCCTGTGGAGTTTCTTTGGCAGTTCTTATCCATTGAGGAATGCACACATTGGTAGTGAACGTGTCATTCTCTGCCATTCTCTAACGTTGAAAAGCCATTTTGTAAATCTTATTTCGAATAAAATGTTTTTAAATTTGAATTTTTTTGAAAATCTGGCATAACTTTTTAGTCACTCACGAAAACACAACAGAACACACGCTGTTATTTCACGTGGATATGTAAGGGGGTGGTTAACATAACTGCGACATGTTTAAACAGCTTAAATATAAATAACCAGCGTTGCAAAGCTCGCAAACAAGTCTGAAGTGGGTACTACCTGAACCTGAAATTATATCGAACCTTAAAAGTAAGACGCATAAAATTCAAAATACAATGAGGTATACTGGGCTTTGGCCTATTGGTTTACAAAATTCTAGTACTACAGACACGAAAAAACAGTCTGTTACTTATAATAGATTGCAAATAAGATTTCTAATTTACTGAAACAGATGGCGACGAAGATATTCCGGTCACCGTCGTACAAAAAAAAATGTTCATTACGTAGTTCGCTCACATGAAACAATGTGATTATAAGACACAAGCAGATAATAGAGATCAAAAAGAGTGGAAGATTAAAAGCTATTGGCTCTCTGCCCATCCAATTTTCTTTGTTGACGTCCCACGGGAGCCTCACCAAGATTATCTTAACAAAGCTAAGGCGAAGCTAAGTTCCGACGCCTTTAGAAACAATGTTATCGCCTCCACTATCTACTTTAGAAAACAATTACACCAGCGTTTTTAAGCATAGTACGATTAACGGTGGGATTTTTCATAAAAGTTGTGACTAAACATTTTTGACAAATTGAAAACTAACTATAAATTAGAAGATTAGATTAGATTAGATTAGATTAGATTTTATTGTAAATAAGCTTATTTTTAGTATGTATTATAGATTTAACCTTAAAAAAGCATCTCACAAAAAAAAAGTAAGTACGTGAATAACATGTACCTAATAATTAGTGTCTTATACTATAATTAAGCAGTATTTAAGAATGGGCTGATAAAACTTACTAACAATAACTAGCTGTGCCCGCGACTTCATGCGCGCTGTAGTTCGCTTTTTGAAAATCTCTTGGGAATCTAAAATTTCTTCAGGATATAAAGTATCTTATATAGTAATCCCAGTTATCCAAGTAATAAACTATCTGTGTGGTAAATTATATCCAAATTCGTTCAGCCGTTTTTGCGTGTTTGGGCAAAAACATCCAAACATTCAAATATAACATGAATAAGGAATATCAGACCCGATATCTTATCCCATTCTGAGTCATCAGAGCAGGAATGCAACTGCATTTCTTCTGGTGCTAGTTTATGTAGGTATAACAGCCAACTATCGTCAATTGAAATATCAGTCTGTTTGCTGACTTCAACATGAAAAAGACAAATAATCGGGTTAAAATTTACAAGCCATTAGGCTTAAGCTAACTCAGACTTTCAATTTACATTCATTAAACGAAGTGAACCGAAAGTTTGAGTTTGCTCACAATGAGCAGTAGATTAGATACTAACAAACTGCTTTGATTCTTACTGACGAGTGTCTTTTATGACTAAAAATATGATGCCTATCATCAACGGATTGATATCTAGAAGTGATTTATTAAATTTATAAGGTGAGGTTATGTGATATCACATTTCACTTTCTGCTTACACATTTTCATTAAAAGAAAAGGATTATTATTTATTATGTTAAGCTCGTAAGACATGCTGACGATCAACTTGATGGTAGGTGGCTATAATACTATAATATTATAATAATCCGTACTAATATTATAAATGCGAAAGAACCGATCAATGTGAAATTTTGCATACACGTTGTCTGGGACACCAGAAAGGACATAGGGCACCTTTCATTCAGAACGCGGACGAAGTCGCGGGTACCAGCTAGTATACTATACGCCTATAACACCACTGATGCTGCAAGAGCGCTGCCACCTACAGTAGGATTAAAGATAGAGATTAGGATTAAGGATAGGCTCTGGCATCCATTATTCACTCATCGAAATACATCACTGCCTCCAGATGGGCTTTTTCAAGTTTGCCAAGCCACACCTTTTCAAGTCAAGAGCAGAGCCAACTTTGAAAACCTTAATCCTGCTGAACCACTCATCCAACAGGCTCTTCAAAATTCTGAATCTAATGTAATCCTCTCCCCTATAAACGCTTTTTACTAAATGTTTAAATTTAATATAATATAGAAATATCTGTCATTGTGTAAATAGAAACGAGAAGGTCCACTTGTAATATTTGAGTAAAGTTGCCTCTTTCAAATGCTCAAACATTTGAACCTTTCATAGTCGCTCGTCTGTAATGACCGCTCGTAATGCGTCTGCCCCATATAACGACCGGCGGAGTATTTCAATGGTTCTAATACTACACCCATATCGTGTTTGAAGCCACATCGACGTCTATAATCGATACCAGTTAAGGGATTTAGTAACTGGACGGGAACATTGAGAAGAGTTTAATATTAAGGGTAGTTTTTTAATTATCCCTTAGGTAAATTATTAATTATCCTAAGAAAAATATTCGAGAGTTTTTCTCCATTTTCCCAAATTATTCTATGACTGATAAATACTACTAGTTTATCATGAGAAAAGCAATGATTGAGATATTGCGATTTATTTTTGTGCCTATTGGTGTTGTAAAACTAACTCGACTGAGTAATATGTTTTGGAGGAATATTTTCCTAGAAGCACATTTTAGAGGAAAATGCTTCCAATCCCACTATTTCCATTTTGTATTTTCATGTTATCATGTAAACTGAAAAGTAAAGATTTAGTGGACTAGATAGAACCTAAACCCATTAAATTTGAGCGCTCTTAACGCTCCCATACAATTACGGGTATCCTGGAATCGATGCCCTAGATATGTTCGCGTCCTGTCGATTTCCGACCCGCTCACCACTGAGTAATGCGTTCCCCTTAACGACTTCATCTATATATATTTTTAGTTATATCTTACATATAGAAATATATTACTTACATAAACAAATTGTGTGTACTTTCTTTTTAATAGTGCGCTTGTAATGAATTTATCTCAAATGAGACCTCTTAAATGAGTATCACGATACGGGCACGTTGCCGAAAGGAGCCAACATTTTTAAAAATTTAAAAATTCGGAATTTTAAAAATGTATGCTAAATAATATAAAAAAAATGGTTTGCGGGACTACCTAACTACAATATATGTAGGTATCATAATGAACTGCCCGACCAGCTATAACATAATATTGAACCCAGTATTGGACAAAGTTGTAAAGGTTGTTTCTACAGCTGACCACGAATACACAAGTACATCTATACTAATATTATAAATAAAGGTAATAAAGTTAAAGTTTGCATGTTTATTTGTAAGTAGGAGGTAAGTAATCTTCGAAAGTATTCATCCTAAATAGGATATAGGTAGGTTAATATTCCACGCGGGCGAAGCCGCGGGCGATATTTCATGTACATGTACACGTATATTAAATATTATATTGCTTTAGATATACGCAGACGAAGTTGCCGGCACCGACTTGTAATAATACATAAGGAGTCAGTAATTCATTTAATATACAAACTCAATAGGAGACTTTTATTTATTTACAACATTTAAGATTCAGCTCACTCAGTATTCAGTAAAGGCATATACTTAGGGGGTAGGAATCACACTTAATACTTTTATGAGTGAAGGTGAGGCACACTGCGTCTAAGAAAACCATCACTATAATAATAGCACGCACGTTTTCGTATTGGACGTCAGATTCAGATCTGACTACCATCAAGTAGAATCGTCTACGTGCTTGCCGGTCTCTATCATGAAAAATATTACTTTCACAAATTATGATTAATCTCACGCTTTACTTTCATGTTATCATGAGACGTGTTCCTGTCTTCGGAGAGCTGTCACCGTACAAGTGACAGCTAATTTATCACGTCAACTAATAATAACGCATCGCTGTCATGCCTCCGAGCAGATGTCACAGACAGTGACCGGAGCGAACTCCATTCTTCGGATATTAACACCTTATGGGGCAACAAGCTCTCATAAAAATGTCACTATTATAAACTCGGGACGTGTTCATTAATCGATGTAGGTATAGCAGACAAGAAAAGTGCTTTATCAGTTTCGATTACAAATTCCATTCATTTCAAAATTCGCTAAGGCTTAGATTTGAAATAGGAATTGATTACTGATTGACATATTATAATTTGTCATCGCTAATAGAGATAGTAATAGAAATTGTCACTTTGAATTTTCAAAGGAAAGCAGACCTTATCATTTTACAACATACAAAGAATGTTCAATCTTATGGTGATAAAGCACTTTATTTGTCGAGTTTACATACTTCCAGTCATTTTCGTATAAAGTTAGCGAATACTGAGAACCGTTTTATTTTATTTAATAATAGCTGTTGCACGCGACTTCGTCCGCGTAACATTATAAAAAGCATATCGCTGATAATGTAAATTATTTTTAAAATAGGTGTTGAAATTCTATGTCATTTAATTCAATAACATGTGTTGGTTATTTGAAAGCGAATAATAGAGAATGGAGCATAAAATCATAAATTATTTGTCGATAGATGTCCACTTGATAAGGGTCTCTCTCAAAAACCGTTAAAGGAAATCGGTGGAAATCTTTGCTTATTCATTCAATAAATACGACAAAGGACTTGTTTATAATATACCTACTTATTGGGTTTGAAGTAACAATTAAGGCATATTAAAATAAGTACCTACCTATACCTATACATTAAATTAATGAAATATTATACAGTAAGGCCAAAGATAATTGATTGGTCTCGCTGAGCTCGACTAGATAGAGCACTATACAAAAGCAATAGCTCCGAAAATGTGGCAACTTTTTACTGTAGTGTGTGTAAAAAATCGTCACTTTTTATCACTTTTTACCCAGTTTTATTATATTTTTACACAGTTTCACTACGCAAACTGGTATTTTATTATTCCTAAAATTTAATAAAACATTCGGCACGTACACATCACAGACAGTTTGCAGTGTAACTGGCTCGGGTACGCCGAATTCGGCGTACTATTTTATGCCGCATTTAACAAGTACGACGGCGGTATCTAGTCGAGCGCAGCGAGACCAATCATTTATCTATGAATAAGGCCTATTAAATTCTTTAATACGTGAAATGAAAGCCGGGTAAATGAAGCCGTTTGAATAGTTTACTTTTGTATTGGTGTGTGTCGCATATTGGTAAAGATCAAACAAAACATAAATTGGTGTTTACCTATACGATTAATAAAAATGCAAAACGCTTTATGGACAGTTTGTCGAATGGAAATGTTAAATGAATTACCTGCATTTTGCTTATTTATTTATTTTTCAAAGTAGTCTATAGTTTACCAATATTTGCTGCAGCACGACTGATTTTTTTAAAAAGGCCGAAATATTTGTAGAAACATTTTCATGGTAATAATTTTATTAAAATAAAGATATTAAAAAAAACTCTATTAAGTAATGCAAAACTTTGTATGATGATGTTTGTTACTCTTTCATGCAAAAATAGCACCACCATAGTATTTAATAATGATATTTTTTTATATATGCCTGTTAACTAAACTAACGCAACAGAATCTCAGAATCTCCGAACTTTAAATTTTTATTAAGTATTTGCCACATAATCAAGCATGAAAAGTTTTAAGAAATATAGACAGTAAAATAAATATTTATTTGGGACATTTATTATATAATTTTACATGAATATTTAAAAGTTAAATTAAAAAGGGCAAAGGCTGTAGGTACTCATTTATGAGGTAATAAATGATTTTAGTATTCATCTGCATGTAACTTAAATTTCCCCTAGTAATAACCATTGTGTCTATTACCCAAACCCTTTACGTTACAATATGGTCCAACCCCTCCAACCCTTAGTTACGTTATGTTATATTACATCCCAGTTTTTCAAGCTGAAACTTTCCAAATATGCGCGCTCGAGATAAGGGTCGGTACCTGCATCAGTTTCATACGTAATGGCACATTAAGGTAGACAGTTTGGTGGAATCGTCGACAGGAAATAGTATAGGAGTACACTTAAAAATAAACGATGCTTTTTTCGGTTTTTTCTAGTCAATGTCAATGTCAATACTAATGTTTTTTTATATAAAAAATATTAGATCAGTATTTAAATTAAACATGTAATATAAATTTTTATATAGCTAAAGTAATACTTCAAATGAATTTTGTATCAAAAAATTAAAAAAATAATTCTCTATTATGCTTTTTGGAGCAAATTAATTATGACAAGCTTTATATGGTTGATATAAACATGATTCGATATTACAGATATCATATTACAGTGAATTCAAAGCGTAAATTGGCAAGAAGTCTTGTTTCGCTGATAACTGAGGAGTCGTCTGGTGATCACGTGCATGTTATTACAATCACGATGCACACGAGTAAATGATAATATTAAACAATTTTATTTTCTCGAAGAAACTGAAGAGGCTTACAACTACGAGTGTGCAGGTAAGAGTTGATGCGTGGAGGCAATGATTCAAATAATATATTATTTGAATCATTGCCTTCACGCAATGATGCGTACACAGTACACAGTATTCCTGTACACAGGCTTATTTTGTATAGAATTTTACATCTATTATTTACTTGTAAACTCTTTCTACCCCAATATTGAAATTTTATTCCACTTCTATATTGAAGTTTTTTACTTACTACGAATGGACTATTATTTAAGATGAAATTATTAATATAAAAACCAGGAAAGCTTTTCATATTTCTTTTGTGATTTCATTTGAACCAGAAAGGTTTCCAGCTCTTAGTCTATGACACCACGTTTCGGCTGCTGCCCGTCGCACTCTCGTACAAGGGTTAAGTGTAATGAACCAACTTGCTTTTTCAATTAATGGTTTGACCTTTCTTTGAAATTTCAACATCATTTGTCAGTAGTCGTTAGGTTTTTTTACTATTCGCCTAGATAGCGTTCGCATTTTCTTCTTCTTTGATTCAGATGATTTCGCATGGTCGCATGGTTCTCGATTTATATTATATTAAATTTCGGCTTTATTGTTGTTAATTAATATACATAAATTACAATAGGCAAATTTTTTTTTCCAGGGATTGATTTTATACTGGTTATTTCTTTGCCAAAATATAACAGCAAATATATTAAGACAATTAGTGATAGTATAATTTATACCTGGTGTTTTATATATAAAATCATGCAAAAGTTATCGTCACAAGAAATGAAAAACAGCAAGAAACGACAACGACAATGACTATGTGATTACATTTTTTTAAAATTTTATTTGTAAAGATTATTCCTTATTTTAACATTACTTAATAGAAATGTTATAAATGTGAAAGTAATTTTGTTTGTCTGTTACTTATCACGCTTTATCTACTCGAACAACCAAGCGCGTGTATTCATAGATGCTTGAATAGATATCGAAGAAAAGACAACTATAATTAATTAGTACACATTTATATATATTATGTAAATGCATAGCTTAATGTAAATGCAAGGGTAGCAGGTGTGGATGACATGCGGGTTGGTACCCTCCCAATTTGTCAGGTTTATGATTCGTCTATCCCTCGTCACGTGCCGTCATTATCTTTGTTAGCGTCGCGGTTCTATCAACGTGATAAATAAATACATGTATATAGTAGAATCATATAAAACATTTTACTGTAGTGTTAAATAAAGCAAAATGCTTTTAAGTGTGAAATAACAAGTATGCTGTTATGA
This sequence comes from Synanthedon tipuliformis, assembly GCA_947623395.1. Taxonomy (NCBI): domain Eukaryota; kingdom Metazoa; phylum Arthropoda; class Insecta; order Lepidoptera; family Sesiidae; genus Synanthedon; species Synanthedon tipuliformis. Next base: position 9,141,305 of record OX392407.1, on the reverse strand, counting down.
TACGGTGAGAGAGTGAAGCATGCCAGAGCCCATTTCCCTATCCCTTCCCTCAATCCTACTATCCCTTATCCTCAATCCTACTATCCCTTCCCTCAATCCTACTATTCCTTATCCTCAAACCTACTATCCCTTCCCTCAATCCTACTATCCCTTATCCTCAAAACTACTATCCCTTCCCTCAACCTTACTATCCCTTATTCTCAAACCTGCTATCCCTTATCCTCAATCTTACTATCCCTTATCCTCAATCCTACTATCCCTTATCCTCAAACCTACTAGGTCCGAAGTACAATTTTATTGTTCTACGTAGGTTCTACGGTTAAATTATATATTCTACGGTTAATTACCGCAGACTTTTATATTCTACGGTAGCGACCTACCATAAACGGACCCAATCTGAAGACTGTCAGGCTGTCTGAAGACGAATTAATGAAACCTTAATAATAACGCGTGTTTGTCAGTTTGCAAATATTTTGACATTGTATAATGTGCTTTCTAGTTTGTGTCGATATATTTATTTCTTGTGTGAAAATATTACTTAAAGGTTTTTATCTAGCCTTTTATCGCCTAAGAGAAAGAGAAATGTTTTCATATTGCGTGTCACGGCTATAGAGGCTGCATAGTTAGCTAGCACTCACTCAATGATTACCCTGGGGCGGTATCCATCTCGAAGCAGCTCTTATTTTATTTATTGCTCGCGATACTGAGATATCTCGTAATGCTTGCTAACTAGGCATCTAATATATAGAAATAAGAAGAAAAAAACTGAAACCGTGTATTAATTACATGGGATTTAACTTTTTTGCTTTTAACTGCAAGGTTTAAGAAACAGTTTTGTAAACTTAACTAAAAATGTGTATTTATTATACTTGCGACCCTCTCCCGGCTTCGCCCAGGGTGCAATCTTTATCGAATATCGAATTAAAATCAGTCTACCCATTCTCGAGTTTTTGTAAACAAACTATCTTAACATTTTTATAATATATATAAAATATTTCAGAATATAAAAATATTTCAGAATTTTATTATGAAATTATGGGGAAAATGTGTAATTTTTTTTATGTAAAGGTCGTTAGCTTAACATAGGCGATGGCCGCCTAATCATGAGTCTACGAAATAAAAAAAAAAACAGGTTTATTTAATAATGTGTGCATCAGCTAAAGAAGAATTTTTGAAAATCTCAACTCCATGCGAAGTCGGAGGCAGGGTCATTAGTTTTGTATAAATTTCGAAACTTGTTGCAAATCAATAACATTGCAAGCTCATATTTGGAATACACCGACTAAGGTTTCAGTGAACGCCTAAATTCAGAACAGAATTATTAATTAACTGCCCCCGGACATCATCAGCAAACAAGACAGCTGTCTGCAGAGTCTAAATGACGGACCCTCCTGCCGTCCGCAGTTTTGAATGACAGGATGTAATGTTTTTTGGCCGCTTGTTTCCTTTTCACATGTGTGCATATGAAATTTTCAAGATTCGAAACCGTCATTTATGCATGCAAACCTTCGTGTCTGAAATATTAATGCAAGTGTTTCTTGCTTACATTGAATTTATTTTGGGAAAACATAATAAATCGTCAATGTAAATTCTGATATTTAACCGACTAGAAATAAAACGTATAAATAAAGCTGCCTAGCGTCGAATATAAAGTCGAAATGTTACATTACCTTTATTTCAAAGAAATATGAATCTAGAAATAAAATTCTAGAATATATTATGCTTAAATAAGCACAAAATAACCCCTATCTATCATGACAATATTATAAGTAGTTATTTTTTTATTTTATACTAAGTTTTTAAAACCTGGGTAAAATTTGATTGCATTGAAAATGGAATAAGGAGATCTCAATAGTATTTTTTAAAATAATAATACTTTAATTAAGATTTAAGAAACATTTTAGACGCTGTTAATTTAAGAACAATGACAATACGTATAAAAGGTATAAACGTTATAATTCGTTTTCTTTTTGGAATTTTAAAGAGTAGATGGCACCGTAATAAAATATCTGTTTGATAAATTACTTTTCATAAAATTATGTAAAATTTTTAAGTCTCAATTATTTGTAGCCTTTCATGTGGTCAAAATCCGTACTAATATTATAAATGCGAAACTTTGTATGCATGTATGGATGTTTGTAACTTTTTCACGCAAAAACTACTGAACCGATCACCATGATATTTTGCACACACGTTGTCTCGGCCACCAGAAAGGACATAGGGTACCTTTCATCCAGAACGCGGACGAAGTCGCGGACACCAGCTAGTATAATATAAAGCGTAATTTACTAAAACGCATTTACTCATAGGTAAACAGAAAAAGCACTCATATACAGCAGTACTTATAGTAAACACAACGATAAACGTTTATGTTTTTGTACAGTAGAGATGCAATAAACATTATGTCTACGAGGTGTTTGTCGTGCCGAAACAATGTCTCCGTGATCCCTTCCCCTATCACCTGTATGACGCTACTGAAATTCGCAAAAACATTTGAGCGATATCACGAGAACGTGTTATAGCATGCGAGGTCTATTCTCAGAACGAAATCGATCGATTTATCTGTACCGGTTATTTAAATATTCTTTATATGTATTTTTTATACTTATGCTGCCCGCAACTCTCGAAAATTATGTATTTAAGGCGAAGACTTATCTAAAAAAAAATTGGTTTCGTCGTCTAATTTGCTTTTTAAAGTAAAATTAAAATTTAGATAAAGTACACTGCATAAAAGACTATATTCAAAAAAAAATACAAAAAAGTGTGAATCTATTTTATGAATACAAAATATTCTATTTCTAAGCTTATAAATTAAGTTCTGTACTAAAGTTTGAATCGGCTACTTCTATTTCTGTTTTTATATGTTGCACAACATTTAGGAAAACCTAGGCAAATATTCAGGACAGTTTGACAGGTTATGGTAGCTTGGTTTATGCTTTTCTCCTAGCGCCGTCATATCTTATTATAAAGTTTTTGCAAAAAGACTCAATGTATGGGATAAAAGTCACAAGCTTTTTATCATACAGTTTTATAATAGTACCCCCAGGCTCCTCGTCAGGTGCTCCCGATTCGCGTGAATTGCTTGTTTAACATATTTTTTCGTTTCTGTCTCGTTTACGTTTAACATAACGACTTCGTACTCTTTATATATTGTATTGTATTATATAAAGTTGAAAGGGATTTTTTATCCATAAACTAGAGGCATCGCTTAAATCTCTAGAACTTTATATATTTGATAACAAACTTTTTAGCATCCGATGGATAAACCCTTAATTGCAATAGGAATATAATATTGAAAAGACAAATTTAATCAGTAGTTAGTTGGATATTTATTTTATTTTATTTATTTTAAAAGGCTTACCAACTAAAGACATACTCAAACACAACATACAACACACAGAAAGGACCATTACAAGTATGAATTTAAATTACAGGAAAGCACAACATTATCAGAGAATAATAAAATTATATTATAAATGAATCAAATTACACATAATTAAAAATCAAAACCAGCAAGAAAAAAAAAATTAAATCAAATAAATCAAATCAAATAGTCAAACAATGTCAAACAAGAAAATAAGAAAAAACAAGAAAAAACATAAATAAAAAAATCATTCATGGCACACTGTATATGGTTCTTTTAAACTGTCCAATTCTATTCGAAAAAATGTCAATGTCACACTTGTGAAAAATGTCGTTATAATTACTCAAAGCACAAGAAATCGGTGTATTGCTACCATATTTATTTTTGCTGAATCTTATATGAAACGGTCTAATGTTATGTGCTCGAGCATACGTTTTTGGAGTATTCAATCTAATCATTGATGTGAGGGACGGACAATCAATGCTCTGGTTAACTATTTTAAAAAGAAAAACCAGACTCAGAAACTTTTTCCGCCAATGGAGTGACTTTATGCTAAAGTAATTTAGTCTATCATCGTAGTTGTGGACTGAACGATGAATCCCCGAAAGAAAAGAGAGTCTCTTCAGAAACTTCTTTTGCACTCGCTCAATGCGCTGAATATTATTTTGATAATTTGGAAACCAAACAAGAGAACAATAGTCCACATTACTACACACCAATGCAAAATACAATGTTTTCAGTGCCGCCACTGACTTAAAGTCCCTAGTGTTACGAATAATAAATGCCAACATTCTGTGACACTTATTTATTGTGTTGTTTATATGAGTGATGAATCGCATCTCAGAGTCAACAACGATCCCCAAATCTCTTACCTCTGTTACAGTTTTTAATACATGGTTACCCAAATGATAGCTCGTGTCAAATTTCTTATGTTTACGTGAAAATTTGATGTGATAACACTTATCGACATTGAGCTCCATGGCATTGTATACGCACCAGGTGTTTATGGCATTAATATCATCCTGTAAGAGATTCTGATCTTCCCTAGAACTCACAAGTCTATAGAATTTTAAATCATCTGCATAAAGCGCAAAGTCACAGTTACGTATTGAATATTTAATGTCGTCTATGAACATGGTAAACAATATTGGTCCAAGATGCGATCCCTGCGGAACCCCTGAAGTAGGTGAGAATGACCTAGATCTAAACCCATTCACAACAACTGTTGAAGTCCTGCCCATTAAATATGATCGGAACCAATTCAAGAGAGGCCCGTGAACACCAAAAACAGACTCAAGTTTGTGAAGGAGGATGAAATGGTCAACCCTGTCGAAGGCCTTGCTAAAGTCCGTATATATAGCGTCAATTTCAAGTCCCACACTCATGCAAGCAAGAGTTCCCTCAACAAAGCCGGCCAAATTAGTCAATGTGGATCTGCCCCTGACAAACCCATGCTGGAATTCTGTTATAGTTTGCTTAATATGCCAAGATAAATAGGGACATAATAGGGACTCAAAAACCTTTGCCAGTACTGGCAGTATGCTAATAGGCCTGTAATTACAGATGTTTGATTTATCACCAGATTTAGGGACAGGAGTTACATTAGTTTCTTTCCAGATTTCGGGAAATACACCCTCGTTTAGCGATCTATTATACAAAATATATAAAGGTCGAGCCAAAACACAAGCACATTCCCTAAAAAATATCGGAGGAATGCCGTCACTTCCCGATCCTTTGGTTATATTTAGGGTTTTTAAACATTTTTCAATTGCACATAGCGATAGGCAAATCCTACTCAAGCCCTGGCTATGTCCAATTTCTGGTAGGTGGTCAGTTAGATATGACTTTGCTATGGGACTGTATACAGAGGCAAAATTTTCTGCAAACAGATTACTTATGCTGATGCCGTCACAAGCAACTCTCCCTTTGAATGTCATGTTTTTTGGTATATTACTTAGGCATGTACGTTTATTTTTAATAAATGACCAGAAAAACTTTGGGTCTTTTATCACATTATTCTGTACATTAATTATGTATTGTGAGTATGAGTTGCTAATGATTTTACTTGATCTATCCTTTAAAATATTATATTCGTATTCATCATGCTTGTTTTTATATTTCTTCATCCTAATTCGACATTTTTCCTTTTCTTGTAGAATTTTAATTAAGCTTTTACTATACCAACACGGATACGATACTCGCGTTGATCTCAACAATGGGACGTTTTTGCATATAATGTTCCTGATTATACCATAAAATTTAGAAGTAGCAGAATCAACCGTTAAACATGACCCCAATTCGTCATCCCACCTTACAGCCCTCAAACAGTCCCTAATAACACCATAGTCTGCTTTGTAGTATTTAAATACGGGTTCTTTTTTATGTTTAAGTGTGATGCAGTTGTCAAGGTCAAAAGAAACCTGCAAGGGAGGATGATAGTCATCGATTTTTGAAATGACATCACTTGACTTATCGACCCTAACCGGAACATGCAAGTTTGTCAGAACCAGATCCAGTATCCTGCCTTGTCCGTTTGTAATGCTATTATATTGTTTTAAATCATTACTTGATAAAAAATCTGCAAAGGTTAGTCCCAGACCATTAAGTCCGCAAACAGGATCCATGTGCAGAGAAGAGGGGCTCGTCAACCAATCGATCAAAGCCAAATTAAAATCACCCATCAACAAAACCGACTCCAATCCTTCTATTACTTTGCTTGTTTTTTTAGTGTAGTATATGAGATTGTCTAGTTTTATAGGTGGGGGCAAGTAAGCGACACCTACGTGTAACTTTTTTGATTTGTTAAAATTAGTTAGTTTTAGATCCAATGTTATCCATAGATCTTCGCAATCAGTTTCGAAAGAGAAGTTTCTGTACGCATTGAAACATTTTTGCACCGCAATAAGAACTCCACCTCCATCTTTTTCTCTATTAAAAGCATTAGATTGTCGGTCCCTCCTAAATATTTGATATCTTTTGTCAAAAATTTCAGCATCAAATATTTTGTCATTTAGCCAAGTCTCAGTAATAACAATTATATTATAATTACATGAAAGTACATTTTTAAAAATGGATTGCAATTTACTACGCATGCCTCTAATATTTTGATAATAAATAGTCAAATTATTGAATTTTAAAGAAAAAAGAAATTACACTCAACATTACAGTCCGCGAGATACACTATTTACGATCTACCTAAAGTTGTTTTAGACTATCCATGTGAGATATGATCTGTGCAGGCGATGTTTCGTCCTTTCTGATAAAAATTTTTCCGTTGCGTACCCATACAAATTTATATTTTTTCTCCTTAGCCGTTAATCTGGTAGCCGCATGCAGTGATTTATTGGCTCGGGTAAGATGCTCACTAACATAAATCGGATACTCCTTGTCCCCATAACCCAGAAGCTTTGAGTTAAGTTTATTCTTTGGATTATTTCTGTTATACAGCAACACCGCTCCCAATAAGTTGTCCCGTTTAATTTTGCTAGATAATTTGCATATGACAGCTCGAGGCTGTCTAGATGTTGAATTGAGTTTTTGAACTCGTGTGCACGATAAAATCTCACTCTCCGAGAGAGGGAAAGAGACCACTTTAGACAGATGCACAATAGCATTGACCAAATTTTCCTGTCTGTGTTCAGGCAAGCAATTAATTTCGACATTACTATGACGCGCATCCTGCTCAAGAATTGAGATTCGTTTTTCCATATCATTCACTTTGATTTGAAGGTTGGCATTTTCTGAACGAAGTATTTTCGAGTCTTCAGAGCAGGTCTTCATCTTCACCATCAGGTCATCATATTGAGAGTTCATGAACCTGATGGTATCTTCAAACGATCTCAATTCCTGTTTTATAACGGAGAATTCTTGATTCATCACCTCATGAATTGCTGCACGCATTTCTGTTCGTATAATATGTGTTATCTCAGACCGCAGTACATATTTTGATAATTCTGAATCTTTTGTTGATATTTGAGCATTTGGGCGCCTTATCGTAACGTTCCTATATTCATCATCTGAATCCACCTCATGAACAGAATGGACAGGCGTGTTGCTATTTCCCTCTCTCCGCTGTGTTGTTAGGAGTTCTACGGCACAATCAGGGCATTTCCAATTACGTTGCTTTTTGAAGTTGTCTGCCGTAAGATTCACACATAGATAATGATACTGCTTATTGCATGAGCTATGACCACAGACAACTTTATCACTTGGCTTTATTGTTTTTTTACATCCATTACAATTAGCAGAATTCATCGTTTTATTTTCAAAAAACAATTTTATATTTAGAAAAATACAAAACAAAATCTCGGGATACGAACCATCCACCACTCGATCGTTGGCTGCACTTTTAAGGCGCTGTGCCAACAATCACCATAGGTGTTCGTTTCAAAATCGTTATCTCTTGTAAACAATACAGTATTTATTTTATCTTTTATAGGGTATATCCTAAAATCTGGCCTATAACATTATTTGCATATTTCCCATGCATTTCTATTATTTATTCACCTTCCTGTTTTAAATGTTGTTATATACTTTTTCTATTATCCTTTCTCTAAATGTTATTATTCATATGCTCACTGCTTCAATGTTATTTATTATTACTGTTGAACACTTACTGCTGGTCTGTTTCGTATCCGGTGTAGGTAACTAATTTCACTATCACCAAAAAATTTGACTTCGTATGAATTACTTATGAATTTTTATACAATATTTCATTTTTATTGTTGAACACAGCCAGATATAAGTATTTTTTTAGGTATAAATAGGCACTTTTATTATTTATAACATTAAATAAAACACTGAGCTAATGCTGCCGACGCAATTGCCGACTACCGACCTAAATCACATTGTTATAATATTTTTACTAAATCACATTGTTCTACTGATAGTTTTCCTACCAACCGTCAACATTGGGCTATGCATTTCTATTTTCATCAGAGATTAAAGGAACAGATGCTACTTTCTCTCTATTAGACATACCCTTGTATTATACTGTCTCTTATGACATAATAATAATGATGATTAATAAATTATTATAGATGCTGTGGCGAATTAACTTCAAAATTCGCCAGAACATAGCTGTATTAAACTCTTTCGTTATGAACTCCTTAATTACTTCAATGTTAAAGCCGCTAATTATAATGGACTTGAACGGAATGAATAACTAATCATCCAATCGGCTTAATCCACTTCTAAGGCTAAGTACTAACACTATTTTGTTTGAAAACTTTGTAATATAATTTCAAACAATGCCATTTTGCGGCTCGCTTCCGCCGTCTAGTAGGTGCTTTTGCTCTCTTATTTATTACTTGCACAGCGAACGTGCTCGACGCGAATTTGTTTTCATAATATTTCTCACAAGCGCCGCTTCACTGCTACGTGTTCATGAAAAACAAACAATAAACAACCTTAACACACTCCACTCAAGTGTTACGTTCCAATCTGCTTCTTAAATTCTCACTGAATATGTACATTTGTCTCTTTATTTACTTTATTGCTACGTTTTTATAATATTCTATGTTTCGCGATAAGGCGCAAGACGTCTAACAGAGTGCCTTTTATTTCAAAGTTAAGTACAATAACCTTCATCGTATGAAAATCTTGTTTCTTTTCAATGTTAAATTTAGAACACTCTTTTGATATCTATAGAATGATTTGTATGTTAGGACTTCAGAAAATGGTATCATATGTATTGTCCCCAAGAAAATTATTTATTATTAGTTTTTACATCAAAATTAATACAGGAGTATTTTCGATTTCATGAGTGTATGTATATTTCATTTTCCTTAATAGTGAATAGTGAAGGGTGTATTCCCAGTAGTTCGGTTGACAGTTCGGTTGACCGAACTAGTGAGACTTTTTTTTCTCAGTAGTTCGGGAGTATCCTTACATTATTATAAGACAAAATCGCGTCTGTCTGTCTGTATGTATTTTCGCGATTATCTCAAAAACTTTTATACTTTTCACTGGCAGTCCACTCGATGCCCAAATTACTGTGAAACGCAGTAGTGCCTTGCCACTACTTAAAAATACTTAAATTTTTTAATTATGTTATAAATAATAAAGCAACAGTCTATTATCAGTGTTTCTAAATTCAACTTTATTTTAATGTACAAGAATTTCCATAATATTTCTCGGATGGAAGCACCTGCTGTCTTCCGGTTGGCATTGTGGAACAACTTCCCTTTTCAATGAATGTTTCAAAGTCGTTTGTTATTGTTTTCGATTACAGAAGTTCAATGGTAAGGGACGGGGCGAGGAACTCTCTACGAGAATGTCATAACGCCTAACTTCGAAAACCTATAATGTAAGTTGGTGAACATTTACAAAGATTGCAACAACTTTAGTTCCATTTAAACATTATTTCAACTTTACTTTATTCTCGCCATGTTTGCATCTATTCGTAAAAGGACATTATCTTAATGATGTTATAAATGTGAAAGTTTGTAATTTTGTATCTTTGTTTCTTAACACCGGAATTAATGATTTGGCATTCATTTTGCCTTCATTGGCAGCATTCATGAAATTTGGCACACAGATAGTCTGGATTAATATATATAGGATACATTTTATTCTGAAAAATGATAGGTTTTTGATGTTAGGTTAACATAAAAGAAAAACCAACAGCACACGAGCGGTTTCATTGAAGTGGTGGTTGCTGCTGCCCAGTTTTAAACTGTGCTATTACCAAAACATTCCTATCTTTTAATTATTCGAGAATTACCTTTACTTCCTCCCTGGAAATTATTGTAAACTTGGTACATGTCAAATTACTATAATTTTGCATTCCAGCCACGTTTCCCATTAGCATGAACTAATCCGCAATTTAATCTTAATTACTGTGTAAACAATAAACGAAGCACCGAACGTCATATAGAAGGTATAAATTTTGCTCATAATGCGTCGTAATATTTCAAAAGGCTATTATTATATTAAAGAATTATGCACACAATGGTGGGGTGAGTAAAGCGGCTTAAGACTGTGCTTAAGGAAATAATTTAATGTATATTTTTATTATACCGATGCACTGCTTAAGTTGACGCCACGAGACGAGCTCGCATTATTTACCTTTTACGCGAATTCACCTTTAGTCGGATCGGATTATGTGAATTTGTGAGCGTGAAATTATGTAGCATTAAGTTTAAAATAAATTTTAAGATAATTACAAAAAAGGTATGAAATATTTTGTTCCCTATAGCATGTCTGTTGATATTATATGTAGTTCTTACGTAGTTGTATGCTGCGTGTGTTGTGAAGCCTGGTTGTTGCACTCGGTTTTCGATACGAATTTTTAAAATACGATTAATTTGAAGACACAGTTCGGATGACCTAAACTTTATATATTGCCAACCTGTGTTGCCAACACGAAAATTTCACGACCTATTGTTTCAGTTAAGTATAGCAGAGGTCGCAGGCTTGGTGTAAGCGTCATATGTCTGTTTATAAATCTTAGACAAGTGTTTTCTCTATATTTTATTTATATATTTCTCTATATATAGAAACTCCGAAACTACTGAACCGATTCTGATAAAACTTCGTAACTAATTGTAAACTATGCGTAAGTTTTTATTTTGAACGAGGGCGAAGCCGGGAACGTGTAGCTAGTATTTATATAAAAAGTATTAAGAAGTCCTTGCAGTGACTTCAACTTTTTTAAAACATTAAAACAGGCATTAAAACATTTTTTCAATCTTTATTACTTCACTAGCTGGTGACCGCGTCTTCGTCTTGAAAAATGAAACATAACGCCTGATATCACGCCTGACATCGCTCTGACGACAGTGGCGCACAATTTTTATATTTTAGACGACCCTTGCGGTTTTGCACAAAATGAAAATGCACCTATAACGTGTAATAGATATCTATAGGTAAAAGAGTGATATGTATCAATAGTATTAATTGTGTTAAACAAACGTCTCGAAGTAAATGCTCGGTTGGTTAGATAAGGGTCCGGAAATTGCCTTAGCAGTGCCGGCGAATGTATAGGAGCTGAATGGCCATTGCCAGTGGCACAGGCAAGTGGGTGATGGATCGCCCGATCGCATGACCAGGTAATTGTTACTTCAGGAACGTTTGCCATCGTTCCAATCGCGTGTGAACACTTGGCCTTTCCTTTAGAACATAATCTTAGAACGGAGTGATGTTTCTGTGTGAAATTTGTATTTATGAGATTTCTTTTCAATTTTAATTTAATATATGAATTTTATTTTAATGTGGTGGTTATATAACTCAACCTAGTGAGAAAGTTGACCTATTAGAGTAATTGTAAAAATAATAGCAAATGAATTTGCTTACTTTACTGATTTCACTGATTTACGAACTCCAACTTTGAGGTCCAATAAGACCTTCATTGTTAAACCAGTTGTTTATCTGCCTATTTAACTCTGGCGCTGATGTCGTGAACAGCATCGAAGTCACGCTATGAGTAAACCACATAGGCAAAATAGTGAAGATCGTATGAGTATGCGAGATACCAATCGGTACCTACCTACCAAGAGTTATGACGAAAACAAAGTTGGTCCCTACTTTTTCGGTGACAAGGAAATGTGATAATCACACTGTAATTACCACTCCAATTGAAAATATAATTCACTTTATTTACGTACCTGTAATATGCTCTAGCTAAAAGTTTGACCGGTTTAAAATGCTTAGTAGCTACATTTTTCCTATAACTTTTTGGCTGTTTGCTGGGTCGCGACACTAAAAAGATTGAGTAACGATAGTCTATAAAAATATGAAGTCTTGTATCAATTGTTATATCTCATCATGTTTTTGATTTTGCTCAACAAAGCGAACGATGTTGGATATGCTCTGGATGCACGTTTGTTGCAGGCTTGCATTTGCTACACACCGTTGGACTGGTGAGCTAATAAATTATGAAATAGAATATTAAGTATTCATGGTGAAGTTATCCAATTGGCACATCGTGTGGTCTTGCATCAGATGAAGCAGTAATTGTATTTCACTGCACATTAATATATGCAACACATTGCAAAAATGTTAATTCTACTTGTGTTATTTATTATGCCCTTCTCGGCTAGAAAATCTTTGTATTGTTATTGCTGTACCTATTTAAATTAAATCCTGTAACTTATTTACTAGCTGGTTCTCGCAACTTCGGACGCGCTGTAAGTAGTTCGTTTTTTGAAAATCATCTTAATCTCTCTTTGTTCATCCTACTAAGTTTACCAGCTAACTTGCAGCAGCTATGGCGTTGCTTATGTAACATGTAACCGCTTACCATCAAGAGGACAGTCAGAATATCGGCAAAAAAAAAAAAACAAAAAATATTTTTAATCCCAAAAAAGTAGTTTCGTATCTTAACTGGTTTTCCATACAATGGTAGCTTGTGGAATTGTGCAATGTAGTGATTACGCGCGATTACCTCCTGCTGCAGCCGCGTCCATTCACGACTGTAACCGTGATGACACGATTATTGCACACCGATGGTCATTGTCACAGTTTTAATTCAATGATCATGATGCGACTGTGAATTAACATCCCAGTCTCAATTCGAATCGGCCTTCATTGATGACAGATAAAGTTATTAAAAAAAAAAGTTATACCTATTTACCCGGCACACTTGTTAGGCTTTAGTTCGAAATTTTAAAAAAAGATCCAATTGTAATTCTGTAATTAAGGTTTTATAAAATTCTGCGGAAAAAGTCATTTAATATGGAACGGATATGTTATTATATCTTTAGATATAATATATAAGCTATTAAAAGGGCTATGCTCGGGGTTAAAGTGCGACAACGACAACGCCGACACAACCCGGCGGATTAGTAAGTTGAAGTGGCACTAGAAGTTAATCACTCCAGTGGTCGAGTGGTTAAAGAGGTTGCCTTAGTGCTCTGTTTCAAAAGTCCCAGGTTCAATTCCCAGCAGGGCCAACTTTGGAAACAAAATTATCAGAGTTGCATTTAGTAAAGAACAACACATCTTATATTATACCTGTAGTTCAGGGTTCTTTCATGATAATTAGTCTACTCATATGCATCAGGATTCTAAGACGTTTATCGTTTGAAACACATAAAGAGAAGCAATATTTTTTCACTTAATAAATTAGTATGATTTTCCACTAAACGACAAAGAACAGCACATATCAATATTTCACTTACTTTCAATATCTAAACATTGTACACTTGATATGTACTTAAGGTTTGAGTTTAAAAAATATTATTTTTTTGACAATCAAAATATTTATTTATCAATTAGGTTTCTTCAAGAAACACTTATGATCGCCATTATAAATTTAAATTTACTAGGGTTTCGTAAAAAAAGGCCAAGATGATAGCAATTCTTTTATTGCCTTATACATACAATTTAAATTAAAAATGTCTTAAACAGTTTTAAATAAAAATAAAAACTTGCTGCACAAATTTATGGTTTTTGTCACCTATAAACGTGAAAGCATGATACTAAATCTGGTATACTCTCCAACAAATAAACAATGGTGCGGACATTATACAGAACCAATAACATTATTGCCAATGAACGAGCCCATAAATCCGTGCACTAAACTACGTAGATTAAGTACGACATCGAATGAAAGATACAAATATTTATTGTTATACTGAAATACTGGCCACGTCACGTTTGACCATAAAATATAAGCGAATAAATAGACACAATCACATATTCTGCTCTGCCACTGTCCGATTATTACTTGCGTAGCCTATGTTTTATTCATAAAGTTGTGGTTCGATCAACATTATTGAGCCCATATTTCACGGAATGACTTTCCCTTTTCATAGACGTGATTATTAACGGATATTTCTAAGCTAGTATGTTCATCATCTCAGCCGTAAGACGTCCACTGTTTCCCTGCGCTGGATAGACGTGCCGGGGCACCGAAGTCGTGTTAAACGCTAGAAAGTAGTTTGGTTTTACCCGGTACGAATCCGGCATAAGTTCGCAGTGTCCCTACACTGCCGGGTATCCAAGAGGTTTTGCCAACGTTAAAAAAGGACGTCTACTGCTGGGCACAGACCTCGTTCATAATTTGCCAAATGGACCAGTCAGAAGCAACCTGGATCCTCCGTCGACCGGCCATTCTTTTCAGGTCACCTGTCTACCTTGTTGGTGGACATCCTACGCTGCGCTTGCCGTCCCGTGGTTTTCACTCGCGAACCTTCCGGCCTCAGCGGGTGTCGGGTCTCCATAACTATGTGTCCTGCCTACTGCCACTTCATCTTACGTTAAATTACTAACCCCTACAGCAAAACAAAATAACATACAATAGATACAGTATTACTACCTACATTGCCAATCACAGAATTTCATTGTGTAGGACTTAAATAGATTACCTAAGTTAATAGTTAAGTTTTTAGTTTAAATTTCATTTACCATATTAATTGTGTTACTCAATTGTGTTTCTATTGATTTTTTGCATTATGCGTGCCTCCGCCTAATTATTTACATGTATATTGTTTGTTCGGAGTATGTTAAATTAATTTCAGCATTTTATATTCGCATTAAAACATTTTAAAACTAATGTAAACTTAGCGTGTTAGGGTTTCGTGACGTTTAGTTACTACATTGTTAAGCGCCCAATATGCAAAAAATGTATGGAGTAATTAGGTACACTAAGTATTTGAAAAAATATTTCAAAAAATCATATAAATAGCACTTCATTATTGTTTTATGTAAATATGCCTGCAGAAATAAATTTTAGATTTGATTTTGAATTTATTTTTTGAAGTTATTTACAACACAATATAGCTTCTCTTAAAAAAGTTTAAAAGAGTTTATTCAAAACAGTTATAACATCATACCTAGTAGTGTATATTACAACATAGACAAATATACACTAGAAGGACAGGTGTACCCAACCACCAAGTACAAAAATTAGAAGATATGGGTAAATGCTTGTAGTATTGCTTTTTTTTTTCAAAAATATAACTGATAAGCTAGTTAATAATAAAAACAAAACAAAATTTAACGAGAAGCCCAAAGAAGATTGTAACGGCGTTGTGGTACTATTGTAATACGTTAAATAAGAAGGTGTCACAGAAAACGAAAAAGAGTATGAATTCAAAGCTATCCCGTTGTGTTGCTAAGGGTATTAATCACGAGCGAATTATGGCGGAAAAACGGGTGATAAATTATACAGGTCTTATATCGGTAATGTGTGATCTAAACGCTTACCATACGATCGTCGGTATCGGGGTAACACCGTCATTAATCTAAATGACGACACTCCTTTCTTTTTCGTTTTCAAACATAAATATAGTCGCAATAAAAGAGAAATAATTCTGTATATCAGTACAATTAATTAAATAAGAGAATAAATAAAGAACCGTTTTCTATAATTTTTTTAAACTTATGTGATTTTAACTAATCAACACTTTAGTTGGTGAAATAGGCCGTAAGACTACATGTTATTCTAAGTTAGAATTTTTTGAAAAAAGTCGGTAGTAAGTTGAAAATAACTTAATAAAACTTTTAAATGTTTCAAATGTCCGAGGTGCCGTTATATTCGTTACTGAACATAACTACTTTTGTCTTATATATTGCTTGTCGGCGAGTGAGGACGCGAGTGGAAGCCAGCTTTTATTACATTTTCAATAGCCAGCGTAGATGATGCAATTGCACCGCAAAGGGCATATTGGCTGACCGCTCGACCAACACTAAATTAGTGGACATCACAGAAATTAAAATAGAGGAGTCAAAAGTCAAGTCACGTGAGTCAAAGTGTTCGTTTTTCTTGGTGTTATTTTAAAAACTAAAGAGTATATTGAAGTTGTTCGTTTGTCAGTTTCTATAAAGTCCTTCTTTGATCTCCTAGCACGAAGTTCACAGAGTATAGTTCTAAAAATGAACAAAAGCTAAAATTTCGCATCGCGTAATCCTATCAATTCGTTTTCATACTGTTCAAATATTTGTCCGCACAAATCTTATTTTTTGTTCCTGATTGGCTTCGCCGAAGCGATATTGCTTGTTACAAAAGTTTTTAAGTACTAACTATGTAGAGGCATGGAAACGATCTGTACTTACCTATATATGTTAGGGTGAATTAATATAGGTATACTGTATTTTTTACCAACTTTTACATAATTGTCCCTTAAGATTAGGTTCCAGTTTAGGTTTGGATACAGATTTACAGTGATACAGATCACACGATCTAGTTGGTTTACTAACTGAACTATCCTAACTGTTAGAGTTAGGTACTAACTGGCTTTATTCTTGATAATACTTATTAGTACAGTGCATTTGTTGCCACATATTTGACAGATTTACTACTAGATTAAAATCAAATAATACTTTTACAAATTGTAGCGTGAAAAACCAGAATACAGTAATTTGCCTAAAAGAAAGCCCCACCTATTATTGAATTAAAAACCATTGCAATGTAATCATGACGCTATCAGATTAATCACGGATAATTGAAAAATAATAGGGCTAAATGTACCCTTGACTTTGTTCAACCCCTCGACAAGTAAGTACACGCGAACTATCAACTTGTCACTTGGACCTAAGGGGGAGGGCATAATTGACACATAAGATGCCATAATATATTATTATTTTTTTACTAGCTTTTGTTTAGGACTTCATTCGTGTATATCCATTTATCTTTGATAAAAATTGATAAGAAAACCTTTGTGTTTACGATAAAGTGGCACGTAGGGAGGTTTGTGCGACAATTTTCACGAAAGTATTACTATTGCGATGCTGATCTTCATATTATAAAAGTCTACCACTACCACTAGCCCCCGGCTTTGTACGTGTGTAATTTGTTTCCACAAATTATATACACAAACCTTCATCACTCTTTTCATTAGTGAAAACCGTATTAAAATAGTAGAAAAAAAAGACAGAAGCGAACAGCGGCTTCTTTAAAATACATGTATGTATTATAAGTAATAAGGAATTTTTAGGCTTTGTTATTCTCTCTTCACTCCCCGCAACACAAAAGACGACAGTAAGTATACTTCAGAAGTGTGTATTTATAAATATTGCTATGTCAATAAATGCTGGTAGAGAAAGTATGATAATTTAATATAAATAACAAAATATTCCAAATTGATACATAATAAACAAACACAAATGCAAATTACCATCAACAAAAGCATATATTTATATGCCTACGATATAAGAAGCTATCAGTAGCTCAAACTGAGTGGCATGTGTGCAAACACTTCAGACTCCAGTTCCAACCCTTCACTGATTACTGTAATATACTCAATTAATTGCTGTAAGCAGCAATTAGCAATTGTACCTAAGTTCTTTTACTAGAGAACTTATAAGTTTAAGATATAATATCATGTTTGACACAGTATAGCTAACTATATAACTAACTATACATTAAATAACTAATAAGATAAGATAGTTTGTTCCGGGCAGGATGTATTAATGTATTTTTCAAATAGTGGTCAGATAACATAAACTCTCAAAATTTTTACTACTTAGTAGCATTAGTAGCAAAATGACTAAAACTGCAATATGACCAAGGACAAAGACCATATATTAAAAATACGTTTTAGACATATAAATAAAGGCTATGTCCAACTAGTTCTACTATTTGTTCTACGATAGAATGAATTGGACTTAAATAATTTTAATAGAGCATGTCCAAATTGTTGATAATAGAAACGTCGCGAAATCACTAAATAATATTACATTACATAGAATTTTGCCAAAAAATCTTTTCCTTTTTTTTAAATCCAATAACACTTATAATATTTAAGTACCGACATAGAGTAAATATTACTACTGGTTCAGTACTATTTACTTTATGGTACCGATTACTTTAAGTTGGTAGAGATTAGGAAAACACAATAACACTTATGTTAATATAATAAAATGTAGTATATTGTATGTTATAAAACTAATAGTAGATTGGCTCGTACGTTGATTGTAGAAAAAGTAGACATAGGTTAGAAACTTAGAACATCGCGTCGGTCTGAACTGATGAACCTCTGTCATTTTTTAATTATTTGCTTTAACATTTAAGGAACGCAGCTTTAGTAAGCTTGCAATAAACCCGAATATAAATAGTGACAATCGATTGTAACTTTATAGTGGTGTTGGCTAAAATAATTTAAGTTATCAGTGTGGAGCCATGTCTCTATTTGGTACATTTACTTTTCCGTAAATTATTTGCGTACGCGTGCTAAACCAAAAAATTAAATGTATTTAATAATTTTCATTAAACTTTCTTAAAGAAAGGCGGGGCTAAGGTTTGTCATTAATAATAGAGTGCAAAGTGGGAGGGCGTTTCCCGCCCTACGAACGGGGTCAACAGCCCTTGTTAAACAGTACGGAAACAGACTAGTTTTATTTCACGCTACAATGACTAGTGCATATTTACATTTCTCTCTTCAGTATTGTGAATTTTCTTTCACATTGTTGCGAAATTTTCTCACTGAATATTCAAAAAAATGGTCCAATCTTTGAGAATCATAGAATAAATACAAGCAGCTTACAAAAAGCTTTAAAATAACTTAAAACAATTTTGACAACCTTAGATAAATAATTAAATACCTTAAGAGAGGCTATGTACAGAGCCTCTCTTAAAAATTGAGATGGGAAAACTTCTCAAAAATTGTTCTTTTTTAAATTAATCGGTTACCTACACGATCACCGTTACACGATTACGGTAACAGGCCGCGAGTTCAATAGTTTTTTCCCATCTCAAAAATGCCGAACACGCTTAAAGAAGTTTTCACTTAAAAAGTGTTTTCTTCTCAGATGCTCAAGATTTTTTAATTGCTTCTCTACAGAAATTTGTAAGTCTAATAATATCTTTCCCCAAGCCGAGCATACCTTAAGCGGCTCTTGCTAAGGAGCTGGAATTAGTAATTGTTAGCAATAATTCATTTCAAGCCTGTTGGCGGCCTCTCCGTGCTCGCGCCCCGTGAAATTGGCCGCACATATTTTAAGCCAACCTTTTCCAAAGGTACTTATAGCAACGTTTTAAGATACAATTTAAAATAAAATTTATATTACATTTTATAGTTGAACTAAATTTTTAAGTTTCATATTAAAGCAACTTTAATATTTCATATTAATAAAACCTAGTTTTATATATTTTTCTTGATATATTTTTGAACCTGCACATTTCAGTATAAAATTAGTTAAATTTTATACTAAAATGTGCAGGTTCGATCCCGGTCGAACTGGCTCCTCCGAGCAATATAATTTGGAGGGAATTAAAAAGGAGAAATACTTACTCGTCGAATAAAATATCACGATAAATTATATTGGCCATATAAATAATATCATATTACATTTGAGACAAATAAAAAGACATATTTGATTATATCAGCACAACTCGTCTCTTACTTAAGCCGATTACGTTAACTGAAACAAACGACGAAATGAATATGGAATTCATTAAAGTAGACATGTTAAATCAGGACCAAATGGAAACTTATTGCAGAACGATTACGAATAACATTTTGCGTTTGGTTAAATCCTTAAATTATATCTCTTCTCTACATATACTTACTTAATTATTATAAGATAAAGTCGCTGTCCGCTTTTGTCTGTTTCAATGCCTACTTCTTCTAAACCACGCAACGGATTTTTATACGGTTTTCATTATTGGAAAGAGCAATAAACGAGGAAGGTTTATGTATGTCGCTGGCACATCGTAGAATTGTCCATATCATGATATTCCTGGGCAGATCATATTTCTGTTAAAACTGAGAGGGTCACCTCACTCCGCTCCGGTTCGCTCGGCTCCCCAAATTTATTTCCATGTAAACCTAACACGCTCCTCCTGGCTTTGCTTCTGTCTGCTCCTCGTCGCACCTATTTTTGACTTTTGGTGAAAGATTTTTGATACTTTACGATCTGCCCACGACATGTGTATAGTTTGTAGAAATAAATTGCAGTCCAAGCCAGAAGCAGGTCACTATTAAAATGCAATTCATAGTTTCTTTGTTCAATTGTAACAAACGGATAGCGATGTTTTGATATTTTACATAGTAATATAATATTACTACTTCTACTGGTTACACGATGGTTTTAGATTCAAATCGATCTGATCATTGAGTCCTTTCTGTTTGATTGTTACTAGCTCTAACATGACAAAAAAATCTTTAGGAAACTCTCTCTTCGCAAAGTTTTGCGACTATACATAGATGATGATACCTATTTGATTTATAAAATAAAATAATAAAGTAAATATAAAATTATTGGAACATGCACTAATCTAAAATTTAATATCGCCGAACTCACAAACCAGAAATATTATTCATTTGATTTGATCTCAAAGTAAGTAAATAGCAACAATAAAATTAAACACACGCTTTTTGAACACAGCAGCAATCAAAAATACAATGGCAAAATTAATTTGTGTTTCACGATCCCATTCTGTGTCCAATATGAGCCAATTTCATACAATAACACTTCACGTAGTCGTGGTATAAATGAGAAACAGTACCTTAAGTAATACAATCTCCAACTCACCAAGGTATGTGAGCAGTAAAATTTTACAATACTAATTAAATTATTTAAGTTTCAGCTGTTTCAGCATGTATTTTATAGAAGATCTTTTTAGAAAATCAAGTGTAAGTTTAGAGCAATTTGGAATAAATGAAGAAATAAAGACAAACATAAATACAGTGTGACCATAAAATCGATAATAAACCTGTACTTAACTACTAAGACTGTAGGAAAAGAATGGAACAACTAAGTGAGAAGAGACTCTTTAGAGTTATTGTAACGAAAATATCTTGGTTTCCATCCCTTTTCCTGGCTTAACAAGGAATACTTGCTGGTGGTGATAGAGCCATTAGAAGAAGAACTACTAAATCCACATCTTCCCCAACAACAGCATCTTACACAACTTCTCTCGGTTATCTTACACAGCCTGTAGCACCTAAAGCATTGATCATAGAGTAAAAATTAATATATCCAAATTTGAAGAAAATTTTATGTCAGATTTTTTTTTTTTTTTTTAACTTTTGTCAGAAGTAATGAGTGAATACCTGAAAAAAGGTACCATCAGACCAGACTTTTAGTATGTATAACTTTATCAATTTTCAAAACTACACGAAGTACTTATAGTTGCCTGATTGCCCATATTCGGCTTAATTTGACGGAACTATTATAATATCCAAAAAAAGAGTTTCAATACTGTTTCAACTTATAATTATGTGTAGTCGTAATGGAAACGTATAGGTGTTTTGTTTTCTCCTGTTTCAGAAAAGGTCTGACGCATAGCAGCTATGATTTTGATTGAATTTCAGAGGGTGGTTTTGGTTTTCATTTATCCATTACTCGTTAAATTGCCTTTAGGTGATTTTTTTTTGTTATGGAACTTCAACAGTTTTTTTTAAGAAGACTTAGTGAAATTGACCCTTTATTTTGGTTCACCATAGAAGCAAAAACAAAAACGTCAATTTGAATCTGAGTAAGAAACGATTTTTTTTTGTAATCCAATGTTTTATACTTTACATTTTACAAAATAATAAAGAAAGTACTATGACATATCACTTCTTAAATTAATTTCTCCTAGTAAAATTATCTAATTTTCTTTTTCTGCCCATAAGTAAGTACAGGTTTTCCCTCGAAATAAAAACAATTACCTACTTATTAAGTGTGTAACTACATTGTTATTTAATACTGCGATTAGCATCCAAATAGAGGCAATTTTGCACGACTATGAAAGTATAGGCAGGCAGGGGTTGAATTTCAGAAAAAGAGAGCCAGTTTCCTTTTGGATCTAACAAAAAAGCGGATAAGTCATTAAAAGTGTCGGTGAAGCGTGTTCGAAGAAACCGCCTTCAAATCCAGGGTTCGAATAATGTCCGAACCCCACTGAATCTGAACTCGCGTCTTATCGAAAACTTGAAACTATTGGCTCTTATCCGACCAACATTTATTAAAGTTTTCTTTGTTTAACAAAACTTGCTTTTAAACTGCTATTTTTCACTTTTGTTTTATCTTAGAACGTCATGTTTACGAAGTACACATAAATAATCTTATCGCTAATAATATATGTAACACATTAGCACTGACATATTATTATGACTAGGGTATGGTAGTAAGAATTTGGGGCGACCTGTAAGTATGTATAACCCGAACAAGGTCAACTTTGTAGAGTTCATTGCATAGGTTACCTTGTTATAAATTGAGTCACTACAGGGTTGGAGAGTTAGCACTTTTTAACACTCTTGAAAATTCTCTAACAAATCTAACTAATGTTACAAATGTGAAAGTAACTCTGCCTGTCTGTCCGTATTACCTTTTCAAGCCTTAACTACTCAACCGATCATCATGAAACTCTGCATACACATCATCAGGGATATAGAAAAGGACATGGTGTACCATTGGGACATGACGCCCTGCGGCCCGAAAGGCGCAAAAAGCGGCTGGATGCGAAGCCTTGGAAGAGGCTTACATCCAGCAGTGAAGAGACATAGACTGATGATTATGATAGGAGTTCTTTATCCATATAGTTCTGTATATCCTTTAAACCAAACATTATTAAAATAGTCGGTTCATTTTTGTAAAATTCTCATATTTTCTAATAAAAATATAAGCAAAAATATGTCCCCCATAAACAATAACATTTACGGTGTACACATCGAGATAAAAGCAGTTGAACTGAGTTTTAAGGACAGCGCAAGCATGTAATGAGTCGTCTCAGTGCTTCCATTGGCTCTTCTATCGAATCACAGTAATCTTAATATGACAAGAATATAACTTATTAAATAAAAAAACATGTAAATCATGTATTTTGTACTTTGCTATCTATTTATAATTCTAATGGGCATTGACAACTATTAAAAAAAAAGTAATAAAAATAATAAATAATGCATGAATGAGCACCTCTTTTTGGAACATCACAGATCACTTTTTAATTGTACTTTCCGCTTTAATCAATCAACTTCAGTCGACATAAATAGCTACGCTAACAATAAGTATAGATACTTTAGTTTAGTAAATTTAATTTATTTAAAAGCTAAACTTGAATTTAAATTACGGAGTTTGAGCTAAATGTCAATGCAACCACATAATATGCTCCACATCCACATATTTGTACAGAATTTACCGCTTGGCTAATTTGATTTAGGCTCGAATATGCAAAGTTAACCTATTTTTGATACTATCGTAATGCTATAGTTTCATAAACATCCTCGACGATTTTATGGTTCGAATTTCCATATTTACTACTTCATCAAAAAAAACTAAGAAAAATATAATAAAAAATATTCCGAAAACAGGAAATTTTTAATCGTTTTTCAGGTAGCAATTAAGATATATCATTATTTACTCATGAAAAGTGTCAAAAATAAGTAATGATGGGGCTACCTATAATAAATAACACTGTTTAGTTTTCTCACTGCTTGTATAATATAGTGTGAGTACTGTCCGATTCACTTACTTTTATATTCTTTTGCGCTTTCCTATCTCGGCCTTTAAAGAAAGGCTGCTTTGGCATTCCACTGAAATGGAGAATGGAAATACGAAGTTAGATTACAAACGCGGTTTGTTTCTGAACTCTTTATTTCTACTTTAGTAAATATATTTAGGAGGCCTTTCATAGCTAAAGAATTCAGTAACATTTGTATTGGTTGACGGTATTATAAAGATTATTGCCATACTTAATTTGGGCAGATTTAATGTTCAAATTCAAAACTACATTATGTTAGGATGAAAATCCACCAACTTCCAATAAGTTCAGGGTCACTACAATAACTACAACTTGAAACTTATTGTCTTAAAATTATTGCATTAATTTTTACATATTTTTTTAAATAGGTACCCGTTTAGTTTAATTAACATCCGAACTAATATTATAAATGCGAAAGTTTGTATGGATGTATGTATGGATGTTTGTAACTCTTTCACGCAAAAACGACTGAACCGATCACCATGAAATTTTGCATACACGTTGTCTGGGACACCAGAAAGGACCTGATGAAAGGTACCTTTCATCCAGAACCCGGACGAGGTCGCGGGCACCAGCTAGTAAAATAATAAAACTGAATTCACTCTATTAAAATAATTTTATTGTCACCAAATAAAGTTTTATTTAATATTGATGCGGTTATTTCAATGGAAAATATCTTATCAATATTAAATTGTGAAAATGTCTTTTGAGTTATCTAAGTTAAATTATTTAGACTTTTTTGTTATCTATATTTTTTTGTCATAGTGAAAATATCTCCATTTGAACAGTTATTCCTCAATAACAAGATTTTAATCTTGTTCGGTGTATAGCCGTCTTACTATTTATATGTATGTATCTGGATGTGTGTGGATCTCAAAATTTAAGAAGCGAGATTTTGAAAAGTATTCGCGATATTATTTCAAATTAAAAATAATATCGCCAACACATTTAATATTTAATATTTATTTTATTTCATCTAAAAAATATCTGCTCACGAACTAACAGGATGGAGTGTTTTCAATATTTAACCGTTTCGATAAAGTTATTAGAATGTATCGGGAATCAAATTGAAAAAGTTGTATAAAATCCGTAGATGGAAGCAAAATAAAAGATCAGTGACTCATTATCCGCACATGAATATTATATACTGAGTCCAATGAACTCACTATCATTCAGTCCCTCAAAGGATACTATCCTGCATGCATACACGTGATACGTTAAAAACGTGAGTTTTTGTGGAATACATTTTGCCGACTCTATTATTACACGTGTTCGATATTTGAATCGTTACGTAAATTAAGAACGTACCGTATCTTTCATTTTGCTTCTATCTACGATAAAATCCCTTGTTTTAATATAAAAGTCTGAACAGCTCATCAGAATTAATTGAATAACTTTAGATTGAAAATTATTGAATTTGAACCGTATCAACTGTATTCCATATTGATGACTTTCTCGAATTCTCTGTTCATACTTGCACCCCTCTTGTTTGTTTTTAATTCTGTTGTGTTTAATATAACCTGCAGTAAATTATTACGCATTAAGGGGCAGGCGAATAATGCCTCGCTTAAAGCGGTTGTCGAAATTAATAGCGCCACTAGGGAGGGCCGTAGTAATGTTGTCGAATGTCGATAATTTGTTAGTAATCACGAAATTTTGAAATTTTAATTAAATTTTTCTTCCTCCAATCAAACACCAATTCGAGACCAATGTAGACGATTATTACACATATTTTTGTTCTTTCTGATCAGGTATGAACCATTTTCTTTTTAGAAAATAGGTTACTGTTACTGAACACTTTTCTTTTGCAGGAGTATTCTAATTTCCTTGAGTGGAGTGCAGAAAAGCACAGTAGGAGTAATATGCAATTACTCGGAGTAATATGCAAAACCGATTTATTATCTGTAAACCCAATATGCTGGATGTGAAGCGCAGAGGGCCTTGCGTAGTGGCGAGAAGAGACACGGGCTGATGGCTGATGATGAGGTAAAACCACCTGAAACTGAAGTGTGGGATAATGTAAGCTAATATTTTTTTAAAGTTATCGTTATCACTAAGCAAAATATCCCTAAAACATTGTCCTTATCTTGGTATGAAGGAATAAACAAGAAGAATAAAAGATCAAGAAACTCATCTAAACTCAATTGTCTGATTCGCTCCTGCAGGCGCACAATCAATAAGTACATTATTTCGCTAGCGATTGTGTAAACGCTTGTACTTTAAACGGATGTGTCTCAATCCCGACGACTGTTCAAAAAAACACTGGTGAATTTCGATCTGAAGTCTTACAGAGGTAAGGATCTTTGGAGTAGTCTTTGGAATAATAATGCATTAACTCTCAAATTAACGTTACTAACATCTTTGTAGAACTTGTATAACTGGAGATTTTTTTAAATATTTTAGTAAATCGTTATATAATTATACAAATCAATTTACCTATGTTATAAGTATACAGTTTGAATATAATTTGTGTAACAATTCGATAACAAATGTTTTTGAAACAAATTGAGTATATTCTTCAAGTATTGATTAATCGTAGTCGACTAATAAATAATATCCATGTATCCATGTCATTAAGGTGTCGAATCCTCTAAAAACCCTCCAGGCTCCTTAATTAAGATAATTAATAATTTCACAACAAACTGTTATTATACTTATAATAATTATTAGTATAATAAGTGTGTTATATCGATAAATCTAAAAAACGTCACTAGGCTTTGTAGACTATGGTGCAGGGGACTGAGCTCTTCAAGAGCTGCGCTAATATGGCATCCTCACTCGAGGCGGTGTCGCCGGCCGGCCCAGCGAGAAACTCATTAAAATTACATACGGACACAAAAGGAGAGACACTGCTCATTTATATTGCACATCTTAGATCATCATGGATGACCCTTTGACGCGTTTAAAAACGTATTTCATATAGTTTGTAGTAGTAATAACGACGTAATATTAATATTATTTTTTATTAAATAAAGTAAACCTAATAATTGCATTGCACACTTATAGTTCGGGAATGGTCGACTGCTTAAGGCGCTTGGAGTCGTCAATGACGTTGGCCGTCTGAGCGGGGTGTAGCCCGGTACACTCGAGCCGCATGGCGCATTTATTATTATATATTATGTCTCAATGTTTTAAATGAAAATTTTGATTGATTTACATTGCTATTGCTTTGCTTAAAACAGGTTTTTTATTATTTTTAAGCGTGTAATAATAAAAAAGTACTGCTAATTTTTTTTGGGTTGCTAATGCTAATATAGTTTTGGAGATCAAAAAAAAATGTAGCTGTACCAAATGTTGTCTAAACTTTGGTAATTCATATTATATATATATTTTTTCAAGTCTGTTGCTTGGTTTTAATAGTTGTACAGCCTTCCGATGTAACTACTTTATCAAAATTTACCTTCAGCCTTAAATAGGTTGAGTGTTGCCACTGTTTATAAAATTGTTTTAATCGATTTCCTTTACTAATGGTATTATTAAAAGCGACCACTGATTTTCGACAGATGCAAGTTTATCCGCAAATTTTCCTAAATTCGATTAGTAAAAACCGTATAAAAATCTGTTTGGTGGTTTCGAAGAAGTTAGCGGAGAAAAAGACTGAAACTAACAGCGGTTTTATATAGAAAAATCTGACACAGAAGCTAATTATAAATCTGTGGCATCGCCATCGAAAGGATAGGGCAATTAACGAGCCCTGTGCCGCTGACATTTTCAGCGTGTCGCAGTGGCCATAATTAACGTGTACTGTGGGACGCGGGAGGCGTGCTACACGAATAATATCGCACAGCACAAATAGAAGCAGTGAGGAATGTAACAAATATACGATTAATCCGTATGAATATTGACGTGAAATTTTTGAGCCACATATAGATAAAATCGCATCTCTTGTAACCGACAGAGCGTGCTAAGAAACATAATATTAGTCCGCACCTGTGGACTGCTCATGCGCATTGCGTCTAAATGATAAAAGTCGTGCACTTTTCCGTTCATCTACGAGTAGCACCTGACTGAATTATTTCAAAATAATATATTGCACGCCACCAAATCTCATTTATTTATTTTCAAATAATTTATTTTAGTTAAACTTACAAGTTAATTTTTCTAACAGATTTTTAACAAATTCAATTAAAAAATTCATAACGGTTGCATTTTCTCGTCGAGATGAATTGTTGTAGTTAATATTCACCGAAGCTAAATATGTACTCGAGTTATGAACGATAAAGATTTTTAAAAAATAATTATTTATTTTTATTATTAACAACAGACCTATTTACATTGCAAGTAATAAATACATAGGTACAATGCAAAGACGTATTGACGCAAACTATATTCTTAATGCAAAATTTAACTTACTTTCTATAGTACTGTGGCAGTACGGAACAACCTGAGGCCACCAATATATTGTTACAAGACAATTGCTGCACAACAAATAGACATGTTCATCCTACATGTTCAACAATGAACTATAGTAGGTGCAATCGTAATTAACTACTTACAATACAAAAGTTATTATCATTTATTGTTTATCAATTAACAACAAATTATTGTAAGAGTTATTTTTGTATTAGCTGATGCAGCTGAGCCAATTTGAAGCTGTGTGTCAATGTCAACTTTCGTTATAATTAGGTAATGAACAAAACAATCTATATTTTATAATTTAATATTGTTTACGAATCTAATATTACTATATAAGTTAATACTTAGTTATTTATATACACAGTTTGGAGATGTGCATTTTAAACAGATTAGCTATTAAGATACAAAAGCTTATAGAAAAAAAAATCATTTATTTGTGTCTAAATGACTTGGTTCGGTCTTTTATTGGCATATATCAAAATTCATTGGTTTCAATTTTATATATTTTTTTAAATTTATGTTGAATTATACAGAGATCATATACAGTCGTCAATTTGTGTTCTTTAACCACACTTAAAGAACTCAAATTCAAAACACGTAAAAACTTTTCACGATTCAACTATATTGACTTGCAATCTGTTTCCTTTAGGAAAAAGTTCTAGACAAATTATTTAGAAATCAATTTGGGAGCGCAGCGCACAGTGTGCCGAGATCGAGTCTCGCCCCGCAACGATATTGCGAACGTAATAAACTACTTCGCCGCAAAATTATTTCCACTTGGCCCAATACGTACAAGATTCTCGAGAATTCTCGACCACTGTCGGTATGTAGTTATTTACACTCAAACTGAACCACTGCGGAGCTATCTTGATGGTGCACTAAAAGAGTCGCTTTAGTGCAAAATAATTTTCCTAATGGATATTCTAATACTACAACTGTTTTGAGTGTATTACGGATGCTATTTTTATAATTTAACACAATTTTAAGTAAATACTCTTTTGATGTTGAGGAACAAAGTACTTATGTACTTATTACTTATATTTTAATAATTTATAAAAAAAACATTCGACTACTCGTCACTCAGGCATCTTAATTTGATTAATTATTTTATAGTAGATTTAACAACTGATTAGGTATATGATTAAAAATATTAAATAATTATATTAAATATATTAAAATAATATATAAATAAAAAAAAAATTAAGGCTATTTAGTAAATTAATATTACTAAATAAAAATAAGTTTAATATACTTCGTTTTAATATAATTTACTTCGTTTTAATATACCGCACGGTTTAATAACAGCAAGAAAATTTGAATCGTAAACCGTCTCTCAGTGTGAAGAGCTAAAACACATTTTCCACAGCAGAAACCGTCCCGTGACAACAGCGTGCCGCGAGTCAAAGGAGCACTTTCTGTGTCGTTTTAATTTGAATATTTGCTCTGAAACCTGCACCGGCTTCGTTATCATAATAGTGGATCATGGAGATAGCATTCGTGGAATACTTGCAACCCTCTATATTCTTTTACGTCAAATGGTCTGTATTAAAAGGCTTTATTTGTAGGGCAATTCTCCGAATTGATTCAACCTCATGCCAAACCTTATACTTGCTAGGATAACTAATGGAAGCTTCTGTTTGTACGGATGGTTTTGACGTATTTGGTTTCACAGTGGGAGACTATTAAGAAAACTGATGATAACAAAATCTGGATATTAACACAATAATACGAAAATAGTAAGAAAATAATATTACTCTTAACGTAGCATATTTACGTAAAACACCCGGCCGTCCATGACACGGACGGTTTTTTTTTATAAAAACGTAAATAATAACGAAAACATTTTATACCATAAACATAACTTGCCGAAATATAAATTTACCAAAAGCAATTTTAGACGGACGATAGGCTCTGGATAATTATTTTTGACAATCACCACCGAACGCCTGGTTAGATCTGTGTTATAAGAAAATATATATGTTTTGAGATCTTAGAAACTTAAAATTTGATCACGTATGACTATTTTTTATTAGGGATAACGATCCATTCAACTAATAGAAAATGGTTTGTGATACGATGTCCCTCGTGTCATTTTTATCAATTTTTTGCTCCTATCGTTCTTTAATGACTATGCTTAAATACCTTAATAATTAATTAATAACGTGCAAAACTTGATTAATGTCTTAATTAATAATTAAGCCTGGAGGCGCGGTGAAACCCCTGAAGGGGTGGACGAAATCTAAATTTCGTTGCGGCGGGATTGCGACAGAATCACGCCATGAATCCCTGAATTAGCGGTTTAGTGGACTGTATATCTGGTTGCGGCTGTAAGCGAACAATATGACCGTCTGAAGGACAGGATTAGAAGCAGAAGGAAATGCACATACCTTATACCGGTGCTCTGGTGCGCTCTGCTGCAGGAATCTCTGAATGTCCAACTGGCAGACACTGTTCACATGTATTTAAATGTTCAGCGATAAGGTGCGGATGAATCACTTCACTTCCGAGAACGAGTTAAGGCGCGGATTAGGGATAAACCCATATATACTTGGAAAAACAGCTCAAGCGCGAGCGCGTTCCTTTTTCTTCTTTTTCTTCGACCTCTCACGCGGCGGTCATCGGCAGTAGTGCATTATTTTGATAAGAGGGTCAAGAGGAAAAATGTGAGGGCCATATTATTAGGAAGGTGGGTATACGTGAAAGAAAGAAAGGTACCTGACAGCCAACCATTCGATCACGGCGCAACCATCTCCCCCGGCCTTAAAGGGTCACCTTTAAAGATCTCACAATGCGAATGCGAAAGAAATGCGGTAAATAATGTTAAACGAGATGCGGTTATTTTAACGATATACGTTAATTTATACGAAAGAAGATGCGGTTATTCAAAATAAGAATGCGGTAATTTACGCGAAAATAAATGCGGTTCCTAATAACTAATCCTAAAACTAGGTGATAATAAATGCGGTTACATAACTAATAACTATCTACTACTAAACGACTATACTAAACTATAACTAATCCTAATTCCTAACTATTATTCATAAATGAGTATAAATGAGTAGAAATGCTACTCTGCCTATAAAGGATAAGACGGACGCGGTTTAGCTCTAAAGCAAGTGTTACATTTATGTATGCGGTATCGAACAATATTTCGTGCTGCAATTATCCAGTACTTCTGTCTAAGTATGGACACAAGAAGCTCTGGACCTGCGTGTAAATGCGTTTTATGATAATAATCTATTATCAGATCTATAACGTGGTCGCGTCGCGGGAGTAGGGACGGATATCTTTGCGAATAACTAACGTCAGCATTTGATAGCCGACCGCCAACACGCATGATAACATTTTCGTCAAAAAATGGGTGTAATTTTTGCAAAGCATTCGAACAGCTTTGGTTACATTTCAACTTAATTATGTCATCAGCAAAATATATATTCTGAAGTACGAGTATTATTTTATTTTCAGCGAAATTTAAATCTGAACTTGTCACATGTGTTCTGCGCGGTAATACTTTCAAAAAACGATAAATATAAACAATTATGCGTAGTAACTTCGACCACGAAGAGGTACGAGTAGCGAGTACATAAATTAAAGAGTCAGTCGAAGTAGCGGTGACTGTGTGTGTAAGCGGCTTTAAATCGGGCACTTCACCAACATCTCCATCAACGAATTCCGCGATAGGCCATTCCTTTGGATCCTTAGATGCCCATGGTGGTCCCGAAAACCATAGAGGATGGTTTATGAGCATTGCTGGAGACAAACCACGTGATAGGCAATCTGCGGGATTGTCGATTCCTGCTATATGATGGAAACAGGTGGCAGAAATATTTTCCACTATCTTTACCACGCGATTCGCGACAAATGTCTGCCATCGATGCGGAGAGGAGTTAATCCAAGAAAGGGTGACCTTCGAGTCTGTAAAGGCATATACATTCGAGATCCTGTATCGCGGTTCAAAAATATCAAGTACTCTGCGTAACAGTTTAGACATTAAAAGCGCGGCGCACAACTCCAACCTTGCGATCGAGATTGTTTTAAGCGGTGAAACCTTGGACTTAGAACAAACAAGTCGTATCGTTCTATTATTGCCAACAGTAACATGAAGGTATATGACAGCGCCGTACGCACGCTCGCTGGCGTCAGCGAACCCCACTAGGTTAGCGAGGCAGCCCCGAACTACACCCAGATGTCGCGGTATACGTACATTATTAAGAGCAGGCAATTCGCGGCAAAATTTAGACCACAGGGATATAATGCGTTGAGGCGGGACGTCATCCCAATCGCATTTCAGCAACCAAAGCTCTTGTATAAGAAGTTTGGCATGCAATACGACCGGAGCCACCAAACCCAAATTATCCCATAAACGAGCGACAACGGATAATATTATTCGTTTAGTGCATCCCAGCTCAGGTGTGACTATCTTAAAGTAGAAGACATCGTCTGACCTGTCCCAATACGTGCCCAATATTTTTTGCGGTGTGGAGTCCTTATCTATCTCTAACTCCGAGGAGGCGCGATGCGATGCGGGAATAGCGCGGAGTACGGCGGATGAGTTACTGGTCCACTTGACGAGGTCAAATTGGCCACCTTTGAAGAATTCGATGAGCTGCGTACACGCGGCTATAGCCTCGGCTTCGTCATTTCTCTTTACGTCCTTGGCCATTATGCTGAAGCACACGTCGTCCATGTAAGTCGAGCTAGATGCTATCGCGGCAGCTGTGGGGAATCTAGGTCCCTCATCTTCAATTAGTTGATGCACAACGCGAACAGCGTGAAATACGCTTGACTTCATGCCAAAACAAACCCTATTAAATTCATAAACTGATATTGGGTCTTGCGGATGGAACCTATATAGGATCCGTTGAAATTTGCGATCAGCTTCGCGCATGCCAATCTGCAGGAACATCTGACGACAGTCTGCAGCAATCGCGATATTAAAAAGCCGAAAATTTAAAATAATATTATTTAAATCACCCTGTATTTTTGGGCCGGAATGCAATAATTCGTTAAGTGACAACCCTGTGGTTGTTTTGCTACTTGCATCCAAAACCATACGAACTTTCGTTGTTATTTTATCATCGCGTAATACACAGTGGTGCGGTACAAAATAGGATGCGGCGGGTACTGTTAAATCAATAAATCCTAATTTTGATAAATAACCCTTATCAACATATTCACGAATGATGTCGTCATAGGCGGAGCGCAGCATACTCGAACACTCTAACTTCCGTTCCAAGCACAGAAATCGTTTGCGGGCGGCGGAGTAAGAATCTCCTAATTTATATACGTCGTCTCTAAACGGCAACGCTACTATGTATCTTCCATTATCCTCGCG
Source organism: Synanthedon tipuliformis (assembly GCA_947623395.1). NCBI lineage: Eukaryota > Metazoa > Arthropoda > Insecta > Lepidoptera > Sesiidae > Synanthedon > Synanthedon tipuliformis. Next base: position 9,107,900 of record OX392407.1, on the reverse strand, counting down.
CGTAGTGGTAGTTCGAAAATGCATCTCACACTCAAGATCGTCTTGACTGTGGGCGGGCGGAGCAGAGACTTCCTCTAACTCCCAAAACCTTTTAAGAAGGTTGTCCAAAGAAGACTGTTGCATGACGGTACAACAGGCGGATGCGGATTTTAACAATGACCTATTTCGAGGCATCAAGACCGGAGCTGATCCCATAATTATGTATCCAAAAACAGTTTCTACGGCTCGCGGCATTCCACTAATATTACCCTGTACCGTGCCCGGTAATAATAAGTGTGGGAAAATATCAGCTCCAATTAGGACTTCTACTTCCGAAGGAGTTGCGAAAGTACTATCCGCAAGCGGCAATCCCCTTATGTGCACGAGCGTGGATTGATCAACCGGAATAGAAGGCAGCTGGTCCGTTATCCGATCGACAATAAGCGCCGATACGTCATAATGAACGTTATTCGAATAACGAGAAAATATTTTAAAGTCCGTTGCGCCTCTAATAGATTTCTCTGTACCACCGAAACCGCGAACAATCGTTTGTATATCTTTATTACAATTCAAACCTAAGCGCGCGCAACATTCGTTAGTTATAAAGTTACGCTGCGATCCCGAATCAAGCAAACACTTTACAATGTGCGAGCGCCCCTTACTATCATAAATAATAACTTGAGCGGTTGATAGTAATACAGTAGTTTGTAGCATACATTGCGCGTTCAGACCGCTACTATTGGCGGCATTCTCAACCGGCGCAGCGATGAATGTGTGCATCGACGAGACATTCATATCACGCGCATCAGTAGGCGATCTAGCTCGAGGCGTCTGTCTCGCGGTAAAATGTGTCGACGGAGAGCGAGTCGGCTCGTCCGATTGCGATGCGGTTTGAACCTTCAAATTATGATTTTCAAAATGTAACGCGGAATGATGTTTTTGATTACAACTACGACATCTAACACTTGAAGCACACTCGCGAGATTTATGTTTTAAACTAAGACAATTTATGCACGCGTAACGTTCTTTAACTAATTTAAAACGTAATGAAGGTGTTAAATCATTAAACTGCGGACATTTGTAAAGGTGATCGTGCACAATGTTTTCACGGAGACATTTCTTACGTGCAGGTAACACTGCTACATAAGTGTGCGGATTTTGTATACGATTTCGCGGTTTATATGTATTATTACTACTATTGTAAGTAGGTGGGCTCTGCGCGTTATGGAATATTTTATGCTGACTCCTAATAAAGTCAGTTAGTTGCGTGAAAGTAGGTATCTTATACTCGCGATACTGCGATTCAAAGGCGCGGACGGTATCCAAATCAAACTTCTTTAATGCCATATGTAACATAATAAAATCTGACAAATCTTCGAGTTTCAAATTTTTCAATGCGTTCGCGGCAGTTACAAACTGATCCATAAATAATTGGAACTTAGACTCCGAGGCGGGACCGTTCAACTTAACATTCATCATCTGTTCCAAGTAGGTATTTGCAATCGTACGAATATCCTGATATCTATCAATGAGACACTTTAATATTGTATCATAATTATCTGCGCATGGTGTAATACCCGAAAATACAGATTGCGCCTTACTGGAAAGCTTGCCCATCAAATAATATAATTTTTCCGAATTGTTTAAATGCGGATTATCATGTACCAAGGACTTAAAACCTGCATAGAACAAAGGCCAGGTACGTATGTCCCCATCAAATGACATAATTTCTATAGGCGGAAGGGCAGGCATCCTATATCTCATATCTACGCGGTCAGTTGAACCCTTCTGGTCGTGGTCAGCGCTGTCCACCCTCGACGGTACGGACTCGATACGCTTCAATACGCGTTTAATTCGACAGTAAAGGTCTTCGAAGGCATTCAAACATTGATAACTAGGTGCGGTTTCCGGGTCTACCAGGAGTAATGTTTTATTTAAACGATCAACAATACTCTTAAATTCAGAGCGCGTATCTTCTAACGTTTCTACGGAACACAAAAAATTCTCTTTATTTTCATCGTTAATATGAACCTCTTTTGACAAATCATACACTCGTTGTATATTTTCAAAAAGTGCATCAAGTTTCGATTGTAATAGCACAAGCTCATTATTATGTTTTGCGTCGGTTGCTTTTGTCTTAGACATTTCGTGCGAAAAGCGAAATAATAATAATACAAGTAGGTAGCTAAGAAATAACGTTCGGTGCGGAGCGCGCGAAATTCAAATTATTAAACCAATGCAGGTATATGAATACGGATGCGTGCGTACAAATAATTCTAATGCGTTTATCTAAATAAATCTAACGGGAATGCGGATTATTTATACGAACGCAACTAAATCATATGAAATATTAATTTATACTAATAGGTATGAATAAACTCGACATCTCTTCGCGGTAACGTATAATAATGCGTTTCGCGGGAACCCTATGATTCGAAAAAAACAAAAAATATCCGGTTCGTAAGGACCAACAAATGGAGGCGCGGTGAAACCCCTGAAGGGGTGGACGAAATCTAAATTTCGTTGCGGCGGGATTGCGACAGAATCACGCCATGAATCCCTGAATTAGCGGTTTAGTGGACTGTATATCTGGTTGCGGCTGTAAGCGAACAATATGACCGTCTGAAGGACAGGATTAGAAGCAGAAGGAAATGCACATACCTTATACCGGTGCTCTGGTGCGCTCTGCTGCAGGAATCTCTGAATGTCCAACTGGCAGACACTGTTCACATGTATTTAAATGTTCAGCGATAAGGTGCGGATGAATCACTTCACTTCCGAGAACGAGTTAAGGCGCGGATTAGGGATAAACCCATATATACTTGGAAAAACAGCTCAAGCGCGAGCGCGTTCCTTTTTCTTCTTTTTCTTCGACCTCTCACGCGGCGGTCATCGGCAGTAGTGCATTATTTTGATAAGAGGGTCAAGAGGAAAAATGTGAGGGCCATATTATTAGGAAGGTGGGTATACGTGAAAGAAAGAAAGGTACCTGACAGCCAACCATTCGATCACGGCGCAACCAAAGCCATTAATCAACTTATGCATTTCATTAAGATCCAGTTAAGACACACAAAAAGAAATAATTTAATAATACAAAATTTTTATTCAAAGTAATTTCAGTTGATCCAGGACTACTCGTAGGTATATTAGCTGCAGTGTCATCGTAATAAAGGATGAGTCGTCGAATTGCATCTGTGGTATTCGAGAACCAATATGAATATTTAAGTTTGAGAATAGAGCGCGTCCTTATTCAACGAGCCTCTCGCGATTTAAACTGAAGTATTTCATATTGTGCAATCTCTTTCAGTCGGCAGACAATGAGGAACGCGCGGGAACGCATCACTCAACGTCACAGCTAGACGTGTATTTTTGCATCCTCACAATACTTAGGGGAATAATTTCTATTGTCAGTAAACACACGCCACCGCTTTGAGCGATGGCTCGACGCGTTACAACTAGCTTTTGTTTCGATATTTTTATTTACACTACTGAAAGTCATGAAAACTTTCATAATTTTGGTTACCCACTGCATTTGTTAGCACAATAAAAATAATGGAAACGCGTGGTCTCTGTTCATACTCCTTCGAATATATAAAATTGTATGAAAATCATGAAGTTGAACCAATATAAAATAGAAATAATGAATATATTATTTATATTTCATATAAAAGCTAAAGTTTCTAAAATTCGCAGTTCACGCATGTCTGAGAGTCTGAACAGAGCCTTAATCCCTGAAAAACATGTTTCATCCAAATCAAATCATTAATCAACTATTAGGGAAACGTAGCAGAAATAAAATATGGCAATTCATAGTCCGCAGAATCGTACTGTCAGAAGCGATGATGTATTTGAACATTTTCATGGGAGCCGGAGAGCGGGCGCTTTGTCAACGTCTGCCATTAGAGGTCATCGGTCAAGCTGCCGCTATCCTCAACACGAGGAGCTCTTATGTTTAATTTAATTGTATTTTAATTTTTACGTCATAATACTGAATTAAAACTTTTCATTTTAAATTGGGTTTTTCCGCACTAAGTCCGTTTGTAATGTAAGATAACATAAATGTCCTTTTCTGAACCCCTAACGAATGAATTGTATGGAAAAAATCATAGGCGACCATAGCCACATACCGAGCTGTCAGCCTGCCTATATATCTATAGACATTCATAAAAAAAAAAATCCCTAAAGATATCTCTCTTCAGGGAACAGAAATGTAACAAAAAGAAATATCAGAGTGATTTTATTATTAAAATTTGAATTTTAAACAATTACTTAAATCTTATTTTTAAATGTTTACCTTTGAATATTAATATGTCCCCTAAGTATCTTTTTTAATATTTGTAAAGAGACGGCTACGGTTTCGTAGACAAGCGACGAGATCGGATCAAAAACTGCTTGCTTATACTTTGAGTTGCCTCGGAAGTGGAACAAGCTCGGATTGAGTGAGGGCTTCCAACTTACAGGCTTAAAATAAAACGAGAATTATGCCTCACAACTTTTCTAACTTAACATATTAGTAGGTATAATTCTTACATTTTAAATGGCAGATTGGATGATTTAACTATTGCCCAAATAGGTACTAAGCAAACTTTTTTTTTTTTTTTTTGACGAGGAGAAATCCGCTTACAGATTTCCTACCGCTGGCTAGGCGATAGGGATATGTGGGGGTCGCCCAGCTCCTGATGTTAGCGGCATTGGGAATACCCACTAAAACTCCCCGGTGCCTTCTTGCCCTGTGAGCGGGGTGAACCGGGCTCTGCCGAGGCACCTAACTCCGATCCACCCCCAGGGCAGCCTAGCCATTACTGGCTAGGCTATCGCCAAAGAAAGGGATTGCCCGGAGACACCCAGGCAATACCCACGCGAAGGGGGGGCCTTGTGCAGGCACACACAGCTAGCCAACCATGTGCGCAAGGTCCCCCTAGACCATCTGCAGAAGGCGGGCAGCCTTCTCCAGACAGCCAGGCTCTCAAGAAAAGTCCGCACTCAAGTGCAAGCACTCGAGTGCGGAGAACACCAATGACGGGAGGGAGCCCGCCACTCATACCCTCCGCACACATACCTCGTGTGCGGAACAAACAATAACATAAGGCCTCCAACTGAGAGACCCGCGAGGGTACTTCCCGCGAGCGCTCCGCTACGGACTCTCGCTTGGGAGCTCGCTCGGTTGTACGCCTCCTTTTAGCACCCGAGGCCGGCCCTAGGCCGGCCCAAGGCTAAGGGTGAGTCCCCCCACCGCGACAAGGTCTCGGCTTACCCAGGGAGGGTGTTATGATGATACTACACGTTTTATAATAATATTTTGGATGTTAATTAAATCGTATGTTAGTAAACCAGCAGACGATGTAACGATCACCTCCCTTTGCACACATAACAACCGCGGTGAACAATAGAAAAGTTTATTACTGTACCCGCGGGTGAAGTCAGGTTTCTCGTTAGGAGGTAAATATTTGCACTTTAATGTATCACGGGAAACAGTAAGGAATCTTAGAGACTTTGAAGAGTATTCAAAAATCGTGTAACGGTTAATGTGTTAAATATTTTTTAACACATTATTATGAGTTAAATTATGAAACTGCATTTTAACGCTTAGCTAATGAATGCATAAAGTCAGATAATTCTCTAGTTTCAAGATTAACTAAATGCAATTTTTTTTATCTTGAAATAATAAGTATAAGTAAATTATAAAAATACAAAGAATATTAAAATTGGATTAATATTATAGACCGCAAGTGACAGAAGGTTGAGATAAACTCAATGGCGATCATTTCTCTAATAAACTTTTGACTCCTGAATAGTCCTACTGGCATGAGAGACACGCTCGGCCCACTCAAATTTTCACTCAATTTCATGAACACTTATACTTTTCAGCCTTTTAACGCAGACTGTAAATGCTCTAAAATTTAAAAACAGAGAATCAGCAGCAGCTCTATGTAACGTAAGTTACGTTGCTAAATTATTTGATAATTTCAGAGCTTTTAATTCTCCGGAAGATGTACACGGGCTATTATTATATTACGTCTTAATAGCGGTATATAATGCATACTCCAAGCGAACACATTGCATGTAAACGTGCTGTTATTTGTTTATATTGTGTTCGTATGGAGAGAAATAATGTGTGAGTCTGTGAGCACGAGTAAATAATGAAGCCTACATATAACGAGATGAATGTTTGCGGACTACAAACGAAAGTAATTAAGAGTTTAACAAGAGTTACAGCATTAGACAATTTTATCAATTTACACCCGACGCCGATGTGAAAGTAAAATAATGTTCGTTTCAACACAGTAATTATTATAGGAAATTACTTGATAAATGAGCTCGTGAGACTACTTTAAAAATTTACTTGCGTAATGATGAATTATTGTAGGGGAGGCTTAAGAAAAGTTTTTCTGTGTTAGTATTTATACTTAGGTATATCTTTACTACATACATTATACTATCTCCTACACTGTTGAGTGTAGGATTTCTGAATTCTATGCGCAGCTAAGCTGTCTTAAGCTTCTAAGGCTGTCTTAGGATTAATGTGGGTATTTACCATGTAATCAATAAGAACCATAGTTGTAATTACATACCAAATTAAATTAGTAATTAGTTAATGTACCTACTTAATTGGTACATTCTCTAAATATTTTAATTATCTTTACGTTGGTTCTCTTAAGTACGCTTTATAGGTATACATTCATAACTTTCCACAAAAATCATAATATTTAACATAAATAATTTAAAACTGACTTATAGAGAATGATAATTTCTTAAAAATATTTGTCCAAAATTGTTCAAAAAACTTAATTGTTAAAATAATTAGGTACAATTTCGAAGCGACATGTACAGAAGCAGCACTTTTGTGCTTATTAACTTAAATATTTTTTACTGAATTCTCACATAACTATGCATTTATACTAAAATTATGATAGAATATTTTTATAGCCAATTCCAACAGACATATTATTGCACTAGATGGCGCCAGCGACTTCGCCCGCGTGAATAAGTAGCCTATCCTGTGTCCTGTACGTCTAATTATCTACCAAGTTTCATAAAAATCAAGTTAATTCGTTTAAGAGTTATAGAGGAACTCTTACATACAATACCTACACATACAAATTTATTATTAGTATATTGATTGATATAATATTTTGTTCTATTGGTTGTTTAAAGTGTGACGGTTCTCTTTGAAGAAATGAAGTTATACCAACATATCTTTCAACAGAAACAAGTGAAGACAGATTGGAACAAATAATAAACAGTGATGTTAAAGTGTTTACAGAGGAACTCGAGAAACTAGAGCAATAAAAGACAAAGGAAGAGTTTGTAAAACTATGTCGGTACATTAAAAACTTGAGCAACGAACAACGAACAAATTAAGCTATTTAATCCTTTTACAGTGTTGCGAGACTTTCGTTATATACGTATTAGAGAGAGAGCTGGCATTTTAAGATTGATAAATTAGATTTACAAAATCATATTTTAGTCGTAATTAAGTTCTTACTAAATTAGCATGAAATAAACTTGTGACGTTTTACGAGTATGAACCACTTCTCTAATATTAATTTATTTAGTTTATAACAATACTAGCTGTGCCCGCGACTTCGTCCGCGTAACTTTGTAAATTATATACTAAAACCTTCCTCAAGAAACACTGTATCAATTAGTGAAAACCGCATTAAAATCCGTTGCGTAGTTTTAAAAACCTAAGCATACATAGGGACAGACATACAGGCAAACATATGATAACAACATGGCAATAGATCAGATTATCATGGCAATAGAACAGCTTTAACAAGTTTACTTTTTAAAACAAATGACGCTCGGATCTGAATAAGAAATACCCTTATATTTGTCTTAATCAAGCAACACTGGAGGCCCGGTGACCCGCAAACGGCCCTGATACCCTGATACGGTAATCCGGTGCGGCCCACACTTCGTCACTGTCCGGCCTTCGACGCGCCACCTAACCGGGATTAACAGACATGTGTTCGAATTTAAGGGTTTAGCGAAAAGTGTGGTCTCCATCCGAACCATCGCTTTAATCCTCGGTTACTCGAGTGAAAGTTACAAACTATTTTCTCTAAAAGATAAAAGAGATTCTATCACACTCACCAGTTTAAATTTTATTAGAAGAAAACGAGGTTAAGTGGCAGCTTGACTATTTCTGAGACAAGAATCTGCCTTTAGACCCTTGCTGATAAGAAGATCAGCTGTCTTATCAGCTAGAAACCGCGACTTTGTACGCGCTATAGTTCGTTTTTAAAAAAACCCCGGGAACCTTTTTCAGGATAATAAGTATCTCAGAACATATAATATGTTTCTGCAGGTAATAAACTAACTGCAAGCCAAATTTTATCCTAATCCGTTCAGTTAATTTTTTTCGTGATTGAGTAACAAACATCCAGACATACTAACTTTCGCATTTATATTATTAATAGGAAGTTAATCTACGATTCACATAAACACCAAAAAAATTCATGACAGAAAATAAATTGATGCATCCACATAAAACTAGGTTTATTTGACTGTAAATTTATGCCGGCTATCCATTAGGAATATGGTGTTACTTTTTCCCATCGATTTAAGAAATAGCACATTTTCGTGTTAAAAATGCGTACGTATTTGTCTTAATAAAGCTGAATCGGGTCCGGGTGGGCGATAGAGTAATCCTGATCGGGTTCTCAGTCAATGTCGCGACCGCACAGTCGGGTGGCCATTGGCATTCCAGCCAATAGGATTAGCCCACACATGTTGTAACTGATATTGAATAATTGACATATCGATGGGCTTAATGTTTATAATATACTAAATGCAACAATTAAAGGATATAAAAAATATCCGATTTTTAGGTGATTTTCAACAGGTTGTAACTTTGAAGAAAATGGTCCTATAAGACTAGCAAAAATTTTTTTTCGTTGGTTTTTCATTTCATTTCAACGATTTCTCATAAACCGCTAACGAGAAAAATATTTAAAACTAGAAACTTGAAGCTACAATTTCCTTTTTTAATTAGCATTATACGACCATTTTCTTAAAAAGTTACTTGAAGAAAATGCCTGTTGAAAATCACCTAAAAATTTGGATTTTTTTATATATCCTTTAATAAAATTGTTTGTAGTAAAGCTACTTGTTTCTCTCGTAGATAATTAACAGTCATGATTATACAGACACTTTTCTGATTTCGCTATGTGAATGTACGAATGACATAATAAAATATACGGTTGACTTCTTATATTTTTACGTGCAAGAAAACTTGTGTCAGAAAATTTTCGTGGCGCAAAGCGAAAACTTTCGCTTGTAAGTAAACTTTGTAAGTAACGGCTGGAATAGAAATTAAGGAAGTTTTTTTTTTATGAGAAAAGAGATTTTA